>OX454526.1:6936622-8244057 GCA_949715645.1 Portevinia maculata | reverse complement strand
TCGCCTCTTGCACTCCCCCGCGTGTCCTGAAACATTTTCAAACTTTTGCCTGTACCTGCTATCAGAACTTCCCAACGATGTTTGGACTTGGAAAAAAATTAATAGCAACGTTCTAATGTGCCGAAAAAAGTTACTGAGCTCGCCTCAACTGAGGCAGCGTGTAAACAAACCAGGTTTAACGAATGATTTGAGCAAGGAACGAATTCATTGCTGAACTCCTGAATGCCATTCAGCCATTATCATTATGCTTGACCTCTACAGTTGCTTATATCGACGCCATCAGGTTCAAACTTGCTCAAAATCATCTTTGAAATTTCTTCCGAAGTTGTATCTTTTATTTCAATAAAATCTAACAAAGATTCCATTACTTGTACTAAAAGATTTTTTTTGTTTCTATTTTCTGATCTTAATTCTCTTTATGAGAAATGGCTGGAGTACTGTCGAATATAATTGAAAAATACTTAGTTCTTTTTATTTGTCCGATGATTTGTTGGCGAACTTTATTTCCCAAAATTACTATAAATTCATTTTGGATTTCTGGTGACATTACATGATTGAAATTTTGTCACACATTTAAGGTCTTACAAGATTTTTTTCAATATCGTCCAAGCTTTAGTATTGAATAGCAGACAATGCCGATCCTGTATCAGTCTCTGTTACTAAGATTTCCAAATCGATGTCTAGACATACAGATGCAGACTCTTATTGAGGATATGTTGTTGGAATTTTATCCTCATGAACATTGTCAACCTTTCTAACAGCTACCAGATCTAAAGTGTCAGGCCCAGTTGTCTTTGGTGAATTTAAGCCCAACGTGGAGTTGGACGTCTCAGGAACAGGACTTTTCACGTATTTAAGTAAAGCCCCTTATTTTTTTCTAATATTTTACAATTTAGCTCTTCTTTTTTTACGGTGATGCCCCACTCTTTTACTCTTTGATGCTAACACAAAAAAAAATTACACATATATATATATAATAATAAAAGTACAAGCTTAAGTTGGAGTGGTAAACGAAACTATCGTAGAACATTTTAAAATAATTACTAATATTAAAAAAAACATAGGGGCGGGCTACAGTCCGCTTGGGCGAACTGTTGGATACCGTATTCATATTCCTATCCCTAATAAGTGGGCGTGACAAAAATTTAAAGGATTTTATCGAAAAAACTAAGCTTTTGTAAATAAAAACGCTCCCTAGCTCAAACTTTGGTTTTTCAATAAAATTGTTTTATTTAGTAGGCGAATTTAAAAAAAATTTAAGCATGAGCATAAAGGGCACCTAGAGAGTATATACTATAAATTTCAGCTCCCTAGCTCAAACTTTGGACTTTCAAAAATAAAAATAATTGTGGGCGTGTCAGTAGGCGGATTTTGAAAATATTTACACATGAGCATAAAGAGCCCCTAGAGAGTATATATTATAAATTTCAGCCCCCTACCTCAAATTTTGGTTTTTCAATAAAATTGTTTTATTTAATTGTGGGCGTGTCAGTGGGCGGATTTTGAAAATTTTATGTCCCAAGCAGTTTTATGTGCCATAGATCATATATAAAAAATTTCAGCTTTCTAGCTCAAAGTTCAATTTTTTCCAAAATTTGTTTTATTTAATTGTGGGCGTGTCAGTGGGCGGATTTTGAAAATTTTATGTCCCAATCAGTTTTATGGGCCATAGATCATATATAAAATTTCAGCTCTCTAGCTCAAAATTCGATTTTTTCCAAAATTTGTTTTATTTAATTGTGGGCGTGTCAGTGGGCGGATTTTGAAAATGTTATTTCCCAATCAGTTTTATGGGCCATAGATCATATATAAAAAATTTCAGCTCTCTAGCTCAAAATTCGATTTTTTCCAAAATTTTGTTTTTTTGAGTTTGTGGGCGTGTCTGTGGGCGGATTTCAAAAATTCTTAAACTTGATTATTTCGGCACCCTAGAGAGTATATGGTTAAAATTTCAGCTCTCTAGGTCCAGTTTAAAGGTCTAATTTTTGCCGACGGACGGACGGACGGACGGACGGACGGACATGGCTAGATCGACATTACTATCGATGCTGATCATAAATATAGTAACTTTTAGGGGTCTACGGGCAATATTAAGGTATGTTACAAACTATGCGTCAAAATTAATATACCCCTAGAATAGGGTATAAAAAAAAACATACTGAAATTGATTATTGTTCTGATTTTTTTATTTTAATAAATTAAAGATTGAACAACATAGCAGATAGTCAAACATACAATTATATAAATACAAAACGTAAATAAAATATTTAGTAGGTACTCACAAGTTTTCACGAAGTTCAATAACTTAACAATCACTACACCAAGACAACCAGTACTAATGAGCACTAAAATCGCAATTTGGAAAACGTATAATACATATATACACGGATAAAAATCTGGTTGTGTATTTTAATACTGCCTCAATATTACAGGTGTATGCAATACAAGAAAAACATTTTTTTAATATTTTCAATTTATTGAATTTTTTTCGTAATAATTTTGTGTTAAAGTTCAATATTTTTGTCAGTAAATTGCTCATTTGAATAAAGGTTTTCTGACCTTTAACCTGAAATGATTGAAATCTATTTTTTTAGGTCTACAATCTAATCCCGTCGTTATTAAAACTATATTTCAACCAAGAACTTATTACAATTAAATTATAAATGACTTAAACTGAAACAACCAGTCTAATTACATTTTAATATGTATTTACTACAATGCCTTCCATTTCAACAATTTTGTACAAGAGGTGATAAAAAGTTATATTTAAATTCAATGTTAAGTATACTATAAATCAATACATTATGCACTTAGTTCCTAACTCTCGGCTATATTATACACTGAAATATACAACAGTATTAAATTTAAATATTGAATAAAATATTTTGAACCCTTCGATACTATAATGTTTTATCCTTCAGTATTACTTTTTAACACCCCAGAATTACTTTTTAGCAATTCAGTATTACTTTTTAATCCTTCAGTATTAGTTTTAAATATTTCAGTATTACTTTTTAGGTTATAGTCTAGAATTACTTTTTTAACCTTCAGTATTACTTTTTAACCGTTTAGTATTAGATTTTAATATTTCTGTATTACGTTTTAGCCCAAAGGATATTATTTTGTCGGTTGGTTTCCGTTGATTTGCCAGTTAGTTTCAGCGTGTCTTGTGCAATGGAGTCCTTACTTGACAATTAGTTGGAGTATTTTTAAAAGTGAAAAATGCAGAAAATAACACAATAAAATTTATAAAAGTGAAAAAACAAAGTAACGATATTGAAGAACCAATAACTAACGAGGATATATTTTTATCAAGTAAGTTACTACATAAGATCAAAGCTTTTGTGAGAGGTATTAACTTTTAGTGTCAAAGTTTTCTTATTTTAACATGTATTTGCCGATGCGATTTCTTGTTTTATTTAGTTTTGGAAGGCGAAGAAGTTAAAGGTGGATTCATTGAAAAAGCTCAGGATGGTGTGGAGATTCCGGTTGATTGTCTCAACAATATAGTGAGACATTACTCAAGCTGTATTACGATTGATGTGGTGCTCCAAAATTCGGTTGATATTGTCGGAGAAAATTTACAAAAGCAAGATGCAGCTATCGGAAGTAGTCTTCTTATATACATACAAAGAAGTAAGAAATTTGTTTCATAATAAATATAATATAGGCATACATGAGTATTTTCTTCTTTAAAAGGGTCCACAAGCATTCATTAAAGCAAGCCCAACAGCGTATATTTTAGAGGAATACTCCCGCACAAATACTCTGAAGGATTCTTCTCGAAGGACATTAGTGACAACAGCAACGGACTATTTACGTTCAGTAAAATGACTACAATTTGTTTCTTAAATATGATGATCTTGTTTTCAAAAAACCGTTTGAGCATTATGAAATATAGCACAAACTGTTCGTTACTTTTGTAAATAATATATTGTTGCGTTGAACATTAAAAAATTTAAAGTTTAAGTTTAAGATTGTTTTGAGTTGTTTGTTTAAGTGTTTATTTTTAATAAAATGTATTTATGTACATGCATATTTGGAAAAGAACCGTAAAATTTTTTACTTTGGAAAATTTAGCTTTTGAATAGATAAAAGCATCATGAAAAGATATAAACTCAGGAGTATGTTGGTAAGTTATTTTGCCTTAACAAATACATAACAAAGCATTTCGAATATAAATAGATGGAATTATTTAATTTAAAATAATATTGTTTTAAATTAATAAAAACCTATTATTTAATAATCTTTTTTACTCAAATTTAATAAAACTTTATATTCAAATGTATCACGTTGTGTATTTAATATTAGTAAGTAAGTAAGTAAGTAAGAAATTCATTTATTTAATATTTTCTTATTACATAAGTTACAAGATAGAATGAATTTTAAAGCTATGGCTTAGCCGTCAGCTTGGTTAGCAAAATGCTTATACATGTACCTACATTTGTAACTTTAACAATATAGTTATTTTTTTAATAAACTTAATCAATCATAATACTCTGTTATTAATAGCGACCTGTATTTGTAGATGGATTTAATATAATAAAATAACTTTTTCCAATCACACTCGTTCAGAATTTGTATTGTCTCCTGCATGGTAAGGAATTTTTTTCCGAAGTAAGCTAGTCTCTGTGGTTTGTAGATTGGACAAACACTAATAATGTGAAAGCAGTCTTCTTTCGCTTTTAAGTTGCAAATATTACAAAACTGGTTGAAGCTTCCATTATATGGGCTGCCATTTAAACCAATCAACTCACACCTTGTTTTGAAAATAAGAGATATTTCACTATAGTTGAGTGAGTCATTGAAATAGTTCTTATCCTTTAGATTGAAGTTCAGGTGAGAATACAATACTCTGCTATCTGATTCACGAGCTTTCTCTATAAATCGCACACGAATAGCATCTTCATTTTTATTTATTATTCGATAAAGTTGGTTCTTTAAGTTGTCCAGGTTGTTTAGATCGAATGAAATAGTTTCTCCACACGCGTTTCCAATTCTTAACCATCTTAACGCCCACCAGTCCTTGTTTCTTAATTCATAAGATAGCATTTTTTTGGTTATTGGGGAGTCTGGATACGAACCTATTTTAATGATGTAATCCGCTTTATATTTAATGATGTAATCCGCTTTATATTTAATATTATATTTTAATACTTAAAACTAATCAAATTTTGTGTTTAAATGTAATATATTGTGTATTATATCATAATCTTTTAATACTCGAAGCAAATCCAATTCGGTATTAAAATGTAATACAATTTGTATTAAATAATAACGTCACTTACTTAAAAGTAATATAATTTTGTATTAAACATAGTATTTTAGGAGTTAAAATTAATATCATCTTCATTCAAATCAAATCTGCATTAGTATTAAAATATAATAGTGTAGTATGCTATTCTAATATTTTTTGGGTTTATTACAGGCCAAAGAAATATTGAATTTAAAGTGAAAACATTAGAATTCAATATTTAACATGGGTTTGGTTTCAATACTTAAGGCATAGAAGACAATCTTAAACTAGGTTAAAATGTAATATAGGTAATGGATATATTTTTTAATAGCAGATATTAATTAATTTCAATAAATCTTTTATTAATTTTTAAATAAATAAATATGTATATTCAAAATATTAAATTTTAATATTTTTCCAGCGTTGTCACATATACAACCCTAAAAATATTAAATTTAACCCCAGGATTTTTAACCGTGTACGATACGATAAAGTTAAGTTAATATAACTGGCAATCCATCAATAGATGTTATTCTCATTGAATATTAGTCAGAAACAATGCAAGCACAAAATAAAATACGGGGAACCGTGTAAGTCAGTTTTTGATGCTCGGTTTTAAGGTTTGGTGTGAATAGCCTATTAGTAATGGAAAATTTCGACAAAAATATTAAATAGATACCTAGTTCAAATATTGTAAAATGTGCCGCCACCTAAAAGTACCCCCCCCCCCCCCCCCTTCCGACACTACTACGCTACGCCACTATGACACCCGTTCTCATGTCACTTTCCACCAAACTCTGCGCATCATTACACCGAGGTAGAATAGGGAAATAATTTAGAATTGATTAGTCCTTTACTCTTTACTTACGTTGCGCCTGGTTCTAGGGATGGTTATCTTTGGGAAAAAAAAGTCGCCATTCTATTTCTCCTGAAATTATCCGAGAGATTTTGGTCATTTTGTTGTGGGGATTAAATTTTTTTTTTTTTTAAATTCTGGCTCGCCAAGGCGATTTATAAAAGGGGGGGTACTTCGACCTAATTATTAACCACAAATGCAATTCAGTACATTTTGTTGGAAACTATTTTTCTTTCTCGAATGCACGTTTACTTCACGAACTGTCAAAAGGGTACGGGCTGAATTAAGGCAGATCCAGGGTCGGTCGGAGGGTTTGCTCATTACTAGAGAGTTAGAGTAATGGGCGAATTCACTGAGTGAGAGGTCGCCTGAAGGGCGTGAGAACATTAGCGGGATCATGTCAGCGCACTGATGTGAGAGTAAAATATGTAGCAGAAGAGGACATGGACCGCCAAATGTTTAAGTATGTGTGAGGATGGGAGAGTACGAAGCAGTTGACCACTTCTGTGCCACAGCTGAACGGTCATGTTAGAACTGTCGTTGGCTCTGCTTCCCCATGTATGTATGGATGTATGAGTGAGGATGCCGGCCGACCGAATATACAAAGCCAGCTGGCAAATCACTTCTTGGTTGACCAGGCAGAAAACTAGTCGGAGTTTTGTTAACGTCCAGAAGGGATTTTTTTGAAAGAAAAAAAAAGTAAAAGTGAACAAAAGAAGTCCGAGGAAGAAGATAGGCGTGGAAAATTACTTGAGTGCTCCGGATAATTGCAGGAACAATAAGACTTTTGTCGTGGCGGGATCGTACCCACCAATTTTGCAGGAGGAATGAAAAAAGGAGTTAAGGAAATTAATCCAGAAAAACAAGCTAAGTACTGTAACGGGTCCGCCAAATAACTTCTTTTTTTTGAAAATGCTATAAAAAAAAACTACTGAATATTTTCTAAAATTTCTTTTTTTATTTGAAAGTACCGGAAGGATTCGGTTAATAATGGAAAATAATTTCATTCCAATGGCTGCCTCGGCTGGCCATGCACTAGCCTACACGATCGGTCCAATTTTTAAGCACATTATCGATTGTGTGCCGCTGTATTTCACCAATGGCTTCACGAATATTGTCCTTTAAAGCGTCAATTGTCTCTGGCTTGTCGGCGTAACACTTATCTTTTACGGCACCCCACAAATAATAGTCCAACGGTGTCAAATCGCAGCTCCGAGGTGGCCAAATGACATCAGCTTTGCGGCTGATAATGCGATCTTCAAAAACAGGGCGCAAAACATCGAGCGTAGCTTCGGCTGTGTGGCACGTAGCGCCGTCCTGTTAAAACCAAATGTTGCCAATATCCTCCTCTTCAATTTTTGTGAACAAAAATTCGTTCAACATGGCCCGATAACGATCGCCATTGACTGTTACGGCCACTCCTTGCTCATTTTCGAAGAAAAATGGCCCAATTATGCCTCTGGATCAAAATCCGCACCAAACAGTGACTCATTTTGGGTGTATCGGCTTTTCAATGTATGCGTGCGGGTTTTCTGTGCCCCAAATGCGACAATTTTGCTTGTTTACATACCCGCCAAGATCAAAATGAGCTTCATCTGAAAAGATGATTTTTTTTGGCAAAATCGGCATCCTCTCTAAATCGATCGCAGACACACTTAGCGAAGTGAAAACGCATTGGATGGTCAGTTGGCTTCAACTCCTGAACCAATTGTACTTTGTATGGCGTCATACCATGCAGGTGACAATGGTGCGATGGTACTGTATTCACTAAGTGATTGGCAGGTCGTGCGTTCGAATCCCGACCAGTGCCATGATTTTTATAAATTAAATACACACAACAAAAACAGATCTCCCTAAAGCAATTTAGGCGCCACCTGTTGAGAAAAAAAATCCCATCGCACCAAACTTCTTTCCTATCCTTCTATTCTTTCATACAGTAAGTAGCACCCAGAAATAGGCAATGAATCATTTGCTGGTAGCTACTTACAGCAACAAAACAAAAAATGCCTGCGCTGTGGTTTCCACTATAAGGGTACTGTGTACTACAGAAAAAAAGAAAGGAAGGATAAAACTAATTATCTGTCAAATCAGACATGAGCTAAGTGTACCATTCACGAAATAAGCACTAGTTGAAAAAAAAACGTTAGATGGCGGACCCGTTAGTTGGTTAGCAGTGGTAGATAGTGAAAAGAAAAATTATAAACTCGTTAGGGTAGTGCCTTCGAACCTTCCCGGTAAACAACGGGACACGCGACGCATTAATTTTGGAATATTTTCCATCCCTCGGAAAAAGTGATCGTGCGTTATTCCGGGATTCTTTTATTCCCACTCGACTGTGCAGTTTTTTTTTGCTTTTTTTTCTTTTTGGTTTCTTCGTTTCCCCGTTACCCCATGCTGAGTTTCCGGGAAACCAGCACTTTTATCTGCTGGCTGTTGCACTCATGCCTTTCATTGACAGTTTGGTAGTTTTTCGTTTTAGCGGTGGCGGCCGCAAATTCATATTAAATTCATTTCCCGGGCCGTCAACACATCAGGTACAGATTCATGGGGAGGCATTTCTTCCATGACCTAGATGAGCTCTCCAGCACACCGATAGACAGGATAATGAACTTTGCATTGACCTGAGTGTGTAAGGCAGCCCGCCTACCTAACCTAACCATAGTACGTATCATGTCAGTGAGGTATTCTGAAATGGATTTCGATATTAATGTATATGGAAAACATCAAGCTGCTTAAACATAAACAACTTCATCAATAGAAAGTTGATTAACCCGATCTTGCTCACATTAAAAGGTATCCGAAACCCCATCAAAATTTTCGCATTCATAAAACAACTCCCAACAAAGGCCTTTCATTAGTCTCTTCAAAAGAAAATTGCGAACTACTCGTAACTATCCTTCCGGTTGGACAAAGCCTTTGTGCGTCGACCAATCGCTTGATAGCGTCCATATCCATATCCGAATACTGACCGATGTGGCATCTTTAACTACACACACTTATAAGGAAAAAAACAAATTTGACAAGAATAGAAAAACTGACACTTCAGCATTCATTAGGTGCACCATGCGCGTCCTTTCTGACATGTTCCCATCCACCTTCTTCGTCATTCGCCTTTATAACATCGATACATCTCGCCTTTGATGGAACTTAACTAAGCCCGCCGGATGACGGTGGCAATGGCTTGCATAATACTCGCAACACCACCACCAGATAGCGCAAACACCATGTCCAGTGCAGAAGCAAAGCCAAAGCTATATTCATCTATTTGTGCCGCACATTGTCCTAATGTCCATGATGGGAGTCTGCTTCTGTGCAGAGATAAGCAAAAAGCCGAACCATCAAGCGACTGTTTTTGATTAATTTTCATAAGGCGAGTGTTCAACCCATCACGCCGACTAAAGGGTCTCTTCGGAGGAGAAACAAAAAAAAAGAACAAGTGGCAATATCGGTCGTCCATTACATTTGTTCCAAGTCAAAGCGACATGACAGTGACATAAGTTCTTTTGTGGCTTCTCTCATCAACAACGACACACCAAACTTGTGACACTTTGTCTTTTTTATCCTGACAACGGCGATGGGATAGATCCAAATAAATTTCCACCAATTCCCGGACTGAAGGAGGAGACGGATTTGAAAGGATGAGAACAACAGCAACTAATCAGAAACCAGTAGCGGCACAATTACAGACTTTTTTTTATGGTCAGCGACGCACAATTATCTTGACGCGACCGACAACACCGGTGACGAGTCGCACTTCAAAGAGGTGAGACAGCACCTCAAGTTCTTATTCCTCTGTGGGTTTGTCAAGTTGTCACAATAATTGCAAGGAGGTCAACGAACCGACGAAAGCGGCTCCCATTCCGCAATGGTATATTTTTGTCATCCGAAAGCGATTAGTGTCAGTGCGAGGCTGCAATGTTCACGCAGCCACATCTTCGATCTCCAGAAATTCCAAATTATAACCCAAAAAGGATTAGGCCACATCGTGAGGGGATTTGTTTTAATTTGCCTTATTGGTGGGATGCGCCGTAATTAATTTGCATCTGCAGCGCCCGGCGAATGCGATACACCTTCGGAGAGAGGGAGCGAATGAATCGGTGTCGGTGCCGCAATCGCTGAACGATGATCAGAAGACCTTCGCGCTTGTTTTCGGCCTTAAGTCGACAGATTGATCTTTTTTCAGGCGCTGTTATTGTGGCATTATCATCTTGCTAAGTTATTGCCTTGATCGGATTAGGGCGGAAAGACAGCGGTTGGGCCATGCCCGAGTATGTCTGCGGTTTCGTTACGGGTGAGATTTTGGGAATTCCACATTCGTCTTCAGGGCTCCATTGACTTAATAAATAATAATGACAAATTAAGAGCTTGGATGGAAGCGGTTCGCTTGTGTGCCTGGTCAATAATATGCGTTTGACGGGAGCGCGGGCATAATTCGCAACAAAGTTGATTAATAAGTTGTAATTTATAGGGGCGATTTTTTACGGCTTTTGGGAGTGAATGGATCATAATCAGATGATCGAGTGAAGGTTATGGTCTTCGACGCCGCACCGCCGGCCGGCCACTCACAAAGTGTGGACGATTTATCGGTGTTGGTTTTTCGCGAACGTGTCAGGACTGACAGTTGAATTTGTGATGTTTATCGAAAGCGAATAGCATTTTTGAGACATATTCAATCATAATACTATGAAGATGCCATGAGTAGGCAAGATATTGAAAATCGAAGGCCAAAATTTGAAGCAGGCCGGTGTAGCCAGGAAAAGGCTTTAGTTCATGTGTTTGCAAATTGTCTGGAAAAAATGAATTGATTGCGTTGGAGCTCTTCAAACTTCTCATATTTAGATGCGTATCTGTATGCGGAAGAACTCTATCTATCTTCACGAATTAAGTTCATCGATCGCTGGACTTTAACATATTTGACCCGGAGAATGTTTTTTTACCGAATTTATTAATCCTTGGAGAATGCTTATTTACTTTTTTCTGCCAGAGCTACAACTTGCAAACATCCTCATATCCTCTACAATTCCGGATACGGTAGTTTCAGTTATACAGACTAAGCGGTCTGACATTCTTGTTGGGTCTTTGATACTAAGGTTCCATCTCCCTTTATGTCTCAAACCTGAGGATTTAAGTTGCAGATCCTTTTGCCTGGAGCACTATTATAAATCCGCTTGATGTAGCTGAGCTATTACAGGCATACAATGTTTTGTCCTGGGTACACGTCAACGAGACATGAACGCAGAACTCTTAAAGAACGCAGAATAATTCGTCGGTTTTCCGAGATTTCCCGGTCGTCCGACACGAACTGAGCAAATACTACGAAGTAAAGCCGCTCGTCAGGAAAACTATGGGACAGCACGAGATGTTGCCAGGTCTGGTCGGAGCAGCCGTTCTGCTGAGTATCGACCAGACAACGTGCCACGCATTTGGGCATCAATTGGCTATTAGGCGGTCTTTACAGAGAATTTTGGTGAAAGACTTGAAGATGTTCCCTTACGAAGTGCAGACAGTCCATCAGCTGTTAGCTTTTGACCGCCAAGCGCGTGTAACCTACCATTCTGAATCTCTACCACGATGGAGACAACTTTTCATCGAAAACCATAATGAGCGACGAAGCCCATTTCCATCTCTGTGGATATGTGAATAAGCAAAATTATCGCACCTGTTTGTGCCTCGGAGACATTCATGGCCTCTTTCAGATCCCTCTCTAGATACTTCTTTTGTAAAGCGTGTCGAGGTATTGCTCTGATTTATCCTTGGCAGGTCGCACTCATTAGAGCACAGTGTCCAGTCCAGTTTCTTTGATGAATTTGAGAATGAGCTTTGGGTCTATGGTTTGTATGTCCTTGTCTGTTATTTGGTGCCTGCCCAAGCATCTTATCCTTTTGTTGGCCGATGCCCCACAGGATTCCAGTATGTGGTCTGGAGTTTCGGCGGTTTCACTGCAGAATCTGCAGAGCCCGTCCTCTGATATACCCATTTTCCTCAGATGCTCCTTGAGTCTGCAGTGTCCCGTGAGGAGGCCTGTTAGGATTCTTAGGTTGTTTTTGTTAAGGCTGATACAAGCTATGAATCTCTTTTGGTTATAATTCCCTAAGAGTTTCTTTGCTTGTCTCAGACCTTTGTATGTTGAGAAAGGTTTTGGCCATTGTTTCTTCCTCCAGTCTCCTGAACTCTTCGCGTAGAGTGTGTTCTCTTATCCCGCAGAACGGTTTAGGACCTATGAAGGGTTTCTCTACTACTTTTCTTGCCAATGAGTCCGCTGCCTCATTGCCTGTAATGACAACATGGCCAGGTACCCAGCAGATAGAAATTCGGTTGTTCTTGCCTAGTCTATTCAGTCAGTGTGCTTGGCTGTCAGACATTATTGCTGTGTTGCAGTTCCTGTATTTTTTCTCGAGGTTGATTCAAACGCACCTGTCTATGGCACATATTTCTGCCTGGAAGATGCTCGTACAATTGCCCATGGATTCGTAGTCCTTAGTTCCTGGCCCACTCCTGCACCAGTTCCCTCGTCGGTCCTCGAGCCGTCCGTGTACCACTTTGTTGTGTGGTTGCTCAGTCCATAAGTTGTGGATTCATTGCTCCAGTTCTCCTTATTCAACTTCGAAAGGAATTTTCTGATAAAGATTCCTTTCGAAGTTGAATTTCCTGATGCTGTCGTCCATAGGTATGGCAAGAAGTGGGATTTTTTTGAGTAAGTCACCGTGTTCTTTCGAACCGATGCATTTCCCTCTTCCAATTCCCTCCTTTGCCATCCTTAGGATTGTTTTGACTGCCGCGTTCATCGCTATGATATTTAGAGGTGGCAATGGTGCGATGGTAGTGTATTCACTAAAGTGACAGGCAGGTCGTGCGTTCGAATCCCGACCGGGCAATGATTTTTATAAATTGAATACACACAACAAAAACTGATCTCCCTAAAGCAATTTAGGCGCCACCTGTTGAGAAAAAAAAAAAATCCCATCGCACCAAACTTCTTTCCTAACCTTCTATTCTTTCAGTAAGTAGCACCCAAAAATAGGCAATGAATTGCTGGGAGCTACTTGCGCAACAAACTAAAAATGCCTGCGCTGTGGTTTTACCATTATAAGGGTACTGTGTCACTACAGAAAAAAGAAATCCCTTTAGCGCACGCAAATTATAAAAAAAAAAGAAAAAAAAAAGAGGGGTTACTTCAAATAACACCTCCATGGCTGCGGTTGGGCAGCTACGCATTGCTCCGGTAATGCACAGGCACGCCAGTCTTTGCACTTTGCTGATTGACTCTCTTGTTGTGCATAGACTGGTTCATTTCGCAGATGCTACCGCTCCTTAAGTGATCATTTGTCTCACAATTGCATTGTATATCCATCGCAGGATTTTTTGGATGCATCCAAATGCCTTCCCCGCTAGGCGCGCATACTTCATGAGCCACAACCGAAATTCTGAGGGCTGTATTTCCGGGTCGCCTAATGTTTCCTTTTGGCGATTCGCACTGACCAGTAAGATCGTCAGATTTAACCGTTGCAGATTTCTTTTTGTGGGGTTTTTTTGAAGTCACGAGTCTATGTTAACAAGCCTCAAACTCTTGAAGCGCTCAAAGGGAATATCCGTGAAGAATGTGATGACCTCTTGCCGAAAGTTCTGGCAAAAGTGATGGAAAATGCCATAAAACTGGCACAAATAGTCATTGACTCTTCTCGGCGGCCTCTTAGCCGATATTTGCTCGACTTAATGGAAACAAATTTAAGACATCAATATACATAACCCAAGGCAGAACCAAAGTTTTTATTCATAAAAAAATCCAGCTAGAGAACATTGGGTGACAACTTTTGGCCCGCCTTGTAGCATTCATCGTAAGAGCTCTAAGTGGCGTTGGCCGAATTCGGGATCCCGGCAAAACTGATCCAGTTGTATTGCAATATGCAGTTTAGAAGCACCCTTTTCTAAACTTACCCTGTATTCCGGCAAGGAGATGCGCTGTCATGTGACTTCTTCAACCATGTTCAGGAGCAGATAGTTCGCAGGGCAGGTGTCAATACGGAAGGCACTATCTTCAACATATCCGTCCAATTACTGAGATACACCAACGATGTCGACATTATTGGCTGATCTCAGCGAGCCGTGTTAGAAGCTTGAAGAACATGTAAAATTAGTTGACCTTAAAGTCAACGAGGACAAAATGGCTGCAGGAAATAACTCCCCAAAATTTGTATGGAGTTGGGGATTTATTTCATATGAAATAAGCCCCCAAAATTGGGGACTTATTTCATGGCTTTTTGGGGACTTATTTCATACTTCAAATTGGGGGGTTATTTCATAGTGCAATAAGTCCCCAAATTCAACTATGAAATAAGTCCCCAAATTTATAAAATAAACCTCGCACCTACTCCAAAGCAAACAGTGACCCCAAGCAGGGGGGTTGCACCCCATATGCATTGCACTGTTTATGGGATTTCCATTTAAGATTTGGGGACTTATTTCATCTTTGATTTGGGGAGTTATTTCATTTTTCATTTGGGGGGTTATTTCATTGGGGGGTTATTGCCCGGAGCCGGACAAAATTATGTATTTGCTTTCAGCAAACAAAAAAAATCTTTCTACCGCATATGCCAAAACGTCACTGTTTGATAGCAGCAACTTCGAGGTAGTAAAGGAGTTCACCTACCTCGGAGTAAACGGAGCCCGTTAAGTATCTAGTAGTCAAAGCGCGAATTTCCATACATTCACGGACAGTCAAGCAACTATAAATGGCCTTACCTCACATACCGTTGACTCTAAATCAGTCATCTACTGCTTTAACACTCTTCAAATATTCGGCTTGAGTAATTAAACCAAACAATAATCAGTGACGGGATTAAGGAGAGAATTAATGGTAAAAAAGGCGATGATTCGCATGGTAGGTGACCTACAGATTCTATTTCTTCAACGCCCTACAGCTCCAGCCGCTCCGAGTGAAGACCCAATGCACAGTGTCCTACGAGGAGTCCCGTCAGTGTACGAATATCTTTGCGGTTTAGCCGGACATACTCCGAAATCTCCCTTTGTTGACAGCCGGCCAGAGTTTCCTTGTGTGTCTGAATGGAGGTTGATCCAACGTAGGTTTGATCTACTCGTGGATTCAATTTCGATATCTCATGATAGTGTGCTCAGAGGAATTCTATAGAGCCAGAGATTCATTCATCTCCGATCCGTACCTTGCTAGTTTATCCGAAATGCCGTTTTGCCAGAGTTACCGTATTGACGGTTGATATCTCGTCTAGGTGTTTTTTAATTGTAACATCGCCCTTGACGCGACTACTGGTAAGTTCATGGGTTTTATAGCTTGACTGCCAGAGTATATGATGATGTGTTTGCTTGCGCCTTTTCATCTCCTAGGCAGCCTGAGTGATCGCAGCTATCTCTGCCTGGGACACGCTGCATTTATTGCTTAGTCTAAACAATTCACTTAGGTCCAGAGTCTCACAGAAAATGGCTGCCCTTGTATCACGTCCATCTTGGATCCGTCGGTGAAGATATATGTTCAACTGCTTATTTGATCTAATCAAGAGATAGATGATCTGTTCAATTGCCCATCGGATCGGATCAACCGTTAGCTGATCTATTCAAAAGCCTATTTCATCGGATCAATCGATAGCTGATCTGTTCAATTGCATACCTGATCCGATCAACTAATGGATACTGATAGCTAATCTGTTCAACTGCATATATGTATGATCGGATCAACCGATAGCTGATCTGTTCAACTGCTAATCTGATCTGATCAACCGAGAATGTTCTAGAATCTTTCCAGGCAACTCCGCCAGTTTACCTGAACTAGAACTGACCCTAACATCAACTACTATCATAAATGATCCTAACACTCTCGCCCATATTACTTGTTCACAAAATCAAATTCCTTTAAAAGGTAAACGACCATCTAGACACGAATTGCAAATTAGTTCAAATTTCAGTGTTAGCTACGCAGTTTCCAACAGTCTTCCAACTAGGCCATCGCTGGAGAATTCTCCACAATGATCGGAAGAAAAATTAATTTAGAAATGTCAACGATCGCTTTACGCCAATATTTCGCAAGGCACTGCCTTTGAAATCCTTGAAATTAGTTCCGATTCATTAGTCGATTTAAGTTTTAGATACCAATCGCCAGTTTCACTTCATGCCTGATCATAGCCGCACCATTTAGCCATTCGAAAAACATAATGAAAAATTCTATTCATGAGTTATTTGATTCAATCCAAACACGTGTTCTGTTAGCCATTTCGTGTCATATACAGCATATCGTGTGAGCAGAGATTTTTCAGATCAAACACTTGAAAAACTTGTCCGGGGGCACTGTTTTTTTTTTTTTTGTTACCAACCACAGGTGTATCTAAACAAGAAAATATTTTACTTTCATTTCTCAGTGTTGAGTTAACTGTTACACAATTCAATTCCATCCAGAATAGGTATTTTACAAATGTCAGATAAACTGTCATTTGATACCCAACACACTTACAAACTCGTTAACCTGTCGTAATCTAGTGAAGAATTTTAATTACAACCAAAGCCACGAAATGGGAAATCAGTTTGGTCAATTAATTGTTCCCTTTCCCTATTCTGCACATACACACGCACGCACAGAATCCACTTGACGGGACAGCAAGTGTAAATTCGGTCGGCGTACATAATTATTTCTTCGAAAGACCATCAGAGACATCTGTGGACGATTAATTGACCAGCTAATCGGGTGTTGCACTCCGTTTAAGTTAATAATTGACTTTACGTCTGTTATAATTGCCCGATAGACAAACGACGACGCAGCGGCAAGGAGCATACTGCTGCACACAGGAACGGGAGTTCAGTCCAGAACTCGTAAATGAATTTTTACGACCTCGTTCGTGTACCGGTCTGCGGGTTTCTCCAATGGAATACGAATAGCCCAACGTCAAGTGTTTGTAATAACCGCACTGCAAGTGATCTGTAATTGTAGATATTTGGCCGGGCTAACGTGTCGTTTTTATCGATGGACATTAATATGGGTAATTACCGGCGCGCGGGGGGATGCGAAGAAGATACTCAGGTTGGCTGCGAGTGCCGTACACTCGAGAAGTGCAATGCAGCATCGAGTGTGTCGGCACTTTTTGTGGTCGGTGGTGGCGCCCGGGGTGTTGTCGCCCAGGGCCTATGGCAAATATGAGGGTTTAAATATATTTCTCCAGCCGCGTAGCAAATGGACAGCTGGGATAATTGTGCATCTCTAGTATTTGATTGCGTTTAGGAGTCAAGTTGCGTCTGGAGTCGAATTGATGAAGTAATTGCATTACGCGCATTCCGATAGTTCAGTGAAGCTCAGTAGAAGCAACGATTAGATTCTGTGATAGTATTGGTAGTATGGGTGTGGGTATTTAAACGGTTTTTTTAAATGACTTTAATGATGGGATGAATATATTAGGGTGAGCGATACAGCGAGTAATAGAGCTTGGACATGGGGCATGGACATGGTAGGTATTCGGGAAAGCAACATAACGCATAGGCTTAAGCGAAATCTCAGAGTCGCGACTCTCACAGTAGTCACAGTTACGAGCGTGAATTCGGTTTGTGTATTCAAAAAACGAAAGACACTGCGAATCGTGCGCGTTTCTAGGATGCTTCTCGCGCGTTTCTTGGACGCCTACAAAATAAAGACGGGAACAACGTAGGAAGGGAATCGGTATCATAACTGCGGTAAAGCTACTTGGTCTTGACTCCTTGATGTCTCTCGAAATGGCGATCAGAGGTGAGGTGTGGCATATTGGCACTGCATATGCTGCCAAAGTCGGATACGAGCAAAGAGTAAAAGAGTAACTTTTTCTCAATCACAAACTAAGAGATTGAGTTTGTTCACGGAGATATGAACTGAAATTCGGCAGCAGGAAATCTCCACGTGAAGATATCCTAACCATGTGCAAGTTATACGGTCTAATCGTGCTAAATACTTTATTCGTCAAACAAAGCCGACACCGGCCACTTGCATCAGTGACAGAAATAAAACCCAATTTGAATACAATTTAGACCAATGGGTAGGACCTTCATTCAGTCTCAGGCAAATTGATCCTCGGAAAGACGATAACCAAACATCAGCATATCTTTCAGAATAAAAATTATATGGAGAGGGAGACGGCGGCAAAAAAGGGTGTAGGTATGGCATATGTATATAGACAGAGAGAGATTACACTATATCCTCTTTTTAGACCTGGGCTGCACCAGTGTGACTAAACAGTGCCCACATCGCGAAAGTTGACCCACAGCTAAACACTGCAATGAGGACGATTACGGGTACCGTGCAATCCGCACCCGCATAGTGGCTTCCGACTCTCCGTAATATCGCTCCCCCCAGAATCAGACGTCATAATACACTAGTTCAAGAATATGGGAAGATAGCAGCTAACGTAGACCTCCCAATCCAGTCCGATGTTCAAGCAAGCAGATCAACAAGACTCAAGTCGCGTAAACCAGCTCTCAAACTTGCCACAGACTTTTACGAAAGAAACTTCGAGGTTGTGGTACAACTGCTTGTACCTAACAGACCGAACAATAGAGGTTGCCAGCTTCAGAGAAAAAAGAAAAGCGTGGGTCAGGCTGGGCTGGATCAGGATGAACCATGGCGCAATCTCTTTGAATGGGGCTTGACCGCCATCGTGGAATGCGACTGCAAATCGCTTGACAAATAAATCTGTAGTTTCTGTTAATTAATATATTTTCTGTTAATTTAATTTAATTTCTTTATCTCTGTACTGTTAACCTTACGCTTAATGAAACGAAATCAAAGTCAGTGAATTATCGAACTACCCTCATAATAATGGAGATGAAAAGGTTCGCCTAAAATTGCAAGTAAGCCCTTATTCAAGTAAAGATTATGGAAGGCCTGTCAGGTAGTGTGATAATTATAATATTCCCACAGCAATAGCCTATGG
This sequence comes from Portevinia maculata, assembly GCA_949715645.1. Taxonomy (NCBI): domain Eukaryota; kingdom Metazoa; phylum Arthropoda; class Insecta; order Diptera; family Syrphidae; genus Portevinia; species Portevinia maculata. The sequence goes on along the minus strand of OX454526.1, from coordinate 8,225,054 downwards.
ATAATCCTACTATCCCTAGGATAGTAGATAAAAGCGAAGAATGAAGGAGCTGGTAAGTCCAGCCGTCCACTTAACGTGGTAAGGAATGTAAGGTTATTCATTCAAAACAAAATAAAGGAATTGACGGAAAACAAAAATTAAAACCAGGAAAAATTGTGTGGTATCACTTAAAAATCCATTAATCGTAAGATTCTCGACAAATACAATGTCGAAAAGTCTTTCACCCTCTATCACCCATTTCAGTCCAACTATGCTTGTCGAAATGGAATAGAATTAGAGAAAACTTAGAAAGAAAAAACCAGAATGAATAACATAATATACTTACAGGAGCAAAGTTTGTCCAAGAAAATTGAAATAAAAACTGGATAAACTCGTGGCTTCAATGGCACAGTGCATGAGTGCTTGCCTGAGAAGACGCTGGTCTAGGTTCGAATCCCAGTGGAAGAAATGGAATTTCTGGATAAAATGAAGGAAAAAGACAGACCAGCACCACAGAAGGAGTCTGATGATCGGTTGTGCCTAACCGTGAAACAGCGCTGTAACTCAAGCCATCCACTTAACGTGGTAAGGAATGTAAGGTTATTCATTCAAAACAAAAAAAAAAAACAAAAAAAACCGGTAAGTAGTTCTGTATTGTTTGGGTTGCGAATCCTGACTCTACCTCGGTATAATTGCGCACAGGTTTGATGAAAAAATGGATAATGCGTATCGTGTGTCATTTTTCACACTTAGGGTCTGTTTCAGGAGCAGGGAAATAACTCGAGTGGGCAATAACTTCACTTCACCGTAAATTTTGTGAAGTTATTTCCCACCTATAATTTGAGAATTTGTCTATTATAACTAAAGACCCTTGCTCCCACCCCAAATCAAACAGTGACCCCAAGCGGGGGGGTTGCAGGGGGGCAACATGCCCCCCATATGCATTGCACTGTTTATGGGATTAGGTGCGAAATCGAAAGTTGATTCCATAAACAGTTCAATGCCTATGGGGGCATGCTGCCCCCCTGCAACCCCCCTGCTTGGGTTAACTGTTTGGTGCGCATTAAGTTCACAAAAAAAAGTGAAATTATTTTGCCCACTAGAGGTGAAGTTATTGCCCATGTGAGGTTATTGCCCGTGAAGTTATTTCCCCGCACCTCTGTTTCACATTGTCAAAGTAAAGTTCTGAGTAGTTACTCAATAATTAGTTTACACTCTAGTTAAATCCCTCCATTAGAGAATAGTGCGGTTCACAACCATTCTTCTCATAAATTAATGCCTTAGTTAACCATCCATTATTTATTTTAGTTTTCCGGTAGAAATGTATTTACACTTTACAAAAAAAACCTTTATCCCTTTCTTATTGATCAAAGTGTTGATTATTCCTTTTTTGTTAAAAGCGTTTAAAATTTTTTTGAACATTTAACTAACAATGTCACTAAAAAAAAGAGAGTATGCACTTTCTAATACCAAGACCGATCTCTTATAAGAAGATCTTTATTGTTTTGTTCTAACGCAGGTGTGATGCTCAGAGGAGTTATCCAAATATTTATTTATTCCTAAAACAAAACTAAATAATGCCACCTTGAGAGAATTGAAATTATACTCTAGGGATGGTATGTAGGTAGATAGATCGATGCCCTTGTGACTGTTGTCACGGCTCACTTAGACCATCTGTTTGGGTCCATTGTGTCCATTGCTGTTGGGGTTTCCAAAATTTTGAACCTGCAAATACAAAAGATATGCCGCTGTTAAACAGCTCAGTGATCCGCTTTATTAGAACCACCCGGATCTATATGTAAATCTCAGGAGTTTGTTAAGCTCAATGTCGGTCAGATCCTCCAGCTCCTCAAAAAAGTAGCTGCCAAGAATCTTGAATCTCTTAGTACTAAGGGCAGGGCATTCAAATAATAGGTGACGAATAGATGCTGTCTCTTCGACGTCTCTACAGCTCCTGCAGTAATCGCTGTGCGCTATGCCCAGCCGCTCCGCGTGTAGGCCCACGACGCAGTGTCCTGTAAGGACCCCTGTCAGTGTGCGTATGTCTCTGCGGTTCAGCCCGATTATGGCCTTAGATTTCCTTTTGTTTACCGCTGGCCAAAGCTCCCTTGTGTGTCTGCATGTTTCAAGGCTGGTCCAACGTAGGTTTGTTCTACTCATGGATTCGGCGTTGACTTTCCGTGACAGTGTACTGAGCGGAGTTTGTAAAGATTTCAGCGCCAGAGATGCATCCATCTCCGATCCACATCTTGCCAGCTTGTCTGCTTCTTCGTTGCCCGAGATGTCCTTGTGTCCCGGTACCCAGCATAGACTCACCGAGTTTACGGTTGATATCTCGTCTAGGTGTTTTCTGCACTGTAACACCGTCCTTGATTTAACAACTGCTGACTTCATGGCCATTATGGCCGCTTGGCTGTTAGAGTATATGGTGATCTGCTTATCGGCCAGTTTACGCTTCTTCACCTCCTTAGCGGCTTGAGTGATTGCAGCTGTCTATACCTGAAAGACGCTGCATTCATCGTTGATTCTGAAGGACATACCCAGGCCCAGAGTCTCACAGAAGATGCCTGCACCTGTACCCGCATCCATTTTGTATCCGTCGGTATAGATAGCTATTTCGCCTTCTTCCGTGACTGTTCTATTGATCCATTCGCTTCTTTCTGGGATTCTGGTAACGAATCCCCTTTTGAAGGCGAAGGTGTGTGGTAGGTAGTCAGTGGATTTTGTTTCTTTCGAGGCTCTCCATCTTGCCTCGACCGATGCGTGTCCGTAGGGCCTGAAAGACCATAGTCCCGACTCCCTGAGTCTAACGGCCGTTTTAACTGCTATGCTGCTGCAGTGTATGTCCAGGGGTGTGAGGTTAAGTATTACCTCCATGGCTGCAGTGGGTGTGGTCCTTAGTGACCCTGTTACCCCAATGCAAGCCGTCCTTTGTATCTTAGTAAGGCTTGAGAGATGGCATTTCTTCTCAGTAGCCTTCCACCATACAGCTGCGCCATATGTTAGAATGGGTCTTACCACCGCTGTGTACAGCCAGTGTACCACATGTGGTTTAAATCCCCATGTGTTGCCGAATGTTCTTCTGCAGGCATAAAGTGCCACGTATGCCTTTTTCACCCGGTCTTCTATATTTTCCTTCCAGTTGAGTTTGGAATCTAGTATAACCCCCAAGTATCTTGCCGTCTTGGATACTTGCAGGTGCACTCCATTCATCCTTGGTAGTTCAAAGGCCGGTATTGCCCTTTTCCTTGTGAACAGCAGGATTTCTGTCTTGTCTGGGTTTACTCCGAGTCCTTTTTCCGCAACCCATTTGCTGACCAGTAGGAGTGCATAGCTGAGTCGCTCACTGAGGACTGGGATGAATTTACCCGGGACCAGGATTGCTACATCGTCGGCGTAAGCGCTCACGGTAAAGCCTTCCCGCTCTAGTATTTTTAAGAGTTCGTCCATGACTTGGATCCATATGAGCGGAGAGAGAACGCCTCCTTGTGGGGTAGCTCTGCTGACTTTCCGTTCTATACACACGTCTCCTAGATAGGACTTGATTCATCGTGTGCCTAGCATTAGTCCAATCCATTCACATAGACTGTTATTGACCAGGGCCCTTCTAAGGCCGCGCAGAATTGCGTCAGCCTCGATATTATTGAAGGCTCCCTCTATGTCTAGGAGCGCACTCAAAGTAAATTCCTTGAATTCCAGGGATCATTCCACCACGGAAACCACTTTATGTAGTGCGGTGTCTACAGATCTACCTTTGATGTATGCATGCTGCGATTTGGAAAGGTAATTATCGCTGATCGCTTCTCTGACATGCATATCAATTAGTCTTTCCAGTATTTTTAGCATGAATGATGACAGACTAATAGGTCTGTAGTCCTTTGCTGTGGTGTGGGTAGCTTTCCCTGCTTTAGGGATAAATATTACCCTTACCTCACGCCATGCTTTGAGAACATAGCAAAGCCTTAAGCAGAGCATATAGATGCGTTTCAGTCTTGGGATAGTGGTATCCTTAGCCTTCTGAAGCATTATAGGTCGAATATTATCTATTCCTGGTGCTTTGAAGGGGGCGAATGAGTTGATCGCCCATGCTATTTTTCTTTCATCGATTATTGCGTCGATTGTGTTTTGATCCATTCCCTGCCTCGTGTCATGTGTAACTGTATCGTTTACTCTAGGCACGTCGGCGCATCCTGGGAAATGGGTTTTTGTCAAAACGACCAGCGTCTGCTCGTGTGATTCAGTCCAGCTACCGTCGATATTTCTTAGCGAGGATATCGGTATCGGTGCTTTAGCCAGAACTTTTCTGAGTCGCGACGCCTCAGTCGTAGATTCGATCGATTCGCAGAAATTTCTCCATGAGTTCTTCTTGGCGAATCTTATCTCCTTTTTTAGGAGTTTAACGCTCTGCTTGTAGGTCGTCCATTCGATTAGTCCCTCCTTTGCGAGGTTCCATCTAGATCTTGATGCTTGCATAAGCTCCCCGATCTTGGAGTTCCACCAGGAGGGCGTTTTTTTCCGTTCGTTCTGCTTACTGGGCAGGATTTTTCGAAGGATTTTGAGAGCACCTCAGTTAGAGACTCAACTGCTTTGTCGATCTCTTGTTCAGTGCTGTGGTTTTTTACCGGGCAGACGTTTTCCAACATCTGTAGTTCTGTAGTGAACCTGTCCCAGTCTGCTCTTCTTGGGTTCCTGAAAATTTCCCTAGCCTGAGATTGAATTTGTAAGTCAAAGAGTATCCAGCAGTGGTCTGAGAACGATGCCTTGCTGGACACTCTCCAGTTCACGACCTGGACGGAACTGCTCGATACTCTAGGGATACATACGTCGTCGCTGTAGGCACTCGTTAGCGCCCGACGAATATGTTTATCAAAAAAACTTCATAGGCATATTCAACGTCCTCTGCGACGCTGGTTGGACTGCAATGATATGTTATAGCGATGAAATATAAATATTTATATGCCTAGATTCTTATTTTAATTATATCAAAAGTGGCTTTAATTGTTTTATGTTTCCAGTGTCTAATTAATTATTAACAACGACAAAAAACAAAACAATGAAACGAAAATAATGTTCTCGTGACAGGCAGAATGCAACTGTCAAACTATTAAACCCGCAGGTTCCTGCGCTATTCAGTACTTCATCCACCGATTAAATTACTTAGAACATGAACCGCTTGTTACTCTAATTCGGTTAATTTTGGGGATGTTATACAGGGTGGGTCAAAAGTAACTTCCTAATTTGAAAAATTCTTAACTCGTTTGTTTTTTTTTTTTTTTTTTTTTTTTCTTTTTAAAGGAACTTATAAAACAAACTTGGGAGATTTACTAAAATGAACTACAGCGCTTTAGAGAGGACCAAACTAATTGAATTATATTTTGAAAATAATCACTCGATTATTTTAACCGAAAGAGCTTATCGGCGTCATTTTAATGTACGAAATCCACCGTCTGCGCACATGATTACGGCACTGGTAGCACGATTTCGTCAACAAGGAACTGTTCAACTCGGTGTGCCACGCAGTTTATTGTGAAGAGTTCAAAGAACCGAATTGCAGCTGTTTCCATACAAAATCCATTTAGGGCAAGAATTAAAGCCAGGAGATCCTCAAAAACGAGTTGTTTACGCAGTTCGTTTACAAGAAATGGCAAGGCAGCAAAATGATTTTATTCATCATCTCATAATGAATGATGAAGCTCATTTCCAATTAAATGGATTCATTAATAAACAAAGTTGCCGTATATGGGGTAATGAGAACCCAAGATTGATCCATTCGGGAATTGCATTCACTTAAGTGCACTGTCTGGTGTGGTGTAACTTCAGAAAAAAATATTGGGCCATTCTTCTTTGAAGACGATGCCTCCAATACTGTAACCATAAATGGTGAAAGGTATCGGGATATGATCGAACATTTTTTGAGGCCAGTGATTGCTGATAGTCCTGAGATGTAGTTTCAGCAGGATGGAGCTACTGCGCACACTGCTCGTTCCACAATGACGCTACTAATTAATTGGCCTCCACGTTCTTCGGATTTGACAGCACCAGACTTCTTTCTGTGGGGTTATTTGAAAGGTAAATTGTACGTAAATAAATCCAGCACTATCCCGCAGCTGAAGGAGAACATTCGTGCTGAAATACAGGCGCTGAGCCCAGATGTCGTGCGAAGTGTTATGGAAAACGCTCAAAAAAGATCCCGTCTCTGTGTGCATGAAGCTGGTGCTCAATTAAGGGACATTATATTCCATTAGCCAAACAAAATCTCCATAAATCATACTTTGTGATTCTATAATAAATTATTAATAAAAAATTAAATCTATAAAAGTTATTATCACTTTAAATTAGGAAGTCACTTTTGACCCAAACTGTACTTACTCAGTTTGTTGCACTAATATTACGCGCTAGGAAAACTACTTTTTAATAGGATAAATTTGCTTAACTCCTTTTTTTCCTTCCTCCTGCACAACTGTTGGGTAGGGTTCCGCTACGACAAAAGTCCTATTGCTCCTGCAATTATCCGGAGCAGCCAAGTACTTTTTTTTCTTTACGTCTATCTTTTATTCTCGAACTTCTTTTGTTTCACTTTTCTTTTTCACAAAAATCCCTTCTGGACGTTAAGACCAAAAACTTCGATTATTTCTCTAACTGGTCAACCAAGAAGTGATTTGCCAGCTGGCTTTGTCCATTCGGTCGGCCGGCATCCTCACTCATACATTAATACATACATATCCATTCAGCTGTGGCGCTGAAGTGGTCAACTAGTACTCCCCCATTCTAACACATACTTAGACAATTGGCGGTCCATGTCCTCTTCTGCTACACTATGTACTCTCACATCAGTGCGCTGACATGATCCTGCCAATGTTCTCACGCCCTCCAGGCGACCTCTCGCTCAGTGAATTCGCGCATTACTCTGACTCAGCAATGAACAAACCCTCCGGCCGACCCTGGATCTGCCTCAATTCAATAAACAAACGTGCATTCGAGGAAGAAAATAGTTTACCAACCAAATGCACCCAATTGCTTTCGTGGTTAATTTGAATAACATTCCCCCAAAAAGGTCAAAATCTCTCGGATAATTTCAGAAGAAATAGAATGGCGACCTTTTTCCCAAAGATAACCATCCCTAGAACCAGACGCAACAATCGGGGGCACAAAAGAGCTGGTAAGTAAAAGACTAATCAATTCCAAATTATTTCCCTATTCTACCTCGGTGGAATGATGCGCAGATTTTGGGGAAATGGACATGTTGATCGTGTGTCAATCCTTACAGAGGTTTAATTTAGGTTCTGCTCGCGGCCATTGTTCAATTTGTGTCTCAGCCCAGTTTGGGGCGCTGTCCGAAGAGACATCCAATTTCATTGTTGACTCGGTTTCACTGTGATATAGTAGTAGTAGTAGTAGTAGCAGTAGTAGTAGTAGTAGTAGTAAGTGACTATTTATTTCATAAAAAATATATTGTTTACAATTTTCTTAGTTTCTTAGTCTATATGGTTTGGCTGAAGGCCGTCTACCAGATTGACATAATAAAAAAGTGATTCTTTTAAGTTAATTAAAATAACATTTCGTTTCTAGAAGTTTTCTTCGATAATGCGATTTCTATAGTGCATTGCATTTACAGTGTAGTTATACGAGTACAATGTATCCCAGCCTCGGTCACCGTTTAGTGCGCTTATCGTCTCCTCTAGCTCGAGTAACTGCCATCCAAAGAACTTTAGGCGGAATTCCTTTAGAATGGGACATATCCCGACGAAGTGGAACACATCCTCTCGCTCCTTGAGGTTACAAAGGCTACACAAAATTGGGAGCTCCGGGCGATGCGGTATGTAGTTCAATTTGGTTAGCTCTCCTCTTATTTTAAAAATAGTGCTTGACATATCCGTTGGGTTTCTATCCAGAAAATATGTCTTGTCTTTCAAGTTATGGTTAATTTTGCTGTAATATTGTCGATGTTGTGATGACTGCGCTTCGTTTATAAATTGTTGGTACATACTTTGACCAGTTTTAACCAACAAGGTTCTGAACTTTTGTTTTAGGGAAGCGGTCTGTTCATCTGGCGTAACAATCAGGCTAAAACCGCACTTCGATGCTAAATTTTCCCATTCTTGTACACATTCTCCTCCGTAGAGTAAAATTTGCGTAAGCACAATCTTCGGTATCCTTTTTTGGTTCATTGTCATGACTCTCATCACATAATCGATATGGAGCTTAAGGGTATCCAGGAACAGAGGAGCCAGGACTAAGTCCACTGAGGGAGTTAGTTCCCACTTAGTGGGAAATAAAACCACTTTCGCGAAGTGGACTTAGTTCCCATGTAAGGTGGGAAATAAATTCCCAAAACTCTGAGTGGTTTTAGTTCCCTTTTAATGTGAAGTAAATTCTCACTGTCGACTAAGAACAAAATAAAATTAAAGAGGCAAGTAGGTACTTTGCAATTTTTATTAACAAAATAGAAATTAACTTCTAACTGAGAAAGAGTAATATAGGTATCGTGACCTCGCACCTAGTCCAAATCAAACAGTGACCCCAAGCAGGGGGGTTGCAGGGGGGCAGCATGCCCCACCATATGCATTGCACTGTTTATGAGATTAGTTACGAAATCGCAAATAGATTCCATAAATAGTGTAATGCATATGGGGGGGCATGCTGCCCCCCTGCAACCCCCCTGCTTGGGGTCACTGTTTGATTTGGAGTGGGTGCGAGGTACGGTTTTGAAACTTTGGCTTTATGTCACCATGATAACCTTAATACTTTGCTTAAAGAGTGTGATAACTAACTGCACTTTGCACAGTTTTTGTTTAATTCTAAATGTTGGATGTTAGTTCCCTCATCTTATATTTGAATGTGGACTAAGTTCCCATAAAAAATGGACTTAGTTCCCACTTAACATGGGAACTAAGTCCACTTCTCGAAAGTGGTTTTATTTCCCACTAAGTGGGAACTAAGTCCCTCAGTGGACTTAGTTCCTGTGGACTTATTTCCCTGCACCTTATTTCCACCCTGCAGTTGCAGAACATTCGCCTGGTTGCGGATTGCTTTTTACTCGCACTCCGCCTTTACAGACCGTCCGTATGTAGTCATTTTCACAGACCGCCCGTCTGTATTGGGTTCCCGCTGCTTTTCGTTTTGGGCCTCCGTTTTTCAGTCCACCTGTGGTAGTTGCTCCCCAAGGCTCCAAAAACGTGGACCAATGGCTGATGGGACCATGGTCGCCCCTCCACTTCTTCAGACCGTGGGAACGCAGACCGATAAAAGAGGGAAATTACAAGGAGGGTCAAGGGAAAAAGAGAATGGCCCCTGTTGCGGGCAATTTGGCCGCAACAAGTTTCAAGTAGCTTTAATGTAACTTTATATTGTGGGACAGACCTTTAGTTTCTTTACGCTGTGCTCGGGGCCCCGCTAAGTTTGTATCTGCCAACTGTTTTCGGGGTCATTTGATTTTTAAGGTGTTCTTTTTTGTCTTCTTGGGCGGTCGTCCTCAAGTGTCCCTTCCTTGATTATATATATATATTAGGCCCCTGTATGGGCCAGGACCTAAAACCAAGGTTCTCCAACCAATTTCTTGTGTGAAGTGAAAGGGACCTAAAATTTTTAACCCGAAGCCGAACGGCAAATTTGAGAAGCTTCTCATGACAATTGATACTCTTGTGTGTTTGTGATGGGTGGCGACGGTGTAGAGGTTAGTGTGTTGGCTTGTGACCGGTGCAGGTTCAATCCCCATGGGGAACAACAACATACGCCACCCAATCACATTCCTCTACACCAAAAAGGAGGATTTCTGCCTGGTAGTACAATGGAACGTTACCGAGTCTGAGTGCTCTGGGATTTGGATTTCCTTTAAAAAAAAAAAAAAAAAAATGTTTGTCAGACGTTCGCAAGAGGTGGGGCAGTGAAAAAAACTCTAGATGTTTCGATAAATAATTCGACACACTATATCGTTGTGTTAAGTGTTTGTGAAGAACGGTTTGTTGCTTGAAGTTGCTGTGCGGTCATTATCAGGCTCACCATCTGGACCTACTCGGGCACCCGCACCGTTAAGCCTAAAACATCGTCCCCGTTCTCTCTCACTCTCTCGAGCTGTTCGAATGCTCGGGCCTCTTGCCTTTGGTCAGATACACCTGTGGTTTTTGCCCCCGCAAAGGCCTCGAGAACTGAACCAACAGCTTAGGGGAACATGGTTTTCACTCCACTTTTTAAGACTCTGAGTACTCAAACCCATAAAAAGAGGGAGTTTTGAAACGTGAAACGATGAGTGGCCTTTGATCTGAAGATACATCGATCCCTAGCCTGATATTCTATAGCATATAATGTAGAGTTATAGGTATTGCCACATCCTGCACACTAATGTTTCCTCGGTTTATTGTAGACTTTTCTGGATTATGCCGATTCAGCCGCATAACTTATCCAACAACTTAGTCCCTGAGTCGTAAAGTCTTAGAAATCCAATTCGCTTAAAGTCAACTATTTAAGACTCAAGTGCGTTCCTCCCGCAAACCGTTATAGGTTTGCATAAACTCAGAGACATGCAAAAATAAAAATCTACATAAAAACAAAACCAACTTTAATCCTTTGTTCAGATCAAGGATTAAATTATTATCTGTTCCAATTTAACGTCTGGCACAGTGTCCGTCAATTTCAATGGAATTATTAATTAAAACTGCACTAGGTATCTCCTGGATGAATAAATGGGATAATTGACTTGCACATGTAATATGAAGACAAGCCCCAGTCACTAACCTACAGATAAGGACTACTGCAACAACCAGTAACCAACAAAGCCCCAATTAGTTTTTTTTATTGGAGGCATTTTTTATCGATCCAGAGTTAATATTTAATTACGCTTCTCTAAGGCCTCCATTTCTATCATCGACCCCGTCCCTCCGACGCGCGCCAGGACATCACTAGTCCTAACTCAATTGTTTCCTGAGTCGAATTCAGGTCAAACCCAATTGCAATGGCTTTTCCGTGTTTCGCTTCGAAACATTTTTGGTTTTTTTGCTGCAAATGTACGACTATATGACCTGTTCCATTCCATATTATCCTCTTTCAGTAGGATTTTCCCTGGTGACACAGATACACTGTGCGGCAGCCCTACCATTAACCCCCCCCCCCCCCCCCCCCCCCCACAACTTTAGTCAAATAATCCCTTATCCACTATTTGTCTATTCGAATTGGTTATCTGCCAATTGTATTGCTTAGCGGTTTTCAATGTTATTGCCTCGCAATAACGAAATTGTTTAATCGGCTGCGATTGTCTGTCGTCTCAGCGTCAAACGAATGCCTGCTGTGTGTGGTGGTGTTCCTCATTTCGTCCTTGTTCGTAGAATGGCGGTTGTGTTTGCGTGTCCACTAGTCCGGCGGTCGCGTCACTTAGAATTATGTCACTCGAAGCTTATTCCAGCAATTTATTTTTGGAAAATTTCTGTTAACTCCTGATTCCTGATTTGGATGTGTATGCGTCGAGCAGCTCGTAACATAGTCAACAAATTGTCGTTGAGGAATTGAAAGCGCAAAGTGTGTTTATGTGTTTGTGTTGAGGACTTTGCTCTGTATGTAGTAATTGGATGTACAGGATGCTAAAGCCATTTGTTCCATTTAGTTTATGCAGTTTACCCAACTGTAGGGGATGGGCGGCGAATGAGGGTAGTACATATTTGCACTATTATTCTTCCAACCGAAAACTGTTGCATTTCAGTTGTTTGCTTGGTTACATCTGCCATTGCTCGGTATGCTGCTATCGACTGCTGCTGCAGAATTTCATCAATTAGCGCTGTGGAGGTGAACACAAATATTTAGGTATCACCTCAGCTATGGTGATGGTTTTTAATGCATCGGAAATTGTGTGTTTGAATGACTTAAGTGAAAGGGAAATGCATTTTAGAATTAAATATTTGGCAAAGTGAAAACTGTAAAATATTTTAAATTTTTGTAAGAATTGTAAAAGCATTCCGCTGCAACTTTTTAAAGCTGTGAAGCAGAGTCTATGCGAGTGAAGACAGAAAGGAACGTCGTGAGAATGGACTTTGCAAAAGGTGCGCACGCCAGCAGGAGGGCGACTTTATTTTAGAAAGGTTTTGCTGATTTGAAGTTGTGGAGTACATATCTTTACCTGTTTATTACCTGTTCAATGTTTTTTGCACGTTCAATGGGTATTTTTTTGACAAAAAAAAATTGTTTTTTTCTTAATATGTATGAGTACGCTAAAAAATAATAATAACATAATATATGGACAAGAGTCCTTCATAAGTACTAGAAGTAGTAGTATTAGTAGTATTAGTAGTAGTAGTAGTATTAGAAGTCGTATACGTAATAGCAGTGGAAGGCGTGATATAAGGTTAGGTTATTTTAAAGAAGGTTATGCAGTTCACATACAGCAGTGGGCACCAAAAGAGCCTATCGCGATCCCAGGGGAACCGATCGAATAAAAAAACTTCATAAGGAGAAAACCTAAACACTTTCACCTGCAAAACATCCAATCTCCCTACAGAATTTCACAAGTTTCCTGCAGTCTGTCCCGCTCAACTCCCCTAATTCCTCGAAGAAGGACTCTCCTAGAAACCTCCTACGATTCCGTGCTTTACAATCGCACGCACACAGTATTTGTGTCATGTCTTCCTCGGATTGCAGGTCCTCACAGAACCTGCATGTATCCACGTCTACCAGTCTAAGCCGCCTAGCATACTTCATTAGTGTCCACCTCCAGTACTCTGTGGTTCCGCTCCATTCATATCGGCTTGCTCATTCCTCACTATACCGTTGTGTCCTGGTACCCAGCACAGTCTTACTCGGTTCTTTTTTTTATACCCTATTCTAAGGGTAGGTATATAACTTTCACGCTAAGTTTGTAACATGCCTTAATATTGCCCGTAGACCCCTAAAAGTTACTATATTTATGATCAGCATCGATAGTAATGTCGATCTAGCCATGTCCGTCCGTCCGTCCGTCTGTCGGCAAAAATTAGGCCTTTAAACTGGGCCTAGAGAGCTGAAATTTTAACCATATACTCTCTAGGGTCCCGAAATAATCAAGTTTACGAATTTTTGAAATCCGCCCACAGCCACAAACTCAAAAAAAAAACTAATTTTTCGAAAAAATCGAATTTCGAAATCGAAATCGAATATATATGATCTGCTCGGGAGATAAAATTTTCAAAATCCGCCCACTGACACGCCCACAATTAAATAAAACAATTTTTTTGAAAAACCTAAATTTGTGCTAGGGAGCTGAAATTTACAATATATACTCTCTAGGGGCCCTTATGCTCATGTGTTAATTTTTTTCAATCCGCTTACTGACACGCCCACAATTAAATACAATAATTTTATTGAAAAACCATAGTTTGAGCTAGGGAGCGTTTTTTTTTACAAAAGCTTCGTTTCTTTTGATAAAATCCTTTAAATGTCATATAACAAAATATGTAGAGCGTTCTTAATAATTCAACCATACTTAGACTTTTGTCACGCCCACTTATGAGGGATAGGAATAAGAATAGGGTATCCAACAGTTCGCCCAAGCGGACTGTAGCCCGTCCCTATGTTTTTTAATTAGTTTTATTTATGGTAGTGACTTAACAATTTTTTTTTTAAGTTCCTGCGAAGCCTTGTCTGCAGGAGATTGTGTTTATTAAATTTGTAAATGAAGTACTCAAATATATTGTGCTCAGAGTGGGTTTCAATTGTGGCCTTCGAATGTGCATCATTTTGGTTTTTGAAGCGTTGATAACCAAGCCGCTGTCGTGGCACCATTTTACTGCAGCATTGAAATCTTCTTGCATTATCCTCGTCGCCATGTCCAGAGACTTATGAGGGACTACAATCGATATGTCGTCAGCAAAGGCAAATAGAATGCTCTGCTTGACGACTTGTAGTAGTTCGTTCGTGTAAGGGGCGAATAGAATCGGACATAGTTTTGATCCCTACGGGACCGCATGTTGCACGCCCTTTTTCTTACTCATCACGTCCTTGATCTTGACGCAAAACAGCCTGTTGTGCAGATAATCCCTAAGCCAATCAGCCAGTATGACAATCCTTCTTAGCGCTTCTAACAAGTTCGCATAATTGAGAGTGTCGAAAGCTTTGCTGAAGTCCATCAACAGGAGCAGGACATGAGCCTTTTCCACTACTGAAAGTATCGAAATCGGCCTATAATTGCTCAGGTGTTTTTTTACGCCACCCTTATAGATCGGGCTAACAATAGCCGTGTTTCTTTGCACGCGAATATAGGGATAATTTGAAATTTGCATGTAAAATACAACAACAACTTCTCCTATATACGCTAACTTTAGCGGGGATAGCTATCGCCGCTAATTCCTTTAACGGGGATAAACAGTGCTTCCAAAACCAATTTTCTTCGTTTCTGGTGAATCGTTGCGATGAATTTTTCAGGAAATGTCAAAGTTTGACATCCCGCCGACCACTAACACATCCCGCCAAATATTTTGTTCGTGATTTTATTATTATTATTTTTCAAAATTTAGTAAATCTGTCAATGTGAAACTGTTTTTTATAATTATACCCTATTCTAAGAGTATATTAATTTTGACGCATAGTTTGTAACATACTTTAATATTGCCCGTAGACCCCTAAAAGTTACTATATTTATGATCAGCATCGATAGTAATGTCGATCTAGCAATGTCCGTCCGTCTGTAGCCAAAAATTAAGCCTTTAAACTGGACCTAGAGAGCTGAAATTTTAACCATATACTCTCTAGGGTCCCGAAATAATCAAGTTTACGAATTTTTGAAATCCGCCCACAGACACGCCCACAAAATCAAAAAAAAACAAATTTTGGAAAAAATCGAATTTTGAGCTAGAAAGCTGAAATTTTTTATATATGATCTATGACTCCTAAAACTGCTCGGGATAAAAAATTTTCAAAATCCGCCAACTGACACGCCCACAAATAAATAAAATAATTTTTTTATACCCTATTCTAAGGGTATATTAATTTTTGAAAATCCAAAGTTTCAGCTAGGGAGCTGAAATTTATAGTACCTATATACTCTCTATGGGCCCTTTATGCTCATGTGTAAATATTTTCAAAATCCGCCCACTTACACGCCCACAATTATTTTTTTTTTTTTTTGTAAGTTCAAAGTTTGAGCTAGGGAGCTGAAATTTATAATATATACTCTCTAGGGGCCCTTTATTCTCATGTGTTAAATTTTTTTAAATCCGCCTACTGACACGCCCACAATTAAATAAAACAATTTTATTGAAACACCCAAGTTTGAGCTAGGGAGCGTTTTTTTTTTTGATAAAATCCTTTAAATGTTATATAACAAAATATGTAGAGCGTTCTTAACAATTCAACCATACTTAGACTTTTGTCACGCCCACTTATGAGGGATAGGAATAAGAATAGGGTATCCAACAGTTCGCCCAAGCGGACTGTAGCCCGTCCCTATGTTTTTAGAATATGTTTGGCATTAGTTTCAACTGTCGGAAATTCATATTTTTGAATTTCACGATTTTCAATACAAATTTCTTAACTCAACTTACAGCTGTGTCACTAATAAACGTCATAGGTGCATGTGTCCTTCCAAGTTTTTTTTGTTGAATTCTTAGAGCCCAACCACAATGTGCATAAGCTTGCATATGCAAAACTGTCAAAAATCAACGTATGCACGCCTATGTACACTTATGCACTGTCAATGCATAGTCAAACCACAATAGCATAAGCAAGCTGTCAGTTAAAATTCAAATTATATTTTTTTTTAACCAAACCCAAACAAAATGGAAGTTTCAAAATATAATATTACAAGTTTGTTCGAAGTGTTTCGTTTATTAAACGAATTAAATGTTTGCAAAAAGAATTGCAAAATGGAAGGAAAAAACGCTCGATTTGGATAAGGAAAATAAATTTGGATCGCCATGAGCATGGATTTTACCGTGTTACTTTCCTTAAAATAAAAGAAATAGATCCACAGCATTTTTTTATTTATACCAGGATGACACGTTCAACTTATGATGGTTTGCTCAATATAATCAAACCTCACCTAGTTAAGGCTTCTATCAGAACTCCTGTAGAACCAGAATGCCGTTTGGCGATTTGTTTGTTGTAAGTTTGCAAAAGTTAAAGAGTTATCTCTTGGTGTGCTAATTCATCTCTCATCAGATACTTGTCACAAGGAAATTCGGTCCAAAGTATAGCTTGGTCTTTTAAATTGGGAAAGGAAACCGTTCGAAGCATAATATTCGAAGTTTGGGATGTGTTATGGAGGGTGCTCTCCCCACTTTATGTCGCAGAACCAAACGCAAGTGATTACCAGAATATAGCAGTGGATTTTTGGAATATTTGGAATATGCCCAATTGCGTTGGTGCCATAGATGGGAAACATATATCAATAAGGTTCGCACCAAACACAGGAAGTGAATTCTTCTGCTACAAACATTTCTTTAGTATCGTGCTAATGGCTGTTTGTGATGCAAAATACATTTTTACGTACATAGAGGTTGGGGCTTTTGGTAGCCAAAGTGATGCTGGTAACATTTACTCCTGTCCATACAACCCATGTCTAGTAATACATTTCTTTTTTTATTATGTATAGGCATTTTTCAATTATCAAGTTTTGGAAAGAGACTTTTAAATGGTAAACTTCCATTTCCTCCACCAAAAGAATTACCGTATAATAGTGAAACAATTCCGCACTACTTTGTGGGTGATTCAGCATTTCCGCTAGGACTTAATTTAATGCGACCATATCCCGGCAGTTTGTTGACACCACCAAAAGAAATGTTTAACAAAAGATTATCGAGAGCCCGTCGTATGATTGAAAATGCCTTTGGAATCCTTGTAGCACGGTGACGAATACTCATGACAACGCTACATATGACACCGCCGAACGCTGAGCGTGTTGTATTAGCATGTGTTGGGCTTCATAACTTCCTGCGACACAATATCGAAAGCCAACAAGAATATTGCCCAAACAATTTTGTAGATTGGGAAGATGAAAATCATGAAGTTCAAGATGGACAGAGGTTACAAATAACTTGCCATCAATTCAATCGTCCAATAACCAACATCGTTATGGAGGAAATGCGTCGAGGGAAATTATTTGTAAATTTGTTACATACTAAAATATTTTTATAATATAATATCCTTCACATGTTCGGGAAGATCTGTCATCATAGAAACTATTGTCTTCATAAAAATTTCGTCCGATGAGTCTGCAATCGCTGGATGCCGTGATGTTGAAATTTGTGCATCGAATTTTTTCAGTGTGTCGTTAAATTTTTCGCAGACATCTTCAAATTTTGACTTTTTCGGTGGTGTAGGTGCAGGTGCAGATGCAGGGGCCGCTGCGGGTCCAGGTGCAGGTGCAGATGCAGGGGCAGGTGAAGGTGCAGGTGTTGTATGTGGTGCAGCGATTGGAAATGTCGAAAAATCGAAGAACGTGTCACCAGATATCTCGAATTCGTTGCATTTTGTCCTAAAAATAGTAATGTATTTCATTATAACGTATATCTACATATTTTATTGAGAATTAAACTTACTGTCGTGGTTGAACAAAATCTTTTAAAAAAAGCATTTGGTCATACAAGTACCACTCCGAACTATCAGCCCATCCACTACCAGATGGTGTACGAGTATTTTTCTTTTTCACTTCTTTGGCGAATCTTTCTCGTAATAAACGCCACCTTCGTTTGCATTCATCTCCTGTTAGAAAAATATTAACATAATTTCATTGAAAGAATATTTCTATTCTTACTTGATTTTCCGACTGATTTGCTGATTTCCTCCCAATTTTTTTCTTTAAATACTTTGTTGGAGTAACACGAATGCCTCTTATTATAAATGGCTTCATATTGCCTCACATTATTTATTAATAATTCAAAAAAAATTACTTCTTCTTCCATTGAAACGTTTTGCACATCATTAACTATTTTGAAATGTCTAGATTCCTTATGCAATGTACGGCTGCTGGCGTACTTTTCATAGGCTTAACGAAACGGAAAAAAGTTAACGAATGCAGGGCTATTCACGGTTTGATAAAGGGAGTCTAGTACATTCGTACTTTGAAGAGCCCTTGCATATGCAAGCTTATGCATATTGTGGTTGGGCTCTTAAGCGGCGATGGTCGTTTTTTAATGCCATGCCTATATCCGCGTGCAAAGAAACACGGTTAATAGCAGTTTTCAGCGTTGACGGAATTTTTGTCTGTGTTAGACTGAGGTTGATAAATTTGCATAGCATGGGAGCAAATATATTGGCATGTCTTCTCATATCAACTGCTCTAATTCCAGCAATTCCTATCGATTTATCTTCTCCGAGAGACCCTATAATTCTGCGCATCTCATGTACAAGGTGGCGCAAAAATAACCTTCCTATGTTTTTTGGCTGTAATTAAAAAAAAAAAATGAAAAACTTTGATTCTTCTTGTGGATTATTTTTATTTGGTCTTTTAATTTTTTTTACATCAAGTCAAGAATATGATGTCAAGTAAATGGCCGCCGCCACAGTTGATTGTCATTTGAGCCCTTTTTATGGCATTTAACATCACTTTGGCCAAAACTTCCGGCGATAGGTCCTCACATTGTTGACGGATATTGTCGTTAAGAGCTGCAAGAGTCTGAGGCTTGTTGACAGAAACCCGCGACTTCAAAAAGCCCCACAAAAAGAAGTCTGGAGCGGTCAAATCAGGCGATCTTGCTGGCCAGTGCAAATCGCCAAAACGGGAGATTAGGCGCCCGGGATGCATCCTTCAGCATATCGGTTGTTGCACGTGCAGTATGTGACGTTGCACCGTCCTATTGGAACCACATGTTTTCCAATCCCAATTCATCAAGTTGCGGCAAAAAGAACTCGTTCATCAAGAAAAAAGGTCCGATGACTCCTCCAGGGAAAGCAGCACACCATACAGTGACTTTGAGCGGGTGTAATGGCTCTTCGTGGGTTACACGCGGATTTTCAGTGCCCCAGAAGCGTACATTTTGCTTATTTACGTACCCGCTAAGATGGAAATGGGCCTCATCACTCATGATTATTTTTGATGAAAAATCATCTTCCTCTTGGTGGTGATTAAGGATGGCTTGAGCGTATGTTAGACGCGATTGGCGGTCAGCAGCTAACAGCTGATGCACCGTCTTGACTTTGTACGGAAACATCTTCAAATCTTGTACCAAAATTCGCTGTAAAGACCGTCGACTGATACCCATTTGCGTGGCACGTCGTCTGGTCGATGTCGACGGCGCTTCCATGACATCTTCGGCTACAGCAGCAATATTCTCTGCAGAACGGCTACTCCGGGGTCTGCCACGCCTGGCAGCATCTCGTGTTGTGCCAGTCTCTTCGAGGCGAGCGGCTAAACGTCGCAGTGTTTCACCAGTAGGCGTTGGACGGGGAGGAAATCTGCGACGAAATTCACGTTGTGCCAAAGTCGCCGACCGATTATTGCTCAAATAAATAGTCACCAATATTCCGCGTTCTGGAGCAGTGTAGCGTAACATTGTTTATTAACGTGTATTTCGCATGTGTTTACTACACAAATGTCAAAACAGAACTGACATTAGGGGCCAATCGCAAAATTTATAGCATTTTCTGATAGGAGGATTACTTTTGCGCCACCTTGTATGTAGCTTTAGCGAAGATTGAGTTTTCTAACATTGCATTTCTTTGATTCGATGTGATAGAGCTTCAATTATGAATGATTTGCGATGTCTGTGTAGAGAAAAGTTGTGCAAAATCATTGGCAAAAATTTTGATCATCGTGTCTTCAATATTCGACTTTTTCCTTCCTAATATTTGGTTAATTAATCCCCAAGTTTTTCAAGGATCGGTCTTAAATTCGATGATTTGGTTTTTGTAGAATTTAGATTTTTGAGCTGCTATCATTTTATTGGTCTTGTTCCTGAAACGTTTATACTCCATTTCATAACTTTTGTTTGCTCTATTATTTTTCCACCTTCGGTACAGTTCATCCCTTTTCTTGCAGTCAGCGATAAGATAAGTGGTTGTCCTGGTGGTATTTTGTAGCCTGTTGTGAAATGTTTTTGTGAAAGTTGATTTTTTATAGATTTCATCTATTTTTGCAGACCAGTTTATTGTACAGCGTATCAGCATCATCTTCGTTTACAACATCATCCCAGTCTACTTTACTAATCAGATCATTCACTCTGGCGTTACATATATAAGATGAGCTGACTACGTGGTTATGAGCATCTATGGTATATAAAGTTGGGCAATGATCGGTAATACCACTCTCGATCACAGCGTAATTAATTTGTTTGTCTACTCTGCTTACAAGGGTGTGATCTATTACTGATTTCGTCTCCTTCTTAGGACCTTGTATATTCCGTAATGACATTTAACAGTCTTAGCGATGCTAACATCTCCAAATAACATTTCGCATAGTTTGAGTTTGAATCACGAATATTAATATTCATATCCCCCATCACAATCATTTCTTCATATCTTCCCATTTGTCCCAAATTATTTTCAATTTCATCAATAAATGCTTTTGTAGTAGTAGTAGTAGTAGTAGTAGTAGTATCATATCGAATCATAGGAATGCACATATGGAAACTCAATCTTTGCTGAAGCTACAAATATCCAAGAGATGCGCAGAATTATAACTTCTCTCAGCACTTGATATCAGATGAGATGCCGACATTTTTGCACCCATTCATTATAAATATAAAATAATTTATATCCATTAATTAATATAAAACACATCACACAAATTATTAAAATATATTTTTTATTAGTTCTTATTAAATTCCTCTATGAGGAAGCTTAAGAAAATTACGACCGTAGTCTTACAGCTCCACTTAATAACTAACTAACATAGTACAGAAAGAAGCATAGCCAAGCTATTATTACCACTAGCAATACCACTAACATGAAGATAACGCCGATCCGTTAATCTGCTGCTTGGCTGGAATTCCATATGCTGTAGCTTAGCGGTTCGTGTGCGCCTTGGAAAGCGTTTGGTGTTTGCTATGCTATGCTTGGTGATGCTGCGGCCGCACTAACTGTTTTGATAGTGCAGCTTCTACCGTTTGCAGCATTACCACTAATATGGAGACAACGCTGATCCGTTAATCTGCTGCTTGGCTGGAATTTCATATGCTGTAGCTCAGCGGGTCGTGTGCACCTTGGAAAGCGTTTGGTGTTTACTATGCTATGCTTGGTGATGCTGCGGCCGCACTAACTGTTTTGATAGCGCAGCTTCTACCGTTTGCAAATTGACAGCTATGAAACCGTGTGCCTTTCCGTACGCCGAATCATTATTTATCCCATGTTATATAGGATGTTTCCATAACTTATATCAACCTCAGCCTGACAAAGACTAAAAACGCTGAAAATGTCAGTTCTTAGCGATGAACTAAACCTATTTTGAAGCAAGTTTCCTAGTGGAGTCAAAACTACGGTATCGTATACTTGCTTGGGGAAACGCAGCTGCAACCCACATCCAAAAGCTACAGAGACTTCAAAATTCAGCACTGAAACAAGTAGAAAGCACTAACCAACGATAAAATGAAGTTCTTTATGTAGAACACCTTTTCAAGATGACAATAATACTGGCGTTCTTCGATCACAGCAGTTTTATTCGACCAGTCGAAAACCAATTAAACACAAGACGACGGGCGCAAGGTTGATTGAAATGTCTAAAAACAACAACAGTTATGGTAGACGATAACTTAAATTTAGCGTTCCGTTATTAGTCATTCTGATATAAACAAATATCAGTAATTGTAAATGTAGCTGTTCAAAAATCTGCATGTTTTTTTATTTTAGAACCATAAATACGAAAAACTAGTTACAGTGCCACCAATCGGAATTAGACTAAACACGTTTGGTGTCGATCGGTCCAGCGGCTTTCTCTTTTATCACTTGAAGTGTTTTTTTCACACTTTGTTAATTTCTTACACCACTGTCAACAGTAAATAAACCTAGGTCAATCCGGACGCCATAAAGAACACACTCAAAATTATCAAAATCCTTTGAGCGATTCGTGAGTTTTTAAAGGACACGCACAAATAACGAGCCATTATAAAGGGTCTTTCATTAGCGACTTCACAACTTTAAAATTTCAGTGTGAACTAGCCCTTAAACCGATTACCGAACTTTCAATGTCAAAATATTCAGTAAAATCACCAACGTTACAAATAAATAAAATTTACTACCGAAATTCCGAGTCGGCAACTTTAAGAGCGTTAACGCCAATTTTCGGCCGTAATTCTCATCCCACTACACAAGCAAAAACCAGCCAAAACAGTCAGAATTTCGCGTTAGGATCTTGGCCAACAACCTTACAAGATCAAACTGACTCAAGAACTAAAGCCACTTTATCACATAAAGCGACGTACGTTCTTGAATTGGGCTCTGAACATGATGGTGGAAAGCGAAGAATTTCATGGCAAAATCATCTTCAGCGATGAAGCGCATTTTTGGTTAAACGGCTTCGTCATAAAGCAGAATATGCGTTACTGGACAAGTGAGAACCCTCATGTGTTTCATGAAACAACACTTCATCCGAAAAAAATCACTGTTTGTTGCGATTTTCATGTCGGTGGCGTCACTGGGCCGTTTTTTTCGATAAAAACGACCGTCACGATAAGGTAAATGATATTCGCTACAGAGACATGTTGGAACGTTATTTCTTTGAGCAATTGCATGAATTGGACATCAGTGAGTGATATGTGGTTCCAACAAGATGGTGCCATAAGCCACACAGCGGGTGAAACAACGAGTTATTGAAGTCTCAGTTCGGTGAACATGTTATCTCAAGAAACGGACCCAGCTATTGGCCGTCGAGATCGTGTGACTTAACGCCTCTAGACTTTTTTTATGGGGCTACATTAAGTTACTGTTCTATGCCAAAAAGCCGGCGACATTAGAGGAGCTCAGAGCCAATATTGAACGAGAAATAGCGGCAGTATCGGTCGAAATGTGCGGCCGAGTCATCGGGTTCAACGTATCGACCGCTGCATACGTTTCCGTGGTGGACATATGAACGAAATCGAATTCAATTCATAAATCGTCGCTTGAGAATTGTTTTGTTCCATACGCCACTTTTGTCGTTTTTGAGTTAGGAACGGATTCTATGGTAATTTTGTATGCTCTTTTTAAATCTGTGATGCGATTTGCTCTAAGTCTTTCCAATTCCGAGATATCGAACATCGACTTTGTCCCATATCCACCAAAATCAACAGTTTGTAGAATTGTTTTGTGCCATAAAGCATTTTTTGGCGTTTGGAACAAATTTTCCATATAATTTATTGCAATTTTTTTGTGAGAATTGTTTTGTTCCACGTGCATATCACTGCGACAAGAGATACAGAAAATATTAACGAAGTTGAGAATTGGTTTGTCCTACGCGCACTCGTGTTAAAAAAAAAAGCTATGTATATGGAACACAGATCGCAAACAAAATTTTAGTATTGGTTTTTCCACCTCCATGTAAAATGTGTCAAATTTGAAAATTCAAATTGTACTCATGCCAATTGATTTATTTGTTTGGCATGAGATATCGTAATTCTTAGTAATGTTACAAATATTCGCATACCTATAAATGAAAAAAAAATCGAAAGAATAACATGGAACGTGTTCAAATTGTGATCAAATCGACATCAGGCCAAGCATTGACGGTACAATGCTCACTCAAAACCCGAAATTCACTGAAAACAAAGAGGATTATCTATTTGAAATTTCGCAGCTGAGAGGTGAACATAATGACTCGAAGCTGTCATTTTCTGATCTGATTTGATCTGACATTTTTCACTCACTGGTTTAATGCTAAACACTTTGAATAATTTTCTTATTATACCAACCCTATTCTAAGCGTATATTAATTTTGACGCATAGTTTGTAATATACCTTAATATTGCCAGTAGACCCCTAAAAGTCACTATATTTATGATCAGCATCGATAGTAATGTCGATCTAGCCATGTCTGTCCGTCTGTCGGCAAACATTAGGCCTTTAAACTGGACCTAGAGAGCTCTAGGGTCCCGAAATAATCAAGTCTAAGAATTTTTGAAACAAACAACAACAAACTCAAAAAATCAAATTTATCGAAAAAATCGAATTTTGAGCTAGAAAGCTGAAAGTTTTTATATAATGATCTATGAATCCTAAAACTGATCGGCAGATAACATTTTTTAAATCCGCCTACTGACACGCACACAATGAAATAAAACAATTTTATTGAAAAACCAAAGTTTGAGCTAGGGAGCGTTTTTTTCGATAAAATTCTTTAAATGTTATATAACAAAATGTGTAGTGCGTTCTTAACAATTCAACCATACTTAGACTTTTGTCACGCGCACTAATGAGAGATAGGAATAAGAATAGGGTATCCAACAGTTCGCTCAGATATTTTGGATTGTGCCATATCCATTTTTTTGTGTTCCACGTGTATGAAAAAAAAAATCAGTTTCAAAATGTATGAGGTGGGACACAAGTGAAAAAAGGAGACTTTTACGTTAATTAAAGTGGCTTGTTAACGGTTTCGCAAAACACTTTGAAAATTGGTAGGCGAAATCTTTATAAGACTAACTTCAAATTAAAAAAATCAAAAAAAAAATCGTATCACACAGTTTCGGAGTACCAAGTACGCAAACCTTTAAATGCGTTTTTCTCGAAAAAGTGCCAATGGCATATGGAACAAAACAATTCTCAGGCGACGAAATGTTTTAATAGTGATTCAAGCCATTAATATTTTTTTAGATATCTCAAGTAGTTGGAATTTTGTTTAAAAAAGAAGTTGTCAAGTCCTTAATGAAAGACACTTTACTAATAATCTACATTATTGCAATACTTCTTTTTGCTGATTTTACGGGTAAGGTAAGTGGCACATTAGAAAATGTGGTTCGAAAGCAATTCTTATAAAAAGCGATATAGTTTCGTACGACCCAGTCGAGCACTTTTATAATTTTAGGCTGCCGTTTCACATTTGAATATTATTTATTTACTTCTACAACTACTACTGCAACTTTTTGATTGCATGCAAAAAGGTGTAAAATCCTGTTAAAAATATAGACTGTTTTCTTTTGCACCCAACTGTGGTTTCGCCTTCAAATACAGATTCAAATAAATGTCCGGTACTCCATACGCAATCGCTCTGCCGGCAAAACATTAACAGGACATGATAGCAGTAGCTTTCATATACCTTGGTAATCTACACCACCTAGCTGTTGCAGGCACATTGTAATTCCGATCCGCCAGAGTAATTGTCCCACTTTTCGACTTTGGCAACTGCGAACAAATATCCTAAATTCAAACGGCATGCACGGTCCGTTCGCCACGTTTATGTTTACTCCTGCAATAAGGATTATACTGGATGTCATTTGCGTGGCGAGTTTCCAACAGCGCTCCCAAAGTAGGCCTGCCTTGCCTACCAGGATGAACACGGTGTTGGCATGTTGGGCCCGCTCCCAAGAGTAAACCTAGCAAAAAGCATTTGCCTCGTATACTTTATCTAATTACTATCGCCCCATGTAGCTTACAACAACAATTAACATGCACCCCCTCCGCTGATTGTTCCTGTAGCATCGGCTCTTTGGAGGAGCCAATTGCACGTGTACCCCATGGGCAAGTTGATCATTAGCTTCTCTCAATGTTTGTTGGCACTTACTGCGATGTTGTTTTTTTGCGGCATCAACAATGTGTGCCATTCGATTTCCGTTGCCGAATTTAAATTGAAATTACCATATTCCAAGGGAATTTGTATATACAGTTGGATGCTACTACAGTCGCACTGGATCACTTAATTGTGAGCCAGCTAGCTGGCTGGCGAAGGCGTCCAAAATGGGGGGAAGACTATTTGGAAATGATGATGACAGAAAGTCGTTTACGTTTTACAGAAAATTTATGGAAAGCTCTCCATAATTAAATTAGAATTTTACTCAATAGGATGTTGTTTTCCATGGAAAAGTGCTGGAATTTCGATCGGAGGATAACGGCCTAATTGAAACAACAACGGAATACATTTACGGATTTGCACGCTGCAATGGGGGCTGTGATTTGTTCCCCTCCAATCTTGTACCCGAGGGGACTAATGGAAATAATCTAGTTAGCGACAATAGAATGGGAGATGTACCTACTCAGAATGGATTGTTTTCCTACATTATGCCGTGGGCCAAGAAAATTAGCTAATGAACAATGCATTTGAAGTGCTTTGCTGTCCTGTACCTACCTGGATTTATCTGCAAATTTATGGTTTTCTCTTAGGAATTAGCATAACTTTCTATAAGTGAAAACCATCAGTGACTTGTGGAGGCCTTTTTACTTTAAAATAAAAGAAGCTGGTCCAACGGTAAAGCGAAAGAAAACGTATTTTAAAGATAATCACAGATTCTGTGCGACTCTGTATTTTAATTTACAGAATTATTCACATTTTTTATATTTATTTTTTTATACACTATTATGTGCTTAAAGCAAGCAACTATCACGAGCAGGAATTTGCCGGCAATAAAAGTGCTCTCACAGGCTCATCATTAAGTGCAAGTAGGAACATACGCACAATAATTATATACCTATAAAATACTAACACAGACACAAATCATGCAAAAAATTTAAGACACTAACCCCCGTATTAATAAACAACGGAAAACGGCAAGTTGGCACTAGCTTTCACTGACATGTGATAACGAGTGGATAACTTAACTCACCGAATTCGGCGTATAAAGAGTGAATAACTTCACACATTCTCAGATTGTAGTTCATGCATTCACAAATTGAGAGGATGCGAATGCATGTGTGGAAACATTGAGAGGATCAGAGAGAACACTGTCTCAAATTTGGGCATATTACTCTTTCATAATGCGTTGACTCCATAGTACTCGTACCATAGTGCATATTGGAATGGAATATACAGATATGAGTATCAACTGATGAAATATGACAGATGCACTCGTTTTTTATACCCTATTCTAAGGGTATATTAATTTTGGCGCATAGTTTGTAACATACCTTAATATTGCCCGTAGACCCCTAAAAGTTACTATATTTATGATCAGCATCGATAGTAATGTCGATCTAGCCATGTCCGTCCGTCCGTCTGTCGCCAAAAATTAGGCCTTTAAACTGGACCTAGAGAGCTGAAGTTTTAACCATATACTCTCTAGGGTCCCGAAATAATCAAGTTTACGAATTTTTGAAATCCGCCCACAGACACGCCCACAAACTCAAAAAAAAAAACAAATTTTGGAAAAAATCGAATTTTGAGCTAGAAAGCTGATATATATATGATCTATGACTCCTAAAACTGCTCGGGATAAAAAATTTTCAAAATCCGCCCACTGACACGCCCACAAATAAATAAAATAATTTTTTTATACCCTATTCTAAGGGTATATTAATTTTTGAAAATCCAAAGTTTCAGCTACGGAGCTGAAATTTATAGTATATACTCTCTATTGGCCCTTTATGCTCATGTGTAAATATTTTCAAAATCCGCCCACTGACACGCCCACAATTAATTTTTTTTTTTTTTTGAAAATTCAAAGTTTGAGCTAGGGAGCTGAAATTTATAATATATACTCTCTAGGGGCCCTTTATTCTCATGTGTTAATTTTTTTTAAATCCGCCTACTGACACGCCCACAATTAAATAAAACAATTTTATTGAAACACCCAAGATTGAGCTAGGGAGCGTTTTTTTGATAAAATCCTTTAAATGTTATATAACAAAATATGTAGAGCGTTCTTAACAATTCAACCATACTTAGACTTTTGTCACGCCCACTTATGAGGGATAGGAATAAGAATAGGGTATCCAACAGTTCGCCCAAGCGGACTGTAGCCCGTCCCTATGTTTGAGTATAATTTGGTAAAGTTTTAAGTGAAATTTAGAGGATCGCTATCTGTATCTTTCACAGCTCAGTCTGGAGTTCCCCAAGGAAGTCACTTCGGACCAATTTTATTTACACTTGCCATTAATGATATTAAGGCATGTATAAATCACAGTAATATCCTGATCTACGCTGATGATATTAAAATATATAAATCTATCACTAGTCAGCAAGACAGAATGTTTCTTCAATCTGACATTAATAGCTTCGCCAATTGGTGTGATGAAAACGGTTTATCCGTATCCATATTCTTTGTAATGTTGATAATTTTAAGGATCTTGGGGTTTATTTCGACGCCAAACTGGTTTTTGCTAAGCATATTAATTCTATTATTAATAAATCTAATTCTATGCTGAGCTTCGTAAAAAGGTGGGCCAAAGAATTTAATGACCCTTACGTTTCTA
The DNA here is from genome assembly GCA_949715645.1 of Portevinia maculata. Lineage (NCBI taxonomy): Eukaryota > Metazoa > Arthropoda > Insecta > Diptera > Syrphidae > Portevinia > Portevinia maculata. The sequence goes on along the minus strand of OX454526.1, from coordinate 8,196,878 downwards.
TGTCCTTGTACAATTGTTTTGTCCGTCCGATTCTAGAGTATGCCTCTCAAGTTTGGACACCGTTCTACAACATTCATTCAAAACGAATAAAGGCCATTCAATGTAAATTTATTCGATTTGCACTTAGAGGACTTCCATGGGATGATAAATTTAACCTTCCTCCTTACAGGCAACGTGTCAAGCTTCTTCAAATGTTAGCCCTTTCTCAACGAAGGCTTAATAGCGATATAATTTTTTTACAGCAGCTTATATCCGGTCAAATAGATGCACCTGACTTGCTGTCATCTATTGGCTTTAATTTTCGGTGTGGTGCCCATAATTTACGTAGTGTTGATTTATTGTTTAGCCCCCTATTAGTCGCATGAGTAGACTCTATAATCTAAATGATCATGTGATTGACTTGCATGTTAGTAAAATTAAGCTAAAAAATGTTTTGCGTATTTTGCGTATATTTGCGATTTATTAACAATAAAATTGATAAGCTAAAACCAATTGGGGATCGAAATAAACCCCAAGATCCTTAAAGTTATCAACATTACAAAGAATATGTTGAGACAAAGAATATTAAAAGGTGGAAGGGATATTCTTTCTAATGAATGTCATATGTTGACATTTAGTAGGGTTCAGGGATACCGTTTTTATCACACCAATTGGCGAAGCTTTTAAGGTCAGATTGAAGAAAATTTCTGTCTTGATAGATCTATATATTTTCATAGATATCATCAGCATACTCGTAGATCACGATACTTACTTACTTAAGTGGCGCTACAGTCCGGAATGCTGCCTCCAGTTGCGCACTCCAAGTTGGTTGAGGTCGGTTTCCACTTGTGCGCGCCACTTAAGGCGAGGTCTTCCTCTACTGCGTCCGACGTCTGGCTGGGAATCGAAGACTCTGCGAGCCGGAGTATTGGTGTCCATTCGTTCTACATGTCCTAGCCATCTTAAACGTCCAATGCGGAGTTTTTTGACCAGAGGCATGTCGCTGTACAGCTCGTATAGTTCTTGGTTGAATCTTCGTCTCCATAGCCCGTCAACGCAAACGGGACCGAAGATTTTTCGAAGAATTTTCCTCTCGAATCATCAGGATCAGGATATTACTATGATTATAGATGCCCTTTTTTTATAATTGGCTTGCGCTAAGGGGGTTATTTTATTTTTCTGTAATTGATACAGTACCCTTATAATGTTATCACAGCGCAGGCATTTTTTTGCTGCAACCAGCACACAGCAAATAAATCATTGCCTGTTACTAAGTGCAGCTTAAGTTGAAAAAATAGGCGGATAGGAAAGAAGTTTTTGGTGCGATAGTGTTTTTTTTTCTAAACGGGTGGCGCCATAATTGCTTAACAGACATTTGAATTGTTGTGTGTATTCAATTTTAGAAAGCATGGTATGGTATGGTATGTGCAGTGGGGTCATCAGTAGATGACAAGCACTTAGACCTAGTGGTTCATGGTCCATTGTACTTCAGCATAGCTGCCCGCTCGCTGGTGGCCCTGGTCAGGATTCGAACACACGACCTGCCAATCACTTTATGAATACACTACCATCGCAATATTGCCACGTTCAAATCATTGATGGCTAGTATAAATAGAATTGGCCCGAGGTGGCTTCCTTGGAAAACTCCAGATTGGGCTGTGAAAGATACAGATAGCGATCCTATAAATTTGACTTAATAAACCCTTGATCTAAGGTATGAATTAACTCATGTTATGAAACATGGTGGAAAACCAAGAGCCCTGAGCTTAAATTCTATTATTTCATAGGACAGCTGGCCGAAAGCCTTATTAGATAAGTTAGTGTGTATGCAATCCAATCCATTTCGTCCTTATTATCCAAGGCATTAGAACAATCATGCAAGAAACTTAACAAATTAGTGACAGTGGATCTGTTTTTTTACAAATCCATACTATTCATTAAAATTATATGAAATATTAACTTTTCACAAACAATTTGTTCAAAAAGCTTAGGGATACACGAACGCTTCGAAATAGGCCTATAAATTAGTGATATCACCACGTTCGCCTTTTTTAAATACAGGTGTGATAAAAGTACTTGTCCATAGATTAGGGAATTTACCAGTACTAATTTACAATTCAAAGAGATACTAAAGATATGGAGCACTTGCATGACCACATTTTTTAAGAACAATCGGTGCAATGCCATTAGGACCTGATGAATAGTCGTTCTTCAGAGAAGAAATACATTTGAAAAGTGTTTCCAAATCGAATTAGATACTACTAAGACTACCAATCATCTCTTTCGGAGATGGCAGAGCAGTTCAATATTCACCTCTGTTGGGTGCCGGGGCATAGGGACATTCCAGGTAACTGTAGGGCAGATGATCTCGCCAAAAAAGGAACCACATTACCTCCTTTACCTGATTAAGGTTCCCTAGGTATACCAATCGCTACTTGTAAACTCTTGTTTAAGCTATCCGCAATTGAGAGAACAAACCTTAGGTGACGAGTAGCAATACATGTCTAGCGACTAAGCGGATCTGGCCAAAGCTGGATCTGCGACGCTCTAAGTGTCTAATCTCATTAAACCGACTGCATATTAGCTCCACTATAGATGTTATCACTGGTCACTGCTTAATAGGCAGGCACGCATCCAGACTCGGTGTGTGCTCAAATGACTTCTGCAGAAGCTGCATGGACGAGGAGGAGGAGGAGACTGTACTTCACCTTCTCTGCACGCGTCCTGCGCTCTCCCATAGAAGAAATCTCCATCTAGGGGACTTCTTGTTCAATGACACAAGCGACTTAGCTAGCACTGGCGGTCTTTCGCGCTTCATAAGAAGCTCCTACTGGTTCAACGAGCAGTGAGGGTAATCCCCAGATCTGTGTGGTACCACAATGGACCTATCATTGGTCTAAGTGTGTTGGCTTTGGCTGACAGCCACGTCTACCTAACCTAACCTAACCTAACCTAGATACTACTAAAACTTATTTGGGAACAGCTAGTTAGATAACTAAAATTTTGATCATCTATGTGTAGAGGGGTCTCCCTAAACGACTTACTGAAATGATCTGCAAACATATTGCTTGCATCTAGCGAATCAGCAGTCGAAGAGCTATTGTAAGTAAGCTTCGATGGATAACCATCGGTTTTTTTTTTAGAATTGACAAATCCCCAAATAAGTTTGGGGTCCAATTTTAAAGAGCATTCCATTTTACTTATATAGTCAATATATAAGTTGCAGGATAAAGATTTGAATTCATTGAATAATGTGAGATAGAGTTCAAAATCTGAATGGCAGAGACTTTTTAAATAAGTTCTTCCAAGCCCTATTACGTCTGTTTCGTATCGATTTGAGCTCTTTGGTATACCAGGAATGGGACGTTTTCAGATTCCTAGAGGATTTCACAGGAATCACTTTTTTCATGCAGTTATCCATCAAAGATAAAAAAAAAATAAAAGAGTTCGATTTTTGAAATTTTTTATAAAGCTTGTTTGCTGTAAATCAAAAGCTAAGAAGCTGTCTACTAAAGCGAGCTCTTGTTGGGCAGAGTCAAATTCTGGAATGAAATTTGAATCATCCTCAGATGGTACCCATCCAATATGTGGCAGATTGAAGTCGCCTATAAGTAAAACAGTGCTGTCACAACAGGATTTGTCAAAAATATGGTCTACTGCCACAGAAAGTTACGATTACGATTGTGGTTTAAACCACAAACTCAAAATGCTGTTTACAACTTGAGTGGATATCGGCTATTTCGTGGGGATAGTTATGGTAGGATTGGCTCTGGTACTGCAATTAATGTTCTTCTTTTCTTTTTTTCTTTTTTATAAAAAGGAAATCCAAATCCCAGAGCACTCAGACTCGGTAACGTTCCATTGTACGCAATTAATGTTCTTTCATGTATTAAATGTAAATCTGGTTTGTCTTCCCTCCTGATAGTGTAACACAGTACTGTGTTGTCGAAGTCATGGGTGGTAATATAAAAACTCTGCTTGGGGTATATTATCGTCCTAACAATCAAATAGATATGTCCCCATTTTATTCGCTGCTTGAAAACATCTCAACGCACTACTCAGTCGTAATTATTTGCGGTGACTTTAATTGCAATATTTTGAATAGAGAAAGCGCCTCGTTTGTAAACAACATGAAATCCCTTAGTCTAAATCTATTAAATTCCTTAACTCCCACTCATTTTACTATCCCAAGTAGTACACTGTTAGGTCCATTTTTCTCAAATACTAGTGGCGATAATTTCTTTAACCAACTATCAGCTCCGATGTTTTCCAAGCACGATTTAATTTTTGCATGTTTTAATATTTCACTCCCCCAGATTCCGCGTACCATCACTTATAGAAACTTTAACGCTTAAAACGCAAATCTACTTCGAGTTGATCCGGAAAGAGTGAATTGGCAATGCTTTAACTATCAGTCATCAGATGAGCAGATAAATACGCTTAACGATATAATTCGTAACCTTTTTAATACACACGTCCCAATTAAAACTAAAACTATTAACATTTCAGTCATATCCTGGTTTACTCCTGAAATTATGGATCTCAAAAATAGACGCGGCTTGGCATTCAACAGATGGAAACGATTTAGACTGCAAGAGCACTCTTGTAACTCTTAAAATTTGTAAGGCTAAACGTCCAACCTTTTTGTCGAATTTGCTCGACTACTGGTTGCTTTGCTGAACCAAATGTCTGTAATAGTTTTACATTTGAACCCATAACTCCACTGGAGGTTTTTAAAGTTATCGGTACTCTAAAAAACTCTAACTCATGTGGTGCTGACGGTATCTCTAATATTTTGCTAAAAAATGTTGCTTGTTTTGTAATGGATGTGCTGTCACACATTTTTAATCAGTGCATATTTGAAGGGGTTTTTCCAGATGAGCTCAAGTGTGCAGTTGCAGTACCTTTGTTTAAAAAGGGTGCTGCTGACGATGTATGTAATTACAGGCCTATCTCACGTCTTTCTGTAATTAGTAAAGTTTTTGAAAAGCTTGTGAAAAACAGGTTAGTGAGCTACCTCACGAAAATTCAGTTTTTTAAAGCAACACAATTTGGTTTTCAAAAGGGCAAATCAACTGAAGACGCACATCTACAGTTTTGTAGCAATATAATGTCAAACCTCGATTGCAAAAAGTGTACTGCTGGGTTATTTATAGATATTACTAAAGCGTTCGATATGGTCGATCATAACATTTCTCCTGGAAAAACTTGAAAAAGCAGGAATTCGCGGCTTTTTGTTAGATTGGTTTAGATCTTACCTTAAAAATAGGTCACAATGTGTGAAGATTGATGACATTAAGAGTGATAGAATGATTATCAACTTAGGGGTACCTCAAGGTTCTGTCCTAGGTCCGATTCTCTTTCTTATCTTCATAAATTCTCTTTTTACCCACGACTTTTAAAGGTATTCTAACAGCTTTTGCAGAAGACGTAGGTTTCGCATATGGTTCTGCCAGTCGTCTCAATCTGGTTTCCGACATAAATTGGGACCTAAGCCTTTTAAGAATCTGGTTTTCAAAACACAACTTAGTTATTAGCTCAAAGACTAAGTTTATGATTTTTAGTTTGTCATCTCTACGTGATTTTAACGTGAATATTTATTTTCACGCAACTGAGTGCCAAAGATTCAAACTTCCATGTTGCAACTGTAGGTCTGGTTCTTTTTCACCGACTTTTTATAGTAGCCTGAGCTGCAGTGATAAATGTTTCCTGGTTGAGAAAGTTAATGAATTCAAATACTTGGGTATTACAATAGATTCAAGATTTAGCTTCTCGAATCATATAGAGTCTTTGAGGAAATATTTTCGTTGCACGCTTAGGCATTTTTTCTATTTGCGCAGTACTTGTTCAACTACGTTGTTAAAAATGATTTACTATGGTCTTGTTCATTCAAAACTGCAATATGGTATTACTTGCTTGGGAGGTTCGTATAAAAATAAAATACAATCTCTCTTAATAATACAGAAATATATCCTGCGAAAATTATGCCGAAAACCTGGTAGGCATCCTACATACCATCTGTTCTGTGACTTGAAAATTCTCCCTGTGCGTCATTTGTACTGTTTTAAAGTTTTGAAGACCTTCTTTATGAAGTCTGGTAATTGCAACTTCCGATTGATCTCTAACTATAGTTTACGTGGAAACTTTTCATATTCAGTATCCGTTCCTCAATTCCATAGCACTGCTTGTCATAATTTTTATTATATATCGTCTGTTCGTCTTTTCAACAAACTTCCTCAGTCGTTCAGGTCTATCTCTATACCTGGTATGTTTCTCAAACTTGTTAAAAAATGGCTTTTCAATTTTAATTTCGTTGGCATAGAGTCTGTTCTTTCTGACTATCTGATCTAACTTGAGTAATAAATTGTTGTCTAAATTGATTTTGATGTTTTGAAAGTAAATTCCTTTTGTCTTGAGACTGCTTAATCTTGTTTATGAAAAAATATGTAAATTTTTTGATTTTTTTTTTTAGGGTCACCCCACCCACATTTTATTTTATGAAATGCATTAATTTTAAATTGTAATGGCATTCAACACTATTTTCATTACATTAGTATAGAAAATACAGAATGTCAACTGAATTTCATATATATTATTAACAATTAATGTTCATATTGAATTATTGAATTATATTTATAGGAATTTATGAAATAAAAAACTTACTAAAAACTTACGTAGTTTTTATTCTTAGCATCTGAACAGTAACTTACCGACAAAGACACTATGGAAAAATAGTCGTGATATTGGAATTGGTTGCAAAAATGGCTTTGATTTTTCTAGTGTAGATCTAAATAACCTAAACAATAAATTTGTGCAAAGCCCTATGGTGTCATCACTTAACATGTGCCCTACTGATACGTTAACTACTGTGGATGGTTTTGAATTTCGTCGGGTAGAGGTGGAGCAGACAGATGTTGTTAAGGCAGTATTATGTATTAAATCCACATCGTCAGGACTTGATGAAATCCATCCCTTATTTTTTAAAACTATCCTTCCAGTACTTACCCATATATTTAATACTATCCTGTTGACATCCCGTTTTCCCAGTGCCTGGAAAACTGCTAGAATAATACCCGTTCCTAAAAATAAAGGAACTGCACAAACGCTCCCTGAATTCCGTCCTATTGCAATATTACCGTTTCTATCCAAAGTTTTTGAGAAAATTGTTCATGTCCAAATATCATACCATCTTCAGCATAATGCTTTACTTTGCAAACACCAATCAGGACTTAGAAAGCAGCATAGTTGTACCTCAGCGCTGCTTAAAGTAACGGATGATCTATGGTTGTGCATGGAAAAAGACCAGATCGCACTGTTAGCATTATTAGATTTTTCTAAAGCTTTTGACACAGTAAATCATTCAAAACTTATATTTAAAGTTTTGAATCAATTTAATTTCCCGTCTTCAGCAGCTTCTTTGATTTACTCGTACTTATCCGACCGTACCCAAGCAGTTGTGGCAGGCAATGCGATGTCCAATTTTAAGCACACACCTATAGGTGTCCCGCAAGGATCTATCCTGGGCCCAATTTTATTGTCCAATTTTTTAAATGATCTACCCGACACCATTACCATTTCTTCTCTTCATATGTATGCCGATGATGTTCAGATGTATCTTTGCTTTAAAAAAGGTCATACTGAAGACGCCACACCCAAGTTCAATTGTGACCTTGAAAGCATCTTTCAATGGACACAAAGAAATACCTTATGTTCAAACCCTACAAAGTCTAAATGCTAATATCCAAAACTGGTATGGATTCACGTGATTTTTCTAGTTTATGTCTATTGAATGAATGCATAGAAATTAATAGTGTATAAGGCTAAAAATTTGGGCATTTGGTTTGATAGCAACTTAAGATTTGATCTCCATGTTCGTATTGTTGTAGGGAAAATATATGGATGTCTGCGATTCGAAAATCCAAAAACATTGTAATGTGCAAATAAATGATTTCCGTATTTTGCCATGCATTATATTATTATTCAATTCATGTTACTACAACATATTAGCAATAGTGCGAAATTTAAAGAAAATCTCAATCATTTTTAAAATTCCGCGGTTTTTTGAAGAGGTCTTGCAGAATTTCGTCTTCCGTTAGTCCAATTTCAGGATGGATACTCAAAGAAGCGAGTCCATTCAGGCGCTGCCGTCCCATTGTACTTCTAAGACAGTTTTTTATTCTTCTTAGGGTCGAAAATAATCGTTCTGGAGTTGCTGTTGTTACGGGTAACACTGCCAATACTCGTTAGATCGTGTTCACGTTTTTGAAACATTTTTCATTGATAACCTAAAAAATAACGTAACTATTTTGTATTTCATAAAAACAACCAACCACTTTCAAGTTCATTTATTGACTAACTTCAAATGTACATTGGTTACTTAAATCTAATGCTTAGCCTAACTGGAGTTGGTTACAATGTGTTAGTATGTATCATTACATAAGTAAATAGATTTCATATTATATTTGCCGCTTCAACTTTGTACAATACATGACATTACCTCCTCTTAAAAAAAACAAATAACAAAATCTCGTTTGGATCATCTAGATACAATAATATAAGTCCAAGTTATATATCTTAACTATCGCAACTATATAATATTTTTCAAAACCAAATGCACTGTTTAGATTCCTTGCCTTTTCTTTGACGACCGCAGACGCTCTCTGTAGTTCTCAACCACACATTCAGATTGATGTTTCTCCCCTGAACTACCAACTGCATGTTCTCCTTGGCCACAAAAACCATCAGTGCTTTCTTCACATCCTTCACTGTTAATTTCCTCGTGCTGGTATGGTATATACGAGTATGTATCTACATTTAATTTCTTTAGTTGATTTCGGTGTACAATTTTCCTTTTTCTGTTATATTCAATAGTATATAATAAATTACTAACGCGTCTAATTATTACCGCCGGGACCCATTTAGCATAACAATTTTCTTGGTTTAAGTATAAGACCCTCTCCTTTACTTCTAAATCAAAATTTAACTTTTCCGTATTTTTAAATTCCTTGTAAGCGTTTACCTTTTTATCTTTGTATTTATTTTGATACAAAATTTCTTTCCTATTTTTAGCATTCGGATTTATATAGGTTAGTAGAGTTCTAGGTTTGTAAGATAGAATGAGTTCACATGGTGGAATACCTGTCACAGATGTCGGTGTATTTCTGTATTTGAACAAAAAATTTAATACCTTAGATTATATTGGCAATTTATGTGGATTTGCGCTATCATTCAAATATGCTATAAGTGCCTTTTTGGAAGTACCAACAGCTCTCTCGGCTAAACCATTGCTGGAAGGATGATATACTGGACTAGGCATGTACCTAATACCATTTCTGTCTAAAAACGTTTTAAATTGAAAACTAGAAAATTGGGGACCATTATCACTAACTAGTATTTCGCAAAACCCAAAATTCGCAAACAAAATCTTTAATTTTTCGATTACCCCAGTTGTTGTAGTCTTTGCCAAAATGTCAACTGATATCCACTTGCTGAAATCATCGACTATAATCAAAAAATCCACTCCTGCAAACTGAAATAAATCGACATGTAATCTTTCGAAAGGGAAATATTTCTTATTCCATGTAAAGTTTGGGCAATCTTTTCTCTTATTTCGTGCTTTTAAACAAACCTCACAGTTATTCACAAATCGTTCAATGTCTTTATCAATTTTTGGCCACCAAACAGCCGAACGAGACAATATTTTCATTCGCACCATCCCCACATGTTGATCATGCAGCAACCCTAAAACCTTATGTCGATATTTTGTGGGTATCACGACCCTGTCGCCATAAAACAAACACTTGTTTTCGAAACTCAACGATGATCTGACTCGATAGAATGGCAGCACATCCTTCAGGTCTGGATCTTGTTTACACAATTTTCCAACGCTTTCTAACCAACCCTTTTGCACATACTCTGTCGCAGATACTAGCAATTTCTCTTCTTCCGTAGCATTTCCAATTTCCTTTATTGTTAATGGATAATCATTGCTTAGATCGAAACAATTTATTCCAAAATCATCTATGTTAGTGGGAAGATTTTGAGGAAGTCGTGATAGACCATCAGCATTCTGCAATTTCACCACTGGTCTATATTTTATTATGCAATCATACCCCGAAATGAACAAAATCCACCGGTGAAACCGAATAGACACAATATTGCTTAATGCTTTCTGATCTCCCAGTAAACTTTCCAACGGTTTATGGTCTGTGTACACAACAAACTTGTAACCATATACAAACTTATGGAATCTCTTAATAGCGAAAATGACCGCCAGCGCTTCTCGGTGTAGCTGGGAGTAATTTGTTTCCGCTGAGCTTAAAGAGGAGGATATCATATAGCACGGTTTCTCAATTCCTTTGTCCATAATGCTTAAAATCGCTCCTACACCGTATGGTGAGGCGTCACATGCAATGACGATCGGCAAATTCGGGTTGAAATGAGTTAACAAATTATTGTTAATCAGCAAAAGTTTACTTTTGTCAAATGCGTCGCTGCATTCCGTGTTCCACACAAAAACAGCATTTTTACGCAAAAGTTTGTACAATGGGGCTAAAATTGTGGAGCTATTTGGCAAAAATTTAGCATAGTAATTTATCAACCCTAAATAACTTTGTAATTGTTCGACATTTGTGGGAAGCGGAGCTGCCACAATACATTCCATCTTTGATGTTGATGGGCTTATTCCTAAAGAAGTAATAATGTGACCCAAATACTCTAAACTTTCTTTGAAAAATATACATTTTTCCCAATTAATCTTTACCTGGTACTTTTGTAAACGGCTTAGAACCGAAAATAAATTTGCCTAACAATCCGAAAAGGACCTACCCGCCACTAAAATGTCATCTAAATAGACTGTTACGCCTTCAAGATTTTGTAACATTACGTCCATAGTCTTTTGAAAAATCATAGGGGCGGATGAAACACCAAACGGTAATCTTAAAAATGTGAAAAGTCCCTTGTGTGTATTTATCGCCAAAAACTCATGCGAAGCCTCTGTAACGGACAGTTGCAAGTAAGCACCTTTTAAATCTAACGAACAAAACATGGAATATCCACTTAAGCTCGCAAGGATTTCATCTATCAACGGTAAAGGATAGACATCGACTTGCACTTCTGGGTTAATAGTGACTTTAAAATTTCCACATAACCGCACCGTCTTATCCTTTTTCAAAACGCATACGCATACGCTGCCCACCTACTATATCGAATTGGTTTTATTATTTTTTCTTTACACATACGGTCCAACTCTTTTTCGATTTCCGCTCTTAACCTTATTGGTGTGGAGTATGGCTTGAAAAACTTCGGCTTCGCATTTGGCTTCAGAATTATTTCCGCTTCAAAATCTTTCATTGGTTCAGTCGAACTAATAAAAAGTCTGGGAAACTTTTCTTTTATTTCATCAAATATTCGGTAATATAAATTTGCTTGTACGGTATTTACCTTACATAAGATGTCAAAAAATGTTCTCCAATGAGGAAAAATCACGTCCATCCAGTTCCTTCCAAAAAGGGGCTTACATTTTTTTCCCGAATCCACGACCACTAAAGGTAAATAGTGAATTCCTTGCACTGTGACAGTTATTTCACGATATATATTGACGCTTTCACCTGTTAATACCTGAAGAGGGGGATAATTTTTATTAGTACATACTACCACATTGGCAAAGTTAAGAAAATAATAAATTTTAGAAATTACGGACACCACCGCACTGGTATCCACCTCCATCGCGACAGTTATATCTTCTATGTTGACGTAAATATTTTTTGGTTCACAGCTGCTGTCAATCCAATTTAAAGAGCCGAGCCTGTAGTCTTTCTCGTTCTCCTCCGAAGTTATATTGTTTGTCTTAAAACTGCTAAATTTGTTGTAGTTCCGACGGGGGGGGGGGGGTGTCTTCTGCCTTTTTTGTTGAGTGCGACATGCTTTCGCCGAATGCCCTTTTACTCCGCACGCGAAACAAACCCAATTTTTTGCGGGACAATCGTTTTTGCCATGCTTTGTGGTGCATTTCGTACATTGTTTATCACTCCACTTGTTTGGGTAATTATATATTTTATTTACCTCGTATGGTGGGTGCATGTTGCGTTGCTCTATATCAACTAACTCGAATGATTGGGCTATGTCACAGGCAGAGTCCCAAGTTAAATTTGTGGTTGACAGTAATTTTGTTTGAAGCTTATCATCTCTAATACCACTGACTAAACGATCTCGTAAAGCATCTTTCAGAAACGTGTTGAACTTACACGTGGCCGCTAAAATCTTTAAATTCATTATGAAATCTGCCATACTTTGTCCTTGTTTTTGCGCATAGCTGTAGAATTTAAATCGGTCTGCAATTATATTTCTTGTTGGGATGAAATGCGATCTAATGCTCTCAATGAGCTCCTTATAAATTTTACTCGTCGGTTTTTCGGGCAACAGTATTGATTTTATTCGCTTATATGCTTCTGGGCCAATAAGAGTAAGGAACAAAGAAACTTTCCGGGCCTCCGTGATTTCGTTCACTTTGAACAATTCCTCCATTCTTTCGAGATATTCCTCGAAATCGCCTGTTGTGATTTGTTCTATTGATCCTATGAGTGCCATGATCACGTGCCTTTTTCTAATCGTCTTTTATTTCCACAATCCTTATTTGTTATACAACAAATCTTGGCCGGTCGCTTTTTTTCACTTTTGGTTGTTTTTTTTTTTTTTTTGCTTTGAATCGTATTAACATACGTTGAATGTAGAATGCTTTTTTTTTTTTTTTTTTTTTTTTTTATTATGCACGTGTCTACTGTCCGAACTACTTTCTCCAAGCACCCTAAATTTAATACTAGTTCTAATGCGTTTCGATTTGGATTTTGTGCTATAAACTTGAATTTTTTTAGCACACAATATTTTCCACGTAAAATTTTACAATTTTTTGCAACAACGCCTTTTTCCGTTTACCTCGTCGCCAATATTTTGTATTTCATAAAAACAACCAACCACTTTCAAGTTCATTTATTGACTAACTTCAAATGTACATTGGTTACTTAAATCTAATGCTTAGCCTAACTGGAGTTGGTTACAATGTGTTAGTATGTATCATTACATAAGTAAATAGATTTCCTATTATATTTGCCGCTTCAACTTTGTACAATACATGACAGTAACCATTGAAAGTTAAGTATTCGATGGGTTATAGAAACTGATTCTGGAAGTAAAAATTCCGATCTGAAGTTTTTTTTTTTTATTTTTTATTTTTTTTAAAAAGGAAATACAAATCCCAGAGCACTCAGACTCGGTAACGGTCCATTGTACTACCAGGCAGAAATCCTCCTTTTGGTGTAGAGGCATGAGAATGGGTGGCGTATGTTGTTGTTCCCCATGGGGATTGAAGCCAACACACTAACCTCTACACCGTCGCCACTCACCGATCTGAAGTTACTCGCTGATAGTTCATCGAGCGCATTTTGAATAACTTGATCGGAGATCCGTTGCCTCCACATTCTGATCTCTGAGATGAAATTCCTTTCTGAATAGTCCAATATTTCGTCATAAAACTTGTAAAGATCTGCGTATTTTTCCTCATCAAATTCCAGCTTGGAAGGAACTAGTTGTCCGAAACTGTGGGAGATCGATTTGTGTTTTTCGAACCGACTTTGGAGATGAAAAATGTAAGTATCAAGGAATGGAAAGTAGAAGGCAACTTTTTTTCTTTTTTTTTATAATTTGCGTGCGCTAAAGGGATTTCTTTTTTTTTCTGTGATTATAGTGGAAACCACAGCGCAGGCATTTTGTTTGTTGCTGTCAGTAGCTCCCAGCAAGTGATTCATTGCCTATTTGTGGCTGCTATTTACTGTACGAAAGAATAGAAGGATAGGAAAGGATAGAAAGAAGGAACTCTGTAATAATCTTCGACATTTTGTGTTTCAACGTTGCAACGGTTTTTCTGTTGACTGCAACGACGAGGCACTTTCATATTAATTTCGTATTCGGAACAGATTTCAGCAACGTTGTCGTAAATGATACGACAATTTGAATCAACGTCTTCCCGCTTTTCCTTAATATCATTCGTAGCATCATCAGCTAACTTTGTGGCTTCTAATAGATCTTGATTTTTCGTCTGCAATTCCCGACTCAGAGGCAAGACGATAGAATTGATCGATTCCATTATATGGCAGGAGATTTGAAATTCGATTGTCAAAATCGCGGTCAAAAGATGAGAAGCCTTTTGTGAATTCTCTCGATCTTTCCACTTTTTTATTTCTACCAAAGCTTCTATAACGGCCGGTTGAAGTTCTAGGTAAGTTGAAACTGCTTCATGAGCTATCTTGTAATAGCGAAAGAATTCAATTTTTCTTTTCTCCGGTCACCCTTTTTCGGCATTTTCAAAATTGCTTCCTTTAAAATGCTTTGTCTCTTCGGCCAGTGGGAAAATGCTTCGATTGCTCCGATAGTTCCTAACGCATTTTTTATACCCGATACTCCGCAAGCGCCATTATAACCAAACTGAAGCTATGCGCGGCACAATGAACGGAGATTGCAAGAGGAAAATGAGACCTGATATGGGCTTGTACTCCGTTTACTTCGCCACTCATAACTGGTGCATATACATAAATCAAAAAATGATTGACACTGATAGATAGATAGCAGTGGCGTGGCGTCCATATAACACGATTCCTACCGTCTTCCCTTTTAAAAATCCACCAAAAGTAAGCACTATCTGCCAAATAAATATATGAAAAATGAAACCCGTCCCGTATTTTAATTATAAAATAAAATCTACACACACACTCACACATAAGCTATCGAATAAGTTTAATATTTTCATTCTACCTCTCGTCTGTATCTTCATACTTCATTCAAGAATCAAGATTCAACCACATTCCACAATCCACAAATCACAAACAACAAACCAACGAAGAGTCACAAAAATACTCTTAGTAAAAAGTTTTCAACTACCGCTGCTCTCTATAATAGAATAAAAAATATTTTTCCGTCTTATTTACTTGTTTTATATCCCTTTCTTCTACAAGCATTGCGGTTCCGATCCTCTTTGTTCAACACCCGCTTTTATATTCAAAGAAAAAGACGCTACATTTCGTCTTATAAACCAAATCTCACGCTGAATACTTGGAATTGTTTCATTTCATTCTCCCTTTTGCGATTAGCATTGCGTTTCAATCGGAAGATATCAACATGTTGCAGGAATGCAGGTGCTACGTTTGAGTCGTTTTTTTTGCAACATTATGTCTAATAACACGGTGTTCTTTGACTTATTTCTTTTTTCTTATGACATAATATCTGAATGTGTTATGTGGGTTGATTCTTGATTTTGAATTTGATGTTGATATTGATATGCGTGTTGATGTAAGAAGTTGAGCTTTCATTTTTCTCTCTTGTGATAGTAAATGCTTCGATGTTTTTACAAATTTATTGTTATACTTTTGTCTTATGAAATAAAATATGGTAGAATATTATGGCAATTTGTCAGCAGAGTAAATTCAGCATATCGCTTAAGAGAAGTTCATGTCAAATAAAATACCGACACTTGTTTTTTTTTTAAGCAGGAATTCAAATTTTTAGACTGCGTTGCACAAGTGCAATAACTTGAAAAAGTCTAGTGTTTTGTAAAGCCAATTTGATAAAATCTTAAATTAAAATAGTGAAAAGTTAGATGTGAAAGTGAAAGTGAAGGTTAATGTGTAATTTTTTAGTTTCTTTTATTACCAACTTACTGATAAAAACATTTTAGCTTCTTAATTTTAGTGCAGTTTTAGATTTTTTGTTGGTAATGTCTTTGATTAGTGTAGATTGCTGTTTAACTAATTTCCTCCTGGAGGATTCAAATAGTTTTAGTAAGCTATCTTTTCTTGATAAAAAAAAAGTTATAGACGTAGGGCGCTCTATGCCTTTTATAAATATTAATTACCAAAGGAGAGATGGTTTTGTGACACATTTTAATGTTTCCTTATACCAAAAATATAAGTGGCTAACTGGGAGTTGCAAGCTTAATAAAATGTTTTGTTTTCCTTGTCTTCTTTTTTCAAACTCCGCCAGTGTTTGGAGCCGAACGGGTTTCACTGATATAAGTAATTTAGTTAATTCTTCGAAAAAACATATTAAGACAGAAAAACATATTCGTTGTTGTTTATCCCTACACGAATTCGGCACGAATCGCATTGAAACTTCTTTAGGAAATTCTTTCGTTGTTCATAATAAAAAAGTAGATAAAAATCGGAAACTAATGGAACGTTTTATTGACACGGTCATTTTATTAGGCAGACAGGAGTTAGCATTTCGCGGTCATGATGAAAGGTCTAGTTCAGATAATCGTGGCAATTATGTCGAAGCGGTTTATTTTTTATCTAAATATGACACTTTATTGGAATCCCATTTAGAGCAGTGTTCAAGTACACACAATCCAATTTTTTCAGGTTTATCCAACGATATTCAAAACGATTTGATACATAGTATCGCGGCGGTTATTAAATCCGAAATTGAAACGGAAATCAAGGATGCTCGGTTCGTGTCGATTATGATCGACGAAACACCAGATTTGAGTCATAGGGAACAACTGAGTGCCATATTTCGGTACTTGTCAGAGGATGGTATACAAGAAAGATTTCTTGGATTTTTTGACGTTAGCGCAAGTCGTAATGCAAATGAGTTATCCAATCATATATTTAAAATTCTTGAAACATACGACTGCAAGGAAAAGTTAATAGGACAATCCTACGATGGTGCCGCAGTTATGTTCGGCGAGGGGGGTGGTGTTCAAAAGAAGGTCCTTGATGAATGCCCGATGGCAAATTTTATTCCTTGTTATGCACATGTTTTAAATTTAGTACTATCCCGATCTCTAGAAAACATAGCAGAACTTAAACTATTTTTTGGCTATACTAATAGCATCGTTCGATTTTTTAATAAATCCACAAAGCGGTCCAATCTTTTAAAACAAATTTCCAATCGACGCATGCCAGGAGTATCGGAAACTCGATGGCATTATCATTCAAGATTAATAAACGTAATCTTTAACTGTCGAATAGATATAATTGAAACTTTTAGTAAAATAATTAATGACTCTAGGGAATGGGATACTGACACACTTTCGATGGCAGAAAGTTTATTAAATAAATTAGAGAGCAAGGAATTCTGTTTTTTGCTTCATACCCTTTCTGAAATATTTGCAAAGACCGATGTATTATTTAATTTAATTCAAAAAAAACAAACAGACGTTAGTTATGCCAAGCAAGAAATCGAACGTTTCGAGTCATGGATAAGCTCTGGCTTTTTAAATATGTTTGAAGTTATTTATGACAGCGTAAATGATTGCATCGAACCTCCACGTAAACGCAGGTTGCTCGACTTCGATTTGAAGACGAATTATAAGCGCCTTTTTGTTGAAATTAAAGACAATATAGTTAGCCAAATAAATGCCAGATATAAATCATTTAGTAATCTTACATTTTTGGATTTACTAAATAATTTGAAGTATGACACTTTTTCTCGTTCCAGTCCAGATGTAAAAATATCTTCCCTAATTAAGTTTTTTCCTAGAATTTTTGACTTCACGGCATTAAAAAATGAACTTAATGTTTTATATTCTTCGTTGTCACTTCGGCAGTTTGAGGTTCTCGACCTTCACAACCATTTGAATAGTGAAGCATTGAAAGAAGTGTTCCCTCAAGTCTTAAACTTAAGTAGTTTACTTTTAACACTTCCCATTTCCGTCGCCTCCGTTGAGAGGTCTTTTTCTGCTTTAAAAAGAATTCATACTTATTTAAGAAACTCACAGGGCGAGGATAGGCTCTCTGATTTAGCCCTCATATCGATAGAAAGAAGACTTCTTCTTAAAATTAAAAATAGACCAAACTTCTATGAAAGGGTATTGGCAGAGTTTATCAAAAAAGATCGTCGAATAGCATTAGAATACAAATAATTATAAAGAACTAATATTTTAACAAAGCTTTTCACTTTTTTTTTTTTAAGTGTGTGAATTTTAGCTGTTTTTAATTTTGATTTATTTTTATTGCTGACATTATTATTTGTATCGTTTTTATATTTTAACAAATATAAAGAATTATCCATATAATTCTTCTGAATTTTCTTATTTTAAAATTACTATCCACATTATGCTGAATTTTTTTAAGTTATTGTATCATGCGTCTGTCAAGACCGGCTTCTTTTGAAGCCACTTTTGTTATGCTTTAAGCTCATTGTTGATTGAAATATTAATGTCTTGAAGTATAAAAAATGTGGCTAGAATATTTTTGCTAAGTCAATGTGGAATGCATATTATGTAGATACAATATCCCCATTAAAAATTATTTTATTTCAGGTTTTAAAGATTTTTATTTTTATAGGTGACTAAATTTTTGTCTTCCCTTTTAAAATTATCCACGCCACGCCACTGATAGATAGATAGATAGATTCTTTATTTTTTCATCATAAAGTTTACAAATTGGTATACTTAAGAATAAGGACATGGCAATACTGCCGTCTGCCTGAGATGACATTTCATAATATGATTTAAAAATAAAAGAAATAATAAAAAGCAAAAATTTTAAAATATAAAGAAAAGGAAAAAAGAAAAAATGTTTAACAAAAGATATGAAGAAATATTATTATATAAAACAATGCTATCAATTTTAACGTGATTTGAAACCAAAATATTATACAATTTGGTTAATTTGATTAGCTGTTTATACAAAATTTTATCAATTTTAACATGATTTGAAACCCAAGATAATACACAATTTGGTTAGAAATAGCTGTTTATACAATATTATCAATTTTAACGTGATTTGAAACACAAAAGAGATATTATCAAATTTAGTACGAGTATGATCAGCAACAAAACAATAAATAGTTAGGTATAAAATTTGGTCAAAACTGCAATAAGTGGGTAATCGACTAAGTTTAATATGTGAAACTGTTACGGTAAGAAAGAGCATGTTGGCAATATTTAAAGAGGCTGAGCCAGCCCATTGCTCCATTTAAAATTTCAAAAAGTTTGTCCAAGGATATAAAACTTTCCCGAAAATGCAACCGGCGAATTTCTTGTAGAATAGGACAAGCAGCAACGAAATGGTATATATCTTCATTCACTCTTCCGTTACATAGATCACATAGCTGGGGCAAGTCTGATCGATGAGGTATAAAGTTCAAATTTAAAATTTCAACTCTTGCTCTAAAAATAATACTTATAACCGAGGCTGAAAATTCATTACTAAAGTAAGAGACTTCCGAGGGCAGTTCATGGTTTAAATGACTATAAATAGCTCTTGAAGTAGATGAAGATGCTCTGGAAAGGTTATCCAGAAACATTTTGTGATCCACCTTAGCAATCACATCAGAAAACTGAGCCTGCCAATCGGTCACATTAGTTTCTGTTAAGTTTAAACTTGTTTCGTAAGATAAAGCTAGTTCGTTCCAGTTTTTAAACGGGGAAGCATTCACTCGAAGTAATTTTCTTAAGATGATTTTGTGAAGACAAGTTTCACTTCTTTTCATCACTCTAGTAATGAAGTTCGCATTTGCCTTAAAATTTTGTATATATATAGGGACTATTCCTGACTCTACATATATGGCGTAGTTGGGTGTTGAGTTAGGCAAACGAAATATCCTCTTAAAAAAGTTCCTTTGTACAGTTTCAAAAGCTTCGAAGTGTGTGTATCCGACGGGTTGGACGCCATATGCCATGCATGCATTTACTGTCGCGTTGAAAACTTTGTACTTGGACGTTATATCAACATTTTGGTTCGAAAAAAACTTTGGCCACATTATATTAAGAGCCAATTTAGCTTCGTTGCTTTTTTCTTTGGAGTGCTTTAGATAGCTTAAATTGTAGGTCAAGAGGACACCCAAATATTTAAACTCTTGTAAAACCTCAATGTGTCTATTGTTTAGAGACCATTTTTCTTCCGCTCGCCTTCTTGATTGTCTCTTTTCAAATATAACAATCTTAGTTTTTTGGGTATTAATTTGCAAGCCCCAAGACTCGCAAAATGAACTTAGACGGTTTATTTGCAATTGAAGCGTGAAAGGATTATCAGCAAGCATAACTAGATCGTCCGCGTACAACAGGACTTTGATTATAATATTATTGACACTGTGTCGCGAAGTAGATGTTCCGAATTAAAATTGTTTGCAGTGGTAACCATGTGTCCACACAAGCGGCACTATCGTAGTTTCATGCTAAATGTATCAAAAGAATGAGAAAATGAGGTTAAATTAGGTCATGACAGCATACATTTTGTTATCTTTTGGGTCTGAGGTTGTAATGCTGAATCCAGAAGAAAGCTTAATGTTGTCTTTAACAATGTTACTCGTTATGTGTTTGGTTTAAAGCGCCAGGATCGTATATCCGTATATAAAACTAAAATTCTGGGTAACGTTGGATAAACACGTAGACTATTGTACTATAAAATATTTGCATAAAACCATAATATCGCGAAGTCCAGAATATCTATTTGAAAAACTTTTTTTTTGTCTAATCTGCCTCGTACTCTAAATATAATCCCTCCTCGTGCAACATGCATTTCAACCGAGCGACAATTTTATGTTCATGCTATTCGCATATGGAACTCCGTTTTAGCGTATCTATTTTTTCTTACTTGGCTGGTAATTTAATGTAGGATTTAGGGCTTTTAATGTTTTAGTGTTAAATATTTTATTTTATAACTTTAATTTTTAATACATATCAATACCATAATTTTGTAAACCTTTTTGCTTAAGCTGCTAATCATTCTATTTTTTTCTTTTTCTCAAGTGCCTTTTTTATTGTAAGCATTTTGTACCCAACTTATAAAATTATATTAAATTAATTAATTGAATTAAATTGTAATAATTAATTTGTTAATGATCACATTTACGCCATTATAGATACTTATTGTAATATTTGTAAATGTTTTAAACCTAATAAAAAATATCAAATATCAAACATAGACGAGACTATGGAATGTACGCATAAGCAACATATAAATGTTTATTCTTAAGTGTAATTTTTACACAGATAATTTCGACATTTAGTGGAAATGGAAAGTCAATCTTTCGTGATTCAACGGAACAACGAACAGCAATCAGGACACCTCCACCAAGCGTTTACGGAGAACTCGTGATTGAAGAGTTCCGTGTCAAAAATTCCGGCATTAAGCCACGTTTCCGTCAAGGTGTTGACCATAAAAGTCTTTGGAAAGGATATCAAGGAAAAGCAATCGAAAAAAAAAATCAAATTCTCAAGAACTGCTCCCAACTATTGGAGCCTCAAACTCAAACTAGATCTCCGATGACTTATTTCACACCTCACCTGAATTTGCAGCGATGCGAAACACTTCAGAAGTGTCTCCTTCCTTTATACTTTCACAGAGGTTGGCTCCAATTGATTAATATACTCGTTACGGCCCCGTAAGCACATTCTGAAGAGCAAAGGAACCTGCTTGCATTTCCAACTGCCAGCCATCACGTCTTGTCTTCGCCATCTAAGTTTACCTCTCAGCCGCTTAGCAAAGTACAGCTAAATCGAAGTTATTTAATTTAACTGCACCTCTAAAGTATATCTGCATCTTGGTTGCCATTAATTCTCCAAACAGTTTCAAAGTTTAAATGCGATGATAGCGCCTCATTGCTTTCACCTTAAATGCTGCTGCTGCGACTGGTGCGACTAGTACTGCACTGTTGCTCGAGTGCTCTGTGTTCTTAGTTATCTGCTCTATGGACCAAAACCGATTTTGGCTCCTTGAAAGACCTATTTGACTGTCTTCAGCTGCTGGTTCAGTGAAAGATAAGGATCACCGAATGGCCAAAGGAACACTATGGTTGGCAATTCACAGTCTCATTGTTGTTTACTGCGCGCTGCAAGCTCTTCCTTCTCTTTTGCCACACATTTCCACTTGTGCGCCATTGGCAAACAAAAACAAAACCAAGCATCGGAAAAAATCTGTAGGAACAAAAAAATGTTCAAATTGAATGTCCAACAACAAAGTGGTGGTAAGTTACTTTTCCCTGAAATTACGAGAAGTCACTCGAAGAAAAGATCGCTGCCAGGAGATAGGAACACACCTCCCCACTCTCTTGCAATTATCATTGCCAGCGCTCCTCTCCCTCTATCCTCATTTCCTAGAAAGGCAACATAAATCGCACCAAATAACAACTATACGGTATTGGACAGAGCGGTGATGGTGTCGCTGCGACAACTTCTGGAACACGGGAGACACTTCCAGGGTGGCAAAAGTTGCCAAATGTGTCCCGGCGACAAGGAGTTCTCTGGTTTCTGTTGTTATTACGTGTCTGCCTGTTCCTGGTATCTGTGTGACTGCACCACTCCGTCCTTCCGAGTCTGCATTTGCACATGCTACTGTTGCTAGTATTGGAGCGGAGCCACCGTGTTTGGTTAACCTCGTCGGAGACCTCGGGACTTGGTCATAATTAATTAAGTATCACACGAGCAACGTGTTTGCTGCTCGATTCGAATTATCAGCTTCGACGGGAGGAGAGCGACGACCAAGGATGGACTGGAGGTAAGTCTTTAAGATACATCAGGAAATTATCTGTCCAGCTTTTGCCAGTAGGCTTGTAGCTTCAGTGTTGTGTGTCCCCCTTTTTTGAGAAGTTTTTTTCTTTATTTTTTGCGCTAATTTGGCTGAACGAAGAGCGAAGGACACGATTCCTTCGTCTTTAATTTTAATTGTAATTTTAATTTTCGCGACAGAATTTTGTTTGTTCATCCTTGCAACATCTTTGCCACTTTTTTTTGTAGTTGTCCATTACTTTCCAAATTCCACTTACCACTTGCCAGCTCTGCATCTTCGTCCTCCTTCAGCGAACACAGTTAGGTGCTGTTTCTGTCTGTTGTGGTGATGCTGGCTCTTTGACCCTTTTCGTCGTGGTCGTCGTCATCGTTGCGGATTTGTGTCCAGTTGTTCCTTTTTCTTTTGAGTGTTTCGTCTTTTTTTCGTACTCTTGTTGGCGGGTATTTGTTCGCAATCTCCGTGTTCTCACTCTTTAAATTAATTCCTTCAACACGACCAGGTCCCAGAGCCCACAACTGCCCGTTGGAAGGATAGCTTAAAATAATAATAAAAAAATGAAAACAGCAAACAGCGCGCAATTCATGTACGGTTTGTCGCCCCACGATTTTTTAGCGAATGCAAAGAGGTGTGAAATTAAATTACCAAACCTTCCAAACAAAAATACCAAAAACATAAAAAGAGAAGACTGACCAAAGTCAACGAGGAGAAGAATCACATGGCAGATGCTCGGAATACATTAACCACAAGACCTCCACTGGGTGGCTGCGTTTGCAATTTCAGTACAAAGTGACACTCCGCAATGAAAATTTGGATATATTTAATTTTATAATGGTTAACGCTTGAGGGGCGTTCAAATGCAGGAGGCAAGGGCAATATCACGGAAGTGGAAAACACGGACAACTCCATTACCTACTATTTTGAAGGACTTAAATGGGTATAAGGTTTGTGATGTAAAATGGACAAAGACAAAGACGCAACTCAATAATACGGCACCTTTTGGGTGTAGGAAATATAGATGTAGTGGAAAAAAACTAGTGTCACTCTGGTCATCTGGTGTGATTAAACCTGATGCCGTTCGATTAGTAGTTCCAAGACATCAACCACTGCGCCACGCACGCATTTCGTCTGTAAAATTTGCGTAGTTTAGGAGTGTTGTGCAGCCAAAAAGGAAAAAGTTTCGTCAAAAGTGCTGATATTATGGCTCCGTCAAGAGAGTAAGTAATAATTGATTGCAGTTGTTGTTGAATCTTTAAGTTTGCCCATCGTTTGGAATGTGTAAACGTTATGTGTTACAATTAACAAATTAAAGTTATGTATTGTTATTCAGTTACTTAAAATGTGCTTGTGAATTAAGGTGCCATTATTGTGACGCTCGGCACAGATAAATAAGTTGTTCAGGAGGAAGGATCACAGTGATATTCCTTGTGTTCGAATCTCCCAGACAGCTTAGAACAGACAGACAGTACTGACTGCTGGAATAAGTCCGGAAAGTGTAGCTTCAAATGACGGTTTTTTCTCTGTCGAGGACCCACAGGAGAAAGTGGATTTGCTGAGCGCCTGTTTCGAGGCCGTGTATATCAACGGTGAACAACCCTGTTCCCCGTCACAACGACATTGAGAATAGGGCTCTAGTGAGCCACTTCTATTTGCGCACCGAACTTGAGAATTGGCGATCTGAGAAAAACGGATTCACCGTGTTCACTGATGAAAACCATGCTAATGCAGTTGTCGCCAATGGCTGAAATGCATCGCACTTGTTCGTGTCGAAGGATGATCTTCTGTGGCGTCCCAAACGTCGTATTGAGATAGATACCTGCCTCTGGAGGCTGTAGATATTTTTACCACGCTGTTTAACAATGCGCTGAAGAATGCACATTGTCCGGCGCATTGGAAGGTAGCTGTGGTACACCCTATCCCGAAAAAGGGTAAAGATAGGACGTACCCTGCCAATCTCCGGTCTATTAGTTTGCTTCCGAATATTAGCAAGGTCTTTCAAGTCAATAGAGCCATGTTGAAGTGGGTCGAGGACAATAACATCATTCCGGACAACCAGTTTGGTTTCAGGGCGGGGCATGACACAATTCATGCCGCGTAGAAACTGGTTTCCGACATTCAGTGGAATTAATGCAAGAACCAATGCACGGGTGCTTGTCTGGTAGATTTTGAGAAGGCTTTCGACACCGGTTGGAGGGACTTTTCTACAAGTTCACCAGGCGGGAGATGCGCAAACCGTTGCTATATGTAATTTAAAATAATGCTTATGGGAAAAAAGTTCGGTATCAAATGCGGCAAAGTGACTTCGAGCAGAGTCTTTGAAATTGAAAACGGTTTACAGCAGGGGGCTGTGAATTCGGACTGGAAGAAGAAAATTAACTTTCAGAAACGGAAACAATCTTGTTTAGAGCAACATTGGCTGGGGCCCACAGGGAAACCAGAAAAAACTGGAAGATATTGGCAATTATTGGACAAAATGGACAGCCATTGGCGGTGAGAAGCATAGTTAGATATCTGGATATTTTGAACGCCTGAATCCAACTTTATAAAATACTATCCCAACAAGGTCCTTAATGAAAGGGCTCAGTTGAATAGGATTGACAATTTCCTTATTAAGGTGACTCGAAGGCACCTTGCAAGGCCAATGGCCTGCGACAATAGCCTGATCTTTGGGGCTTACTAACCAAATCAAATGGACATAGAGAATACGCTCCGGTCTGGCTTTATCCCCCCGGAGGCATTTATCCATATTGATGCAAAAGGGCTGGTAAAGACGAGCGATGGTATCCCGGTACAATACCACCGCTACCGCAGCGCAAGAGATAAGCGATCATCCACGGCGGGGACGTCGCCAATGCTCATGAGCTGCTCCGTTTTAGTACCGCGATACCGGAGAAGGATAAATTCGATACGGGAAAGCAATTCTCCGAATTGTTGGTGGCTTATTGAGGGGGAGGGGTCAACATGACCTCCCAGGACGGTGCATTACTCTAGGTAACATCCTCTTAGTTGATAAGTTAGATTAAGTAAGCTATGGCGTTTCTGAGAGAGGTTGGGCTCGACAGCTGGTGGTGGTGCTTAAGAGAGGTGATTGACGCTGTAAGGGTTCAGTCGGCTCACGGAGGCGCGTTTGCACATTGACGATCGCCCAGGCGCTCAGAAAGCAATTGGGATTTTGACCACTTGTTGCGTAAGGCAACGAGTGCTCAGATTTCCAATTATAGTTAGAATACGTTAAGTAGTTTAAGTAAGTAAAGTGGGTAGTTTGTAAATTGTTTTTATATAAATTATTAAATTTAAATAATGATGCCGAGTTTTTAAAAAAAAATTCTCGATGTGAAAACAATATGTTATATTTTTGTTTAGAAGGTCTGCATAGGGACAATTAATTAAAAATAAGTATCCTGTTAATTTTAAGTTAGATTTAATCATTTTTGTCTAGTACGTAAGTTGATATCGAATATTCAATAAAAAAAAATAATTTAAAAGTCATCAAACACATTGATGACTGCATGTCAATTCTTGCCTCATGTTGTCTCTATTTCTAATTTTATTGCAGCATAAGTAGTAGAACAGAACAATTTGGTACAATTTGTCCGGTTTGACGTTTCGTGCTGAGTAATTCTATGGCATTACCTAACATTCTAGTCTTTTCGGTCGTTCAGTGATATTTTTATCGGGCAAAAAGCATACTTAATAATGGCAATTTCGTGATGCATGTGCGTTATATGTGAAAGATATGTGCAGCAGGTATGCATGCAATAATTCATGCAGTAACGCACTTGTGCAGAAGAATGTCCATCATTCAGTATGCTTGAACGTCGAGAGACTGTCTCGTTTTCAACTTATTCATTAAGCTAAGATAACAGTTAGCAGACAAGAAGATGCAGCTGACCTTGGAGATAAGTGGGGGTGACAAAAGTCTAAGTATGGTTGAATTGTTAAGAACGCTCTACATATTTTGTTATATAACATTTAAAGGATTTTATCGAAAAAAACGCTCTCTAGCTCAAACTTGGGTGTTTCAATAAAACTGTTTTATTTAATTGTGGGCGTGTCAGTAGGCGGATTTAAAAAAAAATAACACATGAGCATAAAGGGCCCCTAGAGAGTATATATTATAAATTTCAGCTCCCTAGCTCAAATTTTGGTTTTTCAATAAAATTGTTTTATTTATTTGTGGGCGTGTCAGTGGGCGGATTTTGAAAATTTTATATCCCACGCAGTTTTAGGAGTCATAGATCATATTAAAAAAATTTCAGCTTTCTAGCTCAAAATTCGATTTTTTCCAAAATTTTGTTTTTTTTGAGTTTGTGGGCGTGTCTGTGGGCGGAAGTCAAAAATTCGTAAACTTGAATATTTCGGGACCCTAGAGAGTATATGGTTAAAATGTCAGCTCTCTAGGCGCAGTTTAAAGGCCTAATTTTTGCCGACGGACGGACGGACATGGCTAGATCGACATTACTATCGATGCTGATCATAAATATAGTAACTTTTTAATATACCCTTAGAATAGGGTATAAAAAAAGGAAGACCAAAAAAGGCTTGACAAATTACAGTGGAAGAGGGGCGTAAAATCAATTCAATCAGCTGATTTTCCTGTCGGTGCGACAGATGACATTGGCGAATTGACTTGTGTGTAATATTTTGAGATATTTTTTGATGATCTTTTACTGGTGACAACTATAGATGCAAGATGCAGAATATTGTTTACTGACAAAAAGTGAAATAGGGACATTTTTCGCCATTCTAATTGCATCCGGACATAACCAACTTTCAAGTAAAGCGAATTACTAGAATTCAGGAACAGATATGCAATCTCAGAACCCATGAGAGGAGACAGATTTGATCATGAGGTTTCTTCATTTTACAACCAAACACAGACTTAGGATTGTGGGGTGCTTTTTATCCTAGGCTCCAGCATGCTCGTCGTTGCCATTGTTGCCTCCAAAGAAACACTTAAACTTCGGATCGGAGTTCAATACTACTGTTGTTTATAATTTCTATCCAACGTACAGTTTGAACGTCTTAAACCGTGTTGCAACGAATTTTAAGTCGAGACACACCACCTATTCATCGACTTCAAAGCCGCGTATGATAGTACCTATACATCGTAAGGGGCTTTATATGGCCTGATACTGATTCAGATGTGTCGCGTGATAGTGGAAAACACGCGCTGCAACGTGCAGTTTGGAAGTAGCTCCTCCGAACTATTTCAAACATGCACCGGATTTCGGCAAGGGGACGCGCAATCGTGCGATTTCTTCAATCTCGTACTGGAGCAGATAGTGCGCAGTGCAGATATCAGCACGGAAGACAATATCTTCAATACGTCCGTTCAGCTGCTGGGTTATGCGGTCGATATTGGCATCCTCGTTCGATCACAGCGCTCCGTGATAGAAGCTTTCACGGCGATTGAAGAACAGACGAAATCTGTTGGCCTTGTAGTAAATGAAAACAAGACTAAATACATGCTATCAACAAACAAACAAACATCTGTCCACCGCCTAGGACAAAACGTCACTATTGATAGCAACAAATTCGAGGTAGTTAAGGAGTTCATCTACGTCGGAGTAAACATGAACTCAACGAATGACACCTTAGTGGAGATCCGGCGAAGAATTACCATAGGAAACCGCTGCAACTTCGGTTTGGCAAACAACTGGGTTCAAAACTCCTAACTTGGAGAACGAAATGTATGCTTTACAAACCCCTTATCCTGCCAGTTCTGCTTTATGGCGCCGAGTGCTGATACTGGGCCGCGAGCTCTATGAGCTATACCAAGATGTGGATGTTGTCCACAAAGCCAAAATACATCGACTAGATTGGCTCCGCCACATCGAGCGAATGGACAATAATGCTCCAACTAAGAGGATCTTCGAATCCCAGCCCCCAGGTTCGAGAAAACAAGGAAAACCGAACATCCGTTTCAAAGACCAAACTATCGCGGATGCGAGAGCGCTTGGTCTGGACAACTGGCAGCAGCGTACCCGGGATCGTAGAGGATGGAAGGCTGCAGTGTCTCAGGCAGAGACTTTTCACGGGTCGCTAGCCCGTTAAGTTAAGTAAGTAGGTTAATTTCTATTTAAAAAGGTCATACATTTTCGACTGTTTTGTTTGAAAAACTTTAAATTGTTTAAAAACAATTCGACGTCTGTAAGTCCATTAAAAATCCTTTGGGGAGTGTTTTTTGACTGAAGGAAAACACGAAGGCCCCCATCAAAGCACAACTCGCCGATGTGGATACTGGAGCTGCTACAAATTCCACATTTTCACTCTCTTCGTCGTCTTCACTCTCGTCAACATCTTCACTACCACTTACAGAGGCCACAATTGCATCTTCATCCAGAAGTTCTACAGTTATAAGGTTGTCATCAAAGTGCACATATTCCTCAAAAGCATCTCTATCGATTGCAGTTGCTAATGCATTTTGAGATCCTATGTCTTCATCGTGATTTAGTCTGAGCCAGTAGGTTAGTTGCCTTATTTTGTCCTCCAAATCGAAATTGTCGACACTTCTGATGAAGCCGCCATGTCGCAAACAATTTAAAATAGTTGTTTGTGTAACTTTTTGCAATGCCATATGAATTAAATCTATAGCATCCAATATATTAACTGTAAAGTTTTCTTCTTTCTCATCAATTGAATGTATTATCTTCATGAGAAGCAAATGCCGATATTTACTCTTTAAACTATGAATGACACCTTGGTCTATAGATTGCTGCCTTAGTGTTAGGAGGCATTTTTTTTTTTTTTTTTGTTAAATACACTATCAGTTCTGTGTCGTGGAGTTCTTAAAGCAAGCATAAACACTAACTTAATTTACTCCAAATCCTTAACGGCTAGATGAGCTGGAAAGTTATCCACCAGTAATAGAATTTTTCTATTTTTACGACGTAATTCATTGTCCCACTGTCTTAACTCATTTAAAAAACTTAGGGACGGGCTACAGTCCGCTTGGGCGAACTGTTGGATACCCTATTCTTATTCCTATCCCTCATAAGTGGGCGTGACAAAAGTCTAAGTATGGTTGAATTGTTAAGAACGCTCTACATATTTTGTTATACAACATTTAAAGGATTTTATAAAAAAAAACGCTCCCTAGCTCAAACTTGGGTGTTTCAATAAAATTGTGGGCGTGTCAGTAGGCGGATTTAAAAAAAAATTAACACATGAGAATAAAGGTCCCCTAGAGAGTATATATTATAAATTTCAGCTCCCTAGCTCCAACTTTGAATTTTCAAAAAAAAAAAAATAAATAATTGTGGGCGTGTCAGTTGGCGGATTTTGAAAATATTTACACATGAGCATAAAGGGTCCATAGAGAGTATATATTATAAATTTCAGCCCCCTAGCTCAAACTTTGGATTTTCAAAAATTAATATACCCTTAGAATAGGGTATCAACGACCATACCACGTCGAGTTAATCGGTTCTCGTCCGGAGATATTAATGCCAAACATGCGGCATGGGGAAATGTTACTACAAATCCCAGGGGCAACCAGTTTCACGACTGGTGGCGCCTCAATATGATTGAGTACAACCTCGAGTTGTACGCGACGGATATCCCTTCTTTCCCAAGAAGCGGTGCTTTCCTGGACTTGGCCTTAACGGACGCAAGACTTCAACTGACGAACATAGATCAAAACACGCGGAACTGTTTGCGTGCGTTTGAGTACGATAGTGATCACTACGGACTCGCCGCCGCAATACGGATCCCGAACGAGCAAACGCTGCTGGAGGAGTACGAAGCAGTGTGTTCATTCGATTATCGGAGGGCACAATGGTCGCGCTTCTCCAGATTTTTAAAGCGAGATATACGTTCGAGTGGGATCGACCCACCGACAAACAGTAACATGACAAATGATGACATTGATCGGCATTTAATGCAAATGGACGACGCCATTAAACGAACTATGGAACGAACTATTCCTCGGGTAGGACGTTCTGACGACGACCAGACAGAAAAGTAGAGAAACCCTACAATCGACGCACTATACCGACAGAAAAGTAGACTGCTCTCGAGGCTTAAACAGCTGTACAGGCAATTTACTGATCGCGACGACCCGGAGGTAAGGATGCTGAAGTCAGAGATCCGAATCCTGAAACAGCTGATAAAAGAAAATTACAGAAAATCTGTAAGTCTGTATTGGGGCAATAAAATTCGGGCTATTAAAACCTGTAGTCCGAATATGTCCCCACAGATAAATAAGTTGTTCAGGAGGAAAGATCACAATGATATTCCTTGTGTTCGAATCTCCCAGACAGCAGAGAACAGACAGACAGTACTGACTGCTGGAATAAGTCCAGAAAGTGTCGCTTCAAACGTCGTATTGAGACACCTGCTCTTGGAGGCTGTAGATATTTTCACCACGCTGTTTAACAATGCGCTGAATAATGCACATTATCCGGCGCATTGGAAGGTAGCTGTGGTACACCCTATCCCGAAAAAATTTAAAGATAGGACGAACCCTGCCAATCTCCGGTCAATTAGCTTACTTCCGAATATTAGCAAGCAAAGGTTGTCAATAGAGCCCTGTTAAAGTGGGTCGAGGACAATAACATAATCCCGGACAACCAGTTTGGTTTCAGGGCGAGGCATGACACTATTCATGCCGCGTCGAAACTGGTTTCCGACATTCAGTGGAATAAATGCAAAAACCAATGCACGGGTGCTTGTCTGGTTGATTTTGAGAAGGCTTTCGACACCGTATGGTTAGAGGGACTTTTCTACAAGTTGACCAGGCGGGGGATGCACAAACCTTTGCTATATATAATTTATAATATGCTTATGGGAAAGAAGTTCGTTGTCAAATGTGGCAACGTGACTTCGAGCAGAGTCTTTGAAATTAAAAACGGTTTACAGCAGGGGGCGGTCAATTCTCCGATCCTGTTTAACATTTACACGAGTGATCTGGTGGGTTCACTCAGACATGCTATAGCGTATGCCGACGATTTGGTGGCATACAGATCAGGTCCTAAAATCGAGGTCATTAATATCCTTTTGCAGCGTGACTTCGATCAAATTAAGCGATATTGCGACGACTGGAAGTTGAAAATCAACTTTCAGAAGACGGAAACAATCTTGTTCAGAACTCCATTGGCTGGGGCCTCTAGGGATACCAGAAAAAACTGGAAGAAATTGGCCATTATTGGACAAAATGGGCAGCCATTGGCGGTGAGAAGCGTAGTTAGATATCTAGGTATCTGGCTTGACCAGTATCTGTATTTCGATAGGCATATAGTTGCTTGTCTTGCTGGGGCCAAGAAGGCTTATGCTCTGACAAGGAGACTGTTTCATAGCAGTCAACTTGACTCTAGGGTGAAGGTCATTTGCTACGTGGCCCTTATAAGGCCGATCATCGCTTATGGTTGTCCATTGTGGTTTAATATAGCGCCTAGTTATATGGAAAAGATTCGGGTTTTGGAGAGACAATGTCTTAGGACCTGTCTCCGGTTGTTCCGAACGCCCGAATCCAACTATATAAAATACTATCGCAACAAGGTCCTATACGATGGGGCTCAGTTGAATAGGATTGACAATTTCCTCATTAAGGTCACTCGAAGGCACGTTGCAAGGGCGATGGCCAGCGACAATAGTCTGATATTTGGGGCTTACTACCCCAATGAAATGTACATAGAGAGTACCCTCCGGTCTGGCTTTATCCCGCCAGAGGCATTTATCCATATTGATTCAAAAGGGCTGGTACAGACGAGGGATGGTATCCCGGTCTTATACCATCGCTACCGCAGCGCGAGAGATAAGCGGCTCTGCCATGACTGGGACGTCGCCAATGCTCATGAGCTCCTCCGTTTTAGTACCGCAATATCGGAGAGGGATATATTCGACACGGAAAAGCAATTCGCCGAATTTTGGTGGCTTGTTGAGGGGGGAGGGGTCAACATGCCCTCCCAGGACGGTGCGTTACTCTAGGTAACATCCTCTTAGCTTATAAGTTAGATTAAGTCTGCTAGGGCATTTTTGGGAGAGGCCGGGCTCGCCAACGTGTGGTGGTGCTTCCGGGAGTTGACTGACGCTGTAAGGCTTCAGTCGGCTCACGGCGGCGCGTGTGCACGTTGACGACTGCCAGGAGCTCGGAAAGCAATTGGGATTTTGACCACTTGTTGCGCCAGGCAACGAGTGCTCAAAATCCTAATTATAGTTAGAATATGCTAAGTAGTTTAAGTAAGTAGAGTAGGTAGTTTGTAATTTGTTTTTTTATATAAAAATATAAAATTTGATAAAGATTCCGAGTTTTCTTAACAATTTTCTCGATGAAAACATAATTATGTAAGATTAGTTCGTAAAATAGTTTTTAGGCCGAAAGGCAATAATTATAAGATAGAGTTAAGTTTAGGGAGTCCGCATAAGGATCAATAATCTAGAATAAGTATCCTGTTAATTTTAAGTTAGATTTAATCATTTTTGTCTAGTATTTAAGTTGATATAAGCTAATAAATAATAAAAATGAATTTAAAAGTAAAAAAAAGTAATCGGTTCTCGTCAGATCACCGCAATTAAACGACGTTGGGCGCGGTTAGTACGTAGATGGGGGACCGTTTGAGAACAACCGCGTGTCGTTGGCCAGTCCCATCTATAGAGTTGAGGTAGATAATACATACATGGTATCACAATGGCCCTAATTGGTCTAAGTGTGTCGGTTTCTGCCGACAGCCCCATAAACCTAACCTAAACCTAAC
The DNA here is from genome assembly GCA_949715645.1 of Portevinia maculata. Classification (NCBI taxonomy): domain Eukaryota; kingdom Metazoa; phylum Arthropoda; class Insecta; order Diptera; family Syrphidae; genus Portevinia; species Portevinia maculata. Next base: position 8,163,703 of record OX454526.1, on the reverse strand, counting down.
CTAGAATAGGGTATAAAAAAAATTATTTTATTTATTTGTGGGCGTGTCAGTGGGCGGATTTTGAAAATTTTGTATCCCGAGCAGTTTTAGGAGTCATAGATCATATATAAAAAATTTCTGCTTTCTAGCTCAAAATTCGATTTTTTCCAAAATTTTGTGTTTTTGAGTTTGTGGGCGTGTCTGTGGGCGGATTTCAAAAATTCGTAAACTTGATTATTTCGGGACCCTAGAGAGTATATGGTTAAAATTTCAGCTCTCTAGGTCCAGTTTAAAGGCCTAATTTTTGCCGACAGACGGACGGACGGACGGACATGGCTAGATCGACATTACTATCGATGCTGATCATAAATATAGTAACTTTTAGGGGTCTACGGGCAATATTAAGGTATGTTACAAACTATGCGTCAAAATTAATATACCCTTAGAATAGGGTATACAAATTCGGAAGTCATCCAAGGCCTCCGATCAGATCACCGGCAATTGTTTAACGTTTTTGAAGCACCTGAGCTTTTTTGGTTTTCCTATGAACAGCAGTCTTCTTTTTTCTGTCCTAAAAAAATTGGCCACCACCAACACGGTTATACGTTCTTTCAATAGTTTTCCACCAACGCATGTCTCTCCTTTGAAATGCATCGTTCTACTAGGTGTCAGTTTATAAAATAAGCCAGTCTCGTCGCCGTTAAATATGTCCTCATCCTTAAAGTTTCCCTTAATACTTGGCCATTTGGTATCCAACCAATCATCAGCAATACCGATGCCAACGGCTGCTGCTTCCCAAACAATTTTTCCTCTGCCAATATCATGTCGCTTTTTAAATCTATTCAACCAACTTTTGCTAAGATTGCATTCCTGACTTATAAACGTTCAACTAAGCTCTTCGGCTTTTTCTTGTAATATAGCACTTCTCACAGTAACATTGTTAGCCCTTTGTTGGCAAAAACACTTTAACAATCCACTATCCACTCTTTCGTTTGTAGGTTTTTTTTTACTTTTTTTACCTTCGAATTTGTTTGGTTGAAGTGGTCCAGGATCTCCTCCCTTTTCTTTCAACAGTCGATTTATTTAGTCCCGTTTCCATGCATATATCGGTTTGCCCTGCACCTTAACGCTTTATTATATCGTGTTTGTCTTTTAATGAGAAACATTTTCTCTTTTTATTAACTTCCCAGTGGAAGTTCTTGTGATGGGGCCGATTTTGTGAATCGCGGATTTTGACATATCTCCACGTTTCAAGGTCACCAGAATCCAAATTCAACGTTTTTAGAGAGATGTCTCTGTGTGTGTATGTAGGTATGTGCGGAATTATCTTTCGCCGCGATTATCTCGAGAACCAAAGATGATATTGACATGGGACCGGGTTTATTCGAAGCGTAATTACGTAACTCAGAACTGATTAAGTTTCCAGCGAAATCGGTCCAGCCGTTTTTTGTTAGTAAATAAATAACTAAAATAATTTGCCTTTATTTGTACTATTTATTGTCATTCGTTATTGAGCAAATCATTATTACATTGTGCCCCGTTATTTCGTATACATGTAAATTTACAGGTCTCCGTGTTCATAACAACGGTTGCATTAATATATGTATGTATATAACACTTTACTGTTATTAACAACATTTTATTTCCATGAACAATAATAAAGAGCTTTTTTTAATATTAAATAATTCTTAACCATATCTTATTGTTACCCACATTTCTAAATTTGCCACTAATCGCATAAATCATATTGATCCCACTGGGAAGTGTGGACCTTGCGGGTCGAACCCAGACCACTTTTCTGATACTGCATCTCCCAATTAATTGATTTTCAAACGCGTAGTACCCTTCCTCTATGCACTTTGGAACTCAACTAATTTGTGCTAAATTTGAAATTTATCCTTTGATGCAAACATAATGTAACTCGGGGTTTGAGAATGTTGTTAAGTTCGCTTTAGCCGAGTTTGCTAAGTGGTCACTAATTTATATACTCAAGTTTTTGATATTAAATAAAGACACAGAAAAAAAACCGTCGTGAAACCAAACTGGTTGTCCGGAACAATGTTATTATCATTGCGATATTTGGAGAACGACTAGTGTAGTCGCGACTCCCGCCCGAATCCCGAACCATGGGCTAGGATCAGGATGAGGTAACCTCACCTCATCACCTCAAGACATTGCTCATATTCGGGACCAAACTAATCAACCTAATCCCCCATGGTGAACAACAACATACGCCACCCAAATCACATGCCTCTACACTAAAAGAAGGATTTCTGCCTGATAGTACAATGGACCGTTACCGAGTCTGAGTGCTCTGGGATTTGGATTTCCTTTTTTTAAAAAAAAAAAGATAATAAAAAAATAAAAAATCAACCTAAGATTGGAATAGGGTTCGTCCTTTTTCGGGAAAGGATGCACAACAGCTACCTTCAATTGTTAAACAACGACGTAACCATATTTACTTCCTCCACGGGCAGGTGTCTCAATACAAATTTTTGTGAGACCCCCGTCGACTTTTTATTCTCTAGTGACTCAAAGATGTACAGAAGATCATCTTTTCACACGAACAAGTGATGGTGTATCTCGTTCATTGGCGACAATTGCGTTAGCAACAGTCCAACACACTAACCACTGAGGCACTACACCCACATGCCATCACTCCATCGAGTAGAAAACAACTAAGGTTGTGAGTAACTTGGAACAACTTCAATCAATGGCATGACGTTTACTACCACAAATGCTAGTATTTTAAGTAAAACTTCAAGGTGAACATCCGAAGTGCAGCTCCACCTAAAGCATGTGCATTTTCACACTCAAGCCTTGTCATTAACCCGCTTGTGTGGCAATCACAACACAATGCCAAGACGACGAAGCCCAGCACAAGGATTACGTCAGATTGCATCAGCGTCATCTTCATCATCGTACAAACCATTCAACTAAGCAAGCATCCTACTAGGTTCAGTGCCTGTGTGTATCATGTTAATCAGACTTAATAAGCATTAAATGAAAACATTCAAAAATCCGGACTCCGACCAGGATATTTTGTGCTGCCGGAGAAAGTGGAGCAGCGGCAATGACATCAAGAACTGCTTCAGAAATACGTATTACTTTTGCTCATGCTAGAATATCAGACCTGTCAAAATCATTTCAAAAGGCATTTCAGACATCGGATCAGAAGGATATGCGGCTTTATGGAAATTCGCACTAACAAAAGGATTTATGACTTTGTTTACACTTTGACAAGTTGAAATCACCAGCTCATTCGGGGCTGAGTGTCGTATTCATATCCACCTCCGTCTTCGCATCATTACTAGTTACTTGTTGCAAATAGGCCATACGGATTTTGTGCCACTCTAATACCGCACTCATCTTCAGGGATAATGACTTTGGATTCTTCAATTTTAATTTCGCAATAGCAAAAGCTTACTGCTGCTCCAAAAATTTCAAGAATAATTTAGAAGAGCAACGTAAGGTGAGTCTTGTGTGAGTTTAATGATGATGATGACGCTCTCTACGTCCATGCCCATGCACCGATGCTCCTTGTTCTTGCTAACTTGCTTCAGGATTATTTTAAAACGCCATAAAAAAAACTTTCTAAAAAAACTTTCTATAATGAGATTTTGATTGTGTGTGCAGCAGTTGTACCCAGCTCTGTGTTCATTTCTCTTTCCAGGATCAAAACGAATATTGGGTTTTTGTTCGTTACTACTCGTGCTACTCATGTTTATAGAGGTAGGTGGCCCACAACTGAGTCATTTATAGTTTTCGACCTGCTGGACTGGACCATAGTGGTGGCCCTGTTTAAACAACAAAGTTTACGCTCTAGTTTACAATGTGTGCTGCAATTATATGCACCTGCTCGGGAATTTGCCGAGGCAACCTAGTTTAGTCCTTTATAAAGCAGTTTAATTTGTTTTTTACTCTTTTTCGGGACTGTATGGTTCTGCACTTTGGGAGGAAAATAGTTTTGCACATTATGTTGGTCTTTGGGTTCATTCCACTGGACGTTGTTATTGCTTATACTTCTTTTCTAAATTCGTCTTTTTGGTTTGTTGAAAACTGATGTATAAGGCAACGAAAGTGTTTACTTAGGGCCAGCGAAATAGTGTCAAGCTATTAAGCTTGCCGTCTTGAAGGTTATGTTAGATTAGGAGGGTTGCATAAACACAGTGGCGTAACTATAGGGTGGCAGGGCTAGCAAAATGCCTCGGACCCCCGATCCAAGAGGCCGCGAGCTCAGAAATAACCTAACATTTTTAACAAAATTGTATAGGGGAAGGTCGTGTACCTCGGTCCGGATTTCAGTTTTTTGCCAATATTTTATGTGTCGTTTTTTCTTTAGTTTTTCTTTTTTTTTGTGTTACTACCTGAAGTCTTTTCTATGATATTGCGAAACTACCAAAAGGATATTGCTTACCATTCCTTAGAAAACTTAACTTTTATATGCTAACCTCAAACGGTCCAAGGTACAAGACGTGGTTGTACCTTGGTCCACGGAGTATTGTACCTTGAACCGAAAATATTATTAAACGTTTTTCTTTAGTTTAAAGGTGAAAACTTTAATTTATTTCAATAAAAAGTAAAAATGGTACCATTTTTAATTTTTTTCAAAAAAAAAACAGCAAAAAACAAACCATTATCTTAAAGTTTTTGGCTTGATTAAAACAAAATTATTTATTTTATATTATATTATTAAATAAAAAAAACTCTTTAACTAAAAAAAACTTAACAAAGGACTTCAATATTATTTAAAAACTTACTTACTTAAGGGAAAACATAAAAGAAAAACAAATTTATCACTTCAATATTATTTAAAAATTTTCATTAAAGGGCAAACCAATGGTCCAAGGTACACGCGCTATGATAGGTCCAAGGTACACTTACACCACTTTAGCCAAACAAATTCGATTTTAACGTAGTATTCAAACCACATATGAACGACAATGTGTTCCTACCAAAAGATTATTAATACACTTTCCGAAATCGATTAAAGTAGCGGAAAAAAGACAGAAAACTAAGCACTACATAACTTCAGAAAAGAGATAAAAAAAATACTTTTTTCATTGAAAACTATGTTTGTTTGTTTTTCTGCCGACTCGTTGCAGCTGTGCCTTCAAAAAGAAACTGAGAAGACAAATGAACAGAAGATCAACATTTCACAGAAGGGCCGGTTTTTGCGTGCTTTGTAGTTTTCTGGATATTGGCACTCGGACCAAGGTACAATCGGACCAAGGTACACAACCTTCCCCTACCTAAATACTTAAAATCATCAAAGTCCCCTCATTTTGTTAACCAAATAGGCTAGCAGCCGATGACACTAAAAGACCCGTCATCGCAGATTTGAAATATTTATATGTAAATCGATAGTTAACAATTATACGAATAAAATCAACTTGGTACGCGTTGACTTAGTAAGCTGAAAATATGTTAAATAAAATTTATTATTATAAAAAAGCAAAAATGTATCTTACTCTCATCGCGGATTTTGATGAATTTTTTTGCATTCGATAGGAAATTTCGCAATTTAACCGAAAATTTAGCTGACAAACTTTATTTGGCGCGTAGGGTATTACGTATACCTATTTGAACGGTGTGATAGGAGGTAAAAAAAAATCATATAGAAGCAAGAAACTTCCTATTGAATGCACTAAAATTCATCAAAAAAGCCGGTAAAGTAAAACATTTATGCTTTCTTATAATAATAAATTTTATTTAACATATTTTCAGCTTACTAAATCAACGCGTACCATTAACTATCGATTTACAAATACATTGTTCAAATCCGCGTGACGGTACTTTCAGTGTCATCGGTTGACGGACTTAAATAAGTACTTTTATATGGCAACTCTCTCAGTGTAGGGGAATCTCGGATTTATATTTTTATTTACGGAGCAATCTATTGCTGCACATTCTTTGTTTGATTGTTATAACAGTGGGTCATCTGTATCTTTGATTTTTCGGTTTTTTTGTTTTATTGAATCTGCAAATGGATGTAAAATAAAGTTAATTGTGAAAGTTAGATATCGTCACTGCCAAAATTATTTACACATTGCATTGCTCGCACTTTAACCAACCTATAAAGCTGGAGAACTTTTGAAATAAGAACAAATTGTGTATAAACTTTTCTCATTTTTAATGTTTGCAGTTTTATTCAAACAGTAAGCAAAAAAAAATTAGCAAATTCCAACAAGTAACTCTTAAAATCATACAAAACTAAGTGGCACAATTATTTACGCATCCATCGAACACAGGCAAAATTGTTTACAAAAGTGCAAATAACTGCATTGGAAAAGTAACGGTTCTAAATTTCTTTAGTTAAATGATATTTTGCGTTGTGTCCAAATGTTGCGATCAGTTTTGCTAGGTCTATGCTAGAGAAAGGTTGTACGAGATGGAAAAACTATTGAGCTTTCCCTTTTTAAAACATATGGACGGGCTACAGTCCGCTTGGGCGAACCCTATTCTTATTCCTATCCCTCATAAGTGGATTTTTTCGAAAAAAAAACGCTCCCTAGCTCAAACTTGGGTGATTCAATAAAATAGTTTTATTTAATTGTGGGCGTGTCAGTAGGCGGATTTAAAAAAATTAACACATGAGCATAAAGGGCCCATAGAGAGTATATATTATAAATTTCAGCTCCCTAGTCAAACTTTGAATTTTCAAAAAAAAAAAAAAAAATGTAATTGTGGGCGTGTCAGTGGGACGGACGGACGGACATGGCTAGATCGACATTACTATCGATGCTGATCATAAATATAGTAACTTTAAGGGGTATACGGGCAATATTAAGGTATGTTACAAACTATGCGTCAAAATTAATATACCCTTAGAATAGGGTATTAAAAAGAGCGGTCATTATTGCAGAATTCCACATGAGTGTTTCGGCAGTGGAACTCTCTAAAAAATATGGTTGCAGCCGGAAAGCAATTTATAATGATAGAGGCAGAAAAAGGGGAACATCAAAAAGAGAAGATGCTAAAATTGTTCACTTCTTCAAAAGTAACCCACGTGAAAGCGTTAAAACTGTACTCATGGACATAAACAAAGATCGCGAAAATAATATTATAAGTGAGAGAATATTGCGACGAAGATTAAAAGAAAATGGAATAAATGTCTACGTTATCCAGAAAAAGCCGCTATAACACCCAAAAACAAGCAAGTTATGCTACAATTTGTAAGGGACCACAACAACAAACCGCCAGAGTTTTGGAGAAGCATTCTTTGGGCGGATGAAACAGCTTGTTCCTTGGACGGTACCTATGGGCGTAAGATTTATTATTCCAACCCTAAATTGAAGGCCAAACATTCCAAAGGAGGCAAGTCTTCCAGATGTAGTGAAAACTAAAAAAAAACATAGGGACGGGCTACAGTCCGCTTGGGCGAACTGTTGGATACCCTATTCTTATTCCTATCCCTCATAAGTGGGCGTGACAAAAGTCTAAGTATGGTTGAATTGTTAAAAACGCTCTTCATATTTTGTTATATAACATTTAAAGGATTTTATCAAAAAAAACGCTCCCTAGCTCAAACCTAGGTGTTTCAATAAAATTGTTTTATTTAATTGTGGGCGTGTCAGTAGGCGGATTTAAAAAAAAAATAACACATGAGAATAAAGGGCCCCTAGAGAGTATATATTATAAATTTCAGTTCCCTAGCTCAAACTTTGAATTTTCAAAAAAAAAAAAAAAAAAAAATTGTGGGCGTGTCAGTGAGCGGATTTTAAAAATATTTACACATGAGCATAAAGGGCCCATAGAGAGTATATATTATAAATTTCAGCTCCCTAGCTCAAACTTTGGATTTTCAAAAATTAATATACCCTTAGAATAGGGTATAAAAAAATTGTTTTATTTATTTGTGGGCGTGTCAGTGGGCGGATGTTGAACATTTTTTATCCCGAGCAGTTTTAGGAGTCATAGATCATATATACAAAATTTCAGCTTTATAGCTCAAAATTCGATTTTTTCCAAAATTTTGTTTTTTTGAGTTTGTGGGCGGATGTGGGCGGATTTCAAAAATTCGTAAACTTGATTATTTCGGGACCCTAGAGAGTATATGGTTAAAATTTCAGCTCTCTAGGTCCAGTTTAAAGGCCTAATTTTTGGCTACAGACGGACGGACATGGCTAGATCGACATTACTATCGATGCTGATCATAAATATAGTAACTTGCAGGGGTCTACGGGCAATATTAAGGTATGTTACAAACTATGCGTCAAAATTAATATACCCTTAGAATAGGGTATAAAAACTGGGTTTGTGTAAATAATTTTGCCTGCGTTCGATGGATGTGTTTAATAATTGTGCCACTTAGTTTTGTATGATTTTATTTTAACAGTTATTTGTTGGAATTTGCTATTTTCTTTTTGTTTACTGTTTGAATAAAACTGCAAACATTAAAAATGAGAAAAGTTAATAAACAATTTGTTCTTATTTCAAAAGTTCTCCAGCTTTATAGGTTGGTTAAAGTGCGAGCAATGTAATGAGTAAATAATTTTGCCAGTGACTGTAGTTCTAGAAAATATTTAAGTGGGAGCGAAAAACGAAAGAGAAAGAGGGAGACTGAAGAAAAAACTAAAAAGTTACCTTAAATTAGTCAGTATTTTAAGAATGATGACTTTATTGATGAAAACGCGAGTGAACAGTTCCGAAAGTGAACAATTGGACCTTACGAAAAGTAACAGTATAGCACATGCAGCACCAGACACTAGTGTATATCCAGATCCAGCACAACCACAACAAGGTTCTAGCAAAAATAAAAGTGAATCATATTTTAGTGTGAACAATATTGCATCTTCATCATATGTTACTGATAAGGGTGATTTTAAAGAACTAACTCATCAAGTGAACCGGTTCGTGATCGAAAACGGACATTGTAAACCTAAGGGCCTTTTCTTAGAAGATAGTGCCAATACATCTTAACTAGAAAAACATTACTATATTGTTTCTAAATCTGGCGTGAAACTTGAACGTACATGGATATCCTCTTCTTTAATACTTTAGAAGGCGTACTGTGAACCATGTTAGTTAGTCGCAAATCGGGCATCTAAAAAAAATACAAAATGTTTGGATAGAAGGCTATGACGACTGGTAACATATTGTAGACGGCATAGAAAGACACGAGACACCGAAAATTCACCTGGATTCTTGTCTTACGTATCAAAAGTGGCGGCTACACGGAACACTAGGAGTAAATCTCTATCGGATTACAAATTTTTTGCTGGGTTGAGAAAAGAATTTATATTTCTTTCTAATTTCCTCTCGAACAAATACATTCAGCGCTTGGAAATGAATCTGAAATCTAACCCAAGGTGTTTTTGGGCGTACATAAATTCTAAACGGGCTAGTATCGGTTTTCCGTCAATTATGAATTTTCAAGGCAAATCATCCAGTAATCCAAAAGATATTTTGAACATTTTCGCGTCGTTTTTTCAAAGTATTTACGATTCTTCCAGCCTTACTTATTTTAATGAGGATTATTTCCATTCTTTGCAAACTTTTACTGCTTCAAGTTCTTTGGTACTAATTAGATCGGAATTATTGCTGGCATTACAGGATTTGAAGGACAGTAAAAATCCAGATTTCTTGGCTTTTTACCCGGTTGTTTTAAAATCTTGTGCAGATTCTCTCAGCTACCCTTTGCTCTCTTTTTTCAATCAGTCATTGGCTAGTGGGACATTTATTGATGATTGTAAATTTTCACTTATAACTCCAATTTATAAAAGCGGCAAAAAAGACCAAATTTCGAATTATAGACCAGTTTCTAAATTGTCGATTTTACCAAAACTTTTAGACCGCCTTGTGAAGGAACGGATTTTATTCATATTAAGTAGCCATATAAGTGATTCTCAGCATGGTTTTTGGAAGGGGCGTTCGACTTGCTCTAACCTTGTTCAGTTTACCAATTATTGCTTATGTTCAATTGAGAATCACAAGCAAGTGCATGTAGTTTATACTGATTTCGTGAAAGCTTTTAGTAGAATCAACTTGCATATCCTTCTAAAAAAGCTTGAATATAACGGATTTTTTGGCCCATTACTTTCATGGTTTAAATCCTATCTTTTTGGTAGGAAACAATTTGTTTCTATCGGACATTTATTTTCTGTTGAAATTGAAGTTGTGTCCGGTGTCCCGGAAGGAAGCCATCTTGGCCCGATCTTGTTCCTCATTATACCCTATTCTAAGGGTATATTAATTTTGACGCATAGTTTGTAACATACCTTAATATTGCCCGTAGACCCCTAAAAGTTACTATATTTATGATCAGCATCGATAGTAATGTCGATCTAGCCATGTCCGTCCGTCCGTCCGTCCGTCCGTCCGTCCGTCCGTCTGTAGCCAAAAATTAGGCCTTTAAACTGGACCTAGAGAGCTGAAATTTTAACCATATACTCTCTAGGGTCCCGAAATAATCAAGTTTACGAATTTTTGAAATCCGCCCACAGACACGCCCACAAACTCAAAAAAACAAAATTTTGGAAAAAATCGAATTTTGAGCTAGAAAGCTGAAATTTTGTATATATGATCTATGACTAATAAAACTGCTCAGGATAAAAAATTTTCAAAATCCGTCCACTGACACGCCCACAAATAAATAAAACAATTTTTTTATAACCTATTCTAAGGGTATATTAATATTAGGGAGCTGAAATTTATAATATATACTCTCTATGGGCCCTTTATGCTCATGTGTTTTTTTTTTTTTAAATCTGCCTACTGACACGCCCACAATTAAATAAAACAATTTTATTGAAACACCTAAGTTTGAGCTAGGGAGCGTTTTTTTTTTTGATAAAATCCTTTAAATGTTATATAACAAAATATGTAGAGCGTTCAACCATACTTAGACTTTTGTCACGCCCACTTATGAGGGATAGGAATAAGAATAGGGTATCCAACAGTTCGCCCAAGCGGACTGTAGCCCGTCCCTATGTTTTTTATCAATGATTTGCCGAGAATTCTTAATTATTGTAATTGCCTTCTGTATGCGGATGATATCAAATTTTATGCGACAATTTCTGATTTTAGTGACTGTCAGCTATTCCAGAGAGATTTGGATTATTTTTTGGAATGGTGTAAATTGAATGATCTGCATCTTAATATTGACAAATGTGCCACCATGTCGTATAATAGAACATAAAATACTATAATGCCCGCTTATCGTCTAGGAGACCAAACAATTAATGTTGTATTTGTTGTATTTAAAGATCTGGGTGTTGTTTTTAATAGTAAACTCACCTTTGATCCCCATATCAACAAATTAATGTTAAAAGCTAATTCCGCTTTAGGATTTCTAAAAAGAAATTCATTGGACTTTAGGGATCCCTATACTCTTAAGGCCATTTATACAATCGTGGTTCGTCCTTGTCTGGAATATTGTAGTGTTGTTTGGTATCCGTTTTCGTTGAAAAACATTAACAGAATTGAAAAAGTTCAAAAAACTTCTTGTGTTTTGCTTTACGCCGTTTCTTTTAAAATGATAATATTGCTTTACCATTAAGATAGCATTAAGATAATTATATTTTGTAATTTAAAGTAATTTTCTCTTTTATTTTTTTTATTTTTTTCTTGATCTGTTTATGTATCGTAGATCTAAATAAATAAATACTAAATACTAAATACTATAAATACTAGATAAAGAGCAAAAGTCCATGATCAAGAAAGAAAAATCTTTTTGTCGCCAAGTACTTTCTAGACTCCGTGATGTTACTCTGACACTTTTAACGTGTAATTTAGCCTTTCGTGGCCACAGAGAAAATGTAGATAGCAATGATCCAAGTTCCCAAGAAAACTTTTTGAGTATTGTTGAGTTATTAGGAAAATACGAACCGATTTAACAAGAATTGTTAAGCAAACCAAAGGCCCAGATAAAATACTTAAGTCCAAAAATACAAAATGAGCTAATTTAATTGTTCTAGTTCTTAAAATAGAAAATGTAATCATTAATGAAATAAATGCCGCACCATTTTACCCCATCATATTCGATACAACTCAAGATATTTCAAAAACTGTCAAATGTGTGAACTTTATCGTTATTGTATTATCGAGAAAGATGATAATGGAATCCCAAAAGCATTCTCCATTAAAGAGTCGTATTTAGGATTTCATGAAATTAAGGATCAAACTGCCTTAGCAATGTCCAGCCAAATTATTAAATCCATAAATGATAAAAATATTCCTCTAAATAAGTGTCGAGGATAAGGATATCATGGTGCTAACACAATGAAAGGCACTTATGGTGGGTGCAGAGAAATAAGTCCACGGGAACTAAGTCCACTGAGGGACTTAGTTCCCACATAATGAGAAATAAAACCACTTTCGCGAAGTGGACTTAGTTCCCATGTTAAGTGGGAAATAAATTCCGAAAACTCTGAGTGGTTTTAGTTCCCTTTTAATAGCCGTGTTTCTTTGCACGCGGGTATAGGGATGGCATCAGAAAACGACTATCGCCGCTTAACAATTCATCAAAAAAAAACTTGGCAGCACACATGCACCTATAACATGCACCGTGATACAGCTGTAAGTTGTAGTTAAGAAATTTGTATTGAAAATCCTGAAATTGAAAAATATTTACTTCCGCCAATTGAAATTGATGCCAAGCATATTCTAAAATTATGAAAAACAGTTTCACATTAACAGATTTGCTAAATACAATTACCCTTAAAATGAAGTTTGAAAAATAATAATAATAAAATCACGAATAAAATATTTGGCGGGATGTGTGAGTGGTCGGTGTGTTGTCAAACTTTGACATTTCCTGAAAAATTCATCGGAAGGATTCATCAGAAACGAAGAAAATGGATTTTGGCGATAGCTATCCCCGCTAAAGTTAGCGTATATAGAATAAGTTGTTGTTGTATTTTACATGCAAATTTCAAATTATCCCGATATCCGCGTGCAAAGAAACACGGCTAATGTAAAGTAAATTCTCACTAAGAACAAAATAAAATTAAAGAGTCCAAGAGGTATTTTGCAATTTGTATTAACAAAAGAGAAATTAACTTTTAACTGAGACAGAGTAATATATTTACCAAATTTAATCAGCAAAATTTTTAAAATTTCGAATTAAAGATATATATCTAAATACTCGTACATATAATATATGTAATGCAGTCAATAACAAACTGAATAGAAAAATCGTCAATAACTTGAAAAATTCAAGTTTTAAATGTTTGTTAATATGTACTAAACAGAATAAATCAGACTAGGATTCCAATCAACAACCCAACAACAAGATTTTTGTAAAGATTTTTGTGCATGTAAAGAACCAAAGGCGTAGCAAAAAAACCCCAAATCGATCTTCCCTTGGTCAAATTTTTTTTTTTACAGGAGCAAAGTTTGTCCAAGAAAATTGAAATAAAAACTGGATAAACTCGTGGCTTCAATGGCACAGTGCATGAGTGCTTGCCTGACTCAATATGATTGAGTACAAACTCGAGTTGTACGCGACGGATATCCCTTCCTTCCCAAGAAGCGGTGCTTTCCTGGACTTGGCCTTAACGGACGCAAGACTTCAACTGACAAATATAGACCAATACACGCGGAACTGTTTGCGTGCGTTTGAGTACGATAGTGACCACTACGGACTCGCCGCCGCAATACGGATCCCGAACGAGCAAACGCTGCTGGAGGAGTACGAAGCAGTGTGTTCATTCGATTATCGGAGGGCACAATGGTCGCGCTTCTCCAGATTTTTAAAGCGAGATATACGTTCGAGTGGGATCGACCCACCGACAAACAGTAACATGACAAATGATGACATTGATCGGCATTTATTGCAAATGAACGACGCCATCAAACGAACTATGGAACGAACTATTCCTCGGGTAGGACGTTCCGACGACGACCAGACAGAAAAGTACAGAAACCCTAGAATCGACGCACTATACCGACAGAAAAGCAGACTGCTATCGAGGCTTAAACGGCTGTACAGGCAATTTACTGATCGCGACGACCCGGAGGTAAGGATGCTGAAGTCAGAGATCCGAATCCTGAAACAGCTGATAAAAGAAAATTACAGAAAATCTGTAAGTCTGTATTGGGGCAATAAAATTCGGGCTATTAAAACCTGTAGTCCGAATATGTTCCCACAGATAAATAAGTTGTTCAGGAGGAAAGATCACAATGATATTCCTTGTGTTCGAATCTCCCAGACAGCAGAGAACAGACAGACAATACTGACTGCTGGAATAAGTCCAGAAAGTGTCGCTTCAAACGACGATTTTTTCGTGGTCGAGGACCCACAGGAGAAAGTGGATTTGCTGGGCGCTTGTTTCGAGGCCGTGTATACGGTGAACAATCCTGTTGGCCGTAACCACGACATTGAGAATAGGGCTCTGGTGAGCCACTTCTATCTCCGCACCGAACTTGAGAATTGGCGATCTGAGAATAACGGATTCACCGTGTTCACTGATGAAAACCATGCTAATGCAGTTGTCGCCAATGGCCGAGATGCATCGCACTTGTTCGTGTCGAAGGATGATCTTCTGTGCATCTTCGAGTCACTAAAGAATAAAAAGTCGGCGGGGATGGATGGTGTCCCAAACGTCGTATTAAGACACCTGCCTTTGGAGGCTGTAGATATTTTCACCACGCTGTTTAACAATGCGCTGAATAATGCACATTATCCGGCGCATTGGAAGGTAGCTGTGGTACACCCTATCCCGAAAAAATTTAAAGATAGGACGAACCCTGCCAATCTCCGGTCAATTAGCTTACTTCCGAATATTAGCAAGCAAAGGTTGTCAATAGAGCCCTGTTAAAGTGGGTCGAGGACAATAACATAATCCCGGACAACCAGTTTGGTTTCAGGGCGAGGCATGACACTATTCATGCCGCGTCGAAACTGGTTTCCGACATTCAGTGGAATAAATGCAAAAACCAATGCACGGGTGCTTGTCTGGTTGATTTTGAGAAGGCTTTCGACACCGTATGGTTAGAGGGACTTTTCTACAAGTTGACCAGGCGGGGGATGCACAAACCTTTGCTATATATAATTTATAATATGCTTATGGGAAAGAAGTTCGTTGTCAAATGTGGCAACGTGACTTCGAGCAGAGTCTTTGAAATTAAAAACGGTTTACAGCAGGGGGCGGTCAATTCTCCGATCCTGTTTAACATTTACACGAGTGATCTGGTGGGTTCACTCAGACATGCTATAGCGTATGCCGACGATTTGGTGGCATACAGATCAGGTCCTAAAATCGAGGTCATTAATATCCTTTTGCAGCGTGACTTCGATCAAATTAAGCGATATTGCGACGACTGGAAGTTGAAAATCAACTTTCAGAAGACGGAAACAATCTTGTTCAGAACTCCATTGGCTGGGGCCTCTAGGGATACCAGAAAAAACTGGAAGAAATTGGCCATTATTGGACAAAATGGGCAGCCATTGGCGGTGAGAAGCGTAGTTAGATATCTAGGTATCTGGCTTGACCAGTATCTGTATTTCGATAGGCATATAGTTGCTTGTCTTGCTGGGGCCAAGAAGGCTTATGCTCTGACAAGGAGACTGTTTCATAGCAGTCAACTTGACTCTAGGGTGAAGGTCATTTGCTACGTGGCCCTTATAAGGCCGATCATCGCTTATGGTTGTCCATTGTGGTTTAATATAGCGCCTAGTTATATGGAAAAGATTCGGGTTTTGGAGAGACAATGTCTTAGGACCTGTCTCCGGTTGTTCCGAACGCCCGAATCCAACTATATAAAATACTATCGCAACAAGGTCCTATACGATGGGGCTCAGTTGAATAGGATTGACAATTTCCTCATTAAGGTCACTCGAAGGCACGTTGCAAGGGCGATGGCCAGCGACAATAGTCTGATATTTGGGGCTTACTACCCCAATGAAATGTACATAGAGAGTACCCTCCGGTCTGGCTTTATCCCGCCAGAGGCATTTATCCATATTGATTCAAAAGGGCTGGTACAGACGAGGGATGGTATCCCGGTCTTATACCATCGCTACCGCAGCGCGAGAGATAAGCGGCTCTGCCATGACTGGGACGTCGCCAATGCTCATGAGCTCCTCCGTTTTAGTACCGCAATATCGGAGAGGGATATATTCGACACGGAAAAGCGCGTTACTCTAGGTAACATCCTCTTAGCTTATAAGTTAGATTAAGTCTGCTAGGGCATTTTTGGGAGAGGCCGGGCTCGCCAACGTGTGGTGGTGCTTCCGGGAGTTGACTGACGCTGTAAGGCTTCAGTCGGCTCACGGCGGCGCGTGTGCACGTTGACGACTGCCAGGAGCTTGGAAAGCAATTGGGATTTTGACACTTGTTGCGCCAGGCAACGAGTGCTCAAAATCCTAATTATAGTTAGAATATGCTAAGTAGTTTAAGTAAGTAGAGTAGGTAGTTTGTAATTTGTTTTTTTATATAAAAATATAAAATTTGATAAAGATTCCGAGTTTTCTTAACAATTTTCTCGATGAAAACATAATTATGTAAGATTAGTTCGTAAAATAGTTTTTAGGCCGAAAGGCAATAATTATAAGATAGAGTTAAGTTTAGGGCGTCCGCATAAGGATCAATAATCTAGAATAAGTATCATGTTAATTTTAAGTTAGATTTAATCATTTTTGTCTAGTATTTAAGTTGATATAAGCTAATAATTAATAAAAATGAATTTAAAAGTAAAGTAAAGAGTGCTTGCCTGAGAAGACGCTGGTCTAGGTTCGAATCCCAGTGGAAGAAATGGAATTTCGGGATAAAATGAAGGAAGAAGACAGACCAGCACCACAGAAGGAGTCTGATGATCGGTTGTGGCTAACCGTGAAACAGCGCTGTAACTCCAGCCGTCCACTTAACGTGGTAAGGAATGTACTCGTAAGGTTATTCATTCAAAACAAAATAAATTTTTTTTTCCTTTAGGTTCTTTACATGCACAAAAATCTTTACAAAAATCTTGTTGGTTTTCATATAAAAAGCGGTCTTATTTCCCTGCACCCTTATGGTGGAGTTCAAAAACTCATAAAAGATATCGAGCCAAATGCGGTATACGTTCACTGTGCTGCTCATAACTTAAATTTAGTTCTAATGATGCAGTAAGAGAGGTTATTGCTATGCAAAATTTTTTGACACAGTTCAACAAATTTATAATTTTTTGGGCATAGTATCAAAAGACGGAATATTTTATCAAGTTTTTTATCTAAAAAAAGAAAGTAAGTCTTTAACTTCAATAACACTAAAAACATTGAACCCTAGATGGACAGGACATTATGATGCTGTTTTTGCTTTCAAAGTTCAGCTTATTGAATTCCAAAAAGCGTTAACGAAAACAATTCTTTTAAATTGCAAATCAGATGAAAGAAATGGAGCTATTTCACTCAAGAAGAAGGTAGAGAACTATAATTTTATTATGTTATTATTTTTCCATTACAAAATTCTACAAACTAGCTATCGATGCAGCCTCTAAAGCACTGTAGTCTAAAGCTACCGATCTGCCTTGAAACTAGAAGATAGCCTAGAAGAATTGGAAAGGTATCGATATGAATTTGTAAATTTAAACATAGGGTCGGGCTACAGTCCGCTTGGGCGAACTGTTGGATACCCTATTCTTATTGCTATCCCTCATAAGTGGGCGTGACAAAAGTTTTAGTATGTTTGAATTGTTAAGAACGCTCTACATATTTTGTTATATAACATTCACAGGATTGTATCGAAAAAAAAACGAAGCTTTTGTAAGAAAAAGCGCTCCCTAGCTCAAAGTTGGGTTTTTCAATAAAATTGTTTTATTTAATTCTGGGCGTGTGAGTGGGCGGATTTTAAAAATTTTATCTCCCTAGCAGTTTTAGAAGTCATAGATCATATATAAAAAATTTCAGCTTTCCAGCTCAAAATTCAAAATTTTTTTTGAGTTTGTGGGCGTGCCTGTTTGCGGATTTTAAAAAATCGTGAACTTGAATATTTCGGGACCCTAGAGAGTATATGGTTGAAATTTCAGCTCTCTAGGCCCAGCTTAAAGGCCTAATTTTTGCCGACGGATGGACGGACGGACGGACGGACATGGCTAGATCGACATTACTCTCGATGCTGATCATAAATATAGTAACTTTTAGGGGTCTACGGGCAATATTAAGATATGTTACAAACTATGCGTCAAAATTAATATACCGTTAGAATAGGGTATAAAAATGGAAACGAAAAGTGTAGCATAAAAATGCTCCATTAACGCAGAATTTTCTAAAACTCGTCAGAGGAAGATAAAACGCCATTTTGATGAACTTTGCGAAGATGAGCGCCTTGACGATCCAAAAAGTTCGTTTAGAGTGAACGTATTTTATCGAGTATTAGACATCATTATTAATCAAGTGAAATAGCGTTTCCTTCCAATGAAGTGTTTTGCAACCTTCCACTTTGCAAATTTTAAATGACACTGATTTATTAAAAAAAAAAACTCTAGAATTTGTTAATATATATAAAAAAAAGACGTATCTGAATTATTTGCCAGGGAAATTCTCAGTTTTCGGTCCATTTTCAGAGACAAAATAATAAAGTCTTCGTGTATTAGAGAACTTACTGATTTATTAATAATAAAGAAACATTTTATGTCGTGCAGCTTTCCTGAAATATGTACCGCATTAATGTTATTTGTTACAATTCCTGTGACTACAGCTAGTGCTGAACGATCATTTTCGAAACTAAAATTAATAAAAACCTATTTAAGAAACTCTATGGCACAAGACTGGCTACGCAACTTAGCTATTCAGTCTATTGAAAATTCTATGGCCCCGATGTTTAAACTTTGATGATGTTATAGATACTTTTGCGTAACAAAAAGCTCGGAGAAAAGAATTTTATTAATAAAAATCTTATTAGAAGTGAATTGTTATTTCATTATAAATATTTGTATAAACCTATGGTCTTGAAAATAAAACTAATTAGATATTTAACTTAAATGCACACAATATTATTAATAGTTTTGGGTAACTACTTACATAAGTGGTTTATTAAAATTAAATTCTAATGTGACTATTTTCACTGGGACGCCGGAGGACCCCGAAGAATTTGCCACGGGCCTCAGATGGTATAGTTACGCCACTGCATACACAGTTGTGAAAGTATCCACCAGAGGACAAAAAAGGCCCATTGAGAGTAACCTTATAGTGCATGGTGGGACACGCAGCTAACAAAACACATTTGGATCTGTTAATGAATAGATTAATATCCGTTAGAGGTATCTCTGGGTAAGATTAAAGAAGTGACAAACGATTTCGAATCTCCTTGCCGGAATCTATTGCAATTTTCGAAAGAACTTTTTCCAAACTGCACACTATGCCACATACTCTCAATTGTCACGTGGCACATATAAATGAGTTTTGCAAATATCCCGAACTCGGCCATCACTACGTAGAGCAATCATATGCGACTTTATATTCGATTAGATGATCGTGTTTATATTCGATTGAAATTCGTTGGTCTGAAATTTTGAAATCAATCTGCCATCCAGAATCCACACAGGTACGTGCCGATTAGTGACCGGATTGAGACGTTCACATAGTACCGTTGTTGCACAGAGCCAAGTAACACCTAAAGTTTGTTTTCCACTGTCCCACCTCTTGCGAACGTCTGACAAACATCCAAGAGTATCAATTGTTTTAAGAAGATTTTCAAATTTGCCGTGTACACATATAAGGCTAATGGCTTGGAATATAGCCTTGATACGGATCAGAGTCAAGCGACTTCTCTATACATGTGTGTAGGTATTTAGATACTCCCCTTCAATAGGTATGTACATATAAAGATTGCCGTGTACACACTTAAAGGATTAATAAAGTATGAAAATGAAATGAAATGACCACGGAACCAAGCGTAGACAATTCAGGCCAACTGCCCATATTCATGTATCCCAATTCCCAAATAAGCAACACAACCTGTGCAGTAACCCAAAAAGAAAGGATACCCGAGCAAGCCAAACCTTTCTGTTAACTCAAAAACATATTTTACCACGCTAAATTCATCCTCTTATCGCCAAAGTCAGCGACGAATATTTGTGCACGTCGACGTGATTGATGGGGAACCGCACAAAACTGACAATCTCCTCGAACGCTTGATTGACTTCAAAAGCAATTTCCCCACGGTCAATAGTCAGAAATTCAAACCAGAATAATATCGCAAATAAATCGAATTAATGAATCATAATTTAAATCCAATGCAGTTCATGCTACGGTCCCATGCACGGACCTGGATACAAACCAAACACCACACAAAACAACGATTTGACATCAAGCAATCTTCCATCATCATCATTGTCGTTGTCGTAGTCTTAGCCCATCAGTACTAGTATCAATAACATTGTCGTTGACTGCGGGACTCCGATATACCGATTGCGAAAGAACCAGCTGCATTCGGCGAATGCCGTCGAAATGAGATCCCCATTGCCGGTCTATTAGACCGCTTTGTAAGTCAAAGACCATCGTCGATTGCTCATTTTCAATTAATTTACAACATTCCGACGTTCGACAGACACAAAATGTCGACGGCCATATGTCAATCTGGCCAAGGACCAGCGTCAGAGGGGGACCTCTGTTGCTGAGATTAATGGTAAGAAAAAATTGAATCTACGATGAAGTGGAGTGCTTCATGGCTTCGGCACAACGTGGAGAAGACATCGAGTCGTCGGAAGAAATCATATTTTCTAAAAGAGATACACAATGGTCCGGGGAGGCAAAGGCAACCTATCTACGAGTATATCTGCAGATCATTAATTTCCAATCAATTAAAATTATAAAACGATCCCATAAAGCTGCAGTCACACAGTTTATTGCTGTGACCCATCGCCGCACCAGATGAGATGGAGATTGAGTCGGCTTGTCGCGTCGATGCTAGCCAACCTACTTGTACCCTTAGCATGCCATACCCACGGGCAGGGCTAACCTGTTGTCGGTGGCGCGACAGTGCTGCTGCACGATCTGTCTTTAAAGTTGTCATGGTCGATGGCTGTTATGCATCATTTGGAGACGACGTCGTCGCGACTGCATTCAATATCCTTGCCAATCAAAACGGATTTCTGAAATTATTAAACAGTGAATCGGTGTTCCTTTTGGATTCTTCCTTTCATACGTTTTGAAGATGTCCTCATGGTTTCGTTTTTTTTTTTTGCCTGCCTTCTGTATCGGTGGACTTGTCATAGGTTATGTCAAACACAAATCGAGAACGAACAGGACATTGGGTAATGATGGTCGTGACCTAAATGATTTAACCGATACCGTTGTGGATGCAATCCGTCCTAATGAGGAGGGTGATTCATTATTCCAATGGGATGTATTTTTATTTTGTTGACGATTTGGAGTCTTGCATTTGGGAATATCTTGTATCCCTAGCAACATTGAGAATGTTTTTCAATATGCGGCAGATAGAGTTCAGAGCCATGTTATTCTTAAGATTTGTGGGTTAAGTAATCCGTCCTCTATTTTTATGTGTTTGGACCAAAAGCAATCTGACACGATTATCGTCAGTTGCATGGCCCGACAAAAAGGCATGTAGACGAACTATCTAGCATTCTTTTAGATGCGCCAACACGTTGACCACACACGTGCGTATTACTAGAGTGCCAAGTGTTAAGAATGCTTAAGTTATTGTTCTTTAGTGTTTTTATTTTATTTTTAACTATAAGTATGCTGACCTGTTCGGTAGGTGGCGCGACTAGTTTCATTTCATAATTCCATTTAGTATCTTGCTTATCTACTATCCATTGTACTGTGTGAGCATCTCAAGTGATTCAGGCTTCAAGCCAGTGTGGCTTCCGGCCCGGCAGATCGACAATAGACCAAATTTTCACACTGAGGCAAACCCTGGAGAGGACCAACGAATTTCAAGTCGAGAACCACCCTCTATTCATCGACTTTAAGGCCGCATATGATTGATAGCGTTTATCGTCAGGAGCTCTATAGGGCGACGCCCGAATATGGCATCCCGGCAAAACTGATCCAGATGTGTCGCGTGAAACTTAAGAACACGCGGTGTAATGTGTAGTTTGGAAGCAGCTCATCCGAATCATTCTAAACTTGTACCGGATTACGGCAAGGAGATACGCTATCATGTGACTTCTTCAATCTTGTTCTAGACGATCCTGCAGAAATACTTTGGCCGTGTACCAACTACGGACTACATCACGCCATACTTAGATTTCACAAAACCTTTCTCGAGTGAAGAATGGAGAAACGGACTCGTCACCAGCACGCGAGCCATAACCGTATTTACAGCGGTTCAAAAATGGTAACGGGGGGGGGGGGGGGGGTCAGGCATCTTTTCCGCACCACTGGCCACATCAAAATCTATACGCCTCACCGACCACAGCAGCGTCTTCCAAGCAGATGTCCTGGCAGTGATAACAGCAGTCCGTGAATCTGAGGTAAGGGCAATAAAACCCGATGGTATTACTACTTTATTGACAGCCAGGCAGCAATAAAAGCCTTAACTGCAGCAGTAATAAAATCCAAGCTTGTGAAATGCTGTTGCGAAGAACTCAAGGTTCTTGGTACTCAGGTATCGCTCTGCTGGTTCCGGGACATGAAGGCATTCTAGGCAACGAGAAAGCCGATGAATTAGCAAGACACAGTTCGGCAGCTCTGTTCTCATCCCGCCTTGCACACTCAGGCTTGAAGCAGGAAGAAAGGCAATAAGAGAAAGGAACCTTAGATGGACGGCACTAGATGCTATAGCCAACCTTCAATGGAGCCAGAACCGAGAGTCTTCTGAAAAAGGATGGGAAATCACTATCCACCCTCGTAGGTATATTAACGGGGCACAATACTCTGCGGTAACACATGAAGAAATTGCGCTTGACGGAAGAAGAACGGTGGCGACGAGGAAGCTCTGGAGTATACAACCCACTTCCTATGTCACTGCCCTAGCCTCCAACACATCAGGTACAGATTCCTGGGGAGACATTTATTCCAGGACCTAGACAATAGACAAGCTCTCCAGTACACCGATAGACAGGATAATGAACTTCACCAAATCCACAGAATGGTATGTATCACACAACGCGGTGAGTAATTAATCTCAGTTTTTGTAGAGAGTGTGAAAAAATGAGTAAGGGGTCAGTATTGACCTGAGTAACCTAACCTAAAATAACACAAGAATACAGTGTTTGTTATTATGATGGGAAGAGAGGTGAAAAGCGGTGTGTTGTGGAAAATCTTACCTGCAAAAATATACACCAGTGGAAACGAAGATGAATAGTGAATATTTTATTTGGGAACCGATTCCGTAAGAAAAAGGATTCCTAAAATCAAATAGGTAGGTTTGGTTAGGCTACTGGGTTGACAGGGCCAGATAATCTTGCGCCCGTCACACTTAGGTCAATGTAGACCCTTTGTGATACCCTGAGGGGTTATGATTCCCTTACTTAGGAACCAATGAAAGAAAAACCTATGAAAAACCTAGCGGGCGTACAATCCATATCGATGCATTTATGAACTTGTCAGAGAGTTCTTCTAAATCCTGCAAGAAATGTCCAGCGAGGACGCTGTTTCTATCCTCGGAGTATCCTCGTTCACCTCCTCGTTCCCCTCCACGCATCCATTACACGCATCAAATACACACACCATTGCATGCCTATTCTCCAACATCACATACTCCTCTCCATACCCCATAAGAAACACATACGCAAAGCGATAGCAAAACAAAAGCATAGTAACCCGGAAATTTGCCGAGCGAATTTTCCCCTTATCGTTCACCGCGTTTGACTCCTCTCTGTTTGATACACGCTTCCTTATGCAAAAATATAACCCGCTTTTCAGCCACTTATTTGGCGAGTTTTGTATGTAGCTGAGGTGAGTTCTGTTTGAAAAATTCAGTTGTGAAGCAGACTGCGATGTGTAACTTAAAGTAATATTGAGTGGAATTACTGTTGTGCAATATATAATTATTTAAAGTGATCGAAAACAGTGAAAAGTATGAGAAGTGTGAAAAGTTTAAATTGTTTTGTTTTCAGTTAGATTCAGCAAAGGAGAAAATGGCATTATTAACAGTAAATTGTTGTTTAGTAGATTTGCTTTTGGAAGAAGAAAATTATTTTTGTAAGTTGAGTTTTCTTAAAAAAAAAAAGTTATAGAGATAGGACGCTCTACTCCTTCTATGAAAATAGATTATAAGCGCAAGGATGGTTTTGTTTCGCATTTCAACGCATCCATATATCAAAAATATACCTTGTTGACTGGTAGTTGTAAGCTTAATAAAATGTTTTGTTTTCCTTGCCTCCTTTTTTCTAATTCTCCTAGTGTTTGGAGTCGCACGGGCTACGCTGACATAAACAATTTAATTAATTCGGCAAATAAACATGTCAAGACGGAAAAACACATTCGTAGCTGTTTATCTTTGCACGAATTCGGCACTGATCGTATTGAAACCTCGTTAGGTAATTCCTTTGTAGCTCACAACAAAAAAGTTGATAGAAACTGTAAACTAATGGAACGTTTTATAGATACGGTAGTTCTTTTAGGTAAACAGGAACAAGCATTTCGGGGTCATAATGAAAATCCAGATTCTAATAATCGTGGCAATTATGTCGAAACACTTTTATACTTATCTAAGCATGACCAGTTAATGGACTCTCATTTGGAACAGTGTTCAAGTGCACGTAATCCGGTTTTTTCGGGTCTATCAAATGACATCCAAAACGATTTAATACAAAGTATAGCCGCAGTGATCAAATGCGAAATTGAAGTAGAAATAAGTGAAACGCGATTTGTGTCCATCATGATTGATGAAACACCAGACATGAGCCATAGGGAGCAACTTAGTGCCGTTTTGCGTTACTTATCAGAGGAAGGAGTGGAGAAAAGGTTTCTTGGGTTTTTTGACGTGAGTGAGAGTCGAAATTTCAATATTCTTGATGTATACGGTTGCAAGGAGAAATTAGTTGGGCAATCTTACGATGGGGCCGCGGTTATGTCAGGGGAAGTAGGTGGTGTTAAAAAAAAGTCCTGGATGCTTGTCCAATGGCTTATTTTATTCCTTGCTACGTACATGTTTTAAATTTGGTGTTATCTCTATCACTGGAAAATATACCTGAATTGAAAGTTTTTTTTGGCAATATAAACACAATAGTACGCTTCTTTAATAAATCAACTAAACGTTCAAATATTTTAAAACAAATAGCAAACAGACGCATGCCGGGAGTATCAGAAACTCGCTGGCATTACCATTCCCGAATAGTTAACGTTATTTTTAACTGTAGATTAGATATTATTGAAACTTTTAAGCAAATATTAGACCATCCAAAAGAATGGGACACTGACGCACTTTCAATGGCCGAAAGTTTATTGCTTAAGTTAGAAGGGAAAGATTTATGCTTTTTACTGCACGCGGTTTCCGAAATATTTGCTAAAACCGATGTATTGTTTAATTTAATACAAAATAAACAAACAGATGCTGAAGTTGCTAAGCGAGAAATCGAGTGTTTTGAGTCTGAGATTTAATTTTTGAAAGTATAAATGATTGTGCTGAACCTCCACGGAAACGCCGATTACTTGATTTTGATTTAAAGACTCACTATAAGCGCCTTTTTGTAGAAATAAAGGACAATATTATATCTCAAATTAAGACACGATATAAATCTTTCACGGATTTAATTTTTTTGGATTTACTCAATCCAATCAAAATACAGTCGTTTTGCTCAGTCAAGCCCAGATGATAAAATATCTGATTAACTTTTTCCCTGGAATTTTCGATTTTGCAGGTTTAAAAAATGAGCTGAAAGTTCTCTATACTACGTCTTCACTTCAACCACTTGACGTTTTATCCCTCTATAAACATTTAAGAAGTGAAATATTGTGTGAAACATTTCCCCAAATCTTAAAATTAAGTGGACTATTTTTAACACTACCAATGACTGTTGCTTCCGTGGAGAGATCTTTTTCGACTCTGAAAAGAGTTCATACATATTTGAGAAATTCTCAAGGAGAAGACAGGCTTTCTGATTTAACACTTTTATCCATAGAAAAGCGACTTCTGTTAAAAATAAAAAGTAGGGCTAACTTTTATGAAAGAGTTCTTGCAGAATACGTGAAAAAAGGTAGAAGACTTAGAGTACAAATAAAAAAAAATATTTAACAAAACTTTTCACATTTTTTTCCATTCTACTGTTTTTGATTTTAAAAAATATTAATCATTAATATTTTCTCTTTTTAACTTTGTACAAAAACTATTTTTAAAATATTTTTATATATTAAAATATTTGTATATATTATAGATATAATATCTATACATTTTTGTAAATATTATGCGTGAAGCTTTTTAATTTAAATTTTTATTTATGTATTTATTTATTTAACAAACCGTGATTTATGAAGTTCCTTTTTTTATTACTTACTATCAATTTTCTTTAAGGTACAGCATTTGCATCTGCCAAAAAGGTTTCTTTCGAAGCCACTTTTATTATACTTTAGGTTCATTGTAAATGTAAGCTTAAATGACTTGAAGTATAACAAATTGGCTTGAATTGCTTTACTTCTATGCGATTTGCAGTACACAATATAATTTCAGAAAGCGTTTGCAGGTGCATATTTTTCCGACTTACCATTTAACATTTTCCACCCCACGCCACTAAATGGTCTTATAAAATCTAGATGTGGAGTAATGAAGTCTGTGCATACATTACCACCCGTGAATTTCTGTTGAATCTGTGGAAACCCAGTACAACTGGACATGCAGTTTTCTTTTTGGCTTAGCCGCAGATTCCTGTACAAAAAGGTCTAAAGGTTTTAGATTGAGAATTGACATTAACCCCGCTGTAGGCGTAGCTCTCATAGCCCCGGTAGTACCAATACAATCAATTCTTTGGAATCTAGTCATTTTTTCTTTGTTTTTGTTTTTTTTTTTGGAGGAGAGAATACGTGATGTACCGTCAAGTGGTAGGCCATCACCACTTGGAGTGTCCGGCTCTCACGGAGTAAACTC
Organism: Portevinia maculata; assembly: GCA_949715645.1. Classification (NCBI taxonomy): domain Eukaryota; kingdom Metazoa; phylum Arthropoda; class Insecta; order Diptera; family Syrphidae; genus Portevinia; species Portevinia maculata. Next base: position 8,136,815 of record OX454526.1, on the reverse strand, counting down.
TCCCCGCTTACGGCCTACAAACCACCCTGGAACCGCTCTTGTCATTACATTAGGGTGGTGCCGTTTATAAGTCCATAACTTCCACTTCTGTTTCGTGAGCTCCTTAGCCTCATCGGATGCCGCTTCCATTCCCATTTCCGGCTTTTTGTCGTAGACGTGCTTCTTTTCTGCCGCTAGGAGATCTATGGGAGTCACTCTTGCGACTACAAGGACGGCTGGTTCCGAAACCGTTCGTTTCTTTGTACTGCCGCCATCTGTTTTCGGTACTTCTCTTGTTTGAGTGCGTCTGCCCAGATTTCGCCGCCGTACAGAAGGATAGAGTGCGTTGTCGCCATCAGTAACCTTCGCTTACTGGCCGTTGGACCACCTACATTTGCCATCAGTCTGCTCAGTGATGCAGATGTTTTTGAGGCTCTTTCCACTGCTACCTTTATTTGTTGCCAGTAGGTAAGCTTTGTTTCCAGCCTTAATCCCAAGTACTTCATCGCGGCGCTGCTTCTTATTTCTTCTGCCCCAATTCGGAAGTCGATTTGTGTGGGGATCCTCTACTATCTCAGTTTTCTCCGTTGGTAGGCTGAGTCCGTGCTCTTTCATCCACGAATTGACTCGTCGCATGACCTGGTTCAGCTTTCGTTGCGCGTTAGCGGTGCCTCGTAACGTGATCACTGCGGTGATGTCGTCTGCGTACCCGACCAGATAGGCATCCTCCGGCATCTCCATGAAAAGGATGCTGTCGTAGGGGATGTTCCAGAGGTCTGATCCTAAGATCGATCCCGGCGCTGCGCCTGCTGTCATTTGCTTACAATATATCGATTCACCTGGCTGAGTTGAAGGCGTTACGTACTTCCAGGGTTACCAGCAAGACGATCTTCGTAGAGTACTGACTTCCCTGGGACTCTAATCATACTCTTAAGGTTAATGATCTTGCACAAATAGAATCTGATAGGTAACTGAATTTTTATTTTTCGGGCGTTAACGGGCGGTTTGCCCTTTTACATATATTGGTATCGTCAGACACCATCAACGTAAGGTCCATCAACGATTTTTGGAACTATTAAGCCTATTTAGGTTAGGAATTGAATGCCCTTCAACAAAGGACAATGAAAGAAATCTACGATCTCTCATCTTGCCATTTCAGTCAATCATACTTCCATACTGATGCACTGTAGCGCACAGCTTAATCCAATCAATCCACTCCGACCAGAAACGTCGTAGCTCGTCCGACCCCGACTACATTCCAAGCCGCGTGTTTGGAAGTTTCTTCAGTGTACACATATTGTACGTGAGACACCGTTGCCAATAACTGTATCTAGACTTCCTAGAAAGGTTATAAGCAATTTTCCAAGTTTTGTGCAAAAATTCCTGGACGCAATCACGGTCAATGCAACAGTTCACGTACGATCGCGAGAACATTTTCCCAAATCCAAAAATTCCAACCGGCGGAGTAGAGGAGGACTCGCTGTTGCCATTGCCGATGGTGGCGGTGGTGACGGCAGGGACAGCAGGGACGGCGACCGCTGATCATCATTGTGGTACATTGGGGCTGCACATTGGTTTCCCATTAACCCATTGCAGGACAAAACACACATCGCTCCGCCATACAATCGGCATCCTACCGCGAGACGACCATGTACTTGACGCCAGATATCAGTAATTGCCATCATTTGTATTATATGTGTGAGAGTGGAGTCCAAAAGTACTCGCAGATCGAACTGAATGATCACTGATCGCGTCCACCACCCCAGGAATTTATTAAAAGGTGTCAGCGTTACCGAACAGAGACGCAGACCGTTGTTGTCTCCTCCAAAACTCCTTTAGCGACGATGACTGTGCGCGCACGCCTGGCATAGCGATCGTAACTTCACTCACTGCTTTAACTATGAGAGATGTCGTCGTCGTCGTTGTCGTCGTCTGATTCGCTGTGCATGAGGATCGGGGCATGACTTCTCGTTGGATGTTATTCTAGCTTCGGACGCATTTAGGGAGTGGGGGGAGGCAAGCTATGTGCACGGCTAATGCGTTTTTATGGCGAATTAATTGCTTGTCCTGGTAATTTCGGATGATACTGCTTGTTGCGACTGTGGTTTGGCAACCAGTCGAAGGGAAACAACGTCGCTTTGGAATGGGGAAATGCGTTACATTAATGGCGAGCATTTGTAAGTTTGATTACTTTTTTATATCTTTTGAAACGCGCTCGGTAATGGGATTTGCAGAGTCGTGAAGTTGCTCGATACCACAGTGGGAAGTGTTGATGTGCCGAGGTGCAATGAGGTGCTCCTGTAATTAGGTACTCACCGAACTATGCCCGGCAATCAAAGCGCCGGATGATAGTACTTCGCGTAGGTAAGCTCGATTGAGTTAGGTCTCATAATCTGCTGCGATTTGAGTGCGTGATGGCATTTGGTTTGATTACGTTTCAAGTATCAATAATTGGAATTTCACACATTTATTGTAGACGCAACGGAAATTGAAGCATATAAGCAAATAAGAAATGCCGCAAAGCAGAGAGTGTAAGCTATGCAGACGTTGCAAATTGGAGCTGTGCGAAGGAAAATTATACTCAATGAATTCGCCCTGTGAGGCTACATACCTGCCATTGTGAGTTTTCGCCAGCCGTGGCGATAGACTTCTCGCCAAAGGAAAAACGCAAAAAAAAAATTGTGCAATTTGTGACAAAAGGCCCACAAAATATTCTTTGGAACTTTTGTGCTATTTAAATGAAATAGCACCAAGTTTCAAAAAATTAAGTAAAGCAAATAAAAAAAAAGAAATTAAACCTATAACGTCATGTTTTCGTTGTTTTTGCACTTCGAATATACTTTTTAGGCCTTATTTCACTAATTACATTAACTTAAAAACAGATTCTTTGAAAAGCAAGTCTATGAAGACGTGAAGTATTTTAACTATACCTATGGTAAACAGGTTCACATTCGTTACTTTTTTGGCATACGCCTATATAACCTGTTTTTATACTTTGAACAAAATTTGTTAACTTCAATATTTGTGAATAATTTTTGGAAGAAATTTTTTGATTTTATTTACCGAATTCTTATTTTACCTTTATTTCAAATTCACCTTTGTTTAATGAAAGTGCCCCGGCCCGGGGTAGTTTCGTCACTCAATGGGGATCATTCAGCATTGAAAAAACTTGAAAAAAAATACGTGAAGAGTTCGTTCATAGTATTTATATATTTTCCTTTAAATATACAATTTAAACCAAAGAATTCATGTTGTGAGACTGAATAACTAAAAAACAAAATTTGCTTCAGGTCAACATAAAAAAAAATTAAATAAAAACATCACATGTTTAGGAATTCAAATTCTTGCAATTATAAAAACTAGGGGTCGCCCCATGGTCGAAATTCGACCAATTTATTCTATAAGTTGAAAAAAAAAACATAGGACGGGCTACAGTCCGCTTGGGCGAACTGTTGGATACCCTATTCTTATTCCTATCCCTCATAAGTGGGCGTGACAAAAGTCTAAGTATGGTTGAATTGTTAAGAACGCTCTAAATATTTTGTTATATAACATTTAAAGGATTTAATCGAAAAAAACAAAGCTTTTGTAAAAAAACGCTCCCTAGCTCATTTTATATCCCGAGCAGTTTTAGGAGTCAAAGATCATATATAAAAAATTTCAGCTTTCTAGCTCAAAATTCGATTTTTTCCAAAATTTTGTTATTTTGAGTTTGTGGGCGTGTCTGTGGGCGAATTTCAAAAATTCGTAAACTTGATTATTTCGGGACCCTAGAGAGTATATGGTTAAAATTTCAGCTCTCTAGGCCCAGTTTAAAGGCCTAATTTTTGCCGACGGACGGACGGACGGACATGGCTAGATCGACATTACTATCTTTACTAACTTTTAGGGGTCAATATTAAGGAATGTTACAAACTATGCGTCAAAATTAATATACCCTTAGAATAGGGTATAAACAAAGCCGACTGTTATACATATTAATCGGAAAATGAAATTTTTCGACATTGCATTCTCTGATTTCACATGATATAAAATTTTTCCGGCATTTTCAATTAACTTCAAGCATTTTCAAGTAACTTCAAGCATTTTTAAGTAACTTCAAGAATGTCCAAGTAACTTCAAGTATGTTCAAGTATTATCAAGTAACCACACAGCAATGTTATTGTTGTTGTAATTTCATCCAATTCGCTTCATTTTACCAGCTGTAATTCATAATGTGTGTTATATATGTGGATAATTTTTGTATTGTGCACTTCTATGTATTGCCCCCTACCCAAATATATATAGTGTTGGCATATCTATGTGACGTATAATAGCAAAAAAGGGGGGAAACACGTTATAGGCAACTCCGTATTAATATATAGATATGCAATATGCATGTTATGAAACTAATATAAATAAATAAATAAACACAAAAATAGCTTCAGGTCAACATAGAAAAATAAAAACATCACAACTCAAGTCGCTTAAAAAAACGTAAATTGTTGTTAGCTGATCAGTTATTAGCTATCGAACTTTTAATAAGATGAGACTTATTATTTGATTTTGTCACCCAAAATCAAGCAATATTTTTTTCGACATCTTGAAGTTGATGCTGGAGTGGTTGGATTCGGATGTTTGAACTCAATCTCACTTTTTAAAACTACCGATGTGTCTTCGTTCGAAGGGTCAACAAAATCTGTTGTTGAATTATATGCTTTCCGAAGGAAACTTACATTTAGAGCAGCATCGCTTAATTTGTCAGTTACATAGCCCACATAAAATACTTCTTGTTTTAGATTGATATATAACTTAACTAAGACGTAGTTTTCGACTTTATAACATAGCTAGGTAAGAGGATTCACGTAGGTGGTGGTTGACCTGAATCACTTGGCAGCAGTAGGCACGCTTGCGATCTCACGGCGTTAGCGCGACGGTGGGGTGGGGCCTTGCTGCCTCCCTATGCATACATAATTTTCGTGCCTGATTAATATGTTTTTTTTTTTATTTGAAAAAGGGGGTGAAAGGGAAACATTTAGAGAAATAGGTATGTGGGTTCAAGAGAGAACTATTTTAAAGTTGAAAAGGAAATCGGTGTATGAACGCGAACACAGCTAATGTTGTTTCAGATGTTGTGAAACATTGGGCTTGACCTCCCTTTTGCACTCGGAGAGAACCGGATGCACCATGACTACCCCTTGTCCATGTCTGTATCTGGGATAGTCCCCAATGAAACCCTTGCAAGTATGTATCTACTCGATCACGACCTTGTTTGCAAGAAGTCTTACGCGCAAATGAAATGCATATTTAATTTAGGAAAACCTCATTTGAAATGTAAAGGAAGATAATAGTTTATTTATTTAAACTTTTATGATATATATGTCTTAATTTTAATTGCATAGTACAAACGCGAAAACTATATATATACAGGGTGTCCCTTAATTCGTAGACAATATTTAGGTTTACCTGTTCAATGTTTTCCCAAGTATCATAAAATCTATGGGTTTTTTTAGAAACTTGTCGTAAATTTTTATTTTTAGTATTGTTACTTTCATTCAAAAAAAAATATTAAAATGTTATGTTTATTACGCATTTTCTGCAGAAAATTGGACCGAAAGTCAAAAAATTAGCATGGGTAGGAAAAATGGAACAGGTTAAAAATTGGATATCTTAAGACTGAGTTAAAATATAAAATTTATTTAAATGCAATTACAAAGGCTAATAATTCTTCTAAAAATAGAGGCCTAAGCGAAATTTCTAACAATAGTACTAACAGCGCAATTACCGTTAATATGGGTCAGGCTACACCCAAGTAAGCCTTTTCTTAAATCCTCAATAAATGATATAAAAATTGAAGATAGGCCCTTACTGTAGAACATTTTTTTCCTTAGAATATACCCATAAATCATGCCCAAAAATATTGTCTACGAATTAAGGGACACCCTGTATATATAAGGAACTTCATTGCATTCAGAAATATAAGATTAAAGTTGATTAGTATATATGATTGTAGAGAAAGTATTGTAGAATAAGTTTTCAAGTAAATTATTTACGTATCTATTTAAGTATTATGTAATTAAATGTTCAAGTACGCATATTTGTAGTAGGAAATCAAAAAAAGAAAATTATATTTGAATATTATTGGAAAAACATAAAAAAATGGGTTTGCCAAAGAAACTATTTGATTGGTACAATTTGTACTTACTGTTTTCCCGCATTGCTGAAATTTGTGGCCACAAGTTCCTTAGAGGACTACATATGATGATGATTCTGATATTTTTTTATATCCTATTCTAAGGGTATATTAATTTTGGCGCAAAGTTTGTAACATACCTTTTAGACCCCTAAAAGTTACTATATTTATGATCGATAGTAATATCGTGGTGGCGACGGTGTAGAGGTTAGTATGTTGGCTTGTGACCCGTGCGGTGCAGGTTCAATCCACATGGGGAACAACAACATACGCCACCCAATCACATGCCTCTACACCAAAAGGAGGATTTCTGCCTGGTAGTACAATGGACCGTTACCGAGTCTGAGTGCTCTGGGATTTGGATTTCCTTTTAAAAAAAAAAAAAAAAAAAAAAAAAAAAAAAAAAAAAAATATCGATCTAGCCATGTCCGTCCGTCAGTCCGTCCGTCGGCAAAAATTAGGCCTTTAAACTGGGCCTAGAGAGCTGAAATTTTAACCATATACTCTCTAGGGTCCCGAAATAATCAAGTTTACGAATTTTTGAAATCCGCCCACAGACACGCCCACAAACTCAAAAAAACAAAATTTTGGAAAAAATCGAATTTTGAGCTAGAAAACTGAATTTTTTTATTTTTTTATATGATCTATGGCTCCTAAAACTGCTCGGGATAAAAAAAATTCAAAATCCTCCCACTGACACGCCCACAATTAATTTTTTTTTTTGAAAATTCAAAGTTTGAGCTAGGGAGCTGAAATTCATAATATATACTCTCTAGGGGCCCTTTATGCTCATGTGTTAATTTTTTTTTAATCCGCCTACTGACACGCCCACAAATAAATAAAACAATTTTATTGAAACACCCAAGTTTGAGCTAGAGAGCGTTTTTTGAGCTAGAGAGCGTTTTTTTCGATAAAATCCTTTAAAACAAAAAAAGGAGAGCGTTCTTAACAATTCAACCATACTTAGACTTTTGTCACGCCCACTTATGAGGGATAGGAATAAGAATAGGGTATCCAACAGTTCGCGCAAGCGGACTGTAGCCCGTCCCTATGTTTTTGAAGCACTTTGATGCGAGTAAGGTTATTTAATCGTATGCATAATTTCTTAGGCAAAAAGTGTAATATATTATTAAAGGGTATATGCACTAAGAGTGGCTTTTAACGTTAGGTGAAAATGACGACAGAAGAAAATAAATTTGTACTCGCACTGTTGGTTTGATTTAATTAGATTTAAGTTTTGATTTCTCCTTTTTTTTTGTGGGAGATGATGATCTGAGAGGTGATGTTATCCAATATTGGTTCGGTGCGGTTTACGTGCAGCGATCCTCGATTGGCTTGACCGCTCACTTTGCACGTGTGTCTTGAGTTTGCTCGGTTGAATTAGTTTTTGAAAACGCTCATAATAATCAGAGATGATCAATTAAGATGCGAATTATGTAGTAAAGGAATTTCTCCTATTCTTTATTGTCGCGGACGCTCCACTCGACTTCTTTATAATTCGTAAAGAATTTAGCGAGCTTTTTATCGGAGGCGTCCGCAAATTCTGTGGACGCAAAAGGGAAGATAAGCACATGTTAAGTTGTTGCGGTCACATTGCCCGCAACAAGAGCCATTCTCTTTTCCCTTGACCCTCCTTGCAATCTCCCTCTTTTATCGGTCTGCGTTCACACGGTCTGAAGAAGTGGAGGGGCAACCATGGTTCCATCAGCCATTGGTCCACGTCTCTGGAGCCTTCTGGAGCAACCACCACAGGTGACTGGAAGGGCAGGAGGCCCAGACCCAAAGCTGATACAGACGGACGGTCTGTGAAACGCAATACAGACGGGCGGTCTGTGGATCCGAATACAGACTGTCTGTGGAAGCTGAGACAGACGGGTCTGTAAAGGTGGGGTGCAAGTAAAAAGCACTCCGCGACCAGACGAATTGTCTGCAACGGCGGGGTGGAACCAACGCAACACTAAAACATCCACCCTGCAAATTCAAATGTAATTCGCGGGCGCGGGCCGACGGTCCGAATAAGTTAAAGGCCCAAAAGGCGGAAATTGATCTACCACAGACACGGTAGTGAGCTTGGTTCGATGAGGGAAGGGACGACGCTCCACCGACGTGGACAAAACGTCATTATTGAATTTACATACCTCGGAGTAAACATTTACTCCACGAATGACACCTTAGTGGAGATCCGAATTAGAATTACAAAGTGTAAGCTCTATAAAATAATGATAATGTCAGTTCTGCTTTATGGCGCCGACTTCCAGACAATAAGCAGGAAAGAGGAGTAATATTGTTTAGAAAGAAAATTACTCCGTCGGATATTTGGTCCTGTGTGCGAGGAGGGCGAATGGAGGAGAAAATACAGCCGCGAACTCTATGACCTTATGAGCTGTACCTTACCTACCAAGATGTGGATGTAGTCCGAAAAGCTAAATGACGTCGATTTCATTGACTCGGCCACATGGACCGTATGGAAAATACTGCTGCAGAGTCGTGTGGGCAAATTCAGGTCTGGATCGAGAAGATGCTAGGAATCAGTACAATTTAGGGACCAAAACGCCAACCCTTAAAGTGACTTAAGGTCACTTTTGCCAACAAGCTATTTTATCTTGGTTGGTTGGTTGGTTAGAAAGGCCCTCGATGAGGTGCACTTAGACCAGAGAAGGTCCATTGTGATGCCATTTGGGATGGGGTAGGTGGGTCACGCTGCTCGAACATCGAACCATCTACTTTTCTTTATGAAGTTGTTAATATCAGCCGTGCAAGCATTGTTAAGATCATTCAGATCCTGGAAGAAGTATTTACCTAAATAGCCATCCTGATGTTGGCTAGTGCGGTTCACGTGCATAGAAGGTGCAGGTCTGCCTCCTCCTCTTCTTTTTTTATCTTAAAATCAAATGTTCCACGCTGCAGAAAGGTTGTCCATCTGTTGCCTAGCCTAAGATAAATTAAATAAGTAAATTACAATCTACCTGCCATGCTGACCAAGTGCCGTCCTATTGTAATTACCTCAACCATTTCTTATTAGTTTCAATGGAAAACTTTAATTTTTATTTATGGTTGATTTTAACTTCAACAAGTCAATAAAACGGACCAAAACCATCGCCCATTGGTAAGGCAAAGCCAATCAACATCCTTCACTAATAAATTCCCAATCGAAAATAATAAAAAGCAGAACAATTACATTGGTCTACAAAGAAATGTCTTCCAAATTGATTTGTTCATATTGTGCACCCACGATACCTAATACGAGAGTCAAATTGAAAGAAAAAAAAATCCATTTCATAGCATGAACCTTCGGGGATTCTAGTGGTTCCAACGAGCTGGATAAAAAAATAAAAATAAAAAACTAATGAAAACAAAAAGGAAATCCATTAAAAGTTTCATTCATCCACCCTAAAACAGCAACCCAGCAACAACAATGAATGGAAAAAAGGAATCTTTTTACAAATTCATGAAACGTAGTGTTCAGCCGCCCACTCAATAATTGGAAAAACAATCGACATGCTTCAGGGAAGGGGAAGTTAAAAACAAATAAATAAATAAATCAACTGAAATCAGGCATTTCGGAGAAGTAAACTCACAGTTCCGTTTCCCTAGCTTGTTGCTGTGTACTTCGAACGATTACAAACAAAAAGGACTCACAAAAAGACCAAATCAAATGCAACCGGCGAGAAAAGAAATAAACGAACCGCAACGTTTTGACTTTTAATTTTTCTTTTTCTATATTTATCTCGGGATATCAGGAAAGAGGATATCCCCGTCCGGGGACCGGCTGAGAATATCACAGCGGAGCGCCCAATAAATAGCACTTGTCGTAAAAGTATGATGGCAATGAAAGCTAACAGGAAAAGCACTAATGCGCCAGGCAGCATTAATGCTACGCATGAGAAACAGCGCTATTCAGGTGACGGCGGATAGCAATTTAAGGTGTAGAATCAGGCGCAACCTTATTGTTCACACCTATATACGAGCTTAAAGATAACGCGAGTTGACATCTTGTATCTAGCGAAACACCGGAAATCAGGTGCGTTATCTCAGGTAAGAGTAGACTGCATGCCAATTGTGCATTCAAATGACCACAGCCAAATGACCATATTATCTATCAAATAACCAAAAGTTCAGCGCTCTCAAGGTAGTATAGGGTGTTTTTTATAGAGGCATAAATCTTTCTTTAAATACAAAACACAGCAAATTTATGGGAATGACAAAATTTTGGGTTTATAGATAACATATTTTATTTCGTTTATAATTTACAATTTGTTATAGCACAATTTACATAATTTAAATACAGAGATATGACAAATTTATGTCTTTCTGAAAAAAGTTTACAAGTTGCAAAAATTAAATTAAGTTAGAAAAATGTTTGTTTTTGAGGTTTATTAGCTCACAAATTTAATGGCATTATATGCTTTAAAATAATTTCTGTCATACGGCCTCTGTGACTGCGCCTTATGAGCGCCATCCTGTCGGTCCGATTTTGCACCACTTTTTCAAGCATATCAGGTCTTGTTTCGTCAATAGTACGTCGAATGTTGGCTTCTAAAATATCAATCATTGCTGGTTTATCAGCATAGACCAGAGATCCGACGTACAATTGTCGCACTTTTTCGCGCTTAGGAAATTAATATATATGTAGAACTCGAATCTGACTGATTAAATTAATTGCAGCCGAAATTTACAAAAAAAATAAACAAAACTTCAAATCGCGAATCGTCATACACGACAACAATAATCCAGAAGGCTATTTCCCGGTAGTCAGTCTGGGGTGGGTTCGTTCGGAATATAATAAAAGAAAACCTCTGAAATTAGCTTACGCTGAACGTGATCCAGATCGCGATGGGCGCCACACACATTATTCGGATTATTGAGTTGTTTGACCGACCTGGAACAATATTTTCATGCCTTCAAAATCTAATATACGTTTGAAATTTCTCGTAGAAGTTCGGCCAAAGAAACAAAACAATACGCATTACGCTGTGTTAAAATTACCTTTAAATCGATCTAAAAAGAAGCGACTGGATCTCCGCAAATATGACCCACATAAGGAGGAGAACAAATTTCAGGACGACGTTGCTATTACGCCCTCCCAGCGAGTGGAGTTAATTAAATAAATCCCCTTAGACCCCAAAACAAAGCCAAATGAGTTTTCAATATTCTAAGAAACGCGAACTTTAGTCAGGTCTTGTGGAATCCTGTTCAAATTGGGTGTGTAAGGGTCTTGCGAATAGCGGGTCATTCCTTACAATCTAAAAGGATTTCTCCTTTTTTGGACTGGTACATTGTGTCCGCCCGCCACCATTCGTCGTTTTCTTTTGTGTAATATCGACCAGTCTTCCAGTGGGCCTTGTGTTTCGATTCAGTGTTTGCCATCGTTTTTGGTGCTGTAATGTCTCCCACGGAGTGGGCCCTCAGCCTACACTCATCTGTTGCTCTTACGGTGCTCCTACGACAGAGTAGAAAGGAAGAGCGTCTTCTTCCCCCTCATCGAACCTAACACCCCACCCCACCATGTTAGTGGTGGTTCTTGTGCAGATGTAAACGTGTAGGCCGTCCGCCCACACTTATCTGCTGCCCCTCCGTATCGTTAGAGGGCACTACGTGTTAAGGCCGCCCGCTTTACTGGCTTTCCTTTGCCTCGCACGGTTAACGATGTGCAGACAACGTTGGGCCCATTTTGCGAAGTTCGTGTGTGGCAATAGGATTGGGCACTTTACTTCAGCTCTCGATCTTCCGGTCGCCGGTCCGCCTATACTACCCATCTCCACTTCTCGCTTTGGGAAATCACCTTCACTCACGGGGTTGGGTACCTGTGGCGGTGGTACCTTCGAGGTTCGGGGGAAGTGGCCCAAAGGCTTATGGGACCTTGGTTGCCTTCCACTTTCCTCTTTGGATAGCATGTGAAACAAAAATATTCCGCAACAACCCCACAAAAAGTAGTCCAAAGGTGTCAAATCAACAAGGTGTTTGGCTCAACAACGAATGGGACACCCTGTATTCTATCGAGTCATCTTCGATATTATTATTTTTTCTTTTACAAAAATTGGGTTTTCCGCGAAACCTTCGGGCTCATCCGCCAGAAGATTGACTGGCAAAATTGTTAAACGCGACGTGAACTTAAATTTTAATAATTAATACAAAATAGAAAGAGAATCAAAAAGTGTTTATTTTTTATATATGTAAGGAAGAATTCTTTGAAAAGGTTTTTTGAGGATTTTTAAGTTCCTTATATTTCTTAAAGAATGGGGAATTTCAAACGCTGTGTATTAGTTGCCTTTTTCCATATTTATTGCAGAATCCCAATCGGAGCATACCTTACCTTAGGCTCGTCGGCTGGTGTTCACCTTGTCGTCATTGTATTCAAGCGCTACCGTCATCTTAAATATCTGCTGTACTTGTGTAGGTTGGGTTAGGTTAGGTTCGAAGGGAAGTGCACAGCAAGGCTATACTTACGGTGACCATCCGTTCATTATTATAATGAACTGTTCATTATTTGAAGTAGATGTTCACTATGAATTATTTTGTATTCAAAAACATTAAAATGTTCATTACATCAAAAGCTGTTCATTATTTGTTCAGTATTTTATTCAATTTTGTTTAAACAAAAACAAAAACTAACCAAACCAAAATTTTTTAAACAAAAAGATAATGCAAACGTGCCCTAATTTACTGAATGTGCAAAAATGGTAATGTAGTGTAAATCTTTCATTTCGGAACACTCCCTACATCATTCTCGGAACTCACCTTATGTCAAAACGTCAAAATCGAGCATTCAGATAATAATAAATTCAAAAGCTTTTCGAAATTCGAAGACAAATTTTTGTTCCGTTGTGGTAAACATTAAAATTGGTAAATTGTAACATGGGAAGATACTCGTAGTCAGAAGACTGCAGGAAATAGATGGATGAACATTTTTAAACATTTTATAGAAAAAGGCATAAATTTCAAAAACATTTTAAAAATTGTAGAATTTGGCTTGTGTCTTCCCGGGTCGAATGCTCCAACAGAAAGAGTTTTTTCAGTCTTAAATAATGTTCGTTCGGACAAATGAAAAAAACCAAATGAAAGTCGAAAATATGAAATCAATTTTATTTACTAAATTTAACTATGAAATGACATGCTTAGAGGTCAGGGAATATTTAAAACAAAAACCAGATTTTATTAAACAAATTTATATTTCAGGGAAGTATTCAAATATGTAAACAAATAAATGTTACCTGCATTAGGTCCTTATTTTATAAATGAGGATACTTATTTAAATTTTTAGCGTTTTGCTTACAAGCACCTATAATTAAATTAAAGACCGAATTTTATTTATTTATTTATTTTGCTTAACATAGGTACAAATTAAGAGTTCCTTCTGTAATTAACTAAAGCAAAGACTGAATCCTTGTGTTATTTTTTTTTATTGAGTTATTTTTTAAAATAAAAAAATAATAATTAAGAACTGGGTTTAATTTTTTTTTTCTTTTTGTTCATTATTTGGAATTCAAACAGATGGTCAGCCTAGCTATACTGTGCTTGCAGGGGGGCCCATGGTCCATTGTGATCCCTTGTTGTTTTGCGTGTCAAAAATTACACTACAATTAATTACCATACTCAGTTTAAGTTATTCTTGCTGGTTGGCCTATTGGAAGCAACCTGTGTTCTTGAAAAAAACCTGGTTGTGTCCGTCAGTGGTAATCTAGGTCTTCGAAGAATCTGTTGGTTTGGACACTCGCAGAGCAGGTGTTTGATGGTCTCGGTTTCTTCTATACCTTGACAGCTCCTGCAGTAGTCTGGTGAGCTGATGCCCAGCCTGTTTGCCATTACGCCTATAGTGCAGTACGCCGGTTAAGCAACGTATTTCTTGCTTGTTCATTTTCAGAATGTATTTTATAGACTGCGAGATATAACACAGTCGTGCCTTTGGGACCAGGTAATGTTAATTTGTTCCCTCAGTTTTTGGTCAATGTTTCTTTTTGCTGCACTAATTAGGATGTCTATTGACGTAATGGCGTCCATTGCGTCAAGTTCTGACCCTGTTCTTGCTAGCTCGTCTGCCTTTTCATTCCCCATGTCGCTATGACCGGGGACCCAGCGGAGGGTGATCCTGTGTCGTTCGCCTATTTCATTAAGGGATTTTTGGCAGTTCCTGACTGTTTTTGACTTTATGGTTTCGCTGTCTAGTGCTTTGTTCGCCGCCTGAGTGTCTACAAAGATTGTAGTCTTGGAAGGTTCCAGACTCTTCGCGGAAATTCTTTTTGCTACCTTGTCGATAGCGACTATCTCAGCTTGAAAGACGCTGCATTCATTGGGGAGTCTGTACGAGTCCTTTATGTCTAGGGGCTCACAGAAAACTCCTGCTCCTGTACCTACATCCATTTTTGGCCCGTCCGTATAGATATGGATTTCTTGTACGCTGGCGTGCGTGTTGCAGTTCTCTCTTTGGGGTATGTATGTAGACTAGTTATTCTCGAAGTTTCGTTTGGGGATTATATAGTCCGTTTTTCTTAATAGATCGATACCCAAGTAATTGTGAATTATGGCGCCGTGTCCATATGAGCTTGAGCTGTGTCTCCAGATGGTTGCCTCCTTGAGGCGGAGGGCTCCTTTGGCTGCGATGCTGCGAAAATATTCACCAAGGGGGGTAGGTTTAAAATGACTTCCAGCCCGACTTGGGGCGTTGATCTAGATGCAGGGAAATAACTTCACGGGCAATAAACTCACATGGGCAATAACTTCACCCCGAGTGGGCAATAATTTCACTTTTTTTTATGAACTTATTGCCCACCATAGGTGAGCAATAACTCCACTTTTTTGTGGGAAATAATTTCTCTTAACATTTTATGATAAATCAAGAACGGTACCTCGCACCTACTCCAAATCAAACAGTGACCCCAAGCAAGGGGGTTGCAGGGGGGCAGCATGCCCCCCCCCCCCATAGGTATTAAACTGTTTATGGAATCTACTTGCGATTTCGCAACTAATCCACATGCACATGCCAAATGCATAGGCATTAAAGGTAAGGATGTTGATAAAATTGTTTCAACTCCGGGCCTTTGCTTTCACTGCGAGAAACATCGTAGTATTTCAACCGATACTTTGCACTGGAAAATTGTAAAGCTGCAAAAACTATTCAAACGCATATCTCTTATAGTTGCTTCAATACAAGAAACATTTACTTTTGATATGTCAAATATGGAAAAAATGCTGGAAGGCTTTACGAACATCGAGCTACTACTGCAACAACAACAACATCTTTTACTTTTAAATTCATTTTTATTAATTATTAGCTTATATCAACTTACATACTAGACAAAAATGATTAAATCTAACTTAAAATTAACAGGATACTTATTCTAGAATATTGATCCTTATGCGGACGCCCTAAACTTAACTCTATCTTATAATTATTACCTTTCGGCCTAAAAAACTATTTTACGAACTAATCTTACATATTATGTTTTCATCGAGAAAATTTTTAAGAAAACTCGGCATCTTTATCAAATTTTATATTTTTATATAAAAAAACAAATTACAAACTACCTACTCTACTTACTTAAACTAATTAACATATTCTAACTATAATTAGGATTCTGAGCACTCGTTGCATTACGAAACAAGTGGTCAAAATCCCAATTACTTTCCGAGCGCCTGGCAGTCGTCAACGTGCACACGCGCCGTCGTGAGCTGACTGATGCCTTACAGAATCAATCACCTCCCGGAAGCACCACCACAAGTTGGCGAGCCCGGCCCCTCCCAGAAACGCCCTAGCTAACTTAGTCTATCTTACAAACTAAGAGGATGTTACCTAGAGTAACGCACCGTCTTGGGAGGGCATGTTGAACCCTCCACCCTCAAAAAGCCACCAAAATTCGGCAAATTGCTTTTCTGTATCGAATTTATCCCTCTCCGCTATTGCGGTACTAAAACGGAGGAACTCATGAGCATTGGCGACGTCCTCGCCGCGGATGAGCCGCTTATCTCTCGCACTGCGGTAGCGGTGGTATAATACCGGGATACCATCCCTCGTCTGTACCAGCCCTTTTGCATCAATATGGACAACAACAACATCAACATTACATTAGTGATCATCAACACCTTTCAGAAATGCCATATCAGAAACAGAAACTAATTGGTGTTCAACAGCAGCAACACCAACAACAACACCACAACAACCAACAACAACAACAACAACAACAACACCAACAACAACAACAACAACATAAACAGCAGCAACAACAACAACAACTAATTGATCACAATCAAAAACCACAACAGCAAATCAAACCACAAAATAAGTTCAGAAATCAACACTGAATTGAATATATCTGACCATGAAACTATTGAAATTAAAATAAATCATAGGGACGGGCTACAGTCCGCTTGGGCGAACTGTTGGATACCCTATTCTTATTCCTATTCCTCATAAGTGGGCGTGACAAAAGTCTAAGTATGGTTGAATTGTTAAGAACGCTGTACATATTTTGTTATATAACATTTAAAGGATTTAATCGAAAAAAAACGCTCCCTAGCTCAAACTTGGGTGTTTCAATAAAATTGTTTTATTTAATTGTGGGCGTGTCAGTAGGCGGATTTAAAAAAAAAATAACACATGAGCATAAAGGGCCCCTAGAGAGTATATATTATAAATTTCAGCTCCCGAGCTCAAACTTTGGATTTTCAAAAAAAATGTTTTATTTATTTGTGGGCGTGTTTGTGGGCGGATTTTGAAAATTTGTTATCGCGAGCAGTTTTAGGAGTCATAGATCATATATAAAAAATTTCAATCCAAATCCCAGAGCACCCAGACTCGGTAACGTTCCATTGTACTACCAGGCAGAAATCCTCCTTTTTTGGTGTAGAGGCATGTGATTGGGTGGCGTATGTTGTTGTTCCCCATGGGGATTGAACCTGCACCGCACGGGTCACAAGCCAACACACTAACCTCTACACCGTCGCCACCCAATAATATACCCTTAGAATAGGGTATAAGCAGCAAAAGCCTCAGCAGCAAAAACAAAAGCAAGACAATAATATTCCTAATTTACTACAACCACAGACTACAGCCGAGTTGGAAAATCTTATAACCTTATCTCCACAAGTACTACCTGAACAGGCCCAACCAAAAAGAGCATTACGTTCTAACGCACTTGGAGAGCATCCCACTACAAGCTCTTCTTCTCAATCTTGTTCATTTAATTTCATTGTTCAACATGCGTCGCCAACTGAAGATAGATCCATTCCTAGCACAAATAGTAATACCAATAGTTCAACGTGTGCTGATAATACAAGGTGGCGCAAAAGTAATCCTCCTATCAGAAAATGCTATAAATTTTGCGATTGGCCCCTAATGTCAGTTCTGTTTTGACATTTGTGTAGTAAACACATGCGAAATACACGTTAATAAACAATGTTACGCTACACTGCTCCAGAACGCGGAATATTGGTGACTATTTATTTGAGCAATAATCGGTCGGTGACCAAAAAACATCGGAAGGTTATTTTTGCGCCACCTTGTATATCGACTTCCGCCACGATCATCTCACCCGCTGTTTCTGCTACTGTTGATGATAACCGATCTTCGAACGAACCTGATATTTGGCAAATTGCAAAGAATAAACGTCGAAAGTCAAATCAATGCATAATTGGAAAGAATTCTTCTGTTCAAAATGCACAAATACAAGTAGTTAAACAACCCAAACTTAAGTGGTTGCATTTGTCATCTTTTAAGCCTTCTACTACTTCTGAGGCAATAACTGAGTATGTGTCATCGACTTTTAAGGTCGATCCCTCAACATTCTACTGTCATCGTTTCTTAAAGACTGGCGTAGATGAAACAATGCTCAAGCATATTAATTTTAAGCTGGGTGTTGCTGAAGAGTTTTGCCATCTTTCTTGCACTCCGATTATTGGCCACAAGGTGTACGAGTGCGCCCTTTCATATTTCATGCAAAAAACGAAGTATGCGAACCAATAATCCCACAAGCATAGTACAACAAAATGAAATTCATGCTTCTCTCGCCGCCGTTGCTTCTACCGAATCTTCTCCTGCTACTATTGAATGTTTACGTTTTCTCACCGTTTACTATCACAATGTGGGTGGAATGAGAACAAAAATTACGGACTTTCTTCTTGCCGCTGCTGATTGTACGTATGATGTTGTAGCTCTGACAGAGACATGGCTTTTGGCTACATGATGAAATATCGTCTTCTGAATTGTTCACCGCTGACTTCAATGTTCATCGAAAGGATCGATGTTCGATTACAACTGGTTGCAACAGAGGAGGTGGTGTTTTTTGGCATTTCGTTCCTACTTTAAATCAAAACAGATTATGTATTCTACCAGCGTCAACTGGGGACATCGAACAAATTTGTGTATGTGTGGATTACCGCATTGTTATTAATAATTCTATTGCTAGTACCATTCATTTGTATTTCTTTCTATCGTATATTCCACCAAATTCTCCGCTTGAAATTTATAACATTCATATTTCAAATATTAAAAACATAGTTGATTGCTTAGATGAAAACTCATTTGTAATTACTATGGGTGATTTCAATTTGCCAAATTTAAAATGGACTTTTTGCAAGAAAGATAAGTGTGTAATGCCGTTTAATGTCACTAGCAATTTAGAATTTGAAATAGTTGATGATATGTCTTCAATGGACTTATCTCAAAGAAGTCTTGTTAAAAACTCAATTGGTAGAATACTAGATTTGATTTTTGTTGACAATGAGATTGATGCTTCTGTCGTAGAATCTGATTTCCCAATGTTAAATAATAGTATACATCACACGGCTTTACAAATTTCTCGTAAGTTACATGTTCTAAGTTCATGGAATTCTGATATTCAAAATGTAAAGTATAAATTAGATTTTATGAATGCTGATTTTGAATCGATATGTGATTTTCTTAATGCGTTTGATTGGAATATGTGCGTAGGCTCTTCTAGCTTAAAATCGGCTTTTACGGTGTTTAGAAGCATATTAGATAATGCGATCTCTAGGTATGTGCCAGTTAAATTGTTAAAAAAGTTGAACAATAAACCCATCTGGTTTAATAAAAGTTTGTCGAGACTAAAGAATGCAATGCTTAAAACGTATAAGAAGAGCAAGCCAGATCCATCTATGCAGGGCAAATTTCGTCAACTAAGGTCTGAATATGAATTTCTGAAGAAGTTCATTTACAGACAATATATTTGGACACTCGAATCAAAAATAAAACAAAATTCGAAATCCTTTTGGTCCTTTATCAATGACAAGAGAAAATCTTTTGGAATTCCCATTAGTATGGTCTATGATGGGGTAACTGCTGATAGTTTAGAGCAAATATGTAATATGTTTGCTTCTTATTTTCAATCAAACTTTGTGAATGACTGTCCTGGTTATGTCGCAACTACCTACTTCAGATGCGTCATGTATAGACTTTGGTTTTTTCTCTGTAACAGAAGATGAAATTCTTTCGTCGCTATCGACTTTGGAACCAAGCCCGAAAATCGCTCCTGATAATTTGCCACCAATACTTCTCAAATCGTGCAAGGTTAGTTTAGCTAAACCTCTATGCATAATCTTCAATAAATCGTTGGCGAGTGGTGAGTTCTTAGAGTGTTGGAAAACATCTTTTATAACCCCCATATATAAAGCTGGTAGTAAAAACCAGGTAGATAACTACAGACCAATTGCTAAGCTTCAGCTTATTCCAAAAGTATTTGAAGCTATTATTAAAAATAAAATGTACGCAATTTTACGTAATCATATCTCGGTATATCAACACGGTTTTGTTAATGGAAGGTCTACTGCTACAAATTTGATCATTCTTACAAATTATTGCCTTTGTAATATGGAATTACGTCTGCAAGTTGACACAATATTAACTGATTTCGCGAAGGCTTTTGATCGTGTGCCACATTTAGTTTTATTGGGAAAACTTGAAAGGTTCGGATTTCATTCGAATATGTTAAAATGGATTCGAAGCTATTTGATCGATCGCAACCAATACGTTAAGATTGGTTCTTTCGTGTCAAAAGTTATTCATAACTTTTCTGGTGTTCCTCAGGGCAGTCATCTCGGCCCCCTTCTTTTCTTGCTTTTCATAAATGACTTACCTTCTTTTGTTCAACACTCCAAATGTCTATTGTATGCTGATGATTTGTAGTTATTTAAATCAATAAGTTCTTTATCAGATGCTCACGATCTTCAAGAAGATGTAAATAATATAGCGAACTGGTCTCTACTTAATGGTTTGCATTTAACTATTAGCAAGTGCTCAGTTCTTACATTTTCGAAAAGTGCTTCGTCTATCCATTTCCAATATTCTGTTCAAAGCGCGTTCCTGAAAAGAGTGGACAGTCATAAGGATCTTGGTGTAATCTTCGATTGCAAGCTAAATTTTGCCATGCACTATGATTATATTATCTCACGATCTAATTATTTATTTGGTTTTATGTGTCGAAATACCAAAGAGTTTAAATACCCATACACATTAAAATTATTGTACAATTCCTTGATACGATCAAGGCTAGAATATTGCTGCATTGTATGTAATCCCCACTGCCAAAGTAATGGTATTCGCATTGAAAGTGTGCAAAGACGGTTTACCAAATTTGCTCTTCGTAAGATGGCTTGGAAAGGTGACTTGCCAAATTATGAAGCTAGATGCCTCTTATTAGGCTTAAAGCCATTAAAAAAAGACGGATTTATTACGCGGTTTTATTTGCGCAGGATGTATTAACAGGCCACATTTATTGTCCTTACCTGCTATCCTTGTTTTATGTTTATGCTCCATCTCGCACTATACGTCCCAGAGACCAAGACTTCTTTTATGTTTCCAGACATTATACAAATTATGGCCAAAATGAACCAATATCGTCAGCATGTCTTTACTACAATTCGTATGATAATTTAATTGATTTTAACATGAACAGAACGTAGGTACTATAAATGAACTTAGTGTAATGTTATAACAGTATTATATAATATAATTTTTTTTCACTAAATGTAATTGTACTTATATATAGATAATTTCTTGTTAATGTAGTCTATGAAAATTGTATTTGTTTGACGTAAATAAATAAATAAAAAAAAATAAAAAATAATCCCATAAACAGTACAATGCATATGGGGGGGCATGCTGCCCCCCTGCTTGGGGCCACTGTTTGATTTGGAGTGGGTGCAATGGTATTTAGTTATAATAGACAAATTCTCAAATTTTAGGTGGGAAATAACTTCACAAAATTTACGGTGAAGTTATTGCTCACCATCAGTGGGCGAAGGGTGAAGTTATTGCCCACTCGAGGTGAAGTTATTGCCCATGTGAAGTTATTGCCCGTGAAGTTATTTCCCTGCACCGTTGATCTCATTGCTCCTATTGTGCCGATGCATGCTAATCTCTGTACCTTTGAGAGGTTATAGAGATAGGTAGTCCTTTCTGTTGCCTTCCACCATACAATTGAGCCGTAAGTAAGTATGGGTCATACGATAGCTGTGTACAGTACATCCAATGGGTTATGTAAGGGCGCATACCCAAACGTTTGCCAAAGGTCTTCTTGCATGCGTAGAAGGCGCATAGTGCTTTTTTTTATCTTTCTTCTGTGTTACGTTTCCAAGTAAGCTTAGAGTCTAGGATGACGCCCAGATACTTTGCCTCCGGGGGAAGTTTCAGACGAATTCCGTTTAGCTTCGGCATATCGAATTTCTCGATTTTTCTTTTCCTAGTGATCAGAACACATTCGGTTTTGACTGGATTAACTCCAAGGCCGTTCAGTCTTGAGGATAATTCTTTTGGGGCAGATTCCATGAGTTCACTAATAGTGGGGAGGTACCTGCCACTTATTAGAATTACAATATCGTCTGCGTATGCTACTATTTTCGTCTTTGTTACATTTAGAGTCGTAAGGATTTTGTTGACCACTAGGAGCCACAGGAGGGGAGATATAACGCCTCCCTGTGGAGTGCCCCTGGTCACTATTTTCCTTATGTTACTCTCACCGATCTCTGAGTTAATTACTCTACTGTTAAGCACTTCGTAAGCCCAGTAGTATATTGGAACAGCTTTTTGCTGGAACGTTGGCTAGGATTCTGCTGTTTATCCTCTTCACGATTGAATTCTAAAGTTTTTGGAGCTTATTTATGTGCGTACTGGATGCGTTGCCCTACTTTAGTATTCCCTACATCGGGTACATCGTTAAATGATTTTGGTGCGTCTCGCATCGACCTAGAAAATATAATAAAACCATTCATGATACGGCAGGATGTAAATACCTTCGATGCCCATAGTCCCGGAACCAACTGTAATGCTCCACTTCAGGATGATGTACGGTCGTTATCAAATTTACAATAGCTTTGTTTTCCTCCCATCAACCTAGTAGACAATCTTCACATATTCCTCCGCAAATCCGGAAAACAATACCCCAGTTACTGCATGAGATTATTTTTCAAGCATCCAACACGTTGAAGACACCGCTCCTAATAACTGAATATAAGGTATCCATCATCAATTTAGCCAATCTACAGGCACTTTCTATTTTCAAAACCCAATGTGCTCGGCTGCCATTCATATGCCAAAAGTACACATGTCTTATTTATTATTTCAATAAGTCCCTCAGTTCACTTTCCACAGCTTCATGTTGCTTTCCATTAGTTTCATTTCCAGTATCCGCACTCGAATCCGACAATGTAAGGATCAAGATAGAGTTTATTTCAGATTTGTTCTGGTCCTCCAAGCACCGTAGCCGAGCATTCGATTTCAATTTACGTTTTAGCGTCATTCGAGGACAAGAAGTTTTCACATTAGTGCAGATAAGCAGGTATCCGTTTCACGTTTACCTATGAATTATATATGACATTGATGTTAGCAGCCAGCATTAAGGACATTCAGGCTGTGAGATGCTATTGTATGAAATTGAATTTCTTTGGGGGAGTATGGCGAAAAATATGGATCATACTCGTAGATGGAAAAGGGAGGTGCTCTCTTCTTTGTTGAGGTAAATGACGACTACTGCGTATATGAATTTCCATTTGTCCGGCGGAAGCAGATCCTTCGAATTTGGATGCAACCATTTGGTAAGAAGATTGCAATTATGCTGATTCCTTCGATTTTTCTTGGGCATCCGTAACTTGACAATAGAAGTTGGTAGGTAGAAAAACTTGAATGCTTAGCCGATGTTAGGAGTTTTCGAAGACTTAGTGGACGAGAATAAAAATGGATTAGGGGGATAAGGAGTAATTTTTATTTCCACAGAAAACTAGTATTAAGTGAGTGATTAGATAGATAGATATTACATTATGGTATTGCACTTTTTTTTCTAATGTACACGCACTTAAGGATTTTTTTAGTACCCTTAAGGATCAGAAGAAAAGGAGAGATGCCGATGCACGTTGGTTTTAAATGTTTATATGTTATAATGTGAAGGAAAAATAGAGCGCGGAAGAGTATTCCACACATACGGCTGAGGAAAGATTCTTTGAACTTCACTGTTCTTCCGAATATAGGCTTGAGGGTGAAGTGATGAGCATTCATTGCATGGCGGCTATTGCGGTTGAAATGTTGTAGGGGTGGAATGCAACTGGCTATTTCGTTCGAGCACTTATGGTGGAAATAACGATAGAATAACTTATTTTTATTTTTATTTTTTTTTATTTTTTTCAAACTTTGTTTCAAAATAAATCTATTACAATGAAAAAATAGAAATAAAAGATATTTAATAAAAAGCTTTAAAGTAAAAGTGAAACAGTTAGGACCATTCTTTTGCCGGAAGACAAGTGACATATGGACCATTAAATAACTAAAGATTATTTTTAAAATAATTGATGGGGGTCAATTTATAATATGTGTATTGAAATAAAGATAAACAGAAAAGGAAAACAATTGTTAAAATATTGTGATAAATGCAATTTAAAGTGTATAATAAATCAAACTACGACATTTAATAAAGAGTCTATTTCCACATGATTAAACAAAAAGAGAAAGGATTTTAATTTTTTTAAGAAGACTGATTTGTGTCTCTCACACCTCAGACTCGCAGGTAAAATATTGAACAAACGTGGATCGGTGACATCGTAAAAGAGCGAAAAGTGTGCTTTTAATATGGTGGGCACTGTAACTAAACTCTGGTCATTAACACGTAAGTTATAAGAACCATACAACCTAGAAGTGGAATACCCTGAACTTTCAAAAAATGTCTTTAAAACTTTAAAAAAATATAAATGCTTGAGTGGAAGAATGTTAAGGCCTCTGATTAGTTCAAAGCTAGGGGTTCTGCGGTTAACTTTGCATAAGATACGAATCGCATGCTTTTTTATCAGCGTGAGTACCACCCCAACAAGTTAATCCAAACTGATGCTTAGATTTAAACAAACCATTAAAGACCAATTTTAGAATATTATGACTGCAATAAAGACTGAGATGATATAACTGTCTTAGAACACTATTGAAGTATTGCATCAGACTGGCAGTGTGCAATTTCCAGCTTAATCTACTGTCCAAAATGATACCCAAGTATTTGAAGTTGTTTACACGCTCAATATTAAAATAACCGTCAGAGCAAGTTTCATGTGGTTTATAAGTGGAATCGCAAGATTGATGACTGCAATTACCCAAACTGTATTTAGGGCAGCTTGGTGAGTGATACCACAACATTATATCTTCACAGACCGAACCGCTAGAGCTAAATATCATGAATTTAGTTTTATCGCTAATGATTAGATTATGCACGAAAAACCATTTACGAAGAATAACTAAGTCACTATTGAAAGCAATAAATAAATTAAAATAATTCTTTTCCGAATACGCTAATGCAGTATCATCTGCAAATGCTGTTAATTTGCCTTTAAACTGCTGAACGAAAAGAGAATTTATAAAAATTAAGAAAAGGATCGGACATAAAACGGAACCTTGAGGAACGCCTATATTGATGACTACTTCCGAGCTTAATGTATCCCTAAATTTAACTTTTTGTTTGCGTTCCCTTAGATACGATGCAAACCAATCATAAACAAAACCACGGAAGCCTGCCCTACACAATTTTTGGAGTAGCAACATATGATCGACCGTATCGAAGGCCTTAGTTATGTCAATAAACAAGGAAGCGGCGATATCCGATACATTCATGCTATTATATAAAACGCTACACAGACTTAAAACTGCTTGTTCAGTCGACTTATGTTTTCTAAAACCAAATTGAGCATCACTAAAGAAATTATATCTATTCAAAAAAAAGTTGACATCCTGGATTTTATATCTTTTTCAAAAACTTTAGAAAAAAGGGATAAAAGCGTTATGGGACGATAATTATTGTTAGGGTTAGTAGCTTCACCTTTTTTGTATAGCGGAATAGCAATTCCTACCTTGAGGCCATCTGGAAAAACGCCTGTTTGCATACTAAGGTTGAAAATATACATCAAAACATCAGAGACATAGTCGGCCTTATTGTGAGTTTCGCCCGAACAATATTCCACCCGAAAAAAATTACATTTCAATTTTCGCTTATCATGAGTTCCGGGCGAAAAATTTGATGTTCGAAAACATTCCCCTTATTGGCAGCACTATTTCGGGCGGAATATACCTCTATTTACGACTTACATTTTCCATTTTTTTTTTGAGGCGAACAGGAGAAGACCGTGAAGCTGCACCATGTAAGTTACTTTGTACTGAAGGCTAAAAAAATTTAAGTTTTCTTTTATTTCAGGAGCAAAACAATCAAGAAAAGACAAAGCGATTTACTGCTTAACAAAATGACGGAGAAGCCAGATATCGCAAGGGGATTCGTTAAGCAAAATAAAGAGAAGATAGCAGAATTTTGGAAACAGCTCACTTTCGAATTGAACAGCGCAGGACCACCAAACAAGAGTGAGTTTGAGTGGAAAAAGGTAAGAATAAAAAAAAAGAATTCGTACTTCTAAAAAATATAAATGTATGTATGTAGGTTTGGACCGATCAAAAGCGTTACGTACGCAAAAAGGCAGCTGGAAACAAGATGTACGAAAGAGGTACAGGAGGCGGACCGAACAAAACCCAAAAATTCTCCCCTACCGAAGAGGCAATTTTTCAACTTGTAGGAATGAAGGAAGCAGTTGAGGGGGTCGAAAAGTCCAATTCCTACGGATTGCCTCCTTCTGAAAAGAAAAGGAGAGTCGACATTGAGTACGAAATAGCGGTGGAGGATGAAGAAGAAGTGGAAGAAGCTGGTCTTCAAATTGACGCTGAGTCGTGCAACAACGTGCACCAACCAACTTCCCCCGCAGCCCAAAAAAAAACGAATAAACAGCCCACGAAAGAACTCATCGCAGAGGAGCTGGAAGCCCAAAAGGAATTATGTGCCAAAGTCGGCGAAGCCATCCCCATAATGATGGATCATAACAAGGAAATTCAAATTAGTGTCCGGAGAATTTACCGTTCATTGGATCGCCTTAACGATCAAAAAAAGGAGCAGCTCGAAGAACAGAAGCGGCACAATGGTGAAATGGAGAAGTTCAGGAATGTTGAAATAGAAAGCTTGATTGAAAAAAACCGAAGAGTAATGGAGCTGGAAGAGTTCAAAAATGAAATGACATAAATTTATTTTCCTCCTTTTAGTTTAGTTGTTTATTTACTTTATTTTTTTTATATCACCCATGACTGAATTATAAACAAATGTGATTAAAGGATATGTGTTTTGAAATGTTAGCTTATCAAATTTAAAGAGTACTGGCAATGTTAGAGCGAATGCGCTGTCCTGCTGTTAAATAAGTAGAACCTGATGTAGTTTCTAAATGGTCAACTACGCTATTTTCAATTTCCTCATCAGTTGTCGTATTCGTCAAATCAAAATCACTTTTATTAAAGATGCAAATATTATGCAGCGCTGCACAAACATTGATAATTTTAATAGCTTTTGTGGGCCGTAGTACAGCTCTCTTGCACTCAGTAGACACCTCCATCTATTTTTAAGAACTCCGTTGGTTCTCTCAATAATATTTCGGCAGCGTGAATGAACTCCATTAAATTTTTCTACAATAGAACCTATTTCAGGTGTTCTATAAGGCGTTGAAAGCCACGGCTCTAAGGCGTATCCAGCATCGCCTAAGAAAACAGATTAAACATTTAAATTCAAATAAAATTTTCAATAAACAGCCAAACGTTGTGGCCATCCCACAGATAGTCTTGCTCCATTTTTGATCTTAATTCACTTATATTCCATATGAAGGAATCGTGACAAGCTCCAGGGTGCATAGCATTGATGAAACGAATTCTCAATTCATTGTCACATACCTGTATAAGTATAGATAATTGTTTAACCATCATATGATACAAAGATTTTGCCTTACCAGCAAAACATTTAAACTGCATTTTCCTTTCCTATTATAAAATAAATGTTTATTTGCTGACGGCGAAATAACGTTGACATGCGTTCCATCAATGCACCCTACAACACTTGGCAGTCTGTATTTTGCATAAAAGTGTTGAGCAATCTGGCGTTGTTCGCTCGGTGTTGGCCAAGCTATCCACTGAGGGCAAAGCACCTGCTCAAAAATATTCACAACTTCGGATAGTACCAGGCTAAACGATGATTGTGCCAAACCAACTTCGTGGTCCTTACCAACACCTTTTTGATATCCACACTCTGCAAAAAAACGCAAACAACCTGCTAGTTTCACAATGGGTGGAATCGCAAATTTTTGTTTGGACAGGGGCAAGGCGTTAGCAAGCACATCCAGCAAATATTTGAATGCCGTTTTATTGACTCTATAATAATGGTGAAATCTAAATTTACAATTTTTCATTACAAATTACATTTTGAAACGATTGATTCTTATATTATTATTCAAATTAATTAATTTGAAAACCGTGTTAGTACGAAACCGCATAATTGGAATACAAGTCAAGGGATATGTGTACATACTTGTAATATTCTTATTAGCCCATGAATAGTAAGAAAGTTTGGTTTGATTTGTTATCTTGAAATTTTTATATTTAGAAGACTCTTAATGTATTAAATTATCATGAATTTTTTTTGGATTTTCTGACACTAAATTTTGAATGTAAGAAATAAATTTGTAGGAGAAAAATACCGATACAAGGATTATATGTAGATGCCATGGCGCATCTCAAGACTGCAGTGCGACCAGAGTGGAATATAATATCAACTTTTGGAGTATTTAAGAGATGCAGAGAATATATTTAGATAAAAAATATATTCTCCATAAATTAGAATTGAAATTTTCACTTATCAATGTATTTTCTAAATCGCAAAATTCACGAAGTTTTAATCATTTTGGTCGTACACGTATAAAATTATATCAAAATTCGTATTTCGTTTTTTATCAGTATCATTGCCATTAAGTAATGCCAAAGTTGAAAAAGAAGAAATGGTATGAAAACCAAAAGTGTCTTTTACCTTCATAATGCGAACATGTTGTGATAATATATCTATAATATCTTTTGTTGCAATTATGGTTTTTGTTTTTTTTTATGGAGTAATATTACTCGTAGTTGACATATTTTGTTTGAACTAAAAGTTGAATTGTTTTTTTTAAGCCTTGTCTTAAACTTCATTTTATTTATTTAAGTTGTTTTGCCAAGTTGAATATTTATACTGAATACTGAAGTGGAATATTATTGAGAGTAGCGAATGATACAATTACACTGATCATGGGATGCCGGCAGAAGAGAAACATAGTACTGCAAGAGAAGGCAAAGCAAACAAAGGCAGTGCGTTTATTTAATAATAATTAAATTGATAGAAGAAGTGGTTCGCGCAACTCCAAGGGATTAGATGTATCTCGTAAGTGCCTTCGAGTAACTCGTTGCAGAGTATTTTCTTCCTCTTCCTCCAGTATTAACAGCCGCAGTGCAATGCTGTGCATGTTTATACTCCCACTTTACAAATTTTATACTAATTCTCTTAAAATAAAAATAAATATACAAGTTTTAGACTTTTCTTTATTTTGTTTTCCAATCTGTCAAAACACATATTAGGTGTGTTCGTCTGTGTTCGAAATGTCACTGTCGATTCGAAGATAGAATTCGTTCGGGCGAAACTCGCAATAGCTTTTAAAATTTCGGGCGGACAGAATTTCGCCAGGTGAAATGCTTTCCGGGCGAAACTCACAATAAGGCTGAGTGTGAAATTTTACTAGAAATCATGTCATAAGATGAAGAATTAGAGTTTTTTAGTGACACTATAATATTATAAATTTCTAAGGAGGTAAAACTTTGGCAACAGAATATTGACATGACCTCGACTGAGAAGATATACTAATATTACTGGTTATGCTGGAAAAATGCTCGTTAAATAGATTTACCACATCTGTTGGGTCATTTACTAAAGAAGAACAATTTTTTAAAGAAACAGTAGCTTCTGTTTTTTTTTATTAACGATTTCGTTAACAACTTCCCACTCTTTTTTAGAATTCCCTACATTAGCAGCAAGTCTGTTTGTGTAATAGTTATCTCTGCAACGAGGAATCTCGATTTTAAGTTCAGCAAAGCTTATCGTAACATCTTTTAATCCTAGTATTTTGGGGATGCCTATTAACCTTTGCATGAAGCTTATTCTTTAAATTAACTTTTTTGAGCAATGCAAAATACATATGAGGTTTTAGTTTTTTTACTTTTATATCATTTTTGTTGATATATTGAGAACATTTTGAAATGTAAAATTGAAGCTTTGTTAAAAACAAATCAAAAGCAAATGATGGATCACTTGCGCGGTAAACGTCGTTCCAAAACTCAAAGGTTAAGTTAGATTTACGAGTAAGAGCAGTAAAATCAATTTTCAAGGAATTAAACGTGTGGGACTCCTTAAACCTCGAAACACATTTATCTTATTGGAAAGCGGTTAGGCAATGATCAGTTATCCTAAGATCGAGAACTTCACTGTTAAATATAACTTCATTGTATCTATGCAGCCGTATAAATATGATCTAAGCAAGACAGACCTCTAGTAGGTTTGTTAATTAAAGAGCTAAAGCCAAAGGAAGACACGACAGCCAGGCAATTTTCAGCGTCAGGAGAATTGGACAGAATGTCAATGTTAAAATCCCCTAAAAGTATTACATTTTTGGAACGTTGAGAATCCAAAAAACAGGAAATTCCGCCACAAAAGCATTTATAGTATGTGAGTGCAATCGGTACACACCAACAAAACTGTAGTGACCACCTGACAATTCAAAATTAATACAAATTACATTAGCACATTTAAGATTAGGTTTTGACACAGCACACACAATATCACACCTATAAAAGACCGCCACTCCACCAGCTGAATACGAATCATTGCAATTAGCCGCGAATGTAAAATTGGGAATAGAAAAATTAGGAATTTCAGAATCATAGATCCATATTTCGGGATCTAGGGATGAGAGATGCGCAGCAAAAACATCAACATTTTTACGTAAACTACGAATATTTTGGTGGATTGCTGATAGACCCGAATAGAAAGGCATATAAGGATTTATTGTATCATTATTAAAAGAAGGTAAGCTATAACTAGCAGAATTAATGTTATTATTATTGTGAGGGGTTGTTTGTATTGTATTTATTCATAGAAGAGCTCATGTTAAAGAAAAATCAACGAAAGGCAGGAGACAATACGACGATGACTAAGAAGGTCAATGGATCTCGCGATGTCTCGGTCGCCAATGAGTTCATTTCATTTCATTTCATTTCATTTTATTAATTAATTCTTAAACATGATACTACAAGATTTTAAATCTTAAAATTAAGTATCTATATAAATTCACAATATGTAAAATATTTCAAAATAACACGTACAAAAGAAAAAAACAGAGAAATTAAATCTGAAAATCAGCTATAACTTTTAGTAAAAAAAAAAAAAAAAAAGAAGAAAAACTATAATGACAAAAATAAAAATATCTTCTTCCGAAAAATGGGTTGTGATGTGATTCTCTGCAGTTCATCTGGAAGGGAGTTCCAGAGTCGAATTGCAGATACAAAAAAGGAACGTTCTGCAACAGTGTGTAGGAAGCGCGGCGAATTTAAATGCACACCTCTACGTGAACGAGAAAAGTGGAGGATTTCACGTAAATAGTCAGGGCACTTACTGTGAATTATATTGTGCAACTGTAGAAGGTTTCTGAGGGCATAATATTTGTCAAGGCTAGTTCCCAATAGACTAGCCTTAAGATGAGAGACGCTGATGAATCTTGGAACATTATATATGAACCGTATGCAATCATTGAATGCAACGTTCAACCTACGCTTGCATTCATAGTCCATGCATGGATAAACATTGCAATTGTAGGTAAAAAAAGGTAAGATTAAACTTTTGACCAAACGTTTTTTCATTTCAGGTGACAGTAGGTTTGAGGAACATCGTAAGGTGCCCAAACCAGAGTAAATTCTCCTAATTGTTCCAGCGACGGCATCACAACAACTCATGGAAGAGTTAATACTGAACCCTAAATATTTCACATTACTAGCATAAGATATAATTTTGCCGTCAAGGACAATACTGGGGAAAACATTAGGATTAACTGAGGCTCTAGAACAAATCATAGCAACTGTTTTTGATGGGTTAAGTAAAAGTTTATTGACTGAAGCCCAGAAAAGTATTCTCGATAAGTCTTGGTTAACACCCGCCACACAATCATCCATAAATCCTTTAGGCTGTGAAACATATAGCAGGACATCATCTGCGTACAAGTGAATCTTACAATGGGCAATGATTTCTGGAAGGTCATTAATGAAAAGGGAGAATAATAATGGACCCAAAACTGACCCTTGTGGAACCCCCGAATTAAGCAATGAGGGAAGTGAGGTACCACTTTCAGTTTCAACCGTTTGCACTCTATTAGTAAGGTACATTCCCAGCATTTTAATCGCGGTAGTTGAAAAATAAAATTAATTCTTAAGTTTATCAAGCAAAATCGAGTGATCTATACAATCGAATGCCTTGGAAAAGTCTAAAAGGACCATTAAACCAAGTTTATCAGAATCTAGAGCAAAGCGTAGATCCGTTGTAACTTTTAACACAGCAGACTCACAGCTATGCTTATTTCTAAAACCAGACTGCCATTTAGTAATCAAATTACTCACGTTCAGATAACATTGAATTTGTCCGGCGACTATTTTTTCAAACACTTTAGCCATAAAACACAAGAGGCTTATAGGCCTGTAGTCTGAGGGGCAAGACGGATTTGTCTTTTTTGGTACTGGTATTACCCTAGCTCTTTTCCACAACTCAGGAAACTGACTACTAAAAATACAAGAATTAAAAATATGGACCATATTAAATATATATATACAATTGGAAGAATTATTTTTAAAAATTTAGGAGAAATACCGTCAGAGCCGGAAGCACTAGATTTAATCGAGCCAATAGCTGCCAAAACCTCAGTAGCCCCAACACACTCAAATGAAAAAGATTGTCTAACCATAGAATCATCCGAGTCGACAGAAAGCACGCTGGAAGTGTTTGTATTTGAGCTGTGAGCAAAATGCAGGCTCATGACTTGTGGATCTAATGCACATTTTGAAGTACTTTTATCCCCAGTTACTCCAGCAGATTTTAAATTTCTCCATAACTCTTTCGAGCTAAGGGTAGGATCAAGTTTTTGGAGTAAAAATGTTCTTTTAGATGACCTTATGAGGGCAGTGACACTATTTCGGGCAACAGTATACTGCCTTCTATTGTACTCTGAGGGGTTTCTTTTAAAGGAACGATAGAAACGCTCCCTCTCTCGAATTTGAAGCTTAATTTGATGATTGAACCAAGGACAACTTTTAAGTTTCTTACGCTTCGTAATCAAGGGAACATATACTTCATACAGCCTGTTGACAAATGTGTTAAATTGAAGTACTTTATTGTTAACGTCAGGTGTACTATATATTTCGTTCCAGTTAAAATTAAAACAGTCACGCTGGAGGTTTGTGCAATTCAGGTTACGAAACGACCTGTAACTATATACTTCAGTGTTGTGAGTTTCATGAAACTCAATAGCACAAAATAAAAAATCATGTATAAATTCTGAGGTGGCCCTAACTTGATCATTCCCTAGAACTCTGCGTTTTGAACTTGAAAGAAATAAATCTATCAAAGATGGATTATGGCTGGATTGGAAACAAGTCGGCCAGCGGTTGTTTATAACTGTAAGTCCCAATTTATCACAAAAATAAGTTAAAAGCCTCGAGCTACTGTTATTTACTAAAATATTAACATTAAAGTCGCCCCCAATGATGATATTGTCGTATTTAGGACTTAGCAACACTAGCGCCTCTTCAAATTCACTCAAATTACCATCTTTAAATTGATTTGGGGGGCTGTAAATAACGACAAGTAAACATTTTTCTACCGAATTCTTAAGCTCAACGCAGAGAAACTGAATATTTGCCTGATTAGAACAATACATAACTTTGGAGAAGATATTTTCCCGAATATACATACAAACGCCACCTCCAACTCGGTCAACACGATCATTTCTAAACAATTTAAAACCAGGAAAGCTTACAAGTTGGGACATGACACTTGCATTAAGCTATGATTCAGACACCATTATTACATCAAGTTTTGATGTACTTAACATTTGGTACAGCACAGTGTATTTAGAACGGATACTTCCAGCATTAAGATGACAAACTCGAAGCCCTTTAAATGCACCACACAACACGTTGAGAACGCTCCTAACAATGTCAGGATCTAGACCAAAGACCATAAAAATAAATTACTGAAGTTACTACCCACCCAGAAGAAGATATGTTTAAAATAAAGGAAATAATAATAAAAGCGTTATAAAATAGAAAAATTTGCTGAACTTTAAAATTAATTGAGTGCATCATATTCCTTAATCAATTTAAAAGAAACACTACACAATAATTCATAAGGTGTTTCAACAACAATAAAATCAATAGTTAAAAGTGAATAGTTAAAAGTGAAATTAAAATTTAAGACATACTCAAAGATTCTGTTACGCACCAAAATGGAAAAAAAAAAAAAAAACATAGAGACAGCAACATCAGCATCATAACAGGTGGGTCGGTGGTAAAATGTCATGTACTCCCGTGTATAAAGCATCAAATGAATTCATGCTATGAATGCAGATCGGTTTTGTTTGCACCGTCTCCTTGATAAAGACCCTGCCACCTCTCGTAAACACTGAGTGCAATTGTTTATTGCGACGAAGTTCATTGGCCTTCCGAAAAAGTGCATGGTTATGCTTGGTGAGACTTTCATAAACACGCACAAATTTGCTGCTAGCAAAGCCAAGGTCATTCAATGTAAAGGACTTGGAGTTTGTTTTATAATATTCCGCAACTTTTCTTAATAAGTTTGTTTTGTTTTGGGCGTGCTGCAGTTTCACTATGATAGCGCTATCGGGACAATTGTTCACAGGTTTAGTGCGGAGAATATCGGTTGGTGTTAGCGTCGGCAAATTGATTTTTGTGCAAAATTGTTTAAATATGTCGGCAAGATTTTCGTTTGTGGTGATTGGTATTCCGTGAAGTACGACATCCCCAGCAATGTTCTTCCGGGCAAGTTCATCGATTTGCAGTTTCAGTTGAGAGTTGTCATTTTCAATCATTTGTGCTCTTATTATCGAAAGCTCATCCTGAAGAGTACCAAAGTTCGAGCAGTGGCTTATTGCATTTTCAACTTCGCTTTTACAAGTAAACACTGAATGATTCACGGAGGTAAATCTGTCATTATATTCCTTTTCAAGTGATACTACTTTGGCATTAAAATCACTTTCAATTTTGTTGATTCTGTCGGATAAAGTTTTGAACATAGTGGTAATTTCAGCTTTTACTTGAGAAACAATGGATTCAGTTATAGTCTTGGTTAGTGTTTCCAAACGACTCTCGATTTTGTCCCATAACTTAGCGGAGGACAAAGGTGCAGCCGGAGAGCCGAAGTGTGGTGTGACAGAGACAGCACTCTTTTCTGTTGATCGCAGCTTTCTTTGTTGATCACTATTGTTGTAATTGGACATAATGTACGTATGTATGATTGCTTACTCGCAGACCACAATTAAATTAAAATTCGTTTAGTTAGAAACTGTTTGATTTAAACCGAATGAATTAATGTCGTGGATACGAGCTTTAAGTTTAATTACCACAAACAAAAGTTTTTACAATAAAATCACTGAATATTGACTGGAAATTATGAAATTATCGCGGAGCTCGAGTCTTCACTACTCTGTTCTCATCATCTGTCGAAGTCGAACTGAGTTCTATCGCGCTTTTTTGTATCCTGTCAAGTAGCTCGAAATAAGTTATTGGTGCACCAGACCAGATATGAGCGTTGTACTCGAGTTTCGGGCGAATAAAGGCCTTATAAATTGTAGCCAGATCAGAAGGGGTGACATATTTCTTACATCGCTTAAGGAAGCCTAGACATTTCACAGCGTCCTTGGCGACATCGAATATATGGTCATTCCAACGAAGGTTGTCATTGACACATATACCGAGAATGGAAAGTCTTTCGGTTTCAGCGATGCAGGTGTCATTTATGGATAATGGCAGTGTGTGTGGGTTTTGCTTTAATGACAGATAACAGCTTTGCGTTTTGGAAGCATTCAATTCCACTCTATTGGTTGTACCCCACTGAGTTATGCTGTTAAGATCGGAATTTAATGAGCTTAACATACGTTGACGTTCCAGTTCCACACCCGAAGAAGATGGGCGTGACCCAAGAAACGAATATGAGAAGCTGTCATCAGCAAAGGAATGGATTGGATTAGAAGTAACAAACAGGAGATCATTTATAAAAATGAGAAAGAGGGTCGGAGACAAAACGGAGCCTTGAGGAACACTAGCATTTAATTGGTGAGTTGCGAACTTGTAACCGTTCAAAACAAACGTAATTGCTAATCCATTGAGGAAGTGTATCATCGGTTCCAAATGCAAGCATTTTCGCCAAAAGAGCTTGATGCCAACCTCTGTCAAATGCCTTTGGTATATCAAGCGCGATGATCTTACTTTTACCCCCCTGGTGAAGAAATTGCTTCCATTTTTCCTTTAAATAAGTCATCAAATCACCTGGTGGTGGCCTGTTGCTGCGAAAACCTTCAAAAAGCACTATGTTTCAACAAACGATTCTCCACGGAGATCACTAAGAGAGAAGCATGGGTTAGTAATAACCCACCAAACAGCCACAACTGCAGAAAGTGGTATACGGAAGGTTCTAAAATAGAAACGGGGGTAGGAGCGGAAATACACGGACCAAATAAACACTTTACGATACCCATGGAAAAAAGTCCCAGCGTATTTCAAGCAGAGCTCCACGCCATTCAAGAATGCGCCGGCCACATTTATTCATCTGGCATAAAAGGCGCAATCATCCATATATTCACGGATAGTCAAGCAGCTATAAACGCCCTTAGCGGGCACACCATTGACTCCAAATCAGTCATGTACTGCTTCAATACCCTTCAAACACTCGGATTAAGAAACAAGACCAAGGCGATGACGGGGTAGAAGGTAACGAGAAGGCCGACGAATTGGCCACACAACATTCAGAAACACCTTTCATAGGGCCCGAACCTTTCTGCTGCATTCCCAGATCAGCAGCAATGGCAGCAATAAAAAGCTGGGAACATAGAAAATGTATCTGTCATTGGGAAAGGATCCCAGGTCTAAGACAGGCCAAACGAGCCGTTCGGCCCTTTAATAATAGTGCCAGCAAATGCCTAAACCTAAGCAGGCATGATACCAAAAACTTAGTAGGTTACCTTACTGGTCACCATGGTTTAAGATATCACCTAAATAAAATGAAAATAGTAGACTCTCCTAAGTGCCAACTTTGTCTTGAAGAGGACGAGTCAGCTGAACACATTTTATGTAAATGTCGAGCCCTTAATGGAATTGGAAAGAAGATCTTTTTCAGGGAACATATGAGCCCCGAAGACATAAAGAAATCTTCCTGCTTTCAGTCAATTCGAAACCCGTCGCTGATTGATATGTTTTTCACGAGTTCAAGGCAACGAATAATTGGAAGCGATCAAGTTCGGATTACGTCCGATTTCATCCCTGACCTCCTATTTCGTTCGTTTAAGTTTAATATGAGCGGTTCTAATAAAGTTAAGACAATTTCTTACAAGTCTTTTCGTAATATAGACATCTCACATATCCATCAAAATATTGGCAACTTTGGCCTAAACAATATTTACAAGTTACAACGTATCTGACATTAACTAAAAAGTTTCCCTGCTTACTACGATAGTATCCGAGCTCTATGAAAGCTATATTCCTACTGTAACAAAAGTCATTAAGCCACAGAATTGTCCATGGTTTAATCACCGGCTTAAACTGTTGATCCAGGAAAGGGAGCGCTTTTTCAGGAGGTTTAAGAGAGTTCCCTCTGATAACAATAGGAGGCAATAATTCTTCGCTCGAAATAGAGTCACTGCCGCGATACGTTCTGCTAAGCGTTCCTATTTTTTGCAAAGACTTGATCCCAAGTTAAGCTCTAGAGTCCTGTGGAAAAACTTGAAGGATTCAGGTTTGGTTGATAATAAACTACCAGGGTGTGCGTTCAGTCCGACTTAAATAGGCTCGGTTCACATTCCTACTTCATTGAATGCTTGCTATTTTAACCTCACTCACTCAAGTTCAAGTGAGTGCTTTCCTTTTAGATGCATAAGTTATCTGGATGCTGTAATAGCAATTCGTTCTTGATAATATTTCGCCAAAAATTTGTTTATCCTCCCTTTTCTTCTTCCCTATATAGTTCATGTTTTCAATTACTGAATGTATAGCTGTCAGTTTCCAGAGCAGTGGAAGTGCTCCAAAATCATTCCTATTCCAACAAAATCAAACCCCACTAACCCCACAGAGTTTAGACCCATAAGTGTACTTCCCTTTCTTTCAAAAGCTTTTCAAAAGATTTTGCCGCAGCAAATTCAACAAGATTTGGATAGGCGGAATAAGCTCTCTAAGTTCCAATCCGGTTTTCGAAGGAAGCACAGCTGTGAATCAGCCGTAATTATGGTCACAACCGATTTAAGGACAGCATTGGACTTAAATGAAATAAGTGTAATGGTGACTTTAGATTTTTCTAAAGCGTTTGATTCAATTAATCATTCAAAACTAATAAACAAGCTTAAGAATAACTTTCACTTCTCTCGTTCTGCCCTGAAACTGAATCTCAATTATCTATGCGATCGCTTACTGACAGTTCAAACCGATCAGGGAAGCTCCAGTCCATATACGGTTAATGTAGGTGTTCCTCAAGGGTTAGTGTTAGGATCACTTCTTTTTTCTATCTTTATAAATGACCTTCCTGATATTCTCGAAAACGTTCACCTTTATGCCGATGACGTCATTATATACATGTCCAGAAAACTAGGGCTGATGGAAAATTGCGTGGCTAGCGTAATTGAAGATTTGTCGCGTATTCAGATGTGGTCTGATCGAAATACTCTAAAACTAAATCCTGCTAAATCGTTGGGTATGG
The DNA here is from genome assembly GCA_949715645.1 of Portevinia maculata. NCBI lineage: Eukaryota > Metazoa > Arthropoda > Insecta > Diptera > Syrphidae > Portevinia > Portevinia maculata. Next base: position 8,098,295 of record OX454526.1, on the reverse strand, counting down.
TCTGCTCCAGAAGTGAAATCTCATTACTTGATGTACCTACCTCCTCTTGTTGTGAACGATGCCACTATTCGCTGCGTGGAGCAGGTCAAATACCTTGGATTTAGAATTAACAGAAAACTAAGTTGTTGTGATGCTACGATCAGAAAAGTCTACGGTGGGCTACGAAGCTTGATAACATCCGCGCATATGCTCCTTCCGAAGATGAAAATGTATCTGATAAAAAGTTTGGTGCTCCCATTTTTGTCCTACAATTGTACAGTGTACCCCAGTTTGGATTATGAATGCAGGCGTAAAATGAACGTTGCCTTTAACGATTGCATTCGGTATATTTATGATATTCAAAGATGTGTTAGTGTTGCGCAACAGAAAAGGTCTCTGTTAGGAATATGTTTTGACGAGTATTATGATTTTAGAACCATCCTTAAACTTCATGGAATCGTTCATAACAAATGTCCTAAATATGTTCAGTGAGTATATTACGTTTGTTCAGTCACCAAGAAGTCTTAGGCTTCTTTTACCGCGATTCAAGGACACAGTGGGAGAGCGATCTTTCTTCGTCAAAGCTATACGATTGTAGAATTTTCTTCCACTTCAATTACAATGAATAAGTTAAAGTTCGTCAGTCGTATTTCGGGAAAAATTATTTCTACACAGGTCGCAACAGAATTAGTCGTATTACTCGTATACAAATAAACATAAAATCTTCCTTTTAGTGGAGTGTCTGTGGGTTTTGACCTCAGACTTTTGCTACAGTGAATGAATTTAAATGGTCGAGGGGGGTTTTTCTTTTTATACTATAAAGTGTAAAGTTTACCAAAAATTTGTTTGTGCTTTTGATATTTTTATTATTTAAACAAAAACTATAAAAAATTAATACTTAAGCATGTAATTTTATTCGTATCTATACGTTGAATAATACCTAAATAGACATAAAAGAATATTTTCTTAAAATGTTGGAGCGTATGAAGGGTCATAAGATCCTTGGACAGGTAGTAGAACGTGGAGAGGGGAGAACGGAACGGCAGCTGCCGTAATGTAATAAATTAATCATTTAATGTATTCAATTGTTTTCTATCACAGTTTTCTAACAATGGATGAATCAAGAACCAGTAGTATAACTAATGAGTACAGCTGCTTTATCTGTGAAAAATTGGGTTCATCTTCCGCAACGCAAATTCAGGCGGAGACTCAACTTACATTCATAGTATCCGTTTTCCCAAGGTTTGACATATCTGGCAAACTGACACAGGCTTCGAATAACTACGATCCTAAGTCGACGAACTGGAAAATGCATCGAGGACTTGTCCTCTCAAAAGTCAAGTGAGTCCACGTGAGACCTGGACGAAGCAGTTTTTTAGCTCAACAAAGTGCTGCTAACCTCCTACGATAGTAGTTGTGTCAGTAAAACCAGTATGAAGAAACGTAAGAGTTCCTGGTGGAAGTACCAACTTGCTAAGCTCGGGAAGAATGTTAGGAAGCTCTTCATTGAGTCAGAAAAATAAAATTGTGGGACCATTACAGGATCGCTCTCACAGAATATAACTTAGAATTGAGAAGATCGAAACGAGCTACATGGACTAAATGCACCGAAGACATAGCAGACACACCAGTCGCAACGCGTATCTATAAACCTCTGGGTAAACAGCATACAAACTGTGTAGGATTACAAAAGAAACAGATGGTACCTACACGACGTAACCCGAGGATACTATAAGAAACTTACTGCAGGTTCACTTTCCAGGCTCATATATCCGTGATAATCACGATAACTAAAACGCCACAGACCCCAAGGCCTTTGCAGCCAGTAGAGTCAATAGTTTCTTCTTTTCCCGTAAATTAAAGATTTGAACTCATTGAGGTTCAATTTCTTTGTAAAAGGAACAGCCAAAAAAAACAAGTGTTCTTTTGTCATCATTACCTCCTACAGCTGATGCAGCGTTTGAGCACCTAAAAAGAGTATATCTACAAATCCAGTTATGGTTAGGAAATATAGATATTGAAAACGTAGACATTGATTGAATTGGGGCTGGAAGTATTTAGATAGATAGATAGATAGATTTATTCAAAGTAATTCATTTGTAGTACAATAGATTAAATTCATTCTTCTTTTACAAATTTGAGTAGGTATACCATAAGCCAATAAAAAATACTAAACAAAAGAAAACAATTATAATTAAATAATAATTAAAAATAGAAAAGAAAATCAAAATTATTAGGTATTTAATCATGAATTATTTTGAATAACGTGCTTATCCCAATAACAATAAATCAATCACCAGCTCCAGATAATGTATTGCAAAATGTTGTTTTGTAGCTGCAAAAAGGGTTGTGGAGCTGCTTGTGGATGTCGAAAGAGTGGCTTATACTGCAGTCTGCAGTGTAGCATGTCTACAGTGCAGCGAAAATACTTCTTTTAATACTCCGCCAATCATTGAAATAAGTGAAGTTGAAGAAAATACTTAAATAGACAAAAATGTAAATTGTTAAAATAAACAAACGATTTCTTGATATTTTTTTTTTTCTTTCATTTTCCTTCATTTATTTTTTTTTCCTAATTACTATCTCTATATGAATACATAAATTAACTTAATTTTGGTGTAGAAAAATGTTTTACAGCCTAATATTATGAGGTATTGTACCTATCATTTAAACTATCAAAACTATAAATAGTTAATTATTTTTTTTTAACCGAGATCACAATTTTTTAATAGGTAAACTTTTTTGTATATATTACTAGCTGCACCTGCCCGGCTTTGCCCGTGCCCGAGAATTCTATTGGCCAATATGGTCGACTAGACTTCCTTATAATTGTCTATAGCGGGTATCCGGCGTATGTTGCTGCGCCTAAAAAAAGAAGACCGATTTTGACCAAAGTTCACAGAAACACTCTCAGGCCAATACCGAAGATTGCCTGATTTGAGCTCAACCGGTGAAAGGGACTGCACGTTTTTCTCCGCATGGCTTAGGCCGCTCACACAACTTCGTTGTTCCGTTTAGAGTAGGTGCTTGTTGTCTGGCAGGCGACTATGTCACCTTACTTCTGCGAATCAAACAACAAAGCGAAAATAAAAAACTTCGATTGAATCACTTTTCATTCACTTCCACACCGATTGTTATCAATGTTGGAAAAGCAACTTTTCGATGTCCGATTCACAAAAAAATGCAAAAAATTTCAATAAGAGTTATTTGAATAAAATATTGAACACACGATATCTCAAGAATGAAAGTGCGCACAAATTCCACAATAAGCTTGAAACGTTCGTGTGGTCTCCCTCTTTCATATGCTTGTTCGGATAACAAAATAAGTGACGTCTGTACGGTCTCTGTATCTGCGTCGTAATTTACACGCATACGCACAAATGCATGTGTACTCACTCAAATGCCCATATCTCACACACCGATGCAGATATAGCCAAACATAACAACCTTCGTGCAGACGTCGCCTTTCATGGAAAAAAACTTCATTGGAATCGGTTAACACTTTTGACCAAACACCGGCAACAAACACAAATATGGATTGATTTTTATATATAGAAAATATTACACAAAAAAACTTTTTATTATTTCACTTAAATTTGTTTTTTTTTTTTTCAAAGCACATGATACCTACATATGAAACACACAGTGTATAAATACATTGTCAATTTTTTTTTCTTTTTAAGAAACACATAATTTACACACCGATGCAGATACAGACATCGCACATACATAACATCCTTCGTATAGACGTCACCTTTCTTTAAAAAAAAAATTCATTGGAATCGGTTAACGCGTTTGGCCAAACACCGGCAACAAACACAAATATGGATTGATTTTTATATATGGAAAATATTACACAAAAAAGCTTTTTATTATTTCACTTAAATTTGTTTTTTTTTTCAAAGCACATGATACCTACATATGAAACACACAGTGTATAAATACATTGTCAATTTGTATACCCTATTCTAAGGGTATATTAATTTTGACGCATAGTTTGTAACATACCTTAATATTGCCCGTAGACCCCTAAAAGTTACTATATTTATGATCAGCATCGATAGTAATGTCGATCTAGCCATGTCCGTCCGTCCGTCCGTCCGTCCGTCCGTCCGTCCGTCCGTCCGTCCGTCCGTCTGTCGCCAAAAATTAGGCCTTTAAACTGGACCTAGAGAGCTGAAATTTTAACCATATACTCTCTAGGGTCACGAAATAATCAAGTTTACGTATTTACGCCCACAGACACGCCCATAAACTCAAAAAAACAAAATTTTGGAAAAAATCGAATTTTGAGCTAGAAAGCTGAAATTTTGTATATATGATCTATGACTCCTAAAACTGCTCGGGATAAAACATTTTCAAAATCCGCCCACTGACACGCCCACAAATAAATAAAACAATTTTTTAATACCCTATTCTAAGGGTATATTAACTTTTGAAAATCCAAAGTTTGAGCTAGGGAGCTGAAATTTATAATATATACTCTCTATGGGCCCTTTATGCTCATGTGTAAATATTTTTAAAATCCGCCCACTGATACGCCCACAATTTTTTTTTGTTTTGTTTTTGAAAATTCAGGGAGCTGAAATTTATAATATATACTCTCTAGGGGCCCTTTATTCTCATGTGTTAATTTTTTTTAAATCCGCCTACTGACACGCCCACAATTTTATTGAAACACCCAAGTTTGAGCTAGGGAGCGTTTTTTTTTTTTGATAAAATCCTTTAAATGTTATATAACAAAATATGTAGAGCGTTCTTAACAATTCAACCATACTTAGACTTTTGTCACGCCCACTTATGAGGGATAGGAATAAGAATAGGGTATCCAACAGTTCGCCCAAGCAGACTGTAGCCCGTCCCTATGTTTTTTTCTTTTTTAAGAAACACATAATTTACACACCGATGCAGATACAGACATCGCACATACATAACATCCTTCGTATAGACGTCACCTTTCTTTAAAAAAAAATTTCATTGGAATCGGTTAACGCGTTTGGCCAAATACCGGCAACAAATGCAAATATGGATTGATTTTTATATACATATATATATAAATAGATATAGATATATTCTCATATCAATTTTAATTCACAAAAACTCACAAAATCGCAATGAAGAAACATGAATCCGACAGCGCCACCAAACATGAAACAAAATTGGCTTCTCCGTTGATCGATAATAGATGGCGTTACGTTGCGTGTCTATCTGACAGTTCAATTGTAAAACGATATGTTACATTCAAATGTGATTCTTTATTTGGTTGTTGCCAAAATAAATAAATACAAAATGAAAAAAAAAAAAAAAAAATTTAAAAAAAATCGAAAAAAACCTGTCGTAACACGCTGGATGGTCAAAATAAGCCATTTTGAAATTTAGATTTTTTTTTTCTTCTAAAACCCGTGCTGAGAACATACCTTTCCAACAAAGTATAAATCATCAAAATCGGTTCGGCCAATCTCGAGTTATGCGGTTACATCGCTTCGGACACTTTCTTTTATATATATAGATAAGCTAAACTTTCCACTTTGAATTATAGAATTTTATTCACTGTAACGGGAATCCGACGTTTTCGTGTTTTTAGCGCCCAGACACTCCGCTATTTTATCATTTATTATTAGTTATCTGTAATTAATACAAAATTCAATACTTAGTTTTAAGAATTATTTTCTTGTAGTATCATGTAAGCTTCAAACAAAATAAATAAATAAAATGAAATGAAATGAAATGAAATGACATGAAATCGCCTTGGCGAGCCAGAAATAAATAAAAAATAAAAAAAAAATACAGAAGAAGTTCGAACATCGCACAGTATCTCACTACACTTCCATCTGTGGATCTATGGACCTATGGTTTCCCTCACGTCATTATAAAAATAAAACCTCAACTTTAAAGATACCCACTTTCTCCTGTGACATGGTAACAGTAACATTTTTGTTCGGATTGCATGCTAAAAGTAACGATCCACTGGCAGTTGGAATTTTTCATTTTAACCCGCAAACCTTATATGCACGAAATTCTCATTCTGTGCACTGAATTGTTTCTATCTATTTACTTTCCTTACAAAACCAATTGTCCCGAATCTGAGGCTACTATTCTGCTTTATATTCCAGTCATTGCCTAAAAGACATCAAATACAAAAACTCATCAAAACTCTCGCTACATGGAATAGTTAATCCGAAAATGTCTCCGGGTGTCCATCATATAAGCCTTCTCATAATTGTTATGAATATTACCTTGTGATTTTCTTGATCCTTACTTTAATTTAATCGTCCTCAGGATACCACGTATCCGGATTTGTATGCATTTCACTTCTGTCCCAAAGCCCCCTGGGGAACTTTCAAATTTTCAGAAATTGTTCTTATTTTTTTTTTACTTTTACTTTTACTACTTTTTCTCATCTGGTTCATGTCTGATGTTCTCAATCAAATTCAAGACAAACACATATTTCCCTTCCGTCTTCATTCACCTTACTCCCATGATTCAAAGGATAACATACGAACTCAAGAACTATTTCCCAAAAGAGCAGTCGTGGTTAGTGTTGTAGTTCTACATTTGTTATCGCAGCAGAGGAGTAGGTGTACTCATGGGAGACAAACGTTGACCCAATATGTCTACAAAGCGGCTTAGTAGCTCCTGCCTTGCCACCCATAAAGGAAATGTTTGGCCTTTCGAATCCTTTTGTTATTTAAGTTCACTCTTTCCGGGTTTGGGGTCGGCCTTTTTTTAATGAAACTTGAACATGAAAAGCATTCGAGATTTTTTTACTCAGCCGCCTTGTTTGCTTCTGTATTTTGCCCATGAAATAGGCAATTTGAAGCAACGCATCCCTCCTCAAATTGACTCTGGGATCTGGGAATCGAACTATGTCAAAAGTGGAGGGAGGCCAACAAAAACTCATTGAATTTGAATTTGCTGTTGTCGAACCACAGAGAGAGATCATTGGAAGCTGTGAGCTGGCAGCAGTTTGTTTTTGCTGCTTCCGTTCCTTCATTCACAAGTTCTATTCATTTCAATGTTTCTACTTATCCCGAGGGATATTTACCCATTGTGTACACACAACACCAGTCAGCCATCATTTCACCTCTCCGTGGCAAAGGTGATATTGAAATTGCGAACAGGAGGAGCAGCGGCGCACGGCGCACGGCGAGAAAAAAAACCGACATGCCGCATTCCCCAACCAAAATACAACCTTTGGGCAACTAGTTCCATTCAAAAAGTTGTTTCCAATATCGTTGGGTGCGGGCAGTTCCCCCAAACAGACGAACAGGTGAAAACGCAACATGGCGGTTTTACATTTTGTGAATATCCTTGAAGCAGGATAAAAATGAAACGAACACAATTACTTTAAATTGGCTCGTATCAGGTTGTGGAAGGTGACCCACGTCCTCGGCTTCCTTGGGGGCGTTTGAATTAAACTTTAGATTGACATTTTGATTGTATTTTATTTTTGCTTTATATGCTGGTCCTGAGAATGTGGCTGTGTGTTTCACTTTTTAAGTTGCTGACTTTATGCCAAATCGATTGTACTGCGAAAAGTATCCTTTGATTGAGCTCATGTTCCACTTCACATCGAATGCAGTCGCTCTGTCGAGCGTTTTGTAAATTTGCCAAGACTTAGTCGGATTTAAAATTGATTTTGTAATGCTTCAAGTGATTCTTATTGCAGTTAATGCATGAGTATGCTTCTTCGGTACGGAGGATATCCGAATGCGATTAAAGTGACTTCCACACAATTGTGTGGCACATCCAATGGTGTGGCAGGGTATAAATCGAATATCCAGCACTTTCCTATTCGTTTCATTGTCGGTATCCTCTTTTTTATGTTCAAAATGTCACTTTACGTGTATTGGGTTTGGTTTCCTTATTTCATTGTCTCTCCTAGTGTCTGCTGGTTGGCGTATGGGACTGAAATATATGTGGGAGTTTGCTGATAGGTTCCATCATTGTCGTTAGCACTTTAAAGTTCCTATAGCTCTCTATTGGTCATCGGTGTTCGCAAGAGAAAGAGAAATCAGCGGCAATCGAGTCGGTTTGCTTTTATCATTGCCATAAATTGAGTCTATACGTGAGCATCCATTGTCGGTTGTTTCTGTATTTGTATTTGTTTATATTTAACTTAATAATTTGCTGTGCAATTAGAACAAAAATTTTTGAGAGCACACAGCTAACTTGTTTATATTAAGGTTCTTTCATAAGCGACTTGACAACTTCAAACCTTCAGTGTGAACGCACCCTTAAACCGATTACCGAACTGTCAATGTCAAGATATTCAGTAAAATCAACATTTTATTCTTCTCCATAATACACCCTTGTAGCAGCCATGTTTAATTAAATCACTAAATTACCTTTATTGAACTTACTATTTTACTTATTCAATCATTATTATTATTATTCCAATAACATTCATATTTTGCCATTAAAAGGTATATTTCTATTTTAAGCACTTTCAAAACTTAAAAAGCACATATCTCATATAAACTTAAAAATGCTATTAAACCACGCAAATGTGAGTCTTCGTCAGTGTTGCCGAAAGTACTCCCATAGGAGTATTGTACTACTTTCAACACCTCCGTCCTCCCGTACTCCTCCTTTCACATTCGTACTCCTATTTTTTTAAAGATCTTAAATATCTTACACTTTAATTCACTTAAAATTTAATGCAAATTTATCAGCACTTTTATCTGCCAAACTGTCGTCAAAAAGGAAATTTCCCTCTTTCTTGTTTGTTTTTGTGTTTAGTTGGTTTCATCTTTCAATCAAATTTCATCTGTCAGTTCGGTATTTATTTTATGATTTTTTTGTTTGAAATCCGTGAATTGTATAGTTTAATAAAATGAAAACGATTGTTAGATTAATACTTGAAATATTGTAATTCTTGTAAGAATAATTCAAAGTAAACTTGTATTTTACTTATTTAGTAAATTTGATTCCTTTGAGGCGGTAAAGGCAAAAAAGCTGTAATGTGTCTTGTGTTGCTTGAGGTTTTAAGACCAAGAGTTTGCTGCTGTTCCTAAAAATTTAGCACCAAAATAAACTGCTACAAGAAGCAACGATATTTTTTATTTTATTTATTTTATTTATTTAAAACGTGATTGCTTAATGACTGTAAGATACAATATCTTATAAGTTAGTCTTAAGCTAATTAACAGAATGGAGCTAATAGACGTTTAAGTTTAATACAATTTTGATTATTTCTTCAATTACAATTTTAAAAAAATGCATTTACAAGCTAACTGAAAAATGATTTCTTAATACCTTTTTTATACTCGTTGTGTTCTGTATTTCTTTTATATATTGCGGTAAAGAGTTCCACAGACGAATGGCATGGACAAAAAATTGACGCTCAGATGTTAAGGACGAACAGCGGGGATGAATTAGTTGACGAGATCTTAACGAGGACGCTATTTTTATTCTATCGAAACAGTATTGTGGTTGGCGAGTTAGCAAAATATCGGATAGTAAGGTTAAACTGCGTAGTTGAAGATAATTTTGAAAAGTCATTCCAAGCAAATGAGTAGAAAAACCAGACAATTTGTCGTATCTACTTAACCCATAAACGTAGCGCACGGTGCTGTTGAAAGCGACATTAAGCTTTCTTTTACTTACAGAATTGCAGTTGCAAAAAAGTTCGCACCCATAAACTAGTATCGGTATTATTAGAGTCTTTGCAAGTAGTGAACGGGTTCTTACAGGTGTGAATGACTGAGTTACCCACAACGTACGCAGTACACCATAAACTTTTCCGACAAGTGAATTAATATGGTTATCCCAAGTTAGATAGCGATTAAATGTAACCCCGAGATTTTTCGCAGTTTCGACATATTCGATGGGAGAATTACTCAACATAATCGAAGGAAAGTAAGACAGATCTAGTCTTTTTCTTGATATAACCAAACATTTGGACTTTGTTGGGTTTAAAATAAGACCATTTGAATGAGACCAGTGTACTATTTTAACTAAGTCTTCATTGACACTTGAAGCACCATGCTCAATAAGCCCGAGAGGGCAGCTTAAGGACAATTGTACGTCATCTGCATACATGTGAGTAGAGCAGTTCTCGGGTACAGTTGGAAGTTCATTAACGTAGATTGAAAATAATAGGGGACCAAGAATGGAACCTTGAGGGACGCCAGAACTATTAGGGAGAAAATCCGATAAGTTGTCACCAACCAGTACTGCTTGCTTTGGGTTTGTTAAGTAGGAATAAATTAACTTAGTTGCAGCTGATGAAAAGTTATATTGCTGCCTAAGCTTTTTACATAGGTTAGAGTGATTGACTGTGTCAAAAGCTGTCGAAAAGTCAAGCAACACCAAAAAACTAATTTCATCCCTATCCAGCGCTTGCCTTATATCGTCAGTTAAGTTTAATAATGCCGTGATACAACTGTGCTTGGAGCGAAATCCGGATTGTTTTGGAGTAAGCATATTATTTGCAGCGAGATAATCACTGATTTGCTTTTGTAAAACTCTTTCAAATACTTTTGAGTTTTCAAATGGTGAAAAAGTATTTGCTGTTGAAGTTGATACACCGACCAATCAAAACCGGTAAAGGCAAAAAAAGTTCAAACAGCCAATGTCAATGTGTCTACTGCTGTTTCTGCAAATTCGGTTCCTGAATCCCCTGCCGAAAGAACCGACGATGTTGAGATTTCTAATGCTGATGAAGTAGATACACCTCCCACATCCTCTTTAGAAATAGCAGAGTTTTGGTCAGAGATATTTGTGTTAAAAACCGCACCGGCAGAACGATTTTTTCTCAACTGTTTCTCATTAAAGATAAACAACGGAACAGATTGGACGTAAATACATTGAATGCAAATCGATGAAGCATTCTTAAATAAAGTTGCAAAAAATTTTTTTGTTTGTACTACTATTTTTTTCAAAATACTCCCCATTTTTGGCTGCAGTACTACTTTATAATATTTCTCTCCGGCAACACTGGTCTTCGTATACACAGAATTCAGCAAACGGAGAAATAAAAAATTATTGTTGTTTTTAAGATTCACACTGCACCGTTGCAATTTTGGGTATAAGAGGGCAGCGTGAATTCTCTATATTTATGACTACAAAAAAAAAAAAAAAATAATTTCCTAATCGAATTGTTGCAGTCTGTTGAAAAAAATGTGTGAGCAAACAACCAAAAAGTTGGAGTCACTCTTTTATTTAGAAAAACAGGTAGATAGGCTGAACAAGGAATTGATCGCCTGGCCCTTTTCATCATTGTTACTCGCCGTAATTTCTTTGAACGCCCCCGCACTACAGTAGACACCCTGAACAAGAAATTGGTCGCCTGGCTCAGGAGATATTTCTACGGGACACTTTCGCCGCTCGACAGGAAACCATCTTTAACCCACCACCACCTATAAGCCGGACAAGAAATTGGTCGCCTGGCTCTGGATATATTTCTACGGGACACTTTCGCCGCTCGACGGGAAACCATCTTTTTCCCACCACCACCCATAAGCCGGACACCACGCTTCACCCTTCTAATCCAAGTCTTACTCTTTCCGACAACAAGATATTTGAAGTACATGTTTTTAACATGTAACATCCAGTCTTACGCATTGTTACATTTGTCAGATCTTATTATTCGCGCCGGTGGCTCAGTGGTTAGTGCATTGGTACGTAAGTTTGCAGGAATGTCTTAAAAAACACCCCAGAGTATAAACCGCCATGAGGGGCAGCCTACAACGGCTGAATGAGAACACAAAATACACTATAAACAGACGTAAAGCCAGTAGCAGCTGTGTGCTGAGACTTCGAACACAATGGGAGAACATGACATTTTTTACCCAGAAATTACTTCTCTTCTCAAAATTTTTCAGTTTTTCCACCACGGACTGTCAGATGAGAAATATTTGAGAAGGTTCAGAGTTGGCCGGAATGTTCATCTGTTGCTGGATACTTCCAGTGAGGGGCAAATTCAAGAAGTGGGATGTGCAGCACACTTATGTGAAACAAAGCGATTGTTCGTCTCAAATCAGTATAGGTAGCTTTAACATCGCCAATTTTTGAAATGACTCTAGAATGTTTGCTTTTAACACAAAAAAAAATATTATTATTATTATTATTATTATCGTTTATTAACAGGTAATTGGTATTACAAGGTGGTATAAAAGATTAAAGAGCCTAGCTGCGGAGACTATTGGCATTAACGACCCATACATTGCCTAAAACCTAGCTTTTCCGACCATTTGCTTGTGCGAAGGGGAGAGGACCTACAATTTGAAGCCTATTCCGAACGGCAAAATTGAGAAGCTTCTCATGACAATTGATAATCTTGGATGTTTATCAAACGTTCGCAAGAGGTAGGGTGGAAGAAATTTCAAGGTGTTACTTGGCCCCGGTGGCGGGACAAAAAAAACAACTCGTTAAAAAAATTATTTTATAGGAAATGAGTAGGGTAAAGTTTGGTACATTTGACACCAGGGCATTAATATGACTGCAAATTTCACTGTTAAGGTAGCCTTAGACCCCAACAAATTTAAATGCAGAAAGAACCGGTATTTGAGTAAAAGAATCATCACGAACTTTGACAGTTATAGTGCAGCTCTTCTCGTAGTAGGTACACTTGTTTCTGAAAATTTTAGATCGCAGCGGTAAATCTTTGACCACCGGTTAGCAAGTATTTGTGAAATATAAATATCTGTTCTTTAAAGATTTAACGAATTTGTTAGCATACCTCTTTAATGTCAATAAAATAAAAGTGCATTGTGTGAAAAGAAAACAATTTCAATGAAAAAAGAAGAAAATTGTTATCAGGAACATTTGGGGCAGATTTGACGTTTCCAATGGGAACAAAAAATTGTTTTGATATTTCATCCGGCCCAATAGCTTTTCGTTTTTTGGAGTCTTTGACCGCCTTCCCAACTCCATCGACATTTGTGCCGGGTAACTTTTCATTGTTAGGAACGGCTCTTTTTGTACATCTATATTATATATCCCACGAAATGGTTCAGTTAGAAGTCCTTCACAAAGCTGTTGACATCTGTGTAATATTCTTACGTCATCCAAAAGAGGCAGCCCTTGGGCGTTGTTGATGAATTTGAGCATGCAAACAGTTTTCCTTAGCATTTCGTTTTCTCTAAGCCGTATTTCGAAGATGGTTGTTCCCCTGTCACAGTTCCTTGATAGCCTGGTTCGTATCGGCAAACGAAGAAGACATTTCTTCTAACTCCCGATGCAGGCCCTACACACACTCTCCTGAAAATTCTGTATTCCAATTAGAGGCGAGCTTTTTCATCTCCATTATTAGAGGGGATGTCTCGATCAATCTTTGAATGCTGCTTCGTCGTCATTTACCCCCAACTAAACAGCGCTTGTCATAATAGGCGACTAACGGGAGAAATATTAACCATTCATGTGAGTATAGCGATTAATCATCTTGAAACTCTCCCGCAAGTGTAATAGGGGCTTTCAAATGTCGTTGAAAAAGAGGCAGGCCTAAAAACTCCTGGATCACACAAATGCAACAACATCAGTATTTAATTTACCTCAGTGATGAAATGATCCAAAACCGGGAGGCCTGCGTATATTCGTTGAGGTTGAACCGGCGGATCAGTAGTATGCAGTAAAGTGTGAAGGTTACTTACTTACTTAAGGTGGCGCTACAGTCCGGGGTGGTCCTGGGCCTCAACCAACAAGCATCTCCAGGAAGCACGATCTTTGGTCAGGTGTCTGCAGCTTCGCACGCTAAGTTGGTTAAGGTCCCCTTCCATTTGCGTGCGCCACCTGAGTCGCGGTCTTGCTCTACTGCGCCGTCCCTTGGGTGTGGATTCGACGATCTTCCGGGCCGGAGCATTCACGTCCATTCGCTCTACATGACCTAGCCACCTCAGTCCTTGGACCTTCACTCTTCTGGTTAAGCCGATGTCGCTGTACAGCCCGTACAGTTCATCGTTGTATCTCCTCCTCCATTCACCGTCTCTGCGGGGACCAAAAATAACTCGAAGTATTTTCCTCTCCAAACAACCAAGAGTGACCTCATCCGCTTTTGATAGAGTCCATGCCTCTGCCTCAGCACCATAGAGAAGGACTGGGATTGCTAGGGTCTTTTAAAGGGTCAATTTAGTTGTTCCAGAGAGGGCTTGGCTACTCAATTACTTTCTTAGACCAAAGAAACAGCGATTGGCAAGAGTTATTTTTCGTTTAATCTCAGCGCTGGTGTCATTGCCTGAATTCATTGCGGAGCCTAGGTAGACAAAGTCCTTAACCACCTCAAAGTTATATCTGTCTATTGTGACATTCTGTGGGAGACGTCGGTGTTGGGTTTCCTTTCCTGATGACAGCATATACTTTGCCTTGCCCTCATTGATCGCCAAACCCATCTTCAGTGACATCCCACTGCGTTCTGCCGATTATGTCGATGTCGTTCGCGTAGGCGAGTAGATGGGCGGACTTTTGAAAGAAGTGCCTCTGGTGTTAGCATTTGAGTTTTCCACTATTCTTTCAAGAACGATGTTGAAGAAGTCACATGCCAGTGCATCGTCTTGTCTAAATCCTTTTCTGACATCGAAGGTCTCGCTGAGTTCTTTACCGACCTTAATGGAGCAGCGTGCATTCTCCATTGTCATCCTGCACAAACGGACGAGTTTGACATGGATGCCAAAACTAGACATTGCTCTTTAGATAAGATAGATTAGATTCTTTATTTCATGAAATATATGTACAAGGTGGCGCAAAAGTTGTCAGGTGGCGCAAAAGTTGTCAGCCGATATTCTTTCGCTGTAATTTTTGTTATGAATGAAAAACTTTGCTTCTGCTTTTGCATTATGTTAATTGGTGTCTTAATTTTTTTCTGTATCAGTTAACTTCACAAATATCAAAGTAGAATTTACATTTGCCGCCATTTGCAAAAATTATGCTTCTTCCGATAGGAAGATGACTTTTGAGCCACCTTGTATAATAGTTTGTGTTTGAGAACACGAGCATGGCAGAAATAGCCGTCTGTCGTTTTTTTTTTTTTTTTTTTTTTTTTATTGCTCTGTATAGCTCGTCTCTATAAATGCTCTCTTGGGCGGCCTTAAAATCGATGAAAAGGTGGGGGGTATCGATTTGGACTTCCTGGGTTTTCTCCAAGATCTGACGCAGTGTGAATATTTGGTCGATGGTAGACTTTCCCGGCTTGAAGCCACACTAATAGGGACCAATAAGGTTGTTGACGAACGGCTTCAAGCGTTCACACAGCACGGCAGATAAGATATTGTAGCCGATGTTAAGAACACTAATACCTCTCTTAGTAGCGTAGTTCAGAGAGTCTCCATCTTGAGTATCGGGCAAATAATGCTGAGGGTCCATTCATCGGGCATACTTTCCTCCGGCCATGTTTTACAGATGAGAATACATGAGAAAGCTTCTCAAATTTGCCGTTCAAATTCGGCGTTAAACTGTAGGTCGCCTCCACTTCGCATAAAAGTGGTTAGAGAAGCTAGGTTCAGGCCCTGTATGGGCCGTTAAGGCCTAATCTATGTACCTATGCATGTACATTTTACAGATGAGTTGGTGCATGCTCATAACCAAGTCATCGCCAGCCCCTTTGAATAGCTCGGCGGTTAGTCCATTTGCTCCTACGGCTTTGTTGGACTTAAGCTTAGATATGGCTATGTTCCCTTCGTCCAGGTCGGGTGGACGGAATTGTTGGTCTTGATCGCCCAGGTTGAATGGAGCATTCTGCTTGACAGCGGGATTTAGTTCGTCATCGCCGTTAAACAGCCTGCAGAAGTAGTTCATCTATATCCTCCGCATCGACTGCGATTCTACTGTGATGTTCCCTTGTTCGTCCTTGCAAGCTTCGGTTCGTGCTCTAAAGCCTTGGCAGGTTCGTTTTACCCTTTGGTAAAACTTCTGGGGGAAGAAGTGGGAAGGTTATGATTCCTTCAATCCTGCCCATTAGCTCGAGGTTAAGGAAGAAGAGAAAATGTTTTAACTATTGGAGCCTAAACCGACATAATATAGTCGTATGTCAGTGATTGCGCAAACTATAAAAATAAATAAATATCTGTTTGAAGTTAGTCCTTTGTTTACAGTCCGGCTCGTTGACAAAATTCTTTCTACTTTTAGAGCAAACAGAAATGAATATAATTTTTTTCACATGTATTCAATAAGTAAACAAAAGCGTCAATTTTTTTTTAAAGATTTTTTTTTTATTAAACACGTCAAAACTACGTTTCCCTACAGAGCAGTGGCTGTTCCTGTTGTTAGATTCTCCCACACATTTTGAGTGTGAAGCACTCTAAATAAATAATTTGAAAACTTCTATTGTACTCCTGGCTAACCGTATTTTATTTTTTTTATTTTATTTCCTTTAATAAATAAAATGAGTGTTTTTCAATTCCGCTTTCCAATTCAAAATTTCCACACATACAAAAATTCAAATGACGAAAAAGAAATTTAACTAAAAAACTATAACGGATGCCGAGTTTTTTCTCAAATTTAATTTGTTAAAAATTTGCATTTAAAAGCGGTCAATCAAAACACACATACAAACGCGGACTATCGGGCTGTAGAAAATGCGAATTTCATTCGGCCACAATGGCATGCCATACACTTGCTCTCCAGTCATGCATTTGGACATGGGTGGGAACGATAAAATAATACGCACTACAAACAACAAACGACTCCTGTACCGCTGTCGATAATCCCTCAGAAAAACAAGCTGCCTGACCAGAACCCGAATCAGAACTTGTTCAATTGCCATTCCTGACCATGCATTCGAATGCATTTTTCCGTGTTATAATTATTTTTCGCCCCCTCAGCGGGATAAAAAAAAATTGCTCCGAATAGCATTCAATCTATTTGGGTTTTTCTTTTATCCGCTTCGAACCACTTACTCAGTTATCGGGAACTCACCATTCAATGGAAGCTACCAACACGGGCCTGCCCAAAAGCGTTGCCAAAAATACGCAAACATTTAAGTGATCGAAACCGAAAATTGAACAGTCAAAAACAAATAAAGCAGGCAAAGGTTATTATTGCCTCCTGCCAATCAATCGCAGCAGCGGGTGGAAGCTGTACACGGCCACCAAACCCGTTGAAAGTATGTTGGACGCCCCTTACCTTGGGAAGAATGTAAATAGAATATTTAAGTGTTTTTCGAAACGCAAAGCACTGTTAAATATTCATGTCGATTGGTTTTACTTGTTTCGCAACGTATATTGAATTCGGAAATGCAACGCATCCAGGCGACGCGACGGACGGCGAGAGCTTCCAAATTTATTTTCTCGATAAAATCACATAGGACACAGGAGGAGTGTGCTGGAGCTGGTGGTGGATGAAAATTGAAAATTGAAATTTGATTCCCCGTCAGGTAGTAAAAAGAGGTCTGTCGAGCGGGGAATTTTGAATGCAAATTTGAAGTCATGCACTCAGCTGAAATGGTATTGAGCGCCGTTCCGATATGAACTGCACGGTGCGACTTAATTGGGAAAAAATTTAATTTAGTTTTACGCTCCCAGGAACTTCCATTTAGGGAGTGATTTGCATTTGCACCATAAAATATGCAGGGGTCAAACTACACAAGAAAAACCCTTGGTTCGGTTTGAAGTGCAATAGAAGAAGCAAAGTGATCATTACGTAGTCAGAGCGGTACAAGATTCGTATAAGACCGCAAACAGATGTATACTAGGAACTTCGACAAGGCGTTAGGCTCCACGTGGGGCCTACGACCAAAAATTATGCACTGGATATACATGTCGGTAGTTCAACCGATTCTCCTCTATGAAGTTCTGGTCTGGTGGCCCGCCTTGGAGAAGAAGTCCAACCTAACCTTGCTGGACAAAATGCCTCAGCATCACCGGTGCACTGAGAACCTCTCCCACTGCGGCGCTCCAAGCCATGCTCCACCTTCTCCCGATTGACTTCGTCGGCAAACAGTTGGCTGCCAGCTCAGCAAGAAGACTGAGTTGCTCCACACAATGGAAAGAGCAAGACACTGGACATGCCAATATACTATCGACGAATCGACATCTTCCTAAGGTCACCGACCACTTAAATACAATTTCAACCTGGGCTACCAACATCTTATCCCAGACAGAACCGAGTGAACACAACGTCACGTTGTACACCACGAATCGCTGTCAATTTTTAGGGATGGGTCCAAAACGGAGGACGCCGGAGTCTTCTATGAAGACATGAGCTTTCAGCTCTTCTTTAACCTTCCAGAACACTGCGGCGTTTTTCAGGCCGAAGTCACCACCGTCCGCCAAGCCACTGACTGACTGTCGGTTAATACGATATCGAAATCAGATATTGTAATATACATCGACAGTCAGGCAACCATCAAATCCCTTGCATCCAGCACTACGAGATCCAAGGCTGTGAAAGACTGCCGCGCATCTTAACGAAATAGCCGGTCAGTATAGCCTCACCCTTTTCTGGCTGCCGGGTCACTGTGATATACCAGCGAACTGTGAAGCTGACAAACTGGCTCGACGAGGCTCTTCTGGTTTAAGCAGCATAAGCGTCACCGATATAGAGGCGCCAACGTCTTATGTTAAACACCTCATAGACACCAATGCGGTGAGCGAAGCCAACCGTCGTTGGCACCAAGTCGACCAGTACAACACCGCAGGGCTGCTCTGGCCGACATTAAACAAACCCAGGTCCATCGGACTTCTGAGGCATAAGAGAGGAACCCTCTCCAAATTAGTAAACGCCCTCACCGGGCACTGTGCTATAGGAAGACATGCTCAAAGACTGGGCTTTCCCTACAATGACTTCTGCAGAAGCTGTAGGAACGAGGAGGAAGAGGTTGCACTCGCCAACATTAGGAAGGCTACACTGGGTGAATACCTTTTCAATGATCTAAACGATCTCAACAACGCCTGCACACCAAAGATAAGCTCCTTGATTCAGAGGAGCAAATGGTTCCCTGAGTAAGAGGGTGACCCACCCACCTTACACATCGCCATATTTGGAGTTGAGGTCATTAAGGATTTTCAAGGCTAAGTTAAGGAGTTGAAATAAAGATGGTGGCGGAAAGGAGCCTTAATGGGTCGACAGCAGTGCTCACGTTACCGAAACAAATAACTGACAACACGTCGATGAGAAAATTTGAAAAGTGGCCGTTAGGATGGAGTTGGTTCCGCCGCGTTGGAGTTACTTACATGCCACGTAAAAAAAAGAATAACTATTTATGAAAGAGACATCAGCTTCGGATATAGACCCCCTCATTAAAGATTACGACCCCCGTAACGTTAACGGAGTACGAATTGAGGGTATCTTTTGGAAACATACGTCCACCGTAACCTTATGCTGCTGCTCAAAAAAACTTGAATCTGTCCTTGCGCGGTATAAGGCAAACATTCCTGCGATCCAGGAGAAACAATGGATATAATGGGCAAATAATAAAAATTTACAAAATTTTACAATGAGTCGGAATCGGAGGAGACTTCTAGGAAAATATTTCTTCGAGAAAATAGAGGCATGGGGCTCCACAGGGAGATTTTTTGTTTTTCGATGGAAAATGTCAAGGTTTTCCCTTTTGAAGTTTGGATTCAATTGGTTGCCCATGTATCCCGACGGACCCGTTTTGGTGCCTGGTATTGTATGTGGTTGCTGTTTATCAAACTTGACAGTCCAACGTTGGCATCACTTGCAGGTGGCAATGGTGCGATGGTAGTGTATTCACCAAGTGATTGGCAGGTCGTGTGTTCGAATCCCGACCAGGGCCATGCTTTGTAAAATTGAATACACACAACAATTCAAATCTCCCTTAAGCAATTAAGGCGCCACCTGTGGAGAAAAAAGCACTATCGCACCAAAAACTTCTTTCCTATCCGCCTATTCTTTCAAGTAGTAAGCAGCACCTAAAAACAGGCAATGAATCATTTGCTGGGTGCTGCCTGTGGTAACATTATAAGGGTACTGTATCGATTACAGAAAAATTAAAAATCCCTTTAGCGCACGCAAATTATAAAAAAAAAAAACAAGTGTGAGTTCAGAGTCAGACGCGGTGGAAGTGAAACTTTGCGTTCTGATTAATCTGTATGAGATGAATACACTATTGAGGTGATAAACAGAGAGAGAGAGAGAGACTAATTGACAATTTTTTTATTGATTGAAGTAGGAAAGAACGAAAGAGAGAGAGAGAATGATAAATAGAATCACTTAAAGTAACATTTTAGTAAGATAGAAATTGTTAGATTCAATATAAAAATCATTTTCTATTATATATTTTTACAATATGATTGAAATTGCATCAAACATTATCATTACTATCATTATCGCTAATTTCTAAAAGTGACACTAGTGGCTTATGATAACTGAAATACGAAACAAATGTTCTACTTTGAATTTTATCTAAAAATCTTTGAAATACTGCGTCTATTGTTGTTCCTGATCTTGTTGTTGGCTCAGTTTGTTTATTAGATATTTTTAAGCTGAACGTGTTATTTAAAAATTCTACGAAAGGTTTTGAAGTAGGCTCAGCAAAATGTATGTTAAAATCTCCGCTCAAATTCATTGGTAGTGCGTGATATTTTTTTGTAAGTAGCCTCGACACCTCTGGCGTGTATTTAATTAAATTTTCATAAATGAACTCAATGATATCATTTATTTATTTATTCGGAGAAATATATATAGCAACAATGTGAAGCGTTTGTCCGTCATCTAAGGTGCTATGACAAGCACACATTTCTCCTACATTAGAAAGATGCACAGATAATGATTGAGTTTGTTTTGTAATTATATCTATTTGCAGGATTGAAACAAGGATGCAATCTTAGCCCTTTAGCTTTTTGCCTCTATATCGAAGACCTAACAAAAGACGTGTGGTATAACAATCGATGGGTTGCAAATCAAAATACTGATGTACGCAGATGATCTAGTCCTTTTAGCTGAATCACCCGAGTCCCTTCAGCTAATGATAAATAAATTGCGAGAGTACTGCTTGAAGTGGAACCTAACTATTAACCTAAGCAAATCAAAAATAATGGTCTTTCGGAGAGGAACAGGACGATTAGCTGCAAACGAAAAATGGTGCTATGGAGTGGAGGCTATAGAAACTGTAAAGGAATACCAATATTTGGGTTCCACTATAACAAGCAACTTGAACCTGGAAAAACACCTGGTCAAAAAGCTCTCTTCTTCCAAAAATGCGATCGGGACGGCATGGAAAAATATTTACGGAAATAAAGACCTATCAGCTAGCGCAAAATTCAAAGTTTTTCTGGCAACGTCCAGATGAATAATGCTTTATGCTGCGGAAGCATGGGACTGGAATCGGACAGAAACCACCGAAAAACTCTTAAGGTTCTTTCTAAAGCGGCAATTTCGACTACCAGACACAACACCTAACTACATGCTACTCATCGAAACTGGACTATTACCACTGTATATTACGTCTCTAAAACTCTACTTTAATTACATTATGAAACTCATGTACAGTCACGAAGGTAAGTTGGCAAGAAAGATTGCAGTCTCGATAGTAAGGTCGCAAAGCTCATGGTTTGAGGAATGGAAAAATCTAGCAGACCTTTGCGAACTCTCTTTCAATCTAAGCTTGGATAATTTGGCAGAATGGACACCATTATTTCATAACCTTCTCGAAAAGCTCCATTCCAGATCAAGAAAAGAAAACATTGAGCGAGCAAAAAGCTCAGTACATAGGGAACTTTATCCTGAACTCCAACACGATCTAAGAGAAGCCTACTACTTCAACGATAAGCTTAACAGTGAAACTATATCATTGGTATTCCGAGCAATAGGGGAACTATTACCGCTTAATTTCATACCGCATCGCAATGACTTAGCACTTAACTGCTCCTTATGCAACAGCAACGAAAGGGAAAATGTACTGCATTTCATCGCAAGATGTCCGATTCTAGCTGAGATACGGCGACAAATATGGAAACGGAATTACTTGGAACGAATAGACCTCATAGCAATTTTAAATGGAACGGATTGGAAAAAATTATCGCAATATATAAAAATAGCACTTACATATAGAAAGCAAATAATAAGAGAAGAATTTTAAATTTAATCAAACTTGATACCAGAGCACCATTAATTCACAAAATTAGAAAATGTATTAACAAAAGATATCATCTGGCTGACGGCCCTTCCGGCCATGCCTCAAAAGATTTATGTTTTTTAAAAAAAAAAAAAAAGAATTCAACTGTTTTGTAAATACCACTTTTTATGAATTAATAAATCCACTACTACTACTACTACTACTACTACTACTATATCTATTTGCGGAGTGATAATAAATTTACGAACACTGTAGGAGTAATTCTTAGTTCTATTTTCAGATGCTTTTTTTCTTGCACGATGCTCTCGGACACGATCAACGTTTCGTCGCCTGAGAATTGTTTTGTTCCATACGCCATTGGCTTTTTTTCGAGAAAAACGCATTTAAAGGTTTGCGTACTTGGTACTCCGAAACTGTGTGATACGATTTTTTTTTTATTTTTTTTATTTGAAGTTAGTCTTATAAAGAGTTCACCTACCAATTTCCAAAGTGTTTTGCCAAACCGTTAAGAAGCCACGTTAATTAACGTAAAAGTCTCCTTTTTTGACTTGTGTCCCACCTCCTACATTTTGAAATTGATTTTTTTTTCATACACGTGGAACACAAAAAAATGGATATGGCACAAAGCAATTCTCATCCATAATATATGAAAGGCCAAAAAGCATGGAGTTGGATGCTACAATTTGAAAAGAAAAATCGATTTCATCTTTTTTGTTAACAAAGTTTTTATTAAAAAAATACAATAAAATAAGAAAATTATTCAAAGTGTTTAGCATTAAACCAGTGAGTGAAAAATGGCAGATCAAATCAGATCAGAAAAGTACAGCTTCGAGTCATAATGTTCTCCTCTCAGCTGCGAAATTTCAAATAGATAATCCTCTTTGTTTTCTAGTGAATTTAGGGTTTTGAGTGAGCATTGCACAGTCAATGTTTGGCCTGATGTCGATTTGATCACAATTTGAACTCGTTCCATGTTATTCTTTCAATTTTTTTTAATAAATATGCGAACATTTGTAACGTTAAACTAAGAAATACGATATCTCATGAAAAACAAATAAATCAGTTGGCATAGGTACAATTTGAATTTTCAAATCTGACACATTTCACTCACTTGCCCTACCTCAAAACTAGGTACAGAAAAACTTGTGCTAAACTGATCTGCACAGCTTCATGGAACACAAATTGACAGAATGTAGAACACTTTGCGGCAAGTTTTTTACTCATGGAACACCAAATCTTGTACTTTTCTCATTTTTTCTGTACTTATCTGTGCAGCTAAGGTTCATTAAACACATCTATTGAAACCATATGTAATAATAAATAACAAATTCATTATTAATAGTATATTGTGTAATTGTGTGTTGAGAAAAAATAATAATTTTTACAAAGGATTTAATACTTTCATAGTTTAACGTAAACAACCAGTCTTTAATCTTTTTGATGTAACGTGAAAAAACCAAGTGTATCTCTTATAAATAACGGCAATTTATTAAAAAAAAGTAGTCATTCAATGATTTCCTGCTCGTACGTCTGCAACTAGGTTTTGCGGTTGCAGCACTATTCATCACCGCACCGAATTCATATCTTTATAATATCGAATATTCGGCCCTAGCGAATTATCCGTCGGAACGGAGAATTCTCCGATCTGATAAGAATCGGAGGATTTTTGCTTCGAGGTATTCTTCCGAACAGGTATTCGAAGCCTAAATCCTCCGATTCTAATCAGATCGGTGAATTTTCTGTTCCGACGGATACCTCGCTAGGGCCGATTATATACACAACTGTAATGGAGGTGGAACAAACCAATAGGCACTAAAATTTTGTTTGCGATCAGTGTTCGACATACGAGTACATAGCTTTTCTTTAACACGAGTGGACGTAGGACAAACCAATTCTCAACTTTGTTAATATTTTCTGTATCTCTTGTCGCCGTGATATGCACGTGGAACAAAACAATTCTCACAAAAAAATTGCGATAAATTATATGGAAAATTTATCCCAAACGTCAAAAAATGGTTTATGACACAAAACAATTCTACAAACTGTTGATTTTGGTGGATATGGGACAAAGTCGATGTTCGATATCTCGGGATTGTAAAGACTAAGAGCAAATCGAATCACAGATTTAAAAAGAGCAAACAAATTTACCATAGAATCCGTTCCTAACTCAAAAACGACAAAAGTGGCGTATGGAACAAAACAATTCTCAGGCGACGTTTTGTTTTCGGCATTATTTAATATATATTAATAATGTTAATAACAGAAAGCACAGAACAATTTTTAAAAGTGCGCGATAGTCACTACAATTCAAGGCCGTAGCCAGACAATTTTTTCGGGGGGGGGGGGATTATTTTTCCCATACACCAATTAGTGTGTACCTTTCTAAATGGTAGCTAGATGTAATAAATAAAATTAATGCAGCCCATTTTAGCCGAAAATCGACCAAACATGATTTTTAATTGGGATTATTGGTATTATGGTAATATTGGTAATTGGGATTATGGTACACTTTACGGATTGGTGCACAAAAAAAAATTGAGATAACAATTAAACATGACATTACGATGATAGGGAAGTAGGAAAAAATGTGTTGGAAAATTCTGTTCGTCCGTCTGCCTGTTTACAGATCTTCAGCCTAAGCGGATGGGCCGATTTGCAAACTTGGTTCATAGTGTTTATTTAGTAGTATCACACTAGGCATAGTTGAAATTGGAATTTTAGCTCTAAAACAATGGTATATGTCATATAACGGTTTGTTAAAACTTAATTTTTCTAAAAACGGCCTTAACGATTTAAATAAAACATTCTATCTTTTGGTAAGAATGGATTTTGCGAGACTTATCTTGAAACGGTACCTCCTATAGAACCGATTTTTTAACATCACAATTTCTCGCTAACAACAAAACCGATTTCAATTAAATTTCAAATTTAGGAAGGCTTTTATGATCAAATTCATACATAACCTTTTTGTTTTTTTGAATATGCTGGAAACGGGTTGTTGAATTTTTCCAGAATTTTTTCCAGATGAAAACTACAGATTTCCTTGTATTGACATATTTACTCAAAAAATTGCAAAATATTTTTCAAAAATTAAAAAAAAACCGGTCTAAAAAAACGGCTTTAACGATTTTCAATATTTTTTTTTCCTAGGTAGACTATAATTGCAAATAAAATATTGCATACTTAGTTTTTCCAAGAAATCTCTCAAACAAATTTGAAAAACTAAAAGACTTTTCCAATATTTTTTTAAATAATTTTAAGTTATTATTTATTAGGTACATATCATAATTCTTTAAGATTTTATTACTACAAAAAGTATTACATAACATGTAGGAAGGAATCATTTTTACAAAATTAAATTCAATCTTCTGGCCTTCTGCGCTGCAAATATATCTAAAACTTCCTCAGTGTCAATCTCAATTTGTTGATGAATTCATATTGCCGCCAATCCTGTTAATCTTTTTTCACCGGTAGAATTTCTTAGATAAGTTTTTAGACGTTTCATTGTCGAAAATGTTCTTTCCGGTGTACATGTTCAAACCGGTAGTGTCGCCAAAATTTTAAGAAGCTTGTGGATGTCAGGAAACAGATCCTTATTGCGTTCCCCAAGAGCTGTTATTGCACTCTTTGAACGCTCTATATCTTTTTGTGTATGGCATTTTGTCTTCTATAGCGTAAATTCAGCTTTTAAAGTATCCCAATCCAAAAAAACATTTATAAAATTTGAAGTTTTCTTCGTTATAATTTTGTTCGTTTTTGCCAACGATCGATTGAATCAAAATGCACAAAGAGGAAAGTATGGACTCATGGTTTTCAAATCTCATTTTAAGCTGACTTATCCTAAAATAGGTTTCAGGATCTGTTGTGCTCATGTTTTGTCTGTGCTGCTGCCTTGACACAATTCGTGAAATTTTAAGTTTTTCATCTACAATATTAGCTAAGTTTTGTGCAGTCTCAAAAATTGTTTTG
This sequence comes from Portevinia maculata, assembly GCA_949715645.1. NCBI lineage: Eukaryota > Metazoa > Arthropoda > Insecta > Diptera > Syrphidae > Portevinia > Portevinia maculata. Next base: position 8,072,374 of record OX454526.1, on the reverse strand, counting down.
AATTCCGGAATGATATTCCTTGGAATGTGTTTGTTATTAATTCCACATGTTCCAATCCAGACACTAAGTCGCATGAAGGGGATTGTAAGATCTTACAAAGTGGCAATGTATATGTAAACAAAACACTCATACAACACAAACTTACTGCAAAATCTTTAGCTGAAAAAGATCTTAAAAAGCAATTCGCCTTCGATGACGTATCAGAGTCCTTATCACTACACAACTCTTCCAAAGCATCAATTATCGCTTCAAAAATTTCCTTAAACCTCATCAACCCATTATGGTTTTCCACCCAGCGTGTTTCACACATTGCTGTTAAATTTTTCCATTTATTTTGAGGATAATTTTGTTTAATCATTTCCTGCAACAAATGTATGCGCTTTGCCGATAATTTAAAAAAAATTCCAACGGATTTTTTGGTACCAATACAGGTTGAACTCCGTTAAAACTGCCTTTCATAGCTTAAAACTAAAATCAGAAGTTTTTAACATAATCAATAATTATTTGAGTACAAATTTCATACTGATGCGGAAAAGTATGATTTACAAATGCATTTTTAAAAAAATTCGGGGGGGGGGGTCAAACCCCTGTGATCCCCCCCGTGGCTACGGCCTTGCTACAATTCAACACTGTACTGGATAGAAAATAATAAACTATAGATTTCAACGTTTTCTTTCTCTCTCCTTTTCTTGCTCGTTCTTTCTTCTTCATTATTCCAAGTATATTCAGAGTGTATTATATGTCATTCTCTCACAGCCTAATCCCTATAAATACATTTATAGTTGTCTCTTTTTCGTTACACTTTTACGTTTCATAACATTCAATTCACACCGTCCCAAAAGAGGTTTCACTTCAAAAAAAAATCGATAACGTCAACGAAGAAAAGAAGCAACTTTCAATATAAGAGAAGACATTAGGTGCGTTTCTTTGGGAAATGTATCCGCGGTTGCCCAAGATCGATCCCCAGCAACATAGGCAGCAGCGTTTTTGTTTTCAAATGCTGGCCCTAATATGTCAACCATGCTGAACCAGTGATGGAATAAATAGTACTGACACAGATAAAAAAGTACGTAAATATTTTATTTAAACCAAAAAAAAAATAATTAAAAACTTATTAATAAGATAAAAAGCAAACCAAGTATTAGGGTGAAAAAGAACTCTAGAACACAAGTTCACCTAAATATTTTTCGTTTTCCTTAGGCGAGAATGATTTGACTTCAGTATGTACTGCTTTATCCTGCTCTATGACTTGAGTAGTTCAGTTCTTACGGATTGTTTTTAAGAACCTATGAACCTATGAGGTTCAGAACATGTATAGTATTGAATTTGTTTGGCATCACTTTCAACTGACTAAAATTAATATTTTTGATTTTAATGATTTTCAATATAAATTTGTTAATAAACTCTCTGACAAATGTCAGAAAAGTCAAATTTGCATTTAAATTCTTAGAACCGTAAAATAGTTCGCATTGGGCTCCGTACTTTTTGCCATAAAAAATCACGTATTGTAAAAACTCAACTGTTAATATATATGTTGCCTTATTTAAAAGTAAAAATAAAATTCAACTTTTACAACGTTGAGAAAATAGCACTGAATATTGAGAAGTGGTACTTTCGTATCTGAAAATTTAGGACAACTGTACACCTTTTTCCAACCGTGATGCTGACATAAGCTGTCAAAAAAAAAAACATTGAACAGATTGTGATCAGGGTTGTGACTTTACTGCAATTACAGTGAATCTACTGCTTTTTTCGAAAAATAAATCTACTGCCTTTAAATAAAATCTACTGCACTGTTGGTCATGCAATATGTAAATGTAATCCAAAAAATATTTTTTTATTTCTATCACTGAATGCAGTCAGTCCTAATTATAATGTTCATAGATACTTCTTTCGGCAATTGGCTATATTTTGATCGCAAACGACCAGAGTGTATCCATATAATGAGTAGGGATACTCTCTCTACATATGCATTTCCTACTATTACAAAGCAAAATGCTGAAAAAAACCTACAATATGTGGAAGCAGGTCAAAAGGATTTTTTTTTAACGCTTATGGTACACAGTATATTTTGCCTGTTTCACTACATGCGGCATGCTTCGTAAGACGAATGATTGTGGGTTTTTTCATTTTGCTTTTTTAAAGGCGTATCGACTTGATCCTCGTTGTGTGTATCTTTTCACTTCGTGCAGTGCTACCTGCTTTGCTTTTTTTAAAATGGTTTATGGCTGGTTTTTCTGATTATTTTTTTTACTGTTTACACCTAATTATGAACCTCTACAATTATACTTGTCAAAAATATGAAAATAAATGCTTCTTCTTTTCTTTGATTTCGCTAAAAATAATGCAATCCGGTGTTCAGCCTAGTAACAATAAAAATGATTTGAATGATTATTTGCTAGTTTTTATGGTTGCTGGTCACACTGGTTTTGCAATTGGTTGGGAAGGGCGGTGCGTTTTTTCATAATGTATTTTTAAAGGCGTATTGACTTAAATTCTTGTCAGTCGTGCGAAACAAGTGAAGAAAACCCAATACTGTTTGTTCTCAGAGCAAACAAATAAGAGTGTACGTGTTTTTTAAAAGATAAAGTTCAACTGTTTTTTTAATTTAAAAAAATTGTAAGCACTAATTTCAATTTATTTGTTCGTTTTAAAGACCCTTTTCAGCAAAGTGCACTACGAGCCAACTGTGAATTTAGAGCTTGCGAGATTAAAATGCAGTAACAATAACTCAAAAAGGAGGACAATGTGAAAAACATTTTCAAACGCGAGTCTGACTATAAAACTGTTGATTTTGGTGGCGAAAATGCGTTTTATTATTTTGCAGGCTTCATTTAAAAAAAAAACGTAAAAAACACAAGTGTGAGCTGAAATTAAGTCAGAAACCTAGTGTTTCCTCCATATTCACAGATTTCAAAAAAACTCTTCTCAAGAGTTTTTAAAAGCGATAGAGAGCCTGGAGCAACAATTTATTTCTCGTTTTCCCAATTTGTACTTTTGTAATAATTTTGAAATGAAAATGTATAATTATATATTATATATTAAAGAATGAATTTGATTACTTTTGCTGTAAAATCAAAACAAAGAATTATTAGAAATTAAAAGAAAAATTATGACATGAATGAATTTTTGTTTTGTTCTGTTTTTGTTATGTTTTAAAGAAAAATTAATGTTTATTTTATTATTTTAAATTATTTATGTGTATATATGTTATGTCTTCCGTATATTTTGAAAATATAAAAATCTACTGCGAAACAGTTGAATCTACTCCGTTTTTTTTTTTCAAATCTACTGCGGACATTTTTTCAAAAAGTCCCATCCCTGATTGTGATGAAAAATGTTTAGATATGAAGTTTCGGAAGCATTATATTTGCAGCATGTATCCACCGCAGCCACTGCTGTGGATGTTATCCCCAGTGGTGTTGGATATACAATGTTGTTGTTGTTTAACGTGTAAATTCGAGCACTGCTGGGGAAACATTTCCCAAAGAAACACACCTATTGTGGTAAGAGCGCAACGCAGATGCCTCCGAGAATACACAGAGTTTCGGTTGTTCTACGCAGGCTGTGGACATATTGCACCGCATAATTAAATGCAACTTGCAGTTTACGATGCGATAATGAGTCGAGATTGCTGTAGACAATTACAGCATACGCCATGAGAGGTAGTACATGCTTTATTATAAGCTTTTCACCGAATTTCAATTGGAATAAAGTCTACGGTAAGCCATAATTTACGTAGACATCCGTAGATTCAACCAACAAACAAACTGATATGATTGTAACTGGATAGGCTCAGGCTGCGGTTTATTACCAAACCTAGACTAGTGAGAGATTCAGCTGCCTTGGTTTTAGTATCATTTAGCCATAAATATATCTGGAAAAAAGAAGAAAATAATGCAAGAGTTAGATGCCCCTTTGGCGTCACCTAGTTCGTAATTAAAGAAGGTGTACACCAGGAAAGCGTCTAAATTCCTTTGATATTTATTACAGCCCTTGATTATCTGCTTAAAGGAAAGGTGACGAACCCCAAAGTGTATCAGTTATTCTTTCCTGAGGATGGAGCTATCATTAGCGAGGATCAATCGTCCCTGCAACAAGCACTTGATGTATGTAAGGAAGTTTTTAGGGGAATGGGTATCGTATTGGTAAAAAAAAAAAACAGAATAATTGAGCTGCTCGTTCTCTGATCCACTCCGATCTATCTTCTTCTTCCTACTCGTTGAACCAGTTGGAGCTTTTGATAAAGCTTAAAAGACTTTAAAAGTCGATGTTTATCAGATCGTTGAGATCCCAAACGAAGTTTTCGTCTTTGAGAGAGAGCAAGGCATGTGCCAAGAGGGTGGAGAATAGTCTCCTCCTCCTCCTCCTCCTCCTCCTCCTCCTCCTCCTCCTCCTCCTCCTCCTCCTCCTCCTCCTCCTCCTCCTCCTCCTCCTCCTCCTCGCCCAAGCAGCTTTTGCAGAAGTCATTTGTATAGACGCCATGCCAATTGTAGGACCTATGTGCAGTTTGTTCAGAGAGATCAAACAGATACAGCTTTGTCCAAGTCCGTTGTGTCGCTAGACAAGTGTGGCCACTTGTTCACCTAAGGTTAGTTCTCTCAATGGCCTCCCTCATAAACTTGTGTTTGCATGTAGCAATTGGAATGCCTAAAGTACCTTTATCAGGTAGAAGGATTAGTATGGTTCCTTTTCTGGCGAGTTCATCAGCCCCACAATTCCGTGGAAAATCTCTGTTTCCCGGCACTAGGACTACGATGGAGTTAGTTGAGACAGATTCCAGAGATTTAAGCGCAGCTTGGCTATCTGAGAAGATTCGGATGTCCATAGCGGGTATCACGTTCCCCTTCAGCCATAACACGCTGCAGTGATTAGGGAGACGAAAAGAGAAGCTAAGGTTCAAGCTGTCAGGTAACACACCTCCACCAACCCGCTCTGCGGTTTTGGATCCATCGGTGTAAAAGCGGATTGATTGATCTTCGACAGGGGGTGGGGGGGGGGGGGGGGGGGGTGGCTTCCTCCCAGAATGTTCTGGGGGCACGTTGACTTTGAAGTTTTAGTCAAAACGGAGCTGAGGGGTGGTGTAGCTAGTCTTTGCTGCTACGGACGATTCTAAGATTTTTAGGAAATAGAGGAGTGGCCGATTTCATTCTCGAACCACTGGAACGTTGTTTTAAGGCGGACAGCCGTACCAGCCGCCGCTGGCGTACTAAAGATGTCAAGGGGTGTCAGTTGAAACAGAATGTTCATTGCAGCAGAGGGAGTAGTGCGCAGTACACCACTCATGCGGAGACAAGCTAATCATTGGACTTTACCTAGCTTATCGCGATTTATCGCTTTGCCTAATGCAGTCCACCAATCAACAACCACCCCGTACATAAGTATCGGTCTTATTACCGAGATACACTTTGCTTCAAGTAAATAAGCACAAACATTTTTTAAGCTGCGTTGTCCATTTTTTTAAAACCTTGTGCCGTAATATATCATTTGATGATGCTAACTGTTTGTTTATGATGTTGACAAACTAAATAGGAAATAATAATTCAAAAAGTGCCGCTATTTTTTCCCTGGTTCAACAAATATTGAAATTGGAAATAAAAGTTATTGGGATTAAATGAAACAAGTTTTTCTTAAAATAGTTTTTTATTGGTTAATTTTAGTAGTGGATACTGCCGCCGTTATTCGTAATAGTTTCGTAAATTCGATCCGGCATTGAATCGTACAGCCTCTTTATGTAGCCCAGCGAAATTTCCCTCCAGGCGAATATAATGGCTGCAATAAGGGATTCTCTGTCCTCAAACTGACGGCCAGACTCATAAACATTTCGTACTAACCATCCCGAAACATTTTCTATAAGGTTCAGGTTCGATGAGTACGGCGGCCATTGAAGCAATTCCACATTCCGCTCCTCTATCTATCCATTAGGGAAATTTCTTTTCAAATTTCCTTTATAACTTAATGCAGTAATTTTTGAGGTTTTTAACTCAAACTCAACAGTGTCATAGTAGCTAACTGCTTCACATACCATAAAACCACCTTCTCGACTATGATGCCGCACTAAAAATCATTCCTCTTTCCTCACATCGTGGAAGTAATAGTTAAACCCATCGGGGCCATTAAAATTAATCTTCTTCTCATTCGAAAAGACAACGTGAAGCCATTCATTTTTAAAACTCATATGGAGTCTAGAGAATTCTAACCGCATACACTTCCGTTTCTCGTTAAATGGTGGTTTCTTTTGAATTTTTAACCGTTTTAGACATTTGGCACTATTGATAACCCTTCGCACTGTTGAAACGCTTGCAGTAACACCGGCTTTCTGCTTTATTTTTGCCGCAGAGTCGCAGGAATTGGAAGCACATCTTAAAATTGCTCTGCGATCAAATGCTGTTGTCGCCGTTTTTTGACATCCTTTCATGTTTTTTTCCGTACGAATCTTTGCTTCTTAAATAAGAATTGGACCACTCTAAGACTTCGTCCAATTTTGTCAGCTATAGAACGCCTGGTTAGTCCTGCTTCTTTTAGTAAATCGATTTTAGCTCTTTCAACACTACACTCTGTTCCAACTGAATAGGTACAAGCTTTTTCAAATCTATATGGCTCATTATTTCCACATAATGTACATGAATCTATAATTTGATGCTGCTAACTATTTGTCTATAATGTTGCCAAAAGAAATGAGAAAGAATAATTCAAAAAGCACCGTTACTTTTTCTCTGGCTCTCGCAAAACATTTCATAAGGAAAAATGATTTTTTTTTGCGTCAACTGAATAGGTACAAATAATGAAATCACAAAAAAACCGCCATTGGAATGAAATAAAACAAGTTTTTCTTATCAAATTATTTTATTTGTTGATTCTAGTAGTGGGTACTGCCTCCTTTGTTCATGATAACTTCACAAATTCGGTCTGGCATGGAATCATAAAGTGACTTTAACAAGTCGAGCGAAATTTCTCTCCAGGCTAATTTAATGGCGGCAATTACAGATGCTTAGTCTTCAAATTGATGACCAGACTCATACACTTTTCGGGTTAACCATCCCCATACGTTTTCCATAAGGTTCAGGTCCGGTGAGTATGGTGGCCACTGCAGCAATCCTACATTTTGCTCCCTTAGCCAGTTTTTAACTATTCGCGCCGTGTGGATAGGTGCGTTGTCCTGCTGGAAAGTCCAATTTATCCCTCCAAGAAAATGATTGAATTTAGAAAAATTTCTTTCTAATATTCCTTTGTAAGTAATCGCGGTCATTTTTGCTGTTTGGAACTCGAGTTCAACAGTTCCGTAGTAGGTAACTGCTCCCCAGTGGCGGACTAAGCCCGTCAGAGGGCCGGGGCGGCAAAGCTGAATGAGGCCCCCAGCTTTAAAAAAAATGTAGTTTTACAAGCTTTTTATTCAGTTCACATTTTTATGTATAAATAAGTGTTTCGTTAAAATCTGGCAAGTGAAATTTGTATTCGAATTAAATTATTTAGGCTAAATGAATATACATACCTACAATTAGAATGGATATGGGTGAGGAAAATAAAATACGAATCAATCGACAAAAAAAAAATAAGTTAAAATAAATCAATGATAGTTTTTTTATTTTTTGTAGAGTGTTATATGTGTTTTCGTGACTTAAATTTACTGAACTCCTCAATAACTTCTTTGAAATCGATTTCTTTGGAAATTTTTCCTTCTATTGATAGCACGGCTAGTTTACCCAGTCGCTCTTGTCTTGATCCATTGTAGATCGAAGATAATTTTTAATTAGTTTAAGTTTCGCAAAAACTCCTCTCGCATGATGCAACCAAGATGCAAATGGTCAAGAAGTATTGAAGTATGAGCGATATACAGAGTAACGATTCACTGAAGTCCCATTTTATTATAAATTTAAGGATTTTGGGACCCCAAGACCGGTGGCCCGGGGCGGGCCGCCCCTTCCGCCCCCTGGTTAGTCCGCCACTGCTGCTCCCCACACCATAACACCGCCCTCTCGGCTATGATGCCGGGCTAAAAACTGTTCCTCCTTTCTCACATCGTGAAAGTAGTAATTAAAGCCATCAGGCTCATCAAAATTAAACTTTTTTTCATCTGAAAAAACAACGTAACGCCATTCTTCTTGCCAAGTCATATAGTGCCTAGAAAAATCCAAACGCATACACTTCCGCTGATGGTTTAACGGTGTTTGTTCTGAATTTTAAGCCGTTTTAAATGATTGGCACTGTTGATGACTCTTCTTACCGTCGAAACACTAGCACTAACGCCCGCTTTTTGCTTTATTTTCGCAGCTGAGTCGCAGGAATTGAACGCACTTCGCAAAATTGCTCTTCTATCAGCCGCTGTTGTGGCCGTTTTATAACCTTCTTTCATATTTTTCCCGTACGACTCTTTATTTCTCAAGTACGAATAGATCAAGTTAAAGCTTCGTTCAATTTTGGTAGCTATAGCACGCCCGGTTAATCCTTGTTCCTTAAGTAAATCGATCTTAGCCTTCTCAACACTGCTAAGTGATTTTTTTCTACCCATCGTTCTCCAAATTTACAAACAAATGACAATTAAATAAATTAATTCACTCAGAAAACTTTAAAAATTGTTTAAACGGGTTAAGCTTCTCGGAACACACATGAACAATGAAGATAATGACTATGTACCTATTCAGTTGACGCAAAAAAAACTGAATTTTTCCGTATGAAATGTTTTGCGAGAGCCAGAGAAAAAGTAACTGTGCTTTTTGAATTATTCTTTCTCATTTCTTTTGGCAACATTATAGACAAATAGTTAGCAGCATCAAATTATAGATTCATGTACATTATGTAGAAATAATGAGCCATATAGATTTGAAAAAGCTTGTACCTATTCAGTTGGAACGGAGTGTATTTAGATATTTAAATCTACCCAATTTTCTTTGAAATACAAGTAATCAAATAAAATTCACTTAAAGCACTTCAACTGTTGATCCAATGTGTCAATCTCCACAAAATACTCATAAGCAGTGAAAATAATGACCTTGTGTCTATTCAGTTGACGCAAAATAAAACTTCACTTTTCCATATTGAGTGCTTTGCAAGGGAACCAGGGAAAAAATAGCGGTACTTTTTGAATTATTCTTTCCGATTTATTTTGTCAACATCATAAACAAACAGCATCATCAAATGATATATTACGGTACAAGGTTTTGAAAAAATGGACAACGTAGCTTAAAAAATGTTTGTGCTTATTCAGTTGAAGCAGAGTGTATATAGCCAGTTGGTAATGCAGGGTTGAAAGAGCCATTTATTACCCATGGCTTTTTTGCAAGAGAAGAGGGCTACCGTAGCTTTTCGAACTCTTTCTTGTATGTTAGGTTTCCAGCTGAGCTTTTTATCCAGAATGAGACCCAAGTATTTAGCTTCGGCAGAGAAGACTAAGCTTGTGCCCCTAATTGACGGGGGTCCAATGTGTGGAATTTTATATTTCCTAGTGAATAGAACAAGCTCGGTTTTGTGGGGGTTAACATCTAATCCACAACGATCTGCCCAAGTCGTTAGCTTGTTGAGAGCGTTTTGGAGAAGTTCTTTCAGTGTGTTTAGGTGCTTACCTGAGGCGGCAATTGCAACGTCGTCTGCATAGGCAATCACCCTGCAGCCCAGGCACATCAGCACCTTGTTCAAATCACCACTATGCTCCAGAGAAGGGGGGGATAGGACTCCAACTTGGGGGTTCCTCTACTGACAGATCTTCTGGCGGATGTCACACCCAGTTTTGAGTTAATAATCCGGCTTGTGAGTAGTAGATTAATTAGCTCACTAAGTGAGTCATCTATTTTGAGAACTGACAGTGCATTTGCGATCACGGATATATTGACATTGTTTAATGCGCCTTCAATGTCCAGGAATGCAACCATAGTGTATTCTTTATGGGGAAGGGAATATTCAATTGATTGTATGTATGGCTGTTTCAACAGATTAGGCTTTGCAATATTCATGTTGAGCCGTAGAGAGTCTTATACCAATGTTAGTGCGTAGATGGATATCAATCAGCCTTTCTAACATTTTTAGAAGGAATGATAATAGGCTTATGGGTCTGAGATCCTTAGGATCCATGGAGCCATTTACCGGCTTTGGGTATAAAAAATACTTTCACTTCTCTCCATAACAGCGGAATGTAGACCAGTTCCATGCAGCTTATCATAATTATCTCAAGCAGAGGCAAGATGATATCCGATAACAATGTTGGACAGCGTTCAAAAAGTATGAGGTCAAATGAACGGCAGCTAAGATGAATATGATTCACATGACAGCTGGAGTAAAAAGATTGATCGAATAAGAAGTTCCGAGATCCGAGGAAGCCTCCACGTCAAAGAAACTTCTCGAAGAAAATGGGCGAGAAGAGATCCTACGAACCCTGTCACAAAGGCAATATCAATCAGCGTTGAAATAAATACAAACGCGAAAGAGGGGCAGGCCTTCAAACTCCTGGATCACACAAATGAAGCAACACCAGCATTCGATTGGCCTCAACGACGAAGGGATTCAAAATCGGAAGGGCTGCCTTTTTCTCTAAGGTCGAACCGGCGAACACCACAGGCGGACCACTAGGGATGCAGTTAAGTGGGAGCGTTATGATCCCATTAATCCTGGTCATAGCCTCACCGTTATTAAGGGAGAAGCAGAACACCTATGAATCAAAATTACAAGTACGACCTTAGAGGAGTGTATAAAATGAGCTCCCCTATGAAATGCATTAACAATAATGCAGTCCTATGTCCTAGAATGAATTCAATGGAAAGTGCGGTTTCAATAGACCAACCTCTTCTCGTAGAACTATTCAGTCAATGAATAGCACTCGAAATTGTAACGATGTCTACGACTACGTACTTCAATTGATTCGAGTATAAACGGGACAAAAGAAAACAACGCAACTACGCACATGCAAACAATTTCATGCAGACAGGATACATCGTTGATGCAAGTGCTCTTTCAAAGGCTACAACTGCTGCACGGGTAACGATAATAACCGTGATGATGTGCTCCTGCCTCCTGGGTACATTTATGTACATACCAACGGCATTGTCATCCTTTTGTACACCTTCGCACTACATAACCAATGCGCTGCACTCGCTTTTCTACCAAATTCAAATATTTATCCAATTTAATTAAAATTTCAAATCTCACTCCTCGCACTCGCATCCATAAGGACCAAGGCTTCAAGGGTGGAACAAAATCAAGGAAAATCATTCCGAACTTTTCCATCATAATGATAATTGAAATTAAATGTAAGTATTGACAGAAATTCCCATCGCACGACGTGGAGGCGGAGTGGGCCGAATGTATCCCGCATCGAGGATGTGATCACATGTGAAATCAGAATCATCAGCTCGCCGAAGGAGGTATGATGATGACAAGCTCTGGGAAAGCGATAGTACCATAAATTCACCCCGCGCCCGATCTTAGGTTTGTGGACTGGTTGTGGTGACGGCACGACGTGCGGTGGCGTCGGCTTCGGCGATGATGTCTATGACTGTGATGATGTTGATGACACTGGGTAAACAAGAGTGACACATCGTTTAACTGTACTGCGGTGGAATTTCTTGGTACCCATGTCGATCTCTTGTTTGACATGATAACGCGGTTGGAAGCAGTCGCCACGTTTGCTTCTAACTCGACTGCGACTACGCTCCGTTTGGTGTTGGTAAAATTATGAATCCAATGAACGGTTCAGACGCCAGGGTTCAAGTGTACGGATTGCAATTTTTCTCATCGCAATTCGTTCTTTCAAAAGGAAACGCAAATATTTTCTCTTGTCATATTGTGGGGAACAGGATGACTTACTCCTTATTCAATGGAGATACGTCCTCGTTTCCATTTGTGGTAAAAATGTGCGTGTGGTTTCGCCAAACAGTAAACATAGTTCTATGAATCGGGCGGGTTACGGACGGATCCGGTAAGCACGCACATTGTTTGGAGTGATTGGGCTTGGATCCCCCTGATTTTGCCACTAATACAACTATTGTCGACTCTTTTGTAGGTGGAGGTGCATTTGCTGGGCACGTATATGTCCTTGTCATCGACTTGAACATTCCTGGGGAATGGCATGGGCGTGTGTTCGAACAAATTATGTTGTTTTGTGTGTGGTGTATTTGTTTTTGCTTTTTGTTTTATTCGCTTTTTCTCTATGCCACTCTGGGTCACATTAAGGACAAGCAGTTCTATGGATTGTGACTGTGCTTCAAAGAAGTGTGTCTTTTGGAAAATAATTGGCAATTATTATCTCTAGCAGATGTTTTAGTCAACACTTGCCTTGGGCGATAAAAGTTAACACTGTCATACGCAATAGGCTTGCTAATGTACGTAGCCTAATGTCAAGATATCGGCGCATTGTTTGCGTTATCATATGAAGTAGAAAGTGCCTTGGGGAACTAATGAAAAGCAACAGCACCTGCAAGTAAAATAATAGGTATATATAATTTTGTTGACAGTCCTAGAGATTGATTATCTCGGTAAATATAAGGGCCTGTGTAGACACTTGGTTCCATTCTGTATTGCTCTGGCCTTGTTATGCTTCCCTGGTTTTCTTTCCTCAATCAACGTTGTTTAGCCATCCCGATGTTCCTATGTTCGGTACCGAGCAGATATACATATTATGATGTGAGCCAAGAAGCTTAAGGTTTTTGCGACAGCGTTTAATTTTATTTCAGAAGCAGAGAAGAAATTGCTTTCAAGGCTGCCTTGCGGTCGACCGAAAGGTTAATCTCATATCATTGTGTTGTCACGACTTGCTATTGCCCCTTTCATGCAGCTCAGTGGTTATCAGAACCTCTGATGGGAAGACGCTGATTCGATCAGATACCTAAATTGACTTGGGTGTTGCTTCCCAACTAAATCACCGCGCACATTAAACGATGGGATTGAGCGTTTGCAGAAAGCTAATTACTCGGATGAAATAAAATATCAGTCGTGATGACGTTGCCATACTTGTTTCGCTAAAATACAGGATAAATTGGAAAATATGTACAGTACACTCTCGATAAAGTGAACTAATAAAAACCAGGCCTGTTCATACGAGCGAGATTGTTCACATTACCGAGCGTGGAAATTTTAAGCCATTCGATAGCACCTATAGCCAACCAGTGTATAGTCTAAAATATTTTTTATGATCTAATGATGTTTTTATTATTTTTTCTCAAAAGATACAAAAAAAAAACAAGATTTATCATCAGTTTTTTTTAAATACATCTTTAATCAATAAAAACTTAACTCACTGCTTGTGAAAATAAAAGGAGACATAAATACATGTGTGTGTAGTACTAAAAAGGAAAAAGGAATTTATATTTTTAAAAAATAATTTGTAACTTTTGTTTGTTTCTTTCTTAAATTTAAGTCAATTTAATAAAGCCTTTTCTTGCAACCGTTTTATGACAAAAACATCTTTGTAACCAACTACGTTAAATCCTGGCCACTCGAGTACCTTGTCAAAAGAAAGTATGGCATCTCTCGAAGAAACCGAGCATGTCGGGCGGTCGGGAACTAGTTGGCATTTTCATTTTCATTTTCCGCTTCCTCAATATCCGATGGTATCTGATCTTCGTTCCAGTCGTTTATATCAATAACTGTGTGAGGAACCTCTACATTGATATGATTAAGCAAAAAGATCTTCGGCAACATTCGTGATTGGCTGACTATGAAGAATACTAAGGGGTATATCGTCTTCGTCCTCTTAGCTTTCAACGGATCCAAGAGTGTTATTCCAGCATTTTTCAATAACAGAAACATTAACGCTATCACAAGCTGCTCTTAAGTTAAGCACCGCATCCTTTATTGTTATAGATTTAACTGCTTCACAAATGTTGCCCGAAATAATTTCATGAAACTTACAAAACGCAACATCTTTATGATATGACAAACAAAAGCTTACCTTTATCTGCAGCAACAAGCGATAACAGCAAGCTTTTTCTGTAGAAAAGTTTAGTCAGGCAAATAACATTCTGGTCCATAGGCTGAATTATCGGGGTCACATTTGGGGCATATAAATTACTGTAATGCTTCCATCTGAACTTCGAAACTCACTCTCCGGTGGATGACTTGGGGCATTAACAATTATAAGTAACGCTTTGACTGGTAAACCATCTTTTTTGAGGAAATTTGTAACTTCGGGAACAAAAAAGTTACTGAACCAGTCTTTAAAAATTGCTGCAGTCATCCAAGCTTATTTTATAGCTTTTGTAATGCACATAATATGTCGTTCACTCTAGCAAGGTTTGCTTGTTCACTCTGCAGAGTAGTCTGTAAAAAAATTCTGTGTTCACTCTATTGGATTGTTCACTGCACCGATGTTCACTCTACCGAGAGTGTACTGTATATGTCATTTACTTATATTTTCGTTTATATATTTTTTGCATATCTTATTTTAAATTTTATAATTAATTAATTAATCTTCAACCTCTTCACTATACTTTAAACTTGATTGGATTTTTTTAAGCATTTCTGGTTGTGTCCACGTTTTATTCATTGCTGAAAAAACTCTTTCAACACGAGCAGTCGAACCCGGAAGACATAAAACAAACTTGATAACAGTCGCCATTTCCTTATATTCACACTTTTCAGTGTCCAAATGATTGAAAACTTCAGCCCATCGCTTTGTTATTGGTACGTTTTCTTCTTTCCATTTTGTAATTTGAGATGCTGAGCAATAATTTCTGATGTAGCAAGGTTCTTTGTGCAACTGACACCAATTTTCGTTTACGTTGTAGAACTTTTGTTCGTTCAAATGTGGCTGAAATGGCATCAGCTGAAGGAAAAAAGAAAATTATTTTTTACAATTTATTATCAATAATAATTTTAGAAAAATATTACCAAAAAAATCTTTGCACTTTGCAAACATGACATCGGAATCTAATCCACTTTCGATAGGGGCTTTTTTCATTTGAGGTCTGCCCTGATAAAAATCGTCCGCTTAACGCATTTTCAAAATCATGATCAGTTCATCCAATTAATCAGCAACTTCAATGGCCGATGTTTCGTCCACTTCGTCCAAATAAGGACGTGTTACACGAACAGCTCAGCCTAGAAAATGAAGCAAACAAAACAAACATAAGTATTTAAGACATACTACGAAATAATTCTATTTACATACTTGATCTTGAGCAAGCCAAAATTTGGACATAGGAACATTGGAAAATTCTTTTAACATTCTTTCTCCTTTCGGCAAACCAATGAACAGCGCTGTCAACGGTTCAAAAAGATGTAAAATGCGTTTGATGGCAGGAGCGAGAGCTAAGAACCGAGTCTTTGCATATCCCAACAGTTTTCAATTTTCAACACCAGCCGCTTCAAAGAAAGAGTTTTTTCAGTGCTGTTTCGTGTGTTGTATAAATATAAAAATATGAATATATTTTGACGACAATACATTCGATATCAAATGGAAATACAGTCACTGGCAAAATTATTTACACATTGCATTCCTCGCACTTTAAACAACCTATAAAGCTGGAGAACTTTTGAAACAAGAACAAATTGTTTATTAACTTTTCTCATTTTTAATGTTTGCAGTTTTATTCAAACAGTAAGCAAAAAAAATTAGCAAATTCCAACAAGTAACTGTTAAAATCATGCAAAACTAAGTGCAAATAACTGCATTGAGAAAGTAACGGTTCTAAATTTCTTTGGTTAAATGATATTTTGCGTTGTGTCCAAATAATGCGGTCAGTTTTGCTAGGTCTATACTAAAAAAAGGTTGTACGAGATGGCAAAAACTATTGTGCTTTCCCTTGAAAAAGAGCGGTCATTATTGCAGAATTCCAGAGGGATGTTTTGGCAGTGGAACTCTCTAAAAAATATGGTTGCAGCCGGAAAACAATTTATAATATAAATTCTAAGTTTAAAGAATGTGGAAGTGTAAAAAATAAAATTGGTAGGGGTAGAAAAAGGGTAACATCAAAAAGAGAAGATGCTAAAATCGTTCGCTCCTTCAAAAGTAACCCACGTGAAAGTGTACTCATGGACATTAACAAAGATCGCGAAAATAATATAAGTGAGAGAACATTGCGACGAAGATTAAAAGAAAACGGAATAAATGCCTACGCTGTCCAGAAAAACCGCATATAAACACCCAAAAACAAGCAAGTTAGGCTACAATTTGCAAGGGACCACAACAACAAACCGCCAGAGCTTTGGAGAAGCATTCTTTGGACGGATGAAACAGCTTGTTCCTTGGACAGTACCTATGGGCGTAAGTTTTATTATTCCAACCCTAAAATGAAGGCCAAATAACCCGTCACTCAACCCACGCGACATTTCAAAGGAGGCAATATAATGATATGGGGTTGCATATCAAATAGTGGAGTGGGTCCGCTTGTAAGGTGCTCCGATAACATGAAACAGTTTTTGAAAATTTTAAATGATGTTGCACTGGTTGCTGGTTCAAGATAGTATATCGAGAATGATTTTATCCTTCAGCATGACAATGCGCCGATACACACAGCCTGGAACATTAAAAAGTATTTGGCAGAAGTAAGTCAAGAAGTTTTAAAATGGCCCCTGCAAAGTCCTGACCTTAATGTTGTAAATAGAAAACCTTTGGCACATAGTAAAATCTAAAATTCCTGAAAACATTGGCAGAACTGCAGATTAAACTTAGAAGGACTTTATAACGGCTTGGAGTACCATTCCAGTAGAGCCAGTTCAAGGCTTAATAGACTCAATGCCCATACGCTTTGCAGAAATTATTGCGGCAAAAGGAGGAAACACAACCTATTAAGTAATGTTACTTTAAATAACCGTTAACTTCAAACTTAAAAATATTTTCTTTTTCGCTCCAGATGCAATGAAAACGAAAAAACTGGGTTTGTGTAAATAATTTTGCCTGAGTTCGATGGATGTGTAAATAATTGTGCCACTTAGTTTTGTATGATTTTAACAGTTACTTGTTGGAATTTGATTAATTTTTTTTATGAACTTTTTGAATAAAACTGCAAACATCAAAAATGAGAAAAGGTAATAAGCTATTTGTTCTTATTTCAAAAGTTCTATAGCTTTATAGGTTGGTTAAAGTGCGAGCAATGCAATGTGTAAATAATTTTGCCAGTGACTGTACATCACAAGCAAATTTCAAAGAATTGTGTTCAATGTGAGCCGATTCCAATTAAATGTGGTAGCCATTGTTTCATTCTGAAATAGACATTGTTTTTTTCCGCCTCGGTTTTGGCCTCCAAAATCGGCATTATCCGCGCAGAATGCAATAATTTTTCCTTTCAAATCGTATTCTTCAGCTGTTCCTTGCACTAGCTCTTGATTATTGTTGATGTTTCTCCGGCTTCTGACGACACTTCCAAAACTTTCACACAGACCCCAAAATTCGGAAGAAAATATCTGACGAGAGCGGGAAACAGCTTTATTGAGCCGCAATTTGACGCGTCCACATAAACAGAAACGAAATGACACTGCTTTAATTCTTCGTAACGAATTTTTCTAATTCGTGGAGCGAAAACATTGACAACTATGGCTTGACATTTAGTTTGAGAGCATAAAAACTTTTCAATTTCGAAGCACGTACGAAATATTTTTGTGGCACAATCAGAAGATTTGAAGCTTTCTTTAAGATAGATAGATAGATAGATAGAAAAAAAATTTATTTCCCATAAATCCATGCACATACAATTTCATAACATTATTTCATTGCTTACATATAAGTAGGTTTAAGTATAGATTTAAGAAATAACTTAAATGACATTTTTTATTTTGTATACTTAAGTATTAAAAATAGTGTCAAATGCCACTTCAATGTGCATTACAACAAGATATTTTTATTATGGGTGGGGTGACCCTTTAACAAAAGTAAATACATAATAAATATGCATAATCACAAAGAAAAAATAAAAGAAATACAAATATTAATTAGCAAAATTGAAAAAGATACAAGGAAACTTTAGTTACACCAGAATGTCAGAAAAAATGGATTCTAAGCTATCATAGTCAAAATCAAAAAGCCAAGCTCTTACGGATTTAACAAACTTTCCAGAAGAGGTCAATGATCTTATTGCTTGCGGCAGCTTGTTAAATAGGCGGTAAGATGAAACCATATAAGAATTACGAAAAGCAGTAGTACGAGAAGCGGGTATAGATACAACAGTAGATACAATAATGGTGTAAAATGCCCAGGTACCTTCTATTTCGGTAATATTGGAGTCGAATGTGGATGGGAAAAATTAACTGATCCTTTTGCTTGTAGATGCTGCAGACAGCGCTGACAAAATGTCTGCAGTAGCATTTTCACCTGAACCTATCGAAAATACGCAATTACACTGCCTGAACAGAATATCACTATCCAATTTGCTTTTTTCGAAAAATTAAAATTTTGCTTTAAGACTTTCATTGAAAACACACTTTACTTTTGTGGTCTTTGCCATTTTTACAAATTAGGTTCACTTCACTGAATAAACTTTAAATTACAGGAGGAGAACCAAAATCTTACCAACGGCATTTGAATAACGCAGACAAGACACGCACAACGACGAAATATGCAACTGTTCCGACTGATAAATACTACGCAAAAGTACATATGTCTGGAAAAACACAGACACAAAATTAAATAATAAATCGAACACTGTATACAAATTAAAGCTTTTGAATCTTGGTAAGAAAGATGTTTGGTGGTGAGTTTTAAAGTGTTATGGTAAAATTAAGGAGGTGAACATAAAAGAATTTTAAACTGTGGGAATCTTGAATAGGGAGTTGTGAGTTGAAATAATGCCTCCATTGGATTACAGGGTTTTAGTAGTAAAATACAGGAGTGATATATTGGCATGAGAAAACAGGATAATCCTGCGAAATACAGGATAGATGGGAACGTTTAATGCACACCACACAAATCAAAGATACCAAGAAGAAAATAAAACTGAATCAAAATTAACAACATAAAATAATTAACAACACGACACAATGCAATGAAGTAAATCCGAGAACTGTCAAAAGCAACCAACATGTCCAGCGAAAACGGGAGTTCGATCTCGCTTCACCCCATGGCAACGAATTGTAAGGAATGTTGCCATCACCTCTAACCAACAGCCGGGAAAATGCATGATGGCCGAATGGGAGATGAAGGGGATGCATATCATCAACAAATCACTCAAACACGCTCCGAAAGGTGTGCAAATAGGTCAGAGTGACTGTTCCTAAAGGAAACAGCTGAGTTGGTAGATTTAAATTACTCGTCAGTCAACAGCCAACAAAGAAAGTTTATTTAAAACAAAAGGTTTGAGAGTTTTTTCTTTGTTCGACAGTTCAACTAACTGAATTACTTTTAATTCCATTTTGAAATTGCCTATTTGAAAGCCTAACTTTTAAATTCCCGCTCGCCTCTGCGCGGAACATGGTATTTCAATTCCCTACAAAGTGAACAAGTGCGTTAAAAGTTCAATTTCTAAACCATTGCGTTTTTTTGCATTTCTTTCTTTTTTTCAAACAAAAAATCTTTGTATTAAAATGTACTTTGGGCTAAGTATAGCTGGATAGTTTTTTCCAGTTCAAATATACATTACCCAACAGTTAAATCCTTCGATTTTTTCCTTCAACAAAGGATCACAGAGAAAAGGGAAATACTGCCTTTCTAAGAAACGAAATAGTGTGTTAAGTATATACTGTAAGTTACGATAACAAAAAAAAAACAAGCAATGTGCTAAGAAATAGTTTTGGTTTATTAAAAAAAAAAGATAAGAATACAGGCACGTCCGAATCCGCCGAATACTTTCTTCGAATGCCACTGCACCGCGTAGACAGCTACTCTTCTTATCGTCCTTTCTTCTGTCTCGCGCTCGCCTGCGGCTGCGATAATATTTCTGTTTTGCCTGCCCGTGTTTTTCGGTCTTATCTGCGGCTGTGGTATTGTTGGAGGGGTTGAAAACAAATACAAGCAGGTAACTGTTATTAGTCTGCTAACAGTACATATATGCTGGCGATCACAAGGATGAGCCCATACATTTCGCAATAGATTTTCAGTCCTTATACCTGTTGGGAATTTTATACCCAGAAACTTTTACTACCTGGAAGAGGTACACATTTTCAAAACAGTAAGTCATAAAATTAAAGGTTAAATAAGAAACTAACGCTGGAATTTCCCAAGATCAAACAATGAGCTACTTGAAAAGCCTATATAAAAAGATGCACACTAGGATAGGGCCATTGCATGGTTGCCACTGGACTGGAAAGTCAGGGAAAGTCAGAAAAGTCAGGGAACGAACATTTGGTCAGGGAATGTCAGGCAAAGTCAGGGAATTCCGAAAACAGTCAGGGAAAATTCCCTCTGTTTTATAATATTAAAAAAAAATGTATGTCGAGCTCGGAAGCACACGTTTACGCAATCACACAAAAGTCAATGCGCCTGAACCATAGACATGTTCACAGTCACAGAAAATTTTATTTGTGAAAGAGAGACAACTTTCTATCTTTTCTGTTCTGTGCAATATTTTTGAATTAAAGTTTTGTGATTTTCCACTGGGAGCAAAAATGTTACTTTTCATGAATCCACATTTTTTCTTTACCACCCCTATCGTGGAATCCGTCGGATCTGAGATTCACTTCACTTATTCGATTCACGGGAACAAACCAACGACCATACCACGTAGAGTTAATCGGTTCTCGTTCCGGACAATCAGTTTGGTTTCAGGGCGAGGCATGACACTATTCATGCCGCGTCGAAACTGGTTTCCGACATTCAGTGGAATAAATGCAAGAACCAATGCACGGGTGCTTGTCTGGTTGATTTTGAGAAGGCTTTCGACACCGTATGGTTAGAGGGACTTTTCTACAAGTTGACCAGGCGGGTGATGCACAAACCTTTGCTATATGTAATTTATAATATGCTTATGGGAAAGAAGTTCGTTGTCAAATGTGGCAACGTGACTTCGAGCAGAGTCTTTGAAATTAAAAACGGTTTACAGCAGGGGGCGGTCAATTCTCCGATCCTGTTTAACATTTACACCAGTGATCTGGTAGGTTCACTCAGACATGCTATAGCGTATGCCGATGACTTGGTGGCATACAGATCAGGTCCTAAAATCGAGGTCATTAATATCCTTTTGCAGCGTGACTTCGATCAAATTAAGCGATATTGCGACGACTGGAAGTTGAAAATCAACTTTCAGAAGACGGAAACAATCTTGTTCAGAACTCCATTGGCTGGGGCCTCTAGGGATACCAGAAAAAACTGGAAGAAATTGGCCATTATTGGACAAAATGGGCAGCCATTGGCGGTGAGAAGCGTAGTTAGATATCTGGGTATCTGGCTTGACCAGTATCTATATTTCGATAGACATATAGTTGCTTGTGTTGCTGGGGCGAAGAAGGCTTATGCTCTGACAAGGAGACTGTTTCATAGCAGTCAACTTGACTCCAGAGTGAAGGTCATTTGCTACGTGGCCCTTATAAGGCCTATCATCGCTTATGGTTGTCCATTGTGGTTTAATATAGCGCCTAGTTATATGGAAAAGATTCGGGTTTTGGAGAGAGAGACAATGTCTTAGGACCTGTCTCCGGTTGTTCCGAACGCCTGAATCCAACTATATAAAATACTATCCCAACAAGGTCCTATACGATAGGGCTCAGTTGAATAGGATTGACAATTTCCTTATTAAGGTGACTCGAAGACACGTTGTAAGGGCGATGGCCAGCGACAATAGCCTGATCTTTGGGGCTTACTACCCCAATGAAATGTACATGGAGAGTACGCTCCGGTCTGGCTTTGTCCCGCCGGAGGCATTTATCCATATTGATGCAAAAGGGCTGGTACAGACGAGGGATGGTATCCCGGTATTATACCACCGCTACCGCGGCGCGAGAGATAAGCGGCTCATACGCGGCGAGGACGTCGATAATGCTCATGAGCTCCTCCGTTTTAGTACCGCAATAGCGGAGAGGGATAAATTCGACACGGCAAAACAATTCGCCGAATTTTGTTGGCTTTTTGAGGGGGGAGGGGTCAACATGCCCTCCCAAGATGGTGCGTTACTCTAGGTAACATCCTCTTAGTTTATAAGTTAGACTAAGTTAGCTATGGCGTTTCTGGGAGAGGCCGGGCTCGCCAATTTGTAGTGGTGCTTCCGGGGGGTGATTGATTCTGTAAGGCATCAGTCAGCTCACGGCAGCGCGTGTGCACGTTGACGACTGCCAGGTGCTCGGAAAGCAATTGGGATTTTGATCACTTGTTTCGTAATGCAACGAGTGATCAGAATCCTAATTATAATTATAGTTAGAATTATAGTTAGAATATGTTAAGTAGCTTAAGTAAGTAGAGTAGGTAGTTTTTAATTTGTTTTTTTTTTATATAAAAATATAAAATTTGATAAAGATGCCGAGTTTTCTTTAAAATTTTCTCGATGAAAACATAATATGTAAGATTAGTTTGTAAAATAGTTTTTAGGCCGAAAGGCAATAATTATAAGATAGAGTTAAGTTTAGGGCGTCCGCATAAGGATCAATAATCTAGAATAAGTACCCTGTTAATTTTAAGTTAGATTTAATCATTTTTGTCTAGTATGTAAGTTGATATAAGCTAATAATTAATAAAAATGAATTTAAAAGTAAAAAGTAAGTAATCGGTTCTCGTCAGATCACCGTAATTAAACGACGTTAGGCGCGGTTAGTACGTAGATGGGGGACCGTTTGAGAACAACCGCGTGTCGTTGGCCACTCCCATCTACAGAGTTGAGGTAGATAATACATACGTGGTATCACAATGGGCCTAAATTGGCCTAAGTGTGTCGGCTTCTGCCGACAACCACATAAGCCTAACCTAACCTAACCTAACCTTCACGTGAACAGAAAATTGCTATCGTGGGATCCGTCGGATACTCTCCATTACCGACCACTATTGGTGATTAGGAAATTCAATTGTGACAGCTCATTTCAAACAAATTTGTTTTGTAAAAATTAAATTCAGTGAAAATAAAATAGAAACTGCGGATGTCAAATGCACGGATAGATTCGATCCGTTCGTTTTCCACGATACAGTGAATTTCATTCGCGTTACCGACTTGTGGATGGTTCACGTCTGCGGATTACACGATGCAAATTGTTCACTATTAGCGAATCGTTCCCCCCGACGGATTCCACGATAGGGGTGATTTTGGGATCACATTTCGCAGATCTCGATATCTTTCGAGATATACCTACGCACCATTTCACTAATCCACCATTATTATCTAATAATGTAGGTATATACCTTGGACATTTTTTTTTATTTGATTGATTGAGGCGATTTTGGTTTCGAGAAAGTATAGCGTTTGCACGCAGTTGTATTAATTGCTAAACATCTAATGGAGGTGCCAAGTAGCATTGAAAAGCATATCAATCCTATTTTCGATCCATGCGCTACGAAAAGTCTGAGATAATACTTAAATGGAAAACCACATCTTCATGCTTTCCGGAAAAAAAGACATGCAAACTTACATTATTTATGTAGGTATGTACATCAAAAATCAAAATAGTCTATTTCGATTGAATTTGTTTAGCGAAATTTGTTCCCTTTGCTAAGGAAGAACTAAGAGTTCCTACGTTATCAACCACGGTATCTCCCCATATTTCCATAACAATCTTTTGGATAAAGTAAACAAATGTGACGACTTTGTTATATGTTTTGACGAAGCACTGAACAAAATAGCTCAGAAAGGACAAATGTATTTAGTTGTCCTTTTTTTTGATGAGTCAAAAGGAATTGTTTGCAATAGCTACTTAGAAAGCGAGTTCATGGGATCTCCAAAGTCAGATGACATTTTAAAACATTTTGACAATGGAATCCGATTTTTGAACAAAAGAAACTTCTTCAAGTATCTATGGATTGCCCAAACGTAAATTTATCTTTTTTAAAGAAATTAAAACAACAGCGAAATGAAATTGATCCGGATGGTACGCAGCTACTAGAATGTGGTGCGGGTGGTCTACATGTAATACATGAAGCCATGAAAACCGGACTTACAAATGTTTCATGTTTTTTAAGGCATCTTTATTACGTTCTCAAAGACAGTCCTGCAAGAAGAAGCTTATTTACCTCCAAAACTCATTGTACTCGATTTCCCCTGAAATATTGCGGTGTACGTTGGCTCGAAAACAAAATCTGTTTAGACAGATGGCTGAACATTTTTGATGAGTTGAAGCACTTTTTTTCTATGACAAATTCAGATTTACCAAAAACAAGGCCAATTGAAAACGTAAAAAAATACTTCCAAGACAAATTGTTAGACTGCAATTTCCATACAATTACATCTGATTGTGAACCATTATTATTAAAAGTTCAAGGCGAGAAACCATTGATATTTTACCTCTATGAAGATCTCCTCATAATGGTTAAAAACTTATAGCATCGCATAGTCAAAAAAAAGTATATCAGCGAATGCTCCATAGGTTCTCAACTTTTGTCCATAGATCTTTCAAGTGAATCCCATCATCTGGAAATAAAAAACGTTGACGTTGGCTTCAAAGCAACGAAAATCATCAATGCAATAAAACAAAAAAAACAATCTACTTGTAGGGTTGATAAGTTCTACTTTCAGCTTTTTGGCAAAAATGAAAATTTTAAATATCTTTGGCATGTTATAAAAATGCGTTGCATTTTATCGCACGGAAACGCCTCAGTTGAGAGTGACTTCTCAATTAACAAGACTCTTTTGGTCGAAAACCTCCTTGAGGAGTCACTAGTCGCTCAGAGAAGAAAGTGGATATAAATTCAAAATTAATATTTAATGTTCGAACCTCTCATAGCCGCTATACACTTAAATTTAAAAAAGAAGAAGATGGAGTAAACGTATTAAAAAGAAAAAGGGAGAAAGAAATAAAAAAAACTTCATAAGGAAAAAGCTAAAAATTCGCATTCAAGTCCAGGTTGAAGAAGTGAAAATAAATTATCAACTCTCCCTTTTGAAAAAATAAGGTATGTCCTGTTCTCAACTGATTGTTTCATTGATATTTTTTTAAATGGAATGTTTAGAAGTATACAATTTGTCTGTTCTATAAATATTTGGGACTAGAGTTTAAATGCGTCATTTTTGTTTGCTATATTTGCAAAATTTGGTCGGGGAAAACTTCAAAACTGGTCAGGGAAAGTCAGGGATTTTTTTTTTAATAATAGTGGCAACCATGCATTGGGAATTGAGGCATTTTTTTAAAAAGTCAACGAATATGACTTCCGTTATCAGGACATTTCTAGTTGAACCCCTCAATGGGGCACTAGACCTGTAAAAAAGCAATTGTGACTTCTCTCTCATTCTTAAAATTTGTCAAACCATTATATTTTTGCATACGCATAAGACTGTTTTGGAGACACAAAACAACAGAGCAGCATGTTATTTTTATTCAACGTAAAATATTGGTCCCGTTCAGTTGCAGTTTTGATCGTTCTATGCTGACCACTTATAATTATCGCCAGGTCATCTGGTTACTTAATGGCGTTGTAGGCTATTCTCTGAAGACTGACTAAAAGGCTGTCAATGACAAGTGACCACAGAAGCGTACTGCTCCTTGAGGGTATTCTTTGACTGCCGTCACAGACAGGACACTCCAGATGAGGAGGTCCTTATTCGACTTTCTAGAATGGCTCTAATCCATCGGTTGGTCGAATCTTTAATTCCTTTACAACTGAAAGGTCTGCAATCGACTAATACCCGGTATTATCGAAAGCACCCTCAATATCAAGTACGGCACAAAAAGCAATATCCTTGTCTTGAAGCGCTCCTTCTATCTTTTGAAGAGGACAATGGACAGCACCTTCCGTGGATTAACCCTCTCTGACTTGAGTGCAGAAGCATAGTTAATTATATCCGCTCTCTAATATGAACATCAATAAGTCAAGAACGAACAATGATAAGTTTAGCAGGTCTACATGATTGAGGCTTATCCTTTTACCAGGCTTGAAGATAAAAATCACATTCAACTGTCTCCGGGTCAACGGTATATATCCCCAGCTGTAACTTGCTCTAAATAAAGCAACAACTAAGGCGGTTAGGCTGTGATCATGATTAAATGGATCTTAATCCTCCCACTTAACTGCATCTCTACTAGTCCGCCTGTAGGGTTCGCTGGTTTAGCCTCAGAAAATAACGGTAGGCCTCCCGATTTTGAATCACTTCGTCATTGTGGCCAATCAAATGCTTGTGTTGCTGCATTTCCTTAATTCAGGAGTTTTTAGGCCTGCCTCTCTTTCTCGTTTGTATGGAAACATTGATTTATATTGCCTTTGTGACAGGGTTCGCAGGATCTCTCCTTTGAACATGACAGTATAAACTGAGCCGGTTGCACTCCATTTTTTCCCCAGATTGGTTCTTTGAAGGCTTCCTCGGATCTTGGAACTTCTATATAAGCAATATTAATAAGCAACAATTTAACAGAATGTCGTCTTTGTTGTATGAACCAAACAAATAATTAAAATTTCAAAGAAATTCAGTTTCCACAATTAAAAATGATTCCAAACAGACTTATCTAGAATCATGGGTTCAAAAAAAGTCTTACATCGATAGCATCTTTCTTATTCATGCCTTTGAGTTCCTGCCTTACTTCTTCCGTCTCATGCGTCGCAGTCGCTGCAGCCACCAACGCATCCATGCGCTAGTGATTGCAGCACCACATTTAAAATCTCCACAAGAAGTGGTTTTAATGGTACTCGGCCGCAGTGCAATGCAATAAGTGTCACAAATAAGCCATAAAGCCCAGAGTGCTTCTTATTTAGAGAACCGTCGATTGGCCCCGAAGCTCCAAGGAGATATCTATACACTATCCAACAAAAATTGTCAGTACAGGCAAGATAGGATGTTTGTCTCTCAGTCTGGTTGCAATGACTTACATAAATCGGTCCATCTTTAAAGCTCTCCCAAGGTTGCCGTAGTGTGTATGATAATTCGCCATAACTCAGAGAGCAATTCTATTGGGGTTACCATCTTCCAATTTAAAATAACAATATTGCGGAACGAAATAAATTCCGTTTATCTTTTTTCTTTTCTGGTAAGATAATAATAGGCGCGTTTTTTAAGGGTATCTCCAGTAGACCAACAAAATATATAAATTTCGTAACACAAAAAAAATAAACAAAACGAAAAATATATCACTGTAATCCAATTTATTCATTATAGCTAAGTATTTTAAAACATAAAATACTAATTTCTAATATCACTACTCAACTAATCCGATGAGTAATTACTGTTACTGCTCTCGTTATTTAGGTCTATTATTAACCTTTCAACTGCTTCCTCGGCAAAAACGTCCATTTCCCACATATTTGGCTCAAGAACCTGTTCAACGTGTTGGACACATCGATGCCATTTTTCCTTTTCAACCGTTGTTAGTCTTGTCGTTAGTAAGTCTCTTATTTCAGCCATTTTAAATAACTTGTTGTGGCTTGCTACAAACCCTTTCACTTGAGCCCAAACCAATTCTATTGGATTAAGGTCACAGAGATAAGGCGGCAAGCGAAGCACTTTATGTCCCACATTTTGAGCCATGTCATCCACGACGTATGTTTCATACTTGGCTTTGTAACGTTTAACGATTTCCAGCAACCCATTGTATGATTGCATCCCTACCTAACTTGAGATCTTCCTTTTGGGAATTCCCGTATTCATTGGCAAAACAGGCGTCATTCATCGGAAAAACAAAGACATTATACAAACAGGTACATAATGAGATGAAAGGATATATTTGTATTTAAGTTTTTTTTTTATTTAAACAGTTTGCGACATAAACTCAATCAGCAAGATTTTCTAAAAACATTTCCCAGTACTTTCCGCTATATATATACTCGTATTTTGAAAGGTAGACACAATCAGGCAATTAGAATACAAAATTATATAACCACGACGCAATGTCATATGCCTAAACAGATGGTAAAAAAAACTGCACTTGTGCAGCTGTACAATACAAATATAATCAAATTAAAACCGAATGGCAACGCCCCACGTAATAATTTCTTTGACAAAATCCATAGAAAAACCCTTAATGATATGCTTCATTGTAGAGATGGTAATACCCTTCTGATGTGCTTCAGTCACACACACTGCTTATTTTGGTGGATGATAATAGCAAGCGAACACAAGACGATCATGCTCATTCCCATTCGGCTGTGTGGGAGACTGGTTGTGGTGGGTTGCATGCGAATTTTAGGAAATTTACAACAACAATACCTTGGTATGAGAGTGGTTTGGTTTTTATTTCAGTGCCGATTCTTGTGTTTGCGTGCCGTGAGAGTATATACAGGCACCACTGGTAGAAAAAAAGCTCCTCCATAAGGCCTGTACTGACAATTTTTGTTGGATACAGTATAAATATGTCCACGGATAATCTTCGATTGGATTGTACTCGTATTTCGCAGAACATGTTGCACTGAACCGGTTGCATCATTTGTCGGTTTGTATTTATTTAAAACAGGTTACCTGATGGTGATGCAGTGGGAAGAGAACACAAAACCAACAACTAAGTTTTGTCCAGAGATCATCGATAAAGATTGGCCTCTTTGCAACAGCAGCAGCAGTACTGGTTGCATGATTAGCTGTCTGGCAAACTGATAAGGATAGTGGGACGCGTTGATTAGAGATGGGCTAAGTCGTGATTTTGCAATCACAGGTATAACTGTGATCGTGATTTATGAATCACTGTGATTTAAACCTGTGATTGCGACCTGTGATTTTAAAAGAATATTATATGGTAGCGTACCTTTTTTTTTAAAATTCAATTTCATACATACTTCAAGTGCTGAGGTACTTACTGCATGTTTGATGTTACTAATTTCTGTTTTAAAAACTATGATTACAAAAAGTCTTGTTGTAAAAAGACTTGTAGTACTAATTCTCCCAATTTAACAGTAAAGAAACGAAATTCAAATCAGCGCTTTATTATACTTTGAAACACAAAATCAAAAAAAAACAATTCATTTAAATTTATACATTTGAATTCGAGTTCAAAAATAGCAGCATTTTGGTTTTTGTGGTACTTAGCCGGTTTCGTCTTTCGGAAATAAGCTGCCCAGCTTTTGAAAAAAGCCTTTCGCAAGGTACTGCAGTGGCGATTGCACTCAGACGTTCCTGAGCAACTGAGGCAAGGTGTGGAAACATGTATTTATTTTCCCCCCACCAGATTAACGGATCTTCTCTTCTCTGAAGCCTGTCACTGCCTATAAATCTCTGCACTTCCGCTATTGCCTTGCTTGTCGATGTTCCTATGGGTTGAGATTCAGCAGCCTGTCTGTCAAACTCAGCCCAAATATCATCATCACTATAGCGATTGGTGGGTTTGATCGTCGATGTCGATGCCGATGACATATTTATTGGGTCACTATCGGATCTTGTGTGTTGTTGGGCTGACAACTTGTCTGCCACTAGCTTAATCAACTGTTGCTTTGTGTTGTCGGCATTTTGCTTATTTCTAAAAGCCATTTGCTTAAACCGTGTTTCTAAATATGTGGCCAACGATAGAGTACTGCTGTGCTCTAAATTACCTAACCGCGTAGCTATTGACTTATTTAGTTTATCAACAACATTTTTCACAGAGTCTTTAAATGGTCTGTTTAAAAAGCCCTTATATACTGTATCTAGCCCATTAGCTAGCGGAATAACAATAGAAGCCGTTAAATATTGTTCCCCAGATACAGTTTTAGTAACCTTCTCTATTGGTCTTAAAATTTGCGAAAGCTGACGTATGATGATCCATTCATCAACCGATAAATAAGTTGTCGCATCCATGTCGGTTAAAGCCATTGTCGATTTTACTGCTTCCTCTAGCTGAATGAATCTTTCCAACATATAAAAGGTTGAGTTCCAACGTGTGGATGCATCTTGCAACAACTTCAGTGGAATTCTAGTGCCTTGATTTTGCTGATAGGCTAGTAGTTTTGCCGTTGCAGTATGACTCCTTTTGAAGTGACCGACAACATGCTTCACTTTGCTTACCATCGTTGACGACAAGATTTATCGTGTGCGCGAAACAGCCAAAATGCTTCCACCCTAACTCACTTAGGATAGCAGCTTTAATGTTAGCTGCGTTATCAGACACGGCCAATAGGAGTTTCTGCTTTACATTCTATGCCAAAAGAATCCTATCCAGCTCATTCGCAAGGTTCCGCGATGTGTGGTGGACTGGTAAGCTCGCACATTCCAAGAGCAGTGAGACTAATTTAAAATTGTCATCAAGGAAATGGACGGTGACAGCCATATAGCTTTCCATGTTCAAAGACGTCCAGCAATCTGTGGTGACACACACTTTTTTAGCCGTTGCTAAGACCATCCGTGTTTCATTTTCGCACTGTTCATATAGTGCATGTAAGAGTTCTTGATATCATATGTCTGCTTGGTAGCTCATACGATGGATTGAGAACTTGTACAAATTCGCGGAATGCGTTTTCCTCGACAATGCGAAACGGCTGAAAAGTGTCAGTAAATAGTCGAAGCAATTTTGCGTCAATTTTTTGTTTGCACTTTGGGGTCACTCGTTTATGAACAAATGCAGTCATATTGGTTTGGCGATGACGTGCAGCAGTTGTTCGTACAAGTGTACAAGCATTTTCGATTGGTGATACCGAAGATATAGCCGAATCTGTTGGTTGAAAGACACTTGTTTCTCTTTCTACTTCCTCATAAGTTGTGAGCGAAGTTGTTGACTGACTTGGCGCTCTACCGATGGCAGTGCTGTTGCTTGTAGAAGGCTGTGGCTGTGCATCCTATTTGAAAAAAATTGCTCTTAATAGGAAACAGAATTTTAAATTTATTTAAACCGTTTGGCAGAGACCGACGAATTTGATTAGCATATTCGTCGGACAGTTCTACACTGCTTGGCCTCTATAGACATTTTTATTTCATCCTTAAACAAAAAAAAAACTAATGACGCCACCTTCAAGAGAAACTAGTAGCTAGAATCTGGGTATGTTTCAATGATCGTTGTGTGCCAACACGTTAGGCAGGGACCGACGGATATGTTTTTTTTTTTTAAATCGAAAGTTGATATGCCGTCGCCCTAATATTGTGTTTTTGGGAAATCGCATTTATAGGTTTAGTAGTCTTATAAAAAGCAGTTATATAAAAACCAACCGATGAATGTCTATTCAGGAAACCTCTAATAAAAATTACTAGACTAAACTTCAACTGAAGCGATTCATTTTGTTTATTTTCATTTTTATTTGTTTTTATTTATTTAAAAATGTTTTGTTGTTTCACGATATAACACTCTGTGAATTTTTGATAAACTGATTTGTACCTCAATCAGTAAGTTTTATTGTACACTTTGTCTCCACATTTGTATTTATGTTGTATGTATTCCTTATGTTTTTTCTAATAAAAAAACCCCGAATAAGGCAGCAAATCCTGCCGAAACGTCGGGACAATAAATGAAATAATCTGTTTCATTGAATAAACTTATGAACAAAAAAAAAACCGATGGGTAAACCATTTCCTTTAATAAACACAGATAACAACTAGAGCAATCTACAACATAAACAAAACGAGCAGCAATTTTATGACCAGTAGCCAATGGTCAATCTTACAAAAAAACCAGACTTGTAGTTTTAGAACAATAACAACAAGTGGATAACTAGCTGCGCAATAAACTAGAGACAAAAAAACCCTAAGTGCTTAAAAACATCTAACACGAGCAACCAGGTACAAAAAAGAAAGAAGGACACGCGAAAGAAAAACATCCTACTTTCTGGAGCAAATCACCGTCCGATTGCATTCTGCGAACCGGCGGAAACGGTACCTATGATCGGCGGCGATTGTACAAAAGTGTGCTGCGCATACAGCTGTGTACACAATATACACAAAAGGAAAACCAACCATTTTAATTTTTTCTATTTTTTCATTTCCACACACGCTCGTCGAAACAATTCTAAGGAAAACAAATTGGCATATTGTATCGAAATTGGCCTTATATGCCAACAATTGGCTTTTACGGCAAAACAATACCTGAACTTCATGTATTTTATGAATGTACGGTAAAACCATTGTGAATATTGCGGCAATGAAAAGATCGCCCCCTAAAAGCATAAGACTGCACTGCATATCTATCCTAGCTCAAAAAGTGAATTTTGGCGATTACAGCAAATTACTATTGGGGCGATGATGTACATATTCTACGTCATCTGCCAAACGGGTTGGCCTATAGCGATCATAATCATATATACATATCTAAGATTCTTATTTAATTTCTCTTAAAAGAGGCGCCTGTGCTGGGCAAAAAATATTGGTATTGAAAAAGTGTAAGGCTAGATAACTATCGCTTTAACTTTAAATTTACATTGTGAAACAGACTCTAAACTTACCACATTTTCTTCTGCCAATAAGCTTTCATTTCTTGCAGGACCAGGAACTAAGGGTAAGGACACTGTGGGATGTTTAGATTGAATGTGCCTTTTTAAATTCGATGTACTGGTTTTGTACGACAATCTTGATTTGCACAAATTACATTTAGCAAAATTGTCGTCTATTTCGGTAAAAAAGTTCCACAAAAAACTATTTTTTTTCTGTTTATTAAAGTTGGAGCTGGAGGCATCTTGTCTTGACCTCGTCTTCGACAAAAAAAAAGCCGACTGGACCGATTAAAATGCACACTTTCACTTTATTCTGTAGTCTCTATCTAGTAAGTTTTTCTGTTTTGTTTCACTTCACTTTGCAAACTCTTCACTTCTCTATTATTTTATTGGCACATTACAGTTGCACTGAAAACTTAAACTTCCCAGAAACAGGAACCAAGATGACCATCAGAAATTCAAATTCAGAATCAGGAACAGAACCACGACTCAACTCATATATATCATATCTGACCTGTCCATTTACATTTTTTATTCTCACCCTTTTTTCAGCAAGCATCCTTGATATTTATTTTTTATTTATGTGTAATCCATTATTACTTTTCTTTCCAAATCCTCATTCCAAATATCTCATGTTGGAGAGAACGAGATAGAACGCAAATAAAAATAAATAATGAGTGAAAAAACAAACCCAAACACTCATATCACATCCCACAAGAAGGCACACCTGACGGTGAGTGTGAAACGAGTAAACAAACACTATGAGAGAAACACATGTTTCGTGATTTTAAAGCGGCTTGTGATTTGCAAACGGTGAACACGAAATGAGTTAAGAGAACGGCTCTGATTCGTGATCCGTGATTCGTGATTTTAAGTTTGGTCTTTGTTTTGGGGTGGTTTTTTCAACCTGTGACCTGGGAACGTGAAATGAGCAGAAGAGTATGCGAGCGGCAGATTGTATTATTTTGTGTTTTTTGAGTCGTTTGAGAATCTCAACATGTGGGCTTTGATTCGTGATTCGTGATTGTAAGTTTGGTCTTTGTGTGATATTGTGTTGAGAGTAGGAGAGAGCTACCGTGTTGGTTAGGTTTTTTTGAGCGATTTTTGGTTTTTAATCTGTAACTATGATTATATGGAGTAGGGATTATGAAAAGTCACAGTCACAGGTAATTTGCATTTCGTTCACAGGTCGTGATTGTGAATTTTAAATCACAGGTCGAAATTCACAGGTAGTGATTTTTTGCTCAACTCTAGCGTTGATGTCTTCAGCCACCCAATACCACCGAGGGCACTGAGAAATTAGGTTGCAATCTGTAATGAATGCATCTACATGCGCCGCTTCATCTCACTTTTATGATACTCATAGTCACTCTGCTGGGAAAGTAGTTTTGGAATCAATACGCATAAAGTGAGCGCACACTCCAAATGCTTCTCATGCAAGAGCGCATCAAAGCGGAATTCCAAATGACACCACTTTCTTTTTCCATTAGCTCTGCTCTATATCCTTCTCGTCCTTTTTTCGTCGTAGTTCCACCAGGATTGTCTTCCATGTATAATTCAGAGTAAATCCTATGCCAACATATTAATTAATCAAAAGGATTTGGAGCCCTAATTGAAATCATTTCCAGCCCTAGCTAATCACTGAATGTTTGCTCCGGTAAATACACACTGATAAAAGTTTTGCAAAAAGGATTCCATATTGTAGTAGGTACATATGGGTGGCGGCGAGAAGGGCCTGATTGCTGATGGAGGCAGAGAGAAAAAAATCCCTATGTACACTTATAGTGCCGCAAGGATAATAAGATGAAATTTACAAAGGATTTTCTCTCTCCATATGTTTTTGCTGTTCGTTCTTATGTCGTTGTCGTTTTATTATTATTTTTTCCTTGTGGGTTTGTGTTACTTTCGCCAGTATCTTAAGGAACAAAAAGGATGGCGATGGATGTAGGGAATAAACCAAATCGCTTTATTGATATGGTACGTGGTGGTAGTGTTAGTAGGCAGGCGGCATGGGACTGAGTGTGGGTGGCTGTTAATGCTATTGCCAGTGTCTCCTGTGTTATTCCCTACTTCGTAGCAAGTTGATTTATCCGCCCTTATTTTGGGATTATTGGAATTTAGATAAACGGAGCAGAGTTATTGTTAATTGGCAATTCTGGTGTTCTGCGTTCATTGGGTTGTGGCAGCACATGGATTTGCGACTGGAGCCTCAGAAATAAAGCCAACTAGTTCCGTTCGGAGACTGGGTAATCTTTTTATTGGCAGGAGAATTCAAAAATACAGGATCTTTATGTGTACTCTCAGATGAAAGTGGATGCTTTGCGACAATGAAAATAAAATAAGAGCTTATTTTAGCTTAGGACTCGAAAAAAGGTACCTATTTAACTTTAAATACAGTTGTAGTTACCTTCACATATGTATTCATCGATTCAAGATTTACATTAGGAGGTCGTAGATAGATCTTTGACCTGGAATAGAATCACTTCGAGCTAAGAACTTTTTTTTATGGATAACAATAATTAAGAAACTCAATACCTCCACCTCCTTTCCTTTTCATCAATTTTGCAAATCTGCTGCGAACCTATTCTTTTTTAAAACGCACACTTTGAGAACCTGACACTGCGGATCTTTGACAAACCATGCGTTTAGGTTAGGTGGAAGGTACCTATAATCCAACTTTAACCAAGAACAGACAATTTTGAAAAGCTTTAAACGAAGGATATTTTGAATTGACGGATACAGTGGCGTATACCTAATAGTCATGGGATCTATCGAATAAAAACTATCGATTTATTCGATGGTTGCAAAATGTTCGTTCATTCGATATTTATCGAAGAATCATTCAGTTACTATTTTTGAGAAATCATTTATATTCGAATAAGAAATTTTCAGTTATTGTTGCACCCGCTGTTTGGCTTGTAGCACCGTCTTGTTGGAACCACATATCACTGATGTCCAATTCATGCAAAGAAATAACGTTCCACATGTCTCCGTAGCGAATACAATTTACCGTAACGTGACGGTCATTTTTATCGACGAAAAAACGGTCCAATGACGCCACCGGCATGAAAATCGCACCAAACAGTGACTTTTTGCGGATGAAGTGCTGTTTCATAAAGCACATGAGGGTTCTCACCTGTCCAGTAACGCATATTTAGCTTTATGACGAAGCCGTTTAACCAAAAATGCGCTTCATCGCTAAATATGATTTTGCGATGAAATTCTTCATTTTCTTCCATCATGTGCCGAGCCCAATTCGAGAACGTACGCCGCTTCATATGATCAAGTGGCTTTAATTCTTGAGTCAGCTTGATCTTGTAAGGGAATAGGTCAAGATCCTTACGCAAAATTCGCCATAATGTGGTCTGGGAGAGGCCCAATTCTGGAGAACGCCGTGAAATTAACTGATTTAGCTGGTTTGCGACGGCAGCAATATTCTACACACTTCGGGCCAAACTTAGTCTTGCTGGTACGGCAACATATAGCAGCGAATATTCTAACTCAAATTTTTTCACTACACTATGAATTGCTTGTATTGCTTCGACCACTGTAACGAGAATTAAGGCGGAAAGTTGGCGGTAATGATTTTAAAGTTGCCACTCGGAATTTCGGTAGTGTATTTGTAAACCTTGTTCCTTCATGTACTTCACCATGATGAAAAATTTGATTTTGACATTGACAGTTCGGTAATCAGTTTAGTGGTGCGTTCACACTGAAAGTTTGAAGTTGCCAAGTCGCTAATGAAAAACCTTTTATATGGAAATCACATACCGACATAAAAGATACGCACCCGTTAGCTTCGACTTCTTATTTTGAATTCTGGACTCTTCGAGCTTGACGTTCGATTCCAATGATTCAGTTCCATTGGGATTTGGCCCAGATTTAATCGTCGGCTGACATACAGACTCCCATCCCATGTGAGATATTAAACAATTGAAACGAACAAACTATGTATTAAGTAGGCCAGGAAAGACCAACATTTTGTTTAATTGTTAACCAGTGCTTTATTTTACTGGCATATCGTGAAGCATTTAATTTGTTGTTCATTTGTGTCACGCACTTTCCGTATCCCTAGCTCAGCCTATCCCAATTTGTTGTGTAAAGTTAATCCTCAGAGAATGCAAATTTCGCAAAAATGCATTTCATTGGAATTTGCAACCCAGATAAGTGCTTTTAATTATTCGCTTGATTTTTATTTTTGTGTTGTGTTTTTTTTGCAGACAGTAAACAAATGGCCACTTTATGCCCGTGTTTACATATTCAATCCAATCGTTAAGCGCACAGAACCATCCCGAAAAGTATCCTTATCAGTTCCCACACTGCCATCGCACTATCTACCACAATCAGCTTATGCCTAGGACCCACAGGACCGCAAAACGAAATAATAATAATTAATCAATTTAAATAACAAAAATTATTAACATAATTAAGTGCGCTTTGTCCTGTTATCGGGGCTTAATTTCTCATTACTGAGGAAACGACAAGGCCTCCCATGGCTGTCCATTCAAGTAATTATAAAACCGTCAACATTATTCTGCGATTTTGACTCTCAATGTAATTTACGTTTCACAGTTAATTCTGGATGTTTAACAGAATTTGGTGTTCATCCCGTGTTTTTTTTTTGCATGTTTGCTGGGGAAGAGTTATTGTTTTTGGTTTTTGTCAGCGGGTTGACGCTTTGTGCCATGCAATGCTTTTTAATGTAACTCAATTTATGGATCCATCCAATTATGGTACACAAACACTCGGGAGAAAGACAAACGAATTACGAGCATAATTACTGTGGCTATGTATTTCAGTGGCGCTCCGTATCCGGCCCCGCACAAAGGATGCGAATTTAATTTTGTGATTGTAATTATTCCGACTTTTCGAATGGTGGATGCTTTTCGACCATCGGTCGGTCAGGCAAGTGCCCATTTGAAATTTGTTATTTTCCAATGAATTCATTACATATTTGGGATTTTCGCTTTGTGGTTGCGAGCTCGACTGGAAGGATGCTGTACATTTAATCCAGAAATGATGTTTGCTTAATGGTTTGGTAAATTTGCTCAAATATTTCATTTAATTGTAATACACCGAGAGGGATGCGGATGAATTCAATTTTTCCGACTCTGATTGAATTTAATTTAGAAATCATTTCAAGTACGTACTGCCTATATGATTTGTTGTCGAAACAAAAAGATTATGTACTCGTATCTGTGAGTGTTTGGATATTTTCTGCGCGATTTCGAGAATGTAACGAAACATTATTTACAGAATTTAGTTTAAAAATAAAAAAAAATAAAACCGCCAGTCAATAATGTAATTACTAATTTTTCGTTATTCAATTATTTGTGGGTACCTACAATCATTTGTTCAGTCCTTCATAATGAGATCCTTTATATAGTTTGGAGGTGAATTTATAAAGATGGATGGCGAGTTTGGAAGTTTTACGGGTGGATTACGGGTTTAGGGACGAGCTAAGAATGCCACTACAGCGCACCTCCTTATCGTAAAACGAGACACAGACAAAAAATGACATCTAGGTAATTTTAACAACGAGGTAAGCCTTGCGACGAATTCAACATACGAGTATCAAGGCTCACAGGTGCGCATGCAAACTCGAGGCTTGAAACGACTACAGGAAGATCAAATTACAAATAAAAGGAGTATGCACGTGTCGATGTCGTTTTAACTCAAGCGTTGTGAAATTGAACGCTTAAAGAAAATTCACTACCCCGCCGTGCATGGTCACTAATCCTGGGACGGACAGAAATGCTCGGGTCCTAGCTATTAGGATTCTGAGGGCTAGCAAAGTAATGCATAAACTTAAGCGATTCCTAAGTGTCGCGAGTTGGAACGTTGGGAATATGAGTTTCTACGAGGTTGACGCGAGTTGACACATTGTGCGCTCAATACATGACACCGCAAATGGGGAGCGTTTTTTTGGAATTTGGGATAAAAGCTTTCAAGATATTCTACTACGGGCGGCAGAGCTACGTAGCAGTGTCATGACCATTTCAAAGTCCAGTGATCGTTTGATGTCTCCCAAACTGCTGATGTAAGGTGTGGAATATTGTCAATGCGTATGCTCCCCAAGCTTGATTTTCACAACCTCGTCAAGAATATCAATAGAACTTTTGTTTGTTAGCGGGGATTTGAAGGGACATGTCGGAAAGTCAAACGAAGACTGAATTTGAACTTGGTTTTGTATGTGGTATCTCACAATTTTCCCGTTTTTGGTTTGGTTTACATCATAGATAGATAGATAGATAGATATAATTTTTATTCATAGATTAAGGCTTTACAAAATTTGATAAATACGCAGCTTGCTCAGAGATTTGATATATTAATCTTACAACTGTAAAATTTTTAAAGTTTTTATGAAAAATAATTACCAATTGGGATAAAAAAGTTTGAAGGAGACTATGATTAAAACCTTCATTTAATATATATATATATATCTATATATTTTTTTTTTTTATATATATAAAACCTAAAACTAGGGAACTGCCAGGATTGCTGAACTAAATAAATTAAATAAATCAATAAATAATTACAACAAGAAATAAATAAATAACAACATCAATATATAAATAAATAAACAAACATAAATAAAAAAAAGCTACAATAAATAAATAAATAAATAATAAGAACAATAACTAAATAAATAAATAATAACAACAATAAATAATCAAATAATATTTATGTGCACGTACAATTACTGAGCTAAATAAATTAAATAAATCAATAAATAATAACAATAAATAAATAAATAATAACAACAATAAATAAACAATAACAACAATAAATAATTAAATAATATTTAAGTGCACACAAAACGTAAAAAAAAGCGCTTACCGCCTTATTAAATTGTTTATCAACATGTTACTAGAATTGCTACATCTTAAGCTGAATCTTTGGTTGAGAACTTCAATCTTCTTTGACACTTGTCCATACCACGTCGAGTTCATCGGTTTTCGTCAGATCACCGAAATTAAACGACGTTGGGCGCGGTTAGTACGTAGATGGGGGACCGTTTGAGAACAACCGCGTGTCGTTGGCCAGTCCCATCTACAGAGTTGAGGTAGATAATATACGTGGTATCACAATGGACCTAAATTGTTATAAGTGTGTCGGCTTCTGCCGACAGCCACATAAACCTAACCTAACCTTTGACACTTGTAGTACCCGTGTTTCTTTATGTAGAAGTTGGGTTGAGAAAAGCCAGGGAAGGTTTACCATCATTTTTAATGTTTTGTTTTGTGCAATTTGAAGTTTTTTAATATGTGATTTCGCACACGTTCCCCACACCGGACAAGCATACAGGATAATGGCTTGAAAGATGACTTTATAGATTGTAATCTTGTTGAATTTACTCAGGGGTGATTGCCTACGTATAAGAGGGTACAGTATCTTAGTAGCTATACTTATTTTGTTAAGCGTATTTGTTATATGGCCCGGAAGGTTAATGTCTTGTCTAGATATACACCGAGATATTTGACAGAATCAACCCACGGGACATGACAGTAGTTCATTTGTAGCTGCCCAAGAGGAAGATCACAGGACTTTCTTTTCCTACTGGTAAAGATGACCTCGGTTTTGTCCGCGTATAACTTAACTTTCCATGTTTTGAAATAATCAACAATGATGTCTAGGGCATGCTGCAAGTTGTTTTCAATTAGGTACATGGCCAACATTGTTTGAGCTATAAATAGCAGTGTCATCTGCAAACATTGCTATTTTACAATTGCAAATTTCTGGAAAGTCCGCGACATAGATGATATATAGCAACGGGCCCAACACTGAACCTTGAGGTACCTACTCCTGAAGTAATAATTCTTGAGCTGGAGTGTATGTTGTTTAAATATACTTGGTATGTTCTATTTGACAAAAAGCTTTGTATAACCTTTACAAGATATAATGGGCATCTAAAGTACTTCAGCTTATGAAGAAGACCGTCATGCCATATACTGTCAAAAGCTTTCTCGACATTCAGGAGTACCAGTCCAGTAGATTGCTTTGCCTTGAATGAATCCTTGATGTGGTAGCAGATTCGATAACCTGATGAGAAGTGCTGTGACCTTGCCTAAATCCAAATTGTTGGTCTGGCAGGACATTATGAGACTCAAGAAAAGCAAAGAGTTTTATTTTGATAATTTGTTCTAATATTTTACTTAGGCTATTCAGAAGACTTATTAGACGATAACTATTTGGGTTGTTAGGTGGTTTACCTGGCTTTAGAATTGGTATAATTTTTGCTATTTTCCATTTACTTGGAAAATAATGCAACTTGAGACAAGCGTTTACAATAAAGGCTATAAAGGTTACTCCAATGATTGGTAACTCTTTCAAATAAGAATTTTTCAGAGTATCTAACCCCTGATGATTTATTGCTACGCATATCCTGTATAATAAATTGGATATCTTCACTTGAGACGAATACGTCTGTTGGCAAAGTGACATTAGAGCTATTGATCACATTCATATACTCTTCGACTACATTGTTAGCCGAGCTGTCTCCGCTGATTAAAGGATTATTAAAGTTTTTCCCAAATGAGTTCGCAAATACATCCGCCATTTCTTCATTCGTTATTATCAGGGAATCATTAGCTTCCAAGTGAGGGATAAATTTGTTTTTGTTTTTTTAGAATTTTGGCTATTTACCAGAATGGTTTAGAATTTGGATCAAGGGAACATAGTTTTTCGTTCCAATTTTTGTTTCTAAATTTTAGAATTTCTGCAGCTATTTGTCGTGTATGCTGGATCATTTCATTGAAGTCATTTACCTGGCTATATCTTTTCCACTGACTTCTTAATCTATTTCTAATTTTAATTAAATTTAAGATATGTCGTGGAAGAAGAGTTGTCCTTGTCACTATAGATATCTTGGGAACGGACTCACCAATACTTTCTTGTAGGATAATATTCAGTACCTTCATCTATTTGTCCACGATTGCTTACGCTATCTATATCAGAGGCTGTGTTTCGAAGACGGTGTTTGATTTCGGTTCTAAATTTATCCCAGTTTGCATGTTTAAAATCTAAATATTGCACATCTTTTCTTATACTCTTTAGAAGGATGTCACAGTTTATAGGAATATGATCCGAGCTCAAGGCATTAACAGCTATTGGCTGCGTAACGTTTTCAGGCGATTTCGTTATGATCAAATCTAATGTCGATGGCGAGGACTTTTTGTTTGTTGGGAAATGGGTTGGGCCATTTGGATAGAGCAAGCTTATTGGATATCTCATGGTGATATCCAGCAACAAATTTCCCCATTTGTTTGCTCTTTTGCAACCCCAATTACGATGCCTGCAATTAAAATCACAACCGAGTAAAAACTTATCATTACTTGTTACAAGTCTTTTTAAATCGGCCTTAAAGAAACTAACCTTTTCTGCGCTAGAAGCCCCACCAGGGAAGTAAACAGACACAATTTTAAATTTAGTATTATCGTGTAACATTAACTCAATGCCAATTAATTCGAATATATTCGTTTTAACATTTGGTATCAACTTATATACTATGTCTTTTTTCACTACGATGGCAACCCCGCCTCTGTTGTCATTTTTCCGATCTACTCTATGACAGTGATAGTTGGTAAGAGAACATAATTCATCTTGAGTGAAGAGGTCATTCTCATTGATGTTGGCGTATTGGGTGCATACGGTTGCGTTTTGGGTCCACTGCTTTGCTTGGGAGCGTAATGAAGCTGGTGTTAAAGGTATAGCCACAGCAGGTCTACTTTGTTTTGGGAGAGTCGGAAAATCGTTTGTGCTCATATAATTTGGTACTGCTCTTGAGGGATTTTTTGGATGAGCTTGAGTCACACTTTTGGGATTTGTTTTACCTCTTATTTCGAGGTATTTGACTCTTCGGGGACAGTTGATGTCGGTGGATTTATGATTTCCTTGACAATTTGCGCATTTATAAATTCCAGAGGTTGAACATTCGGCGGTCTGGTGAGGTTGGGAGCAATTTGCACAGAAAGATTTGACATTGCAATTTCTCTCGCCGTGTCCAAACATTTGACAATTACGGCATTGAGTGATTTTATTTTTCAGTCGTCGTTGAAATTCCCAACGTACTTGTGTATGAAGAACATGACGAATGTTTTTTCTTAAGTCCGCAATTTTAACACTTTGTTTTTCAAGAAATACGATGTAAAACACTTCTGAATAATGCTAGTAATTTTTCTTAACCATTTTAATGTCCTTGCATTTGAGTCCTAATTTTGATAACTCGGTCTTAAGTATAACAAGAAAGAGATACACGCTGGAAAACTTAAGAATCCAAGAGAGGCGAATGACGGCAATGAACACGAAAGAAGACCTGGACAACGTCAGCGCAAGTTACTTGGTTGCCATACAACCATTCTGATTTCCACCTGATCTGTGATATTTTCTATAGTGATGTCGTTTATGTTATTTATATTTATATTTACTTATTTATTGAAATTGTGTTTTGTGTCGTTACAATATAAAGTTAAATTGAATATGTAAAATAATGTAAGTTTCGTTTCCATCAGATTGACACATTATTGATATTATGCTTATTATATGTTTGGTTTGTTATTTAAGGTTTTAAATAAAAGAAAACAAAAAAACCCCTGACGAAGTTGGCAAGAAACCGACGAAACGTAGGGTGCAAGGATGGATTAAAGTGTTTTAATTGCATCGGAAACAAATAAGACCATTAAGCCGGAAAAAAGGTAAACTAAAGTATCAACAAAATATTGGTCGGGAAAAAACAAATCAAAAATATAACAATATTTGTTTCATCTAGACCAAATAGAACAACCTTGAACGACCTCTCGCCCTTGAGATCGTGTGTGAAATATTGGCATTTTTTATCTTTTAAGGCCGCGCACACTGAGTTAAAAGAGGTTATACACTCGCAAAAAATGTGTATGCCGATGGATATTTTTTTAATTAAATAGTTTACAATTTTAAGATCTTTCATAAGATTACGAACAAATTCACTAGATTTCTGGAGGAGAATTTAATGGGTGGGGCACTGGTTTTATTGACATTATCAGTTATCGACATTATTTCATCCTCGTCATCACCGGCATCCCTTGAATATTGGGCTTGTAAAGGTTGCCAGTAATTGCAATTGGAGACGTCCCCTTGTTTTGACATTTTGTCAGTGTTTTTTTGCACTTTCGCGATTGAAGATCCTGGATGTTCGTTGCTTAGGCTGCGTTACGTTTCGGAATTTTGGCTCGTTTCGAATCGTTAGAGAAGGAGAAGATACGTCTTACTCTTTTAAAAGCGCGACGACAACTGTTTTGTTTACATCAATTTCCTTTGCGTTGTTTTGAATGAACAACCATATTTCTTACAATTGCTACCACATGAAGTCGACGGGTGGAGTTACAGCGCTGTTTCACGGTTCGCCACAACCGATCATCAGACTCCTTTTTCCTATGGTACTATGGTCTGTGTTTTTTCCTTGTATCCCGAAAATCCATTTACTTCCACTGGAATACGAACCTAGACCAGCTGCTTCTCAGGCAAGCACTCATCCACTGTGCCATTGAAGCCACGAGTTTCGGTTCATCCAGTTTGTATTTTTTGATTTTCTTTGGGCAGCCCAGCGCCTGTAAGTATATTATGTTATTGATTCAGATCTTTCTTTCTATATTTTCTCTAATTATTATTTCTCTAAAATATAGAAAGAAAAATCTGAATGAATAACATAGTGTCTGTATTTCGATAGACATAGAGTTTTTAAAAAAATTCTTGATGATATAATATTATGTAAGATTACTTTATAAAATGAAGAAGAGGATGAACATCCTAAATGTGCAAACTGCAATGAAAACCATCCTGCTAGCTACAGAGGTTGTTTAGTTGCAAAAGAAATCCAACTTGCAAGGGACAAAAAGCAAAAGAAAACACAAAAAAAACTCAAATAAGGATGAGCAAACAGTTAAAAAGGACTTGCAAAA
This sequence comes from Portevinia maculata, assembly GCA_949715645.1. Classification (NCBI taxonomy): domain Eukaryota; kingdom Metazoa; phylum Arthropoda; class Insecta; order Diptera; family Syrphidae; genus Portevinia; species Portevinia maculata. The sequence goes on along the minus strand of OX454526.1, from coordinate 8,028,214 downwards.
GAGCCCACAGAAAGAAAAGTCTAAAGACCAAGCGATAATCAAAAAGGTCCCGAGACAAAAGACGGCTGGTCCAAAAATGACATATGCTCAGACAGCATCAATAAATACTCAAATGCCAGCAGTAAAACGGTAAAACGCAAAGTAGAGCCAAACACTGGCATGGAAAACCTCATGAAACAGCAGTGTTAATAAAGAATACAATAAAACACCATATCGAAGCAAAGTTCCAATCATGTGCCATCCAAGGAATTTCCATATGTGTAGAAACGAGCAGTGGACAAATATCTGTTGCAGCAGTATACTGCTCTCCTAGCTATAGACTAAAGAAAAATGATTTTAAAAGTCTTTTCCGTATATTTCACAATAGATTAATCGCGGGAGGGGATTTTAACGCCAAAAATAAGTATTGGGGATCTAGATTAACTAATACTAGAGGCAGAGAACTATATGAAGCAATTAAAAAAGATGGCGCCAAATATCACTCAACGGGAAAACCTACCTATTGGCCAACAGATAGAAAGAAAACCCCAGATCTTGTCGACTTCTTTCTATCAAAAAATATATCTTCAAATAAAATAAGCATAGAGGAAGGACCTGATCTTCAATCAGATCATTCCTCTATACTCTTAAAATTTAGCGATAAAATAGTAATAAAAGACCATAGCCCAAAACTAGTAAATAGACTGACTGATTGGAACTACTTCAGACAGAAGTTGGAAGAAAGTATCCAACTATGATCAGCTATTCAAACAGAAGATCAACTAGAAGAAGCAGTCCAAATATTGACGCTCAGAATACAAAAAGCTGCGTGGGCTGCCATTCCCAAAACAACAAAAAAGATCAAACAAAACTCTTATCCTCCCGAAATACTCGTATGTGAAATTATTACAGAAAAGAGGAAAGCTAGAAAACGCTGGCAACAGACAAGGGCACCAAGCGACAAGACCACACTGAACAACTTAAATTATAAGCTCAGAAAATCTGTAAGAGATTTCAATACTGAGTCTTTGAAAACTTACCTCATAAGTCTTACAAATGATGCTAGTACCGACTACTCGCTCTGGAAGGCAACGAAGAAAATGAACAGGCCAATAGCTCACATTCCGCCAGTAAAAACCAGAGAAGATAACTGGGCGAAAAGCAACCAAGAGAAAGCAAACACTTTCGCTGAGTATCTTGAAGACATATTCAAACCTTATGAAGAATTTTCACTATACTATTCCTATAGTTATCTCCCTCTCTCTTACACTTAACCGTCACTATACTATTCTTATATGCATTCCTCCCTCCATTCCTTATTTTCTTTAAACGTCTTGCAAATTATTGCAGTATGTTGTACAATTTCCTGTCAGAAACTACAATTTTATTAATTTATACTTAAATGTGAAAGTGTTGGTGCCATTTGCTCGTTTATGCTGTTATAGAAGGCGCAAGCTTTCCCTAAAATGAATAACTACATGCATAGGGGTCCTTCCACTGTTGAACTTAGAAGCTTAGTTAATATCGTCTCCAGACAAAGAACCGGAATTAATATATGCCACTTAAATGCACAAAGTTTGAAGCACAAAATCATTCACTTGCGTTTTCTTTTTGAAAATAGCCTGGTCGATATTGTGTGTATTTCTGAAACTTGCCTGAAACCGGAGATGTGTAGTGAGCTGTTCAAAATGAATAATTTTAACCTAATTCGTGCTGATAGGGTGGGCAGAACAGGAGGTGGTGTAGCGTTATACATTACAAGTTCTTTCAAGTTCCGAATTATTAAAAAGTCGACTGCAACCGATGTATTAGAATACGCCTTTGTTGAGGTAATGCAAAATCTTGGCAAATTTTTTGTTGGATGCATATATATGGCTCCCCAGGTAGCAAACCACGTATTAATTAGAAATTTGATCGAACAATTTAATCCGCTTTATACCGATATTGTGCTCTGTGGCGATCTTAATCTTAATATACTAGGCAATAAAAATAAAGAGCTTAAAGAAATTATAGATTCGCTGAATTTTGTATTGCCTAATAATAATCAGCCAACTCATTTTTTGCCAAACAAATCGCCGTCTCTTCTCGACCTTTTTCTCGTGTCACACCCCTATTTGATTAACCACTACGATCAACTTTTTGCACCTGCCTTTTCCCATCATGATATGATTATACTGACACTTAATTTGTTTCCATCAAATACAGGAAAAGAGACAGTGACTTTCCATGATTTCTCTAATATTAATGTAGGTAACCTGTTCAGCGAATGCGCAAGCTTAAATTGGGCACCGTTATACACAACCAACGAAACATCTAGACAAGTTGATTTTTTCCACTTCCTATTCTCTATCTTTTTAATAAGTATGTACCACTAAAAACAAAAAAGACGCGAAATGGGAATATTCCATGGTTTACCGAAGAAGTCCGCGTCCTTATCAGATCTAGAAACCTGTTATTCTCTAGGTGGAGAAGATATAAATGTTCTAGCATCTACGATGAATTTAAACGCACCCGTAATATGGTAACTGCTTTGATTCGTACGAACAAAAGGACCTTTTATGAAAATAAATTTAATGCTTGTGATTCCAGCAATCTTTTCTGGAAAAATATTCGCCAAATAGGCATTAATAAAGAAAAGCATATTCTACCGAATAATGTAAATCTCAATGATCTAAATGCACAATTTGTCCAATCAATTATTTCCACACCAGTTTCGAATATTACTAATCCAATTGGAAGCATGAATTGTGGGTTTTCGTTGTCTCGTTTTGATGAGGTAAGTGTAGGTGTAGCAATTCTTAAGATCAAATCCAAAGCTACAGGCTTAGACAATATGAACCCGGACTTTGTAAAAGTCTTACTACCAATCATCTTACCTCATATCACACATATATTTAATACAATATTAACAACAACAACATATCCTAATGGCTGGAAGATTGGCAAAATTGTTCCACTTCCAAAAGCTAATAGCAATGATTTTCGACCCATTACTATCCTTCCTTTCCTAAGCAAAGCTTTCGAGATTCTTGTAAGTAGACAAATTAAGACTTATCTCAATGAGAAGAAGTTGATTACTAATTTACAATCGGGTTTCCGTGCAAATCATAATTGCACCACAGCTCTGCTTAAGGTATGCGAAGATATACGCGAGGGTCTAGACCTGAATATGATGGCTTGTATTGTCTTTTTAGATTTCTCCAAGGCATTTGATTGCGTTGATCATAGTATCTTGTTGCATAAGCTTACGCTACAATTTGGTTTCGAGAATAGTTTTTGTCGGTTAGTAAAATCATATATGTCGGATCGATATCAGTACGTAACACACCGAAATGAATGTTCCTCACTTCTACTTCTCCACTCCGGTGTTCCTCAAGGCTCCGTATTAGGGCCGCTACTATTTTCCTGTTTTATAAACGACATTGCGGCGAGTTTCTCCATATGTAATCATCATATATATGCAGACGATGTGCAACTATATTTGATGTTTCCGGAATCACATATAAATCGTTCAATAGCCACACTAAATCAGGAGCTCGATAAAGTTTTTTCTTGGTCCAAATCAAACAGACTTCAACTTAACTCTAACAAAACGAAAGCTTTGATTATCAGCAGAACCTGCCATAGCCGTGTGACGCCACAACTTGTTCTCAACAATCATCCAATAAAGTGTGTTGAAAATATAAAAACTTAGACGTCCATTTTACCCGAAACTTGACGTGGAACTTACATATATCTAAAATCGTTGCGAAAATCTACGGTGCACTTCGAGGCCTTAGTCCAACAAAAAGGTATCTTCCGGTAGGTGCTAAACTTAAGCTAGTCAAGGCCTTTCTTCTGCCAATTATTCTTTACGGTTGTGAAATTTTCTCCAATATGGACTCCGAGTCCAAACGAAAACTAAATGTTGCCTACAATAGCTGTGCTAGGTACAACTTCGATATAAACAGACATGAGCACATATCCGGCTACACCGAACGAATTACTGGCTGTTCCCTAACAGCCCTTTTAAAATATCGAACCATTCTATTCTTACACAAAATGATTACCACGAAAATACCAGAATACTTATACAATAAAATTAGAATGGGGCGAACCCACAGAGCTATGCAATTAATCCCACCAGTCATAAGTAGTAGTAGTAGTAGTAAAATGTTCTTTATTTTCAACTTTTTATACCTATACATTGTTTTTAGATTATAGTGTTAAGTTTTTGTTGAAAAGTAAAAACTTACGACAATGACATAAACAGTCGTCTGTCGGGTAATTTACAAATTGAAATAATACTTGTTTTGGAATTTCATTTAAGAACAATAAGTAAAGGAAAAAAAAGAAATAAAAAAAAAAAATACGTAATGAAATTATGTAAGTTCAAACCAATCTTCGGGCTAATTGAATTCAGCTACAAGTTGTTTTCTGTGGGTTAAGGCGGTAGTAATGTAATTGACCAGTCTGTTCCAATCATTCGTGCTTCCTCCATTTAATACACTAATGAGTTCAGCTTCACTCAGAGTTGCCTTTTCAAAGTATCTCACTCTAAACTCCCTTAGTACGGGATATCTGCCTATGAAGTGATGGATATTTTCTTCTTCTCTCAGATTACACATTGAACATATCGTTGAAACGCTGCCTCCAAATCCCATCGCATTAAGAAGGATCAAATCGCATCTGGCTTTAAAAATCCACGAAATTTTGTTGATATCGGTATCATCAATAAGATATTGTTGCCCTTTCGAGTAATCCAGAAACTTGAAAATCCTTGTGCTGCTTTCCCTCGCTCTCCGTTCTGTTTCTTGTCGGCTATCTGCCTTGAGTCGATCCAGAAGCTGCCGGTTCTTAAAGTTCCAGTCCATTTCCATCTGCATGTTCTGATCCCAGTGTAAACCAAACCGATTTCCAATGTTGTTTATTTCTTTCACCCAAAAAAGTTGTTTTTCCAATAGGATTTTGGTAAGTTGATGTGGTAACCTAGTTTCATCATATTTGAATAGAGTTTTCTTGACACACCTTAGATGTAAGTCTAGTGAATAGAAATGACCATCTTCGGCTCCAGTCTCCAGCGACAAGGCGTAGTTGGGAGTACTTGGTGGTAATTTCAAAATCCTTTTTAAAAAATAGCGTTGCAGTTTGTCCACTTCCTCAAACATTCCAAAACCCCAGACTTGTGCACTATAAGTTTGGATAGCTCTGCAGACTGCCAGGAATAGTTTCCACTTTCTACTCAGGGTTATACTTTTTTTGCTTAGGAAGCAATGCCATGTTGCGTTGATGCTACTTTTCGCAGCGTTATTTCTTTTCTCCACATGTGTTGTGAAGTTCATTTTCGGAGTGAGAAGTACGCCGAGATAGGTGTACTGCGAGGCTATTCGAATTTCTTCCCCTTTGTAGCTCCATTTTTCATGACTTGATAGTCTGCCACCATTTCGGAACACCATGATTTCTGATTTTGAAAGGTTCACTTCCAAACACCATTTCTCGCAGTACTCTTCAAATCGGACTATCATTTGTTGCATGACTGCAATATCATCTGCTAAGATCACCATGTCGTCGGCGTATAGCAGTAAACGTATGGTTAAAAGCTCCATATTGAGACCTCCTCCTATATAGTCATTTAAATCATTAAGATACAGCGCGAAAAGTAAAGGGGATAATAGGCATCCCTGTTTGACCCCAAAAAGTGTTTCAAAATAATCTGATAGCTCATTGCCTGTCCACACCGCTGATTGGGTATTAGAGTATATGCATTCAAGCAGATTAACAAATTTGGTTGAAACTCCCATTTCACGTAGCTTATAGATCAGCAATCTTCTCGATATTTTATCAAAAGCGGCTTTTAAATCTACGAAGCTGTATACGCCTTACTTTCCTTTTTTCCGCCAGCTTGATGTGTACGATAGAAGCTAAATTATATATGTTATCTACTGTAGAGTAATTTTTTCTAAAGCCAGCCTGGTGTTCAGTTAGAATATTATTCCTTTCCACCCAAGTGTACAACCTCTCATTTAGGACTCCCATCATAATCTTCGCTATGCAGTTCATAAAAGAAATACCCCTGTAGTAGCCAGGGTCGTTAACATCACCCTTTTTGAATATTGGAAATATTATGGATTTCGTGAACGTTTCCTCTATCCTACCTTCATCTAATATTTTGCTATATGCTGTTGCTAGGTCCTGCAGAAAATCATCGGTCGCATTTATAATGAACTCATAAGTTACCCTATCTTCTCCTGGAGCTTTGTTCCGCTTAACCTTTCGAAGCATATTCTTAATTTCCTCGAGTGAAATCGATCTGTCTAAACTCGGATCCTCGGCATAGTTAGAAGCATAAGATATGCTACACATTTCTTGTTTTGGATTGAGAAGATCACTGTAGTAGGTTTTAAATTCCTGAGCACTTATCTCGGGCCACACTTGTTGATCTTGGTTTCTTATCTCCTTTGCTAAGCGCCACCAATCTTTACTGTCTTTAACTGTATTAATTTTGAAGTCGATTTGTTGGTAGTATGATATCTTGCTGTTTATACAAATGGTCTTATATTCTTGCTGAGCTCTTAAAAATTTCTCTTTTATGTCTTGATTTTTTGTTCTACGAAATGAATTCAATAATTTGAAAGATTTTTTCCTCGCGGCATCGCATTGGTGATAAGTATTTGGTAACTTCACGGCAATTTTTGTTCATGCCATTCATCTGTGGAATTCATTATCCCTACACATCAAGCGCTCTTATGGTAGCAACACTTTCGCGACACTCATTACTCATTTTTCAATACTACGCAGAGATGTTCTAGTGCATCGACGTTACCTTTCCTGACATCCCCCTCATACACTATTTTCCTCCTCTGCTAAGCTTTTTATCGCATTGTGTGCTTTTCTTTTCTTTCTCAGTTCCTTTTCTTTTCATTTTTCATTATCCTTTCTTTTCTTTGCTTCGTTCTTTATCTATTTTTTCTTCTTTTTTTTTCTCCTTTATTTATTTTGAATTATTTCATAGTTTCCCATAAAAAGCATGTACAATATTTTATAAGATTTATCTTTTTGTAACATGAATTCAACGGATTAATAAATCTAAAATCTAAATCTAGCAAGGACTCGAAATAAGGTGCGAAGAAGATACACCTGTTCCGCCGGTAACAGCTAAAGAACTTGCCAAAGAAATTAAAGAAAGCATAAATATAAAAAAGGCCCCAGGGTTTGATTTAATTACAAGAGAAATTTTGAAGCAATTTCCACGAAAATGTTTAAAAAAAACTAGCGCAGATTATTAATGCTGCATTTAAATTAAGATATGTGCCAAGCATGTGGAAAGTCGCGGAGGTAATAATGATACCTAAACCAGGCAAACCACCTAACGAAGTTACCTCATCTATCTTACCAATATCTATTCTACCAATGTTGTCCAAGTTATTCGAAAAAGTGCTGGTTAAACGTCTACAAAAAATAATAGATGAAAAATCGCTAGTCCCAATTCACCAATTTGGATTTAGAAATAAGCACTCTACAATTGATCAGGTGCATAGAATCACAGATAGAATCGAAAAAGTATTTGAAGAGAAAAATGTGTGCTCTACAGTATTTCTTGATATAGCACAAGCTTTCGATAAAGTCTGCCACAGAGGACTGATACACAAATTACAAAAGCAACTGCCGAAGCAGTATGCGACCATTCTGGAGTCTTATATATCAGATAGATTCTTCAGAATTAAACAAGAGGCAGAGAACTCAACATTAAGAGAGATTAAAGCTGGTGTACCACAAGGCAGTGTGCTAGGTCCAGTTCTATACCTACTTTTCACTAGCGATCTTCCTGAAAGTGAAGAAACCACCATAGCTACTTTTGCAGATGACACAGCTGTCCTTGCTGTGGGAGCAAATGTCGAAATAGCAACAAAAATGCTTCAAACAGCAATAAACAATATTTCAGAATGGACTGAGAAATGGCAGATCAGATTAAATGACCTTAAGTCAGTCCATATTAATTTTACGTATAAAAACGTACCACACATTCCAGTCTACATTAACAACAATGTAGTGGAATATTCAATCACAGCCAAATATCTAGGCATGACTCTAGACGCTAAACTGCGTTGGGAAGCGCACGTAAAGAAAAAAAAAAGATGAGTTGCACTACAACAAGTTATTGCTATACACGCAAGTTCTGAAACCAGTATGGACCTACGGGCTCCAGTTGTGAGCATGCACATGCCAAACAAATTTACAAACAATTCAGGTTTTCCAAAATAAAGTACTAAGGAACATAGTTAATGCACCTTGGTGCATACGCAATGCCGATCTGCATAGAGATCTAAATGTTGAAATGGTTGAAGATGAAGTTAAGAAAGTTGCTCAAAGGCATAGAAGTAGGCTTCTCAACCACGTAAACACAGAAATAACAGAACTATTAAATAATGACAATGCAATCAGGAGATTGAGACGGGTAAAACCTCTTGATCTATAAGAGTTAGCTAGGGCTAAGAAATCAGGCATTGATTTCAAACAAGAAAAAAGTTTACAGATCCGACAAACGGCGGATTTATCTGTTAAATTCAACAAATATGTAGTTCAAAAACAAATTGCCGATTAGTCGTCGACTAGGTGCAATCTCATTCGGGATGGCGAATGTCAGTCCCCCGGGAGTTTTTTTTAGATGGGTTAAAGTCTCTCACTATTGCAGAAGCATCCCTCGCGTACTAGCTCTGCAATGTCTTTCGATGATTTTTTCTTCCAGCGAATTCAAAACACAAAAAAAAAAAACTTCATAAAATAGTTTTTAGAACGAAAGGCAATAATTATAAGGTTATAGTTGAGTTTAGAAGGTTCGCATAAGGACTATTAATTTAGATTAGGTATCATGTTAATTTTAAGTTAGATTTAGTCATTTTTGTCTATTATGTAAGTAGATATTTATTAATGAACATAAAAATGAATTAAAAAGTCAAAAAAACATAGGGACGGACTACAGTCCGCTTGGGCGAACTGTTGGATACCCTATTCTTATTCCTATCCCTCATAAGTGGGCGTGACAAAAGTCTAAGTATGGTTGAATTGTTAAGAACGCTCTACATATTTTGTTATATAACATTTAAAGGATTTTATCAAAAAACTAGAAAGAAGTGGAATAATAGGAAAGATCGGTTTGTGCATTGGTAGGATTTTTTTCTCCGCGACCAGTGGTCTAAACAACTTAGGGAACATTATGTTGTAATTTTGTATTTTAGATTAATCCGCAGAAAATTACAGCCTTAGTATGATTATCAAATATGAACACGATATTTAATAATAATTGATACGTATCAACAAAAAATTGTTTTATTTAATTGTGGGCGTGTCAGTAGGCGGATTTAAAAAAAATTAACACATGAGAATAAAGGGCCCCTAGAGAGTATATATTATAAATTTCAGCTCCCTAGCTCAAACTTTGAACTTTCAAAAAAAAAAAAAAATTAATTGTGGGCGTGTCAGTGGGCGGATTTTGAAAATATTTACACATGAGCATAAAGGGCCCATAGAGAGTATATACTATAAATTTCAGCTCCCTAGCTGAAACTTTGGATTTTCAAAAATTAATATACCCTTAGAATAGGGTATAAAAAAATTATTTTATTTATTTGTGGGCGTTTTAGTGTGCGGATTTTGAAAATTTTTTATCCCGAGCAGTTTTAGGAGTCATGGATCATATATAAAAAATGTCAGCTTTCTAGCTCAAAATTCGATTTTTTCCAAAATTTGTTTTTTTTTTGATTTTGTGGGCGTGTCTGTGGGCGGATTTCAAAAATTCGTAAACTTGATTATTTCGGGACCCTAGAGAGTATATCGTTAAAATTTCAGCTCTCTAGGTCCAGTTTAAAGGCCTAATTTTTGGATACAGACGGACGGACGGACGGACATGGCTAGATCGACATTACTATTGATGCTGATCATAAATATAGTAACTTTTAGGGGTCTACGGGCAATATTAAGGTATGTTACAAACTATGCGTCAAAATTAATATACCCTTAGAATAGGGTATAAAAAGTCAAAGTGTGTCGGACTATTAATCGAAAGGTCCCGGTTCAATTCCCGCCTGGGCAAAGTCCCACCTCTTGCGAACGTTTGACAAATATCCAAAAGTATTAATTGTCTTGAGAAGCTTCCAAAATTTGCTTACAACCATTTTCAAAATAGTTACTTAGAGAAGGACAAATGCCCAGGAAATCCGTTCACCGATGTTCATCACCAATACTCAAGGGATGCTTCTTGTGGATGACGAAAAAATACTACATGCGCAGCAGTATTGTGATATGTTGTCTGACAGCCGTTCCTAAGAATGAAAAAGTAGTTAGGAAGGCTTTCAAAGACTAGAAAAAGAAGAAAGCAGTTGGCCCGAAAGAGATACCCTCTAAGTTCTGGAAAAAGATCGAAGACATGGGACGCAAATGGCTCATTCTATTCTAATCTCCAAACTGAAAGGTTTGCCATATCGAAAATACACCAAATCTCAACACTGATGTAAATTCTGGAAACGGCAAAATAATTTCAAGTCGAGATCCATCCTCTTTACATCGACTTTAAAAAGTCGCATATTCTAGTATTCATCCTCAAGAGCTATACGTGGCAACGCACGGCCAACTTCGAGATCCCGGCATAACTGATGCAGTTGTGTCGCGTGACGCTGAAACACACGCGATGCAATATGCTGTATAGAAACAGCTTTTCGAACTGTTCCAAAGATGCACACCGGATTTCGGTAAGGAGATGTGTTTTCATATGACTTCTTCAATCATATTCTGGAGCAAATAGTGCGCAGGGCATTTCCAAACACGGTAAGCAGTTCCTTCCACTAATTCCTCCAACTATATTGGGGATGATGATTAGCTGATGATATCGACATTATCCGCCGATCTCAGAGTGCCGTAATAGAAGCTTTTACTGCGATTAAGGAACAGATGAAATCTGTTGATCCTTTAGTCAACCAACTTCAAGCTATCAACAAAAAACAAACCTCTGTCCACCGCTTAGGACGAAACGTCACTATTAATAGAAATAACTTCGTGTTAGTAACAGAGTTAACCTTTCTCGGAGCAAACATCAACTCCACAAATGATTCGTAAGCCTTGCAAAGCTAGTGCTAGTTATCACCGCATTACGAGCTGCTACAAAATTGACTTGTAGGTAGCCGTTTTCTGTTGTTGGTTCGTGAAGGCTGGCTTACCAACTTATCCTTACCGACTGGAATGCCTCCTTGATGCTTCGGTAGGAGCGTGTGCATTTTTTTAATATTTAACATTAATGCGGAACACAGCCAGACGATCACTTATCGGCTTGAAGTCTTAAACGTTTGTCCTAAGTCGATTGGCCATGACGAATCCGCATATTAATGTATACAATCTTTTATGGCAGCTGTTAGAAGTTTGTGTTAGTCCTTTCATCATACTTGATCCTATCCATTGTTTCTCCTGGGTCGCGGGAATATCTTCCTTTTAGTGTACGGGGAAAGGCTCACGTTTTTGAGTAGCACCTGCGATGGACACAGTGTGTAGGACTAATAATCGAGTGGTCTCAGGTTCAAATCAACCCGGGCCAAGAAACACCCACCTTTTGCGAAAGTCTGACAAACAAGAGTATTAACAAAGAATATATAATTACCAAGAAGACGCATCTCATACAAATGTTTGCACTGAAAATTTTTGTATGGCGGGTTCTGATATCACGACCCGCTCTCACAGCCCTTGCTATTGCTTTGCTTTATCAAGAACTTTTTAATCTTGCGCTCAGAGAATTTCAGAAAACAGTCCAACGAGCACACACATCGAAACAGTCATCCACAGGATAGTACGACTTACGATACCTGTTTATGCCTATAGCCAGGTACACGCACATGTCCCAACAGAATAGTCTGCTTTCTGCATAACCGGTTCTTGATGAACGATGACGAGTATTGACGAAAGGCAAACGATCCCTCTGCACAGTGCCGATTTTTTCATTCGCTTCGTTGATGCACATGCAGATAGATTGGTGGTGACAATTTAATTTGAAATGAATGGAAAGAATTGTTTAAGATCTGGCATAAAATGCTGTATTACTGGTTGTAATATTTCAAGAAGGCAGAATCCAGAAGCAAAAATATTTAAATTTCCGCTACTGGATTCTCCTATGGGTCAAATTTGGAGAGAAAAATGCGGAATCTCTGAAAATAACTTTAAAAAAAAATTATTTATATGTGACCGTCACTTTCATTCGGAGGACATAGGAAGAAAAAAATTGAAAAATGGAGCTGTGCCGACAATAAATCTAAACATCTATGTAGACGAGCACTTTGAAACAGAGCATCTTAATTTATTTAACCTTGCAGAATTACCTAGAAGAAGGAATTCGTCGGAAACTTCTATGTCTGTAGAAGTTGTATGCACAAATTGTGAGAAATACAATAAATTAACTGCGTTTTACAGGAAAAAAAATATTTTTCTGGAAAAACAAATTAAAAAATTAAAAAAAAATCTTAAGGCAGCTCTGAATGGGAAAAAAAAATTGAACAAAAGGGTCCTAATAAAAGAACAAATACAGTAAGCACAATCAAAACTTATATCAACTCTCTGAATATAAGTGACCAATCTAAAATATTTTGCAATTTACTCATAAGTACACGACCAAAAGAATACAGCCAAGAAGTCAAATGGCTTGCACAAAATATTTTTTATGTTTCCCAATCTACTTATTCATTTTTGAGAAATAAATTAAATTTGAATATGCCTCACATATCCACATTGCATCGATGGGCTCCTATTAAATTTCTTCAACCAGGATTCATAAATAACGCCTTTGAAGAATTGAAAAACAGAATTTTATCTATGGATGAAAGGGACAAAGGACACGTTGTTTTATTATATGATGAAATTGCAATCAAAAGGGAATTGAGGTACAACTCGAAATTAGATTTAATCGATGGGTTTGAAGATTTGGGCTACAAGCGAAATGGGAATTTTAGTAAGCAGGTTTGTGTTTTCATGGCAAGAGGATTATTCTCTAATTGGAAACTTATTTTCAATTACTTTGCGACACAAAACGGCTTATCAGGTGCTGATTTAAAAAAAAAAAATTCTTGAAAATGTGAAAATTCTTTCTGAAATTGGAATCACAATTCGGGCAGTAGTATGTGATCAAGGGTCTTCCAACAGAAAAGCATATAGCCTCTTAGGAGTTTCGGATGCGGAACCATACTTTTCAATTAATAACAGGAAAATCTTCTGCTTATATGATTTTCCACATCTCATTAAATCACTACGTAATTGTTTAATAAAGTCCGATCTCAATACCGCTGATGGCTTGGTAAGTTTTGAAGTTGTCAAGGAGCTTTGGCAGTTGGAGCAGAACACAAAAACGAAAATGTGCCCGAAACTTACAAGTCAGCATATATTTCCAACTGATTTCGATAAAATGAGAGTCAAATTTGCAACACAAGTTTTTAGCAGAACTGTAAAGGCAGCTATTCTTACAATTATAGATAGATGTGGTTTTAAGAACTGCTCAAACGAAGTTGCACTTTCTACAGCAAATTTTATATCTAAAATTGATCACCTTTTTGATTGTATGAATAGCGGTTCCTTGAATTCGGACAATTTCTATAGATCAGCTCTTAAAAAAAATAATTGTGCACATGAATTTTTAAAATCCTTCAAATTATATATTGCTCAAATTACTTTAGTTAAAAAAAACAAAACTGTATATTTTTTGAAAGGTATTGAACAAACAATAAACGGAGTGCTACAACTTACTGAAGAATTATTTAAAGATGATTCTGAGGATTTTTTTCTACTGACCAAACGCTTAAATCAAGATCCACTTGAAAATTTATTTGCAGTTGTTAGACAAAAAGGGGGAAACAATCAAAATCCGTCTTTATATGAATTCAATATAATAATTGCAAAAGTTATGGCCACTAATATAGTCCAATCCAGTTGCTTAAGCAATTGCGAAGAGGACAGCGACCCCATGCTAAACGTAGTTGGATTCGACGAAAATGTTTCTGTGTCCATGTCTATTCTAACTACTCACCATGAGCAGCAATGTAACAAAGAATTGACTGACCTCGATGTTCTAGAACAGTACCCTGATTTTTTTGTTGGTGACAATTTTGAAAGTTGTAGTTCCGAAATGACCATTGATTTGGTATCAATGAGGTATTTTATAGGCTACGTTGCTTTTAAAGTTGCACCCAAAATAGATTGTGAAATATGCAGTTCCAGGATTAAGAAAAGAGATGAAGTTATCAGCTCTCCTTCAGAACTTTTCTTATTCCAAAAAAATTACAGTCGGAACACTGATTTTGGAAACCTGAATGCACCTTCAGATGAATTTTTTGAAATAAGCAAGAAACACATTTTGTCATTTGATTCAATATATTCAGTTAGTCCTGAAATTAAAAACATTAAAGAAAATATAATTCAAAAATGCAAGAACGAAACTCCTGAATGGTTTTCCAATGACTTCTGCCTTGAACACAAATTAAAAATAGTTGATTTTTTGATTTTAGTCCTCTTAAGAAAAAAATGTTCCTGGGCAATTGACGAAATAAAGTCAAAGAGCAAGAAAAAAACTAAGATTTTAGTCGCATTGTTCCAAAAAGCCAATAAAAATCAATGAAGAACTAATTTGCGACGTTATGAATTTTTTAAATAAACTGCAATTTTTTTTTTTGTTAGAGAGTGTTAAGTTTTTTTTTCCAACCGTTTGCATGAAATTAATTTGAAAATAGCAAAGAGGATCACACTTTATAATTAAGCTTCTTTTTTTTTAATAGGAGCAAACTACATTTTAGTATTTATTTTTTGTAATAACGTCTCAAATCTCAAATTCTGCTTAAGTTTAGTTACAACATTTTTCAGAACGTTGGTACTTAAACTGGGTATTTTCTTTAACAAATAACAATTTTTTTCTTTCAAAATAATATTTTCAACTGCAGTTTTGTAGCAAACTAGTGGACCCCAGCTTGCTTTGCTAGGCGTTAACATTTTATTTTTTTCAAACTACATACATATTTTGCTTCGTTGTGTCGAGGAGCTTCAATAAATGTTTTTCCACTAAGAATTTTCTATTTTTCCATTTGAAAAGCCATTCCGGAATAATTGCACACGAAATTCCATACAAAAAATAATCAATTTTCGATTTTTCCAATTTCCCGACTTTTCCGGAGGGTTTTCCCAAAATTTTCTTTCGTAAAAAACTTCTCCTGACAATTTTATTATTACGAACAACTGAAACAAATCGCAGTACATTATGCAGAAGATAATATTAGAGATTTCCATGGTGTATGGAATTATGTATGTATACGTGTGGATCGAGCATCGAGGTTGTATGAGAAAGAGCTTTTCTCTCAATTATTTTTCATTCGGCTCTTTTTTCATTATTTAACAAAAGAGCTTTTTGTGTTCGATTTCATTTTCAAAGTCAGATAATACTTCTTGGTAATTCTATATTCTTTGGTATTAACTATCACGAAAAGCTTCTCAAATTGGCTTTAAATTGTAGGTCCCTTCCAACTCGCACAAGAAAATACATAGTTGGAGAAAATAGGTTTTAGGTGGCCGTTAATGTCTAATATTTTATTTATTTATTTTACCTGAGGTGTACAACAGCGTCCGCACGTTCTATATGCCTATTTTCAGTTCGTAGGTCGTGTGTGGTTGCCATTTCAAGGTATTCATTATCTGAAGACCCTCATGTATCTGTCAATGCTGTGAACTTAGTCAGGAAGTTACCCCGACGGCACAACAGCCAACCTGGAGGGTTAGGCTCTTGCTGTGACCCTATGACAGTGGCCGATTATTCCGGTAACCCACTTCGGGGATATAAGAACTGCGGCTGGCCCATAGCGTTCATCCGCCACCATCCGTTATAAAAAAAAATTCTAATTTTATGTTAAGGAATATCAATTCAATTTTGCACACACGCCCATACGCCTGTCTCAATTACCATCATTCATTCAGTCCACCTACAAGTATGCAGCTTAGATTGGTTTCGAAAATTGATCACTAATTGGTAGGTGAATCAGCGTACGATGGTATTTTTAATTGACCATGTAATTGCGGGGATGTTTGATACCCAGCATCAACGTCCCGAATATTCCAAATTCCAATTCACCAACGCTATCGATGACTGGGCTATGCACGGAATGTAAGCACGACTATTTGCATATTCGGCAAATTCAATTCATGCTAAACATGAAAATGTATCTGCAATGCCCATGCCGCACCGATGTGGTAAGACTTTAATGATTTCATGCAGAATATATGCTTTAAATAGGTTCCTCATGTCGAGTTTCGAGAATCTCTTTATCGGGATAATTTTGTTCCCCCCAAAAGTCACAAACATGTCAGTCATATCGAGGGCAGGAGGACGAGAACAAAGACATTATGATCTAAGTGGAGTTTCGGATGGTTATTTTTATACCCTAGTCTAAGGGTATATTAATTTTGACGCATAGTTTGTAACATACCTTAATATTGCCCGTAGACCCCTAAAAGTGACTATATTTACGATCAGCATCGATAGTAATGTCGATCTAGCCATGTCCGTCCGTCCGTCCGTCCGTCCGTCGGCAAAAATTAGGCCTTTAAACTGGGCCTAAAGAGCTGAAATTTTAACCATATACTCTCTAGGGTCCCGAAATAATCAAGTTAACGAATTTTTGAAATCCGCCCACAGACACGCCCACAAACTCAAAAAAAAACACAATTTTGGAAAAATCGAATTTTGAGCTAGAAAGCCGAAATTTTTTTTATATGGTTGTTGTCTGCACCCCTACGCAAGCGAAAGTGCAGCTTTTTTTCGGTTTCGTGTTCGCCTCCGCTACATAGTTTCTCTGTTTATTCAATTAAATGCGCCGCGACATCGTGTGTGTCAAAAACAAATAAAAAAAAAAAAAAAAAAAAAAAACCGTAGTGCCAGTGTCGGTGTCGTGAAAGGAAAGCGCAGAAGAAAAACGGAAAAAAGCCACATCGCTGGGTATCCCTCCGTCCCCCATCCCACTTCATCACTGTTGCATTTGCTTGGCCATTGTAGGTGTCGTACGATTTTCGTCTGTACACTTGTAATGGCTGAGTAAAGGCAGCATCCGACGGATAGCGGCCCGTGAGTTGTTGATTTTGTTAAAAAATTACCGTACGGGCATAACACCTGCGGTAATTTGTTTTGGAAATCTAACGCGGATCTTCAAATCACGGTTCTTGCTTAGGTAGCGTCGGAGTTTGTGTTTTCGTTTTTATAACGTGTAGGAATTTTGTGGTGGATGTTAGTAACATTCGTGGGTTGAGGAAAATTTTTTTTTCGTTATACGCCCACACTTTCCACAACAAACCAGCTGTTTTGGCACTTAACGAAACTCAGGTTAGCGGTGGCTCTGATTTAACAGAGTTTAGTCTGCCTGGGTACAACTTAGTGCCATTATTCTTTCCGCATCGCGGTCTCGCCGTCTATATACGTAGTGACGTAGCCTACCAACTTCAGCCTCAATATGGCCAATGTTCCAATCCGGAATTTAATTTCATTTGTCTCAAATTTCATGTCCGTAGGCAATTAATCCACTACTGTTTTATTTACAGAAGCCCCAATTTGGACAGACATTCAACATATAATGAATTGGATGCGTTGTCTGACTCCATCACAAGAATTGTGACCCGTCATCCTCCTACTGAAAACGTCATTGCGGGTGATTTCAATATACACAATTCACATTGGCTTCGACATTCTGGACAGACAACACCCGAAGGAAGGTATGTTGAGATTTTTGCTGAGGTTAACAATCTCACTCAGCTTGTAAATGAGCCAACACGAATACCGGACATAAGCAGTCAAACCGCCAACACACTGGACTTGTTTCTCACCTCTCACCCTGAAAAATACGAAATAAACGTATTACCGCCTCTAGGTTCGTCAGACCATTGTGTCATATCAGCTAATTTCTCGTACTCCGGCCACATAGTTAAAGAGCAAACTCCTAAAAGAACCGTATGGCAATACGAGAAAGCCAATTGTGAAAAACTAAACGGTTTCTTTAATAGTTTTAACTGGTCGCTGTGCTTCCTCGACAGCGACGTGGATGCTGCTGCTGATATGATAACAAACATGATTTTATTGGGTATGAAATGCTTTGTCCCTAACCGGATAAAAAATATCAAACCCAAGGTAAACGCGTGGTGTGACTCGAGTTGCAAAGAGGCTATCAGGTTAAAAGAGGTAAGCTTTCGGTCTTATAAGTCCAACCCATCTGAGGAAAACCGGAAAAAATTCGAACGAGCCAGAAATGACTGTAATGCCCACATTAATCGTGTAAAATTCTCCCACGACCAAAAGCTGAGGCAAAAAATACTACAAAGTCCCACGGGTAGTAAAAACTTTTGGTCGTTTGTCAAAAACATCAAGAATTCGGCCTCGTCATCTATCCCGACACTCATTTACAACGGCATTCCAGCTGTCAGCTCTACAGATAAGCCCAATCTGCTTGCTGCTCACTTTGCAGTCAGCTCAACGCTCCCAGATTGTGCTTTGTCTCCCCCTGTACTCGAGCGCGTAGAATACTCCATGGGACCAATCCACTTTCGCACTCGTACAGTGGCTAGAGTACTTCGAGATCTTGACATACACAAATCCGCTGGTCCAGATGGTATTTCCCCCATCGTTCTGAAGAGGTGTTCTTCTACGCTGGCAAAACCACTGCGTAAGCTTTTCTATCTGTCCTATTCTTCAGGGCTCTTTCCGGGAAGATGGAAAACAGCATTTGTCCAGCCTGTACCAAAAAAAGGCGAGTCTTCTTCTCCCTCTTCCTTCTTTCTAAGGTCATGGAAACGCTGATCAACCGTCAGCTAATGAAATATCTTGAATCTCGAAAACTTCTCAATGACCGCAGTACGGTTTTCGGGGCAGTAGGTCCATCGGTGATTTGATGACATATCTAACCGAAAAGTGGAACCAATCTCTTCACCAAGGTGGTGAAAGTAAGATTGTTGCGCTTGATATTTCAAAAGCATTTGACAGAGTTTGGCATCAAGCTCTCTTGTCGAAAATGCGTGCATTTGGAATCGATGATAACCTTCTTCAATGGATTAGAAATTACCTTTCGGACCGTTCAATTCAAGTTGTCTTGGACGGTTTCAAGTCTGCAACTCACCAAATAAATGCTGGTGTTCCCCAAGGCTCCGTCCTGTCTCCGACTCTCTTTCTCATTTTTATAAATGATTTCCTGTCTGTTACTTCTAATCCAATCCATTCCTTTGCTGATGACAGTACCCTCAGCTTTTCATACTCGTTTCTTGGGTCACGCACCACTTCTTCGGGTGTGAAACTGGAATGGCAACGTATGTTAAGCTCATTAAATTCTGATCTTAACAGCATAACTCAGTGGGGTACAACCAATAGAGTGGAATTTAATGCTTCCAAAACACAATGCTGTCTCCTGTCATTAAAGCAAAACCCACACACACTGCCATTATCCATGAATGGCACTTGCATCGCTGAAACCGAAAGACTTTCCATTCTCGGTATGTATGTCAATGACAACCTTCGTTGGAATGACCACATATTCGATGTCGCCAAGAACGCTGCGAAATGTCTAGGCTTCCTTAAGCGATGCAAGAAATATTTCACCCCTTCTGATCTGGCTACAATTTATAAGGCGTTTATTCGCCC
Organism: Portevinia maculata; assembly: GCA_949715645.1. Taxonomy (NCBI): domain Eukaryota; kingdom Metazoa; phylum Arthropoda; class Insecta; order Diptera; family Syrphidae; genus Portevinia; species Portevinia maculata. The sequence continues at coordinate 8,008,578 of OX454526.1, read as the reverse complement.
GAAACTCGAGTACAACGCTCATATCTGGTCTGGTGCACCAATAACTTATTTGGAGCTACTTGACAGGATCCAAAAACGCGCGATAAAACTCATTGGCGACCGAGACATCGCGAGATCGATTGACTCACTTAGTCATCGTCGCAATGTCTCCTGTCTTTCGTTATTTTATCGCTATTTTCACCGTAAGTGCTCTAACGAAATAGCCAGTTGCATTCCACCCCTTGAACATTTCAACCGCAATACCCGCCATGCAAGGAATGCTCATCAGTTCACGCTCAAGCCTGTATTCGGACGTACAGTGAAGTACAAAGAGTCTTTCCTCAGCCGTACAACACGAATGTGGAATACTCTTCCACGCTCAGTTTTTCCTTTACATTGTAACCTACAAACATTCAAAACCAACGTGCATCGGCAACTCTCCTTTTCTTCTAATCCTAATTTCCCTAACGCCCACGCTGTGTATAGCCAATACATGATAAGGGTACCAAAAAATCCCTTTAGTGCGCGTAAATTATAAAAAAAAAAAATATGATCTCCGACTCCTAAAACTGCTCGGGATATACAATTTTCAAAATCCGCCCGCTGACACGCCCACACAAAACTTTTTTTGAAAATTCAAAGTTTGAGCTAGGCAGCGGAAATTTATAATATATACTCTCTAGGGGCCCTTCATGCCCATGTGTTAATTTTTTTTTAAATCCGCCCACAATTAAATAAAACAATTTTATTGAAACACGCAAGTTTGAGCTTGGGAGCGTTTTATTCGATAAAATCCTTTAAATGTTATATAACAAAATATGTAGAGCGTTCTTAACAATTCAAAAATACTTAGACTTTTGTCACGCCCACTTATGAGGGATAGGAATAAGAATAGGGTATCCAACAGTTCGCCCAAGCGGACTGTAGCCCGTCCCTATGTTTTTTTTTTGTTATGTGTGTTTAAATAGAGGATAATATTGTTATGTAGGTAATCCTTGTTTTGCTCGCGGCGACAGAAATTTAATTTCATTTGACTGCTTATGATATTTGATTACAACCCCAAGCAACGGGGTTATTGTTCTTTGCCGGTATGGTGATGTATAAAATGATTAAATTTACATATTTTTGTGAGCGTTTATTTCTGTTTGTTCGAGCGGAGGAAACTTCTTGGAAGGAGATTGATTGTTCATACATCAGTGGATAGATAAGAATAAGTATCTTATATTTACCAAAGACTCAAAAGCGGAGAGGGATTAAAGGGCTCAGCTCATACAGGGTGGGTCAAAAGTGAATTCCTAATTTTAAGTGATAATAACTTTAATAGATTTAATTTTTTTATTAATAATTTATTTCAGATTCTTAAAGTATGATTTATGGAGATTTCCTTCGGCTCAGTATGGAATATAATGTCCTTCAAATGAGCACCGGCTTCATGCTCACCGGTACGGGCTCTTTCTAGAGCGTTTTCCATAACACTTTGTAGGACATCTGGGATCAGCCCCTTTCCGGATGAATGTTCTCCTTTAGCTGCGGGATAGTGGTGGGTTTATAAACGTACACTTTACCCTTCAAATAAGCCCACAGAAAAAAGTCTGGTGCTGTCAAATCCGGAGAACGTGGAGGCCAATTAAATCCTGAGTTTTTGTAAATTGTTCGGTCGCCGAAAATTACTTAAGTACATGCAATTCCCGCGAATGGATCAATCTTGGGTTATCATTGCCCCATACGGCAATTTTGTTTATTAATGAAACCATTTAAGTGGAAATGAGCTTCATCACTCATTATGAGATGATAAATAAAATCATTTTGCTGCCTTGCCATTTCTTGTAAACGAACTGCGTAAAGAACACGTTTTTGAGGATCTCCTGACTTCAATTCTTGCCCAAATTGGATTTTGTATGGAAACAGCTGCAATTCGGTTCTTAGAACACTTCGCAATGAACTGCGGGACACACCGAGTTGACCAGATCGCCTTCATGTCGGTGTTTCTCGACTCCCCACAACACTTGCAAGAATGCGTTCCACATTCGCTTCGACTCGGGCACTGGGAGGTCTTCCAGCTCGACGAAAATCAACTACAGTTCCTTGTTGACGAAATCGTGCCACCAGTGCAGTAATCATGTGCGCAGTCAACGTTAACGTACTTAACGGAAGGGTCTTTCATTAAGGAATTGACAATTTCTTTTTTAAATAAAATGCAAACTACTTGAGATATCTCAAACAAAAATGTATTGACTTGAATTACAGTAGACTCTCGATAACGTGAACAATTAAAAACCAAGGGAGTTCACATTTGCGGGAGAGTTCATGTTTGCGAAGGTCAAATTTGGGCAATCCCCACTGTAGATTTTCTTATTAAAACGTCTTATGTTTAACAAATTAAAAATAATGCACTTTTCCTATTACATAACAGTATATTTAATTTATTTATTTAATTTTAAACAAAAAGTTATTGCATAGGAACATATAAAATAAAAGGTTATGGCATAAACAGTAACATTAAATATTGACGTGCTCAATCAATTACCGGCATTACCGATACGAAATTTAATGGAAAAAATCAGTCATTTATTTTTGCATCTTCTTCTTCTCCAAAATCATTCTCACTGCTTTTTCCCTAAGGCGCCTAAGACACTAATGTCATTTTGGCTAACCAACTCACCTTCAGCCCATTCCAAAGCCTTGTTAAAAATGGAAATGGCTTTATTAGGCTTAATTTTTTCATTTGGCAATTCTAGCACACTGTCATCATCACTTTCCTCATCACTTATGATGTTGGTACTCTTAGCGACATTATGGTCTTCTTCGTCTTCGTTCCATTTATGGATGTCTTCAGCTGTGCAGTTCAGCTACCCAAATGATTTGATTAAATACAGGAATCCTAAAAAAGTAGAAATCAAATCTCAGGATTTATAGCATCGAGCAGTTTCATTGCATTCTCCACTGCAAAATTGATTTCTAGATACAATTTCTCTTTCAAAACACCTAGTGGAATGTCATCTTCCGCGTCATGTTCATTAACTACGAAATTTAAAATATTTTTCCAGCACTTTGCGATTGTATCCGTTTCTAATCGATCCCAAGCTGATTTTAAACATAGGGGCGGGCTACAGTCCGCTTGGGCGAACTGTTGGATACCCTATTCTTATTCCTATATCTCATAAGTGGGCGTGACAAAAATTTAAAGGATTTTATCGAAAAATCTAAGCTTTTGTAAATAAAAACGCTCCCTAGCTCAAACTTTGGTTTTTCAATAAAATTGTTTTATTTAATTGTGGGCGTGTCAGTAGGCGGATTTAAAAAAAATTTAAGTATGAGCATAAAGGGCACCTAGAGAGTATATACTATAAATTTCAGCTCCCTAGCTCAAACTTTGGACTTTCAAAAATAAAAAATAAAAAATTGTGGGCGTGTCAGTAGGCGGATTTTGAAAATATTTACACATGAGCATAAAGGTCCCCTAGAGAGTATATATTAAAAATTTCAGCTCCCTAGCTCAAATTTTGGTTTTTCAAAAAAAATATTTTATTTAATTGTGGGCGTGTCAGTGGGCGGATTTTGAAAATTTTATGTCCCAAGCAGTTTTATGGGCCAAAGATCATATATAAAAAATTTCAGCTTTCTACCTCAAAATTCAATTTTTCCCAAAATTTGTTTTATTTAATTGTGGGCGTGTCAGTGGGCGGATTTTGAAAATTTTATGTCCCAATCAGTTTTATGGGCCATAGATCATATATAAAGAATTTCAGCTCTCTAGCTCAAAATTCGATTTTTTCCAAAATTTTGTTTTTTTGAGTTTGTGGGCGTGTCTGTGGGCGGATTTCAAAAATTCTTAAACTTGATTATTTCGGGACCCTAGAGAGTATATGGTTAAAATTTCAGCTCTCTAGGTCCAGTTTAAAGGCCTAATTTTTGCCGACGGACGGACGGACATGGCTAGATCGACATTACTATCGATGCTGATCATAAATATAGTAACTTTTAGGGGTCTACGGGCAATATTAAGGTATGTTACAAACTATGCGTCAAAATTAATATACCCCTAGAATAGGGTATAAAAATGAAATGCAATCTCTTAAAGTTAACTTTTTCAGCGATTCTGGAATATCCGCTTGTTTCGCTATAACCGAAGCTAAAAGACTAGTTCTATAGTAAAGCTTTGTTATTCTGATCGCATTCTGATCCATGGGTTGGATTAGTGGCGTCACATTTGGAGGCATAAATATCACTGTAATAGAGTGATCATCTGTGGTTAACTCACTTACTGGAGGATGCGATGGAGCATTGTCTAACAGCAGAAGAGCCTTTACTGGTACACCCTGATTTTTCATAAATGATGTTACCTAAAAAAGCTTAATATTGAAGTCTATATGCATTTGGCTAATTTTCGTCATACATACTTGTGGCACAAATGAATCATGAAACCAATCTTTGAATATTGCCGCGGTCATCCAGGATGATTTCGAATTCTTGTAGTGTACTGGGCAGTTAAAATTTTTAAATCAACGATCGCCTTCCCAATCACCAATGGCCTCAGCTTATGCAATCCAGTTGCATTTGTTGTGGTCACCCCCATCGTATCAATCGTTTCCTGCAGCTTACGTTTGAATGGGTCTACCAGCTCGGGTTGGGAAGACAGTTTTTCACCAGTGATTTTAATAAATCTCACGCCGTATCGAGTTTTAAATCTCTGCATCCACCCTTCGCTAGCATTGAAGCTGCTTTTGTTCTCCTTAATTTGAGAATGAAGTGACAAAGCCTTTGCCTTTATCATCAGGCCATTCATCGGATAATTTTGTTCACGTTGTTGGAGAAACCACCGGTATAGCGACTTTTAAATTTTAGGAAGTTCCGATGATCGAAGTGTTTTTCTTTTCCCTGGCCCCGAAAACGTGTTGTTTACATACTTTAAAATTTGTTCACTCTTTTTGTTAACGGCACAAATAGTAGACTTTGCGACGTCGTGTTTTTTTGCCAAACTTGTTACATTGGAGCCACTACGGAATTGCTCAATTATCGCGCATTTGTCCTTAGGCGACAAAAACGTTGGTTTCTTTGAGGACATGTTTACGCAAAGAACTATAAAACTAAAACTGTAACGCGTATAAAACTTATTATGACAAAACACAAAGAAAATCACCAAAATCGAGCAGATCAATTAAAAACAATTATTGTAAGGAACAACGGGGAACAAACTGAGACGAACTCACGTGCAACAAACCGAAAACTGTACAAGATAAAGTATTGTACGAAGAATGAGGAATTTCAAGCTAAAATACTGTTGCTCAAAGAGTTTACTGTTAACCTGAAGCAAAAATTGTTGTTCACGTTTTAGAGTGTTCATGATTTGTTCACGTTTTAGATATGTCAAGCAAAATAAAAATCTGTTCACGGAATCCGGTGTTCACACTAACCGGTGTTCACGCTAACGGGAGTCTACTGTACTATCAAAACATGCATACATGGAATTTTACTTCGTTCATATGTCTACCTCGGGAACGCATGCAGCGGTCGATACGTTGAACCCAATTTTCGATGACTCGATGGCCGCTATTTGTCGTTCAATATTGACTCTAAGCTCTTCTAACATCGCCGGCTTGTTGGCACAGACCAATGATTTAATGTAGCCCCATAAAAAAAGTCTAGAGGCGTTAAATTACACGATCTCGGCGGCCAATATACGGGTCCGTTTCTCGAGATAGCACGTTCACCGAACTCAGACTTCAATAACTCGATTGTTGCACCCGCTGTGTGGCTTGTGGCAAAGTCTTGTTGGAACCGCATATCAGGGATGTCCAATTCATGCAATTGCTCAAAGAAATAACGTTCCAACATGTCTCTATAGCGAATACCATTTATCGTAACTTGACGGCCATTTTTATCGACGCCAAAACGGCCCAATGACGCATGAAAACCGCACCAAACAGTGACTTTTGCAGATGTTTCATGAAGCACATGAGGGTTCTCACCTGTTCAGTAACGTATATTTTGCTTATTGACGAAGCCGTGTAACCAAAAATGCGCTTCATCGCTAAAGATGATAGATAGATAGATATTTTATTTCGTTTATAATTTACAATTTGTTGTAGCACAATTTACATAATTTAAATACAGAGATATGACAACTTTATGTCTTTCTACTGGAAAAAGTTTACAGGTGACAAAAATTAACTTAAATTAGAAAAACTAGACTAAAAATCTCAAATTAAGGAGACAAAAAAAAAGATAATAATAAATAAAAATACATGAATGCATAAATAAATAAATAAAATATACATGAATGTATAAATAAATAAATAAAAATATAAATAAATAAATAAGTTATAATTAAATATATAAATAAATAAATAAGTAAATAAATAAATTGTTTAATAGGTAAATAAATAAATATATCAATAAATAAATAAATAAATAAGTGAACAAATGAATAAATAAGTAAATAAACAAATAAACATAAATGAATTGACAAAGGAGATAAATAAATAGATAATATCAAATTGACAAACAATATATTAATGTAATATAGACATAAATAGATAACATACAAATAAATTAACAGAAAGTTGAATATTGCGTTAGTTAATATCAGTGAGGTAGGTGATATTCAATATTTAATTGATTAATAAGAGGATTGTCAGGGATATCACATCTGATCTTAAATGTTTCTATTAGTTTGCGTATTCTGAAGGAGATCATTTCAACATTTGCTCTTGCATGTAGATCTAGCGAGGAGTGATGCCATGGGAGGTTAAGCATCATTTTTAATAATTTGTTCTGTGCGATTTGTAACTTTTTAATGTGACATTCAGCACAATTACCCCACACCGGGCAGCCGTACAGTAAGATGGATTGAAAAATTGTTTTATGAATTAATATTTTGTTTTCATTTGAAAGTGATGATTTCCTATTTATAAATGTATATAATATTTTTATGCCAATATTTATTTTGTTAAGTGTTTGCGTAGTGTGTTCTTTAAACGTCAGTTTTGAATCAATATGTACACCCAAGTATCTTACAGAAGGCTTCCACGCAATTGAATACCCATTGACAAGCAGTTGGTTTGCTGGAAGAAAACAAGGTCTTCTTTTTCGTGTGAAAAAGATAGCTCATGTTTTTTCAGCATTTAGTTTTATTTTCCACTTTTGCAGAGTTTCAATCGCATTTTTAAGATTCGTCTCAATATTTAGACTGAACTCATGCGATGAAATTATAGCCGTATCATCGGCATAAATTGCTGCTTCACATTGAAAGAGGAGAGGAAAGTCGGATGTGTACAGATTGTAAAGAACTGGCCCAAGAACTGAGCCTTGGGGCACACCTGTGTGAAAGTTTATTACCCTTGATACACTACCATTTACATGCGCAATAAAACGACAATTTGCTACGAAACTTTGGATGATTTTACACAGGAACAAAGGGAAATTTAGGTTTATCATTTTGTATATAAGTCCATTGTGCCACACAGAATCAAAAGCTTTTTCAATATCTAGTAGGATGATACCAGTTGATCTTCCTATTGCACGGTTCATTTTAACAATATTGCACAATCTTAAAACTTGATGGGAGGTACCATAACCACGCCTAAAACCAAACTGTTCACCGGGATATAGTTTATGATCCTCAATAATCTTGATAATTTGTTCTTTTAGGATTTTTTCGTAAATCTTACTAACACTAAGTAAACTTATAGGTCTGTAACTTTGAGGTTTATTAAGAGGCTTTCCCGCTTTTGGTATTGGGACTACCTTTGCCAGTTTCCATTTATCGGGAAAGTACTGCGTTTTAAGGCACGCATTTATAATAAACGTCAGAACTTTGATTCCCTCTTTAGGTATTTTTTTTATATATATATTTTTGATATTATCCAAACCACCTGCTTTTCTAATTTGCAAGTTATCTGCAAGGTATTTTATATCTGTTTCCGATACAAATTCCTCCAAGGGAGTGTCAGGGTTATTTGCACTAAAAGCCTGTATAGTATTTTGGACAAGTGTTTTAGTGCTTGGATCTCCTAAATGCTGCGATACTACATGATTTTCTGAGAAATTCGATGCAAGTGACTCCGCTTTCTCGGTGTCTGTATAAAGGGTAGTCAAACCATTTTTGAGACAGGGGATTTGTCTGTTTTTATTTTTAACAATTTTAACTATGTTCCAGAAGGGCTTTGCAGACTTATCTAGTGAACTTAATTTATTGTTCCATTCTGTGTTTCGAAAAGCCTGAATACTTCTATTTAATAATTTATTAGTTTTTGACATTTGAATTCGGAAAATAGGTTGTCGATATCTCTGCCAGTTTCTTCTGTGCATATTCCTTATTCTGATAAGTTCTAAGATGTGAGTTGGTAATTTTACACATTTAGATTTTATCGGAACTTTGGGAATACAACTATTAGCTGAATTAATAATATGCTCAGAAAATGTATGAATTAGGTCGTCAACATCGTGGTTATTTGAGATATTTCCTATAACTGTAGGAATTGTTCTAAGTTTTCTAATTACTTCGGTTCGATAAGTCGACCAGTTTGCATTTTTCAGGTCCTGATAATATTGCACTTTTTCGACACCCGACTGGAGAATATTACAAAGAACAGGATTGTGGTCAGAGCTAAGCTCATTTGTAGAAATGGACACGTTAGATACAAATAAATCGATAACAGAGCCCAATTCGAGAGCGTACGTCGCTTCATATGATTAGGTGGCTTTAGCTCTTGAATCAGCTTAATCTTGTAAGGGTGAAGGCCAAGATCCTTATGCAAAATTTGGCATAATGTGGTCTGGGAGAGGCCCAATTCTTGAGAGCGCCGTGAAATTGACTGATTTGGCAGGTTTGCAATGGACGCCTCTACGGCAGCAATATTCTCCACACTTCGGGCAAAACGTAGTCTAACTAGCGGCAATAGCAAGCAGAGAATGAATATTCTGATTCAATTTTTTTCACTAGACTATGAATTGCTTGTCTACTGGTACGAGAATTACGGTCAAAAATTGGTGTTACCGATCTTAAAGTTGCGACCACCGACTCGGAATTTCGATAGTAAATTTTAATTATTTGTTGTTGTTCCTTCGTGTACTTCACCATGATGATAATGTTGATTTTACTGAATTTTTTGACATTGACAGTTCGGTAATCATTTAAGGGTGCGTTCACACTGAAAGTTTGACGTTGTCAAGTACCTAATAAAAGACCCTTTACATGAAACACCTCCAAACAGAACTAACGCCTTTATTCATGTACACAGTTAACCTGCATCCAGAAAAATTGCGAAGCACCTAATCCAGCAAAAGGTCCCATTTTTCAGTGAATGATCCAGGTTAAGCAATGATCACGATGTTGCCTTATCGGAATTCAACGAAACTACTTGATCTGATGAATATGGCGTTATATTCTCGTAACGCTTTCAAAGATAAGGCACGCCAAGATCAAACGCGGTGTACATATCGCCTACTTCAATACCTTGGACCTTGCAGGGACAAATTATTTTAACGACCGTAATAGTGTGAACACAATGTCAACAATTTTTAAGGTTACAGGCGAACTTCTGCAGTTAAAATACATGTCGTATAGAACCGACCAAAATGAAGGGTACACAATGTGCAATCTAAGAGCCAAGGGAAATGTACTGCACTTTATCAGGATATGTCCATCAATTTAATTCAATTCAATTCAATTTTATTGAGACATTTAGAAAATCATTTGTAGATTTGTTTTGTTAACTTAACGGTCTATATTTGCCGACTTTCTTATAGGTATGTCTGGCTGAACTTCAATTATTGATTTAAATTTGTTAGTTGATTTAAACTTATGATTAGGGGATATGTAAATTACTCAACGCAATAAGAAGAAACCATTGAGGGAAAGCATGAGCTATCGACCAAGGATGTAGGTAGAGGTGGCGGTTCGGCATGAACCCAAGTAGCACTGTGTTGTGCCTTTTTGTTACCACGACTCGTGTGACGAATGTTGTAATGAGTGTAGAGGATTTGATGTATAGCTATATCCAACCTGTGGAGTTGAGAAAACGGATAAGATCTTGTATCCCTTTGCCCGAGATATCGCAAAGGTCGTCGAAGAATGCTTGATTCAGTGCCCGCAGTCTGGGTCTTGCTAGTGCCGGACATTCGCGGAGGAAATGGAAGAGAGTTTCTCTTTCGTTTACACCAGTTTGGATGATATGGTAGCCGAGTCAATAGCTTTCATGGCGGCTTGGCTATCTATGAGGATAGCAATGTTTTGTTTGTGCATTGTGTCACGCCCTAGTTGCGTGCAGGCCTCTCGGATAGTCAGTATTTCCGCCTGGAAAACGCTGGAAAAATCCGGCAGGCTTAGGATATTGATATTTTTATTGATTCCGAGTAGACACCGGCCCCCACACGCGATGTGCGATATGTGCGATCGGAATTATCTTTTGCCGCGAGTATCTCAAGAACCAAAGATGATATTGACATGGGACCGAGTTTATTCGAAGCGTAATTACGTAACTCAGAACTGATTAAGTTTCCAGCGAAATCGGTCCAGCCGTTTTTTGTTAGTAAATAAATAACTAAAATAATTTGCCTTTATTGTCATTTGTTATTGAGCAAACCATTATTACATTGTGCTCCGTTATTTCGTATACATGTAAATTTACAGGTCTCCGTGTTCATAACAATGGTTGCATTAATATATGTATGTATGTAACACTTTACTGTTATTAACAACATTTAATTTCCATGAACAATATAAAAGAGCTTTTTTTAATATTACCTAAATAAATAAACCACATTTCAAAATTTCCCACTAATCGCATAAATCATATTGATCCCACTGGGAAGTTAGTCATGTGGACCTTGCGGGTCGCACCCAGACCACTTTTTATACCCTATTCTAAGGGTATATTAATTTTGACGCATAGTTTGTAACATACCTTAATATTGCCCGTAGACCCCTAAAAGTTACTATATTTATGATCAGCTTCGATAGTAATGTCGATCTAGCCATGTCCGTCCGTCCGTCCGTCTGTCGGCAAAAATTAGGCCTTTAGACCTAGAGAGCTGAAATTTTAACCATATACTCTCTAGGGTCCCGAAATAATCAAGTTTACGAATTTTTGAAATCCGCCCACAAACTCAAAAAAACTAAATTTTGGAAAAAATCGAATTTTGAGCTAGAAAGCTGAAATTTTTTATATATGATCTATGACTCCTAAAACTGCTCGGGATAAAAATTTTTTCGCCCACTGACACGCCCACAAATAAATAAAATAATTTTTTAAACCCTATTCTAAGGGTATATTAATTTTTGAAAATCCAAAGTTTGAGCTAGGGAGCTGAAATTTATAATATATACTCTCTATGGGCCCTTTATGTTCATGTGTACATATTTTCAAAATCCGCCCACTGACACGCCCACAATTTTTTTTTTTTTTTTTAAATTCAAAGTTTGAGCTAGGGAGCTGAAATTTATAATATATACTCTCTACGGGCCCTTTATTCTCATGTGTTATTTTTTTTTAAATCCGCCTACTGACACGCCCACAATTAAATAAAACAATTTTATTGAAACACCCAAGTTTGAGCTAGGGAACGTTTTTTTTTTTGATAAAATCCTTTAAATGTTATATAACAAAATATGTATAGCGTTCTTAACAATTCAACCATACTTAGACTTTTGTCACGCCCACTTATGAGGGATAGGAATAAGAATAGGGTATCCAACAGTTCGCCCAAGCGGACTGTAGCCCGTCCCTATGTTTTATTTTCGTATTGGAATTTACATTTGGTGGACCACCGCGCAGTTTACATACAGAGATAATACACTATCAGTTCTGTGTCGTGGAGTGCTAAAGCAAGCAACTATCACAAGCAGAAATTTGCCGGCACTAAAAGTGCTCCCACAGGCTCATCATTTAGTGCAGGTGTTAGTAAGGACAAAACAATTAAAAATACAATAATTATGTACCTATAAAATACTAACACAAATACAAATCATGCAAATAAATTAAACCATTAAGGTATTATTACGCAAAATATTTTTCAGCTTAATTTTACTAACATGCAAATCAATCACATGATAATTTATATTATAGATTCCACTCATGCGACTAATAGGCTCATGCCTTCCATAATTCGTTCTATGATGGGGGCTAAACAATAAATCAACAGTACATAAATTATGGGCACCACACCGAAAATTAAAGCCAATAGATGACATCAAGTCAGGTGCATCTATTTGACCGGATATAAGCTGCTGTAAAAAAATGATATCGCTATTAAGCCTTCGTTGAGAAAGGGGTAACATTTGAAGAAGCTTAATACGCTGACTGTAAGGAGGAAGGTTAAAAGGATCATCCCATGGAAGTCCTCTAAGTGCAAATCGAATAAATTTACGTTGAATGGCCTCTATTCGATTTGAATGAATGTTGTAGAACGGGGTTCAAACTTGTGAAGCATACTCTAGAATCGGACGGACAAAACAATTGTACAATGCCATAGTAACGTATGGGTCATTAAATTCTTTCGCCCACCTTTTTACGAAGCCCAGCATAGTATTAGATTTATTAACAACTAGCTGCACCTGCCCGGCTTTGCCCGTGCCCTAGAATTCTATTGGCCAATATGTTCGAGTAGACTTTCTTATAATTGTCTATAGTTGGTAACCGGCGTATGTTGCAGCGCCTAAAAAAAGAAGACCGATTTTGACCAAAGTTCTTAGGCCGCTCACACAACTTCGTTGTTCCGTTTAGGGTAGGTGCTTGTTGTCTGGCAGGCGCCTATGTCACCTTACTTCTGCGAATCAAACAACAAAGCGAAAATAAAAAACTTCGATTGAATCACTTTTCATTCACTTCCACACCGATTGTTATCAATGTTGGAAAAGCAACTTTTCGATGTCCGATTTACAAAAAAATGCAAAAAATTTCAATAAGAGTTATTTGAATAAAATATTGAACACACGATATCTCAAGAATGAAAGTGCGCACAAATTCCACAATAAGCTTGAAACGTGCGTATGGTCTCCCTCTTTCATATGCTTGTTCGGATAACAAAATAAGTGACGTCTGTACGGTCTCTGTATCTGCGTCGTAATTTACACGCATACGCACATATGCATGTGTACTCACTCAAATCCCCATATCTCACACACCGATGCAGATATAGCCAAACATAACAACCTTCGTGCAGACGTCGCCTTTCATGGAAAAAAATTTCATTGAAATCGGTTAACACTTTTGGCCAAACACCGGCAACAAACACAAATATGGATTGATTTTTATATATAGAAAATATTACACAAAAAAACTTTTTATTATTTCACTTAAATTTGTTTTTTTTTCAAAGCACATGATACCTACATATGAAACACACAGTGTATAAATACATTGCCAATTTTTTTTTCTTTTTTAAGAAACACATAATTTACACACCGATGCAGATACAGACATCGCACATACATAACATCCTTCGTATAGGCGTCACCTTTATTTAAAAAAAAAAATGATTGGAATCGGTTAACGCGTTTGGCCAAACACCGGCAACAAACGCAAATACGGATTGATTTTTATATACATATATATATAAATAGATTTAGATATATTCTCATATCAATTTTAATTCACAAAAACTCACAAAATCGCAATGAAGAAACCCGAATCCGACAGCGCCACCAAACATGAAACAAAATTGGCTTCTCCATTGATCGATAATAGATGGCGTTACGTTGCGTGTCTATCTGACAGTTCAATTGTGATACGATATGTTACATTCAAATGTGATTCTTTATTTGGTTGTTGTCAAAATAAATAAATACAAAATGAAAAAAAAAAAAAAATTAAAAAAATCGAAAAAACCTGTCGTAACACGCTGGGTGGTCAAAATAAGCCATTTTGAAATTTAGATTTTTTTTTCTTCTAAAACCCGTGCTGAGAAAATACCTTTCCAACAAAGTATAAATCATCAAAATCGGTTCGGCCAATCTCGAGTTATGGGGTTACATCGCTTCGGACACTTTCTTTTATATACATAATATAGATAAAATTGATATGCTTGGCAAAAACCAGTTTGGGATCGAAATAAACCCCAAGATCCTTAAAATTATCACCATTACAAGGAATATGTTGAGACAAAGAATATTGAAAGGTGGAAGGTATATTCTTTCTAGAGAATGTCATAATGTTGATAGTCCGAGAGCCGACCGCTGAAAATGGCACCTGATCGGTTAAAGTATTTTATTGGAAAAAGTAGTATTCAAATAGATCAACACAATGATATAAGACCCTTAGTCCCCGGCAACCATTTTTTGATTTTTTAAATTTTGGTTAGTTGCCTAGCTCATTAGTTAAAACATGATTTTGCTATTACTCGTAAATGAAAGCTTGAACTTTCTAGTTTTAGAAAAAAAATGGTTGCCAAACCTCTGACAGTTCAAAATTTTGGCAGCCCACTTTGAAGACGGGCAACCCGAGTGTGCCAACATATTTTTTATTTTTTGAATATTTTTTTTTTTTTTTAATTATCATGTACATAATTAAAACATAGGAAATAAATTATAGGAAATATAATTAAAACATAGGATATAAATTGAAGAAAAATATATTTTTAAAATAACTATCCCCTGAAACTTCAACTTATTCAAATACAGGTAAGCGCGTAAACTATAAACTCTCACTTTTCTTTATTCGAATACAGGTAAGCGCATCCTAGTCAAAAAGTGTGTGAGGGTCACCTGGTTTGGTATGCGCTAGAATACTGCTTGAGGTATATTTTACGAATAGTATTATTTTTGTTAATGAAGGTAAGAAGGGTCTGAAACTTCCCTTTAGCAGCTTCAGCAGCAATGACAGAATTTCTTGATGAAGAAATTTTTAATAAAGAAAAAATCTATTTCTTGCATGACTTATTATTACGGTACAAATCTTTACTTCTAGAAGTAACAGACTAATATTCGTTAACCGATTTTAAAAATTACACTACCAGTAATTTAGAAGATAAACTGCTGAAAAAATACGGCGAAACAATTATAATTCGCTCATCTGAAATTTGCAATAACAAAAAAATTGTTCACAAAAGGGGTTTGAATATCGAAACTGTATTATATAATTCGGCAGTTCAGCAAACTCCTGAGACATTAAGATTTCAGCATGTTGCATATGATTTAAGAAATTGCGTGAAAAAAATTACGAAAAAAAGAAATGTTATTACTGTCAACGATGTCATTGACGGTGAATGCGACATTCCGGAATCATCATTTGTTTGTGATATAATACAAGGTCCAGATATTCGAAGAAGAAATCGACGGAAGATTTAGTTCAAATTAAATCGTTGTGTCATGACATCGTATATATTGTTTGTAAAGGCCGTATAAAACCAAGTAAACAATTAAATCTTGGTATATCAATGAAATAGTTGACAAGCAGTAGAAAAGTCATAGCTATTTTAAACAAATATGGTCATTCAGTTAGCTACTCTGCTCTTGAAGGAATAGAGACTGAAATGACTTGTAGTGTGTAGAAGAAGATCAATTGATTCCTCTTGGAATCCATAAAAATAAGGAATTATGTACGAATGTGGCTTATGATAATTATGATAGATTTGTAAACACAATATCTGGAAAAGACACTCTTCATGACACTGTTAGAATTATTTATCAATTTGTTCCTATGGAAAAGAATAATGAAATATAGTCAACGGTTCCATCCACCAGTGATCAGCCAGATCCATCTCCTAATGTTGAATTAGCTTCATCTACTCAATCAGATCCATCTACCAGTTCTCAATTAGTTCCCTTAAAGAATGTTCAATCGGATCTATCAACTAACGATCAGACAGATTCACCACAATCAGATAATTGTGCTAGCCTTGATAGTGAAAATATTATTCCCAGAAAAAAAAAGAAGATTCGATTTAATGACACGTGATTTAGCACCTTACATGATTAAACCGAAAGCTTTAACCACTTTGATTCCATTTTCTGAGCTCCAACAATTCATTAATTCATGTACTAGTATTAGAAAAAATTCTAATATTAAAAATTTGATTTGGGCTTTTTCTGTATCCCTGATTCCTAATTGTCCAATGTGGGTAGGCTATAATAGTCAAACAACTATATGTTAGGTTAGGTTAAGTTTATGTGGCTGTCGGCGACACACTTAGACCAATTTAGGTCCATTGTGATACCACGTATATTATCTACCTCAACTCAGTAGATGGGACTGGCCAACGACACGCGGTTGTTCTCAAACGGTCCCCCATCTACGTACTAACCGCGCCCAACGTCGTTTAATTACGGTGATCTGACGAGAACCGATTACTTTTTACTTTTACTTTTAAATTCATTTTTTAATTGTTACTGAATATCAACTTACGTACTAGACAAAAATGATTAAATCTAACTTAAAATTAACAGGATACTTATTCTTATTTATTGGTCCTTATGCGGACGCCCTAAACTTAACTATATCTTATAATTATTGCCTTTCGGCCTAAAAACTATTTACAAACTAATCTTACATATATGTATTCGTCGAGAAAATCAATTAAAACTCGGTATCATTATTAAGATTTTATATTTTTTATATAAAACAAACTACGAACTACCTATTCTACTTACTTAAACTAACTAACATATTCTAACTATAATTATGATTCTGAGCACTCGTTGCCTTGCGCAACAAGTGGTCAAAATCCCAATTGCTTTCCGAGCGCCTGGCAATCGTCAACGTGCACACGCGCTACCCTGAGCTAACTGAAGCCTTACAGCCTCAATCTTCTCCCGGAAGCACTACCACAAGTTGACGAGCCCGGCCTCTCCCAGAAACGCCCTAGCTAACTTAATCTAACTTATAAACTAAGAGGATGTTACCTAGAGTAACGCACCGTCTTGGGAGGGCATGTTGACCCCTCCCCTCTCAAAAAGCCACCAAAATTCGGCAAATTGTTTTTCTGTATCGAATTTATCCCTCTCCGCTATTGCGGTACTAAAACGGAGGAGCTCATGAGCATTGGCGACGTCCTCGCCGCGGATGAGCCGCTTATCTCTCGCGCTGCGAAAGCGGTGGTATAATACCGGGATACCATCCCTCGTCTGTACCAGCCCTTTTGCGTCAATATAGATAAATGCCTCTGGCGGGATAAAGCCAGACCGGAGCGTACTCTCTATGTACATTTCATTGGGGTAGTAAGCCCCAAATATCAGACTATTGTCGCTGGCCATTGCCCTTGCAACGTGCCTTCGAGTCACCTTAATGAGGAAATTGTCAATCCTATTCAACTGAGCCCCATCGTATAGGACCTTGTTGGGATAGTATTTAATATAATTGGATTCAGGCGTTCGGAACAACCGGAGACAAGTCCTAAGACATTGTCTCTCCAAAACCCGAATCTTTTCCATATAGCTGGGCGCTATATTGAACCACAATGGACAACCATAAGCGATAATTGGCCTTATAAGGGCCACGTAGCAAATGACCTTCACTTTGGAGTCAAGTTGACTGCTATGAAACAGTCTCCTTGTCAAAGCATAAGCCTTCTTGGCCCCAGCAAGACAAGCAACTATATGTCTATCGAAATATAGATACTGGTCAAGCCAGATACCTAGATATCTAACTACGCTTCTCACCGCCAATGGCTGCCCATTTTGTCCAATAATGGCCAATTTCTTCCAGTTTTTTCTGGTATCCCTAGAGGCCCCAGCCAATGGAGTTCTGAACAAGATTGTTTCCGTCTTCTGAAAGTTGATTTTCAACTTCCAGGCGTCGCAATATCGCTTAATTTGATCGAAGTCACGCTGCAAAAGGATATTAATGACCTCGATTTTAGGACCTGATCTGTATGCCACCAAATCGTCGGCATACGCTATAGCATGTCTGAGTGAACCCACCAGATCACTCGTGTAAATGTTAAACAGGATCGGAGAATTGACCGCCCCCTGCTGTAAACCGTTTTTAATTTCAAAGACTCTGCTCGAAGTCACGTTGCCACATTTGACAACGAACTTCTTTCCCATAAGCATATTATAAATTACATATAGCAAAGGTTTGTGCATCCCCCGCCTGGTCAACTTGTAGAAAAGTCCCTCAAAACCATACGGTGTCGAAAGCCTTCTCAAAATCAACCAGACAAGCACCCGTGCATTGGTTCTTGCATTAATTCCACTGAATGTCGGAAACCAGTTTCTACGCGGCATGAATTGTGTCATGCCCCGCCCTGAAACCAAACTGGTTGTCCGGAATGATGTTATTGTCCTCGACCCACTTCAACATGGCTCTATTGACTTGAAAGACCTTGCTAATATTCGGAAGCAAACTAATCGACCGGAGATTGGCAGGGTACGTCCTTTCTTTACCTTTTTTCGGGATAGGGTGTACCACAGCTACCTTCCAATGCGGCGGATAATGTGCATTATTCAGCGCATTGTTAAACAGCGTGGTGAAAATATCTACAGCCTCCAAAGGCAGGTGTCTCAATACGACGTTTGGGACACCATCCATCCCCGCCGACTTTTTATTCTTTAGCGACTCGAAGATGCACAGAAGATCATCCTTCGACACGAACAAGTGCGATGCATCTCGGCCATTGGCGACAACTGCATTAGCATGGTTTTCATCAGTGAATACGGTGAATCCGTTATTCTCAGATCGCCAATTCTCAAGTTCGGTGCGCAGATAGAAGTGGCTCAATAGAGCCCTATTCTCAATGTCGTGGTTACGGCGAACAGGATTGTTCACCGTATACACGGCCTCGAAACAAGCGCCCAGCAAATCCACTTTCTCCTGTGGGTCCTCGACCACGAAAAAATCGTCGTTTGAAGCGACACTTTCTGGACTTATTCCAGCAGTCAGTACCGTCTGTCTGTTCTCTGCTGTCTGGGAGATTCGAACACAAGGAATATCATTGTGATCTTTCCTCCTGAACAACTTATTTATCTGTGGGAACATATTCGGACTACAAGTTTTAATAGCCCGAATTTTATTGCCCCAATACAGACTTACAGATTTTCTGTAATTTTCTTTAATCAGCTGTTTCAGGATTCGGATCTCTGACTTCAGCATCCTAACCTCCGGGTCGTTGGGGTCAGCAAATTGTCTGTACAGCCGTTTAAGCCTCGAGAGCAGTCTACTTTTCTGTCGGTATAGTGCGTCGATTGTAGGGTTTCTGTACTTTTCTGTCTGGTCGTCGTCGGAACGTCCTACCCGAGGAATAGTTCGTTCCATAGTTCGTTTGATGGCGTCGTCCATTTGCAATAAATGCCGATCAATGTCATCATTTGTCATGTTACTGTTTGTCGGTGGGTCGATCCCACTCGAACGTATATCTCGCTTTAAAAATCTGGAGAAGCGCGACCATTGTGCCCTCCGATAATCGAATGAACACACTGCTTCGTACTCCTCCAGCAGCGTTTGCTCGTTCGGGATCCGTATTGCGGCGGCGAGTCCGTAGTGGTCACTATCGTACTCAAACGCACGCAAACAGTTCTGCGTGTATTGGCCTATATTGGTCAATTGAAGTCTTGCGTCCGTTAAGGCCAAGTCCAGGAAAGCACCGCTTCTTGGGAAGGAAGGGATATCCGTCGCGTACAACTCGAGTTTGTACTCAATCATATTGAGGCGCCACCAGTCGTGAAACTGGTTGCCCCTGGGATTTGTAGTAACATTTCCCCATGCCGCATGTTTGGCATTAATATCTCCGGCCAAGAAGTAATAATTCTCCTCCGAGTTCAGCTGCAGACTACGAAAAAGTGTCTCGAGCTCTGTCATAAATTGGTTGGGTGGAGGTGCTGCAGGTGCGTAAAGCGACACCACATACACTCTCCTCCGGCTATGGAGAGGAATGCATATGATGCATGCTTCCAACAACTGGAACCTACGCACGTCCCCGCTATATATAACCCTATGGCGCAGGCCTTTTCGAATTAAGATTCCAACCCCACCTCCTGGAGTGGAGAGAGGCCGGTCTCTTCTTACTACATGATAATTTTTGTATCCCAATTTGTGCTTCTGATTTAGCTTAGTTTCGCTAACCAAAAGCACATCCGGGTTCGAGAACCGATTAACTCGACGTGGTATGGTCGTTGGTACAACTATAGATAATAGTTTAATTCAAGTTGTTGATTATTTAGCTCAAATTAATACATCCCCTACTTCTTATACTATAGTACATGAAACGATGAAAAATGCACAAAAAATTGCATTAGAATGTGAGCAAGAGGAAATTATAGTGAGTTATGATTTAGCAATTGCAAAAATGGCTAAGCAGCTTCAGTTGCCCGTCTCCAAAGTGGGCTGCCAAAATGTTGAACTGTCAGAGGTTTGGCAACCATTTTTTTTCTAAAACTAGAAAGTTGAAGCTTTCATTTAACTATTATACTATACAAAAATTTAAAAAATCAAAAAATGGTTGCCTAGTTATGTGACTTGCCGGGGACTAAGGGTCTTATATCATTGTGTTGATCAATTTGAATACTACTTTTTCCAATAATATATATTCTTTAACCGATCAGGTGCCATTTTGAGCGGTCGGGTCTTTGCCTATGACATTTAGTAGGGTTCACCGATAAACCATTTTTATCACACCAATTGGCGAAGCTATTAATGTCAGATTGAAGAAAAATTCTATCTTGCTGACTAGTGATAGATTTAAATATTTTCATATCATCAGCGTAGATCAGGATATTACTGTGATTTATACATGCTTTAACATCATTAATGGCTAGTATAAATATAATTGGTCCGAGGTGACTACCTTGGGGGAACTCCAGACAGATAGCGATTCTCTAAATTTGACTTCATAACCCCTTGATCTAAGGTATGGATTAACCCATTTTATGAAACTTGGTGGGAAACCAAAAGCCCTGAGCTTAAGCTCGATTATTTCATGGGGCAGCTGGTCGAAAGAAAGAGAAGTCAGTGTATATGCAATGCATTTCGTCCTTATTCTCTAAGGCATTAGAACAATCATGCAAGAAACTTAACAGATTAGTGACAGTGGATCTGTTTCTTACAAATCCATGCTGTTCATTACACATTAAATTGCGACAAAGAAATATTAACTTTTCACAAACAATTTGTTCAAAAAGGGATACACGAAAGCTTTGAAATAGGCCTATAATTAGTGATATCACCACGTTCGCCTTTTTTTTAAATACAGGTGTGATAAAAGCACTTTTCCATAGATATGGGAAAGTACTAATGAACAATTCAAACAGATATTTAAGATATGGAGCAATTGCATGACTACATTTTTTAAGAACGATCGGAGCAATGCCATCAGGACCTGATGAATAATCATTCTTCAGAGAAGAAATAAATTTTAAAATTGTTTCCAAGTCAAATGAGAAGCTACTAAAACTTATTTGGGAGCAGCTAGTTAGATAACTAAAATATTGCTCATCTATGTGAAGAGGGGTCATCCTAAACGACTTACTGAAATAACCTGCAAACATATTGCTTGCATCTAGCGAATCAGCAGTTGTAGAGCTATTGTAAGTAAGTTTCGATGGATAACCATCGGTTTTTTTCTTAGAATTAACAAATCCCCAAATAAGTTTGGGGTCCAATTTTAAAGAGCATTCCATTTTACTTATATAGTCAATATATAAGTTGCAGGTTAAAGATTTGAACTCATTGAATAATGTGAGATAGAGTTCAAGATCTGATTGGCAGAGACTTTTTAAATATAGTTCTTCCAAGCCCTATTACATCTGTTTCGTATCGATTTGAGCTCTTTAGTATACCAGGGATGGGACGTTTTCATATTCCTAGAGGATTTGGCAGGAATCACTTTTTTCATGCAATTATCCATCAAACAATAAAAAGCACCTACTGCATCTTCAATATTAGATAACGCAGTAAGATTAAAATTAAACCTATTAATTTCATCAGAAAGCCTTTGAAAATTTGCTTTCCAAAAGTCAAAAGATTGCGAACGGTCATACGAATTACTGTTTTCGTACAGATGTGCGCCCAGTTCAATAAATACATCCAAGGGTGGATGATTGTCATCTATGTTAGTTATACTGAAGTGGGATTCCAGAACCACAGTACTAACAGAGTCAGAAGAGAAAACAAGATCGAGAGTTCGATTTCTGAAATTTTTTACAAAGCTTGTTTGCTGTAAGTCAAAAGACAAAATGTTGTCTAGTAAAGCGAGCTCTTGTTGGGCAGAGTCAGAGGATGGAATGAGATGAGAAACATCCTCAGAAGGTACCCATCCAATATGTGGCAGATTGAAGTCGCCTTTAAGTAAAACAGTGCTGTCACAACAAGATATGTCAAAAATATGGTCAAGTACCATAGGAAGTTCAGAATACCAAGAACATAGGCGAGACGAAGGAATGTATACATTAACAACATATAAATGTTTGTTCTTAAGTGTAATTTTTTCACAGATAATTTCGACATTTAGATGGAAATGGAAAGTCAATCTTTCGTGACTCAAAGTTGGAACGAACAGCAATCAGGACACCTCCTCCAAGCGCTCTCAGGTCATTTTTATGACGGTCGTTTCTGAATACGGAGAACTCATGATTGAAGAGTTCCGTGTCTAAAATTCCGGCACTAAGCCATTTTCCGTCAAGGAGAAGATATCATGAGAGAGGGCTTGGGAGTTTAAATATATTTCAGCTGTTTTTGTGCGGAGTCCCCTTACAGTTTGATAGTAGAGGGACAGCCTATTGGTTTTTTTTAACACGGACGGACAGTCTTTTCTACGACTTTTAGTCGAACTTTAACTAACGTATTTTGAGGCCATACAGTGTTATTGCACAGTATTTCGAAATATTCTGAAGGGACAACAATTTTGAATGACGCAACTAACTCATCAGCCTTGTTGATTTTGGTGCATTTAATTGAGTCATTTTTTGGAATCAAGTTTCTCGAGACCAAGTGGTTCAAGACATCGTCTGAAGAGGTGTTTGGTTTTAGCCGAGAAATGAAAATAGATTTTGGCCTGGGAATCGATTCAATAGTTCCAGATTCGGTACCTAAGGAATGATTGATGCCTGTTTGACTAAAATTAAGGGTGGGGGCATCGTTTAAGTTTTTTTCGTTGACTCCGAGAACCGTTTAGCGTTTGGATTTAGCGCAGAGGAAGGCATATCACGTTTCCTTTTGCCTACGGGTAGAGTAGATGAAGACGGTGCTAAACTAAGAATGGGCTCAGGGGTAGATTCAGCAGTTGGGGAACCTGTTGTGTCAAACAGAGTCAATGCATCCATGGCCCGTTGGGTACACTGCTTTACTACGTTAGTCGGCAACTCAAGGTCATTAGACGTTAAGGGGTCTGCCGAAACATGAGGATCAGACAATGTTGATACGTTGGAAACAGTTGTATTGAAATTGTCGAGTAAGTCTTTAAACCCCTTAGATAATTTCAGTATGTCAGCCTTGAAGACTGACATCTTGAAAGCAAGGGTGGCCAGTGACAATTTTCGACGAGCAATACCATAAGGCGATCTCCGAAGCTTTAATTGTATCCATAAATGCATTGGTTGAACCAACACATTTAGCATGGAACATCATGCCACAAGGGCCATAACAGGCAAACAGAGGATTGGAGGAATGTTTAGATTCCAAGCATTTATCAGCGCTGCAATCCATTTTAAAACTGAGATTTGATATTTAAATTATATCTTTCTACTGAACAATTAATTTTAAATCATGACTACAAAAGAATAGTCGAGACTCGATTATCCGGGATGGTCGGGACCAAGCTTTAGTAAGAAAAAAGTCATCTAGCTAATATTCGGGTTTTTTCATATTTATCTAATAAAAAGCAAAAAAAATTACAAAGTTTCTTTAATATTTAAAAAAAAAAAACAGCAGGTTGTATGCCGTAGAGATTTCACTCTTCGTTTTTCTTTAAGTAGATTTTTAGCAAATTTGCATTATATCCTGCGGTGATATTGCAGAACAGTTAGAATCTTCTAAAAAAACTCAAAAGTGTAGAACTTGATTTAGTTGGCGCATCTATTGGAATTTTCGTAATTTCCACATCTTGTGACTCATCGAAAAGAGGTTCCATATCATGGTCAGATTCAAGTATTTCGTCCTCCGATAAAACAGCAAATGTTGGAGCATTTTCTAATTTCGTTGACATCAAAATTCTTTGCATAGTCCATAATTTCTAAAAACTTTGTCAATGGCAATTTGTTCTGAAGTAAATAAGAAATGTAAAAATATAAAAACTTTGGATTGTGGTGAAACTTACCTTCTTCTTTATTTTCTGGACAAAGTGAATTGTACCAAACATTTTTCAGATCATAAGGCATTTTTTCTATATTGAATATCTTGGAAAAATCGTGCCGATTTTCTGAAGCTACTGGCTTTCGGATTATCTCTTTGCGGTAATGACACTTGAGACTACGAATCATGCCCTGGTCCATTTGCTGAATCAAAGACGTGCAATTTGGTGGAAGGTATCTGACTATTACGTTTGTGACTTTGACTCACGTCTGGGTGAGCTCGACAGTTATCCAAGAGCATTAATACTTTAGAATCTTTCATAAGATTGCCTTTTTCCAGGTGCGCTTTTACTTCTGAACCAACATTTTTATTAGACCATTCAAGGAATAGGTGTTGGGTTACCCAAGCTCATTTGTTGGCTTTGTAGAAAACTGGAAGCTGTCCAGCGTTTTTCAAGGCCCTGGATCGAGCACTCTTACTTAAAACCATCAACTTGCATTTATGAGTTCCTGCAGCATTGGAGGAAATCAGTACTGTGAGCCGTTACTTCGATTCTTTATACCCAACTGAAAGCTCTTCATTGCATGCCAAAGTGTTATGTGGTAAACGCCTCCAAAAAGACTGGTTTCATCTGTGTTGTGTTTAGTTCTATAAAAAGCGTGGCACCTTCATAATCAGCAGATTCTTGCCGGTTTTTGAATTTTCCCTCCTAACCTTGAGAGTATACACATTCGTAGGCTATCCTAATTTTGGCATGAACAAATTTAGCCTTTTCTACCATCAATTGCCCTAAAACCGGAACTAGTCTATATCTTTGCTGACGAAACCATGCGTGTCGACTGGATTTTCAGCTTGTTTGGCGGTTTTTAGTTTCTCCAATCCCTTGATGCTTAAACAGGCATATTGTCTCTACTGTATTAATTTATCAATTACACTTTTTCTTTTATTGATAGCATCTTTACGTGTTCTTTTAACTGCACTCGTAGAAGGAGATGCCATTATCCTTTAGGTTTTTTCGCAAAAACTGAACAAAACGAATCACAAGTAATCTAGAACACAACCCGTAAGCCCGTTACTTTTATGTGCGTGTCTGACTTGTGCAATCCAACAGATACAAGAATTCCGTTAGTTTTAAGAAGTCAATTAAACTTGTTCGATCTTTTTCTTATTTTTTTTTTTTTTTTTATAATAAGCGCGCACTAAAGGGATTTGTTGGGTTGTGAGCCTTATAATGTATTAGCTACACAGCGCGGGCGTTAAGGAAATTAGGGTGAGACGAAAAGGAGAGATACCGATGCACGTTGGTTTTGAATGTTTGTAGGTTATAATGTTTGGGAAAAATAGAGCGGGGAAGAGCATTCCACATTCCACATTCGTGTTGTACGGCTGAGGAAAGATTCTCTGAACTTCACTGTACGTCCGAGGGTGAACTGATTAGCATTCCTTGCATGACGGGTATTGCGGTTGAAATGTTCAAGGGGAGAAATGCAACTGACGCATATATTGCCTTGTCATCCGCAAAAATAGCTAATTCACATTAAGGGATTCTTGGAATATCAGACATAAAAATATTATACAATATTGCGCCCAAAACCGATCCTTGAGGCACACCAGCAACACTATGGCAAACAGAAAAACAGTTGTTCACGAAAACTGTGAAAAAAACGATAGGAAAGAAAGCTCAGGACAAGCTTTTATGAGGTATGGGGGAAAACGAAAAATCAACAACTTATAGACGAGACCAAAATGCCATACACAATCAAAAGCTTTCTCCGTGTCCAGCAATATAAGGTCAGTTGATTTTTCCAAGGGACGATTTTGCTTGATATGCTGGCAGACTCTAAGTACTTGATGGGATGTACTATGATTTCTTCTGAAATCAAATTGCTCATTTGGAAGAATATTATTATCTTCGATAGGAATCGTAAGTTTTTCTTTTATTACCTTCTCAAACACTTTGCTAACACTACTCAGCAGACTAACTGGTCTGTAGCTGTTTGGTTTATCAGGTGAATTTCCTGATTTTGGAATAGGTATCACCTTAGCTATTTTCCAAGCCCTTGGAAAGTATTGGAATTTAATACAGACATTTAAAATAAATGTTATCTTAAGTGTGCTTCAAAATATCGACAGCAAATAAATATAAAATAAATACAAATGAAGCGTTTTAAAAACACTTACTTATTGAATTATTGTATCTTAATTTAAAATTATTATTTTACCATATTGTTAATTTGCTCGTTGCTGGCGGATGGCAAAAATATCGATTCCACCTATATTTTGTGACTTTGTGTAACTGAAACGTAACTAATAAAAATAAAATATTCTTTTCTAATCTATAGAAACATTGTTTTATCATTCAATGATGTTCTAACGAACTTAAAAACTAACAATTAGCAAACAAACTATAGATACAGTAATTAGCTTTTAATGTGGTGTTATACGTGCGGTCAAATAGATTTTTTTTCGTCAATCACCTCATCTAGTCAATTGTTTTGAACAGTTATTGTAACAACAAATTGTGCGATTAACGTACCAATTTATTGGCAATTCACATTTGTGCCCTTTTTCAAAACCCCACCTGTCAAGTCCTCAAACAATTCGTGCGGAAAATCATTTTCGACAGAATTTTCGATGGTGGTAGGAAAAGGGTCCTCAAAAAGCTCACTAATTACTACGCTTTTCAATCGACTGGCGGCAGTTCAACAATTGTAATTGTGAAATTATGATGCGCATCTCCCTGGGGCGCTAGACAACCATAATTGCCGGTGGGGATAGGATTGTATATTTTTTCCGCAACCTATGCAAATCTCATTTTATAAACAGTCGCCAACAACAAAATAACAAATCGAGAGCCCAATACATATTTATATTGCAGAACCAATTTTCAATATTCACACAAATTTTGTTGTAATTATCAATTGTTAATGTTTTGTCATTTTGGCTTTAATTACTCTGTCTGCCGTGCATGGATTTGTTGGTTAATGAATGGGTTGCTTTATAGAAAGGGAGGGAGCTATACATACTTACAATTAAAATTTGAAAATTTTCACAATTTAAGGTTAATTTGCTGATTGTCTGAGAGTGGCAATTAAAATTATTGAACGTTTTTTTTTCATTTTTAAAGTTTAAATGTGAACTATTTTTATCTAATGCTACGTGTACCTACATGACATGTCAAAAGCCGCAATTACAGTTACTGCTCGGGAGCAAATAGCGGATACGTGAGCTGCAGTGGGGTAGCGTGGGTATCTGCCGCCCGGGGCGGAAGAAAATTGTGCCGCCCTCTTATTTAGGTATTTCAATTTAAAAAAAAAATATAGTATACAGTAATTTTAAAGATCTTTTCGGAAAAAACAGTTATCAGTGTGTATTGTACAGGTTACAAATAAAAACGTCATATATATATATGTTTAACAATAAATCACATTTATTACACGTATGCCACTTACATTGATATAACAGGTATAGAACACTCCTTTAGGACCTGAAATATTAAAACTGGGGCTACGCATTGAAGATCTCGAGCGTGAAAAAACATCTACTGATGTAATTCTACGTGGAATTCC
The DNA here is from genome assembly GCA_949715645.1 of Portevinia maculata. Classification (NCBI taxonomy): domain Eukaryota; kingdom Metazoa; phylum Arthropoda; class Insecta; order Diptera; family Syrphidae; genus Portevinia; species Portevinia maculata. The sequence goes on along the minus strand of OX454526.1, from coordinate 7,980,872 downwards.
GAAGATGGAGGAAGAGGATCTGTATTCCATGTTCACAAAGCTGTGCGATTCAGTAAAATGCAACCCAACACCCATTTTGCGTAATATTTTCCGTGTTAAACCAAAAAACGCTACTGATATTAGCAAAGCTGTGATCCTTAAATTTAACTCTGCTGAGGACAGAAGATGATTGCTCGAACAAATTCACCACCGATGGATTAAAACAAAAAAATCGATTTGTTTACATGATGTTGGGCTAACGTCTGACAGCCGCATCTATGTAAACGAAAGTTTGACGTCATCCGCCCATATGATTCTGCGCAAAGCTCTTCTACTTAAGAGGGACAAGAGGCTTTCAAGTGTCTACACAAGGAATGGGAGAGTTTTCGTTCGACGCTTCACACAACCTGGTGGGGTAGCTGAAAAAACGTTTTTAATCACATCTACGAGTATGTATTGAAAGCTTGCTAAAATTTGCCGATGACATTACGGCAACGAATGGAGAAAATCATCACAAAATGTAAGCTGCGATCAATGCAGTTTTATTGTATTATTTTATATTATCTTGTTAATTTTTATCTTTTAATCTCTATCTTTTTTAATATGTATACTACAGTGGCGTGGCGTCCATATAACACGATTCCTACCGTCTTCCCTTTTAAAAATCCACCAAAAGTAAGCACTATCTGCCAAATAAATATATGAAAAATGAAACCCGTCCCGTATTTTAATTATAAAATAAAATCTACACACACACTCACACATAAGCTATCGAATAAGTTTAATATTTTCATTCTACCTCTCGTCTGTATCTTCATACTTCATTCAAGAATCAAGATTCAACCACATTCCACAATCCACAAATCACAAACAACAAACCAACGAAGAGTCACAAAAATACTCTTAGTAAAAAGTTTTCAACTACCGCTGCTCTCTATAATAGAATAAAAAATATTTTTCCGTCTTATTTACTTGTTTTATATCCTTTTCTTCTACAAGCATTGCGGTTCCGATCCTCTTTGTTCAACACCCGCTTTTATATTCAAAGAAAAAGACGCTACATTTCGTCTTATAAACCAAATCTCACGCTGAATACTTGGAATTGTTTCATTTCATTCTCCCTTTTGCGATTAGCATTGCGTTTCAATCGGAAGATATCAACATGTTGCAGGAATGCAGGTGCTACGTTTGACTCGTTTTTTTTGCAACATTGTGTCTAATAACACGGTGTTCTTTGACTTATTTCTTTTTTCTTATGACATAATCGGCCCTAGCGAGGTATCCCTCGGAACGGAAAATTCTTCGATCTGATAAGATTCGGAGGATTTTTGCTTCGAGGTATTTTTCCGAACAGGTATTCGAAGCCTAAACCCTCCGATTCTAATCAGATCGGAGAATTTTCCATTCCGACGGATACCTCGCTAGGGCCGAATATCTGAATGTGTTATGTGGGTTGATTCTTGATTTTGAATTTGATGTTGATATTGATATGCGTGTTGATGTAAGAAGTTGAGCTTTCATTTTTCTCTCTTGTGATAGTTAATGCTTCGATGTTTTTACAAATTTATTGTTATACTTTTGTCTTATGAAATAAAATATGGTAGAATATTATGGCAATTTGTCAGCAGAGTAAATTCAGCATATCGCTTAAGAGAAGTTCATGTCAAATAAAATACCGACACTTGTTTTTTTTTTAAGCAGGAATTCAAATTTTAATTTAGAATCAGTTGGAATTTATTGACAGACTGCGTTGCACAAGTGCAATAACTTGAAAAAATCTAGTGTTTTGAAAAGCCAATTTGATAAAATCTTAAATTAAAATAGTGAAAAGTTAGATGTGAAAGTGAAAGTGAAGGTTAATGTGTAATTTTTTAGTTTCTTTTATTACCAACTTACTGATAAAAACATTTTAGCTTCTTAATTTTAGTGCAGTTTTAGTTTTTTTTTGGAAATGTCTTTGATTAGTGTAGATTGCTGTTTAACTGATTTCCTCCTAGAGGATTCAAATAGTTTTAGTAAGCTATCTTTTCTTGATAAAAAAAAGTTATAGACGTAGGGCGCTCTATGCCTTTTATAAATATTAATTACCAAAAGAGAGATGGTTTTGTGACACATTTTAATGTTTCCTTATACCAAAAATATAAGTGGCTAACTGGGAGTTGCAAGCTTAATAAAATGTTTTGTTTTCCTTGTCTTCTTTTTTCAAACTCCGCCAGTGTTTGGAGCCGAACGGGTTTCACTGATATAAATAATTTAGTTAATTCTTCGAAAAAACATATTAAGACAGAAAAACATATTCGTTGTTGTTTATCCCTACACGAATTCGGCACGAATCGCATTGAAACGTCTTTAGGAAATTCTTTCGTTGTTTATAATAAAAAAGTAGATAAAAAACGGAAACTAATGGAACGTTTTATTGACACGGTCATTTTGTTAGGCAGACAGGAGTTAGCATTTCGCGGTCATGATGAAAGGTCTAGTTCAGATAATCGTGGCAATTATGTCGAAGCGGTTTATTTTTTATCTAAATATGACACTTTATTGGAATCCCATTTAGAGCTGTGTTCAAGTACACACAATCCAATTTTTTCAGGTTTATCCAACGATATTCAAAACGATTTGATACATAGTATCGCGGCGGTTATTAAATCCGAAATTAAAACGGAAATCAAGGATGCTCGGTTCGTGTCGATTATGATCGACGAAACACCAGATTTGAGTCATAGGGAACAACTGAGTGCCATATTTCGGTACTTGTCAGAGGATGGTATACAAGAAAGATTTCTTGGATTTTTTGACGTTAGCGCAAGTCGTAATGCAAATGAGTTATCCAATCATATATTTAAAATTCTTGAAACATACGACTGCAAGGAAAAGTTAATAGGACAATCCTACGATGGTGCCGCAGTTATGTCCGGCGAGGGGGGTGGTGTTCAAAAGAAGGTCCTTGATGAATGCCCGATGGCAAATTTTATTCCTTGTTATGCACATGTTTTAAATTTAGTACTATCCCGATCTCTAGAAAACATAGCAGAACTTAAACTATTTTTTGGCTATACTAATAGCATCGTTCGATTTTTTAATAAATCCACAAAGCGGTCCAATCTTTTAAAACAAATTTCCAATCGACGCATGCCAGGAGTATCGGAAACTCGATAGCATTATCATTCAAGAATAATAAACGTAATCTTTAACTGTAGAATAGATATAATTGAAACTTTTAGTAAAATAATTAATGACTCTAGGGAATGGGATACTGACACACTTTCGATGGCAGAAAGTTTATTAAATAAATTAGAGAGCAAGGAATTCTGTTTTTTGCTTCATACCTTTTCTAAAATATTTGCAAAGACCGATGTATTATTTAATTTAATTCAAAAAAAACAAACAGACATTAGTTATGCCAAGCAAGAAATCGAACGTTTTGAGTCATGGATAAGCTCTGACTTTTTAAATATGTTTGAAGTTATTTATGACAGCGTAAATGATTGCATCGAACCTCCACGTAAACGCAGGTTGCTTGACTTCGATTTGAAGACGAATTATAAGCGCCTTTTTGTTGAAATTAAAGACAATATAGTTAGCCAAATAAATGCTAGATATAAATCATTTAGTAATCTTACATTTTTGGATTTACTAAATAATTTGAAGTATGACACTTTTTCTCGTTCCAGTCCAGATGTAAAAATATCTTCCCTAATTAAGTTTTTTCCTAGAATTTTTGACTTCACGGCATTAAAAAATGAACTTAATGTTTTATATTCTTCGTCGTCACTTCGGCAGTTTGAGGTTCTCGACCTTCACAACCATTTGAATAGTGAAGCATTGAAAGAAGTGTTCCCTCAAGTCTTAAACTTAAGTAGTTTACTTTTAACACTTCCCATTTCCGTCGCCTCCGTTGAGAGGTCTTTTTCTGCTTTAAAAAGAATTCATACTTATTTAAGAAACTCACAGTGCGAGGATAGGCTCTCTGATTTAGAACTCATATCGATAGAAAGAAGACTTCTTCTTAAAATTAAAAATAGACCAAACTTCTATGAAAGGGTATTGGCAGAGTTTATCAAAAAAGATCGTCGAATAGCATTAGAATACAAATAATTATAAAGAACTTATATATATTTTAACAAAACTTTTCACTTTTTTTTTTTAAGTGTGTGAATTTTAGCTGTTTTTAATTTTGATTTATTTTTATTGCTGACATTATTATTTGTATCGTTTTTATATTTTAACAAATATAAAGAATTATCCATATAATTCTTCTGAATTTTCTTGTTTTAAAATTACTATCCACATTATGCTGAATTTTTTTAAGTTATTGTATCATGCGTCTGTCAAGACCGGCTTCTTTTGAAGCCACTTTTGTTATGCTTTAAGCTCATTGTTGATTGAAATATTAATGTCTTGAAGTATAAAAAATGTGGCTAGAATATTTTTGCTAAGTCAATGTGGAATGCATATTATGTAGATACAATATCCCCATTAAAAATTATTTTATTTCAGGTTTTAAAGATTTTTATTTTTATAGGTGACTAAATTTTTCAACGTCTTCCCTTTTAAAATTATCCACGCCACGCCACTGGTATACTAACAAAATGCCTCAATATCTAATTTTCCCGTATTCGTGCCCCTTGTTTTGTTTGTCTGTTTGTTGTGGATTCCGATTGCTATACTTTTTTGAAAATGATTAATAGCAATGTTTGTACATATGATAACAGAAATAACTTGCGCGTTATGCTTGAAATTTTGTGTAAACAGTGCAGCGGTCTCCGAGTATGCCACGTAAATGCTCAAAGCCTTTATACCAAGATAGATGAATTAAAACATAATTTTGAGGGTTCAAATGTTGACGTAATATGTATTTCGGCGACTTGGTTTCAGCACGACATTTCCGATACTTTGTATACGATTTAAATGGCTACAGAATGTGTCGCGCTGATCACCCAACGACCATACCACGTCGAGTTAATCGGTTCTCATCAGATCACCGCAATTAAACAACGTTGGGCGCGGTGAGTACGTAGATGGGGGACCGTTTGAGAACAACCGCGTGTCGTTGGCCTGTCCTATCTACAGAGCTGAGGTAGATAATACATACGTGGTATCACAATCGACCTAAATTGGTCTAAGTGTGTCGGCTTCTGCCGACAGCCACATAAACCTAACCTAACCTTCGCGCTGATAGATATGGGCGAGTCGGTGGTGGAACTGCAATTTATATTCGCAGCTGAATTAAGAGTAAATGTATTGTACAATCAGAAAACAACTCACCCATTGAATATTGCTTTATTGAAATATTAAATGGTATAAATAAGTGCTTACTTGGAGTAGTTTACAGGCCAAACCAATATGTTGATCTTACAAATCTTTACACGCCTCTTGAATATTTTGCACCTTTTTATACTGAAATAATTTTGTGTGGGGATTTTAACTGTAATTTGCTGTGTAGAAAAATATCTCTGCCATTTATTGATCGTATAAATACGCTTGGACTTAAAACTGTAAATTCAGATTTTCCAACACATTTCACAAGTACTTCATCTTCTTTAATAGATCTTTTTCTCGTCAGTGATACCGATAACGTTCTTCTCTATACCCAGCTGTCAGCCCCTGCTTTTTCAAAACATGACCTAATTTTCTTAACTCATAAAATACTACCAGAAATAACAACTTCTTTCTACCAGTGTAGGAATTTTAAAAACATAAACTTGATAAACCTGGAACAGGATATGAATCAGATAAATTGGCAACAACTCTATTTTATGAACTCACCAAATGATCAAGTCACTTTTATGCAAAATGCTATTTCTTTCCTTTTTATTTCGCATGTTCCGCTTAAAACTAAATACAATCACAACCTGGGTTGGCATGTAGATTACTTGAATGTAATATACATGAGTTTTCTACGTAGATTACGTGAGGTAAAATACTCAGTCTGATTCGCCATTTAAAATACCCAATGTAGAAAACTTTTTTTTAAATTTATATATTTTATTTATAATGAATAATGATACATTTATAAAGCAAAAATAAATACTTAATATCGGAATGAAGACATTATTCGTCCTCGCCGTAAGAACAAAAAGAGTTAACGGTTGCATCTTCTCCTCCAATCGCCTTCCTCGGACACAGGACCGAATGTCCGACCGAATGTCCGACCGAGTTGTTCTCCTTCAAACGTACCCAATATTAACTCCCCTTTCCTACTCATCGTCCAGCACTCGACACCATGGAACAGGACTGGCAGGGTTATGGTTCGATAGACCATGCATTTTATTCTTCGAGTAAGGAGGTCTGAGACAATCACCAGCACCCCTACTGCGGCAAGGCTACACAAAGCTCTTGCGAAGTCAGGAGGGGTGCCGATGTCTCTGAGGAAACCAGATGGCGAGTTCACGGAAGATGAGGATCAAAGGGCACTATTGCTACTAGAAACTCACTTTCCTGGCAGCTCGCCCAGTACTGAGCCAGGAATCAATACCACTTCAATCAGACCTCGGAGGGAAGACTGGGAAACAACATCAACCATCTGTTCTGAGGGACGGCTGAAATGGGCAATAAATTCCTTTCAGCCTTTCAAATCTGCCGGAGTGGACGGCATTATACCCGCCCTTCTTCAAGAAGGGCAAAGGGTACTAATACCACACCTGCTAAAGATAACAAGGAGCAGTATTGCCTTGGGCCACATACCAATGCAATGGAGACGAGCAAGGGTTGTGTTTATACCAAAAGCGGGAAAAAAAGACCCCACACAGCCAAAATCGTACAGACCCATCAGCCTTACGTCATTTCTTCTGAAGATGACAGAAAAGGCTGTAGACAATTATTTAAGGGAAGATGTTCTGAACACATCCCCCTTACATAATCGTCAGCATGCATACAGAGCGGGCAGATCAACAGAGACCGCCCTATATCAGCTGACGGAGATAATTCGAAGTGCCCTGGAGGCAAAAGAAATAGTACTGTGCGCTTTCCTAGACATAGAGGGAGCATTTGACAACACCTCACATGATGCGATCAAACGATCCCTGGATAGGAAAGGAGTTAACAGTACAGTATCCAACTGGATGTGTGAGCTGCTGAGCACTAGATCAGCAGAGACTCAAACACCATCTGGAACCATCAGAGTAAACACAACGAGAGGATGTCCACAAGGAGGGGTACTATCACCCTTAATGTGGAGCCTAGTTGTAGACGAACTGCTGGAAAAATTAACCAACCATGGCATCAACTGTCAGGCGTACGCCGATGACATTGTATTGATTGCCAGGGGAAAGTTCGAAGAAACCCTTGGAGACATCATACAAAAGGGGCTTAAAGTAACCAAGGAATGGTGCCATAATGTCGGACTTAACATCAATCCGGCGAAAACAACGATAGTACCATTCGCAAGGAAAAGACAACTTCAAAGACTTAAGGACATAAACCTATCAGGCACGATACTGATACCAGTCAAAGAAGTAAAATATCTAGTACTCCATCTAGATAGTAAACTCCTCTGGCGAAAACATACAGAGGAGATATCCAAGAAGGCCACCCGCGCTCTCATGATATGTAGGAGCCTAGCGGGGAAGGCATGGGGATGCAGCCCAAGCATCCTGCGATGGATGTACACTGCAATCGTGAGACCAATGATCACATACGGAGCGGTAGCATGGGCGAAACGAACCAGTCTAGTCACAACGCGAGAGACACTCGGCAAAGTGCAAAGACTGGCGTGCCTATGCATTACCGGAGCAATGCGTAGCTGCCCAACCGCAGCCATGGAGGTGTTATTGGAACTGACTCCTCTACACATCATGGTGACGAACGAGGCAGACAAAACAATCCTTAGGATGGCAAAGGAGGGAATTGGGAGAGGGAAATGCATCGGTTCGAAAGAACACGGTGACTTCCTCAAAAAACTCCCACTTCTTGGCATACCTAGGGACGACAGCATCAGGAAATTCAACTTCGAGAAGAATTTCCAGATAAAGCTCAGCAATAAGGAGAACTGGAGCAACGAATCCATAACTTATGGGCTGAGCAACCACACAACAAAGTGGTATACGAACGGCTCGAGGACTGAGGAGGGAACTGGTGCAGGAGTGTTTGGGCCGGGAACTAAGCACTACGAATCCATGGGCAAATGTACCAGCATCTTCCAGGCAGAAATATGTGCCATAGACAGGTGCGTTCGAATCAACCTCGAGAAAAACTATAGGAATTGCAACATAGCAATAATGTCTGACAGCCAAGCAGCTATAAAGGCTCTTGACGCCTACGTTATCAAGTCAAACTCGTGTGGGAATGCCTACAAGGACTGAATAGACTAGGCAAGAATAACAGAATCTCCATCTGCTGGGTGCCTGGCCATGTTGGCATTACGGGCAATGAGGCAACGGACTCTCTGGCAAGAAAAGGGGCAGAGCAACCCTTCATAGGACCTGAACCATTCTGCGGGATAGGAGAACACACTATACGCGAAGAGTTCAGAAGACTGGAGGAAGAAACAAAGGCCAAAACCTTTATCAACCTCCAAGGTCTGAGGCAAGCAAAGAAACTCTTAGGAAATTACAACCAAAAGAGATTCAAAGTTTGTATCGGCATTAACAAAAACAACCTAAGAATCCTAACAGGCCTCCTCACGGGGCACTGCAGACTCAAGGAGCACCTGAGGAAAATGGGCATATCGGAGGACGGGCTCTGCAGATTCTGCAGTGAAACCGCCGAAACTCCAGACCATATACTGGAATCCTGTGGGGCACTGACCCACAAAAGGATGAAACATTTGGGCAGGCACCAAATAACAGACAAGGACATACAAACCATGGACCCACAGCTCATTCTCAGATTCATCAAAGAAACTGGACTGGACGCTGTGCTCTAAGGAGTGTGACCTGCTAAGGATAAATCAGAGCAATACCTCGACACGCTTCACAAAAAAGTATCTAGAGAGGGCTCTGAACGAGGTCATGCACCTCTCCGAGGCACAAGCAAGGGGACACAATAGACCAATAGGTCGCAGTGTAATATACCCTAACCAAATATTATTATTATTATTATTATTAAGGAGGTCTGAGCCCAATTGTTTGGCCAAACCGAAGTAGAAACGGTTTCCTAAGGACAATTTCGCCTGTTCTTTAATCGCCGAAAAAACCTCTAACACGTCACGCTGGCAACGGCCGATAATGTCGATGTCGTCCGCATATCCCAGTAGTCGGACCCCTAGAGAATTTCATCCGCAATACCCGCCATGCAATGAATGCTCATCAGTTCACCCTCAAGCCTGCATACAGTGAAGTTCAAAGAATCTTTCCTCAGCCGTCCAAAAGAATGTGGAATACTCTTCCACGCTCTATTTTTCCCTCACATTATGACCTACTACAAACATTTAAAACCAATGTGCATCGGCATCTCTCCTTTTCTTCTAATCCTAATTTGCTTAACGCCCGCGCTGTAGAGCCAACACATGATAAGGGTACTAAAAATTCCCTTTAGTGCGTGTACATAATAAAAAAAAATAGTGCCTTCCGTGTTGACACGTGCCCTGCGCACTATTTTCTCCAGAACAAGATTGCAGAAGTCACAGGAAAGCATATTTCCTGGCTGAAATCCGGTGCAATTTTGGAATGATTCAGATGTTAACAGAGGTTGGATTCTGCACATGAAAAGGAAACTGGTAAGCTCTTTGCGTTAAAATAATCGAACGGAAAATAAAATGTTAGCTAAGTCGCCACCTTTACTTAAAAAACGTGAAATTATTTCCCACTATAGATGAAGTTTTTTCCCATGTAAAGTTATTTCGCTCTTTTGTAAACCAAAATAATCATTTGTTTGAATATGTCAAGTACGAAAATACTGCTTAAAATGTTTTAGCTTATTTTTAAATATCTCCTCAGTGCAACTTGCCCATTTCGCAATTACAGCAGCGCTTCCCTAACTCATTCAAATGCATGTAATTATCCAGCCATCCATCAAGTTGCCGAAAAATTAAAATAAATGTTCCCATAAAGTCATTAAGGTTACGAATATAGCACTCTGTCTCATCCATCATTAGTCCGAAAATAATATTCATCGTTCCCAGCACTGAGTAAGTTATTTCGCGAAGAAGAAAACAAAAAATGGAATGTCTGTCCTTTGACGAAGAAAAAAAAACATATCCGGATACAAATTGGCTGTGTCTCCCCGGGGACATTTAAAAGAGCACACACAGCCACATACACTGTCTCTCTTGCAAGGATAAGATCAAAAGAAAACACAAATGGAATGCATTTTTAACTTTTTCTCGCATCCTTTGATGTAATCCCTGAAGAATTTTAAACTTTTTATTCTGTCGAACATCCCAAGCGACACGCGAAAATGAATATCCCTTCTTTGATAGCAAATCCCCTTCAACTTCAACTACATGGACTTTTGTGAATAATTTCCTGGAAACTAATACTGCACTCGAAGCTCGGTAGCCACACAATTCAACTAAGGCTGAAGTGGAGTGGAGACCTGCAATCAAGTGCAACTGAGAGGCATAGATGGCTTACATTCGCTCGAATGATTTCGATTGTATATAGGGAATGCCAAACGGAATATAAAGGATTAGAGATTCGACTCTGGGTCGTCTTCCTCTTTGGCACGATGGCACTTTCTCCCAAAGGAATATATTTATATCTGACTGTTTATAGTGAATCCTTTTCACAACAAAGACTGTACACATGCCTTAGTTCTTCGTTTCCGTACATGCTTAGTAAGGCCAGGCACTGACAAAAACCTCTATGTACGATTCCATCGACTTTATTGCTGCTAAACAAATAATTCCTTGTGGAAGATGTTTATTTTTCTACATACATACATCTCAAATTTCTTCGTGTCCTTGCGGGAGCTCCTCCGTGACCGAAAATGTATGCAAGGGCTTTCCAATGGGGCGTATCAAAGTGTCTCTTTGAATTGGTTTAAGAAAAATCGTAGGTGTTTGGACGAGTAGCTTTTCACAAACGGAATCCAGGAGCCCGTTTCACTATAGAACAGTTAGGAAAGTAGGTCATGCGTATGTGTCCATTTTTTTTTACAGGACTTTGATGCGGACAAGTGCCCACCTAAGGTTAGTTCTCTCAATGGCCTCCCTCATAAACATGAGTTTGCATGTAGCAATTGGAATGCCTAAGGGACCTTTATCAGGTAGAAAGGGCAGTATGGTTCCTTTCCAGGCGAGTTCATCAGCCCTACAATTTCCTGGAATATCTCTGTGTCCCGGCACCCGGCATACGTGAATGTTGAATTGCTCCGCCATCTCCAGGAGAGATAATTTGCAGTCCAGGACTACGAGGGAGGTTGTGGAGACAGAATCCAGGGATTTTAGAGCAGCTTGGCTATCTGAGAAGATTCGGATGTCCATAGCTTGTATCGCGTTCCTCTTCAGCCACGATTGGACTTCTTTAATCGCCATGGTTTCCCCCTGGAACACCCTGCAGGGATTAGGGAAACGAAAAGAGAGAGTTTGCGGTTCAGCATGTCAGAGAACACACCTCCACCTACATCCTCGTCGGTTTTGGATCCATCGGTGTAAAAGTGGATCGTGTCATCTTCGATAGGGAGCCTTCCTCCCAGAATGTTCTGGGGGGATGTTGACTTTGAAGTTCTTGTCAAAACAGAGCTGAGGCGAAGAACAGGCGAAATCGGTTGGTCCTGAAGTAAATGAGGACAAGACTAAATACATACTATCAACTGAGAAACAAACATCCGTCCACCGCTTAGGACAAAACGTCACTGTTGATAGCAATAACTTCGAGGTTAAGGAGTTCACCTACCTAGGAGTAAACATCAACTCTACGAATGGAGATCCGGTGGAGAACTACCTTAGGAAACCGCTGCTACTTCGGTTTAGCAACACAAATGGGTTCAAAACTCCTCATTCGGAGGACAAAATGCATGCTCTTCGAACCTTAATCCTACCAGTCCTGCTTTATGGTGCCGAGTGCTCAGTAGAAAACAGGTGCTAATATTGGGTTCTTTTGAAAGAAAAATACTACGTCTGGTCCTGTGTGGGAGGAGGGCGAATGGAGGCGAAGATACAACCGCGAACTCCATGAGCTGTTCCAAGATGTGGATGTAGTCCAAAAAGCTAAAATACGTCGACTACATTATCTCCTCCACATCGAGCGAATGGACAGTACTGCTCCACCGACGAAGATCTTCGTCTCTCAGTTCCCAGGTTCAAGACGACAAGGAAGACCGAACCTCCGTTTTAAAAACCAAGCCACCGCGGATGCCTGAGCTCTTGGCCAGGATGACTGGAAGCAGCGTGTGCGGGATCGCCGAGGATGGCAGGCTGCAGTGTCTCAGGCAGAGACTCTCCACGGGTCAGGAGCCCGTTAAGGAAGTAATTTAAGTAAGTATTTATATTTGTATGCATAAACAATATGTTCTTACGACTGGCAACATCCTTGCGCCATGCTCATGAAGATCACTATATAACCCTCGTTTCCTACTAACATTTGGTTTAAAGTTACCCTTACCAGAGCACGCGACCAGTGCTTTAAAATTATCCCTAAATAAATATAAAACCATTTCTATTGCAAGGACCAAGTAAACGCCTGATGTCATCCTAGTATATTTGTCTGAATTTAATATGAAATGCTTGGGAGCAGGTTCGTGTATTGGATTTTAAGTGTGAGACTAAAAAAATAAATAAAAGTGCTGTGCAAAAATATTATTGACAAATAAATTAGTATCAATCGAGCTAAGCCGAAGTAGTAAGCGCCGCACAAATCGCCCAACAGGGATGTCACTACTCTAGTAAGATCGTCTTGATGGCAACCCTGGACGTACGCAACGCCTTCAACTCAGCCAGGTGGATCGATATATCGAACGGAGGTTCCACGTCCCAGTATATATCCTGCGGATGGTGAAGGACTATCTCAGAGATCGAGAGCTGCTCTATGAGACTACAGAAGGCCCGCGAAGAAAGCATGTGACAGCAGGCGCAGCGCAGGGATCGATCTTAGGACCAGACCTCTGGAACATCTCCTACGACAGCATCCTTTGCATCGAGATGCCGGACTACGCCCATCTGGTCGAGTACACAGACGACATTGCCGCGGTGATCACGGCACGAGACACCATTAACGCGTACCGAAAACTCAACCAGGTCATACGACGAGTCAATTCGTGGATGGAAGAGCACGGTGTAGGGTTATTTTCTAAAAGTGTAGGTGCCACTTTACCTTGGAGCCTACCGCCCTAAGCCGTATAAAGCGCGGCCCGCTCTGTCGTGCTAGTTAAAGCGCAGCTCGCTGAAAAGAAGGCAAATTACTGCCACAATAGTAAAGAGTCAAGAAGTGTGTTCAAGACTGATCTTTATTCATGCAAATCCACTCTATTTATACTACAATTCTTAATACTAAATTATGCTATCCTAAGCAATACTTATTCTAACGTTTGATTCATAACATGTGAATCTGATTCAGTTGACCCATATATAATGTGTGGTGGGTGCAATGAATGAAAATGTAAACAATAGCAAACACATGAACTTACGCGAACCCATTTGTAGCATGAATCACTGTCGATACCGATTGAATGCCATGTGACACCTTTCGGGTATGTGGAGCGATACAATGTTACATAATGTTTTCTCGCATTCTGTGTGCTTGCATTGCGTCACACTACATCCTTCCCCCACAAAAAAAAATGATATTTGTTTATATTTCTTAAAATTTAAATAAATGTCATTTGAATGAATACATGTTTAGTTAGGGTCATTGTTTTCTTACTTTATATAATGTCGAATGATAATCTTAAGTGTGCGCACATATTCTCTTATCTTCTTACTTTTGTTCTTACTTCTGTCTAGATCTAATTAAATTATTATTATGTATCTCATATTCCTTATTTTCTATTATAATACAGCTATTAGGACCATTTTGTGATATTATCTTATATGGACCTTTAAATGGTTTATCAAATTTTTTCTTATTCTGAGTTCTTAAATATACCATGTCACCTACTTTAAAATTTAATTTATGTACATTGTCTTGTGTATTAATTCTTTTATTTTTATCGTCTAATAGATTGTTTCTAGCTTGTTCATGTGAATACCTTAATTTACATTTTAGTTCATTTAAGTAGTTATCCATGTTATAAATTGTTTCTTTATTCGTTAATATTTCACATGGTAATGTGCTTAATTTACCAAAAACTAGTTCAAATGGTGAATATTGAGTACTACTATGTGGTGTTGAATTGTAACAGTATGTGTAGTATGGTAACCTTTCATCCCAGCTATCTTTATCTCCTATAGTCATCAGGTAATCATTTAAAACTCTATGATTTCTTTCTAGAGACCCTAGTGTCTCATGGTGGTACGGTGTTGATACTAATTTTTCTATGCCTAATGCTTTGCAAATGTTTGTTAATAGTTCATTCGTAAACTCTGTTCCTCTATCTGTCTTTAATTTTCTGAAACATCCATTTTTTTTTTTTTTTTTTTTTTTTTTAAAAAAAAGGAAATCCAAATCCCAGAGCACTCAGACTCGGTAACGTTCCATTGTACTAAATGAAACATCCATACTTCAGTATGAATTTCTCTACTATCGTTTTGGCAATGGTGACTGCATCTTTAGTTTCTACTGGGAATGCCTCCACAAATTTTGTTAGTTCACATTGTATGGTTAAAATGTATCTAAATCCTTTTGAAGGTCTCAAGGGGCCTACGGTATCTATTGAGATAATATCAAAAGAGGTACTTGGCGTGTCTGTCATGACGAAATTTTCTTTGGTGTATCTTGTTATTTTGACTTTATTGCATGTTTCACAATTGTTAATGAATGCTTTTACCATTCGGTTCATGTTTTTCCAAACGTATTTCTGCTTTAGTTTACTGATGCATCTTCTGATTCCACAATGTCCTCCTATTTTCGAATCACGATGTTCTTTGATTAATCTGTGCTTTTCTTCTTCATTTATGACCTTCTTCGGAGGTTCATATATCAATATGTCTAAACAATCATTCATGTTTCTGTTCTTTTGCAGCTTATTAAATGTCTCTTTAAATTCTTGGACGTCCATAATTTTAAATATCAAGCTATTACTTGCTAGCGCTAGTTTATTTACACCTGCATTGCTCATCATGAATATTAGCTTCTTCAAGATCAATTTTACCTCTGATAGAGAATTATCGCTAACTTCTACAATTACAGTGTTTGCTGCTATTATTATATTCTTTCTTTGGGATCCCCTTTTATTTCTTTCTATCTCTCTGAATTCAATTCTCCTCATCCGCCTTATGTCCGATATTGATGTACAGTCCCATATGTGAAGGTGATCAATCCCCACATTTGAGTCTAAGGCTTTCGCACAGTTTTCGGTTGTTATTGGTGTTTCATTCTTTCTTTTCATCGCTCTTGTTACTACATCGACATTGTATTTAGGAATCATTTGTTTCAGTTTCTCTGAGTTCAACTTTAATCTCGAGAGTGTATCTGCATTCGTATTCATTTTTCCTTGTTTGAATACAATTTCATAGTCATAGTCCATCAGGTCCACGCGTATTCTCGTTAGTTTTGATGAAGGGTTTTTGTGTGTGAATAAGCTCACTAATGGCCTGTGGTCTGTGTACACTATAAATTTTCTTCCAAACAAGTATGGTCTAAAGTGGTTTATTCCCCAATGAATTGCTAGTAATTCCTTTTCTATTATGGGTTTGTTTAGCTCGTGTTTGTTCAATGACTTGCTCGCATATGCTATTGGCCTATCCTTTCCAATTTCTCCTTGCGACAAAACGGCTCCTAGCGCAAAGTTAGATGCGTCTGTTGTCAGAATGAAGGGTTTCGAGAAATCTGGATAACTTAACACTGGTGGTGACATTAGCTTTTGCTTTAGCGTCTTAAATGCTTACGCGCAATCTTCAGTCCAGTTGAATAGTTGTTTCTTTTTCAGTAATTGGTTTAGAGGTCTGGCTATGTTCGCAAAATCTTGAATAAACCGTCGGTAGTAGTTGCAAAATGCTACAAATCGTCTTACGTCATCAGCGTTCTTCGGTTCTGGATAGCCCTTAATCACTTCATATTTCTCTGGATCTGTGCAGACTCCCTCCGCTGTTATTAGGTGTCCAAGATATACGACTTCTGATTTCAGGAAGTCACATTTTCCTGGATTCAGCTTTAGATTGTACTTGCGGAGTCTCTTCAGCACCTTGATAAGGTTATCATTGTGTTCTCTAAGGTTTGAACCAAATACAATGATGTCATCAACATATAAAAATGCTGCTGCTTGTAATCCACTTAGAGCTATTGACGCCATCCTCTGGAAGCTATTTGTTGATATTTTTAGCCCAAAAGGTAGTCTTTTGAATTGGTAGTGTCCCTCATTTGTGGAAAATGCTGTCACTGGTCGTGAGTGTTTGTGTAGTGGTATTTGATGAAATGAACTCGTCATGTCCAAAGTTGAAAAGTATTTTGCGTTGCCCAATTTATCTAGTATATCTTCCAGTCTGGTTAGTGGAAATTTGTCATCTACTACTTTCTTATTTAGTGATCTGAAGTCTACCACTAGCCTCCATTTTTCTTGACCATTATTGCTTTTCTTCGGTACAATTAGTAGTGGCGAGTTGTACGGACTCGTTGATGGTTCTACTATGTCCTCTTGTACCAGGTCTGCGACTTGTTTGTTTATCTCTTCTAGGTGCGAATGTGGTAGTCTGTAGTTTTTTATGTACGTTGGGTTGCTGTCCTTCATTGTTATGCGTTGTTCATAGAAGTTGTTCACGGATAATGTTTCTCCTTCAATGTGGAATACATCCTGGAATTCTTCACATATTTTCCAAATCATTTCTGATTCTGAATTACAAGCCTTCTCGATCTTGATTTCTTTTTTCAGCTTTTCTATTCGTTCAGATTGGTTTTTGTTATTCTTGCACGCTAGTATTTTAAAGTTCTTAAACGGTTGAATTCCAATTGTGACATTTTCAATGGTCACTGTGCTTTCCTTTGTGTTCATCATCCTTATATGCTTTACGCCTTGTGCTGGTATTATGGTGTTGGCAACAAACACTCCCTTTTTTATTTCTTTTCCAATAACTACGCTGTCTTCTTTGAGTTCCATTTCTACTACTTGGATAACTTCTGATCTTGGTGGTAGGGTCAACTTGCCTATACTCTTCATGTCCATGTTCATTGGCAGAATTATCTCCTCTTGATCTGTGTTCACCGTTAAGGTATACGTTTCGTAGTCTATTTTACAGTTGTACGTTCTCAGAAAGTCTCTTCCTAGTATTCCGTCTGTTGGTATATTTATGTCGTCATTTACAATGTGAAATTGATGCTTTAGTGTTCTATCTCCTATCAATAAGTCTAATTTAGATGTACCTTGAGAAAATATCGTTTTGCTTGTTATGCCATTTATCTGACATACCTTGTTTTCATTTACTTCTATTGCCAAGTTATTTTTGCAGACAGAAATGTCCGCGCCTGTATCCACCAGAAAGGTGAATATTCCTCTTACTTTCTTTATTTTTAAGCTAACAAAATTTGTGAAGTTATTCCCTCTATCAATGTTTAAAACCTTCTGAAACTTGCTCTTCCCCGAGTCTGTTGCCCGGGGCGACCCATGTTTTCCGACCTATTACTGTATTGTTGATTTTCCTGTGGTTGGCTGTTACTCGGGAAATTTCTCCTTCCCCTGTTGTTGCTGTTCTGGGGTCTGTTTGAGTGGTTGTGACCATGACTGTAGTTGCCCTGAACATGACGTGGGTTGAACAATGGGCGTGGGTTGAACCTGAAATTCGCACGTTGTCTTTGGTATCCCCCTCTCATGTTCGCTCCGAAGTGCATAACATTGTTTTGAGTGGGTGTGGCTTCTACTTCTTGAGCAACTTGTATGGCTTCACTAAGCTTTGTTACCCTAGCCGCCTGGACCACTGTTTTTACGGCTTCATTTAGCCCATTCTTGAAGGCGTTTAGCCCCAACTGGTCATTCAGTGCGACTATTATGGGTTTGTTTGCTTCGCCCTGAGTTGATATCTGAACATCGTTTAGTTGTGCCACCAAGGCTTCTATTTTTTCTGCATAAGTGCTAATGCTTGTGTGGCCCTGATATGTCCTAGCTAGTTCATTATGAATTTTCAGTGGGTTCGTCTTTGGTCTGTATAGGTTGGTTAGGGTCACTTTTAGTGCTTCTAGTGTTTCGGGTTTTGCTTCTGCTAGCAGCTTGTGTTTTACTTTGTCAGCTAGTTTGGTCGTCAATATAAAAGTTATTAGTTTTTTCTTTTCGTTTTCGTCAGTCAGTGTGTCGTTGTACACTTCAATTAAGCCTAAGAAGTTGGATAGCTTCTTTTGGTCCCCATCGAATTCCTGCACCAGCTTTACAGCTGTTAGGATGTCGAACCTCGTCATTTCTAATGTTTCTATTTTAATCTTTCTACCTTTTTTTTGTTTTAGTAATTTTTCTATCTCCTCAACTATTCCGAGGAAATATTTTCTTGTTTCTTCCACTTCTTCTTCGTCTAGTTCTACCCTGATTTCATCCCAAATTTTTTCAATTTCTAGTTTTGTTCTAGTAATATAATCTCCTGAATATTCCCTGTTCGGATTTTTCTGTAGATTCGTACGTATATCTAAAAGAGGTTTGAATTGCTCCATACTTCATCATACATTTTCTTTATTTATATTAATTTGCTTATACATTGTTAATTCTACCGCGTACTACTTGCTTTTTTACATATTTCTTGTAGTAGCTGTTCAACTTAAAAAAGATTAAAATTACTAATAATACTATAACTACATTTTCCTGTATGGTGCTGCCGATTATGCTGGTCCCACTCAGGTTGTTATTGATTACTTCGTCTTTCGTCTGTTTCTGTCCCATCTTGGTGTTCGTCTCTCAATCCTCTCAGTTGTTTTATCAGCTTGCTTTTTAGTTTTCTGTCGGTCGTGATGTGGATAATCCTGTGCAGCTCTGCTCGTTGCTGCCGGCGTTGTGCCTGTTTCCCCGCTCTGCTCCTTCGTTTTTTCTTCTCTGGGTTAGGGGTTTCTATCGCTGCGTGGCTTTTATTCTTCTGTTGCCTCCTGCGGTACTCCTCTATCGTTAGAGCCCTTGGTCCCGCTGATTTTGGAGTCGGGATGTATTGGGGTATGGCTGTCTCCCTTGCTGTTGCAGCTGGTATGTATGGTTTGTTTAATTCTGCAAAGAGTTGGTCCAGTTCTGCTTTGTTGTAGGTCATGCAGGATGTTTGGTCGCTCGCTTCTTCGCTGGAACTTAATTTATCTTTTAGCGAAGATGGCAGGATCGCCATGTAGGGTTATTTTCTAAAAGTGTAGGTGCCACTTTACCTTGGAGCCTACCGCCCTAAGCCGTATAAAGCGCGGCCCGCTCTGTCGTGCTAGTTAAAGCGCAGCTCGCTGAAAAGAAGGCAAATTACTGCCACAATAGTAAAGAGTCAAGAAGTGTGTTCAAGACTGATCTTTATTCATGCAAATCCACTCTATTTATACTACAATTCTTAATACTAAATTATGCTATCCTAAGCAATACTTATTCTAACGTTTGATTCATAACATGTGAATCTGATTCAGTTGACCCATATATAATGTGTGGTGGGTGCAATGAATGAAAATGTAAACAATAGCAAACACATGAACTTACGCGAACCCATTTGTAGCATGAATCACTGTCGATACCGATTGAATGCCATGTGACACCTTTCGGGTATGTGGAGCGATACAATGTTACATAATGTTTTCTCGCATTCTGTGTGCTTGCATTGCGTCACACTACAACGGAATCAGCCTAGCAACGGAGAAAACTGACATAGTCCTTCTCACAAAGAAGAGGATCCCCACACAAATCGACTTCCGAATTGGGGCAGAAGAAATAAGGAGCAGCGCCGCGGTGAAGTACACAGAGCTAACCTACTGGCAACAAATAAAGGCAGCAGCGGAAAGAGCTTCAAAAACATCTGCATCACTGAGCAGACTGATGGCAAATGTAGGTGGTCCAACGGCCAGTAAGCGAAGGTTACTGATGGCGACAACGTACTCCATCCTTCTGTACGGCAGCGAAATCTGGGCAGACGAACTCAAACAAGAGAAGTACCAGAAACAAATGACGACAGTACAAAGAAGCGGAGCTCTACGTGTAGCTATCTCTTACCGAACGGTTTCGGAACCAGCCGTCCTTGTAGTTGCAAGAGTGACTCCCATCGATATCCTAGCGGAAGAAAGGAAGCACGTCTACGACAAAAAGGCAGAAATGGGAATGGAAGCGTCATCCGAGGAGGCTAAGGAGCTCACGAAACAGAAGTGTCAAGAGCGTTGGAGCTCGGAAAACAGAGGACGACGGACAGCGAGGCTGATTAGGAACGTGGCTGAATGGAATGACCAGAAACACGGTGAGATCAACTACTACGTTAACCAATTACTCACCGGACATGGATATTTCAGTGCCTTCCTCCACAAAATCAGCAAAACAAACAGTCCAGCCTGCCAGCACGGAGAATCGCTAGGAGATGACGTGAAACATACCTTCTTCGCCTGCAGCAGATGGGAAAACCTTCGCCAAGACCTGCAGATAAGTATTGGCGCAATCACACCGGAGAACATAGTAGAGAAGATGCTACAGAGTTACGAGAACTGGCGAACAGTCTGTAGCTACACAAAATATGTTCTCAAAAGAAAAAACATAGGGACGGGCTACAGTCCGCTTGGGCGAACTGTTGGATACCCTATTCTTATTCCTATCCCTCATAAGTGGGCGTGACAAAAGTCTAAGTATGGTTGAATTGTTAAGAACGCTCTACATATTTTGTTTTATTTAATTGTGGGCGGTCAGTAGGCGGATTTAAAAAAAAATAACACATGAGAATAAAGGGCCCCTAGAGAGTATATATTATAAATTTCAGCTCCCTAGCTCAAACTTTAAATTTTCAAAAAAAAAAAACAAAAAAAAAATTGTGGGCGTGTCAGTGGGCGGATTTTAAAAATATTTACACATGAGCATAAAGGGCCCATAGAGAGTATATATTATAAATTTCAGCTCCCTAGCTCAAACTTTGGATTTTCAAAAATTAATATACCCTTAGAATAGGGTATAAAAAAATTGTTTTAATGTGTAAACATTTTTGCTCTCGTTGATGTGTAAATATATTTTTTCTCGGTAGGGGCTAGTTCGAAATATCTAGCGTCACCATCGTCGTCAGATTTCGTCATCGTCAGATTTTCCCGTTAATTTTCATTACCACGTGAGTTAATCGCTGCTCGACAGATCACCGCAATTAAACGACGTTTGGCGCGGTTAGTACGTAGAGGGATTACCGTTTGAGAACAACCGCGTGTCGTTGTTTTTTTTTTTTTATTAATTATGTATGTTAATTTTTTTAACTACGTTAGTTAATTAGTTACGGCGTTAGCTAGATAATAAATTAGGTAGCTGACTGGCAACTGTGCCTACATGTTTACACATCAACTATACCGTGAGTGCAGCGTGGCTCACACCTTTTTTTATTTATTTGTGGGCGTGTCAGTGGGCGGATTTTGAAAATTTTGTATCCCGAGCAGTTTTAGGAGTCATAGATCATATATACAAAATTTCAGCTTTCTAGCTCAAAATTCGATTTTTTCCAAAATTTTGTTTTTTTTGAGTTTGTGCGCGTGTCTGTGGGCGGATTTCAAAAATTCGTAAACTTGATTATTTCGGGACCCTAGAGAGTATATGGTTAAAATGTCAGCTCTCTAGGTCCAGTTTAAAGGCCTAATTTTTGGCGACAGACGGATGGACGGACGGACGGACGGACATGGCTGGATCGACATTACTATCGATGCTGATCATAAATATAGTAACTTTTAGGGGTCTACGGGCAATATTAAGGTATGTTACAAACTATGCGTCAAAATTAATATACCCTTAGAAGAGGGTATAAACATAGGGACGGGCTACAGTCCGCTTGGGCGAACTGTTGGATACCCTATTCTTATTCCTATCCCTCACGACAAAAGTCTAAGTATGGTTGAATTGTTAAGAACGCTCTCCATATTTTGTTATAAAGGGTTTTTCAACAGGGACGCTACAAAAGTAGAGCGACAGGGACAGCAAACGACGCCGAATTTCTTGCCGCTCTTTTGACAGTTCTCTTCAGTAAGGTTTGCCATTGCATGATGGAAAGACATACGAGCCAACAACGAGTCGAAATTATTAAAATTTACTACCGAAATTCGGAGTCAGTAACCTCAACGTTAAGAGCGCTACCTCCAATTTATGGTCGTCATAATCGTCCTAGCAGATCAACAGTTGAGCGTCTAGTGGAAAAATTTGAATCCACAAGCACAGTACAAAATGTTCCCGTGCCAGTGAGACAAAGAAGTACCCGTAGTGTTGAGAATATTGCTGCCGCTGAGGCTTCAGTTGAAGAAAGCCCAAATGTGTCTCTCGCACGTCGTTCTCAAGCGTTGGGCATCTCTGTGACGTCGTTGTGGCCCCAATTGGATGATATGGACTTGGAGGACATGTGGTTCCAACAGGACGGCGCCACAAGCCACACAGCGAATGCCACAATGAATTTATTGGAAACCAAGTTAGGAAACCGTGTTATCTCACGAAATGGTCCAGTCGCTTGGCCGCCTCGGTCGTGCGATTTGACGCCGTTAGACTATTTCCTGTGAGGCTACGTCAAGTCTATGGTCGATGCCAACAAGCCAGCGACGATTGATGAACTTCGTACGAATATCGAAAGTGAAATTGCAGCAGTATCGGCCGATTTATGCTTGAAAACCGTCGAAAATTGGGTTCAGCGTCTGGACTTTTGCAAGCGTGCCCGTGGTGGCCATGCAAAAGAAATCGAGTTCCATACATAATGGCATCGAACGTACTTTCACAGGAATAAAGAATTTCATTGATATCCGAAACCGTTTTTGTTTTATTTAAAAAAAACTTTTGTAGCGCTCTTATTGAAAAACCCTTTATAACATTTAAAGGATTTTATCAAAAAAAACGAAGCTTTTGTAAGAAAAACGCTCCCTAGCTCAAACTTTGGTTTTTCAATAAAATTATTTTATTTAATTGTGGGCGTGTCAGTAAGCGGATTTAAAAAAATTAACACATGAGCATGAAGGGCCCCTAGAGAGTATCTATATTATATTAAAGACAATGAAGCCCGTGTGTGCGCGCATAACTCGATAACGGATTGTTGGATTTAAACGATTTTGGGCTTGACGGTTTCGTTTTGGACCAAGGAAGGACATAGGCTACTTTTTGTCGCGAAACCAAAACTTTGAGGGGATGGAAGAGGTTATAAAAGTTTGTATGGGGAAATGCACTTTGAAAAAAAATAAACTGGGTAGAAATCGAGTAGTGACACTTCAAATACAAAAAAAAAATATTTAAAATTTTAAAAGCAATTGTTGTTGTCAATTATTTTAATTATTTGCCAAGTAAATTGTTGTTGTCAACAATTTCGAATTTTTTTTTTAAATATATCTAATAAGTTTGTTTATGTTTATTATTTTACACAAAGTAACATTTTGAAACAGAGTCGATACTTTGATTTGTTGAATGGTGTTTGAATCCTTCATGGAATGCGTCATCGAAGAAGTTAAAGCAGCGGAAACAAGGTGACGTAGTTCCCGGATTCCGTGGTGTTTATGCGAGTGATGCAATTCAAATCCTAAAGATTTGTGGAATAAATACAAGGATGATATGGCCGATGATATTTTGCATCGAATTCGCACTGTGACATCAGATAATGAACTGGAGATGTCATATGAAATGCGCAACAAAGCTTTGATTTTGATCGAGGATATGTGTCTGCTCATGAGTGGCAATTTGTTGTGCAAATTGGGGATGCCACAGCCAATTCGCGCAATGCAAGACGCATTTAATCGAGAATTGGGGCGAGAAATGGATTTCGATCGAATCGCATTGAGTCAAGCTGTTCGAACAAATGTGCCAATGTTGAATCAAGAACAAAAGAAAGTAAATGATGAATTAATGCAAGCAGTCGATAACGAAAATGGCGGAATATTCTTCCTTGATGCGCCCGGTGGAACTGGAAAAACATTCCTGATTTCACTGATTTTAGCTACGATTCGTTCGAGATCTGCGATTGCCTTGGCACTCGCCTCTTCTGGGATAGCGGCAACTTTGTTAGAAGGCGGTCGAACAGCTCATTCTGTATTCAAATTGCCACTGAATCTGCAAGTGTATGAAGAACCTACATGCAACATTTCAAAGAACACTGCGATGGCGAAAGTACTGCAGCAATGTAAGTTTATCATATGGGACGAATGCACAATGGCTCACAAACGCGCATTGAAGGCCCTGAATCGTACTTCGAAAGATTTACGTAATGATAACCGACATTTCGGTGGCGCAATGATCTTGCTATCAGGCGATTTTCGTCAAACGCTGCCTGTCATTCCGAGATCAACTCCGGCAGATGAATTGAATGCTTGCTTGAAGGCGTCTGCTTTATGGCAATACGTAAAGAAATTGCATTTGAAAACGAACATGCGAGTTGCTTTACAAAATGACCAATCCGCTGCAGAGTTCTTCAGGCAATTGTTGGCGATGGGCAATGGCAAAATTCCAGCAGACTTAAACACCGGCCTGATTGAGTTTCCACAAAATTTCTGCAACTTTACAACGACACCGGAAGAACTAATCATGAATGTTTTCCCGAATATCGCTCAGAATTATGTTGACCATGATTGGCTGAGTGTAAGAGCGATTTTGGCTGCGAAAAACAAGAATGTCGATTATTTGAATTTCGTCATTCAAAATCAAATAGCTGGTGAGTTACATTCATACAAATCAGTCCACTCCGTGTTGGATGAAAACGAAGCCACCAACTATCCCACGGAATTTTTGAATTCTTTGGATGTTTCAGGCTTGCCTCCACATAATTTGAAATTAAAAGTCAGCGCAGTAATCATTTTGTTGCGCAACCTAAATGCACCAAAACTTTGCAAGGGTACGCGTTTGATTGTGAATAATCTAAAATCAAATATTATTCAAGTAACGATTTTGATTGGAAAAAGGCGAAGATGTTCTTATTCCGCGGATTCCACTTATTCAGAACGATTTGGCTTTTGTATTTAAGCGTCTTCAATTTCCCGTACGTCTCGCTTTTGCTATGGCAATTAATAAGTCGCAAGGACAATCGCTGGATGTGTGTGTCATAAATCTCGAATTTCCATGTTTCTCACATGGTCAATTCTATGTGGCGTGCTCACGTGTCGGCAAACCTCGCGCTTTGTACGTGTACGCACCCGATAAAGGAACGAAAAATGTTGTTTACCATAAAGCACTTTAGTGAAAAGGCGGTAGGTTGGCCGACAAGTAAATCGCTACGGTTTTTGGAATTGCATTTAATTTTAATATAACTTTTGAATAAAGAATTTTAATTGACCGAATTGCATGAAGCGAAAGCTCGGAATTATTAATTTCATTACCTACCTACATTAACGAATTTGGGCGGAACGAAGTTCGCCGGGTCAGCTAGTATATTATAAATTGCAGCTCCCTAGCTCAAACTTTGGATTTTCAAAAATAGTTTTTTTTTTAAATTGTGGGCGTGTCAGTTGGCGGATTTTGAAAATATTTTGAAATGAGCTTAAAGGGCCACTAGAGAGTATATAAAGGGTGATTTTTTAAGAGCTTGAGAACTTTTTTTTAAAAAAAAACGCATAAAATTTGCAAAATCTCATCGATTCTTTATTTGAAACGTTAGATTGGTCCATGACATTTACTTTTTGAAGATAATTTCATTTAAATGTTGACCGCGGCTGCGTCTTAGGTGGTCCATTCGGAAAGTCCAATTTTGGGTAACTTTTTCGAGCATTTCGGCCGGAATAGCCCGAATTTCTTCGGAAATGTTGTCTTCCAAAGCTGGAATAGTTGCTGGCTTATTTGTGTAGACTTTAGACTTGACGTAGCCCCACAAAAAATAGTCTAAAGGCGTCAAATCGCATGATCTTGGTGGCCAACTTACCGGTCCATTCCTTGAGATGAATTGTTCTCCGAAGTTTTCCCTCAAAATGGCCATAGAATCGCGAGCTGTGTGGCATGTAGCGCCATCTTGTTGAAACCACATGTCAACCAAGTTCAGTTCTTCCATTTTTGGCAACAAAAAGTTTGTTAGCATTGAACGATAGCGATCGCCATTCACCGTAACGTTGCGTCCAACAGCATCTTTGAAAAAATACGGTCCAATGATTCCACCAGCGTACAAACCACACCAAACAGTGCATTTTTTGGGATGCATGGGCAGTTCTTGAACGGCTTCTGGTTGCTCTTCACTCCAAATGCGGCAATTGTGCTTATTTACGTAGCCATTCAACCAGAAATGAGCCTCATCGCTGAACAAAATTTGTCGATAAAAAAGCGGATTTTCTGCCAACTTTTCTAGGGCCCATTCACTGAAAATTCGACGTTGTGGCAGATCGTTCGGCTTCAGTTCTTGCACGAGCTGTATTTTATACGGTTTTACACCAAGATCTTTGCGTAAAATCTTCCATGTGGTCGAATAACACAAACCCAATTGCTGCGAACGGCGACGAATCGACATTTCACGGTCTTCAGCAACACTCTCAGAAACAGACGCAATATTCTCTTCTGTACGCACTGTACGCATTCGTGTGGTTGGTTTAATGTCCAATAAAGTAAACTGAGTGCGAAACTTGGTCACAATCGCATTAATTGTTTGCTCACTTGGTCGATTATGTAGACCATAAATCGGACGTAAAGCGCGAAACACATTTCGAACCGAACACTGATTTTGGTAATAAAATTCTATGATTTGCAAGCGTTGCTCGTTAGTAAGTCTATTCATGATGAAATGTCAAAGCATACTGAGCATCTTTCTCTTTGACACCATGTCTGAAATCCTGCGTGATCTGTCAAATACTAATGCATGAAAATCCTAACCTTAAAAAAATCACCCTTTATTATAAATTTCAGCTCCCTAGCTCAAATTTTGGTTTTTCAATAAAATGGTTTTATTTTTTTTGTGGGCGTGTCAGTGGGCGGATTTTGAAAATTTTATCTCAAGAGCAGTTTTAGGAGTCATAGATCATATATAAAAAATTTCAGCTTTCTAGCTCAAAATTCGATTTTTTACAAAATTTTGTTTTTTTGAGTTTGTGGGCGTGTCTGTGGGCGGATTTCAAAAATTCGTAAACTTGATTATTTCGGGACCCTGAGAGTATATGGTTAAAAATTTCAGCTCTCTAGGCCCAGTTTAAAGGCCTAATTTTTGCCGACAGACGGACGGACATGGCTAGATCGACATTACTATCGATGCTGATCATAAATATAGTAACTTTTAGGGGTCTACGGGCAATATTAAGGAATGTTACAAACTATGCGTCAAAATTAATATACCATTAGAATAGGGTATAAAAAAGAGAAGAAGGCCACCAAGGATCTCAGCAAGCACAGATGTCTTAGGCCACAGAAGCCTTACAAGATGGCCTCCTTTTACTGACTTATAAGCGGCACCACCCTGATGTAATGCCAAGAGGGGTCTTAAGGTGGTTTGTAGGCAGTAAGTGGGGAGAGTTTAGTACGTGAGAGTTGGACACACCAAGTGGTGATGGCCTATCACTTGACAGTATATCACGTATTCTCTCCTCCAAAAAAAAAAAATCGAGCTAAGCCGGACTAGCTGGTCCAGTCCACTTAAGGAAACGTGTAAAAAAAAAACTGTTTAACACATTTGTCGTTCCGTTAAGTTGAGTCTGTTTTGTGAAGAGTTTCAAGTCCAACATTAAGACTGTGCATTAAGGACAGACAACCAAATAACATCGCTATCATGAAATATACATGCAACAGCCCCATTGCAATGGAGTTAAATTATAAGTCTGTTCCGTCAAAATCGTTTACAAAAAGAAATGAAATACTTCCACACATCCATTTGTTGACTTCCAGTCAAAATAATTACAGCTCAATTCTGGAGGAACAGCGAATAAAAGAACGATGAGCAAACGTACCACTAATGATGATTATGGTAATCATCGAACGCAAAAGCACAAAACAAGACTTTATTCGTACGCCTCCCGATGACTGTCGGGCAGAGCAGCAGAGTCTTAGAGCATGGCAGCAGTTCTTAATATCATTATTACCTAAAAGCATTTCCGTGCATCACAGTGCCCGCCCATCGCACTTATGCCCGAATATGCGGAGGAAACCAATAACAAATTGTCTGCCATTAGAGCAACTCTAGATACGAAGCCCGCAATTCTTTAACTCTGCATCTGTTGCCAGACCTCACAGTGTGAATGTTGCTGCATACCAAATTAGTGTCAGATTGGGTCAAATTTAGTTTAGTCAATCGCAGCTGGCACGCTTTCACATCGCAGAGGTTCGTGTGTCAAGTCGGAACTAATTAATGGACAAACAATGCCAATCAAAGCCTTTGTGCTGCTTGTTGTCACGAAATCACGCCTGGAACCACGAAGATTATCATCAGAAAGTTTTTCTCTCGCCTCCTTAGCGCACAGATAACTATCTTCGTATCTCATGGCGTTGAAAGGAAATGCGCAAATAATTGGATCTCTGCTCGGATTACCCCAGGTTAACCTTATGAATTGCAAATACAAACATGGCGATGCAATCAACGTGGGGCCAGCTGGCGCACTATTGGAATTCCCGCAGCATATGTGATGGTAGATGGAACCAGGCAAACAAAATACTTGCCCATACATCATGGCCCCAATCTCATTACAGATATTAATCGTCCTTTTCTCACACACACTCCATTCGCGGCTTTAAAACAAATAAACGCCGTGGAACCGAAAAAAGAAATTCCCAATCGAACCAATCTCGACCTGTCCCGCACAGTGGGTATCATCGCATCACACACACGTATTACATATAATCGATGAGTTAATATCCTTTTCGGAGGAGCAACCCCTTCGTCGCTGGCTTATTGGTTTCCTTGGCGCGTCTGGACTTTGATAGTCTCATTAACTATTGTTTTGCAGCGATTAATCATAGGGCTATTTCGTTGCAGTTGTGGCCCGCAGGATTAGATTCCACCATATGCGCACACACACTCGGCTAATTTACCGCGATTTGGCTGCGCAAGCAGCCCAGTCGGGGAGGAAGAAAAATTGAATCATTCCGATTGCTGAGTAGGTGAAAAAAAACAGTCTTCGGTCAGTGGCTTAATTGAAAACATGTTTCGTCTATCGGGGAGGAGTCCCTCGGCTACGGTGCCATGGCTCAAACTCATTAGGAGAGGCACCTATGCTCGGGTTCGGGGATACCTTGTGCTCTGATGGCAGAACCCCTGCAGGGAATGGAATAAATTTAAGCCCACTT
This sequence comes from Portevinia maculata, assembly GCA_949715645.1. Lineage (NCBI taxonomy): Eukaryota > Metazoa > Arthropoda > Insecta > Diptera > Syrphidae > Portevinia > Portevinia maculata. The sequence goes on along the minus strand of OX454526.1, from coordinate 7,951,616 downwards.
GACAAACCATTTGAATGTGTGGTGCTGTGTTCGCGGCCAGTGATATGTGGGAATCATCCGGCAATCTGTCCGACACGGTGCAAATGCTGCCATATAGCTAGAGAGGAGCAATCGCGCGCATGCGGTCTAAGTGATTATCTCTTGGGCCGTGTGGCGTTCCTTCACAGAGATAACTCGATTCGGCTTCGAAATATATCAATTAAATACTTCATGTTGCTCCGAGGTTCGATTGTATTTATGTGGCAAACCCATTTACAGCATCCTGCGCACTCACAAACACAGGCAAAACACACAGTGCACGGTATCTCAGGTGGAATTAATTGGTAGTTTTGTATGATTTTGCTGGAGCACTGTGTACTGTTTGCCCTGTGATGTGCATCCGCGATGATAAATCATTGTTAAGCGCTTCGATTGAGACACAATTTGGCAGGCAGCGATTTTCGTTTCATGTTTAGCGAAATTTATTATCCATGAACCTGATAAATGAGCTATCGATAGGCTAGTTGACGCATGACCGCGTCATTTTGTTCTGATCTAAGTTGATAGAGTGTATGGATAGTGTCTGGTCATTTAAATTAATGATTTGTGTCGAGGAACTTGTAATGGGTACGCAGTAGGCTGTGCGAATAATGAGTGCCTATAAATTTAACCTGGCCAGGCGCAAGCTCATAGGTGTACCGCAAATAGGGCGCAGAAACTAAATACCTGCTGCTGGTGTATGTTGCCAATAGCTTGCCCGTAAAGTAAAAGGGAAAAGAAGTTCACAAATGGGAGCAAGATGAAATACATTGGCGATCACAAGGATGAGGCCATGCATTTTGCAATCGATTTTCAGTATTTATACCTGCTGGAAATTTTATACCCGGAAACTTTTACTACCTGGGATCAGGTACATACTTTCAAAACAGTAAGTCATAAAATTAAATGGTAAATAAGAAATGACCGCTGGAATTTCCCAAAATCAAAAAAGCGGCCAAGTGCGACTCGGACTCGCCCATGAAGGCTTCCGCGCGAATTATAATTATGATTATTTACTTAGGCACCTATTACAGATTTATTATTAGAAAATAATGGTTCACGGTTTACGCATAAGGCTTATGTTTATGAAATTAAATGTTTTTTTTTTTCTATATTTGGGTTGATTGAATGAAAAGTAAATTGCCATTTACGATTTATGACGTATTAAAAAACATAGGGACGGGCTACAGTCCGCTTGGGCGAACTGATTTGAAAATTTTATATCCCGAGCAGTTTTAGGAGTCATAGATCATATATAAAAAATTTCAGCTTTCTAGCTCAAAATTCGATTTTTTCCAAAATTTGTTTTTTTTTTAGTTTGTGGGCGTGTCTGTGGGCGGATTTCAAAAATTCGTAAACTTGAATATTTCGGGACCCTAGAGAGTATATGGTTAAAATTTCAGCTCTCTAGGCCCAGTTTACGGACGGACGGACGGACGGACGGACATGGCTAGATCGACATTACTATCGATGCTGATCATAAATATAGTAACAATATTAAGGTATGTTACAAACTATGCGTCAAAATTAATATACCCTTAGAATAGGGTATACAAAACTACTTACTAGATCTGGTTCAAACCAAGTTTTATCTTTCTCTTATTTTAGAAGTTAGTTTGGAGGGGGGGACACACATATTTTACCAATTTGGAAGTGTCTCTCGCGCAAACTATTCAGTTTAGAAAAAAATGGTATTAGAAAACTCAATATCATTTTTGACGACCTATTCATAGATATCCAACACGTATGGGTTTGATGAAAACAAATTTTGAGTTTCAGTTCTAAGTTTGGGGAACCCCGAAAATTTATTGTTTTTTTTTCTATTTTTGTGTGAAAATCTTAATGCGGTTCACAGAATACATCGACTTATAGTGCTTATAGTTTCGGAAAAAAGTGGCTGTGAAATACGGACGGACAGACAGACAGACATGACGATTCCATATGGGTTCCGTTTTTTGCCATTTGGCTACGGAACCCTAAAAATTAACTACTTGAAAAGCGTATAAAAAGATGCGACATTAGGATGAGACCATTGCGAATATTTCGTCGCAGGAGTTCACATCAGCGATTTTTTTCAAAGTTTTGCTAAGAATATTTAAAAAAGCGTTGAAAAGTTCTATTTTTATTTAGTTAAAAAAAATGTGTTCCGGAAAGACTTTGACAGCGACAGAAGGAGACAAAAAATATGCTTTCAAGGAGTGACAGTTATCTTGCGGATTCACAACATTATGGGAAAAATCAAAAAGGAAGCGGGTTATTCTACGGCTTGACTCTACCAGTGACTAAAATAAGGGCCAACAGCGGAGTATCAGCCAGCATAGCAACGGTCCGAAGGATAATACGAAAAAGTGGTACTATAAAGTTTAACCTTGACCGCCCCGATGGTTGCAACTTGTATTTCCATGACCTAAGAAAGGAGGAGCTTATTTCGACAAGACATCACAGCCGTACATCAGGTGTAATGGTGTGGGGAGCTATTACCCACTATGGCACAATCGAGTTGGAGTTTTTGTCCACAACAATGAACGGAAACAACTATTAATGTTTAAACAACTATTAATGTTTGCTCCAGCAAGACAATGCCCCTATCCACACTTCCAGGGTTGTTAGAAGATTGATTCAATCAGAGGACGTGGAACATTTGCTACGGCCGCCCTATTCAACGGACTTAAACATAATCGAAAATGTTTGGGCATATTTATCTCGTAAAGTGTATGAAGGCGGCAGACAATTTGAAGACAAGGACACTTTAATCGAAGCTATTCGTGATGCCTGGGCCCAAATTTCTCTTAATTATTAAAAAAAAAAACTGTATGACTCTATTCCAAACCGTCTTATAGAGGTCATATTAAAAAATGGCGGACATACACATTATTAATGTAGAAAAATATATCAAATAAATGTTTTAAAACCATTAAATGTAAACATTTTATTCATTTCTTCCTCTCTATCAAAGATTTTGCATGTGGCCTCATCCTAGTGCCGCATCTTTTTCTACGCTTTTGAATTAGTTCATTATTTGATCTAGGGAAATACCAGTGGTCGTTTCCTATTTACCCTTTAATTTTATGTCTTACTGTTGGGAAAATATGTACCTGTTCGCAGGTAGTAACAGTTTCTGGGTATCATCCACCACAAGTGCTCAAATGAAATAGCCAGTTGCATTCCACCCCTAGTACATTTCAACAGCAATACCCGCTGTGCAAGGAATGGGCATCAGTTTATCCTTAAGCCTGTATTCGGATGTACAGTGAAATACAAGGAATCTTTCCTTAGCAGTACAACACGGATGTTGAATGCTCTTTCCCGCTCCATATTTCCAATACTTTATAATCTACATCCGTTCTTTTCCTTGCTGTCAAACACAAAGGATTTTATGATGTTCAAAAATCTTTCAAAAAATACTTTTGGATTTGCATCCTTGCTGTAATAATAATCCAAATCGCACTCCTTTAAAGTACAAACACTGCGAGCACTTCCTTAAAAATGAAAAGTGAATATAGAATACGATCTACGTTTTATTTGTAAAATTATGCTGACCTGGGTATACACTAGCACCGAAACACGGCTATTGTAAGGGTATCCGAAAACCCCTTTAGTGCGAGTGCATAATAAAAAAAAAAAATATCCAACAGGTATAAAGACTGAAAATCGATTGCAAATTGTATGGCCTTATCCTTGTGATCGCCAGTGTACTATGACTGTAGAGAGAAATAATGGGTAATTGCAATTTTGAAGTTTACGGTTCTTTGAATACCTTTGATGTGCAAAGGTAGGGGGTTCCATAACCCGATAGCATGCAAAATAAATAGCCGGAAAGAATTGAGATACCTGTAGGGAGGTACATATTTATATGTATATTTAGTGTCCTCATAAATAGTGAGAATACAATTTTATCTTATAAATAAGCGGGTGACTTAAGGGGTGTTTTTTTATGCAACTCAGTAATAACTCATTCGTCATTTTATCTGTAAACCAAAAACAAATCTCCACTCAGTATCAGTGAACCCATAACTCAGTACAGTTTGGTAAGATTGAAAATTAGACGGCGCTGATATCAGTTGAAGGTTGGGGAAAACTTTCGATTTTGTGCCGTGGTTACCGATGGCCAATTTGAGAATGTCGCACAAAAAAGTCGTCGAATATTAAAAAAGGATCTTATTGAAACCTGTTAATAACTAAAAATGGAACATTAATCTAATACATGGCATTAATATATATGGCATATATATATATATAAAATAAAAAGGTACTTAGAACCTAAAAAAAAGATATTTATTCCAAAATGTCGCTGGCAGCCGCGCAGTATTTATGAGTTCAATTTTATTTTAGAACCCCAAAAAAGTCCTTAAAACCCCAAAAAGTAGTATTTTTTTTTAAAACCTTGTAAACCGCGCCTACAAATCTGCAATGCTAAAAGCAAAAGGCCACAAGCTCGTATTTTGGTAAGGGGTTTTGGTTACGATCTGAATATTTGAACGAGCTGAGCACAGGCGTTCTCACAATAGCCTCTCACTACCAACTCCTACTCTACACCTCCACGTTGGTGGCTACTGGGTGCCTAGTACCTCGGTTGAAGATTGGGTAACCAACCCCTTTGAAAGGTCGTTGGTGGCAGCGGACGCGAGAGGGCGGAGGAGTGTTTTTTCGCACTGAGATACTTCCTCATGTTTCAGACGGCATCGGAGGAATTTCCTAGATGAGGTCAAGGGTGGTGTCTACCAGTTCCAGTCAGGTTCAGCTATCAGAGCTCTTCCAAATTATTCCAAACTTATACTGGATTTCGGGAAGGAGATGTGCTATCCGTCCAGCTACTGGATAGAGCATGCCGTGATAGAGGCTTTCACGGCGATTGAAGAACAGGCGAAATTTGTTGGTCTTGAAGTAAATGAGGACAAGACCAAGTAGCTGCTATCAACAAAACAAAGAAACATCTGTCCACCGCCTAGGGCAAAACGTCACTGTTGATAGCAATAACTTCGAGAAAGTTAAGGAGTTCATCAACCTAAAAGTACACATCAAATCCACGAATGACACCTTAGTGGAGATCCGGCGGAGAATTACCTTAGTTTAGCCAAACAAATTTTTTCAAAACTCCTCACTCCAACCTTAATCCTAGCAGTCCTGCTTTATGTTTATGGTGCCGAGTGCTGGACGATAAGTAGAAAAGGGGAGCTAATACTAAGTTCTTTTCGAAAGAAAAATACTCCGTTGGATATTTCGTCCTGTGTGGGAGGAGGGCGAATGGAGGAGAAGATGCAACCACGAACTATATGAGCTGTGTGGATGTAGCCCATAAAGCTAAATCACTTCGAATACATTGGCTCGGCCACATTTACCGAATGGAAAATAATGCTCCAGCCATGAGGATCTTCGACTCACAGCCCCCTGGTTCGAGAAGGCAAGGAAGACCGAACCCCCGTTTAAAAGCCCAAACCATTGTGAACTGTCTCGACTTGAATTTCATTGGACTTTTCCAGGATGTGCTTAAGTGTGAAGCTTTGGACTACACCTGCACGTGCCGATTTGTGTCTTGTACAACGGCTTCAGATCACATAGTAGGACCCTAGCCGTCATAACTATTCCATATTCTTAGATTTCTGCTACGCCCAATTTTTTGCGAGATAGATACAGGGAATGTCGGGCCCAGTGGCCCAGTGGCTCGGTGGTTAGTGTGTCGGACTACTTATCTAAAGGTCCCCGGTTCTAGAGTTTTAGAGTTTTTTTCCAGTGTCCCACTTCTTGTAAATGTCTGACAAACATCCAGGAGTATCAATTGTCATGAGAAGCTTCTCAAATTTGACGCTCGGATTCGGCTTAATATTGTAGGTCCCTTCCACTTCGCACAAGAAAGTGGTTGGAGAAGCTAAGTTTTAGGCTCTGTATGGACCGTAAATGCCTTATTTTTTTTCAGCAATAGGGTATCCGATTGCCCAAGAGGACTGTAGCCTATCGTTTTGTTTTTATTCACAATTTCATGTGTACCTTTAAAATATTCGGTTTAGGTTAACTTCACCACTCCTTCAATCTTTTCAAATATATACAAGGCATGATTCAAGCTATTAATCTTTTATTTTGTTTAATTCCAGTTTGGTCATCCGTGATCATTTGGATTAATGACATCCGGAGAAAATCAATTCCAGTCCGAAGTAGATTCTTATACCTCCATCCTAGCAAGTCACTTTTTCCGAGCACTGAATAGAATCTCCACTCTTGATATACTCGTAGGTATCCACAGTAAAAATGGGAGTGTAATCCAAACCATTCTTTTCTCATCCTGTAAGGCGAAGTGGCTACAGTCACAGAGTGTCCTGCAGACTGCGCTGCGAAACGGAAAGACTTTGTAACTACTTAAAATGCACGTTCATGTGACAGTTGCTCGTCGGTGCTTTTTTCCATGTACACCTTGCCATTTATTTTCAGGAAGACGAAGCACAAAAAAAATTCTTCAAAAATTCTTTAAGGTTATAGCGATGGAACAAAGCATGTAACTGGGGTAAACAAAAAAAGAACCCTGTCTACCCTACGAGTAGGAGTATGTTACCGCGTTGTTACTATCTCTGCCTTGCAGCAATTTTCATGCATTCCATGTAAATTGTATCCTCGTCGTTCTTTCAGTCAGAGACTTAGTCACGATTGCAATGCCAGAATTGGAGAAATTTTGACTTTGTATGCATATGCAAGCATCCTCGGATGCCAGGATAAGAATACCAAATGGCAGGTGATGGAAAGACAATAATTCACATCCTTAGGAAAATGGTAATTTCATTGGACCGAAGTAAAAAAAAAAATACGGAACTGCCAGTTATATAGTCTAAAGGTATTTGTGTGTGGGTGTGGTGAAACTTCGTTATGCTAAATGTCGATATTGTCAGGAATTAGAAAGGACTTAACATACAGAACTGTCTCACATGCAATGCGAGATTGTGCTACCAGATCCCACTGGCATGACCTTAGGGCATAAATCATTTGGATTTCGATTCAGGAAGTCATTCTTTCACATTCGAGATGCTTTTCATTTTGGTTTTTTTTTTAAGTTTTTTTCATTTTCCGTTGGCGGAAAATTTAATTTCAGTCAGTTGATCGGTGAAATAAGAGACACGAATTGGAAGTGAATAAGTTATTGGGGGTTTGTCCCGATGCGGCAGACAGCAGTGAAAAAAAGCTGGCTAGAGACATGTAAAATTTGAAATGAAAAAGTACTTGAACACTTGTCACATGCGACAGTAGGATTTTACACATCAAATACGCACATCCCTACATTCGTTCAGTCTACGACTTTAAGAACACCCATTGGAACAGATTTAAAAGTAATATGCGACAAAAACTGAGAGATATCCCGGTCATTAGTTCCAATCACATAAATTTTGCTCAAATTGATGAATCTGTGAATGCTTTTACCAATTCTGTACTTGATAGCATTGAGCAATTTGTCCCAAAAAAAATTAAACGCCTAGAAAATGGTAACTCACTTCCACCTCAGATAGTTGCAACCATTAAAATTAGAAGCAAATATAGAACTTTATGGATCAGGTCAAGAGATCAATATTACTACTCTGAAATGAAAACGTTAAATGCAATTATAAACATAGGCACGGGCTACAGTCCGCTTGGGCGAACTGTTGGATACCCTATTCTTATTCCTATCCCTCATAAGTGGGCGTGACAAAAGTCTAAGTATGGTTAAATTGTTAAGAACGCTCTACATATTTTGTTATATAACATTTAAAGGATTTTATCAAAAAAAACGCTCCCTAGCTCAAACTTGGGTGTTTCAATAAAATTGTTTTATTTAATTGTGGGCGTGTCAGTAGGCGGATTTTAAAAAAAATTAACACATGAGCATAAAGGGCCCCTAGAGAGTATATATTATAAATTTCAGCTCCCTAGCTCAAACTTTGGATTTTCAAAAAAATTGTTTTATTTATTTGTGGGCGTGTCAGTGGGCGGATTTTGAAAATATTTATACATGAGCTTAAAGGGCCCCTAGAGAGTATATATTATAAATTTCAGATCCCTAGCTCAAACTTTGGATTTTCAAAAAAATTGTTTTATTTATTTGTGGGCGTGTCAGTGGGCGGATTTTGAAAATATTTATACATGAGCTTAAAGGGCCCCTAGAGAGTATATATTATAAATTTCAGATCCCTAGCTCAAACTTTGGATTTTCAAAAAAATTGTTTTATTTATTTGTGGGCGTGTCAGTGGGCGGATTTTGAAAATATTTATACATGAGCTTAAAGGGCCCCTAGAGAGTATATATTAAAAATTTCAGCTCCCTAGCTCAAATTTTGGTTTTTCAATAAAATTGTTTTATTTTTTTGTGGGCGTGGCAGTGGGCGGATTTTGAAAATTTTATATCCCGAGCAGTTTAAGGAGTCATAGATCATATATAAAAAATTTCAGCTTCCTAGCTCAAAATTCGATTTTTTCCAAAATGTTGTTTTTTTGAGTTTGTGGGCGTGTCTGTGGGCGGATTTCAAAAATTCGTAAACTTGATTATTTCGGGACCCTAGAGAGTATATGGTTAAAATTTCAGCTCTCTAGGTCCAGTTTAAAGGCCTAATTTTTGCCGACGGACGGACGGACGGACGGACGGACATGGCTAGATCGACATTACTATCGATGCTGATCATAAATATAGTAACTTTTAGGGGTCTACGGGCAATATTAAGGTATGTTACAAACTATGCGTCAAAATTAATATACCCCTAGAATAGGGTATAAAAACTTTGCTTGCCGATTATAGAAATCAATCATGGAACCTTAAGCTTCCAGGGTAAGATAAAGGAAGTAAACCTTTTTAGGGTTCCGTAGCCAAATGGCGAAAAACGGAACCCCTATAGATTCGTCATGTCTGTCTGTCTGTCTGTCTGTCTGTCCGGGAATGTCACAGCCACTTTTTTCCGAAACTATAAAAGTTGTGGCAGGCAGGGTTATGGTGGATGCTACCCCTGTGACAACTGGTGGCACGCTGGCTATGCACGGCAGTAGCTCGTCGGATGGGGGGATCTTGTTGTCACTAACCTGCTACCAAAATAATTATCGTGCCTAAGAAAGAGATGCGCACATGAACAAAGATAACTCAAAATTGCCTGGTGTACTGGCGACGAAGATAATTGCTTCGTTACAGGTCTTACCCGCCCTTTAATGCACCGGGTAAAGTGCACCTTGGTTGCTTTGCCTATGTGTTTTTAAGCAGCCCCCTAGATTTCACACGCTCCGCTTTAAATCACGACTGATACCACGTCACACCATTAAATGGAATCTAAAAAGCCATGTTTAAGAAGCGATTGCAACAAAACTTCATGTTTATTGTTGAACAAAAATAACCGATTTCAAAACATATTCAAAATAATTCAATAGACATATAATATGATCAAAAAGAAACATCGTTAGATACTTATCACTAAATAGATCAAAAGTTTCATATTTTAGATATTTTTGGAAGTTAAATATTTAGTAGGTAGGTAAATATATTTAATAGTTTAATGTTTTAGAATAGATAAGTTTAATTTTGTAAGGGTAAATCAAATATATCAAAAAGGACAACTTAAATTCGCACCTAAGGCGATACCGTAACCAACAAACTGTGCAAAAATTATGTTCGAAAATATAAAAAAAAGTATGTTTTGTAGCTTACCTTGATCAACCGCAAATCAGGAGTGCACTCTGGACCGCTGGTGACTTATAGATGTCTTGCTGTATGTTATTTCGTTATGATGAAATTAAAATCTTTGCACTTTTAAAAGGTTAGGCACTAGGCAGGTATAAATTAGGTTAGGTAGACTAAGGTAAAATTAAACGTATATATTGTAGAACATTAAAAGTTAATTTTTTTTTCTTTTTTTTTCTAGTAAATTTATCTTTTGGAAATTTTTCTTTTAAAATTATCTTTGGGTAGGGGATTTTTCTTTTCTTTTCTTCTTTTAAACACTTTCACACAGGTGCAGGTAATATCTTGCAGGAACTGTGGATCAGGTTGAAGAGAGTGCAGGCCTCGTTGCAGAGATTCCTTCGACGGAGCGCTAGGACTGCCGTTGTTCAGTTTGTCAACTATATAGATGAGAACAAATTAACAATAATTACGTTGCTGGATTTCGCCAAAGCTTTTGACTCTATTATCCCTGAGATTCTATGTAATAAACTTGCAACTTCGTTCAATTTTTCCAACTCGTCCAATAAATTAATTCTCTCATAATATGCTATTGTCGTCCTACCGTACTGTGATTATTGGTGTACCTCAGGGATCAGTTCTTGGTCCCCTTCTTTTTTCCATATTCCAATTTCTCTATCTGGTTAATATCAAATATTTTTGTTTTTATTTTCTTTTTTCTCTTTAAATTATTGTTAATTTTTTCGATTTCTTTCTCTTCTTAATTTATTATATCCGCAAGTGCAAGTTGTAAAATATCTATCTCATGTTTTTATTTTATATCTATATTCATTCGATATCTTTATATTACCATGATAAAACCTGTAAGTGAACTATAAGAATTCTTTATATTCTCAAATGTACAGCGATTTAAATAAATACAATAAAATAAAATAAAATAAACTGCTGACGCTTGGTGCTCCAAATAACGTGGGTTGATCAAGCCGTGCAAGACTCTTTCCACTATTTTCCACTAAACGAAGTCGGGGAAATGATGCTTGTGGCTCCGTTAATGGTTCCAAGACTCCACTGAATAAGACTTCAGCTTATTAAAGTAGATGTCTTCGGATTGATGTCTTGCACGTGTCTATGGTAGTCGAGAAATTGACACTAGTAGTCAAATTTTTAATTTTGAGGTCACTTGCTTACCTTGTTTCTTCATAAAAAAAAATCCAAAATTCAACAAACAATCGCCCTTTAGTAATTTTACTAATTACGTTGGCTTAAGAGTGCAGATAATTAATTTGTCGTTTTTTTTTCAATACGTTGAGACACACTTCAAGCGATAGTTAACACTCTCTACGGTTGCTGGTAAAATGAGACTTTGTGTAAGATTAAAATGCCGGAAGAGCCAGTCAGAGCAGTGAAAAAAACACGTTTACCAACTACAGCGGAGACTTGAATGTTTCTCAAGGAAACTGTGGCGCTTTAAGAATGTGACGTAAGCTTGAAATAGCTTACGTTACTTTTTTAAAAAAACATGGATTTACTATTTAATTTTGTGTCAGTTTGATATTTTGTTGTGTACAAGGGATTGCTACAGAGTACTGTTGAAACTTGGTAAGTAGATGTATTCTGTGAACCGCATTAAGATTTTCACACAAAAATAGAAAAAAACAATAAATTTTCGGGGTTCCCCATACTTAAAACTGAAACTCAAAATTTGTTTTCATCAAACCCATACGTGTTGGGTATCTATGGATACGTCGTCAAAAATTATATTGAGGTTTCAAATATCATTTTTTTCTAAACTGAATAGTTTGCGCGAGAGACACTTCCCTTCGAGTCGCACTTGGCCGCTTTTTTGAATATTATAAAAGTGGTTAAGAGGAAAAAGGCCCACATTCCAGCTTTTAAGATAGGTAATATAGTATTGCTTTCTAACGAGAAAAAAGCAAATGCTTTAGCAACTGAATTCTGTGCTAACCAGTTAGTTGCAAATAATTTAACTGTAAACAGAAATATTGAAAACAACGTTTCTCAATCAATACAATTCCTTAATACAAGCACCATCGATGTTACGAATGATATTGAATGAACCGACGACTTAAAAGAAATTTTACAAAGTCTCAAAAATACTAAATCACCTAGATTTAAATGTATTCTTAAGAAACCTTCCTAAAAAAGGTGTCGAATTGTTGACTATGCTTTTCAATGCGTGTTTCAAAATAGGATACTTTGCAAATACGTAGAAAATGGAAAAGTTATCCCAATCTCTAAGCCGGCAAAAATGCTTGCCTGCCTTCTAGCTACAACTAGCCAATAAGTTTAGTAAGCTCTTTAAGAAAGTGCTTAGAAAAATTAATAAAAAACAAACTATTGCAACATGTCGATCAGTTAGATATCCTGCCACAAGAACAGTTTGGTTTTAGAAGACATCAAAGTACTGTTCACCAGGTTGACACGGTATTTGTATGTATTTGTATTTGTATTTTATTTGTATTTATTTGAACTTATTAATACACGATACTACAATTTATAATCTTAAATTTAAGTATCTAATAATAAAGCAAACATTTTTAGAGAAAAGAAAACTTATATGAAAATTATTGGAAGTACATTTATAAACTAATTGATATTATTATTATTATTATTTTTTTATATATAAAGATCGTTGATAAGATTAGGTTGATAGGTGTTGAAATATCCTCCTCTCGAACATGGCTGGTGAAGTAATCGTATGCAATTCGACAGGAAGGGAATTCCAGAGTCGAATCGCTGACACAATGAAGGAGCGTTCTGCTATTGTGTGAGAAAAGCGGGGAAATATCAAGCAAACTCCTCTACGTAACTGAGAAAAAAGTATCATTTTACTTAAGTATACCGGACATTTGTTGTGAATAATAATATGCATCTTTAAAAGATTTCTGAAGGAGTAGTAGTAGGTTGATTCCCAGAAGAGTAGAATTAAAACGTGAAACACTGGTGTACCTACGGACATCATATATGTAACGCACACAATCATTATACGCGACATTTAGTTTACGATGGCATTCATAATCCATGGAAGGATAGATATTACAATTGAACGTAAAGAACGGAACAATCAGGCTTTTTACTAGACGCATTTTCATGCTAGGAACCAGCAGGTGAGATGAACATCTTAGGGAACGAAGACCGGCGTAAACTTTCCTAATTGTATCAGAGACTGCATCACAGCAACTAAGGGATGAGTTAATGCAGAAGCCCAGATATTTAACCTTACGGACATACGGAATAGTTTTGTCACCTAGTTCAATCGCTGGAAAACCAAGTGAATTAACTTGAGATCTCGAGAGGATCATAGCCTCAGTTTTCCCTGGATTAAGCTGAAGTTTGTTTAATGTAGACCAGCTTTGAATTCTCCCTAGATCTTCGTTAAGTCGAGCAATACAATCTTCCATTAAACCTAGGTATATTGAGACATCATCCGCATACATCAGCACTTTGCAGTTTACAACCGATTCAGGAAGGTCGTTAAAAACTGAACCCTGTGGCACCCCGGAATTTACAACCGATGGTATGGATGTTCCACTCACTTACCTTCAACACGCGGCTGATTCGCAACTGTGATTTTTTCGAAAACCTGACTGCCATTCCGATAACATTTTATGCAAAACTAGATAGTTTTGTATTTGTTTAGCAACGATTTTTTCCCAAACTTTGGACAAAAAACACAAAAGATTAATATGGGCCGGAAATCTGAGGGGCTCGACGGATTCACTTTTTTGCGGATTGGTACAATAGTGGCTTTTTCCATTGCTCAGGAAACTGGCAGGAGTAAATACATGCATTGAAAATGTGCAATATTAATCATAGTAATAAGGGTAAAATCAGCTTGTCAAATTTTGGAGAAATGCCATCAGGGCCGAGAGCATTTGATTTGACAGAACGAATGTCATCCAACACGTCGGCTACCCCTACACACTCAAAAGAAAAAGGCTGGTCAGAGCTCTCATATCGTGACACAACATAAGGTTCGTTTATAACACTGGGAGATGGAGCAAAAAATCGGCTCATATCTTCTGGATTCAAGAAACATTTTAATTTGCTTCTATCGGCAGTAACACCCTCAACTTTGAGGTTTCTCCAGAGATCTTTTGAGGATAATCAAGGATCAAGTCTTTTCAATAAATACGTTCTTTTAAGTGAGCGAATAGCAGCATTGAAGTTATTACGAGCAACTGTGTACTGTCTTCTGTTAAACACTGAAGGGTTTCTTTTGTATGTTTTATAAAAACGCTCTCTGTCTCTCTCTGATACGCAACTTGATATCATTGTTGTACCAAGGTCAATGTTTAGGTTTAACCAGTTTTGTGACTATAGGGACGTAGTCATTATATAATCTGCTGACAATAGAATTAATTAGCTCAACTTTGTCGCTAATGTCAGGTGAGTTATAAATTGCGTGCCAATTGAAGTTACTACTGTCGCGTTCAAGGTTTGCTAAATCGAAATCTCGATATGATCTGTAACTACGAGTATAAAATCCACTGATACGTAACTCGTTTACATGAAAATCAAGAGAGCAACAAATAAAACCATGAATGAATTCAAAAGTAGGTCTTACTTGCTCATTACCGAGAGTTCTGTGCTTTGAGCTGCTCAAGAAGAGATCAAAGATATTAAAAATAATCTTACAAGAAGAAAAAGTACGGGAATGAGAAAAACGTGTGGCATGAAGGACTCATTCACAAACTCCTTGTTTTTAATTTACCACTTTACGTAGTAAAAATGATTTCGTCCTTCCTTACAAAACGCACTTTCAAAGTTTCTCTAAATAATTGCCTTGGAAACTCGCGCCGTGTGAACAGGAGCGTTGTCATGAAGAAGCAACACACCCGCTGCGAGTTTACCCGGTCTTTTCTTTTTAATTTCGTCCCGCAAATTATGCAAAGTGGAAGCGTAGGATGTGGCGTTGATGGTTTCACCTTTTTTTTTGTACTCATTGAGCAAGATTCCCTTTGAGTCCCAAAAAACTGTGGCCATGAACTTCCCGGCGGACGGAGTGACTTTGAACTTCTTCGGGTGGTCTGTTCCTTTTTTATGCCACTGCATGGACTCTTGTTTGCTTTCAGGGTCATAGTGGTGGACCCATGTTTCGTCCCTAGTAACAATTCGATCCATAACACCGTTCGCGTTCTCACTACACATCTCCAAAAGCTCTCTACAGCATGCGATTCTCTCTTTTTTCTGAGGCGCTGTGAGCATTCGTGGTACCCACCTTGCACTGACCTTTGAAAGGTTAAGATGGTCATAAAGAATGGTGTGAATGGTACCAATTGAAAGCTTGGTGATCTCTGCCATAATTTTCACCTTTATTCGGGCATCCTCAAGAACAAGTTTTTCGACTTCTTTGATGCTTTCTCCCGTGCAAGCAGTAGCCGGGGCGCCGGAGCTGGGGTCGTCTTCAATGCTCTCTCTGCCTCTCTTAAACTCACTTGACCACTTTTGCACAGTTGATAATGAAGGTGCGGAACTCTGGTAAACAGCCACCATCTCTTCATGAATAGTTTTTTGACTTTTTCCTTGCTTAGTGAGAAATTTAATTACAGCGCGATGCTCAAGTTTCACCATCATCGTCTCAGTTGCCATTATGATTCTGTTTAACTAGAGATAAAACGCGAATTAATAATCACATTTATATGAAATTTTACATGAATGCACTAAAATAATAGTATTACATGATAAATAAGTCAATTTATATATACAAAAACAGCTTCACCCCGATACCGAGAATATATTGAACGCCCCTCGTAGGTACCTTTTCCTTCTAAAACAATTTTGATTCTGTGATAATATTATTGTACAAATGTTATAAGTTTTTCAATAGTAAGGTAGAAAATACCATTTCTCTGTAAATTATGCAATCTAGAAATACGAACAAAATTTATATAAATTCAGCTACAATAAAAGTTATGCAAAAAAAAAACCATCCCTGAATTGCCTTGGGAGGCTTCATTACTAACGCAACTGACCTAAAACAATATGTTATGATAAGAGGCTATAGACTTTGGTAGTTATGCTCAGATCTTATATTGTGGATATGATTTCAGCTTAGTCGATTGCGAAGCTTATTGGTGCATGTTACTTATGCGTGGTGGAGAAAGACCAATTCGGGTATGCAAATGTAATTGAACGGAATAAATGTGACCGGAACGCAAAAGACAATCTTGTCACAGAAGCGCAGGGACTAGGAGACCTGTTAAAGCAACAAAGGTTAGGTAAGGTTAGTCAGGGGTATGTGTAATGGCGGTTGTGCAAGGGGGAGGGACCTAGGACTGTTGTATCTACAAGAGATGGGGAAAAATATTTGGTGGAAGAAGGACCGGGTCGGGGTGGAGGACGGGAGCGGAAAACGGGATTATTTGGCAACTCGAGTGCGTTTGCATGCCTTGCTGGTCTCAGCTTAAGCTCGTCGGATAAGGGTGGATTCTTGCACCCGAGAACCCAAGAAAGTCCCCACTACACAAACTAGCATAAAAGGTAAGTACGCTGTTTGGTCGTAACGCTAGAATAGACTTCTTACTTCTGCGTTGTAAGAATAAAAGAAATGCGTTAGAAAATATCAACTATGTACCAACAAAAAAAAACCCTAGGTGAATGGTATAATGCAAAACAAAAAAGGCGAAAAAAAACTTACTCTGGCATTTACGTTTTCTTAATTCCCTCTTTTCTTATACTATCATTAATTCAATTTTTAAATATAGATCTATGGGGATGTGAGAAATAAAAAAAGAAAAAAAAATTGGAGATTCTTTTTGACAAACTAAACAGAACACACATAAAACACAAACTGCACTATCTGCTGCTGCGTCTGGCGATGTTGAGCGTCCCTCGATCTCAAGGGGTTGCTTTTGGATGCTGCTCGGTGGGGTATATCCCAGGCAGGTGGTTTCGTGAATATCGCTATCACTCCTTCGACTGGGGGCAGTACGGATCAGGTGTCTTAGCTTGCGTCAGTTGAGGACAGAGGGGCATTCAACGGTTGGATTGGAAAAATCGCTAAATTAGTTCGTTTCCCTGATGCGAGAAGTGGAGTGCGGGGATCTCGTTTCCTCGTTGATACGCCGGCCGACTGGCAGTGCAGCGGTAGGTACGTGGAAAATCCCGTGTCTAACCAGTAAGAAAGCAAAAATGGTATTTTGGGCACTGAGCACGGGTAGATATCGATTATTGCCGTGAGTTTTTTGAGCACTTTCATTGGTAACCAAGGCAAGGCAGATCGAATCGAGTCTAACTAAGGAGTTATGAAAATGGGTAATTTACAGTATGGAACTCGGGGAGATGTCGATTGCTGCGTGAACCGTTCGAGCACTTCACTTTTCCCGGGTTATTAACAACAATTAAAAATATGGATCAACAATTATACTTTTTTGTTTCGTACAATGAATTGTTTCTTCTGTTAAATTTAATTCATCTATTTTTGGTGTCCGTTGTTTATTTGGTACTACACAACGAAAACTCGCCGCGACGATCATTGGCCAGAGATTTTTAACCCGCACGCTTGGTGTTGAAGCACTCTCGCTTCCAGCTAACCACTGACGAACGCTTTCTTTTCAGCCGCTTAAATTTGTCAATTGCCACTCGTTTCCTCACCTCCGCCTCTTTCGCGTGTTTAGCCCGTTTCCCAACTAGCTGCATTTACATACGGCTGAATGGTTGGTACATACGAGGGATTAGTGCTCTCTCCTGATCTACCACCCCGTGCCCTGTCGGATGATTATCCCCCTGAAGTGTCAACAAACAAATACTCGCCTTATCCAGTTACGGGTTTGTAACGGACCAGTTGCCAAAAAAATTATATGTAGGTACATACTAGCTTTTCTGCGAGGTAATTTGAATCGACTACGGTTAGTGTATGTATGTAGGTACTTTTAATTATTTCGTGTACAATTGATTTGGAGTGTGTACTTGTCAGCTTCACTTTGGACATTGGGGTGGGGGATAACAAATGTTCGCCGAACTTGGCCATTACATATGGCACTACTGTTATAGGACACTAGGCACCATAATCGCGATCCCTGGAGGAACCAACTTGTAATAAAGTCGTCATCCTAAACCTATTTCTCAAAGCATTTTATTTCCCTACTAAAACAGACTTATTTGTTTTAGTCAATCGACGCTACATCTTCCAGACTATCAAAGAAATAGTTGCCCATGCGTCTTCTTCTATGTCGGTCGATACCGTCGCACTCACAAAATTAGTGCGTTATGTATCCCGTGCCGCTTATATTATTGCAGTATCTGCACGCGTCCGTTTATGACAGCCCTCATGTTTTGGCGTGCTTCCTCAGAAGGCAGTTTCCGGAAAGGATGTCGATTGTCATTCTAAGCTGACAACTACTAAGTTTCATACCACAGTGCCTTTGATACCTTGCGCCCCACTTTGTGACTCCATCTTTGACTGGCCATTGTAATGGCCTCCTAGGATAACTTCCCTTTGACTTCACAAGGCGAAGGTTGTATGTTTACTATCGCGCTTTGCAGACGCATTTCTAACCATTTTCTTGCCAGTTCACCCGCAAGCTCATTGCTCTCCATTTCGCAGTACCCGGGCACCTACCACGACAACACCAGACTTTTTCGGATCTGATAACACATGATTCCAGCGTTTTAAGGGCGGCCTGACTGTCAATCTAAAAAGGATGCCCGGTAGGATATCGGCTTCATTAGCAGTAATTCCGCAGCCTTAACTACTGCCAGAACCTCCGACTGGAAGACACTGCAACTTTTTGGGCGCCGCATAGTTGAGGATTGGTCTGACTGTCATTATATAGGGCCAGTGCATCGTTCTGATTTAAGGCCCCACTTTTTCCTACTACCGTTTTGCACGTAAAGGGTGCATTATAGGCTTTCTTAATTCTCTTCTGAATATTGAGAGTCCAGTTCAATTTCCTGTCCAGAATGATGCCCCGGTATTTAGCTTGGTCTGATAGGATCAGTTCAACCCCATCAGTTGGTGACATTTTGAAAGATGGTATTTTGTGTTTTCTGGTGAAAAGAAATAATTCCGTTTTTGCTGGATTGACATTGAGTCCACAGTCTTTAGCCTATTGGCTTATAGTGCTTAAGGCAACTTCCATAATGCCACTCATTATGTTTAGGAATTTGTGTTGAACTTTGATAACAACGTCATCTGCATACGCTGTTGTGTCTGTACCGTAGTTCTAAGTTTGCTTAGAATATCATCAATAACAAGGACTCACAGTAGAGGGGATATGATACCCTGCTCAATGTGAAGCTTTTCAAGAGTCTGCTTAATAGCGGACCCTTTAACATTATTAAAGGGCATCTTCTATATCAAGGAAAGAGCGAATTCTCTATGATAGAAGCTTGCCTCGATTGTGCCTTGCATAGTGTGTCATTACCGCAGACTCCTGATGTGAAGCCTTTCCAGGGTTTTTTAACAAGAAGTATGAGAGACTTATGGGTCAAAAATGTTCGCTGTCATGTAGCTCGGCCGGCCCGCTTTGGGGATGAATGTGACCCTCACATCACTCCATGTCCGCAGTTTTTTGTTTTTTTTTTTTTTTGTAAGAAATGTGAAAATTATCTAGAGTCAGGTAGAAGTCGACTCCTTCATGCTATCATCTTACCCATGAATGTATATTCGGTAAAAGACGATTCTCTCAAATTCCTTACTGTCTCGTCGTCGTGCACTACTTCACCCGTCCTGGCGGTTCTTTTAACCTCCTTTAGTTAGCAGAACCAGCCTCTGCTTTTCCAATTGTTCTGGAAATATTCCCTCTCTCTCCAGCATGTGTTGTATACTTCTGCAAACGATTCTGTTCGGGTCCTTATCGCAGTTTTTAGAGCCACGTTGGGAATACCGTCCAGTATAGGAGCTTTTTATCGCCGAATTTGTTACATGCTTCTAGGACCTCTTTTCCTGTTGATGGGGAATAACTTGTGGTTCTAGGAGTACTTCCTCGTTCAAACTCGCTCCCTGCTGTCTTGGGAATAGTCCTTCTATGATGTTAAGTAGATTTTCTGGACACCTGCACACGTGGGAATTTTCATCTGCCTCATTGCACAATTCGGCGAAGCTCCTGTGTTTACTGCATTTGATTGCCATTTTAAGGTCTTTTCGCACTGCTTTATATCGACTTTGGAGTTTGGTGAAGTTATTTTCCGCTCTAGACCGCTGATAGATCCTTCTTGCGCAAAGTCACTTAACGCGTAGTTGTCCAATTGCGTGGTTGCACTAATAGACGGAATGATGGCTCTTTTTCTGGGCATAGAAACATGGTCCATAATATGATTTGACTAATTACTAGCCGTCCCTGCAATGCCCGCGGTATGTGCCCAGTTTGAGACATCTCAATTATCCTGCAGGTAACCATGCAGCTTTCTGCAGCATAATGGGTCTGATGCAATCTGGGCCATGGGATTCGTAGGGTGCATGACCGAATAGTTCATTACCCCCTCTTCCAACTGACAATATATATATTTTTTTTTTTTTTTTTTAAGGAATTCCATATCCTAGAGCACTCAGACTCGGTAACGGTCCATTGTACTACCAGGCAGAATTCCTCCTTTTTGGTGTAGAGGCATGTGAATGGGTGGCGTATGTTGTTGTTCCCCATGAAGATTGAACCTGCACCGCACGGGAAACAAGCCAACACACTAACCTCTACACCGTCGCCACCCACTCCAACTGACAATACGTTCTATCTGTTTATCAGGTAACGTGGCGTTTCGCCGATTGGGACTATTCATCCTATACCCCTCCACAGGCATGCAGCATCCCGGAAAGTGAGTTGCATAAGGGTTTTCTAACGCTTCCAAACTGCTTTTGAAACATGTGGCACAATTTTCCTTTATGAAGCTTGGCACGTTAGCCTTCTTGAGTGCAATTTGAGCAGGCTGGACGCCTCATTGGTTTCTGCGATGGATTCACAAAACTGCTTCTTTGTTTTTCTTTTGAACTGTTGAATTGAGTACTTGAATATTGTTTTTTCTCATCATAGTACTGAGTCCAGTCCCTTTCCTCTCCGGTGAGTTTGCCCCTGTTATATAGGTTCCTAAGTTCCCGCTTTTTTGAACCTATCTCACTGCTCCACCAGTGCTGCATCCTGTTGGGTATCCTTCTTATGCGGTAAACCTACAAAGTTGTCGTATTTCATTGCCTACTATTAGGTGGTAGAAGAAGTAGAAAGATAGGAAAGAGAGGTTTGTGCATTGGGTAGGGTCTTCAATAAACTAAGCCTAACAATAAATTAACAAAAAATTTGCTTGTGAGACTTTTTAAAACCCTTCATTTTATTTCGAATTCCACAGTGAGTTATTGACAAAGCAAATGGGTGGTCAAAGTGGAAGCTCTACAAAACACTGAGCCTGAGTGCTGGATGATAAGCAGGATAGAAGAAATGTTACTGAGCTTACTCGAAGGAGGATGAATTAAAACGCGAATTCAATTATTGGTTAAACGGCTTCGTCAATAAGAAAAATATGCGTTACTGGTCTGGTGAGAACCCTCATGTGCTTCATGAAACAGCACTTCGTACGCAAACAGTCACTGTTTGGAGCGGTTTTCTTGCCGGTGGCGTCATTGGGCCGTTTTTGGGTCGAAGAAAATGGCCGTCATGTTACAATAAATGGTATTCGCTACAGAGACATGTTGGAACGTTATGTCTTTGAGCAATTCCATGAAATGGACATCCGTGATATGTGGTTCCAACAAGACGGTGACACAAGCTACACAGTGGGTGCAACAATCGAGTTATTGAAGTCTCAGTTCGGTGAAGATGTTATCTCGAGAAACGGACCCGTCTATTGGCCGCCGAGATCGTGTGATTTAACGCCTGTAGACTTTTTTTATGGGCTACATTAAATCATTGGTTTATGCCAACAATCCGGCGCCGTTAGAGGAGCTCAGAGCCAATATTGAACGAGAAATAGCGGCCGTATTGGTCGAAATGTGCGGCCGAGTCATCGAAAATTGGGACCGCTGCATACGTTCCCGTGGTGGGCATATGACCGAAGTCGAATTCCACTCACTCATAAATGTTTTGATAGTAGTTCAAGCCAATACATTTTTTGTTGAGATATCTCAAGTAGTTTGCATTTTATTTAAAAAAGAAATTGTCAAGTCCTGAATAAAAGACCCTTTATAACAAAATATGAAGATCCTTCTTAACAATTCACCCATACTTAAATTTTTGCTATACATAATGAGAGATTGGATTAGGAATAGGGTATCCAACAATTCGCCCAAACGGGCTGTAGCCTTCCCTTTGATTTGTTATTATTTTTAAGGCAATCTAAGTGCTAGAACACTGCAACTCGGTAATGGTCTGTTGTAGGTACTACCAGGTAGATATTCACTTTTTGGTCGGCATATATTGCTGTTCCCCGTGGGGAGCTCAATGCAAAGCTCTGCGATTCTGTGCCTGCTTTCTTTTTGCGATTTTTCAGGCTTCGCTTCGGGCCTGGTAGCCCTTAATACGACCAGCTCAAATTATTTTCAACACATATCCCAGTTTTGCAATGTGTTGTGTATCCTCTTAAATAACGCATTTACATGTTCCTTTGCGTATCTGGTTAACCATCAAGAAGCATTCAATATCAATCACCATGCTGGAGCCCTCACTGTGTCTTTCTTTATCTTCAGCAATGCCCCGGTCATCTTTGGATGGTTTCCAATGATTCCAACGGCGCGACAAAAGGAATCTCAATTAATTTCCATTTGACATCGATGACTGACCGCGTCTTCTGCGCCGAGTTAATGTTCCTCCCGTATGTACCTTTACGCAATGCCAACTTCACGCAACAGTCAGAAGGCCCTCGTTTATGCACACATAATTTGCATTTAAATTTTGCGCATCCATAGGGGAGATTCGGTGCTGCTGCCTTCATCGGAACCCCCTTACCAGCACCGCGCATCTACTAAATATAAAAACGCACGAGTTATTAGACACCGCATTGTCAACATAAATCAATCATCGCGATTGTCATGCGGCAGCTACATATGAGGATACCATGTCAAGCCTCCTATCTCGCTTGCTTTCACATGAAGTGCCTTGTATGTAGCTTGTAGTGCTCTAAAAAACTACACTCGATGAAGTGGAGATTGAGACAAGGACATGCCATGCCATGATGGCGTCCCATAGAATGTTGGGCAAAGGTGGTTCGCGCGGTTCATAAATTCCGGTGTGGTAGTGGCTGGTAAATTTCTTCTGGGATGGCTATCAATAGACATAGGCATGCAAAGCAACACACACTGCTAGCATAAAATTTTAATTAAAATTTTAATTAATTCTATTTAATGCGCAAATAACATCCATCATTAATTTAATTTCGCGCTCGGTTTTTGTGCTGCTCCATTGAAGTGGGGTGAGCGATAAGGCCTTGTACTTGGCTCCCGGTACTGCTATGGTGGCAGATCCCTTTCTGTTGTTTTTATTTGGCGCGCAATGCTTTTTTAAATCATTTAGTTTTTGTTTTTATTCATGGAAATATGTTTACAAGAATTTTTATTGGGATGGATTTTGTAAGGGAATCCACGGAAATAAAACTGAAAAATTTAGGTTAATCAGATTTTTGCACGTCATTCGGAATAAGGGATAAAAACAAACTACGTTGATGTGTTATAGTTGGAATGATACGAGCAATTTATAATGGAAGGCTATGAATGTAAGAGAATTATTTAGCTGCATGCATTTGCATTACGTTTGTACATATAAATGTGGATGTTTTATTGTCGAACAAAATATGGGGCGTCCGGGGCATTGAACTATGGGTGGCAATTGTGCGATGGTAGTGTATTCATTAAGTGATTGGCAGGTCGTGCATTCAAATCCCGACCAGGGCTATGATTTTAAAAATTGAATGTAGAATGTAAATTTTTTCGGGTATTTAAAACCAATATGTGATAATCGTACTTATTTCAATTACAATAATGGTAATTATAATGCTATAAACGATTGTTTAAACTCTTTTTCTTGGCAGCAAGAATTTATAAACAGCGAACTGTCAGCCGCGTATAATGTTTTCATCGAGGCATTAAGGGAGGCAATCGATCGTTTTGTTCCGATGAAAACCATAGCCGCTAAATCAAAGCCTCAGTGTTTCAATAAAACACTGGGAAATTTAAGAAAAAAAAATAAATAAAGCATACAAATTATTTTGTAGTTCAAATAACGATATTATCCTATTACGTAAATACTCGTATAGACGTCTTCAAAACGAATTCGAAGTTCGAAATAAATTTCTATATAAAAACGATATACCTCTCACACGAATAGAAGAAAAGAAGGACCTTGGTGTTTGGTTTGATCGTAAACTTAACTTTAACCTTCATATCGATTTTATAGTAGCTAAAGCTAACTCTATGCTGGGATTTATTGCGAGAAATTCCAAGGAGTTCACTAACCCATACACTCTCAAATCTCTCTTTATTGCCTTTGTACGATCTGTTTTGGAATACTGCTCTCCTATATGGTGCCCTTTTTATAAAACGAGTTCACAAAGGATTGAAAATATCCAAAAACGCTTAACAAGACTAGTCGTTTATCGTCTACATTGGAATATTCGAATGCCACCGTATGATGCACGATGTCAACTTATAGGCTTACTAAAGCTGTCAGATTGCCGTAAATATTTTTCGATAATCTTCATACGCGACATGTTAAGTAATCGAATTAACTGCCCTTTATTGCTATCTCAAATTGAGATCTACGAGTATGCTCCTTCGAGATACTTGCGAACAAAAAATTTATTTTGTGAACCCTTTCATAGAATGAAGTATGGGCTTAACGAGCCAATTACAAGATGTTTAAGAGAGGCTAACACAGTTGTTAACTATGTCGATTTTTTCAACAGTTCCCATGGGGAGGTGTTTAAAAAACAATTGTTATTTATTATAGGTAATCTGAGTGGTACTTAGTGTTTAATAATGTATCTAGTAGTCTTAAGGAGATATATTTAAATGTATTATCTGTTCGATGAAACAATAAATAAATAAAGAAGGGCAGTGTCGTCTACGAATGTGGCTTTTATCGTATCATTCTCGAGTGATAGGTGCTACTCAAAAACTTGAGTCTGTCCTCGAGCTGTACAAGGCAGATATTACCGCGATCCAGTAGATACGGCCTACCTACCTAGATACGGCCTATATCACTAGTAAAGGGTCATTTAGGACTTGACAACTTATTTTTTAAATAAAATGCCAACTACTTGAGATATCTCAAAAAAAATATTATTGGCTTGAATTACTATCAAAACATTAATGAATGGAATTCGACTTCGTTCATATGTCCACCACGGGAACGTATGCAGCGGTCGATACGTTGAACCCAATTGACGATGACTTGGCCGCACATTTCCACCATACGGCCGCTATTTCACGTTCAATATTGGGTCTGAGCTCCTCTTACATCGCCGGCTTGTTGGCATAGACCAATGATTTAATGTAGCCCATAAAAAAAAGTCTAGATGCGTTAAATCACACAATCTCGGCGGCCAATAGACGGGTCCATTTCTCGAGATAACACCTTCACCGAACTGAGACTTCAATAACTCGATTGTTGTACTCGCTGCGTGACTTGTGGCACCGTCTTGTTGGAACCACATATCACTGATGTCCAATTCATGCAATTGCTCAAAGATATTACGTTCCAACATGTATCTGTAGCGAATACCATTTACCGTAACGTGACCGTCATTTTCACAGACGTCTACAGAAACATATCAAAAGGCTTTGTCTGGTAGACATATGATGTGTTTTTTTTTTTTTTTTTTTTTTAATTTAAAAAAAAGGAAATCCAAATCCCAGAGCACTCAGACTCGGTAACGGTCACCCTCCGCATATGATGTGGAAGTATGAGGTAATATCGCGAATCCTTAGAAAATTTATAGGACAAAATACTTTTCTGAACCGTTTGAAGAATTCGGCTGCAAAGGCTACAGTGAGCTGAGTCTGCATGGAAATTGTGTGTTCTTTCCAGCGAAAGTGTTTGGGTTTTTTCCATTTGATGTTTTGATTCAATTGGTTTTCCAGGAATAGCCGTGGGCATATTCTGATGCCGAGTGTTAAGTGAGGATTTACACCCCTCACAACCCTTTTTAAAGTAACCTTACATAAACTACCTTTTTCGTCCTAAGCCCTAACGGAATATAAACCTAGGCACCTTATAACTTTTTTTTTTTATAATGTACACGTAGGTACTAAAGGGATTTTTTAGTACCCTTATCTTATCATGTATTGGCTACACAGCGCGGGCGTTAAGGAAATTAGGGTTAGAAGAAAAGGAGTGCATCGGCACGTTGGTTTTAAATATTTGTAGGTTATAATGTGAAGGAAAAATAGAGCGTTTAAGAGTATTCCACATGCGTGTTGTACGGCTGAGGAAAGAATCTTTGAACTTCACTGTACGTCCGAAAATAGGCTTGAGAGTGAACTGAGGAGTATTCCTTGCATGACGTGTATTGCGGTATAAATGTTTTAGTGGTGGAATGCAACTGGCTATTTCGTTCGATGTGGAAACGAGCTTCGGATCTGCATGTGGAATGTCCGGCCCATAAACAGACCGCGTGCAGTCGAACAACTTGTGGAGACCCTGGATTGGTACAAGCCGACATTACGGCCATCCAGGAAATGCGATGGGATGGAGAAGGCACAAGAAGGACGAAAAACTTAGGCATCTACTTCGGCGAGTGCCGCAGAGAGCGGAGTCAGCGGCTATTTGGATGTGGATCTGTGATTAGAGGAAGACTTAGGCAAGAAGTCTTGAGATTTCGCAATGTTAGCGATCGCTTAGTAACAATTCGCATCAGGGCCAAATTAAAAAATATCACGCTGATCTGTGCTCGCGCCCCGACAGAGGAGAAAGACGAAATAGCCAAGGAAGCATTCTACGATATTCTTGAGAAGACATATGATAAGTGCCCGAAGTACGACGTCAAGATAGTTCTTGGCGACTTTAGCGCCAAAATCGGAAGGGAGGACATCTTTGGCTCAACAGTCGGAAAGCACAGCCTGCACGACAACACCTCCGGAAACGGACTCAGGCTAATCGACTTTGCGGCGGGGCGAAATGTCATCTTTGCAAGCACACGATTTCCATACCTCAACATACACAAGGGAACCGTCAACCAAATTGATCATTTTGCGACCGACGCCACACATGCCTCCAGTATCTTGGATGTCCGAACGTTCTGAGCGGCCAACATAGACTCGGTCCATTACTTGGTAGTAGCCAAAGTACGGATGCGGATATCCAAAACTCCACAACGCCGAGAGGATACTGTAAGAAGATTTGACGTTGCAAGGCTACTATCGCAAGAGACCGCCAAAACCTTTGCCGACCGCGTCTCCCTAAGCCTCTCTGAATTCTCAGGTTCACCAGCATCAAGCACAGAGGACCAGTGGCAACACTCCAGCGTGCCATCAAGAGTGACGCAACCGAAGTGCTGGGCTTCACTAGGCGGCCACAACGAAACCCCTGGTTCGATGAGGAATGCCGCCGAGCTCATGCAGCCAAGAACGAGGCCTATCAATTAATGCTGCAGACAAGAACCAGAGCGGCTGAGAGTGCTGCCCGCGAGCTCTACGGGCAAAAAAGAAGGGAGGAACACCGGCTTCTCAGAAGGAAAAAGAAGGAGCACGAGAAGCGAGCGATCGAATCAATTGGGCGCTACTGCAGAGGCAATGTTCGAAAGTTCTATCATAGGGTAAAACGATCCACCCAAGGATACAAGGCCCGAACAGAAGCCTGCAGAGATGAGCATGGGAATACAGTAGTAGATTCACAGTCGGTGCTGAGGATTTGGAAAGAACACTTCTGCAGACTGTTAAACGGCGGAGACAGCAAACAACCCGCTATCAGGCAGAATGATCTGTTCAGCTTGGACGATGATAGCCAAAACTTCCGTCCACCCGACCTACACGAAGTGAGGATAGCGATATCCAAAGCTAAGACCAACAAAGCTGCTGGAGCGGATGGCCTTCCGGCCGAGCTTTTCAAAGCAGCGGGACATGGCTTGGTACCAACTCATCTGTAAAATTTGGTCGGATGAAAGCATGCCCGACGAATGGAACTTCACACACAAGAAAGGAGATACTCTGAACTGCGCCAACTACAGAGTCTCCTGAATGTCGAGTACAAGATCTTGTTGGCTGTATTGTGTGAACGCCTAAAACCGTTCGCCAACAACCTGATCGGCCCATATCAGTGTGGTTTTAGGCCAGGAAAGTCAACCATCGACCAAATTTTCACACTCCGACAGATCTTGGAAAAAACGCAAGAATTTCAGATCTATACACAACATCTATTTATCGACTTTAAAGTCGCCTATAATAGCCTATATATGGACGAATTTTACAAAGCCATGTCAAGTTTTGGCATCCCCGCCAAACTCGTCCGTTTGTACACGATGACGATGGAGAAATCTCGCTACTTCGTCAAAGTCGGGAAGAACACCACCGAGCCATTTGATGTCGAAAAAGGTTTAAGACAAGGCGACGCGCTATCATGTACTATCTTTAACATCGTTCTTGAATCAATTGTGCCCAAGCAAATGTGCAAGATGTGCAAATGCACAGGGCGCCAAATTGCAATCGCATTTGCATTTAAAACAAAAAACTTGTCCAAATAAGCCCAAAATAGCAACATCGATCACACCTGTGCTGAATTTTTGCACATTAACTCACATCACTTGCAATATTGCAACTTCAAGAAGAATCAATGTCGTTTTATGTCGAAAAAGGTTTGAGACAATGAGACGCGCTATCATGCACTTTCTTTAACATCGTTCTTGAAGCAATTGTACGGAACTCACAAGCCAACACCAGAGGTACAATTATTCAAAAGTCCGTTCAACTAGCCAATGATATTGACATTATTGGGAGAACGCGGCGAGCTATCAGTGGCGCATTTGCAAGCATCGAAACGGAGGCGGCGAAGATGGGTCTAGCTGTTAATGAGAACAAACCGAAGTATATTCTGTCAACGACAAAGGACTCTCGACATCGGCGACTCGGACAAAACGTCACGATGGACAGATACAACTTCGAAGTAGTTAACGACATCGTCTACCTGGGCTCCACTATCACTTCGAAAAATGACATCGGCGCAGAGATCAAGCGAAGAATAACTCCTGCCAATCGCTGTTTCTTCGGGCTAAGAAGGAATCTAAGAATCAAAGCCCTCTCTCATAGAAACAAAGAGATACCTTAATAATTCCGGTCCTGCAGTATGGTGCAGAACCATGGATGAAAACCTTCTGGGCTGCTTTGAGAGAAAGATTCTTCGAGTGATGTTCGGTCCAGTTTGTGACGATTGAGTGTGGAGAAGAAGATTCAAAGACGAACTATACGGGCTATAGAGCGACGCTGACCTGGTCAAAAATCTAAAAATACAGTGGCTGAGATGGCTGGGACACGTGGAGCGTATGAACAACAACCTACCAGCCCGACGAGTCTTGTTGGTTGAGGCCGTGCTCCATCCCGGACTGTAAGCGCCACCAAAAGCAAAAGTAAGTACTTATGGTGGAAATACCGATAAAATAACGAAAGACAGGAGACATTACGGCGATGACCAAGAGAGTCAATCGATCTCGCGATGTTACAGTCGCCAGTGAGTTTTATCGCGCGTTTTTGAATCCTGTCAAGTAGCTTCAAAAAAGTAATTGGTGCACCAGACCAGATACGAACGTTGTACTCAAGTTTCGGGGACAGAACTGAACCTTGGGGAACACCAGCATTTATTTGGTGAGTTGAGGACTTGAAACCGTCCAAAACAGCTTGAATTGGACGGTCCGAAAGGTAATTTCTAATCCATTAAAGAATATTATCATCGATTCCAAATGCACGCATTTTCGACAAGAGAGCTTGATGCCAAACTCTGTCAAATGCCTTTGAAATATCAACCGCAACAATCTTACTTTCACCACCTTGGTGAATAGATTGGTTCCACTTTTCGGTTAGATAAGTCATCAAATCACCACTGGACCTGTTGCTGCGAAAACCGTAATGCCGGTCAGTAAGAAGTTTTCGCGATTCAAGATGTTTCATGAGCTGGCGGTTGATCAGCGTTTCCATGACCTTAGAAAGAAGGGACGTAAGTGGTATTGCTCGGCATGAGAAGGGAGATGTAGGTTCCCCTTTTTTCGGACAGGCTGGACAAATGATGTTTTCTATCTCCTCGGAAAGTGCCCTGAAGAATAGGACAGATAGAAAAGGTTGCACAGTGGTTTTGCCAGCGCAGAAGGACACCTCTTCAGAACGATAGGGGAAATACCATCTGGACCAGCGAATTGGTGTGTGTCAAGATCTCGAAGTACTCTAGCCAGTGTACGAGTGCAAAAGTGGATTGGTCCTATGGAGTATTCTACGCGCTCGAGTACAGGGGGAGATAAAGCACAATCTGGGAGCGTTGAGCTAGCTGCAAAGTGAGCAGCAAGCAGATTGGCTTTATCCATAGATAAAGGAGAATTTTGCACGATTAATAGGGGCATTGCAGCCATTTCTGGCTCGTTTGAACTTTTTCCGGTTTTCCTTTCAGATGGGTTGGCATTATAAGAACGAACGCTTACCTCGTTTTAAATCCGCATTTGCCTATGTTATGGCTATGTTATAAAGAGGATGATGCTTTATCTTTGAGCCAGTCGACAAGTCCAAGTTTTCAAAAGCAACACAACATCTATTTCCATGACTATAGGGCAGGGACGTATCAGACCGATCTGGCGCCCTATTTAGGTGTTCCTCTAACTTTTTCATTTAATTTGCATTTACCATTTCCTGTCTATTTTTTTTAATTCTCGCTTGAGACAGGCATTGGCATCATCGGAAGCGATATGGTCAATGCCAGACCATGTGATCAAATTAAATTTGTATGTAAACTGTATTATAAGGATATTGTATCATCGACTATCGATGCACTCCCAATTTCTTTTTATGCACGGAGCAATGAAAGATTACAAAATCAACAAAATCTTTCTTTTCCTAAGAGTGAGATCAGAGGCTGTGTTAACTGAATGAAGGATTCCAAAATATGTTTTTCCTTCTTTCCCACCTTTTTTAAACATCTGTCAATATTGTGCACAGCTTCAATTGATTTTGAGTGAGCAAAGTTCACTGAAACAAAACTTAATCCCGAAGTGAAGACTATTTTCAGATGCGTCCTACAAAGGTCCTTGCACAAGAATCATACACAAAAAGTCGTTGAATTGATACCTCCATTAGACAACGCATTCACTATTGCAATAAACCCACCGAATGAAATTATTTCCTCCGCATCATTGCAGAGTCACCCCATCAAAAGCGCCCTCCAATTGAAAATTACGTTGTTAAACGTTTTTACCTCAGCCGCACCAACGCTTCAATGCTCCCAACTTAACTTAATGTCATCCATCAATTGTTTTTTGTTGCTGCTCGTGTTAGTTCCTGTATGGCCTGAGTTATGTTCGCATTTGATTTTATTATCGAGGCCAGGTGAAAATATATCCTCCACATGCGTCCACTCGAAGCGCCCGGTAGCCAGGCTTAGAGATTTATTAGCACGCATAAAATCTTATGAGTTTGGAAATCGAAAATTATTGCTCACTTATATTTTATTAATGACACAAAATTGAAATTTTTATTTGATGCGTTCCAGGAGGCAGTTTGGCGGTTAATTCGTTTGCCTGTGTAGATAATCTGTGCATCGCTTCATGTGGCGTGCAGAAATGCAAGAAAATACAAAGTTAAATGGAAGAGCTGGAGAGAAAAGTAATCGCACTATGAATTCTTAATCCGATTGTAATTAAAATCAATAGTCCCTTAATCCCGGATAAAATAGGCAGCATTCCCTTCACACAGGGCAGCACCAGTGGTGTGGTCAGAGAAAGTAATGAATAAATAATTAATTCCTTAAGACTCTCAGTGGTGGTGTGGTGGAAGGGTTGAACCGTTTTATACCCTACCTACCAATTGCACCGCAGGATAGAGGTTTCAATTACCAGCGAGACTACAGGAAGTCTCGCAAAAAATACAATTCCATTCACAATTATGGATGCATTCCGATTGTCGTCGTCGTCATGAGTTGAGACGACGACAAGCTGCATATATTAGTGTTCCGGGGAATTAAATATGAAATTGATCTCATAAAACAAAGGGGTAGGCAGAGCAAGAAAGACCCACGTCCGACTGTATAAAGGGATGTGCCCAGTTGAAAGAACGCCCAGACGCGACCGCATTTTGCCTTGGCCCCTCCGCGATATAGACCTGTGCTCAATCATATCATATTTCTTGACTTTTATTGCTGCTGCTACTGCTGCTGCTGGTCTTGGTGGAGGAGGAATGTCATGGCGGACTGAGGAGAATATATACTTTTATTCGCACAATGGCTGGACGGATATGCTGCTTGGATACAGGCTTTGTATGTACTAGTATCAACAAAGGCGAAGAAGGCATGACTATGTCCTCATTTGACAGCGAATCTATATTACACGACGTCGATGTTGTGGAAGGAGCAGCGACTTACGTAAAAGTAGGCATCTTTGGGTTTTGTTTGCGTGCAACTTCTTTGGCGGCCTCGTCTGTCATGGACTGGTGCACCTGCAGTACACCATATTATGTAGTACCGCCTTCGAAATTAATTTCATTTAAGTCAGTTTGATTTAGTCGACATGTTTTTCAGCCTATATTTTATTTGTAAATTTCTTTCATCAATCAGAGTACAACAAGTCTCTTAGAGACTACTAAATACTTAATAATTTTTTCACTACTGAAACATACCTATACAATTAGACAATTAGACGGGATTCAAATGTATTTCTATTTTATAATTGCAAATCTGTAGACTCGTGATTAGTGACCGAATTAGCCTGTCTTAAGCATCGAGAAATTGGATCATCGAATCCATAATTAACTCTATGTTGCAGTATCTGAAAAATGTTATAGACTCTAAGAACATAGGAAGGGCAGCCCCCCTCCAACCCCTCTGCTAGAGATCACTGTTTGATTTGGAGTAGCTGCGAGGTTTCATTTTAGCATTTGGCCTTATTGCACTTTGAAATCCAATCTTTCTAACAGAAATGGGCAATTTATGTGATATGGTAAGCTGGGGCAAATTCGTTAACTTTTTCTGAAGCTTCGCACTGACTCCATTAATACGCTAAACGCAAATTTCTTCGAAGTAACAGATAATTTCGATATTGAAGAACCTATAAATAAAAACAATTTGCATATAATTTTGATTTTCGTAAATAATTTTTGTGTTTTTAAAATTCAAGTGAATTTGCTGAAAGTACCGGGTCAGCTTGCTCATTTGGTAGGGACCATTCGGCATCTAAGGAAAGCCGAAAAGTTTAAACAAGCCAGAAATGACTTCAATGCCCACATTAATCGTGTCAAATTCTCTTATGACCAAAAGTTGAGGCAAAAAATACTACAAAATTCCACGAGTAGTAAAAACTTTTAGTCATTTGTTAAAAATATCAAGAATTCGGCATCGTGATCTATCCCGAATCTCATTTTCAATGATTCCAGCTGTCAGCTCTACAGATACGGCTAACCTGCTTGCTACTCACTTTGCAGTCAGCTCAACGCTCACAGATTGTGCTTTGTCTCCCAATGTACTCGAGCGCGTAGAATACTCCATGGGACCAATCCACTTCCGCATTCGTACAGTGGATAGAGCACTTCCAGATGGCGTTTCCCCTATCGTTCTGAAGAGGTGTTCTTCCTCGGTGGCAAAACCATTGCGCAAGCTTTTCTATCTATCCTTTTCTTCAGGGCTCTTCCCGAGAAGATGGAAAAAAGCATTTGTCCAGCCCGTCTGCAAAAAAGGCGAATCTTCATCTCATTTCTCTACCAACCAATTGCAATAACTTCCCTTCTTCCCTTCTTTCCAAGGTGGAAATGCTGGAAACGCTGATAAACCGTCACTTCATGAAATATCTTGAATCCCAAAATCTTCTTAATGACCGGCAGTACGGTTTTCGCAGCAGTCCTCTGGTGATTTGATGACTTATCTAACTGAAAAGTGGGACCAATCTCTTCACCAATGTGGTGAAAGTTGAATCGTTGCGCTTGATATTTCAAAAGCATTTGACAGAGTTTGGCACCAAGCTCTCTTGTTGTAAATGCGTGCACTTGGAATCGGCGATACCTTTCTTCAATGGATTAGAAATTACCTTTCGGACTGTTCAACTCAAGTTGTTTTGGACGGTTTCATATCTGCAACTCACCGAATAAATGCTGGTGTTCCCCAAGGCTCTTTTCTGTTTCCGACTCCCTTCCTCATTTTTTTAAATGATCTCCTGTCTATTACCTCTAATCCAATGCACTCCTTTGCCGACGACAGTACCCTCAGATTACCATATTCGTTTCTTGGTTCACGCCCCTCATCTTCGGATTTGGAACTGGAATGGCAACATATGTTAAGCTTATTGCATTCCGATCTCAACAGTATAACTCAGTGGGGTGTACTTAAAAGAGTGGAATTTAATGCTCCCAAAACGCAATGCTGTTTTCTGTCATTAAAGCAAAACCCTAATATCATGCCATTGTCCATGAATGGCACTTGCATCGTCGAAACCGAACGGCTTTCTATTCTCGGTATGTGTGTTAATGAGAACTTACGTTCGAATGACCACATATTCGATGTCGTCAAGAACGCTGCGAAATGCGTAGGCTTCCTTAAGCGCTGCAAGAAATATTTCACTGACTCTGCTCTGGCTACTCTTTGACAACCACGTCGGATATTTAAGAACCAATGCTTTTTAATGGTTTGGAATACATTGGCACCTCAACCTCAACTTCGACCTCAACATTAGATTATAAGGCGTTTATCCGCCCAAAACTTGAGTACAATGCGCATATCTGGTCTGATTTACCAATTACTTATTTGGAGCTGCTTGACAGGATCCAAAAACGCGCGATAAAACTCATTGGTGACTGGTACATCGCGAGATCGCTTGACTCTCTAAGTCATCGTCGCAATGTCTCTTGTCTCTCGTTATTTTATCGCTATTTCCACCATAAGTGCTCAAACGAAATAGTCAGTTGCATTCCACCCGTAGAACATTTCAACCGCAATACCCGCTTTGCAAGGAATGCACATCAGTTTACCCTTAATCCTGTATTCGGACGTACAATGAAATACAATGAATCTTTCCTTAGCCGTACAACACGGATGTGGAATGCTCTTCCCCTTTCCAGTTTTAATACACTGACCCAACAATCACATACTCAACACGTTCGCGCACGGTATTCATTTTTGATGACTCACGGTGGTGCATTTTGATTATTTCAAAAACTATTGCACTTAGAAACATTTCGTCAAACTCAAACAGGCATACCATCGCTAAAATCAGCAGTAGAACGGATATGATTACTGCTACTGGTGCGTATAAAATTAGGTTTCCTTTAAACTCAGTGTGATTTAAGATAATACTGTGGAAAAGTTGCTAATAGTAGAGACTAAAAAGGGGGAAAAAAAGAAAAAAAATCGGTCAATATCTTCCGGTCGCGCATGAGCTATAAAGATTGGCAACATTTGAAAAAATTCATATTTTTACGATAATTTTTAACATTTTTAAATTATTCTCTTACCGAATGTAATAGCTCCAATTGTTATCTATTATTACCACAGAAAATAATGCTTTTACATTTTTTAAATCCATCAACATCTTCCGGTCGCGCAAAAAATACAAGATAAACCACAGTTTGAGGAGAAAAATACTAACAACTCTCACGTTTCTATCTTTGGATTTCTTTGTTGAATACAATGTTTAAAACAAAACTTATTTTAGACCAATCTTATTGATTATATATTTGTAAATATTTTTTTTTTTTATTTAAAGTTTTTGTGTGAAGAGTCATAAGTCCAAGAAACTCATGTGAAACAATTGATCACGATCATCTAGGGTCTCATTCATTCTTAGCTGATGGAACTTTGAAATTTGATTTATGGTCAAAGTTTGGCATTGTTGACCTTGACAGCAGAGTGGCTCTGATAAACCCATCGCTAGACTCAGCTCTGCAAACTTTTCCTGAAGCTTCTGTAACGATCACACATCGTTCAACTGCCTGTGTGTGGACTGGGAATGCATTAAATATTACGAGTATATCCCAATTAGGGACTGTGCCGCTTTGAATATGTGATTTAATTTCATCGTCACTGATATTTTTTAATAATGGATAAATCACAGCCCATCCAGTTTATAATTTCAGAGTAATCTTGAGCGTTGAAATTCAGTTTTGGCGGCATAACCGTTCTGATAATTTTTCTTTTTTGATCTATCTGTCCCGCCTTTAGAATTCGTCGAAGTCCGAGCTCTCTTAAGTGTTGTGTATTGTTTTGTGCCATGGCTAACATTAAATGTTCTGGATGGGCGAAAAAGCCATTTCGTTTTTATCACAGGGTCGACAATATTACGTAACACATCAGGTAGGTATCTTGAAGATTGTATTGATTCATACACAAGCTTTGGTCACTCTGTGAAGTATTTACTGGTCTTAATTCTAAACTACATTGGCATGTATGATTTCAAAATAAATATAACTACTTCTTGAAGTTGAGGTGTGGAACTTTCTTCACTTAAGATCAATCTGAGAGTTCGATTTGCTGTTGTCAACCACATCGAGTGTGACAAGGGGTCAGGAACTCGTACAGCCAAATCCTCTTTACAGATTCCCTACTTTATTGCAGTGCAAATATGGAGTAGATATTGCTGATCTTTACTTGGTATATTTCTGTCTATTGCCGGGATCTGACAGTCAATACTCCTGAAATCAATGACTGGACGTTTTCACAGTCACTTAGCTTTTCGCCGATTGGCCCTCTCAAAGATTTTGGACCCGTAGATTTACCATCTAGATATTGAAACAGATGTCGAAACGGGAGTTCATTGAAATGGAGAGACAAACAGCCCATTGTAAAAGTTTTTCCAAATGTATTTCGATTCGGCGAATCAGACTGTTTCTCCAACCTGTATTAACCACAGTGCCATCACATCCTATGACCACTAACTTGTCAAGAGAAATGCCGCGACCAGACAGATAGGAAATAATAGAAGTGACAACGTCTGAAGAGCTTCCAGAAGTGGGCGTAACATGTCCGATGTAGACTGAACCAGGTTCTTAAATAAGCGAGTAATGCTCTTCTTTTTTTTACTCTGCTTAACCTTTTCGAATGAGCTATATCTACAACTAAAGTGTCGTCCTTCCTCCCATCCAAATAGAGACCTTGTAGTGGAAGTTCGTCAGATTTACTACACAGTTCAGCCCTAACATTTTGTTTTTCTCTTCTTGTATTGTTTTTGTCTATAACCTGGGAGACGTCAGAATCGGTAATTAATCTAAAGTCGTGCAAAACACTTGATGCAATTGCAGCAGTAGCGCGATCAGAAACTTCATAGCGATCGTTCAGTAATGCAGTAGATTTTAAATGAATTCTCATTCTTTTTTTTTATTATTTGAGGAAACTTTTGTGGACACTTTAAAATCTTGGTCGTTATCGCTTTCTTTACTAGAAGAATATTGGTCTTCATTTTCAGTTTCGACAACATTTACACATGATTGTGAGAACGAGGTTTTTGAAATATCATCCAGAGTTAAATGGATGGCACGCCATTTCCTTTCCAATGATTTATTAAGTTTCTTTGTTTCAATCAAGTCCAACCCTCCAATTTTTCCTATTCCATGTACTCGTAATAAGTAAACAAACCTTAGATCAGTAGCAGGTATTTTATGTGATTTTGTTCGAAAATTTATAAAATTTGAGAGTAGTTGCGCGAGCGGAAGACATTGACCGATTAGAACCATTTTTTTTCTAATCATTGTCGTCATTCAAATGTTACCTAGTTTAGTAATAAAAAAAATATCTTAAACATACAATTTTTTTCAATCTTCAGGAAATTTTAAAGCTCATGCGCGACCGGAAGATATTAACCGATTTTTTTTTCTTTTTTTTCCCTTTTTTAGTCTCTACTATTAGCAACTTTTCCGCAGTATTACAAGTTAAAAAAAAAAAAAATCGGCCCACCCTAGTATACACGTCATGCTGAAGGGAGATTTTTAAATGACGTGTATGAACGTCATGCACCATCGAGAAAGCCGACGAAGACGTGTATACACGTCATGTGCGCGAACGTGTTAAATCGTTGTAATAAAAGTTCTCAATATCTTTATTGTCACAACACTATTGTATCATTTTTAATGCATTCCCATAATTGTACTAAAACTTAAATAAATAATTTGAATTTCGCACCTAAGTACCAAGGTTCGCTATATTTTTTAGATTTGTAACTATGTATAACGTAAATTACCACAAGACCGAGGTATTGTAAAGAACATTGAATAAAATTGAAGTTACTCGTTATCGTATAGTCACGTTACAAAGTCTTTAATTCGTCGCTTTCGTTCGCTTTTTGCATAGTCGACTTTCTTTCAGCTGGTTTATTCATTTTCGCTCTTTAACAACTAAAACTGGGATTTTTATCGATACAAAAGAAAAATCGAATTTTCCCAAGTTCTCGAGTAGAAAAACCTCTACCCGAACACACATTATAATCTACAAACATTTAAAACCAACGTGCATCGGCATCTCTCCCTATCTTCTAACCCTAATTTCATTAACGCCGGCGCTGTGTAGCTATTACATTATAAGGGTATTGAAAAATCCCTTTATATACTTTATAAAAAAAAAGAGCCTCTACCTATAGAAAATACAAATTGTTTTGTTTTAAATTTTGTATTTTTTTTTATTTTAAAGCTATAAAACACAACAAACAATACAATTTAATTCAATAAAAAAAATAAGGCTGAATTCAAGTCGAAAAAAGTAAAAGTTAAAAACGATCACATGAAACATAAAGCATATTAAAGATAACTAATAAATACTAAGTGAATTAATTAAATTTAGTTAATTAAAAATGCTGACAATAGTTTTGGTGGTTATTTAGATCATTTGACTTTATAATTTGTAAAGTCCAAATAAAAATTATATTTTTGTCAAGATCTAAAATTTCATGCAGTTGTTATTCCCGATTCATCCAGATTGTAAACATCTTTTGTCAGAAAATGATATTTTTCATAAACTTCTCGAAGATTTTTAAAGTAAATCTCAACTGCTCTTCTGTTCAGGGCTTTCACTCGAGAAACACTGATGTTTTCTGGTTTTCTCAAAAACAAGGTTAGGTTAGGTTAGGTTGACGTGGCTGTCAGCTAAGGCCGACACACTTAGACCAAGATTAGGTCCATTGTGGTACTGGGTCAGATCTGGGGATTCCCTCACTGCTCGTTGAACCAATGGGAGCTTCTTATGAAGCGCGAAAGACTTCTGACGCCAGTGTTGGCTAAGTCGTTTGTGTCGTTAAACAAGAAGTCCCCTAGATGGAGATTTCTTTTGTGGGAGAGCGCAGGGCATGTGCAGAGAAGGTGAAGTACAGTCTCCTCCTCCTCCTCGTCCATGCAGCTTCTGCAGAAGTCGTTTGAGTGCACGCCAAGTCTGGAGGCGTGCCTGCCTATTAAGCAGTGTCCTGTGATAACACCTATGGTCGAGCTAATATGCAGTCGGTCTAATGAGATTAGACACTTAGAGCGTCGCAGATCCAGCTTTGGCCAGATTCGCTTAGTCGCTATACAAGTATTGCTACATGTCCACCTAAGGTTTGTTCTCTCGATTGCTGATAGCTTGAGCAAGAGTTTGCATGTAGCGATTGGTATTCCTAAAGAACCTTTATCAGGTAAAAGAGGTAAAGTGGTTCCTTTTTTGGCGAGATCGTCTGCCCTACAGTTACCTGGAATGTCTCTATGTCCCGGCACCCAACAGAGGTGAATGTTGAACTGCTCTGCCATCTCCGAAAGAGATGAGCGGCAATCTTGGGCTACGATGGAATTTGAAGAGACTGAGTCCAGGGACTTAATCGCTGCCTGACTATCCGAGAAGATACGGATATCCTTTGAGGATATCACATTCCTCTTTAGCCACGACAGGGCTTCTTTTATCGCTAAAATTTCCGCCTGGAACACACTACAATAATCTGGAAGACGGAAGGAGAGGCTAAGATTTAGCTTTTCTGAGAAAACGCCCCCACCTACCCCATCGCTGGTTTTACATCCGTCGGTGTAGAAGTGGATCGATTTATCTTCCGTAAATGCATCATCATCCCAGAATGATCTGGAAGGAATGGTGATTTGGAAGTTTTTTCCGAACTGCAGATGGGGTATGGTGTAGTCTATGTTTCTGGGTAGAGACTTGAAGGAGTCCAAAATGATGGAGTGGCCGATCTTCTTGTTGGTCCACTGTGAGGTAGCTTTTAAGCGGACAGTGGAACAAGCCGCTGTTTGCATGCTGAAAATGTCGAGGGGTATCAGGTGTAACAGAATGTCCAGTGCAGCGGAGGGGGTAGTACTCAAAAACAAGCTTTAATTTCTTTCTCAAAAATCATATAGCCAATCCTCCGCACCCCAATTATGTGGATGTGATATATTATACATAGGCCAACTTTTGAAAAGAAGCATTATGTTAAGCCAAAATGGTGAAAAGCGCTCTTTTATATACACAAAATCTTATTATTATACCCTATTCTAAGGGTATATTAATTTTGACGCATAGTTTGTAACATACCTTAATATTGCCCGTAGAACCCTAAAAGTTACTATATTTATGATCAGCATCGAAAGTAATGTCGATCTAGCCATGTCCGTCCGTCCGTCTGTAGCCAAAAATTAGGCCTTTAAACTGGACCTAGAGAGCTGAAATTTTAACCATATACTCTCTAGGGTCCCGAAATAATCAAGTTTACGAATTTTTGAAATCCGCCCACAACACGCCCACAAAATTAAAAAAACCAAATTTTGGAAAAAATCGAATTTTGAGCTAGAAAGCTGAATTTTTTTATATATGATCTATGACTCGTAAAACTGCTCGGGATAAAAACTTTTCAAAATCCGCCCACTGACACGCCCACAAATAAATAGAATAATTTTTTTATACCCTATTCTAAGGGTATATTAATTTTTGAAAATCCAAAGCTTCAGCTAGGGAGCTGAAATTTATAGTATATACTCTCTATGGGCCCTTTATGCTCATGTGTAAATATTTTCAAAATCCGCCTACTGACACGCCCACAATTAATTTTTTTTTTTTTGAAAGTTCAAAGTTTGAGCTAGGGAGCTGAAATTTATAATATATACTCTCTAGGGGCCCTTTATTCTCATGTGTTAATTTTTTTTAAATCCGCCTACTGACACGCCCACAATTAAATAAAACAATTTTATTGAAACACCCAAGTTTGAGCTAGGGAGCGTTTTTTTTTTTTGATAAAATCCTTTAAATGTTATATAACAAAATATGTAGAGCGTTCTTAACAATTCAACCATACTAAGACTTTTGTCACGCCCACTTATGAGGGAAAGGAATAAGAATAGGGTATCCAACAGTTCGCCCAAGCGGACTGTAGCCCGTCCCTATGTTTTTTTTATTATTATTATTATCATAACATAACATATAGCGGAAAATATATAATACACTTCGCTTCAACTTCAAATTCAATATGGAAAAATGCAGTTTTATTTTACGTCAACTGAATAGACACAAGGTCATTATTTTCACTGCTTATGAGTATTCTGTGGAGATTGACACATTAGATCAACAGTTGAACTGCTTTAAGTGAATTTTATTTGATTATTTGTATTTCAAAGAAAAACTGGTAAATCAAAATCTCTAAATAGTGTTGAAAGAGCTCAAATCGATTTACTAAAAGAACAAGGACTAACCGGGCGTTCTATAGCTGACAAAATTGGACAAAGTTTTAGTGTGGTCTATTCTTATTTAATAAGCAAAGATTGGTACGGAAAAAACATGAAAGGATGTCAAAAGACGGCAACAACAGCAGTTGATCGAAGAACAATTTTAAGATGTGCTTCCAATTCCTGCGACTCTGCGGCAAAAATAAAGCAGAAAGCCGGTGTTACTGCAAGCGTTTCAACTGTGCGAAGGGTTATCAATAGTGCCAAACATTTAAAACGGTTGAAAATTCAAAAGAAACCACCACTTAACGAGAAACGGAAGTGTATGCGGTTAGAATTCTCTAGACTCCATATAAGTTGGAAAAATGAATCGCTTCACGTAGTTTTTTCGGATGGGAAGAAGTTGAATTTTGATGGCCATAATGGGTTTAATTATTACTTGCACGATGTGAGGAAAGAAGAAAGATTTTTAGAGCGGCATCATAGTCGAGAAGGTGGTGTTATGGTATGGGGAGCAGTTAGCTACTATTTCACTGTTGAGCTTGAGTTCCAAACCTCAAAAATGACTGCATTAAATTATAAAGGAAATTTGAAAAGAACTTTCCCTAAATTTTCAGGCATTTTTGGACCCATAAACTGAACTTTTCAGCAGGACAACGCCCGCATCCACATAATAGCGCGCATAGTAAAAAGTTGGATAGAGGAGCGGACTGTGGAATTGCTTCAATGGCCGCCGTACTCACCTGGCCTGCACCTTATAGAAAACGTTTGGGGATGGTTAGTACGAAATGTTTATGAGTCTGGCCTTCAGTTTGAGGACAGAGAATCCCTTATTGCAGCCATTAAATTGGCATGGAGGGAAATTTCGCTGGACTACATACAGAGGCTGTACAATTCCATACCGGATCGTATTTACGAAACTCGGCAGTACCAAATACTAAAATTAACCAATAAAAAACTATTTTAAAAACTTGTTTCATTTAATCCCAATAACTTTTATTTCCAATTTCAATATTTGTGTCTATTCACTTGACGCAAAATAAAACTACATTTTTCCATATCGAATGCTTTCCAAGGAAACCAGCGAAAAAATAGCGGTCCTTTTTGAATTATTCTTTCCTATTTATTTTCTCAACATCATAAGCAAACAGTTAGCATCATCAAATGATATATATAACGGCACAAGGTTTTGAAAAAATGGACAACGTAGCTTAGAAAATGTTT
Source organism: Portevinia maculata (assembly GCA_949715645.1). NCBI lineage: Eukaryota > Metazoa > Arthropoda > Insecta > Diptera > Syrphidae > Portevinia > Portevinia maculata. The sequence goes on along the minus strand of OX454526.1, from coordinate 7,909,056 downwards.
GTGCTTATTCAGTTTAAGCGAAGTGTATATAGTGTAAAAAAATAAATATGACAAAAATATAGTTCATGGACTTCATAAAAAAATTTAAGAAAAGATAAAATACATAAACAATTTAAAAAAAACTGACAGTAAACTTAGACATTGATTTGTGCTGATAGCAGATTACTTTTTAATAACAATTCAAGAACGTCATAATTTATAGTCAATAACCAGTCTTTAAACTTTTTATACCCTATTCTAAGGGTATATTAATTTTGACGCATAGTTTGTAACATACCTTAATATTGCCCGTAGACCCCTAAAAGTTACTATATTTATGATCAGCATCGATAGTAATGTCGATCTAGCCATGTCCGTCCGTCCGTCCGTCCGTCTGTAGCCAAAAATTAGGCCTTTAAACTGGACCTAGAGAGCTGAAATTTTAACCATATACTCTCTAGGGTCCCGAAATAATCAAGTTTACGAATTTTTGAAATCCGCCCACAGACACGCCCACAAACTCAAAAAAACCAAATTTTGGAAAAAATCGAATTTTGAGCTAGAAAGCTGAAATTTTTTATATATGATCTATGACACCTAAAACTGCTCGGGATAAAAAATTTTCAAAATCCGCCCACTGACACGCCCACAAATAAATAAAATAAGTTTTTTATACCCTATTCTAAGGGTATATTAATTTTTGAAAATCCAAAGTTTCAGCTAGGGAGCTGAAATTTATAGTATATACTCTCTATGGGCCCTTTATGCTCCTGTGTAAATATTTTCAAAATCCGCCCACTGACACGCCCACAATTAATTTTTTTTTTTTTTTTGAAAATTCAAAGTTTGAGCTAGGGGGCTGAAATTTATAATATATACTCTCTAAGGGCCTTTTATTCTCATGTGTTAATTTTTTTTAAATCCGCCTACTGACACGCCCACAATTAAATAAAACAATTTTATTGAAACACCCAAGTTTGAGCTAGGGAGCGTTGTTTTTTTGATAAAATCCTTTAAATGTTATATAACAAAATATGTAGAGCGTTCTTAACAATTCAACCATACTTAGACTTTTGTCACGCCCACTTATGAGGGATTGGAATAAGAATAGGGTATCCAACAGTTCGCCCAAGCGGACTGTAGCCCGTCCCTATGTTTTAAATACGAATTGAAATGTATGACTGTCCGGACAGGAATGGTAACTTATTGAACATTAAAGGGGCTGTAACAGTGTAAAAATGTGAAAAATTAGTTTTGTTAGCGATTGGTACATTGACAAGATGCACAGTTGCACGTTAGCTACCTAATTTGTTATCTAGCTAACACCATAACTAGGTAACTAACGTAGTTAAATTAGCTGCGCTAAAAATGCAATCGATTTGGTGGTTAGCTATCATAATGACAACTAATTTTAGCTATTAGCTATTAGTTGCAGGTTGTGTAACTAAGCACGTTAGGTTGCCAAAGTTAGTTGCGGATGACAACTAAAAGTTGGTTAGCTTTTTAGCTGTAGCTTTTTAGCTGTCTAGGTAATAACTAATAACTAAATCAAAATTTATTGTTTTGCTAAAATGGCGATAATTTATTGGGATTTATTATGCATATTGCGTTTAAAATAAAAATTGATTGAATGTCCCTTTTATTTTACATCAGGTTAGTTTACAAAGAGGTGCTTGGAGCCACAATAAAGGTCCTTTAATCCCGAAAAAGGATATTTTTCCAAAATGTCTTTAGAAACGGCACGGTATACATGAGTTCAATGCTATTTGAATAATGGGTCCTAGAAACAACAAACATTTTGGAAAAATATCCTTTTTTCGACTTTCAAGGACCTTTTTGTTGTTCCAAAGAACTCTTAGTCAAATAACATTGAACGCAGATACACCGTACGGATTCTAATGACATTTTGGAAAAATATCCTGTTTTCGACTATTAAGGACCTTTTTTGTTGTTGCAAGGACCTCTTAGTCAAATAACATTTAACACAGATATACCGTGTGGATTCAAATGTTATTTTGGAAAAATATCCTTTTTTGAAATTTTAAGGACCTTTCTTGTTGTTGCAAGGACCTCTTAGTCAAATAAAACTGAACACAGATATACCGTGTGGGCTCAAATGATATTTTGGAATAATATCCCTTTTTCGATTTTCAAGGACCTTTTTTGTTTATTACAAGGACCTCTTAGTCAAATAACATTGAACACAGATATAAGGCGCGGTTTTCTTGGAGTTTTTGAAAAAAAAAAATTCGGGTTTAAGGACCTTATTTAATGCTCAAAGGACCTCTTGGTAAATAACCTTATGACAACTAAAAGTGGCATTCTTCAATCGGCCATCGGTTACCTCTTACCATCAACTGATGTACAACAAACTTCAAGCTATACAACCTCAATTATTCAAAACTTATCGAAGACAAATCTAGTTCCACACTATTTTCCCCCGTGTTTCGTAAGGACATAATAATCTCTAAAGTTAAACATAATTAAAACTAGAAAATGTATAACGAAATAAAAGAATCGCTCCTGTTCCTGTAAGCCTTTTCGGATTAAATTGTTTGAAAAAAATTATTAGTTGTATTTAATCGATAGCTAAAAAGCTAAAACTAAAGCTAATTATTGTTAGTTACACTCTGGCAACTAATTTTTCATAACTAAACACGCTTAGTTACACTTCGCAACTAATAACTAATTTAGGTTCAAAATTTGTGGCAACTACAACTAAAATTATGGTTTAGTTATGTACGTGCAAAGAAACTACAGCTAATTTAGTTGTAGCTTTTTAGCTATTAGCTAAGCTAACTTTTGTGCAACTCTGAGTCAAGATGCATGCTACTCGTATTTATACGAAGACTATTGGCAATATTACCGCTTTGCTTAAAAACATATTTTAGTACTTTAAAAACGTACAGGTTTCATTGGTAGAATACGCAGCTCTTTAAATAAGGGCCAGCTTTGATTAAAATGATTTTTGTTACAAATAATCCTGATTCAATGTTTCTGAGCTATTAATAGTGGTCTGAAGGAGCTGCTATAAAAACTGCTACAAATTGCGATAAAATACTGCAACTTAGAGTGAGCAAGGCCGTAATAAATTGATTTTAAAACATTTGTACAGCAATATTGCTTTATCAGATACATATTGCGCGTTACTAGGAACATATGTGATTTAATTTTCTGAATATGATCTTTCCAATTAAAATTATGATCAACTAATACTCCAAGGTATTTATAGTGATGAACTGATTCAACTTTAAAACAATTATTTGAGCAGGGTGAACTATTTACAAAATTAGATTTTCCACAACTATAATATACAGGTAGATAGAATTTAGTTTTATTTTCTCGCTAATCATCAGTTTGTGTTTCGTAAACAAAGTCTCAAAGTTTCTAGATCTTCCGAAATGTTTGCAATAGATTCGTATTCTGTATCAGACTTTTAAGTAAATGCTATGTCGTCTGCAAATGCAGTTGACACTCCATTAAGATGTAATTCAAAGAGAGAATTATATAAATCAAAAAAAGGACAGGACCAAGAACTGAGCCACTATTTTTTAAAATACGAGAGTCACTAAAGCGTTCATTGAGTTTTTGTTTTATACCTTTTAGATAAAAATTAAACCACTTGTGAATTTCACCTCTAAAACCAGCATTGAACAATTTGCTTAGAAGTACCTATGTCATGGTCGACCATGTCGAATGCTTTTGTCATGTCGACAAAAATAGCCATGTTAGATTTGTCACAGTTAATACTTCCATACAACTGACTACACACTCTTAGGATAGCATCCTCGGTTGACATTCCTCTTCTAAATCCAAACTGATTACTATTGAAAAAATTGTTTCGGTTTAAAAAGGACAATATGCGTGATTTCATAAGTTTTTCAAAAATCTTACAAAACGATGGTCTGCAATTGGACATATTCCTTTTATTACATTTTTTAAAAAGTGGTATTTCTTCAGTACTTTTAAGGTGTTGGAGGAAACAGCTATTTTTGGTTTGCGACGGACGCCTCTACGGCAGCCATATTCTTCACACTTCGGGCGAAACGTAGTCTCACTGGCACGGCAAAATCAAGCAGCGAATATTTTGACTCAAATCTTTTTCACTAGACTATGAATTTCTGTCTACTGAGATGAGAATTACGGCCAATAATTGGCATTAACGCTCCTAAACATGCCAACACCGACTCGGAATTTCGGTAGTAGATTTTATTTATTTGTAAACGTTGTTCCTTAGTGTACTTCACCATGATGAAAATGTTCATTTTACTGAATATATTGACATTAACAGTTCGGTAATCGGTTTAAGGGTGCTTTCACAATGAAAGTTTGAAGTTGTCAAGTCGCTAATGAAAGAGCCTTTATTTCGTTTGAGCACGTATGGTGAAAACATCGATAAAACAACGGAAGGCAGGAGACAGTGCAACGATTATTTAGACAGTTTAATGATTTTACGGATTTTGCGACGTTAAGATTGCCAATGGGCTTCATTTTTTGAATCCAATAGAATTTCGGACGAACTATAGCTCAGAAGGAAATCATATGCAATGCAAAAACTGGAGATGCATCTGCCTGTTGCCTGCATTTGCCAAGGTTGTGGTTAAAATAACCGGGCGCTGAATAATTTATGCCGCAAGTGTGCACGAAAATCCGTGTTTTGGCACCACTGGAATCACCGCTGTCGTTAAAAGGTAGGTTAAACAGCAATCAACAATAGAAGGATGCACGTGTCAAGATCGTTAAAAAAGGCAGGCATAAGAACTCCTAATTCTAGCAAATGCAGGAACACCAGGACTCTATTGGCCTTAAGTGATATGAAACCGGGAGGCCTGCTAACACTTTTTGAGGTCGAACCGGCAAACCCCACATGTGGATCCCTCTAATCCAAATCGTAACATCGCCGTTTAAGTAGAAGAAGAAACAAACCATTCTCTTAACAATGCATCTTGCCGTAATTGCCAACATTAATATTTAAGTCTTCAAATCGCTTTATTCGCCGAAAGCCTTCTTAAGTTGTTTAGAATTTTTCTTCCGTACAATTCACTGAAAATATGTCGCTCTGCCTAAAGATAAATTCAGTCTCATCACAATGAACTAATGCCATTCCATCAACTTTGTAAATCAAACAAAAGGCCCCCATTCTTGAAGATAAAAACAGCGCAATGCACGAACCGATTTTCCGTTGAATCATAGAAAACACTCTTAAGTACGTAAAAATCCTTTCAAAGCACTCGCATCCCATTTTCCGTAATTGAAATCACTTCAAGTACTTTTCGCGATTCTAAATCGCGTTGCATTTCGAATTCCTCTATATGCTAATGTAATTATCCAAAGTACATTCTATTGCCATCACCAGCATGAAGACGGGGATTCCTTATTCTTGGCTCGCTCACCCATCAGAGGGACAACTAAGGATAAAAGTAATAATCTAAAGACATAGACAACCACAAGAATTTCCACTACTTTCCCCATCGAGTCGTGGTATATCTTTCGATGCGATGTGAAATATAAAAAACAAAAAATTCTTGTTGAATACTTATTCAATTTCTGTAGAAGGACATCCACATCACCATCATCGGCTTGGTCTCGTCAAAAGAAAGAGTCGTGGTGCGTTGTGGGAATCATTATGCGGTTTTGCATTATTTTGTATTTTGCGGTTTTTATATCTTTACTTTACCCCCTCGGGTTTTATTCCTAGCAAATCATGTCCGCTTGCCCAACCGTCCTTATTAAATTCCTTTTCTCTTCGGGTGCTCCTTTATTTTATTTTATTTTGTTGCCTTGTAATACTGCACTCGACCGAGAGTCGTTTGAAATTATTTTTTAATGCACTAAAAGTCATTTGCATCCAATTTCGCATTAGCTTTGACTCTAAAGGTACTTTGCACATAAAAGTTAGTCCTTTAGTCCATCCAGAGTCCAGTTCAGCCCGCCTGCGCGCGATGAAAACGAGAGCATTATAAGTACTCTGATAGTGAGGTGTGGTGTTCTGGTAGAGTAGCGGTCGTGATAATCATAGTTGTGCGACATAAAACAAACATTAAAAGTGTCATCGTGTGTTCTGTTATATGTAATTGTACAACGACAGGGAGAAAGGACAATACGCTAAGGACAAAGTTTTCTCGTCAAAAAAAGAAATAACCAGAAACAGAGAAGTGAAATTAAGGTTTTGTTTGAATGGAGCACCAAAAAGCTGTTGTACATCATTTTGCATAATTTTCTAATGGAAAGCTGTGCCATGCTCCTTTTCCGTTTAGTCCACTTCCTGGAGTCAATCACAAAAACTAACAAAATTGCATAACAAAGTGGGTTAAGTTAAGTTGATGATACACTCTGGCACAGCTAATCGCAGTGTAATGTAAATTGCACAACCAATCGCAGAGGTATGTTCGGTTAATTGAATTTTGAGGTGTACTCGTAAATGTCAAAACCATCCGCAGTAACATGGAATCAATTTGGCTATCTGGTGGAGATCGAAATCTCCTGCGAAGTCATACAGACAGAGTCTGCCATTCAATACGATTGATATCTAAATCCCTCTAGATGTCGGCGCACCTTCATTTGATTGGCTTAATACGTATTCCTCGATCGAGTTGGCAATCAATCCAGTTGAAGCTCTCGCGGCAATCTTGTGGCAGTGGCCCGAGTTAATCCTCTGAATGTGGTTGAGTCGATGTGACATTCACTTCTTTATCACTCTTTTGCATGACTTCGTTAGGAGCAATGAGAGAGTGCATATAATTTGAGTTCTGAGATTCTTTGAAGCGAACTCTAAACTGGATTTAGTATCCGGATGGCTTTGCCTGGCTGCGCATATAAATATAAAATTTAGAATGAACGAAGAAGTTATTGCAATTCTGCGATATAAAATTTCTTTTATGAGATAAATGAATTGAATAGTTGGTTGGTTGGTTGGTTGGTTTCGTTTCCTGACGAGGGAAAAACACAAATAACGCATTGAGCGCCGTTTTGATACCGCAACAAACGGGACCTGAAATTAATGGGGGAGAAGATGATGAAAACCAGCCTCTGGAGTTGAGAAATTTGATGATCTTGTTGAAATGGATGCTTTGGATGGCCGAAAGGTCATCGTAAAAGGGATGACCTAGAACGCGGCGTCTGGTTTGGCTAGGGCCGGACACTCACAAAGAATATGCAGCAGTGTTTCACTCCAGTTTGTGTCAGCGCAGCTACGGCAGTATGTGTTATGGGTGATGCTAAACTTGGCTGCGGGAGTTCCTAAGGGCCAATGGCCCGTACTAATTGCCCTTCGTCTGGAGACATCTTCACACGTTCTGGCTAAGAGGTTGTTTGTTCTTTCATCATCGTAGGTTGGCCAGATCTTCCTTGAAATGACACAGTTCGTCAGGTTCATCCATCTAGTCTCAGCCCTTGAGGCGAAGTGCAGGAGGATTTCTCTCTTTACATATCCCAGCTGAGGGAGACTTCCTCCGCATGAGACACGCACAGAGCAGAGCCACGTCTGGCAAGTTCATCGGCTTTCTCATTCCCTTCAATGTTCCTATGGCCGGGAACCCAGACGAGACTGCTATCAAGCCAATGACGAGCCCTGTTCAGTGTCTCCCTGCATTCCACAACAAGCTTGGACATTGAATTAGTTGAACCAACAGCCTTTATCGCGGCCTGACTGTCGACAGAGATGCCTAATTTTTTCTGGGTGTCACTATATTGAGGAGCAGTCTCCACACCTCCTTAATTGCAAGCCAACCAACGAACATACCACGTCGAGTTAATCGGTTCTCGTCAGATCACCGCAATTAAACGACCGACAGTCCTATCTACAGAGTTGAGGTAGATAATACATACGTGGTATCACAATGGACCTAAATTGGTCTAAGTGTGTCGGCTTCTGCCGACAGTCACCTAAACCTAACCTAACCTAACCTAATTGCAAGTACTTCTGCTTGAAAGACGCTGGCTGCGTTGGGAAGGCGAAGAATTTTAGAGATGTCTAGTTCTGTTGAGAAAATACCTGCTCCTACTCCACACCTCATCTTGGAACCATCTGTGAAGATGCATAGGTATGTCGAATTGTCCTCCCATTCTCATCTAGAGGGGAATCTAACAGGGAATTTTTATGGAATTTGAGTATGGGTATGGAAGGGAAAGTAGAATGCTGGCCCTTCGGACCAATGTTTAGATTCCTTCAATCTAACAGCGCTACACGCTGCAATGTTTTTTATATGTAGATCCACTGGCAGAAGAGAGAATCACATTGAGCGCATCGGTCGGACTTGATCGAAGGGCTCCTGTGATTCCAATTCCAGCTGTTCTTTGGACTCTTCTTAAATTAATGACGTTATAGGCTTTGCTTAAGGCGGGCCACCATACCAGTGATCCGTAGGTGAGGATGGGACATCCAACGAACAATCTTTGGTTGAAGCCCCCACTTCTTGCCGAAAGTTTTACTACAGGCGTATAAAGTTTTGCTTGCCTTCCGCACTCGGTGTTCGATATTGGACTTCCAGTTAAGTTGAGGGTCAAGCATGACTCCAAGGTATTTTCCGCTTTTGGATAAAGGAAGATTTTGGATATTTAAGCGGGGAAGTGAGAAGGTTGGTATTCTGGTTTTGGTGGTGGAAAGCATGAGTTCAGTTCTGTTTGGGTTAACGCTAAGACCATAACTTGTAGCCCAACCGCCAATCTTTCCCAGTGCTCTTTTCATGATTTCACTTATCACGTTCGGAAACATTCCTGATACTAGAACAACTACATCATTCCCATACGCAACGACTTTGATACCTTCCCTGTCGAGACTTGACAGGATTTTGTTAAGTACCATAATAAGAGAGGCGAGATCACCCCACCTTGAGGTATTCGGTATTCCTCTGCTTACTGATTTGGTTAGAAGGGTGTTACCAAGTTTTGATTGAATGATCCTTGTTTTGAGCATGGAAATGATCCATGAAGTGACGAAATCCTCCACACCTAGTTCTAAGAGAGATGCCTGGATCGATTCAGTGTGGACGTTGTTAACAGCGCCCTCTATATCTAAGAAGGTAGCTAATGTATTTTGGTGATGGGAGAGTGACCTTTCAACTATACGCACTACTTCATCAAGAGCGGTCTCCGTTGACCTGCCCTTGAGGTATGCGGGCTATGAATTACATAAGGGAGACCTTTCGAGACCTGTTCTTATGTGAAGGTCAAGTACACGTTCGCCACGTTGGGGGAATTGAATAGTACTGTTAGAAGAAACTGACTGTTAAGAGAAACTATGTATTAAACAGTCCTACCAAACTTGGGTTGGGTAAGCTTTTAGCTTAGGCAAGATTATTTTTTTAAGAGCCTTCTTCATCTATAACGAGGTGGTATTTGTTACATTTACAAAAGTTGAAGCCGCAAAGATCCACAGAAAGCCATACAATTTTTCTACGATTCTTGCAATCTTAAGCGCGGAATGGGTTCTCAGTCAATGCTCTCAAAACTGCGGTTGTTTCTCTTTATTTATTTATTTATTTATTTATTCATTAAATTCTTATGCACATTAAGATATGTTGTCTATAATCTAGTGCTAAAAAACGAGAAAGCTAGAGTAAAACAATTTTATTTTTAAAGATATTTGACAAAGATTGCTAATCAATATAGAAGCATAAAGATATATAGATAGAGAAGAAAAAAAAGGGGGAAAGTAGAAAATAGTAAAAAAAAAAGAAAAAAAAGAGAAATGGAGAAAGAGAAAGGAGAAAAGAAAAGAAAAAGATTATTGGGGAAAATAAAGTATAATTTTGCTCTTAAAATTTTAGTGGGGGCATACACCCCCATTTATTCAGCTTAATACAAGCTATTTAGGTCTTAAAAAACTAATTACACTAAGACTTACAGCTAGGGCTTAAAAACTACTTAAAACTAAATTAGGTGGATGGTGAGGGATGGAGGAGGGTAGATTTGAGGGAGGAAGTGCAGTGATTAAAATCAAAGAGGAGGTGGTTAGAATTGACCTTCTGCAACATACGGGATATCGGCTCGTTCAAGCCGTACAACGTGCGACGGGTGGGAAGATAGAAAAGAGGAGGGGATCTTAAATTCCGAGGGTTAGTGTTAAAGGCAATGTAGTTCAAAAGATAGGAACAATCAACGGAGCCAGTGAGAAGACGATGTATAAACAGAATGTCAGCCACATCTCTTCTTTTTTCAAGGGTCTGAAGGTTTATTAAATTAAGGCGTTCGTGATATGGTGGAAGGATAAGGTGATTATTCCACGGGAGCCCACGAAGAGCAAAACGGAGAAATCGACGTTGAATGCTTTCGATTCTTGTAATGTGGACCTGGTAGTATGGTGCCCACACTTGGCTAGCGTACTCTAGGAGTGGGCGGACGTAGGTAATGTAAAGGGATTTTGTCACGTAGGGATTGGTAAATTCTTTAGACCACCGTTTGACGAAATCAAGGGCTGAGTTAGCTTTATTGATTATCTCGTCAATATGTGACCGAAAGTTAAGCTCTCTGTCACGGTAACAATGGGTTGGTTGTTCAAATAGTAACATCTGGGGGAGACTGAATCCGTTAACGTGAAAAAGTAAGAGATTCACATTTAGCAATATTCAGCTCCATAAAGTTTTTTTGACACCAGACCGAAAAACTATTGAGGTCTTGTTGAAGAAGATCAGAGTCGTGTGGAGAAGAAATGATTTTGAAGAATTTAGCGTCATCGGCATAGAGGGAGATGGAGGAGAAGTTGATGACGTTGTCAATATCATTTATAGCCAGAATAAAAATCAAAGGTCCAAGGTGGCTACCTTGTGGAACACCAGATGTTGCTTTAAAAGGCAAAGAGAGAACAGAACGAAAACGAACATTATAAGATCGGTTCTCAAGGTAAGAAGAAAGCCAATTCAATAGTGGGGGATCGAAGCCAAGGAAGGAGAGTTTGAAAAGAATCAAACGATGAGATATTTTGTCAAACGCCTTACTGAAGTCAGTAGCGATTAAATCCACTTCATTGCCACTTTCTAAAGCAGAAAGTGTAACGGAGACAAAGTCAACAAGGTTGGTGGTTGTGGGTCTACCTTTAAGGAAACCGTGCTGAAGGGGGGAGATAAGAGGCTTGCACTGAAAGGATAATGAATCGTACATCATACTTTCGAAAACCTTGGGTAAATGCGACAGCTTGGCAATAGGTCGATAGTTAGATACGTCATTCTTTGGCCCTTTTTTGTGAACAGGTGAAATGAAGGACGTTTTCCAGATTTTAGGAAATTTCCCAAGAGATAAGGAATGTTTAAAGAGATTGGCAATAAAAGGTGAAAGAATCGCAGAACACTTTTTGAGAAGAATGGCTGGAAGGCCGTCTGGGCCGGGTACAAATTCATCATTGAGATGAAGAAGTCTGTCGCACACCGTGGAATGGTCAAAGGTGGGTAAAATGAATGGGCCAACGGTATAGTTTTTCAGATAACTGAAGTAGGAGTGATCCGGTTCAGGGCAGTCGTCAGTGAAGGACTGCTTGAACACGGTAGCAAAAGAGTTTGCGATTACAAATGGGTCCGTTAAGGACTCGCCTTCAAACAAGAGTGAGGAGGGATATCCATCAGATTTCCTTTTATAATTAACAAAATGAAAAAATGACCGTGGGTCCTTGATGAGGTTAGCTTGAGCATCAGAAAGATAGCGTTGATAGAGACAGTGAAAAAGGTTAGAGAACTGTAAGTACGAACCGAGATAATTCGAATAATCTGTAGTAGTTCTGGTTAGAAGATAGATCGCCCATAGTTTGTTACGTTTATTACGAAGTGAACGCAGTTTCCTATTATACCATGGAGGGGAAGATGGTGAGATTTTATGACGCGAATAAGGAACGAATAAGGAAATGCATTTAAAGATTTCGTCATAAAAACGGGTGGCAGCTTCATCAACGGATAAGTTCGAGAAGTTGAGTTCGATTCTGCTCAGAAAGTCATTGATCTTTCGGAAGTTAGCTTTGTGGAAGTCGTAGGAGTACAGGTTAGTTGGAGGCAGGGATTGGGAAGAGGGGTGATAAAAGAAAGAAAGGAGCAGAGGAGGGTGGTAAGCGTCAATAGTAGAAAGGTGTAAAGAACTTTCAATGGTTGAGGAGTTTACAGGGTCAGTTGTGAAAACAAGATCCAACTGTCGTCCCATATAATTTTTAACACCACTGACTTGACAAAGCCCAGAATCAGTTACGCGGTCGACAAAAAGGCATTCCTTACTAGATATCGGGTTTATTGGGACGAAGAAAGATTGATCTTCCGACAAGCTCCACTGTAGATTAGGGAGATTAAAATCGCCGAAAATTATGATTTCATCGTTTGGCTTACAAGTATCAAGTAAATGGTCGATGGCATCCACGACGAGTTGGTAGGATTCGATGGGTTGAGACGGACGTATGTAGAAGCACATTACGTAGAGAGAACGGTTAACGATCGAGATTTTTACTACAACAAAATCTAGAAGAGGGGAGGTTGATGTTGAGATGATGGAAGAGTTCAAGCTGTTATGAACTGCAATGAGAACGCCACGGCAGGGAAGTATGTCTAGAAGACAAGTGACGTTATCATTACGAAAGACGTTGAAAGATGCTGGAAACAACTCTTGGTTTAAGATATTCGGCGAAAGATTAGTTTCGGTAAGAACATAAACATCAAAAGGAAGAGTGTGAGTACGACGGAAAACTGCGTGAGTTTTGGTGCGTAGTCCTCTTACGTTTTGATAGTAGAAGGATAGAGGCAATTTCAGATCTGAGGCGGCCAAAGGTGTTTTAGGGACGAAAAAAATTAATGTGATCAACTCGGTTACGTTGAAGATATGAGATACGTTTGGAGTTAATATGAGAAGCAAAAGCAGATAGATCCTTAGCCACATTAGTAGAGGAAATGTTAAAGCTTTCATGGAAGCGGGTGTAAATATCACGGAGTGCAGTGGGATCAGTTGGGAGGCCTTCTTTCTGAATTGAGATTTGAATATTCGTCTTAGTCTTTCCGTCAATGCAGATTGATTCAGGTTTGTCATGCAAGTAGGCAAGGTATAGGCGAACGTTTTCAAAGAGTCTGTGGTCTCGAAGCCGAGCCAAAACGTAACGGCCGTCGAGGTCATTGTTCGAGGACGTAGGGGTAACAAATTTGGATGTTAGTTTGATGGTTGGGGGAAGTAAAGGATCGATAAACGCTTCAGAGGTTGGGGTTGGCGTGTTAATATGGGAAGTCAGGGCAGGATTGAGAATATGGGAGTGAACGAAATTCGGGTAATTGGAGGAAGTTGTAGCAGAAGTCGAAGGGTCAGTGGAGTTTGGGGTCAAATTAAAAGATACCCGTTTTGGTTGAAGCCCTGGAGACGTCGAGTTGGTCATGGGTCGAGTGGAGGAACTGTGAGGAGATGTCAGCTTAGAGGAATTAAGGGAGCGAGGAGTAGATATTTTGGGGGCGGGTTGAGGAATGGGTATGGGTTGACGGAGTTGAGCGGAGAATAATGGAAAAGTTCCAGCTTTGAAACTCCAGTTAGGATCGAGGTTACTGTTGGACATGGGGTTATATGACTTACGTTTAGTAGGCTTAATGTTATACTTAACGCTATTGGATCCCATTCTAGGCCGAACAACTCCTGCGTTAGACCATTTCGCGATGGACATATCTCCTAAATTCACTTCGTTGGAGGGACTCGAAAAAAGCCAGTTGTATTTCGAGGGTATGTCGAGTTTGAAACTACTGCTATTGGACTTAGCCGGGGAAATCTTCTGACAGTTGGCAATGGTGATAGAGAATTTCAGCTGGAAATAGTTCTTCAACCAAGAGGCGTCAGCGTGCCGGGGGGCGCATTTTATGACGAATGAATCGTCTTTTTGAATTTTGTCCAGCCTTTTGTTCCAATCAGCCAGTGTCCATAGCGTGCCGAATCGGTTAAGGTAGATCGGTGTGGGTGGTCCCTTGATGGCGGCTGGAGTTGTGATAGGAGTGGGCTTGTCCAAGGCTGTTATGGGTGATTTTAAAGTCCCAGGTAGCGTTAGAGTTGTTGTGGTCGTCGTGCAGGTCGGGTGATTATTGGAAATTATTGGTTCCAAGTGAATAGTTGGGCGAGCAAGTGGAATTGCAGTTTGGGGCGACGTGATGTTCAGCAGCTCATCGAGTATGGAAGTGTTATTGTGTGGTTGCTGGTAATGGTTGGACTCCAAATTGCTAGAAACACATCTTATCTCCTCCGCAATATCCATTACAGCTAACTTAATATGGGCCGATTCTTCTCTGAGAGACCTTAAATTAGCTTCTACTACATCCAGGTGTTCATTCTGAACGATCGTTGCAGCAGCCAAAGATTTAATACCAGCTGTGTGGATCGCGTTCGATTTATCCGCAGCGTGTCCAAGGACTGTTAAATGGTCACGCATGTACGTATTAAGTTGAACCATTTGGGAGTTAAGCGTTGAGAGGGGAACGGAAAATTTCGACAGCTCATTGTTGAGGTGAGTTGTGGTAACCAAATCTTGTGTCCTCTTTAGGGTTGATTCGTTAATAATTGCAAGTTGCTTCAAACAGGATTTGAAGTAAGACTTGCTTATTTCACTCGCGCGCTCTACAGTACTCATCAATTGTCTTGGATACCTCATCCAACTTCGAGAATTGATTTATCACTTTTTTGAATGAGCGGTTCATGTCAATTAGCGTATTGTTGGTTGAGTCGTTATGGCATTTGATCGCGAGCATCACATGCGAGAGTGAAACTACTTTGCACTCATCGCAGAAGAAAAGAAAGTTGTTCGCAAAGTCCCTTACATAGATCGCGGATCTTTTGCCAATACCGGTACAGAGGGGGTGAAACAATTTCCCACAAAGGCCATTGCAGGCAATCAGATCAGAGTTGTTATTATCAGCACAATTGCAATTGGCACACGATTTTTCCATTTTTTTAGATTTTTTTTTCTGTTTTTTATTTATTTTTTTTTTTTTTTTTTTTTTGTTTTTAGTCAACGAACAGTGGAAAACGAAGGTGGAGCACTAGGGTAAACGCACTTAGACAATTTATGATGCGTCAGCGCACTGCTTTGAAGTTGATTAATTGGGTCAAATAATGTTACGCGATCAAAGGCAATAACCGAGTAATAGGTGGAAGGCAATGAACAGTTAATGGGTAGAAATTCAGGGGAAATTGCAAGTACGCAAATAAATTGGAATTAAATTTATTTAAACTAGCGAAGCGGGAGCAACAGAAATACACGTCCGAACGATTGGTGGTAATAACTGTGAAAACTGTGAAAACTCGCAGTATCTTCCACTTCTCTTATGTGACGCGGCATAGAATTCTATAAGCGGGTGGAATATACAAAAAACTGACGCTGTGATGTAAGGGAACCATGGTGCGGATGGGTAAGCATTCTTGACCTTTGCGAAGTTGCCATTCTAATAATTTCATGAAGTTCTTGGGGTTGACGATTAAGCAGAATGTTTGAGAGCTTCGTTAGGGGATGGAACTTGAGAAGGTTTTCAAAAGACATGTTGGAAAGCTGTTTAGAGAAAGAAGACGCACTCTCGTATCGACTTAGGCCGAAAATATAGCGTATTAGACTATTAAATGCTACGTTAAGTCTTCGTTTGCTCACAGAGTTACAAATGGCATATATTTCGCAACCGTATACCATTGTGGGTACGACCAGCGTTTTAGCCAAAAGCATACGTACTCTCAAATCGGTAAAGGATTGTGTGACCGACCCGCATAGTAGGAAAAATACCATATGTTTTACCCACAACTGTATTTATATGGTTGTTCCAGGTTAATCTGCGGTTAAACACCATGCCGAGGTTTTTTGCGGTTTCGACATATTTTACAGAAGTGTTATTCAAGCTTACAGGAGGAAAGTACGAGAGGTTGACAATTTTTTTGGATATAACAAGACACATAGACTTCTCAGGGTTAGTAATAACCTATTCTGCCGAGACCACCATGCAATGTCTGCAAGATCTTCTTTAATGCAGCTTACTCCGTGCTCAATAAGACCTAGTGGACAACTTAAATAAATTTGCACATCATCGGCATACATTAGAATAGAACAATATTTAGGAATAGATGGCAATTCGTTTGCATAGAGCGAGAACACAAGTGGGCCAAGGATTGAACCTTGTGGGACCCCACGTAGGGTTGGAAGGAGATCTGCCAATTTGTTGTTTGAACTTCCTGCATTCGATCTGTGAGGTAGGAGCATACACGCTTTACAGCACAGGATGAAAAGTTAAAGTGTCGGAGAAGTTTTCTATAATATAAAGGTAGCAGTCTCTGAAAGAGTTTAATTATCTTAATAAATTTCTCTACAGTAGTTATGTATTGTCAGCTGAGGCTAAAATCAAAGTAAATAGTAAACATTTCTGGACCTTTATTAAAAATAAGCGAAAATGCATTGGCCTCCCAAACTGTATGCAATATCTTGAAGAGGAATCGACCGATAATGCCACCATTTGCACATTTTTTGCAAATTACTTCAAATCCGTGTATTGCCCATCCTCTGGAGTTACTCATCAAGATTTCAGTTCTTTAAATCAGATTTCTGTAGGAAATCTGCAGTTAAGCCCAGCGGATGTTTTTAGTGCCTTAACAGGTTTGGATGTAAAAAAGGGTGTCGGTCCAGATGGGATCTCTCCCATTTTTTTGAAAGGATGTGCTACATCACTTGCATTACCATTATGTACTATTTTTAATATATCCCTTAGGACTGGCATTTTTCTTAACGAGTGGAAGGTGTCTTACATATCACCTATTTTTAAGGCCGGATCCAAGCGTGAAGTTACTAACTATAGGCCTATATGTAAGCTATCAGTTATTCCCAAGATTTTGGAAAAGATTGTGTGTAGTAAATTAAATTTCTTTGTCAAGGAAATCATATCCGATTCTCAACACGGTTTTGTTCAAGGCAGATCCACAGCCACAAACCTAGCAATCATGTGCGAACAAATTGTAACAAACTTTGAACGCGGTTTTCAAACTGACATAATTTTCACCGACTTTGCTAAGGCCTTTGACAGAGTAAATCATAATGTGCTGATCCAAAAACTAAAATGTATTGGGTTCGGCTCCCACCTGTTAGATTGGATATCGTCATACCTAAGAGACCGAATTTAATACGTTAAGATTGGTGGTTGTCTTTCGGAGACTATCTTTGCAACATCAGGTGTCACATTGGACCATTGCTTTGCGTCCTCTTTGTTAATGATATTCCGTCTCGCATTCGTAATTCCACCTGTCTTTTATTCGCTGATGACTTAAAAATCTTTCACTGCATTCAAACTGCTGAAGATTGCTTGCTTCTTCAAGATGATCTTAACAGCCTAGCTAGTTGGTGTCAACGCAACCTTCTAGATTTAAACGTAGCTAAATGTCAAACACTTACTTGCGCAAGATGCATTGGTCCAATATCCTTCAATTACCAAAGTAATAATGTCCAGCTTGAAAAAGTACATCAAAAGTTGGACGCACAACTCACTTTTAAGCCTCATATTGACTACATTGTGAGTAATGCTTTGAGAATGCTTGGTTTTATTAGGCGTAATACGAAAGAATTCTCTGATCCTTACGCACTGAAGGCTTTGCATTAGTAAGATCGGTATTAGATTATTGTAGTATAATCTGGAACCCTTACTGCCAAAACCAGTCCTACAGGATAGAAAGGATGGAAAAATGTTTCACTAGGTTTATTTTTAAAAAGCTTAGGTGAAATATAGAAACTCCACCCTACTTAGCTAGATGCCTTCTCTTTAATATACTCACTCTTGAAAATAGACGCAAGTATTTCAGTATAATGTTTATAAGAGATGTAATTAATTACCACATTAAATGCCCCTGTTTACTTGAACGGATTAACTTTTTCTTTCCTGAAAGGAATTTGCATATGAACTTCCATCTTCGAGGTCGGTTTCACAGAACAAATTATGGCAGTAATGAACCGATTGAGCGTTGCACCAGCGAATTAAATTTAGTTATTGATTGCATTGATGTTTTTGGAAACTATTCTAGAAATATTTTAAATCATAGTAATAGACTTAAGTTCATAATTATAATAGTTTTTAAGTTGTCTAATTGAGTTTTGTAGCTCTAATTGATGAAACAATAAATAATAATAATAAAAATCGAGTGGTCAACCATGTCGAAAGCCTTTGAAAAGTCGAAAAGCGTTAGAAAATTAATATAATTTGTATCCATGGCTTGTCGCAGATCTTCGGTGACGCTTAATAACGCTGTGATACAACTATGACCTTTTCGAAAACCATATTGCTTAGATGTCAACAAATTTGAACGATCGAGATATACGGTAATTTGATTTTGCAAAATTCTTTCAAAGACTTTAGATAAGAAAGGTAAGATCGCAATGGGCCTTAATTACGAAGAGGAAAAAGCTGATCTGGTTGACTCAATGCTAAAAGGCCTCATAATCCAACTAGCCAATGAAGCAAAATATTTGGAATTCATACTGAATAGCAAACCTCCTTTGTCCAAGCATGATGAGTTGAAGACTTCCAAAGCGCTGTCAGTTTTCTGGCAGTGTAAGGGCGTATGGATTTACACGGCTATGATAAGACCATCTGTAGCATATGCGTCGGTTGTTGAGTGGAATCTTTCACAGCGCTAGCTGGGTTCATCCTGATTGTGTTTCCATACGTGCAGCTGAATATATATGTATTATGTAAGTATGATTTTTTTAAATCTGTGGCATCGTAACTACGAAGCACTCGATATAAAAATACTCAATTTAACGCGTTTTGTAAAAAAAAATACTAAGTGAACTGAGGCTGTGAAAATTGCATTTTGAAGTTAAGTTGTTAAATGAAACGATCTGGATACAAAGGTTAGAAGAGAAAGTTTATTCCTATATACATTAAGAGTTCAGTACTTATATTGTAATTCATAATAATAGTTCAGTGTGTTCTACAAGTAAAATTGTAGGCTAAGTTAATCGTGTATTCTTAGCAAAAGTCTTATAAAAAACTATTCATTGTTGTTTTGTTTAGAGCTAATCGAACTTAGAAATTGAAAACAATCAGCTTTAAAAGTTTCTGGTGCGAAGGTCATCTGAATGACCGCTTTAAATATGCCGTCGCCGAAGCATGTCTTTAACGTACAAAAATAAGCGTGTTGCTACTTCCATGATTTAGGAAGAAGAAGAAGATGCCATCAACTATTTTTCATTCTACTCTTAAATTACTCATACCTCTTCGAAATGAACCTGAATAATACTTTTGCGTGTGGACAGTTTTGCACGAACCCTCATAATATTTTTTTTTTATTTTTTTCATCCAAAATGTTGTACCTATTCCCGACAACAACAGCTAGCATCCAAATAAGCTAGCAGCAGTTTCTAGTTCAATCCTATCAGCCATCTGCTCAAACATTCTCCAAACGTGCAACATTCGAGCTGATTTAAGCTAAAAACAAATCCAAATGTACATCATTATGGTCAGGACTTACCCACGAAAAAACATATAAAAAATTAGAAAGGATCTTAAACAACAAAGAATGTTTTTATTAAAAACTTCACTAACAACAACTCGAGCTAACAAAACGACACCTAGAACTGCAGCTACAAATGGCAACTCCTTAATGCAGTTGACTAAACCCTCTCATTTATTTTAACCTTTTCGTGCAAGGCGCTAATATTCGTGAGAAAGCAATTTTCTCGTTATTGTTGTTTTCTCTTGTTTTTTGCATCCGTTTACAAATGACCAAAGAGATTCAGCTCCTGGAGCCGGGGGAGATGTTGGCGCATAACAAAAGCTTACACCTGTGCACCCGCTATCGTGGCCGTTGCTGTGTGCCGATCCGCATCACCTTATGACAGAACGAACATAATAATCCTTTCTTTGCTACAATGAGTAGTATAAACGTTTACTTCGTTTTTGCCTTGCATTCGTGTGGTTCTTTATTTTTATTTATTCCGTTCAAGTAGGGTAAGATTGATTTGTTTATCTTATGTAGGTGCTGATATTCTTTGGCTGAATCGTAAGATTTTCCAAAAATATTTTGTATCACCTCGACTTGTTTGCATATGCATATTCTAGCTAACCTGTAAGGGTAGCTTGTTGGTTGGAGCTTGGATTGGTGCAGGGAAATAACTTCACGGGCAATAGCTTCACCTCGAGTGGGCAATAACTTCACTTTTTTTTGTGAAGTTATTGCCCACTGATGGTGAGCAATAACTTCACCGTAAATTTTGTGAAGTTATTTCCCACCTATAATTTGAGAATTTGTCTATTATAACTAAAGACCCTTGCACCCACCCCAAATCAAACAGTGACCCCAAGCATGGGGGCAGCATGCCCCCCATATGCATTGAACTGTTTATGGGATTAGTTGCGAAATCGCAAGTAGATTCCATAAACAGTTCAATACCTATGGGGGGCATGCTGCCCCCCGCAACCCCCCTGCTTGGGGTCACCTAGGGCGTGTGATGCTGCATTGCCCTGGAGAGTAAGCAGCAAAAAACGTGCACCATGCTATTGGTGGAATGAGGACATAAAAACATAAGCGTGCCTAAAAGCCATCCGTAAGGTTCAACGATCTAGGGGGAGAGCTGACTTTCAGGAACACCTGAAAACCCTTAGAACAGCGAGACATGAACTTAAAATGCTATCAAGAAAAGTTAGGCAAAATGCTTCAAGCATATATGCAACGAAGCTGATAGGTATTAACCCTCGGGCGCAGTGGTTAGTGTGTCGGACTAATAATCGACCTGGTTCAATTCCCGCCGGGGCAAAGTAACATCTAGAGTTTTTTTCTTCTAAACCACTTCTTACGAACGTCTGACAAACACCCAAGAGTATCGATTGTCATGAGAAGCTTCTCAAATTTGCCGTTCGGATTCGGCTTGTAGGTCCCTTCCACTTCAAGAAAGTGATGGAGAAGCTAGGTTTTAAGCCCTGTATGGGCCGTTAATACCTATTATTTATTTTATTTTTTTACTAGCATACAGGATGGTTGGGACGAAGCTGAAGGGCTGTAGAACCTCCCCATTCAACATACCCAAGAATGTTGCGATCTATAGTAGAACACTTTTTCCCCAAAGGACAAGTTACTATATGCAGCATAATAAGAGAGGTTAATCGAGACGATATACCTGTTATTACTCTAGAGGAGTTGCTAAATGCGTGCAGAAGGATAGGTGACAACCTGACGGCAAGGCAATGAATCTGGCTGTTGGAAAGAGACCAAACCTCTTCATATCAACAATGCAGAGGTGCCTCGTGGAGAGAACCCTTCCTGAGAAATGGGAAATGCAGCACTTGCTCCTGCTTCCGAAAGGAGAGTAGCCTCCAGGAGAACCATCGTCCTACTGCTCTATATGCCTATTGGACACCATGGGAAAAATCCCCAAGAAGATAAAATATATAATAGACTACGCGCAGTACCGGAAGAGAAAGGAACCCTAGGTTAGGTTAGGTTAGGTTTATGTGGCTGTCGGCAGAAGCCGACACACTTAGACCAATTTTAGGTCCATTGTGATACCACGTATTTTTTATCTACCTCAACTCTGTAGATGGGACTGGCTAACGACACGCGGTTGTTCTCAAGCGGTCCCCCATCTACGTACTAACCGCGCCCAACGTCGTTTAATTACGGTGATCTGACGAGAACCAATTAACTCGATGTGGTATGGTCGTTGGTTGAAAAGAACCCTGTCAGACACACAGTTTGGCTTCAGAAGAGCGCGCTCTACTGTTGACGCTATAAGCAGAAAGTGTCATCAGTGGAGTACTGTGCAATAGTAACGCTGGATGTTAAAAACGCCTTCAATTCCTCGAACTGGTTATTCCTAAGAAGATCTCTCCCCAGAATGGATACACCATATTACTTGCTGAGGATAGTGACGGACTACTTTAACAACAGGAAGCTAAGGTATTATACCGACGAAGGAGTGAAATACTACAATGTTACTGCGGGTGTCCCACAGGGACCGATACTAGGGCCGCTAACTTCCAGGGTATCACAAAGGGTATACATTGACCTAAGTGTGATGAGCGCAGGATTCTCTTGACCGGTCAACCCAGTAACCAAAACTAACCTAGGGCCGCTTCTGGTGAATATCATGTATAACGGAGTCCTACGATTAATGCTACCTCGCGGAGTATCGATAATCGGATTCGCCGATGACATTGCCATCGTGACAGTTTAGCTAAACAGATCCATGAAGTGGAATCAGCTACAAATGAAGCAATTTGCAGGATAAAACACTGGCTAGTATCCGCCGGACTAGAACTAGCCGACCATAAAACAGAAGCTGTCCTTTTAATGAGTCGGAAAATCAGCTCAGTCCTCCCTTACGCCGCCCTGGTTTGTGTGGGAGCACTACCGGCAAAAGAAACAAGCAGAAAGCTATTTATACAGGCTTAGTGCATTAAGGACGATCTCCGGTTTTCGGACGAAGCGGCCCTCGTCATAGCTGGAATGATACTCATAGACATTCTAGCGACATTCTTTGGCAATCCTCCGTTCCTAATAGACCATATGTTGCAGTCGGAGCACAATTGGATTGCAGTGAAGAAGAAGAAGAAGAAGAAGAAGAAGAAGAAGAAGAAGAAGAAGAAGAAGAAGAAGAAGAAGAAGAAGAAGAAGAAGAAGAAGAAGAAGAAGAAGAAGAAGGAGAAAAAGAAGAAGAAGAAGAAGAACAAGTTTCCCAAATGAGCTGCGGATAGTAGAAAAGCTAAGGAGAGCATCAGAAGTGTCAGAAGCAACTAACACAAGACAAGACCCATATCATGAATAGCTAACCAGCCCTGCGAGGAGAGTGGTTGAAGTCTGCTGGGTGTGGATTAGTACGTTAGCTCCAAAGTAGTCCCGCTTGTCCCTGTCTCAGACCAGAAATCAAACGTTTCATGGGTTACTACGTTCAGACAAACCGCGAGTGTGACAGGAAAAAGAGCTGGTGTCCCTCGGCTTATCAGATCACTTGAGAACATTAAGGCAGTGAGAGTCACAGTGACAGTGAACTCAAACCGGCATGTGAACATGTTGGAGGATTTTTTCATTCACGGCTTGTGAATTGGACTTAGGGGTCATTTGGGTCCAACAGGACGGAGTAACGGCTTACACTTCAAGGGCATCGATGGCTGTTTTGAGGGAACACTTCCCGGAGCGTCTCATCTCATTTAAAACCGATGCAGGCACTGTCCTTCTTAGCAATTTATTCAAATAATTTGTTTCACCCCACCCACATTTAGCGTCGTTTTAATTACATTTTCAATAAAAAATTTTTGACTGATGGACGGACATGGCAAAGTAAACAAAAGTGCCTTAAGTAGGTATGTGATATAAAGGGTCTTTCATTAGCAACTTGACAACTTCAAACTTTCAGTGTGAACGCACCCTTAAACCGATTACCGAACTGTCAATGTCAAAATATTCAGCAAAATCAATATTTTTGTTCTGATGAAGTACACGAAGGAACAACATTCACAAATAATTAAAATTTACTATCGAAATTCCGAGTCGCTGGTCGCAGCTTTAAGAGCGTTAACGCCAACTTTCGGCCGTAATTCTTGTCCCAGTAGACAAGAAATTCATAGTCTTGTAAAATAATTTGAGTCAGAATATTCGCTGCTTAATTTTGCCGTGCCAGTGACACAACCGTTTTGCTCGAGGTGTGGAAATACTTCTCAAGAATTGGGCCTCTCCCATACCACATTATGGCGAATTTTGTGTAAGGATCTTGGCCTACACCCTAACAAGATCAAGTTGACTCAAAAACTAAAGCCACTTGATCATATGAAGAGACACGTACGTTCTCGAATTGGGCTCTGGACATGATGGAAGAAAATGAAGAATTTCATCGCAAAATCATGTTCAGCGATGAAGCTCATTTTTGGGTAAACGGCTTCGTTAATAATTAAAATATCCGTTACTGGACAGGTTAGAACCCTCATGTGCTTCATAAAGCAGCTCTTCATCCCCAAAAAGTTACTGTTTGGTACGGTTTTCCTGCTGGGCCGTTTTTTGCGTCGATGAAAATGGCCGCCACGTTACGGTAAATGGTATTCGCTATGGAGAAATGTTGAAACGTTATTTCTTTGAGCAATTGCATGAATTAGACATCAGTGATATGTGGTTCCAACTAGACGGTGCCACAAGCCACACAGCGGTTGCAACAATCCAGTTACTGAAGTCTGAGTTCGGTGAACGTGTTACCTCGAGAAACGGACCCGTCTTTTGACCGCCAAGATTGTGTGATTAACCGCCTCTGGATTTTTTATGGAGCTACATTGAATCATTGGTCTATGCCAACAAACCGGCGCTGTTAGAGGAGCTCAGAGTCAATATTGAACAAGAAATAGCGGCCGTATCGGTCCAAATGTGCGGCCGTATCGGTCGAAATGTGCGGCCGAGTCATCGAAAATTGGGCTCAACGTATCGACGCACGGCTGCATACGTTCCCGTGGTGGACATATGAACGAAGTCGAAATCCATTCATAAATATTTTGATAGTAATTCAAGCCAGTACATTTTTTTTTTTAGATATCTCAAGTAGTTTGCATTTTATTTAAAAAAAAAAAGCTGTCAAATCCTTAATGAAAGACCCTCTAGTTTACTTGAAATCAGATAAATTGGAAAATTATGGAAGCCAGCATGGAATAATTAGTGCGCGTCTTAGTACCACAGACTACCTATACCTATGTATACGTAGTCTGTGCTTAGTACCAGTTTTGCCCACTCACGTCTAAAAGTCGCCTTTTAGAACTTAGTACTTGCAATGGATAGTCATTCCATCTATATTTGTGTAAGCATACCTTTACCAAACGACTTATTGCAAGTTTATATCCTAAAAAGAACTTATAGCGTATGTTATGATGCGTTCCGCATTCGTTCCATATGTTTTTGATTAAACGCCGCATTTGGTTTTCGGTTTTCTTCTCAGCGTTTTGCTACTTCCTTATTACCCGTCCAAGAGATAACCCAAATGAAAAAAATGCTTTATTTCTCCAACATTTCGAATTAAGTAAACACAAATTTGTATTATCCTTCATTTCTTTATTCTTTGAACTCACACCATCAATACCCGCCATCCGTTCCATTCCATCCGTTGTGTTGGCGCTCCCCTAACGCTGCTTCTGTTCTAGCAGCAGCTCTTTTGCCAACGACGCGACACCAACAACAACTACAGTGCTGTGGTCACTGCTGAAATGCTGTGCTGTCGAGGAAGAACTCCAAACCATTGAAAAATAAGCATCAGTGAGTGAGCGGACAGAGGACATGGTTTGCTGGAGGGGATTTAAAAATATCAGCTCGCGAATATTGTGGTGCACCACAATTTCTTTTCTCGGGAATTTAAGGAAGATTTTCGTTTTGCAGTACAAGAAGGCGGATATGTATTTCATTTCTCTGCAGTGGTGGATTAAAATGTCCCCCCCCCCCCATTTGCCATCCCCTCATTGTGTGCAGAGCAAGGCTATTTTGCTAAATTACGCCATTACAATGGTGATTTGTTTAAATGAAAGAAATTTTTGTTGCATAAATAATAGTGGCTTTGGCGGACGATGTGTGGGGGACGAGCGACCGAATCGGATTATTATTGCATGGCCACGATTGCAATGTAAAATCGGAAATTGCTTCATTAAGATGTTCATGGTGTTATTGTTCATTCATGCGGAGGCTACCTGTCGGGTGTAAGGTGGCTCTTTAGAACACTTAATGGGGTTATCTATCTGCCAAAGTGAACAGCAGCTGAGTGGTTAATTGGATGCATATTGCCATGAAATAGCAAGCACTGTGCTACATTTGGAATGTTGATATGATTTCAGAATTTGCTTCTACAGCTGCTCCGAATTTCGTTCACAAATCGCCCACTTGAACGTGATGCCGACCTAGGTGGTATCTAATGAATTTACAGCAGGAATGAATGGTCACTTACTTACTTACTTTGGTGGCACTATACAGTCCGGGTGGACCCGGGCCTCCACCAACACGCGTCTCCACTTCGCACGATCTTTGGCTAACCGCCTCCAGCTGCGCACTCCAAGTTGGTTGTGGGCCTGTTCCACTTGTGCGCGGCACCTAAAGCGAGATCTTCCTCTACTGCGTTGTACTTCCGGGTTGGTATCGAAGACTTCGGACCGGAGTGTTAGTGTACATTCGCTCCACATGTCTTAGCCATCTTAGTCGACTTATTCGTACTTTTCTGACCAGGGCGATGTCGCTGTACAGCTCGTAGAGTTCGATGTTCAATCTCCTCCCCCAAAACCGAAGAATTTTGCGTTCCAATGCTTTCGCGCCATAGAGACTGGGATGAGGTGGCGCTTACAGTCCGAGGCTTACCACGGCCTCAACCAACAAGCTCCAAGCAGATCGGTCCCTCACTAGCTACCTCCAGTTACGCACACCAAGTTGGTTGAGGTTGTTCTCCAATTGTGTGTGCCAGGGGTGGATTCGAAGACTCGTCGGGCTGGTGCGTTGTTGTCCACGTGTCCCAACCATCTCAGCCGTTGTATTTTTAGCTTTTTGGTCAGCGTCGCTGTATAGCCCGTATAGTTCGTCGTTGAATCTTCTTCTCCACACTCCATCGTCACAAACTGGACCGAATATCACTCGAAGAATCTTTCTCTCAAAGCATCCCAAAAGGTTTTCATCCGCTTTTGACAGGGTCCATGCTTCTGCACCATACAGCAGGACCGGGATGATTAAGGTCTTATATAATATCTCCTTGGTTCTTTGCGAGAGGGCTTTACTTCTTAGATACCTTCTTAGACCGAAGAAACAGCGATTGGCAAGAGTGATTCTTCGGTTGATCTCTGCGCCGATGTCATTTTGCGAAGTGATAGTGGAGCTCAGGTAGACAAAGTCTTTAACTACTTCGAAGTTGTATCTGTCCATCGTGACGTTTTGTCCAAGTCGCCGATGTTGAGAGTCCTTTCTCGTTGGCAGCATATACTTCGTTTTGTCCTCATTAACAGCTAGACCCATCTTCACCGCCTCCGTTTCGATGCAAATGCGCCACTGACAGCTCGCCATATTCTCCTAATAATGTCAATATCATCAGCAAGTAGGCAAGTAGTTGAACGAACTTTTGACAAATTGTACCTCTGGTGTTGGCTTGTGAGCAGGGCCGGCTCCAGACAAATAAGCGCCCTGTGCAAGATTTACAGAAAGCGCCCTATTTTGAGTTAGATTCTTCTTGAAGTTGCAATATTGCAAGTGATGTGAGTTAATGTGCAAAAATTCAGCACAGGTGTGATCGATGTTGCTATTTTGGGCTTATTTGGACAAGTTTTTTGTTTTAAATGCAAATGCGATTGCAATTTGGCGCCCTGTGCATTTGCACATCTTGCACATTTGCTTGGGCACAATTGATTCAAGAACGATGTTAAAGATAGTACATGATAGCGCGTCGCCTTGTCTCAAACCTTTTTCGACATCAAATGGCTCGGTGGTGTTCTTGCCGACTTTGACGGAGCAGCCAGATTTCTCCATCGTCAACCTGCACAAACGGACGAGTATGGCGGGCATGCCAAAACTTGATATGGCTTTGTATATACGCTATCATAGGCGACTTTAAATGCGATAAATAGATGGTGAGTATCGTTCTGAAATTCCTGGGTTTTTCCCAAGATCTGTCGGAGTGTGAAAATTTAGTCGATGGTTGACTTTCCTGGCCTTAAACCACGCTGATATGGACCGATCAGGTTGTTGGCGAAAGGTGCGAATCACAGCTGCCAAACTGCATTGATCAAAGTCCTTGAAGATATTAGGTGTGAAAATGACTTCAATAACGTTATTGTTCTCTGTCTGCTGGATTTCTCAAAGGCTTTTGACAGAGTAAACCATGAAGTTCTCTGTCAAAAACTGAAATACTATTTTGGCTTTCATGATAGAGCTGTGCGTCTGGTTAGGAGTTATCTGTTCAATCGCTGCCAAAAAGTCAAGATTGGCCAAGCAGAATCAGAGCCATCAAACTTAGCTACTTATGGGTGTTCCACAAGGTTCAATATTAGGGCCTTTACTATTCTGCACATCCCTAATGTTTGTTCAAATGTATCGCTGCACCTATATGCTGATGATGTACAAATTTACTTGTCCCGTCCGATTGGTTTACAGGAAGATCTTATATGTAGGATTAATGAAGATCTTACGGCAATTACCAAGTGGTCCATTGATAATGGTCTGACATTAAATCCGGCTAAGTCTCAACTTATTGCAATATCCAATTGTAAGCTTGACTCGCATTTCCAACATAAAATCCTTGTGGCCTTTAATGACATGGTAAGATACGTGTATGGCCTCCGGAGATACCAACACATCTCACATTACCATCAACTGGTCCTTGGATGCTCGCTACAGCAGTTTCTTGATGCAAGATGCTGTATATTTTTGCACAAAATCATTCAAAATAAAGCGCCTCATTACGTTTTTGATAAACTTTAATTCGCCCAATCTCTTAGAACTACTAATCTTATAGTACCGGCTTTCAACTACTTGAATTCTTCACGACTCTTCCTTGTCCATGCAACCAGGCTATGAAACACCCTTCCTACCGCCATTAAAAGAATACTTGGTACAGCAAATTTTAAAACTGCAATCTTTTCTTTCTTTCAATAAAAATAAAAAAAAAAAAATTATATTATTAACTTATATTATATTTTATATTTTATAATTATATTAATATTATCATTATCCGTATTGTTAAGTACTACAAAAGACTGATAGTCCAGTCAAATTAGCCCTTAAAATAGAGGTAAGGTTACATTAATTCCCATAGAGCTAAAAATTGGAATAATTGTTCAGAATACTATTATAAATGAATTGTGAAAAGTCCCCATCAATCCCCTTTGGCAAAAAATGTTATTAACGGTAAAAGTTTGCAAAAATAGGTTTTTCGCGTTTTTCAGCTAAACGGTGAGCTTTACAGCAAAATAGTACAAACAAAAATTGTAGATCATCCGATTCTCTACAAAAAATGTATTAACACTTTTTTCCATAAGTATTGCCATTTCCGTGATATAGCGGTTGAAAGAATTGAAAAAAAAAATTATTCGTAATATGCACAAGTTTCCACACCACCTATGAGGTAGTGTGCTTGGCGCTTTTTTTTAACGTGGTTTCCCCGGTAGGATTATTCCACGATCCATTGTGATCCTATTGAATTCAAATTGAGTATTGAAAATGATGAAAGCTGTGTAAATTATGTAATATGGGGGTGGCAATGGTGCAGTAGTAGTGTATTCGCTTAAGGAATGGAAGGTCGTGCGTTCGAATCCCGGCCAAGTTCATTACTTTATACCGAATACATGAAATCGTAATCTCCCTAAGTAACTTAGACACCACCCGTGGAGAAAAACCCTACAACTGCACCCAAACACTTCTTTCCTATCTCTCTATTCTTTCTAATACCAAGTAGCTTACACTGTGTTCTTAGCATTATAAGGGTAATGTAACAACAGAAAAAATCCCTTTAGCGTAAGCAAATTAAAAAAAAAAAAAAAAAAAAAAAAAAATAATTTGGAAAAATTATTCGTCGGATTCATAATAATCCAATAGAACTTCTAGTGTACTGTCTTCGTTTTCTTCTTCTTCTTTTTCTTCATCTTCTTTTTCTTCATCTTCCTGTTGGATACAAATATGTTCTAAAAGTGATGCATCATATGTCTCATCACTGAGATCTTAATTATTCTCATCTAGTATTGATTCAACATTGGAGCACGACTGTCCTTGACAATTGGTACATGCTAAAGAACAAAACAGTCCAACCTTTTTACAGCCGCATTTAGCATTGCAACCTTTTGCAAAAGATGGTGTTAAGGAGTTTTTCTGGTGCAGGTGGGAATAACGTATGAATTGGTTCCAATGCATTGTCAACTAACTTCCAACCCCAGTCTTCTGGATCCATTTTATTACCAAGCCACACTTGAACTTGATAATATACCCGGAATAGATGTTGTTGAGGTGAATGAGGGCAAAACCAAGTATATGCTGTCAAAAAGAAGGGACACACAACATCGACGAATCGGACAGACCGACAGAACGTCACGATAGACAGCTACAACTTTGAGGTAGTTAGGGACTTTGTCTACCTTGGCTCCGCTATAAATTCTGAAAACGACATCACATCAGAAATCAAACGAAGAATTACACTTGCCAACCGCTGTTTCTTTGGCCTTAGAAGCAATTGACTAGTAAGGCCTTGTCCAGAAACACTAAGGAGACTTTGTATAAGACCCTCATCATCCCAGTCCTGCTCTACAGCGCAGAAGCGTGGACATTAGCAAAAGCGGATAAAAATCTCCTTGGTCGTTTCGAACGCAAAATTCTTCGAGTAGTTTTCAGTCCCGTTTGCGTTGACGGGCTTTGGAGGAGGAGATTTAACACCGAACTCTACGAGATGTACAGCGACATCGACCTGGTCAAAAAAGTGCGAATTAGTCGACTAAGATGGCTAGGACATGTAGAGCGAATGGACACCAACGCTCCGGCCCAAAGAGTCTTCGATTCCAACCCGGAAGGACAACGCAGTAGAGGAAGACCTCGCCTTAGGTGGCGCGCGCAAGTGGAAGGGGATCTCAACCAACTTGGAGTGCGCAGCTGGAGGCAGTTAGCCAAAGATGTTGCTAACTGGAGAGGCGTATTGGTTGAGGCCCAGGCCCACCCCTGACTGTAGCGCCATCTAAGTAAGTAAGTAAGATGTTGTTAAGCAGCAGCAGAGGTTGGGGGAAGACAAGCTAATTGTACTTGTTTTTTATTATAAGTTTTTTTTGCAAAAGATAAGTATCGGAGTTTATCCAAGCAGATAACTTTTTTTGGAGCTCCGTACATATGTAGAAAGAAGAAAGCGAATTCCATTAGTAATTATAACTTCATGAGTAGAGTTACTATCTTTAAAAACTTCAGCACAATTAATTAAATTTTGTTTGTCGAACAATTTCAAAACCGTTGTTTTGCCCCTCTTGAAAAATGCTGATGTTGTATCGCAGCCAGTTATTGCGTGTAGAAAAAGTGTGATTTTGACATTTTGATGAATAAATATTTTTTTCTGTTGGAGTTCGAGCAGTAAGTAATACTAATATATATATAGCCACGAGTTGTCACTACGAAGGAATGCTTACGACTAACAGTAAACAATTTTTATTTTTGCTCAAATCTGGTTATTTTGTGGCCTAAGACCGGCCATTTACTGTACAAAATAACTGCTCCAAATTGGCGTTTCTATTTCAGTTTGCGCTGTTATTTTTTGTGTAGTGAATGGCGGGCCTAAATGGAAATAGGGGCGGAGTTTTTGACGTTCATTTATATCGTAAGAATTTTCTAATTTGTATTTATAAGACATACGGACTCATATGTTTACTCGTATAACGGTTCTAAAATGTATATAAAAGTACATTAACGTGCATATTACGAATAAATTTTTTTTTTAATTCTTTCAACCGCTATATCACGGAAATGGCAATACTTATGAAAAAAAGTGTAAATACATTTTTTGTAGAGAATCGGATGATCTACAATTTTTGCCTGTACTATTTTGCTGTAAAGCTCAACCTATTTTTGCAAACTTTTACCGTTAATAACATTTTTTGCCGAAGGGGGATTGATGGGGACTTTTCACAATTCATTTATAATAGTATTCTGAACATTTATTCCAATTTTTAGCTCTATGGGAATTAATGTAACGTTCAAAGTCTAATTTGACTGGACTATGAGTCTTATTTGTGAATTGGTTCTAAATAAATTGAAATTAAATTAAGGTTTTATTTGTATTTATTTGTATTTATTTGTATTTATTTTTGAACTTATTAATACACGATACTACAAGATTTATAATCTTAAAATTAAGTATCTAGTAATAAAACAAACAATTTTAGAGAAAAGACAACTTATGTGAAAATTGTTGAAAGTACATTTACAAACTAATTGATATTATTATTTTTTTTTTTTTATATTACATATGTATAAAGATCGTATTCTTAAATATTTCTTTGAATCGTAGGTTGATAGGTGTTGAAATATCCTCCTCTCGAACATGGGTAGTGAAGTTATCGTCTGCAATTCGACAGGAAGGGAATTCCAGAGTCGAATCGCTGACACAATGAAGGAGCGTTCTGCAATTGTGTGAGAAAAGCGTGGAAATATCAAGCAAACTCCTCTACGTGACTGAGAAAAATGTATCATTTCACTTAACTATACCGGACATTTGTTGTGAATAATAAAGGGTGATTTTTTTAAGGTTAGGATTTTCATGCATTAGTATTTGACAGATCACGCGGGATTTCAGACATGGTGTCAAAGAGAAAGATGCTCAGTATGCTTTGACATTTCATCATGAATAGACTTACTAACGAGCAACGCTTGAATTTTCAGTGAATGGGCCCTAGAAAAGTTGGCAGAAAATCCGCTTTTTTATCGACAAATTTTGTTCAGCGATGAGGCTCATTTCTGGTTGAATGGCTACGTAAATAAGCACAATTGCCGCATTTGGAGTGAAGAGCAACCAGAAGCCGTTCAAGAACTGCCCATGCATCCCAAAAAATGCACTGTTTGGTGTGGTTTGTACGCTGGTGGAATCATTGGACCGTATTTTTTCAAAGATGCTGTTGGACGCAACGTTACGGTGAATGGCGATCGCTATCGTTCAATGCTAACAAACTTTTTGTTGCCAAAAATGGAAGAACTGAACTTGGTTGACATGTGGTTTCAACAAGATGGCGCTACATGCCACACAGCTCGCGATTCTATGGCCATTTTGAGGGAAAACTTCGGAGAACAATTCATCTCAAGGAATGGACCGGTAAGTTGGCCACCAAGATCATGCGATTTGACGCCTTTAGACTATTTTTTGTGGGGCTACGTCAAGTCTAAAGTCTACACAAATAAGCCAGCAACTATTCCAGCTTTGGAAGACAACATTTCCGAAGAAATTCGGGCTATTCCGGCCGAAATGCTCGGAAAAGTTACCCAAAATTGGACTTTCCGAATGGACCACCTAAGACGCAGCCGCGGTCAACATTTAAATGAAATTATCTTCAAAAAGTAAATGTCATGGACCAATCTAACGTTTCAAATAAAGAATCGATGAGATTTTGCAAATTTTATGCGTTTTTTTTTTTAAAGTTCTCAAGCTCTTAAAAAATCACCCTTTACTATGCATCTTTAAAAGATTTCTGGAGGAGTAGTATTTATCCAGATTGATACCCAGAAGAGTAGAATTAAAGCGTGAAACACTGGTGTACCTACGGACATCATATATGTAACGCACACAATCATTAAACGCGACATTTAGTTTACGTTGGCATTCATAATCCATGGAAGGATAGATATTACAATTGAACGTAAAGAACGGAACAATCAGGCTTTTTACTAGACGCAGTTTCATGCTAGGAACCAGCAGGTGAGATGAACATCTTAGGGAACGAAGACCGGCGTAAACTTTCCTAATTGTATCAGAGACTGCATCACAGCAACTAAGGGATGAGTTAATGCAGAAGCCCAGATATTTAACCTTACGGACATACGGAATAGTTTTGCCACCTAGTTCAATCGCTGGAAAACCAAGTGAATTAACTTGAGATCTCGAGAGGATCATAGCCTCAGTTTTCCCTGGATTAAGCTGAAGTTTGTTTAATGTAGACCAGCTTTGAATTCTCCCTAGATCTTCGTTAACTCGAGCAACACAATCTTCCATTAAACCTATAGGTCGAGCTAGGTATATTGAGACATCATCCGCATACATCAGTACTTTGCAGTTTACAACCGATTCAGGAAGGTCGTTAATAAATATTGAAAACAGCAGGGGGCCCAAAACTGAACCTTGTGGCACCCCGGAATTTACAACCGATGGTAAGGATGTTTCACTCACAGTTTCGACAATCTGCACCCTATTTTTAAGGTATTCACTCAATAATTTAATGGCAGCAAAGGAAAAATTATACTTATATCTAAGTTTGGCTAATAAGATTGAGTGATCAATGCTGTGAAATGCTTTAGTGAAGTCCAGGAGGACCATAAGTCCAAAATTGCCAATATCAAGTGCAAAACGTAGATCAGAAGATACATTCGCAACTGTGATTTTTTCGAAAACCTGACTGCCATTGCGATAACATTTTATGCAAAGCTAGATAGTTTTGTATTTGTTTAGCAATCATTTTTTCCCAAACTTTGGATAAAAAACACAAAAGACTCGACGGATTCACTTTTTTGGGGATTGGTACAATAGTGGCTTTTTTCCATTGCTCAGGAAACTGACAGGAGTAAATACATGCATTGGAAATGTGCAACATAAATCTTAGTAATAAGGGTAAAATCAGCTTTACAAATTTTGGAGAAATGCCATTAGGGCCGAGAGCATTTGATTTGACTAGAAGACCCTCAGCTTTGAGGTTTCTTCAGAGATCTTTTGAGAATAATGAAGGATGAAGTCTTTTCAATAAATACGTTCTTTTAAGTGAGCGAATAGCAGCATTGACGTTATTACGAGCAACTGTGCACTGTCTTCTGTTAAACACTGAAGGGTTTCTTTTATATGTTTTATAAAAACGCTCTCTCTCTCTCTCTGATACGCAACTTGATATCATTGTTGTACCAAGGGCAGTGTTTCTGTTTAACCATTTTTGGTACTATAGGAACGTTGTCATTATATATTCTGATTATAATAGAATTAAATAGCTCAACTTTGTCGCTAACGTCAGGTGAGTTATAAATTTCGTGCCAATTGAAGTTGCTACTGTCGCGTTCAAGGTTTGCTAAATCGAAATTTCGATATGATCTGTAACTATAAAATCCACTGTTACGTAACTCGTTGACATGAAAATCAAGAGAGCAAAAAATAAAATCGTGAATGAATTCAAAAGTGGGTCTTACTTGCTCATTACCGAGAATTCTGTGCTTTGAGCTGGTCAAGAACAGATCTATCAAAGATGGATTCGTGCTCGACTGAAAGCATTTTTTACGTTTTAGGCGTCCACACAATACAGCCGACAAGATCTTAGGTGTCATTGTCAGAGTTTATCGCGGACCCAAAGTAGACGAGTCCTCAACCACCTCAAAGTTTTAGCTGTTTGTCGTGACGTTCTGTTCGATTCGTCGATGTTCTGTGTCCTTTCTTGGTGACAGCATGCCCTCATTCACCACTAAACCCATTTTTTGTCGCCTCTTTGCTTATATGTAAAGGGTGATTTTTTTAAGGTTAGGATTTTCATGTATTAGTATTTGACAGATCACGCGGGATTTCAGACATGGTGTCAAAGAGAAAGATGCTCAGTATGCTTTGACATTTCATCATGAATAGACTTACTAACGAGCAACGCTTGCAAATCATAGAATTTTATTACCAAAATCAGTGTTCGGTTCGAAATGTGTTTCGCGCTTTACGTCCGATTTATGGTCTACATAATCGACCAAGTGAGCAAACAATTAATGCGATTGTGACCAAGTTTCGCACTCAGTTTACTTTATTGGACATTAAACCAACCACACGAATGCGTACAGTGCGTACAGAAGAGAATATTGCGTCTGTTTCTGAGAGTGTTGCTGAAGACCGTGAAATGTCGATTCGTCGCCGTTCGCAGCAATTGGGTTTGTGTTATTCGACCACATGGAAGATTTTACGCAAAGATCTTGGTGTAAAACCGTATAAAATACAGCTCGTGCAAGAACTGAAGCCGAACGATCTGCCACAACGTCGAATTTTCAGTGAATGGGCCCTAGAAAAGTTGGCAGAAAATCCGCTTTTTTATCGACAAATTTTGTTCAGCGATGAGGCTCATTTCTGGTTGAATGGCTACGTAAATAAGCACAATTGCCGCATTTGGAGTGAAGAGCAACCAGAAGCCGTTCAAGAACTGCCCATGCATCCCAAAAAATGCACTGTTTGGTGTGGTTTGTACGCTGGTGGAATCATTGGACCGTATTTTTTCAAAGATGCTGTTGGACGCAACGTTACGGTGAATGGCGATCGCTATCGTTCAATGCTAACAAACTTTTTGTTGCCAAAAATGGAAGAACTGAACTTGGTTGACATGTGGTTTCAACAAGATGGCGCTACATGCCACACAGCTCGCGATTCTATGGCCATTTTGAGGGAAAACTTCGGAGAACAATTCATCTCAAGGAATGGACCGGTAAGTTGGCCACCAAGATCATGCGATTTGACGCCTTTAGACTATTTTTTGTGGGGCTACGTCAAGTCTAAAGTCTACACAAATAAGCCAGCAACTATTCCAGCTTTGGAAGACAACATTTCCGAAGAAATTCGGGCTATTCCGGCCGAAATGCTCGAAAAAGTTACCCAAAATTGGACTTTCCGAATGGACCACCTAAGACGCAGCCGCGGTCAACATTTAAATGAAATTATCTTCAAAAAGTAAATGTCATGGACCAATCTAACGTTTCAAATAAAGAATCGATGAGATTTTGCAAATTTTATGCGTTTTTTTTTTTTAAAAAGTTCTCAAGCTCTTAAAAAATCACCCTTTACTTACAAACGCACCAGTGACATCTCGCTGAGTTCTGTCAATGTCAATGTTAATGTCATCAGCGTCTGCAAGTACATAGTTGCACAAACTTTTGGAAAATATTACCCTTAGATATTGAAGAAATCACATGACAGCGCATCACTTTGTCTCAATATCGGTCAGATCCTCCAGCTACTCAAAGAAGTAGCCAAGAATCTTGAATCTGTTAGTTCTAAGGGCAGGGCATTCACATAGTAGGTGACGAATAGATTCTATCTCTTCGACGTCTCTACAGCTGCTGCAGTAATCATTATGAATTATGCCCAGCCGCTCCGCGTGTAAGCCCACTGCGCAGTGTCCTTTGAGGACCCCCGTCAGTGACCTTATATTAATGTTTGTTAAGCGCTGGCCAAATCTCCCTCTAGTGTCTGTATGTTTCGAGGCTATTCCAAAGTAGGTTTGTTTTACTCATGGATTCAACATCGATTTTCCGTGTTAGTGCACCGAGCGCAGTTTGTATAGATTTCAGAGCC
Source organism: Portevinia maculata (assembly GCA_949715645.1). NCBI lineage: Eukaryota > Metazoa > Arthropoda > Insecta > Diptera > Syrphidae > Portevinia > Portevinia maculata. Next base: position 7,872,176 of record OX454526.1, on the reverse strand, counting down.
AGAGATGCATCCATCTCCGATCCGTATCTTGCCAGCTCATCTGCTTCTTCGTTGCCCGAGATCTCATTGTGCCCTGGTACATAGGGTCACTGAATTGGTGATTGATATCTCGTCTAGGTGTTTTCTTCACTGTAACACCGCTTTTGATTTGACAACTACTACCCCATAGCCATTATGGCAGCTTAGCTGTCCCGGGAATTTGGGCCAGTTAGCGCCTCTTCACCTCCTTGGCAGCCTAAGTGATCGCAGCTATCTCTGCCTGAAACTCGCTGCATTCATCGCTGATTCTGAAGGACACGCCCACGCTCAGAGTCTCACAGAAGATGCCTGCACCTGTCCGCATCCATTTTGGATACGTCGGTATAGATAGCTATTTCGCCTTCTTCCGCGACTGTTTTGTTGATCCATTCGCTTCTTTCTGGGATTCTGGTTGCGAATCTCCTGTTGAAGGCGAAGGTGTGTGCTAGATAGTCAGTGACTGTTGTTTCTTTTCAAGCACTCCATCGTGCCTCGACGGATGCGTGTCCGTAGGGCCTGCAAAACCGCAGTCCCGACTATCTGAGTCTAACGTCCAATTAAACCGCTTTGCTGCTGCAGTATATGTCCAGCGGTGTGAGGTTGAGTATTACCTCCAGGGCTGCAGTGGGTGTTGTTCTTAATGACCCTGTTATCCCAATGCAAGCCGTCCTTTGAATTTTGGTAAGGCTTGAGAGATGGCATTTTTTCTCGGTAGCCTTCCAGCAACATTATGTTAAAATGGGTCTTACCACCGCTGTGTACAGCCAGTGTATCCCATGTAGTTTGAATCCCCATGTACTGCCGAATGTCCTTCTACAGGCATATAGTGCCACGTATGAATTTTTCACCCGATCTTCTCAATACCTTGCTGTCTTTGATAATAATTGTAGGTGAACTCCACTCATCCTCGGTAGTTTAAAGGCCGGTATTGCCCTCTTCCTTGTGAACAGCAGGATTTCTGTCTTAGATGGGCTTACTCCGAATCCTTTTTCCGCAACCTATTTGCTGACAAGAGCTGAGTTGCTCACTGAGGATTGGGATGAATTTGCCTGGGACCAGGATTGGTACATCGTCGGCGTAGGCGCTCACGATGAAGCCTTCCCGCTCCAATGTCTCTATTAGTTCGTCTATAACTAGGATCCATATGAGCGGAGAGAGGACGCCGCCTTGTGGTGTACCTCTGCTAACTCTCCGTTCAATACACACGTCCCCTAGGTAAGACTTAATCCGTCGCGTACCTAGCACAAGACCAATCCACTCACATAGGCTGTTGTTGAGGTGGCCCCTTCTAAGGCCGCGCAGGATTGCGTCACCTTCGATGTTATTGAAGGTTCCCTCTATGTCGAGGAACGCACTCTGAGCCCCAATACGCTAACAAAATAGCGATTGTTATCGATTAGAGCCAATATTGTTTCATCTTCACAGCCAAAACAGGTGGCAATGGTGCGATGGTAGTGTACTCGCAAAGTGATTGGCAGGTCGTGTGTTCGAATCCCGGCCAGAGCCATGCTCTGTAAAATTGAATTCACACAACAATTATTCAAATCTCCCTTAAGCAATTAAGGCGCCACCTGTGGAGGAAAAAACGCTATCGCACCAAAAACTTCTTTCCTATCATCCTATTCTTTCAGTAGTAAGCAGCACCCAAAAACAGGCAATGAATCATTTGATGGGGGCTTCTTGCAGCAACAAAAAAAAAATACCTGTGCTGTGGCAACACTATAAGGCTACTGAATCAATTACAGAAAAATATTAAATCCCTTTAGCGCATGCTAATTATAAAAAACAAAAAACAAAAATTGTAGAATAATTTAAAAATGAATTCCTTTCCATAAACATCTCACCACAGCCTACCTAATCCAATCAATCGATGATTTCAATTTTAAATAAATTACCTTCGCTTCCGCTGATAGCCAATGTCCCTGGCCGCCTCTTTGGTGGCCTCTAATGGTGATTTAACTAATTAAATATCTGGCGACGCCTAACATGGATTGTAATTGTAAATGTAAATATTGCCCACTAATCCGCGAGAAACTTATCCAACCAGTTAACAACTGAAAATAACTAATATTAGCTATCGGAACTAAAGAACTCCACTTTGATTACTTATTATCAGCGAGTCATTAAAATACGATCCCAATGCACACACACATGTTGCGGCCAGGATACGATTTACGTCCAGTTAAACATAGCGCTTACTAGTCCGTAAATAAAATTCACTAAGCATGGCATCTGATATCCGGTGAACGTCCGAAGCGCCACATGCACTTCCATTCTTTTTGCCCGTACAATGAGCAAAAAGGTAAACAAATTCGTTCGTTTTCCATCCGTTTGCTCGGATGGAGTATTGTTCTCATTAATTAGTAATCGTACTGATTTTAGCTATTTCAGGAAGAGTGAAAAACGGGAATTACCAATCAAAAATACGGAATTGCCAATAGCAAAGTCAATCTTCTGTGCAAATCTGTAAAATCACTCAATCGTGAAGTAGCCAGGATCTAGATGAGGGATGAAGATGAAATGGGTTGGAACGGAGTTTTAATGCTCAGAATACTGGTAGTTTAGGATAAAGCTTGGCGTATACGTACCTTTTTACGAATATTCTCCTTTGACGTTATTTTAACTGAAAAAATGGATTAATTCTACGAGTACATTGTGTTACTGGCTCATTAAATTATCGACGTGAAACTTGCGAATAACTTTATAAGGCTTAGCTTACTGGAATATTGTTTAGTTATTTTTTTATTATTTCGCTATAGAAGATACACAAGGGCAGTATGTATCTATGTATGATAACCGCGCGAAATTGAGTTGTTTGATTCCATGAAATAAAACTTCCGTTTAAGTATCCTACAAGAACTTTATTTTTATAAGATTAACAAAAGAATATTCTTTGTAAGAGTCGACGGGGAAAACTGGTCTTGAATCAAAGATCATCAGCAAGGGAACAGGTTATTCTGATTTTATTGTAAAAACTTTTGTTTGTGGTAATTAAACTTAAAGCTCGTATCCACGACATTAATTCATTCGGTTTAAATCAAACAGTTTCTAACTAAACGAATTTTAATTTAATTGTGGTCTGTGAGTAAGCAATCATACATACGTACATTATGTCCAATTACAACAATAGTGATCAACAAAGAAAGCTGCGATCAACAGAAAAGAGTGCTGTCTCTGTCACACCACACTTCGGCTCTCCGGCTGCACCTTTGTCCTCCGCTAAGTTATGGGACAAAATCGAGAGTCGTTTGGAAACACTAACCAAGACTATAACTGAATCCATTGTTTCTCAAGTAAAAGCTGAAATTACCACTATGTTCAAAACTTTATCCGACAGAATCAACAAAATTGAAAGTGATTTTAATGCCAAAGTAGTATCACTTGAAAAGGAATATAATGACAGATTTACCTCCGTGAATCATTCAGTGTTTACTTGTAAAAGCGAAGTTGAAAATGCAATAAGCCACTGCTCGAACTTTGGTACTCTTCAGGATGAGCTTTCGATAATAAGAGCACAAATGATTGAAAATGACAACTCTCAACTGAAACTGCAAATCGATGAACTTGCCCGGAAGAACATTGCTGGGGATGTCGTACTTCACGGAATACCAATCACCACAAACGAAAATCTTGCCGACATATTTAAACAATTTTGCACAAAAATCAATTTGCCGACGCTAACACCAACCGATATTCTCCGCACTAAACCTGTGAACAATTGTCCCGATAGCGCTATCATAGTGAAACTGCAGCACGCCCAAAACAAAACAAACTTATTAAGAAAAGTTGCGGAATATTATAAAACAAACTCCAAGTCCTTTACATTGAATGACCTTGGCTTTGCTAGCAGCAAATTTGTGCGTGTTTATGAAAGTCTCACCAAGCATAACCATGCACTTTTTCGGAAGGCCAATGAACTTCGTCGCAATAAACAATTGCACTCAGTGTTTACGAGAGGTGGCAGGGTCTTTATCAAGGAGACGGTGCAAACAAAACCGATCTGCATTCATAGCATGAATTCATTTGATGCTTTATACACGGGAGTACATGACATTTTACCACCGACCCACCTGTTATGATGCTGATGTTGCTGTCTCTATGTTTTTTTTTTTTTTTTCCATTTTGGTGCGTAACAGAATCTTTGAGTATGTCTTAAATTTTAATTTCACTTTTAACTATTCACTTTTAACTATTGATTTTATTGTTGTTGAAACACCTTATGAATTATTGTGTAGTGTTTCTTTTAAATTGATTAAGGAATATGATGCACTCAATTAATTTTAAAGTTCAGCAAATTTTTCTATTTTATAACGCTTTTATTATTATTTCCTTTATTTTAAACATATCTTCTTCTGGGTGGGTAGTAACTTCAGTAATTTATTTTTATGGTCTTTGGTCTAGATCCTGACATTGTTAGGAGCGTTCTCAACGTGTTGTGTGGTGCATTTAAAGGGCTTCGAGTTTGTCATCTTAATGCTGGAAGTATCCGTTCTAAATACACTGTGCTGTACCAAATGTTAAGTACATCAAAACTTGATGTAATAATGGTGTCTGAATCATAGCTTAATGCAAGTGTCATGTCCCAACTTGTAAGCTTTCCTGGTTTTAAATTGTTTAGAAATGATCGTGTTGACCGAGTTGGAGGTGGCGTTTGTATGTATATTCGGGAAAATATCTTCTCCAAAGTTATGTATTGTTCTAATCAGGCAAATATTCAGTTTCTCTGCGTTGAGCTTAAGAATTCGGTAGAAAAATGTTTACTTGTCGTTATTTACAGCCCCCCAAATCAATTTAAAGATGGTAATTTGAGTGAATTTGAAGAGGCGCTAGTGTTGCTAAGTCCTAAATACGACAATATCATCATTGGGGGCGACTTTAATGTTAATATTTTAGTAAATAACAGTAGCTCGAGGCTTTTAACTTATTTTTGTGATAAATTGGGACTTACAGTTATAAACAACCGCTGGCCGACTTGTTTCCAATCCAGCCATAATCCATCTTTGATAGATTTATTTCTTTCAAGTTCAAAACGCAGAGTTCTAGGGAATGATCAAGTTAGGGCCACCTCAGAATTTATACATGATTTTTTATTTTGTGCTATTGAGTTTCATGAAACTCACAACACTGAAGTATATAGTTACAGGTCGTTTCGTAACCTGAATTGCACAAACCTCCAGCGTGACTGTTTTAATTTTAACTGGAACGAAATATATAGTACACCTGACGTTAACAATAAAGTACTTCAATTTAACACATTTGTCAACAGGCTGTATGAAGTATATGTTCCCTTGATTACGAAGCGTAAGAAACTTAAAAGTTGTCCTTGGTTCAATCATCAAATTAAGCTTCAAATTCGAGAGAGGGAGCGTTTCTATCGTTCCTTTAAAAGAAACCCCTCAGAGTACAATAGAAGGCAGTATACTGTTGCCCGAAATAGTGTCACTGCCCTCATAAGGTCATCTAAAAGAACATTTTTACTCCAAAAACTTGATCCTACCCTTAGCTCGAAAGAGTTATGGAGAAATTTAAAATCTGCTGGAGTAACTGGGGATAAAAGTACTTCAAAATGTGCATTAGATCCACAAGTCATGAGCCTGCATTTTGCTCACAGCTCAAATACAAACACTTCCAGCGTGCTTTCTGTCGACTCGGATGATTCTATGGTTAGACAATCTTTTTCATTTGAGTGTGTTGGGGCTACTGAGGTTTTGGCAGCTATTGGCTCGATTAAATCTAGTGCTTCCGGCTCTGACGGTATTTCTCCTAAATTTTTAAAAATAATTCTTCCAATTGTATATATATATTTAATATGGTCCATATTTTTAATTCTTGTATTTTTAGTAGTCAGTTTCCTGAGTTGTGGAAAAGAGCTAGGGTAATACCAGTACCAAAAAAGACAAATCCGTCTTGCCCCTCAGACTACAGGCCTATAAGCCTCTTGTGTTTTATGGCTAAAGTGTTTGAAAAAATAGTCGCCGGACAAATTCAATGTTATCTGAACGTGAGTAATTTGATTACTAAATGGCAGTCTGGTTTTAGAAATAAGCATAGCTGTGAGTCTGCTGTGTTAAAAGTTACAACGGATCTACGCTTTGCTCTAGATTCTGATAAACTTGGTTTAATGGTCCTTTTAGACTTTTCCAAGGCATTCGATTGTATAGATCACTCGATTTTGCTTGATAAACTTAAGAATTAATTTTATTTTTCAACTACCGCGATTAAAATGCTGGGAATGTACCTTACTAATAGAGTGCAAACGGTTGAAACTGAAAGTGGTACCTCACTTCCCTCATTGCTTAATTCGGGGGTTCCACAAGGGTCAGTTTTGGGTCCATTATTATTCTCCCTTTTCATTAATGACCTTCCAGAAATCATTGCCCATTGTAAGATTCACTTGTACGCAGATGATGTCCTGCTATATGTTTCACAGCCTAAAGGATTTATGAATGATTGTGTGGCGGGTGTTAACCAAGACTTATCGAGAATACTTTTCTGGGCTTCAGTCAATAAACTTTTACTTAACCCATCAAAAACAGTTGCTATGATTTGTTCTAGAGCCTCAGTTAATCCTAATGTTTTCCCCAGTATTGTCCTTGACGGCAAAATTATATCTTATGCTAGTAATGTGAAATATTTAGGGTTCAGTATTAACTCTTCCATGAGTTGTTGTGATGCCGTCGCTGGAACAATTAGGAGAATTTACTCTGGTTTGGGCACCTTACGATGTTCCTCAAACCTACTGTCACCTGAAATGAAAAAACGTTTGGTCAAAAGTTTAATCTTACCTTTTTTTACCTACAATTGCAATGTTTATCCATGCATGGACTATGAATGCAAGCGTAGGTTGAACGTTGCATTCAATGATTGCATACGGTTCATATATAATGTTCCAAGATTCATCAGCGTCTCTCATCTTAAGGCTAGTCTATTGGGAACTAGCCTTGACAAATATTATGCCCTCAGAAACCTTCTACAGTTGCACAATATAATTCACAGGTAGTGCCCTGACTATTTACGTGAAATCCTCCACTTTTCTCGTTCACGTAGAGGTGTGCATTTAAATTCGCCGCGCTTCCTACACACTGTTGCAGAACGTTCCTTTTTTGTATCTGCAATTCGACTCTGGAACTCCCTTCCAGATGAACTGCAGAGAATCACATCACAACCCATTTTTCGGAAGAAGATATTTTTATTTTTGTCATTATAGTTTTTCTTCTTTTTTTTTTTTTTTTTTACTAAAAGTTATAGCTGATTTTCAGATTTAATTTCTCTGTTTTTTTCTTTTGTACGTGTTATTTTGAAATATTTTACATATTGTGAATTTATATAGATACTTAATTTTAAGATTTAAAATCTTGTAGTATCATGTTTAAGAATTAATTAATAAAATGAAATGAAATGAAATGAAATTCTAAGCACAAATTGAAAAGCAATAGCGCAAGTAGCTGAATATTGAAGAAAGGGTTTTACTTCTCAGGTGGCCTTTCATCAACCACACATCTTAGTTTATAACTACGCACAGCTGTGTAACCTTGGAGTATGGAAAAAAATATTAAAAGTTATTTAAAGTTTATATAGGTACTAAAAATATGACGGCGCGAGTACGATAACTAGGGCGGCAAGAATTGATAACGGTCTATCTCGACAGGTTTAGGAGGTAGGGGCAATTTAAAAAAAAAAATAACGGCAACACTTACAATAAAGTACTATACCGGTTTTGAAAGCCAGAAATGTGTTCTATAATCCTAAGTTTAAACTATATTATTTATGTCAATAGTTTTTCAAAAATTCGCATGCAAATTCAAAATTTTGACAAAATCAATGAAAAAAAAATAGGGACGGGCTACAGTAGGCTTGGGCGAACTGTTGGATACCCTATTCTTTTTCCGATCCCTCATAAATGGGTGTGACAAAAGTCTAAGTGTGGGCGTGTCAGTGGGCGAATTTTAGAAATTGTATCTCCCGAGCAGTTTTAGGAGTTAAAGATCATATATAAAAATTCGATTTTTTCGATAAATTTTTTTTTTTTAGTTTGTGGGTGTGTCTGTGGGCGGATTACGAAAGTTCTTAAACTTGATTATTTCGGGACCCTAGAGAGTAAATGGTTAAAATTTCAACTCTCTAGGTGCAGTTTAAAGGCCTAATTTTTGCCGACAGACGGACGTTTAGACATGGCTAGATCAATTCAATTCAATTCAATTCAAATTTTATTTCATATGAATTCAAATATAACAATAGAAGCAATAAGTCTCTAACAATATATATATTTAAATCGACATTACTTTCGATGCTGATCATAAATATAGTAACTTTTAGGGGTCTACGGGTAATATTAAGGTATGTTATAAACTTAGCGTCAAAATTAATATAGGGGAAGGTAGTGTACCTTGGACCGATTTTACCTTGGTCCGAGTGCCAATTTTCAGAAAAATACAAAGCACGCAAAAACCGGTCCTTCTGTGGAATGTTGATCTTCAGTTCATTTGTCTTCTCAGTTTCTTTTTGAAGGCACAGCTGCACGAGTCTGCAGAAAAAAAAATAAACATAGTTTTTAGAGAAAAAAGTATCTCTTTTCTGAATTTATGTAGTGCATAGTTTTCTGTCTCTTTTCCGCTACGTGTATTTTTCGGTAAGTGTATTAATAATCTTTTGGTAGGAACACATTGTCGTTCGTATGTGGTTTGAATACTACGTTTTTTTTTTTTTTTTTTTTTTTTTGTCGGGATGTGTGAAACTTTCTGCACTGGAGCACTCAGACTCAATACTGGTCCATTGTACTGCCAGGCAGACACACCACATTTTACTGTGGGAATTTACTCGTTTTTCTAAGAAAAACGAGAAGGCGCTTCAATGATAAGGAGCTTAGGCTTACAGCACTCACCATATCCGCACCAAATACCTGCCACTTGATACGAGCAAAAGCAGCACAATCACAGAGGAAATGTTCCGCACTGTCGTCGCTTTCTCCACAGGCTTCGCAGTTGGTGGTGTCGCTTAGGCCTAGCACCTTAAGGTGTTTGGCAAAAGCGTAGTGTCCCGTTAGAACGCCAGTAGTCTGTCTGCAGTCTTTTCTGTTGAGAGACAACAAGAATGCCGCGGATTTCCCACAGACGTCGGGGAGCATTTGCTTAGTCTGTCTGCACCCTGGAGAGTCATGCCAACGGCGATTGTGTTCATAGGAAACCCAACCGTCAATGGAAGCCCTGACCGAGGACGCAGGCAGACAGATCGCTGATTCAGGTCCTGAGAGGTCCCCCTCTGAGCCTTGTCTAGCAAGTTCATCGGAGATCTCGTTTCCCGTGATCCCGTTATGACCCGGGACCCAGACAAGTTTAAGTGAATTCAGCCTTCCGACCGAATTCAGAGATATCTTGCATTCACGTACTATTTTGGAGGTAGTTAAGGGTTTGAGTAAGGCCTTAAGCGCAGCCTGACTGTCGCTACAGACGCAGATACTTCGCCCCCTCCACCTGTTCCTCGTAACATAGTCCATGGCCATTAGGATAGCATAAGTCTCTGTTTGGAAGACTGACGCTATCGCTCTCCACGAAGACACCAGCACCAGATCCTTGATCGGTTTTGGAGCCATCCGTAAAGATTCGACTGCATTCCCTTCCAGGTTCAGAGTCCGGCCAGAGCCAGTCCTGGACGCGAGGAAAGTCGACCTCGTATTTGCGCTTTAGCCGAAGTTCCGGTGTCATCGCATCAGACGGCATATCCATAAGACAGGAGTCGAAGGACAACCGTTGCGCAAGTTCATCAAAACTCCAGTGCGAGTTATACCAAAAGCCACCTCTTGTAAGACGTGAGATAGCCTTGATTGTACAGCCCATGATGTAAACATCAAGGGGCGGAAGGTTCAATAGTGCATCTAGGCCGGAGCCAGGCGTGCTGGGGAAGGCCCCCGTGCAGCCGATACATACCTGCCTTTGGAGTTTGGCAAAAGCAGCAGTGACGTATTTACGTGAAAGCTTATTCCACCAAACAACCGATGCGTATGCTATAAATGGTCTTATCATAGCCGTATAAATCCATAGGACTCTTTTCGGTGATAAGCCCCATGTCTTGCCGAAAATGCCTTTGCACTGCCAGAAAATAGACAGCGCCTTGGCAGTCTTCAGCTCAACATGTTTGGACCAAAGAAGTTTGCTATCCAGGATGACTCCCAGATACTTTGCTTCATTGGAGAGTTGGATTGTGACGCCTTTTAGCACTGGCTGAGTCAACCCGACCAGCTTCCTCCTTCTCGTAAAGAGAACAACCTCAGTCTTAAGAGGATTGACCGAGAGCCCATTCCTAGTGCACCATTCGTCGATCACGTCAAGGGCCGCCTGCGCCTTGGCGCATACAGTCGCTAGGCATGATCCAACAGAAAGCACGGCAACATCATCCGCGTACGCCTGAGCGTAAATATTAGAACTGTTGAGTGCGTTCAACAGAGAGTCGACCAGCGTACACCACAGCAGTGGAGACATGACGCCGCCTTGCGGGCAGCCTCTGTTTACCCCCGCCATAACATAGCGGCCACAATCCGCATCCGCAACCAACGTTCTATTCATTAGCATTGCTTTAATCCACAACACCAATGGTTCGTCTACTCCGTGTTGTCTGGCGCAGCTGCACATGCTATCAAAAGTCGCATTGTCAAAAGCACCCTCAATATCGATGAAAATGCCCATCGCGTATTCTTTTCTGTCAAGCGCGCCTTCAATTCTACCAACTAGATTTTGGAGCGCAGTCTCGCAGGATTTTCCGCGTTGATAGGCATGTTGCATCGGAGATAGTGGGTGCAATCTCAAAGCACCTTTGCGCACGTGAAGCTCGACCAGCCTTTCCAAGCTTTTCAGCAAAAAAGAAGTCATACTGATTGGTCTGAAGCTCTTGGCGAGCGAGTAGTCACTTCTGCCAATTTTTGGTATGAATGCCACTCTAACTGTACGCCAGGGTGTTGGAATGTATGCCAGTGCTAGGACAGCGGTGAAGATTTTCTTCATAGTCGGTAGCAGCTGGTTTGTACATTGTTGCAGCATGGCTGGGTATATTCCGTCCGTACCAGGCGACTTGAAGCCGTCAAAAGACGCAAATGCGTATTTAATGGCCTCGCCCGTCACCACGGCCTTCGCAATATACCAGCTACGCCGAGTTGTTTGTCTTGGCTCACTCATAGTCTTGGTAATCGGGGCTGGTTGTGAACCAATTGTAATCTGGTTACCTGGAAAGTGAGACTCCAGCAGATAACTAAGAGTTTCTGCTTTCGTCTCAGTGAAGGTGCCATCAAGTTTTCTAAGTGAGTCCAGTTTGGCTGGTTTGCCCTTTTTCAGAACTTTAACCAACCTACTAGTTTCACCCAGCTTTTCAATCTTTTCGCAGAAATTCTTATAAGAAGCACTTTTCGATACCCGAATTAGCCTCTTATATTCCTTCTGCTTCGATCGGTAGAGATTCCAGTCTGTCTCCAAATCAGTCTTGAGTGACCTATTTAGAAGCTTTCTAGCTTCTCTACGAATTCTTTGCAGTTCCGAGCTCCACCAGGGAACCGGTGTTCTGCCAGGGGGTTTGCTTACTGGGCACGTCAGTTCAAAACAGCTAGTAATGGCACTATTCAGGTCTTGAACAGCTTCCTCTACCTTTTGTCTCGTCCTGAGTTTGGTTGGAGTTTTGAGAGTTTTCCCTAATTCCTCCCTGAAGCGTATCCAGTTGGTTTTTCTCGGATTCCTCCTCTCCTGCAGAGTGATGGCTTCGCATCCGATTTGGAATTCGATATATCTATGGTCTGAGAGGGACACCTCCGAAGAGACCCTCCAGTTAGTAACCGCCTTAAAGTATCTATTTGATAAAGTTAGGTCGATCACTTCCTGTCTTCTTGACGTCACAAAAGTTGGTTGCGAACCAACATTGTTGATAGTAAGATCAGATGATAGAATGAAATCCAGGAGATGGTTTCCTCGCATGTTGCATTTGCTGCTGCCCCAAACAGTGTTTTGAGCATTGGCATCACAGCATATAACTAGGCCCATCTTCCTGGTGTCGCAATAGTCAATGAGTTCAGCAATTGCCCTCGGTGGTGGAGGCACTACCGAATCATAGGGGAGATAAGCTGACGCCACGATGAAGGTCTTCCAACTTCCATTCGTTTCGTAGCTAATGGCTGCAGCAACCAAATCTTGGCCACAAAATTGTCCAAGCTTAGTCGCTGAGAAAAGGTTCGACACAGCAAGACAAGCCCTTGGTCTCTCGGACCGCTCGTCACAGAGTATCGTGGTGCCACGAACACCTCCAAGGCCACAGATGCGATTTTTCCACACCCATGGCTCCTGTATGGATGTTATGTGGGCTTTTGTATTCAACACAGAAAGCTTCTTACTGATGAGTGCAGTAGCAGCCTTGGAGTGTTGAAGGTTAATCTGAGTAAATCCAATCATTGGAAATACATCAGCTGGAAGTGTTCTAGTGGAAGGGCACGCAGAAGGTGCGCGCGCAGTTCCACCGACAGGAGTGCTTGAGGTCTTCTTCCTCCGTTTTTTCCTGTTCGAGCTATTGGAAGGGGAGGCAGCGTTGGTTTCAGTCAGCTGGCTGGTTTCGGTTGGGGTAACCTCTGCCGACCTGCATCTCTTTGCCGTCGCCGCCGGGGAAGGGCAGTTCTCAGCGCTTGCGCCTTCAACTGGCGGTGCAGTTTCTTTGCGCCGCACGATAGCCGCCTTTCTCCTTTTCCTCTTTCGCTGGCTCTTAGATGGACGCTGACCAGTGGACGCCGCCTCTGTGGCCCGTTTCACCTGTTCGGTTTCGCAGGCCTCGTCGGCAGCATCACACCTATCGGCTGTCTGTCTATTGGTCTGAAGATTAAGCGTATCAGGTTGAACCTCTCCGCCACTTTCTTCATGTTTCCAGCCCAGTCTACCGAACGTGTCGGAGATAGAGCTGCAGGAATCTTCGGAAGCAAACCTTTTCGCAACTCGAAGGTCAACGCCTGTACAGGCGGGCGGTATATGTATGTCGGTTGGGGCCTCCAGAATCCGTGCCCCGACCGTGGTCGAAAAGACCACGGGTGGATTTTCGCCCATGCGAGTACCACCTGGAGTATTTAAATCCTTAAGTTGTTCCTGCATACTTGTTTATACCCTATTCTAAGGGTATATTAATTTTGACGCATAGTTTGTAACATACCTTAATATTGCCCGTAGACCCCTAAAAGTTACTATATTTAAGATCAGCATCGATAGTAATGTCGATCTAGCCATGTCCGTCCGTCCGTCCGTCTGTAGCCAAAAATTAGGCCTTTAAACTGGACCTAGAGAGCTGAAATTTTAACCATATACTCTCTAGGGTCCCGAAATAATCAAGTTTACGAATTTTTGAAATCCGCCCACAGACACGCCCACAAACTCAAAAAAACAAAATTTTGGAAAAAATCGAATTTTGAGTTAGAAAGCTGAAATTTTTTATATATGATCTATGACTCCTAAAACTGTTCGGGATAAAAAATTTTCAAAATCCGCCCACTGACACGCCCACAAATAAATAAAATAATTTTTTTTTACCCTATTCTAAGGGTATATTAATTTTTGAAAATCCAAAGTTTCAGCTAGGGAGCTGAAATTTATAGTATATACTCTCTATAGGCCCTTTATGCTCATGAGTAAATATTTTCAAAATCCGCCCACTGAAACGCCCACAATAAATTTTTTTTTTTTTTGAAAATTCAAAGTTTGAGCTAGGGAGCTGAAATTTATAATATATACTCTCTAGTAGCCCTTTATTCTCATGTGTTTTTTTTCTTTCTTAAATCCGCCTACTGACACGCCCACAATTAAATAAAACAATTTTATTGAAACACCTAAGTTTGAGCTAGGGAGCGTTTTGTTTGATAAAATCCTTTAAATGTTATATAACAAAATATGTAGAGCGTTCTTAACAATTCAACCATACTTAGACTTTTGCCACGCCCTCTTATGAGGGATAGGAATAAGAATAGGGTATCCAACAGTTCGCCCAAGCGGACTGTAGCCCGTCCCTATGTTTTTTGGTTTGGTTCGCGATAGAGCTTTGACGGTGTATAAAACGCCGCTATGACTCTAAAACCTCGGATCACGAACGTATCGTACCGAGGTCCCCCTATCCACCACTTGGGGACGCGCCTGGTGGGTAACCAACCCGACTACGTTAAAATCTAATTTGTTTGACTAAAGTGGTGTTAGTGTACTTTGGACCTATCATAGCGCGTAATACCTTGGACCTTTGGTTTGTTCTTTAATGTACGTTTTTAAATTTTTTTTTTTTTTTAATTTCTGGCTCGCCAAGGCGATTTATAAGGGGGGGTACTTCGACCCAAAAGATCTTTTGTACCGTATGGGCCAGAAAAGTTTAAACTAGTAGAATTTCCACTTTCCGTGTAAAGCGGACAATTTTACCAGTAGAAGAATTCTTTATGTCCTCGGGGCTCATTTGCTCCCTGAAAAAAAATCTTCTTTCTAATTCCATTAAGGGCTGGACATTCACATAAAATGTGTTCAGCTGACTCGTCCTCTTCAAGACAGAGTCGGTACTCAGGAGAGTCTGATATTCTCATTTTGTGTAGATGATATCTTAAACCATGGTGACCAGTAAGGTAACCTACTAGGTTTTTGATATCGCGCCTGCTTAGGTTAAGACATTTGCTGGCATTTTTATTGAAGGGCCGAATGGCTCGTTTGGCCTGTCTTAGGCCTGGGATGCTTTCCCAAAGATAGATACATTTTCTATGTTCCCAGCTTTTAATTGCTGCCGTTGCTGCTGATCTAGGACTGCAGCAGAAAGGTTCGGGACCTATGAAAGGTGTTTCTGAACCTTTTCTGGCCAGTTCGTCGGCCTTTTCGTTACCTTCTACCCCGACACGACCCGGAACCCACCATAATTTGGTCTTGTTTCTTATTCCGAGTGTTTGCAGGGTATTGAAGCAGTACATGACTGATTTGGAGTCAATGGTATACGAGCTAAGGGCGTTTATAGCTGCTTAACTATCCGTGAAAATATGGATGGTTGCACCTTTTATGTCAGATAAAATAATATGGCTGGCGCATTCTTGAATGGCGTGGAGCTCTGCTTGAAATACGCTGGGACTTTTTCCAATGGGTATCGTAAAGCGTTTTTGTGGTCCGTATATTCCCGCTCCTACCCCCGTTTCCATTTTAGAACCATCCTATACCACTTTATGCCGTTGTGGCTGTTTGGTGGGTTATTACTAACCCATGCTTCTCTCTTGGGGATCTCCGTTTTTAAATAACATTGAAATTATAAATTTGTTTTTCTTTTATGTTGTTCCTTTAAAGTAAGTTTTTAAAAAATATTGAAGTCCTTTGTTAAGTTTATTTTAGTAGAAGTGTTTTTTTTAATTTTAATAGGTACTAATATTTGAAATAATTTTTTTTTTTTAATCAAGCACAAAAACTTTAAGATAATGAGCCTTATTGCGATGACCAATCGACAGTTGATAATTGACTATTTTCAATGTGTGCTATTGTGAACGGATGCAAATACATCCAATTAACAGCTGATGTCCCCATTGCACATTTGTATATCTCAAAAGAATTCGAGCTCCACGGATACCGCCTTCCACATAATGGTAGCGCAACATCTAATACATGCTTCCAATGATGTAGTTTCGGATTTGGTTTCTAACAAAGGGCATTAGGGACTTTGTTCTCTTATTATCAATGTCCATAGACTACGGGTTGTGGCACACTGGTGTCGAACCATTGTTCCGTGGCCAATCTTATTATGACACCGGCAAGGGAGGCTCCTAACTGTATTGAAGGCGGGTAACAATTGCCCGTAAGCTTATAGTGGATCCAGATAAGAGCCGCATTTGGATGGCATATACACTGTCTTTAACCATTCCCTTCGTGACATGATCGGGAACCCAGCAGAATAGATTTCCGAGCCAGAGATGCATCTATCTCCGATCCGCATCTTGCCAGCTTGTCTGCTTCTTTGTTGCCCAAGATGTCCTTGTGCCCTGGTACCCAGCATAGGGTCACTGAATTGGCGATTGATATCTCGTTTAGGTATTTCCTGCATTGTATCACCGCCCTTGATTTGACAACTACTCACTCCATAGCCATTATGGGCGCTTGGATGTCAGAGTATATAGTGATCTGCTTGTCTTCCAGTTGGTGCTTTGGCAGCCTGAGTGATCGCAGTGGTCTCTGCTTGAAAGCATTCATCGCTGATTCTGAAGGAAACTCCCAGGCTCAGAGTCTCACAGAAGATGCCTGCACCTGTACCCGCATCCATTTTGGATCCGTCGCTATAGATAGCTATTTCGCCTTCTTCCGTGACTGTTTTGTTGATACATTCGCTTTTTTGTGGTAGCGAATCTCCTTTTGAAAGCGAGGTGTGTGCTAGATAGTCAGTGGCATTTGCTGTTGTTTCTTTCGAAGCACTTCATCGTACCTCGACGGATGCGTGGCCGTTAGGGCCTGCAAGACCACAGTCCCGACTCTCTGAGTATAACGGCCGCTTTAACCGTTATGCTGCTGCAGTATATGTCCAGGGGTGTGAGGTTGAGTATTACCTTCGTGGCTGCAGTGGGTGTGGTTCTTAATGACCCTGTTATCCCAATGCAAGCCGTCCTTTGAATTTTGGTAAGGCTTGAGAGATGGCATTTCTTCTCGGTAGCCTTCCACCAACATATGTTCAAATGGGTCTTACCACCGCTTTGTATAGCCAGTGTATCACATCTGGTTTGAACCCCCATGTAGTGCCGAATGTCCTTCTACAGGCATATAGTGACACGTATGCCTTTTTCACCCGATCTCCTATGTTTTCCTTCCAGTTGAGTTTGTAATCTAGTATAATTACGGTGACCATCCGTTCATTATTATAATGAACTGTTCATTATTTGAAGTAGATGTTCATTATGAATTATTTTGTATTCAAAAACATAAAAATGTTCATTATTTCAAAAAGCTTCTCATTATTTGTTCAGTATTTTATTCAATTTTGTTGAAACAAAAACGAAAAACTAACCAAACCAAAATTCTTTAAACAAAATGACCCAACTATATTAAGAGATTTTTTTAACAATCCTTGCTCTGAACCCTGGTTTTTTTGCAAATTGTCAGGCTAATCTTTTTCATAATAGTATTTGACGGATTGAGTCAAAGGAAATATGCATAATGGAAGTATCCCTGGTCATTAAAGAGCTTAAATCAAAAATAAAGCAAAGAAAAGATGAATGCTTTTTGCCAATAATAATTAAAAAAATGTAAAAGACTTAGAGCAAGAAGATCCTACAGTTTTAAATAATATAAAAACACACGCAAATGACTTTTGCACTAGTTGTGTACACTATTTAAATCAGTGGGACGGTGCATTTGTTGGAATTGAGATTTTAGAATGGGTACTTCTACGTGCAGTTCCGTCCTGGAACCAGGTTGAAGCAAGTTTAATGTACTATATTATGAAAAAGAGAAGCGAATTTAATCTTGATGAGTTTGAAGCTTTTGACGAATTTTCGTGTGTTAAACATTATATTTCTTTATAGAAAATTATAACATGGGAAGATAGTCAGAAGACTGCAGGAGATAGAGAGATCGACATTTTTAAACATTTTATAGAAAAAGACATAAATTTCAAGAACATTTTAAAAATTGTAGAATTTGGCTTGTGTCTTCCGGGGTCCAATGCTCAAACAAAAAGAGTTTTCCCAGTCTTAAATAATGTTTGGACAAATGAAAAAAAAAAAACAAATGAAAGTCGAAACTATGAAATCAATGTTAATTACTAAATTTAACTATGAAATGACCTATTTAGAGTTCAGAGAATATTTAAAACAAAAACCAGATTTAATTAAACAAATTTATACTTCAGGCAAGTATTCAAATATGTAAACAAATAAATGTTACCTGCATTAGGTCCTTATTTTAAATAATGAGGATACTTATTTAGTTTTTAAGCGTTTATTTTACAACATAGCTAGCTAGCTGATAAAGTCCCGGATAGCCTATCCGGAACTTATCTGTCAGCTAAACATGAACTTTTGGTTTCAAAGGTTTCGGATAGTGATATCTGACAGATAAAGTCTCGGATAGCCTATCAGCCGGATCAAGTGGCTGTTAAATCCTTTATCCAGAAGATAAACAAAATATTTATTTGAAGTGACTGGAAAAAATATAGTTTCAAAGCATTTTTTCGTTTACGACCGTAGACAGCAGAACCAAGTGCCCTAACATGGATATGTTTGAATTTTTAGAAGATGAATTTGAAGAATATTACGAACATATTACACGGCCCCGTGGGAACAGAGTGTTTCCCATAAGGCGTCATTATTTTGAAGCAATCCAGGAAATATCCTTACATTAATAAAAAGTGATATAAAAACTTCAATTGACTAGTAAGTAGAATACCAAACATGGTATATACTACTTATTTACCATTGCCTATTGGATTTTCTGTAGTTTTGCAGTTCCACCAATGCAACGATTACTTATAACATGGACATAGTTGCTAGATAGCCTGGATCATGATATGATCAAACTATTTTTAATAACTCGCGTATTAAGCAAACATTGATAGAGAATTTGGAAATAACTTGATTCTCGGAGATAAAGGGTATGAAAACACAAATGTTTTGCTAACTCCCCTTCACAATCCACAGAGACCTGGATAGCACTTGTACAACGAGACACAAATCAGAACGAGGAATGTAGTATAAAGATCATAATTATGGCGCATGGAAGAGTAGACTTCCAGTTTTGTCAAAGCAAATTACTTTGCACCATTCGAAAGTACAAGCTATAATTATTACATGTGCAGTACTCAATAATATATCCATGGGTGAAGAAACTTTTGAATATAGTATGCCAGATGATACTGATGAAACTTATGATGTTAGTAATAGTCTATTAAGAGATAGTAGTAAAAATATTGTAAGAAATTCTGTTATTAATTTTTTTTCGTGTCTGCTATAATTAAATTTGTTTGTGCCTTTTTAAATAAATAAAATTGCAAAAATTACCTTATCTTTGTTCTTATTTAAGCATAACTTGAATGAATGAATAGAGTAAAGCGCGACTGTGAATAAAGCATTTTATTCACTTTTCTCATTAACCTTTTTTCATCAATTCAATTTTAAGAAGAAGTTGTTGTTTTTCTAATTCATACATAGTGTCCTTGTGTTCCAATTCCTTATCCAAAATTTTTCTTTATTTAAATTTGTGCTCCAGCTCCTCCGTTAAATTTTTTTTTTGGGTTTTTGCTGCTTCAATGTTTGCCTCATATTTCAACTTGAGGTTGAGACTTCTTCTTTCTCTTTCCAAGTTATAGCGTCACTTTTTTTTTGATTACATGTTTTTTTCCTTCCGTAAGGGACACTGTTCGTTTCCTCTTGAGAGAAATTGGTATTTCTCTCACGCTTGTTTGAATTTTCGCAATTTTTGTTACCTTTATGCATTTTATACGCAACAATACAATTTACCTACTTAAAAATGGTTTTAATCTGGTTAAGCTTCTACAAAACACGAAATAAACAAAGCAATGAAATATGTTTCGAAACAAACTTAGTGGCTGATAAATTTGTCAAGCAGTTAGTTTATCAGAGACTTTGAAGATGAAACAGAAAAAAAATATCAGCAACTTTTATCTAGTGGATAGGGTTATGTGTCGGCTAACTATCCGAAACTTTATCCGAAACCTTTGAAACCGGCCCTTAGTTAAATTCAAGACTGCATTTTTTTTATTTATTTATTTTGCCTAACATAATAATTAAGAACTGTGTTTAATTTTTTTTTCTTTTTGTTCATTATTTGGAATTCAAACAGATGGTCACCGTAAGTATAATACTCAAGTACCCTGCTGTCTTTGATAATTGCAGGTCCACTCCACTCATCCTTCGCAGTTTAAATGCCGGTATTGCTTTTTTTCCTTGTGAACTGCAGAATTTCTGTCTTGGATGGGTTTACTCCGAGTCCTCTTTCCGGAACGCTGTTCGCCTAAGGGAGGTTTCCCGGTAGGTACATAAATGACCAATTGGCATACAGTCTAATCCTACCTTAAGTGGCGCAATTTTAAAGATAAAAACTCAAAGACCTCCACTTGACTTTTTGGAGACTTGTCGCAATAGCGAATTCTACTTTCAATCCCTAAGAACATTTAAATATTTCAACAAGGATGCATAAATAATAGCTAATTTTATTGACACTCCAAGTTTGAACAATCTTAATAACGCCATCAATCAAATGCAATTGAAAATAAATTCATTTCTCGATTGCCCGTCAATATTACGTACCAATTCAAACAAAAAAAGAAATCGGGGCTCATTACTGCCTTGTAACGAGCCGTCCTGCTATTTGATCTCAATTTAACTATAGCAATATATTATAAGAACCAACCCGCATATCCATCCTACAACAAACCAGCGCAGGACTTTTCATAACACAACTTTAGCTAGGCGATTAATTGAACTTTATATCTCCCATAATACGGTCGACACATTTTATTTTCAAACGTAATTAAACAAGCACTGGGCACGATATGGAGAAAGGACCAGGCCCAACACCATCATCATTGTCTCACATGAGAAGATACTCCCCAGAAAGCTCATAAAATCGCTGCTGCACGTCACACCACAATGAGAGGGGAGTTAATCCATTTGCACATAAAAAACTGGCCGCATAAAAATGCTGCAATAAAAAATAATCCAACATAAGGACACAGATAGAGCGATGCATTCGCTTCGTATACACGCCATATAGATATACAGCCTTACTCCTTGGTATCACGACCAGGTGAGGGCAGCGCACTGTCGCCAAAACAAAGCACTTAGTTGTTGGGTGATTTCCTTTTGCCACAACCAAGTGTCGCCGTTAAGGACATGAAGCCAGTCCCAGCCAACAGAACGGAAAATCTGCTCCACTGCAGTCCTCCGCGTCATCGAATTGGGATAGACGTCTAAATGTGTGGCAATAAAAGTTTATTACTGCGAAATGGTTGAGTGCCAAAATATCTCCATCCACTCCACACACTGTCATCGAGTCGTCGACGATATCCTACGAGTATGTTTTCTTTTTCTGTGGCGTTGTAGGAGAGATTCTTATGTTCATCGTCATCATTAAGGTTGGGGTTTTTAAATGCAAATTTCCCAAAAGTTACACAGCCTCTCGTTGTAAAGTCAACACATCTTGGCGGCAAACATGCCCGTGAAACAAACGGAATTAAAGGTCTCGCATTCGCAACCCTTGGGATAATTTGAATTCGAAATTGAATTGGTAGGTTTTGTGGGTTTTGGGGAGGAGGGGCGAGGGCAAAAGTTTGCTTTTTCAGCATCACTGATCTATTTGAATTGCGTGAACATCTTGGGAGGAAACTTTCCTTGTATAAAAGTGGATTGGGTAATGAAGTGCTAACAATGTCCTCGAACTTCACTAATTGACACACTGCGATTGGGTTTGAGAGCAGGGCATAGGGTGCCTTTTGACCTTTTTTCAACTTCCAAATATCACATTGGGTGCACGCGCTCAATGCCGAGAAGCCTTTTGCACAGTCCAATGGATTCCGGTCTCCGATTTTTTATTCCTTTCTCTTTGGGTCATGAATTAATAAACAATTCGCTTCTGACTGTTTGTCTAGTAGGCAGAAGGACGATGTCACACAATCAATGAAACTAATGGCAATGGCAAAGCTTGCAATTGAATTGGAAAATGTTCATTATTTTAATATTTTCCATTAATTCATTGCGAGAGGCTGCAGCGAGCGGCAGGAAAGAGTAAAGAATTATTTAAATTGCAGAAAAGTTACGAACGTAATGAAACCTTGGAAGCAGCGGAACAAGACTCATTAATATTTTGTGTTTAAAGAAAATATAGCGCAGGGGAATGAGTATAAAGAAGAGCAACAGAAAAGATTTTGTAGGTTATCCTGGGGTTAAGTGATGTATTCTGATGGCTGTGTGGGTGGAAAAAAACATTTAACACAGACAATCGTGGGGTTACTAGTGCTGTACTTGTAAGCTTGTACCTGTCGGCTCAAAAAGGCAAAGTGCACTACTGGCACACCACCTCAAAATAACAAGGAGTAGTATTGCGTTGGGTTACATACCAATGCAACGGAGACGAGCAAAGCTTGCGTTTATACCAAAGTGAGGAAAAAAGACCCAACACATCCAAACAGACCCATTTTTTTTCCTTTAAGTCAAGCAGGAGAAATGCTTTATGCACCATAAGGAGGCCTATTCGGCGTTGACCCATTGACCATCTCCGTATGTCGGACTGCTTTAATATGTGTACCAACATACCAACTAAAACTCCTCCATAACCCTTCTCGGCGTCTGACCCACCCCCCTGGGACCGCTCTTTGCATTACTTCAGGGGGTTGCCATGATTCCCGGGATTAACTTACGGGTTCAACTGTTTCCCGATCATTTTCTTCTTCTCTTTTTTTTTTTGTTCTGCATATGTTCTGTGTAGCTACAGACTTTGCCAGTTCTCGTAACTCTGTAACATCTTCTCTACTATGTTCTCCGGTGTTATGGCGCCAAAACTTATCTGCAGGTCTTGGCGAAGGCATTCCCATCTGCTGCAGGGGAAGAAGGTATGTTTCGCGTCATCTTTTAGCGAGTTTCCGTACTGGCAGGCTGGACTGTTTGTTTGGCCGATTTTGTGAAGGCATTGAAATATCCGTGTCCGGTGAGTAACTGGGTGCCGTAGTAGTTAACCTCGCCGTGATTCCGGTCATTCCACTCAGCCACGTTCCTAATCAGCCTCGCTGTCCATCGTCCTCTGTTTTCCGAGCTTCAACGCTCTTGCCACTTCTGTTTCGTGAGCTCCTTAGCCTCCTCGGATGACGCTTCCATTCCCATTTCCGCTTTTTTGTCGTAGACGTGCTTCCTTTCTGCCGCTAGGAAATCGATGGGAGTCACTCCTGCGATGCAACTGCAAGGACTGCTGGTTCCGAAACCGTTCGGTAAGAGCTAGCTACACGTAGAGCTCCGCATCTTTGTACTATCGCCATCTGTTTCCGGTACTTCTCTTGTTTAAGTGTGTCTGCCCGGATTTCGCTGCCGTACAGAGGATGAAGTGCGTTGTCGCCATCAGTAACCTTCGCTTGCTGGCCGTTGGACCACCTACATTTGCCATCAGTCTGCTTAGTGATGTAGATGTTTTTGAGGCTCTTTCCGCTGCTGCCTTTATTTGTTGCCAGTAGGTTAGCTTTGTGTCCAGGCTCAATCCCAAGTACTTCACCGCGGCGCTGCTTCTTATTTCTGCTACCCCGATCCGGAAGTCGATTTGTGTGGGAATCCTCTTCTTCGTGAGAAGGACTATCTCAGTTTTCTCCGTTGTTAGGCTGAGTCCGTGCTCTTCCATCCACAAATTGACTCGTCGCATGACCTGGCTCAGCTTTCGTTGTGTATAAATGGTTTCTCGTGCCGTGAACACCGCGGCGATGTCGTCTGCATACCCGACCAAAGAGGCATCCTCCGGCATCTTCATTCAAAGGATGTCGTCGTAGAAGTTGTTCCAGAGGTCTGGTCCTAAGATCGATCACTGCGCTGCGCCTGATGTCACTTGCTTTCTTTGCGGCCCTTCTGTAGTCTCGTAGAGCAGCTCTCGATCCCTGAGACAGTCCTTCACCATCTGCAGAATATATGCTGGGATGTGGAACCTCCTTTCGATCGCGTTAAATATATCGATCCACCTGACTAATGTACGTCCAGGGTTGCCAGCAGGACGATCTTCCTATAGTAGTGACTTCCCTGTTGAGCGACCCATTAGGCTTACGTCATTTCTACTGATGATAACAGAAAAGGTTGTGGACAACTCCTGAAGGGAGGATGTACTGAACACATCCCCTTACATCACCGTCAGCACGCATACAGTTCGGGCAGATCGACAGAGACCGCTCTATATTAGCTAACGGAGATAACTCAAAGCGCCCTAAAAGCAAAAGAAATAAAACTATGCTTTCCTGGATATTGAGGCAGCGTTTGACAATACCTCACGCGAGAAGATCAAATAATCACTGGCAGCGAATGGAGTGAACAGAACAGTATCGCCCTGGATGTGGGAACTGCTGAGCCATAGATTAGCAAAGACTCAAACACCATCTGGAATAATTAGAGCAGACACAACAAGAGGATGTCCACAAGGAGGGGTATTGTAAGGTACGTTGTTCGTGTGGTATGTAAGGACGTTGTGACTAATGTTTATCTACTAGAATGACTTCCCAAAGATTTACTAACAACGTGGATAGAATAGACAGGGAGGCACGAATGCCATATGTTTGCCAACTTGTCCAGTGTCTCGGGCAGGGCACGAATGCCATAGAGGTCTGCCAAAATAAATGAAACACGCTTTTGAGAGTCTGAATAGATTCTGTTTTATTTCTACAAATACCATGTCTTATATACTAGTTTTACTTCCCAGTCTAACCGAAACACCTTGATACAAAAATTATCGCGTCCCATTAATTTCAGTCGTCATCATCATACTCATCCACATTGAACTCATTACACACTTCTCGTTTAATCGTCACCCAAGGCATAGATCGCGTAATTCATCGATCAACTTACAATGTCAGTGTAATCGCCAGAAGTTCTATTCATACTTTCTGTATGCGATACCCGACACTGTAGTGAGTCAATGAAGTCCGATTGTTATGTCAGTGGGTCAGTGGTGTTTATTGTGATTTAAACTGCATTACACAAAGTAGGAAGTGTTTTGTGTACATTGTTATGCAGTGCAATGTGGGAGTATGGAATTATATTGGTGGGTTCATTACAGTATTATCACCCTTAATGTGGAGCCTAGTTGTAGATGAACTGCTGGGAAAATTAACCAGACTTGGCACCAACTATGGTATTGATTGCAGTATGTTGGTTTTGTTTGGTTCAGTTATAGGTAAACTTTCATAATCTGTTGAAAAGCCCAATTTTGTACCCAGATTCATTAGGCGTTCTTCTTTTTTAGCTCAGAGCAGAGCTTGATAAGAGCGCACTCTATCAGCTCAGAATAAATTGACTGAGCGGTCTGAGTAAGAAGAAAAAACAAAATTCAAAACTATTAAAAAAATGATCGGGGTTGTTTTTCTGGCAGTTAGATACTAACCTATTTTTAGTAATAATTATTATGTTTAACAGCTACACAGCTTAATAGTTTCAGGTACATACCAATCATTTTTCATTGTTTTTGAGAAGAGTGAATTAGTTTTGGAATACCTTCGTTATCAGTAAGAAAATCTCAAAGTTCTGAGTAGATTTTGTCGAAATTGTTGCATGTTTGCTTGAACTGTGTCATTCAGCATTAATTAGTCAACTACGCCATCTAGTAGAAAGTGGCCATATTACCGATTTTGGCAGCATTGGATTAGCAGTTTGAGTAGCTGTGGTATAACTTGGTATGTTGTTCTCGAACCTTCTGAACTTAACGAACCTTCTCAACGAATCTGGAAATTTCGAGAGGTGTCACTAGGAGATATAAATAGATGTCGGAGGAGCACCCAAGACATTCGAGTTGTGAACCGCAATAAAGAAGGGCGATAGATGACAGTAGTGAAAAGTATATAGAATATTGAATAAGAGAAAAGTGATTGTTTATTTAAAGTGATTAATTGTGAAAGTGAATTGTTGAATTAAATAAGTGAATTATTAGAATAATAATCAAGAAGTAAAAGATATTGAAAGAGAACTAATAAAAATTAATTAAATAGAATTACGTTTTATCTTTTCGAATCCTAGCCTGGATGTAACATTGGTGTCAGCAGTGGGATAAAACGAATTCAGTGTGAAATTAAAGTGAAGTGAATTAAAAAAAATGGGCCGCACATTAAAATTACTACAGCTCAGTATACCGCAGTTAAAAGCTGAATTGGAAAAGCGGAATCTCTCCACAGCTGGAGGAAAAAGTGATCTTGTGCTTCGACTGCAGGAATCTGCTGACCCCAAGTCCGTTTTGTTCGACGTAGCAGAAGAACAAGTAAGTACAAGCGTTGATATGACTGCTATGATGGAATTACTTCTGGCCAAGTTAGATGAACAGAAGAATTCTATGGACTCTCAGTTCAATGAACAGAAGAATTCTATGGGCTCTCAGTTCAAGGAACAAAAGAATTCTCTAGAACAACAGAAGAATTCTCTAGATTGCAAATTGCAATCAATGGACTCTAAATTTGATGAACAAAAGAATTCTCTAGAACAACAGAAGAATTCTCTAGATTGCAAATTGCAATCAATGGACTCTAAATTTGATGAACAGAAGAATTCTCTAGATTCCAAATTGCAAGCAATGGACACTAAATTCGAAGAACAAAAGAATTCCATAGTTGCCGCCCAAAAGAGCGCTGTGGAAGATTTTAAAAATGTTCTCGAAGGAAAACTCGAAGAAATTGACCAAAAGTTCGAGAAGGTTGAAACCAAATTCGACGAAATCGATACAAACATCGAGAACTTGGCTAAAGAGCTGGAGAAAGTGAAGAAGCAGAAGGCTCGAGAAAATTCTGCGGACTGCCCGAGAAGGAAAGAGATGCAGCCTCCTGTTTTCGACGGTCAAACATCATGGCCAATTTATAAGAAACAGTTTGAAGCAGCTGCAATGGCGAACAGCTGGGACAACGAGGAAAAGTCGATTGCGCTAACGCTCGCACTAAGAGGTACAGCTGCGGAGTTACTCCAAACCGTCTCAGAAGAGAAGCAACACGACTACGACGCCCTGGTCAAGGCTATAGAGATGCGCTTCGGTGATGAGCATATGCAGCAAGTGTACAGGGTCCAGCTACGCAGTAGAGTCCAGAAGCGGGGAGAAACACTTCAACAGCTGCAAGCAGATATCGAACGTCTGGCACATTTGTCATATCCTAATGCTGGTGAGGTTCTCATCAATGAAATGGCTGTGGAGGCGTTTATCCAAGCCATTGAAGATAGACAACTGCAAATGGCCGTAAGAATGGCTGGAAAGAGAACTCTCGCTGAGGCCCTAGCACTTGCCTTGACAATGCAAGCTGCTGATCAGGCATCGCATGTGTTCCACCGCGTAAGGGAAATGACAGCCGTTGAATGTTCATGTCAAAGAGCAGACGTCGTAGACCGGAGCAGAGATAACAGAGGTCAAATGCGCTGCTGGAACTGCAACAAAATAGGGCACCTACAGAGACAGTGCAGAGCTCCACCCAGACGAGGCAGTTGTCCGCATTGCGGGCCTAGGAGGGGCAACGAAGAAGCATCTGGCAGGGATAACAACCATCCTGCAGATATAGCTTCGCATAACCAGCAGTCGGGAAAACGTGTAAGGACCAGCTTCGTGGGGCAGAAGTTGGTTTCCGGAATCGACGACCCCAGGACCACAATTCAAGTCTCCCAAACCAAACGAGGAAACCAGAGTCTAACAGTGGAAGCCTATATCGGACTAAATAAGTGCGTGGCAACCATCGACACCGGTGCCACCGCTTCCATCATAAGGAGGGACATCGTTCGTCAGTCTTGGCTGCACAACACCAGCAATTACTGTCTGAAAACAGCAACAGGAGCGACAGCGAAAGTGTATGGAGAGGTCATACTAACAATAAATTTGGCAGGATTAGTATTCTCCCACGCTTTCCTAGTAGCCGATATATGTGACGAATGCATCATTGGAATCGATTTCATGAAGGCGCATGATGTAGTATTGGACATTGGTATGCAAGTACTCAAGTATCGAAACGTAGAAATTCCGATGGTGTACGGGAACGAGAACGTCGCATCCCTGAGGACAGTCATTAGTAAGGACGAGGTCCTACCACCTTCTTCAGAGACACTGATTTGGACAAAGCTGGAATGTGATCCTGGGGCCCACCGATTCTTTCTAGTCGAGCCAGAAGACAACCACTGCCGAAATTGCGTGGTTGGAAAAATGCTTGTCGAGCCGAAGAACAATATGGTTCCCGTACGAGTTCTTAATGCGGAACACAAAAGCGTCAAATTGAAGTAAGGTGAGGTGGTTGGAAAGTGTGTACCGGTTACTGCCATCACGAAACTATCACAGGAAGGTGTTGCGAAGCCTCGTTCACTAATGGGAATGACTGAGGTCAAAAGAACTTTATTCCAGCACTGCGATCTGAATCGGGAGCAGCAAGCCATGGCAGGGAACCTCATCAACGAGTTTGCTGATATATTCGCTTCGCGGGACTGCGAGTATGGCCGAACACACCTTGTACAACACCGGATAGACACTGGAGATGCGAGACCGATTCGTCAGCCTCCCAGACGACTACCATTGGCTAAGCAGACGGAGGTTGCAGAGATGGTGTCAACGATGGAGAAGGAAGGAGTAATCGAATGCTCTAAAAGCCCATGGGCATCTCCAATTGTCCTAGTCAAAAAGAAAGATGGCAGCACTCGGTTCTGTGTAGACTATCGCCAACTGAATAATGTCACCAAAAAGGATAGCTACCCTCTACCAAGGATTGACGATACGCTGGATACACTGTCCGGAGCTCGATGGTTTTCCACTCTAGATCTGAAGAGTGGCTACTGGCAAGTGCAGATACATCCGGAAGACCGTGAGAAAACAGCTTTGACAGCAGGAAACGGGCTCTGGCAATTCACAGTAATGCCATTTGGACTGTGTAACGCGCCGGCAACCTTTGAGCGACTAATGGAGCGTGTTTTGTTGGGGCTAACATGGAAAACGTGTTTGGTCTACTTGGACGATGTCATCGTGGTTGGAAAAACGTTTGAAGAACATCGAGATAACTTAAAGGAAGTGTTCCAGATACTACGAAGTGCACAATTAAAGCTTAACCCGAAAAAGTGTGATCTCTTTAGATCTGAGGTAAAATATCTGGGGCACATCATCTCGTCCGAAGGAGTAAGGACTGACCCAGAGAAGGTCGATGCGGTGAAAAATTGGCCCGTTCCCAAAGACAAACACCAACTGAGAAGCTTCCTGGGACTTGCAACTTACTACAGACGGTTTGTGAAGGAATTCGCAAGGATCGCAAAGAGCTTGCATCAACTGACGGAAAAGGGAAAACCATTTAAATGGTCAGGTGAATGCGAAGCGAGTTTCAAGAGTCTCAAACACCAACTGTGTGATGCTTCAATTCTAGCGTACCCTACTCCAGGAAAGACATTTATTGTAGATGCCGACGCTAGTAATGTTGGGATCGGAGCCGTTCTTTCGCAGATCCATGATGGCCAAGAGAGAGTAGTTTCCTACTTCAGTAAAGTGCTATCCAAGCCGGAGAGGAACTATTGCGTAACCAGGCGGGAACTCCTGGCTTTGATCCTGGCAACAAAGCACTTCCACAAGTACTTATATGGGCAGAAATTCATCCTGCGTACAGATCATGCGTCTCTAAAGTGGCTGCTGCAGTTTAAGAACCCTAAAGGACAAGTCGCGAGGTGGATTGAGCGGCTGCAGATGTATGACTACGAGATACAGCACCGAAAGGGAACTCTTCACTCCAAAGCAGATGCCCTCTCCCGGCGACCCTGCAAGGCTGATTGTAAACATTGCGTACGCCAGGAGGAAAAAGATAAAGTGTCAGTCCAACGGTTGAGAGCTGAGCCCATTAGCGGCTGGAGTGCACGGGAGATCCGGAATGCTCAACAGGAAGATCCGGATATCGAGCCGATTCTCGCCTGGAAGGAACATGAGGGCAAGCCGGACTGGCAGCAGATCTCCAATAGGAGTCCGGAATTGAAGGCATACTTGGCACAATGGGACTCACTTCATGTCCAGGATGGCATTTTGAAAAGAAAATGGGAAAGTTCGGATGGAACATCAGCCGTGATGCAACTTGTGGTACCCAGATCGAAAGTCAACGAAGTACTTAGGGAACTACATGATGGAGTGTCCGGAGGTCACTTGGGAGTAAATAAGACACTCGAAAAAGTGCGAGAACACTTTTACTGGATCCACGCAAGAGACGATGTCGAAAACTGGTGCCGAAAATGCGCCGCTTGCGCAGCCAGTAAAGGCCCGAGAGTAAAAATGCAAGGCAAGATGCATCAATACAACGTTGGAGCGCCCTTTGAACCGCTATATCCTCGTAGTGATGGACTACTTCACTAAATGGCCTGAAGCCTTTGCTATACCTAACCAAGAAGCTAAAACCGTGGTAGAGCAGATTGTCCACAACTGGGTAAGCAGATTTGGCGTACCAATGGAATTGCACTCGGACCAAGGTCGCAACTTCGAGTCGAAGATCTTTCAAGGAGTATGCCAGCTACTAGGGATTAAGAAGACAAGAACAACCCCGCTTCATCCACAATCGGACGGAATGGTGGAACGCTTCAATAGAACCTTAAACGAACACCTTTCTAAGGTTGTTGGCGACTGCCAGCGGGACTGGGACAAGCACATCCCCATGTTCCTATTAGCTTATCGAAGCGCAGTTCATAACACAACAGGACATACTCCATCCGAAATCCTTTTTGGTCGAACCATCCGGTTACCTAGTGAATTGATGTTTGGATCTCCGACTGATGAAGCAACGAATGAAGATGATTATGTGGCGGATCTCAGAGAAATCATCAGAAACATTCATCGGAAAACTAGAGATAAGATTCGGATATCCAGCGACCGCATGAAGACGAGGTACGATACAAAAGCGACCACCACAGGATTCCAGGAAGAAGATCTGGTATGGCTATACAACCCTCATCGCCGAAAAGGTATGTCACCTAAACTACAGCAGGATTGGGAAGGACCCTATAAGATAGTGAAGCGCATCAACGATGTTGTCTACCGGATCCAGCGAGGAAGAGGCAAGCTGAAAGTTGTCCATGTGGATCGTCTCCATCGCTACCATACGGAAAATATTGACGTGCTTGTTCGGGACGAACAAGTTTAAGAGGGGGATATTGTTGCATGTTTGCTTGAACTGTGTCATTCAGCATTAATTAGTCAACTACGCCATCTAGTAGAAAGTGGCCATATTACCGATTTTGGCAGCATTGGAATAGCAGTTTGAGTAGCTGTGGTATAACTTGGTATGTTGTTCTCGAACCTTCTGAACTTAACGAACCTTCTCAACGAATCTGGAAATTTCGAGAGGTGTCACTAGGAGATATAAATAGATGTCGCAGGAGCACCCAAGACATTCGAGTTGTGAACCGCGATAAAGAAGGGCGATAGATGACAGTAGTGAAAAGTATAGAGAATATTGAATAAGAGAAAAGTGATTGTTTATTTAAAGTGATTAATTGTGAAAGTGAATTGTTGAATTAAATAAGTGAATTATTAGAATAATAATCAAGAAGTAAAAGACATTGAAAGAGAACTAATAAAGATTAATTAAATAGAATTACGTTTTATCTTTTCGAATCCTAGCCTGGATGTAACAAAATTATATTTCGTTATAAGGATACCTTAAGCCAGTGGTTCCCAACCGGAGGGGCACGGCTCCCAGGGGGGCATGGGGATTGTAAAAGGGAGGCGTGGACAAAATTTGAATTGTAAATTTTTCATGCAAAGAATACAATATTGAAGACTTCAATATTTATTACTGTGTGCCGATATTCCCCCTCTACTCCTAATATTTGATTATTTTTCTGGTAAAGTACCGCAAGCACACATCGAAATGGTATATGTGTAACGTATATGTTACGGGCAGCCATATGGCCCGTAATAAAGTGGACAGCAAAAAAACCCAAATCAATACCATCCCGAGCAATAAGCAGCCGATAACCCGTTCACTTGCGAGACGATGCAACGGGACCTGCCACCGAAATCCGCGCAACATGCAGGCACACGGCAGCTATATATATAGATACCACAGCAAAAACAACGAGCAGGTGTCGCCCAGGGGTCCAAGCTCGGACCACTGCTTTTTAATATATTCACATCCGACCAACCTCAACTAGAGGATGCAACAAACAGCTGCCTTTTTGCCGATGACTCCGCCACGTATAGCAGTTCGATGTCCCCAACTATAGCAGCACAAAGAGTTGAAGCCCACGTAAGGAAGCTATTCCACTACTACCTAAGATGGGGTATACGAGTCAACACAACCAAATCCGAACTGATATGCATCAGAAGACCCCTCAGAGGAAGGACCAGAGATAGGTCAGCTGCCAACTGTCGCAGTGTTACCCTTAATTTACCAGACGGATCATCACTTTCAACCACAAATGACGTCAAGTATCTCGGGGTCAACTTCAACGAGCGATTCAGATTCAATCCACACCTGAACGCTGTTCTCAAGAAGGCTTCATTTGCATTTCACCGAGTTTACCCACTGATGAAAAAGCAGAACGGACTCTCTAAAAAGACGAGACTGCTGCTCTACAAACAGCTCATAAGGCCGGTAGTAACTTACGCCTTCCCCATTTGGTACACCATTTCCAAGACTTACATGAGAAAACTGGGAGTTTTCGAAAGAAAAGTCTTAAGAATCTGCACTGGACTCCACTACGATCCAATCCGTCAGAAACAAATTAACAATCATAGATTGTATGAAGAAGCCAATATAAATCCACTGGAAAAGTACATGGTCACACTTTTCCAGAAAATACTCGAGAATACCTCTAGCCACCCAAACCCATTAGTCCAAAGGATTGCGGACAACCAACACATCCCGGAGCATCGATACCTTCACGTACTGGTTCTGCTAAACGAGGAACTATTTCCGAGAGACACTGACGGGACAACCATTCCCTTCTACGGATTGACCGAGACAACCCACCATCGAGGATAATTCCAAGATGACCAACCTTCCCCAACACCAAAAGACCATCGACACCCGGATCTGAACACCCTGAGGTCAACCCTGACAACGATACATACTTAGAGTATGAATCTGAGAATTCACTTGCAATGTATATAAATATAGTTAAGCAAAATATCAATGTATACCGTTGGGCCCCTGTTGTTGAGCCAACATACTTAAATATTAATTATTCATCACCATTTGTAATAGCCTTAAGTCAAATTGTATATATATAAAAGTTCAATAAAGACAAATGTACTGTACTGTACTGGTACAAAAAAAAAAAAAAAAAAACAACGAGCCTCACTTGATGTGCAAAACCCGTGCAGTACGAATCAATGATATAATTTTAATACAGTCTACTACCATTTTTCATAGAAATATAAATCATTTGTTCTTTATATTTATAAAAGTGCGTTTTTCTTCTTCGACCTAAACAGGTGTTAGGTAGACTATTCACAGTTTATTAGAATCGTAGTTTCAGTTTTTGTTCATCATGTCTTTCGCCGCCGGTAAGAGAAGAAAATACTCCGACGATTACATAAAATATGGATTTACTTCCATTGAAAAGAACGGAGTGGAAGTTCTACAATGCGTGATATGTTTTGCCGTTTTGAGCAACGATTCTTTGAGACCAGGTCGCTTGGAAAGACATTTGACCAGTGTTTATGTCGCCGTAAAAGGCAAACCCAAAGAGTTTTTCACCAATAAACTGAAGTCTCTTAAAAAGATAAAGCTAGGAACAAGTGGACTGAAGCACAATGATACCGAAAAAGTTGCTATTGCTTCCTACGAGCTTTCTCTTTTAATCGCGAAATCAAAAAAATCTCATATAACCGGAAAATCCCTCGTCAAACCTTGTTTACTAAAGGCCGCTAAAATTCTGTTGGGAGACGAAGCTAAGAACAAGTTCAAGGACATACTATTATCTGACAACACCGTTAAACTTCGAGTTGATGAAATGGCTGCTGATGTGGAAAGTCTCCATACTTTGCATTGCAATGCGATGAGACAACTGACATCGCAAAATGCTGGCAGCTTCTCGTGTTTGTGCGGTTTATAGACGTTGAAGAAAAAGCATTGAAGGACGATTTGCTACTCTCAGCGAAGGTTGAAACTTCGACAAAGGCATCTGATATAATGAAAATTATTGGCGACTACTTCGATAAGCATGAAATCCCATGGAATAAGCTTGCGGGGTTATGTACAAATGGTGCTCCTGCAATGATTGGATGTGATTGCGGACTTTCTACCTTAATTAAAAACAAGAATCCTGACGTGATTACCACTCACTGCATCATTCATCGACAAGCGCTTGCTTTGAAGACGTTGCCAGATAAATTAAAATCAACTTTAAGCGTAGCGATCAAAACCGTATATATTGTTAAAGGAAGCGCTTTAAAGTGCGAAGATGTGAGCTCCGAATACGAACCATTGCTATACTACACTGAAGTAAGGTGGCTTTCAAAAGCTTAAGAGATTGTTTGACCTGAGGGATGAGGTCAGTGGACGAAAATAAAAACCCAATCCTTGCGTTACTCCAACGTAATACGAATCCTCTGGGCTTGGCGTACCTGTCTGATATATTTAAGCATCGTAACGAGCTAAATTTACATTTGCAAGGGTCGGGAAAAGAAAATGTGTCCGCAAATATTTTTAAGTATGAAGATAAGACCTTTCGTTCAAAAAATCATAGCAAACAGTTTTTCGACATTTATGAATGTTGTAAAAATGGTAAAACCCGGAGAAGAAGCAACCAACGACCTAAGAAATGACATTATTCAACATCTGCAATACATTACTGAAGAATTTTCGAAGTACTTTCCGGAGGACAAAAAAGACGTTGCAGAATTGAAAACGATATTGCGCATTCCATCCACCGTTAATATCGATGAACTACCAGATGAATTACAAGAGGAGGTGATAGATTTGGAAAATGACCGCACACTGAAGGGCAAATACGATACAAGCGAACTAGAAGAGTTCTGGATCAAAAGCGGGAAATTATACACAAGGATGCAAAATATTGCTATTCCATTTTTGGTGCTCTTTTCAACAACATATTTATGTGAACAAAGATTTTCGGCTCTCCTCATTAAAAACAAGCAGAGAAACTCATTTGAAGCTTCAGCTGACATGACAATTATTGCACTGGCGAAAATTGCACTAAGAATCTCAGAGCTGGTGAAGAAAATAGGTCCGTTCGCGTACTTTATGTGTAGAAAAATAAAAATTGTCAAATCTACAAAATCGAGAGAGAATCCTCCCATTTCAAAGAAAATTACGCGAACGCTTTTGTGTAAAAAGATGAAAAACGTCTAAGTTTGGCTTGAAAAGAGGCAACCGCTGTTTTTTTTGCTGGCAAACTCATAGGATTTCATCATTTGACAGTTTTCATTTTTTTTTTAACAGCTGAAATTCTGTGTGAAGAAAAATGAACGAAAGTACATTTTTCTTTCGTTCTTCTTTTTACCATTTTCTCAGTACGCGAACGCGTTTGTGTAGTTTTGCACAAACGTTTATATAAATTTACGTTTGCATAATTAGTTCGCGAACAGACCTAATGCAACCCCAGAAGTCGCATTGAACATCTTACATTACTAATAAATAAAAATACGTTTTTCAAAACCAATTTACAAAAATGTACAAACAAACATGTATACAAGCAAGAATATTTAAAATTCTCGATGTATTAAATATATTTTTCAATGAACATTTGGAGTTTGTATTTGGGCATGCGATTCTCCAATTCGCCATAAGGGTGGCATAGTTATCAGTTCAGTTGGCAGTTCTGTCGTTAGTTCAGTTGTCAGTTCAGTATTCAGTTGAGTTTTCATTTCAATCGTGAGTAATGAAAATTGAAAAAAATATAGATCACAAAATGGATGAAGAAAGATTTTTAGCCAATGATGCAAGAATAAAACAAAAATACCGGAACTCGAACGGTTTGAGTCACTGGCAACTGCGTTTGGAATTGATAACTGATATGAAACTCATCAGTTAAACTGACAACTGAAATGGGAATTTCATTAGTTTCAGTTTCAGTTTCAGTTTCAGTGAAAAAAGCTTCAGTTTTTCCATTCAACGTATCAGTTTAACTCAATGCTAAACTGACAGCTCAACTTAAAATGAAACGTCTAAAAGGGCCTTAAGTAGGTAGGTACAATCATTTGTGATTTATCACTGGTCCAATTATTATTCATTATTAAAATTACTTTTTCCATTGCCGCATGAGCCTGTTAAGCACAAACTGAAATCAATTATTTTAATTAATAGTCGATGCATGCACATTTCGCTCTATGATTAAAAGGACAGTATCAAAAATAAAGGACAAAACACCACCTTTATTAAAAAGAAAACAGTGCAGGTATATTTGACAAGGCGTTGAACAGCAAAACTTTTTTGATTGCGTTTGAAAGTTTTAACGGCTATTTAGTTCGTCAAAAATTTAACGACATTTTCCATTGCTTTTGCACATTTGACAAGATATAAAAGTTAACAATCACTACCCTCAAATCTGCCAGTGACGTAAGCTGTCCCGTGTTAGTTTTCCATTCTCAACAAGAAGATTACCCAGAAATGTTAAAAAGTAACATCTTAATACCCTCGACTACTTCAAATGGAAAGGTTGTCACATATGTACCAAACAGTATCAATCTTCAAAATTTAGCTTAATTCCTAACAACCTAAGGCACAATCATATGAAGTTCGCCAACATTTTTTAAGCATGATACTTGACCGAAATCTCAAATGTTGTGTAGGCCAATGCTCGTACATCATCAAAACCATCACATAAATCCCCCGAACGATGCATAATTTTCATCCTGCTATCGACCAAAGCCACTGTTCGGTAGAAGAGCGCACATCCTCCCATCTCCTCGAGCGATTATTAACATTCAGCTGCTCTAGCAAGAGAGTACCCTTCACATACACGGAACACACGCACTCTCCAAAAAAAAACTCTTTAATATAAATCGCAATAATTGGCCAATAAATTCCTTGCTCTCGTGAGATACACAAACCCAATAGCTCTCACAAAAACCGATTGCGGTCAGGCAGGGCGATTATGGAGCCTTTAAATTGAATCTTCGGACGGATTGCAATAATTGCACCAGTTGGCAAAAGCATAAATAATATTCGATCGGTGTATTTCTCTTCAGAGCAGACTTCAAGGACTTTCAATCCATAATGAAAATATTCTCATATCTAAACTGAGGGATATATGTGATTGGGTGGCGACTTACATTTAAAATGATTCTTAAATCCTTTTTCAATCCCCTTCGGAAACTATTATAATAGTAAAGAACTTGTGCATTCGGTCCGACAAGGATATGAAATCCTCTTTCATCTGCAAATGTAATTTCGATAAGCGGATCCCAGAAAGGAAAAAGAAAGCAACACAGTTAACGGTGTAGCTTTTGTGTCATGCTGAGAAAAAGGTCCCCGCCCCAGCCGCTGACTTACGGCGATTAGCAGCAAGGCACCCCACATGGGGTCAATTACGATGGCAACCATAAAATCTGACCTACGTCATCACATCGCATGAATGTCATATGGAGATGCTGTGAATGGCAAACCACCTTAAAGTTTGTAATGATAGCTCCCTTCATTGGCTTCCTCGACACTGCCTGAGTGTGGAGGACCTTAAAGTGCAAAGTTCG
This sequence comes from Portevinia maculata, assembly GCA_949715645.1. Taxonomy (NCBI): domain Eukaryota; kingdom Metazoa; phylum Arthropoda; class Insecta; order Diptera; family Syrphidae; genus Portevinia; species Portevinia maculata. Next base: position 7,834,842 of record OX454526.1, on the reverse strand, counting down.
TTCATCCAGTGGCACAGACAATAGATAAATGATTCTCTGAGCATTCCATTTAAGCCCTGCACATAACTTTAATCCTCTTAACTGTTCAGAAAGGGACGAAACAAAAAAAAACTCAAATCCTGGTTTAAATTATTTTAATTAAATATTTTTCAGTTGTGTGAGGAAATACTTCGGGCAGAATCTTTCTTGCGGTTATTGTTTCTAAACTGAGCTGCCATTATAAACGGACAATGCACATGCAAAGTGTGAACGGGCACCAAGTGACACAATCCAAGCAGGTCATATAAATTCACTCCGAAGATTGCTGTCCAGTAGGCGATGGAGGAAGTAAATGATGAACGCTAAAAGGAATAAAAAAAAAGTAAATAAGGATTGAGAAAAATAAAGAGGATATCAACCTGAGCTCTAAGATTCTTTATGTTTGTTCCTTTTTTATCCATCAGGAATATAGGTACAAGTAATGTTTTTATAAAATAAATGGAAATTTATTTGTTCAGAAAATACAACAATCGAACGCTTTACAACTTCGAAGTTAAAGTCTGAGATAGATGTGATTTCGATTTGAAATTAAACACGATAAGTATTTCGTTATCATTTCTAGTCAATGTTGCGGTGCACCAGTGGTTAGCTTTTAGCTTATTTTTGAAGCATATCCTAAAGCTATATTTAAACACATATATCATTTAAGCACATTTAAACATACAAGGTGGCGCAAAAGTTGTCATCTGTTTACTTCAGAAATGTCAAAGTAAAATTGACATTTGCCGCCATTTGCAAAATTATAGCATCTTCCGATAGGTTTCAGCCCTTGGGTGTGCCTTAGGCAATTCAGTGTGCCAATGTTCTAAATGATCCACGACTTTTGACATCTATCCTATGTAGTTTTCAGTCGGATTGGTGAACGCCACTGAGTGATGACTTTTGCGCCACCTTGTATATATCTGTACATAGTTAGCTTAAAGCCTTAATATTAATCGTAGACCTCCAATTAAAAGTATAGCTATAATATAGAGTGGGGCACGAATCGTGCTACAAAAACAAAACTTAATAACATTTTATTTGGCAGGTTACTTAAGGGTCTTTCATTTGCGACTTGACAGCTTCAATCTTTCAGTGTGAACGCACCTTTAAACCGATTACCGAACTGTCAAATATTCAGTTAAATCAATATTTTCATCATGGTGAAGTACATACACGAAGGAACGCAAATCAGCCAAATCAGTCAATTTCACGGCTTTCTCAAGAATTAGGCCTCTCTTGGACCACATTATGGCGAATTTTGCGTAAGGATCTTGGCCTACACCCTTACTAGATCAAGCTGGCTCAAGAACTAAAGCCACTTGATCATATAAAGCGACGTATGTTCTTGAATTGGGCTCTGGTCATGATGGAAGAAAATGAAGAATTTCATCGTGAAAACATGTTCAGCGATGAAGCGCATTTTTGGTTAAACGGCTTCGCCAATGAGCAAAATATGCATTACTGGATAGGTGAGAACCCTCATGTGCCTGAATTCTCAGTTCGGTGAACGTATTATCTCTAGAAACGGACCCGTCTATTGGCGGCCGAGATCGTGTGATTTAACGCTTTTAGACTTTTTTTTATGGAGCTACATTAAATCATTGGTATATGCCAACAAGCCGGCGACGTTAGAGGAGCTCAGAGCCAATATTGAATGAGAAATAGAGGCCGTATCGGTCGAAATGTGCGGCAGTCATCAAAAATTGGGTTTAACGTATCGATCGCTGCAAACGTTCCTGTGGTGGACATCAAATTGCATTCATAAATAGAGATATCTCAAGTTGTTTGCATTTTATTTAAAAAAAAAGCTGGCAAGTGCTTAATGAAAAGCCGTTTATAAGACAAAAATTCATATGTTAATGACAGGTGACAGCAAATGTCGTTTTAATTGCGCGCGTCACTTGCAATTTATCAAAGGCAACAAAATTAGTTTAAAAATGGATCCACAAAACATTGAAGAAGATATACAGCCTTATTGCGAAGATCAATCGACAATTGATAATTGACTATTTTCAATGTGTGCTATTGTGAACGAACGATTCATTTGGTATTTTTGACAAATTTCTTTAGAATCGTTCGTTCACAATAGCACACATTGAAAATAGTCAATTATCAACTGAATCGTTTATTTCAGAAACAACATAAGTCAATGAGCATTAACTTTTCAGGAGCAACAAAAAACTGTTTTATGCGAAAAAATTCCACAACACTACAAGTTGTGATATGCCAAGTTATAATTTGGCTTAAGATGCATTTAGAAACCGCAAAAATGTTTAGTTTTTTTAAGGTCTTAACAGGTTTTTAAGCTTTAAAGTCGCTTGACTTATGTCGTTTCTGAAATAAACGAACTTTTTTCGATAAAAGCTTTTGCTTTTATTTGTTTCTATCATTTATTATAAGCTTTAAGGAAGAAAAAATGTTTACAAAAATATAAAGAAAATAATATTGATTTGTATCGGATAAGAATCTATTGAAGCTTTAGTTTTTATTTATTTTATTATTTATTATAAGCTTTAAACAAGAAAACAAGGTTTACAAAAATATAGAGAAAATAGTATTGATCTGGATTGAATTAGAAACTTTTGAAACTTTAGAAACTTTTGTTTATATTTTTTTTTATTATTTATTATAAGCTTTAAATAAGAAAACATTTTGAAAAAAAATATAAGGAAATACTGTTGGTCTGTATCAATTGGAATAGAATCTTTTTCACAAGTTGGCCAAGCAAAGATTTCATCATAATATTCTTGAATGTTACTGTCTCCTGGTAGATACGGTCTTAGTTTTTTTTACATCATTCATCTTCTTAATATTGATTGCCACCTTTCCAGAGGGATAAGCAAGGGTTTGCGGCAGAGCTTCCAGTTCATCTCTTTGGAGGTTTCCAAGGTTAAATGTATGACTTGTAAAATCATTAATAAAATCTCTCGCAACAACAGTTTTATCAGAGCAATCCGAGTGGGAAAAATGGGAAAATGTACTTATAGTAAACGTATACTTATTTTCTCTGGAAACCTGTCTTCCAATAGACTCCATTCTTTTATAAAAGCGTGGCCACCAGCTTTTGTAGTAGATAATGTCTATCGTTTTTGGTAAAATGACCGTGAATTTTTTTGATACTGAAGAAGATAGTATCAAATCGGCATATTCTTGAAACAGTGTGTATACAAAATACGCTTACAGTAAGTTGTCTTAAGTAGAACGTTTCCTGTACAGGTCATTGGATTTAAAGATTTTGCATGTAGTACGTTATGTGTACAAAGAAAAAAAAATTCTGAAGAAACAGCATAAGTCAATGACTTATGTTGTTTCTCTTCAAAACACTGAAATAGTACTCTCAGTTTTCGTACTTTGGGGGGTCTGACATGTGCAGTTTTCCTCGAAAAGATAGATGACTTAGCTGTTTCTGAAATAATCAATTCAACTGTCGATTGATCTTCGCAATAAGGCTCATAGTTATAAGTGCAACAGCTGAAGTCATTGGGCGGGTTCAATTTGTAAGGCAACTGCGAGTTCTCTAGCAGTTAAACCTCTTTCACCTGCCAAACGATGGTCACGTGAGTTAAGGTAAGATTAGACTGTATGCCGAGTTGGCATTCAAATGACCACAGCCAAATGCCAAGATTATCTGTCAAATGACCAAAAGTTCCGCGCAGTCAAGGTAGTATATTAGACTACGTGACCACAAATGCCATTTTGGTCATTTTTGCCCTGCTGGTCATTAAAGGCATTTGTTGTTATATTTTCAGAGTGAGTAACGCCGTACATGTTAAAGTGAAACTTAATTTTTCAACAAAATAAATAAAACAGATAATCGGAAACATTGAAGTAATACCTAGGTATTACACAACAAATACTAAACCAAGCACATAAAAATAACAAGAAAACCACTAATTAACACTGAACAAAAGTACAATAAAAATGTAATTATTACAATAATTTACGGCAAATGTTATCCACTAATATTATTATTATCATGCAAAAATGTTATTATTGAAGTATTAAATAACTGCACCCTTGGAAAAGATGACAATTTTCAAATGACAAAAATGACAGTAATGCCATAACCAAATTTCAATAAATTGCATATGGTCATTAGGTCATTATACTGGCATTCGTGCTTATTGTCCGATTACACTGCATGCAATTTTGTCATTTTTATCTGTCAGAATCAGCATGGTCATTTGTGGTCATTTGGTCATTAAGTCATTTGAGATATGCCGATTACACTGCATGACCCTATTTTGACAGCAAAAACTGTCAAAAATGGTCAAAAATGGCCATTGTGGTCACGTAGTCTAATATACTACCTTGACACGCGGAACTTTTGGTCATTTGACAGATAACATTGTCATTTGACTGCGGTCATTTGAATGCCAACTCGGCATACAGTCTAATCTTACCTTTATTCGATCAATGACGAAGGGTAAAATATCAGAGACAAGCAGTTGCCTTGCAAATTGAACGCGCCCATTGCCATGGTAACAAAAAATTGCATACAAACACACCTGTTGTGTCCATTTCTCCAACGCTTTTTTCTACAGTGGAAGTACTGCTTTGCTAAACTATCTCGCTAGGTCCGTTCGCGTACTTTATGTGTAGAAAAATGAAAACTGCCAAATCTCCAAAATCGAGAGAGATTCCTCTCATTTCAAAGAAAAGTACGCGAACGCTTTTGTATAAAAAAATGAAAAACGTCTAAGTTTGGCTTGAAAAGAAGCAACCGCTGTTTTTTTTTTTTGCTGGCAAACTCATAGGATTTCATCATTTCACAGTTTTCATTTTCTTACCAGCCGAAATTCTGTGTGAAGAAAAATGAACGAAAGAACATTTTTCTTTCGTTCATCTTTTTACCATTTTTTCAGTACGCGAACGCGTTTGTGTAGTTTTGCACGAAAGTTTATATAAATTTACTAGGTTCGCAGCTCCCGGATTTGGCTACCTTACAATTAGCGTTTCGTAGCAAAGCCTCTGCCCGTTTGTTTCGCACTTGTTTTTGCTGTTTTGGAGGAAACGGCAGAGATATCAGCTGAGCCAGCTGCATTCGCTTTTTCCTCCACTTTTGTTCCCTTTGTCAAGGACGCTTCCAAGATGGTCCGATGAACACCGGATGCTCCTGCTGTCCCGGGTTTCTCTTCGGCCGACTTCGTACCCTGTATGTCTGCGCCACCAGTGAGAGTTCCGGCCTGATCACTGGTGACTTCGCTGTCGCTACTGAGGGTTTTAACCGACTCTTCACTATCGCTAGCCAAAAGCTCTGTTTCTTACGATACCCGTACTAGAAGAGAGATCGATGAAGATATAACCATCCAACAAGGCAATTCCTGTGAATTGGGAGAAGGAGTTGGGTGAGGATGAGTTATCATCTGATTGATCGTAGCCTCGATTTTAAGAAGAACACCAAATCCTCGACATAACTTCACCAATCTAGCAAAACGTTGGTAGACCTGATTCAGTACATCCCACTCCTCATTTGGACAAAAATACATATATTTTCACGGAAATAAATTTACAATGAAAGTTGTCCTTCTTTAAGGACTTGCCTCACATTTATGTTTATTCTAGAATCGTTCACATATTGACGGAACGGGCTCCAGAAATTTTCGTCGGCGCATTGCTCAAAGAGCTGTGTATCAAGCTGCCATTCACTGATTGGAGGGTCGACTTCGTATTTAAGTTTCTTTGTATAAGGTGGTTCCAATGACGCGTCTAAAAAGTCGAAATTTAGTAGCTCATACAAACAAAACCCAAAAAAAACATGTTACCTTCTTTGGTTTGGAATTCATTCCAATTTTCCGAACTAGCCTTCATTACCCTTGGCACTGCATGATAGCACAAGCGGCTCTGCTTGGACATTATCACAACATCCCCACTCTTGAGGAATAAAGCAGTTGGCTTCTCTTCTTTGGTGGTCCCACCAATTAGGAATACTGCCGTTTGTCCAAAACTAAAAGTAGGTGGTATTAGAAAATTTCCTGATTCATAATATAGTGTGCCTTACCTAAACGAAAAAAGTGGCGCTTCCAAGTCAGTTTCCGAATGATCCGTATGCCCAGCGAGTGTCGTTCCTATTGGATAGTAGTTCACTATCGCCGCTTCAGCTGAGTACTTCCCCAAACGTAAGGCTTTGGATAAATACGCACTAAGTTGCGCCAAATCACGGGGAAACTTATTTTTCATCTTCTCACTGTACAACTTGCTGTCCCAATCGTGATGATAGCCAAGCGTACTCCATCGCATGGCTTGTTTCATTCGTCGTCTTTCATCTTTGTCTTGGCAATTTTGGTATGAACTCCACCAATCATCAATTACACTTTGCAGGAACAGATTTGAGTTCAAATTCACTTGGTTAGGATTTTTAGGATAATCACGCAGGCATCTGGCCATCCAATAGCGCTGGCCTTGAGGACTGAATGGATTCTGAATAAAAATTAAACCGGGACGATCGACCAATTCGTAACATTTCCAAGTGTGTGCTGGCTTTAGACCGGGGAAGACTCCTTCGTAAACGAAATCCACATCAAGACCAACCTCAGTAGCACCCTGTGAGAATAAATCAAAATAGACGAAAGCATGACATCTGCGGGCACTGTAGAAAAAATGACTTTAATTTACTTTTATAACTTTTTTTTCAAAATCGACCACATCGGTGAAATCAGGAACTGGCCACTTTGATTTGTATAATTTGAAGATGTCTTTAAACATTACAATAAATTGTAATTCTATGCAGAAAAATACTTTTGTGAACTTGTTGACATTTTCCTTTGATGCCTTGATGGTTCTGATTTTCGAAATTCGAAGTTTATATTTTGTGCTGCACAGATATGGCAGATGAGGCTTATAGCGTTTTTCAATATAAATCTAAGGAATTGTTCTCAAAATCTTTCCTTACTCTTTTCAACGCACACAGCATCTACCATTTTTGAGGCGTTTATTCGTCCTAAACTTAAGTAAAACGCTCATACCGGTGCGCAAACACATATTTGGAGCTACTCGACAGAATACAAAAACGCGCGATAAAACTTATTGACGACAAGATATCGCGAAAAAATTTCACAATGTCGCTGTTTTATCTATATTTATACCAGAAGTATACTCAAACGAAATATACAGCTGGATTTCACCCTCAAAAAATTTCAACCGTAGTACCCGGGATATTCCAGGAACTCCCACCAGTTCACCCTGAAGCATTTTTTTCGGACGAACAGTGAAATACCAAAAACCTTTCCCAAGCCGTTTTTTCAAAACCAATGTGCATCGCTTTCTCCTAATACCCGCACTTAGCAACTGTAAACGTATCTCCATTTTGGGTAATGGTTAATTATAAAAAAAAAACATTTTGTTCATGTCCTTTTCGCTCATCATACAGCTGTTTATATTCGGCTGATATTTACCTACGCATTTTTAATGCACACAAAATTGAGGAACGTGTAAAATCATACCAGTATTACGAATTCTAATTATGGCAACTTCTTATTCACTAAAATTTATATATTTATTGCTTTGCGTCGCAAAACTAGTCATGTCATTTCGTTTCTTAAATGTATTCTCAATAGCATTTTTTGAAAGAGTGAGGTTAAAAACGAATATTGAAACACTTGTTTTGATTTCTACATAGTTTATACAGTGACAACTTGTGCAAACTTTGTTTTTAGGCATACCTAAAACAAAAAAACTAAAATTAGTCTTACGTCCGCGACCGAAGTCAAATAATATATTATATATGTAGTTGATTATGAACTAGTTCCCAATTAACTCACAATGAGAAGTAACCCCAGTAGGAAAGAATCCACCAGTAAAGCGCTGCTGTTGTTGGAGATCAATGAAGTTGCTATTTTCTCCTTAATTTTAGTGCTTATGGTGGATTTACACCATCACGCACGCGCATTTTTGCAACAAAACCGAAAAGAGAGATCCGTTTATCCGCAGTCAATGCTAATAAGGTGTAAGAGTGAGATCACTTACTTTAACTTGCTATAACATTATTATGGAGATTTGACAGATCACATGTAAACAAACAAATTTATTTTCATCGGTTTTGTTGTAGTAGAATTAAAAAATAAATAAAAACATGGATCTCGTAAAGGCTGCCGTATTAATAGTGTTTTCCATCTTGAGTAGGTACAATCGGCGATGTGAAGCAGAGAAATGTCAAAAATGTATTATGGCGATTAAAACATATGATAGCAGCGCCCATTTTGTTTTATAGGAAATCGAAATTTCGTAAGCCATTGCTATAAAAATATCAACATCCGTACCTTTCCCATAATTCCTACCACGTAAACAAGATGGCCGACCTGAATACGTGTCACGTTTTTTTGCATGTTAGGTAATGCTCTCCATTTCAGTCACACGGATATTTAGTATTTAGCATCCCTTTAATCTTACATGTTAGGAATGTGTGACCGTGTAAATCCACCATTATTCAAAATATTTTCTTAAAACAATTTAATTTATATTATTTATATTGAATTCGTTTGAAATTCTTACATACTTACTTTCATTAAGCTGGGGAAAGGCAGTACTCAATGCTTGGGATATGGCAGTGCAAACGCCGTCAATTATTCTTAAAGCATGCTTATATTATATATTATTATATTAGGCGTTAACGGCCCATAGAGGGTCTAAAACCTAGCTTCTCCAACCACTTTCTTTGCGAAGTGGAAGTGACCTACAATTTTACGCCGAATCCGAGCATCAAATTTGAGAAGCTTCTCATAACAATTGATACTTCTGGATGTTTGTCAACCGTTCGCAAGAGGTGGGGAAGTGGAAAAAAAATCAAGATGTCACGTGGCCCCGGCGGGAATTGAACCGGGGACCGTTCGATGGTCCGACACACTAACCATTGAGCCACTGCGCCCGACTGAATCTGTAGATAGAAGCCAAATATCCCTGAATTGGACCACTTACATTAATATTGCATGTACTATTCCCTGCATTAAAAATTTAGCGAGCAAATAGTTGGAGAATTGGTCACTAAATTTTAGCACGAGCAGGTTGTGAGGAGAGCGTTGGTGAGCATTGACCTAGAATTAGCTATAAATGTGGTCTGCCCATTAATGAATTCGCCTCAACTTCAAACTTTTTGCTTCTACTACAATTGACGTCAATCTGACAGTTTTCCGTTTCCATTTCAAGCAACACACGCTGATGTAAACAAAACCCCCAGCCATGGCAAACATCGACTTTGGTGAATTAAAACACGATGTAAATTTTACGACCACAGTAAATAATTTTGCGGCAAGCTTGAACGAAATCGATGCCTCTATTACCGAAGCAATTAACTATAAGGAATATGATGAAATGACAACAGAGGAAAAGGTAAAATTTGACAATTATCTGGCGTACACCACAAATTCGCTGTACTGGATGTATGTGAAACTCCAGGGCCTAGATCCGAATACCGTGAGTTATTTCAGACTTTATAATTAAATCTGAAACAATTATAATGTTTCCTCTGTCTTAGCATGGGATTAAAAAGGAATTGTCACGTGTGCGACAGGCGATGATGAGAGACAGACAAGTATACGAACGGAACACTATTCGTCCAGTTTTGGACAAAGGTGCTGCTGGGCGTTTTATTAAGCATGGCCTGCACGACAGGTCGAATCGAGAGGATGATGAACAAGAAGATGAGAGCGAGAGAGCGCCGTCTAAGCCGTTGAATAAAAAAATTCGCTTTGATAACGATTCTGACTGAGATTCTCTTATGGTGAGGACCTTACATTTTGTAAAAATTATTCTCATTCATTCTTTCAATAAATACAACATATATGAAATAGACCAAATTTATTACACCAAAAAACATGTCTAGAGCGTTGCTTACATTACTTGAGCATTTTTGTCAAAGCAATTCTATTCACTTTGCCGGCACTAGTTACTGGAAGCTTTCCGGGCATCACTTTAATGTTCTTAACTACCTGTAACTGTTCTCTAGTCAGCTTTTGTTTTATAAACTCCTTAAGTTCAACTTCGATGACCTCATCTGGTTGATTTCCGTGTTTAACCACAAAAACCGTTCCCACTTCATCAGCTGGTTTCTTTGGATTTGGATGTCCAACCAGCACAGATGTCAACACTTTCGGATGACTGTTTACGATACTTTCTACATCATTTGGGATGAGCTAAAAAACGAAATTATTTTAAAGGATGATTCCAAGTGGACGCTACTACATTACTTACAATTGTGCTACCAGAACGAATTAAATACTTATAGCGCGTGGCTATGTTTATCCAGTTGTTCGAATCAATACATCCGTAATCCCCAGTATTAAGCCAGCCACCTTCCAAGAACGTCTCTTTATTCGCTTCTTCATTTTTCAAATAACCCAGAAAGGGTATTGTCGATTTTAAACACACCCTTCCCATTTCGTTGGGACCCAGCGCATTTCCATCGTCATCAATAATCTTTGCCTTTAGCCCTTTGACTAAATTACCTCCATTCACATTACGCTTGCTGATACGTTCATCGAAAGCTATACAACCGGCCATCTCTGTCATTCCATAGCCCTTAACTACTCTGCATTCGGGAGCCACCTTTGCGGATAATTCTATCAATGAGTCGTTTACCACCTCACCACTAATGAATGCCATCTTTAAGGAACTTAGACTCGATTCTTCTGACGCTCCTAGGATACTTAAATATACTCCTGGAACCGTAAATAAACGCGTTATTTTATAGGTTTCAATAATGTCCTTCCCCAAAGCACAAGAGGGTGGTTTCCCTGAATAGACACGCTTTACGCCAAAGAAAGCCGCATGCATCGTCCACTCAATTTGACTAATCCATCGAAGAGGACTTAAGCTGCATATTATGCTGTTTGGTTGCGGCGGTATTCTGTAAGCACATTGCATCATCATGGCATGTGAGATGATAATAATCTTCGGAAATCCAGTCGAACCAGAAGTTAACATTAAGGTTGCAGGTGTTAATAGGGGGTCACCAATTTCAGGCGTCTGGAAACGTTCCAAGTCCGCCGTCGAGTTAAACAGAGTATCATTGTCGTGGTCAATGCTCAGAATATGTTTTAAATTTAAAAGATTTAGACTTTCAAGAGCTTTGAAGAGTTGAGGTTTGTATTCATCTTCGTAGATGATTGCAGTAGGATCTAGTAGTTCAAGGGCACGACTGATTTCATCTGTGAATTTTTGATTTTTTTAAGTAGGTTGCAAATAATTAATAAAAATTATACTAAACCTTCATTGAAATTGGTTTCAAAGAAATTGATGGGTGCTCCAAGTGTAAAGCAAGCAAATGTGATCGGTGTGATCGCCACATTTACCTGTGAGTAGAAAACTATTACATCACCTTTCTTTATACCGAGCCGTGTAAGGTTGTGAGCTACGGTAATAGTTTGACGGCGTACATCCTCCACTGTAAGTTGCGTACCATTGTCGTAGTTCACTTCGACAACCCTTTGTGGGTCGTCTTCTTCTAGTTTGTCCAAAATAGCCTTGCCAAGCCCAATGTAGCTGATTCCTAGGTCTGGTGCCTGCCAAACCCTTTCTGATTCGATATATTGAGTTTGCATTTTTCAACTGCAAAAGATATTGAATTTTAAGATGAAGGTAATAAAGCTGTGCATTAACGTTCGCCCACACAATCTGCAATGCAATAAACAAGAGAGTGTATATGCAATATATAATAAACAGATAATACTAACTGAAGTGCAATAATTTGTAGACCTAAATACTAATCGACTATAGACCGACTATAGACCAAATTTTCACACCGAGGCAAATCCTGGAAAAGACCAACGAATTTCAAGTCGAGACACACCACCTATTCATCGACTTCAAAGCCGCGTATGATAGTATACATCGTCAGCAGCTCTATATGGCGATAGCCGAATTCGGAATCCCGGCAAAATTGATTCAGATGTGTCGCGTGACTCTGGAAAACACGCGGTGCAACGTGCAGTTTGGAAATAGTTCCTTCGAACTATTTTAAAAATTCACCGGATTTTGGCAAGGGGACGCGCTATCATGCGATTTCTTCAATCTCGTACTGGAGCAGATAGAGCGCAGGGCTGGTGTCAACACGGAAGGCACTATCTTCAACAGGTCCGTTCAGCTGCTAGGTTATCATTATATGGATTATAGAAGCTTTCACGGCGATTGAAGAAGAGGCGAAATCTGTTGGCCTTGTAGTAAATGAGGACAAGACTAAATACATGCTATCAACAAACAAACAAACATCTGTCCACCGCCTAGGACAAAACGTCACTATTGATAGCAACAATTTCAAGGTAGTTAAGGAGTTCATATACCTCGGAGTAAACATGAACTCCACGAATGACACCTTAGTGGAGATCCGGCGGATTTGTGGTCCTGTGTGCGAGGAGGGCGAATGGAGGAGAAGATACAACCGCGAACTATATGAGCTGTACCAAGATGTGGATGTAGTCCAAAAAGCCAAAATACGTCGACTACATTGGCTCGGCCACATCGAGCGAATGGGCAATAATAATCCAGCTAAGAGGATCTTCGAATCCCCGCCCACAGGTTCTAGAAGGCAAGGAAGACCGAACCTCCGTTTCAAAGACCAAGCCATCGCGGATGTCAGGGCGCTTGATCACAGATTAATCTTATATTTTGTGATTGGCTTAAGTTAAGATAATTTGAGATATGTACAAGAGTAAGTTACTTATATAAGGTTATAAATATTTATATAAAATTTTTAGAAACTGAGCAAGTTTATCAATGGATGTTATGTATTATTTGCTAAGTAGTTAAAAAGATTAATTTTGAATGTGTTTGCGTTTATGGTTCTCCTAAGTTGTATGGGTAATGAGTTCCATTGGCGAGTGACATGGACAAAAAAGGTACGCTCGGATTGTAAACAGTTAAATCGTGGTTGTATTAAAACAGTTGTTCTTTGGGAGTTAGGGAAATTAAGTCTGTTGTACAAGTACTCAGGTTGATGTGATTGCATAATTTCAAAAAGTAGTAAAAGTGATCTAAATGTTATCAAATCATCGAATTTCAAACCTGTTATTTGCTTAGAATAAGCAGATATATGGTCAAAGTATCTTTTGTTAAACACATATCGAGCTAAGTTATTATACATTAAGTTCAATTTGCGTTTAGTATCGTGATCAACGATACAAAACACTTCACAGCAGTACGTGAGGATTGGCAAAAGTAAAGATTTAACAAGTAGCTTTTTGGTAGCAGTTGGAATGAATCTTTGAGTACACCAAAGTAATCGAAGACCGTAGTAAACTTTTCCAACTGTTGTTGCTATGTGATCAGTCCACGTAAGCTTTGCATTAAAAACAAGACCCAAATTTTTAGCAGTGTAGACGTATTCTATGGTTGATTCTCCTAGTTTTACCGGGGGGAAGCTGGAATTGTCTAAACGCTGCTTATACATACATAAAGTTTTTGACTTCCCCGGATTTAGGAACAGACTGTGCTTAAGTGCCCACTGTTGAATAATTTGTAAGTCCTCATTTATGTCATCTATTGCACTTGAAATATTAATTAACGGGCAGCTCCGGTATAATTGGACATCGTCAGCGAACATGTGAACTGAGCAATGTCTGACCAGTCCAGGAAGTTCATTGACATATAAGGAGAACAACAGCGGGCCAAGGACAGAACCCTGGGGTACGCCTGCTGTTATCCTAAGGAATGACGACAGCCGGTTGCCCACTGCCACACATTGCTGACGATCAGTTAAGTAGGAGTAAAGTAATTTGACTGCATATCGGGAGAAACCAAAATTATTCAGCAACTTTTTGCAGAGGACAAAGTGACTGACTGCTAGGGGAGAGAAAGGTTTCGTAATAAGCTCGTTTCGCACTTTGGATACACAAAACAACCAAATTACGAAATGATAGGTATATTTCATAGAACTCCTGTAGCTTATAACGTTTCCAACGAATATATGCGCAATCCCGTTGTTGAATTAGATTAAGGATATGGTTGTTAAGCCAAGGAGGTGAATCAGTTTTAATAATTTTTGACTTTAAAGGAACGTGGTGGTCGAAAAGTGTTTTTATGTTGTGTTGCAGAAAAACTACTTTTTGTTCAGCCGTAGGCATAAAGTAAATTTGCTCCCAATGGACATTAGCAATGTCGGTTTCTAAAGTTTCGTAGTTAATGTTTTTGAAATCTCTAAAATAAAATACCTTCTGTTCTACGCCCATTGGTATGTCATATGCCAAATATATCAGGTCATGCTTTGAAAATCCCGGGGCTGATAACTGATTGTAGAAAACAGCTTTACCGATATCTCCTACAAAGAAGACATCTAGAAGAGTCGCAGCATCTTTTGTAAAGTGTGTTGCTGTCGACAAATTTACTGGGCTGAGGTTTAGACTTCTGAAGCTGTCAACTAACTTAGCTGAAGTAGCAGTATTAAGCATATCGCGTCGGGAGCCCGTTAAGTAAGTAAGGTAAATTTATTTATTCAATTAAAACGCTGTACATAATTAAGACTAAGATAAGATATGCGGCTTTAAAGTCGATGAATATATGGTTCGCCACGACTTTGCTGTTAAACTGCAGCTTGAATTTATATTGATAAAAATAAATAAATCATGTGATCTTGTGGGTCACCTAAAAATACTTGACTCAATCGCAAACTTGTACATGTTTTACACTATCCCTGAATCTTTGGTTATGGAATACAGTTTTGGGTAATTGGTTGAGATAGCAATATTCGACCGTTCTAATTGGGCACTGGACCCGAAAAGTCTGGTCTGGTACACCGACGGATCGAAAACGGAAATACAAAAAGGATAGTCAACAGCACTTCAAGCACTGTCGTATAATCTCTCAGAAGGGTTCATCTAATCTTGGACAATGCTCCCGGTCATCCTCACTGTCTTGACGATATTGATGAAAATGTTAAAGTACTTTTTCTTCCTCCGAATACTACATCGATACTTCAACCCATGGGCCAAGGAGTAATTGCTTCTTTTAAGGCTTATTATTTGCGTGAACATTTCAACAGATAATTCATGCTCTGGATATGTCCCTCGAAAATGAAGAAAAACGGACATACATTAAGGAAATTTGGCAGAATTATAATATTCATCAGGCTATTAAAAACATAGCTGACTCCTGGAAAGATGTAACAGCTTCTAACATGAATAAAGTTTGGCGACAAATTTGGGCAGAATGTATTCAATCACAACCTAGTGCAAATGTAGACATTACGCAAAGCGATAACGATAAAATCCTATCAGAAATAATTCATCTGGCGAAGGAAATAGCATTTTCTGACCTTGGGGAAGACGATAGAACAGATTTAATTCACGTTCAAGAAGAACCACTTTTCACCGACGAACTAATAAGAATTTGAGAAGACTCAGAAGAGGCGAATACGAGCCCTGACAATGCTGGCACAGACAAATTTACCTCAAAACAGTTGGCAGAATTTTTGGATTACATGGAAAGGGGCAAGAATATATTGAAAAATGATCCAGATCGAGAGAGAAGCGAGAAGGTCTCATTTTTGGTTTCAGAAATTATATCATGCTACAAGGATCTGTACAAAAAAATAAGGTTAGAAGCTGCTCAAACCACACTGACACAATTTTTCAAGCCGTCTTCTACTAATACTGCAGAGCCAGAGCAAGAAGCTCAGGCTGAACTACAGGTTCTACAGGGTCTAGGCGACGAAGATGAAAATATAATATAAATAATAACAATAATATGTTGAATTCCTATATAAATATGTACCTAATATTTAGTTTTGTGTTTTATTTCGCTGGTAGCTATGGTTTTTATTATTCTTCCATTGGTTTATCATAAATAGTAGATAGTTTTTTATTTTTCTACACATTCGCAGCACACGCATCACTTTTTTGGAAGATCCATCAGAGACTACGGTTGAATGGCAAAGAAGAAATTGGTAAGGAAATATTTCTGCCCATAATATACACATTGGATGTTCATTTAAGGCAACGTTCGGAATCACAAGAAAGTTAACAAACGTTTTAGTTTTCTTTCACAGTTACAAACATTTGATTCGACCAGTTGACAAATAAATGCAAAGCATTCGCAGAATTTTATCCCGAAACGCTAATGAGCTGAAATCCGAATGTTTTTTTTAATGCAGTATTTAAAGACTTGCAAATGAATCGGGGAGTATCTCAGTCTTCAACACTCTAATAAAAGCAGATAAATTGTTAGAAAATGTTTTTTTTTTTTTAATACACTATCAGCTCTGTGTCGTGGAGTGCTTAAAGCAAGCAACTATCACGAGCAGAAATTGCCGGCACTAAAAGTGCTCTCACAGGCTCATCATTTAGTGCAGGTGTTAGTAAGGACAAAACAATTAAAAATACAATAATTATGTACCTATAGTATAAAATACTAACACAAACACAAAATAATGCAAAATGTTTCGAATGTGGAAGTTGCTACAAGGATATTCCTTTGCCTTATAGCCAATAATTATAGTAGAGAGCGTTATAAGAAGGACTTGCAAATTTGTCAATCATGTGCATAGAAAGTTATAGTCTTCAAAAGTTAGACTTTGATGACATAAAAACAAAAATCCTGGAAGTAAACATTATCATCAACCCAAGTCGAATTCTCAAAATAGTAATCACTTCACTTTAATTTGGTTTATATAAAGCTACTGGTAATAATAATAACAAAGTCAATAAACAAAATTTCATTGTGATGTTTTAATTCCTCTTATTTGTTTGGCTTGTCCCCTGTATGGCCTAAGACGGCCCTGGATATAGTCAACTTGACCGAACTGTTGGATCCTCTATCCATATTGGAATTTTGGTCAAAGCCCCCCAAACGTGGGCAAATTATAAAGAGACATCGTCTACATACGAGTATTTAGCGAATACACAACCCCACAGGCGGACCAGCAGCGATGCCATAAAGTAGGAGGGTTACGATCTCTTAATTCTCATCATAACCTTCTCGTAAAGAAAAGGAAGAATGTATGTAAACGAGAAAGTCAAAAGCAACGTTTTGAAAAATTAAAAACTGTGAAACACTTGTGAAACACTCGCTCCATCGCGACCGTGTTAAATATAGATTTTTATTTGTTACTGATAAGTAGAAATTATCTCAGTGATTTTAAGAATGATGATACCAACATTTATTGCAAACATGTATGTAAATGCCATTACCCGTTTAAAAATGTGATTAGTTTTAAAGCATTTAACTTCGACACTAGACTTTATGAAAATGTTTGAATAATGAATAACTACATAAATAACGATTTTATGAATAAATAACGAACATTTTTAATTTGACAATACACAAAAGTGCGAACGAATTGGCCGGTAACAATAACAAAATTAGTGCGCAGCTTAAATTTGTATCCCTTTCCTAGTCCCTTTCATTAATTTGCAAATATGAAAAAGGAAATAAAATGAACCCTAAAGTTGCACATTAAATTTGTTATTGGTAAGGCCAATTGTAAGTAATTTAAGAAATATTATTTTATACTTACCAAGAGGAACTTCACTCAATGACTGTCAAAATATTAAAGAGAACGAATTGTATTAGATAAGAAATCACTTTGAATCAGATTGCTTTAAACAGCTTAAAAATAGAAGAAAGAGGATAACAGCAAAACAGCCAAATTATCTTCTTTTTTTTTTTATATAATTTGCGCGAGTTAAATAATGATCTTAATACCTAAAAATAATACATAAAATATTTGTATTATTTTTATTGTTTCTCTTTTGTTTAGTATAATGGGTAGGAAAATCAGCGGGGAAGAGCATTCCACATTGGAACGCCTAAGAATAATTCTTTGTATTTAAATTTACGTCCGGAAAAGGGCTTGAGAATGAACTGATCTGCATTCATGGCATGACGGGTATTTCGGTTGAAATGGCCTATGGGTGGAATGCAGCTGGCCGTTTCGTTTGGGCACTTGTGCTGGAAATATCGGTAAAACAGCGATAGGCAGAAGACATTGCTACGATGACTAGGAGATTCAAGCGATTTCGCGATATCTCGAACGCCTGTAAGTTTTATCGCGCACTTTTGAATTCCGTCTAGTAGCCCCTAATGGGTTATTGGTGCACCAAACCAGAAATGGGTGTTATACTCAAGGTTAGGGCGAATAAATGCCTTATAAGTTGTAGCCAGATGAGGAGTGAAACATTTCTTGCATCGCTTGAGGAAGCCCAGACATTTCGCAGCATTCTTGGCGACATCGAATATTGTGTTCATTCCAACGAAGGTTGTCATTAACACACTTACCGAGAGTAGAAAGTCTCGGTTTCAGCGATGCAAGTGCCATTCATGGATATGAATTTTAATGACAGAAGGCAGCATTGTGTTTCAGAAGCATTAGTTTCCACCCTATTGGTTGAACCCAATAAGCTTAACATACGTTGTTGTGCCAGTTCCACACCTGGATGAAGCAGGAAACGATATGAAAAGCTGAGGTACTTTCATCAGTGAAGGAATGAATTGTATTATAAGTTATAGACAGTAGATCTTTTATTAAAATGAGAAAGAGGGTCGGTGATAAAACAGAGCCTTGGGGAACACCAGCATTTATTTTGTAAGTTGCAGATTTGAATCCGGATAAAACAACTTGAATTGAAGAGGTAGTTCTTAATTCATTGAACAAGGATATCATCGATTCCAAATGCACGCATTTTCGATAAGAGAGCTTGAAGCCAAACTATGTCAAATGCCTTTAAAATATCAAGCGCTACGACCTTTCTTTCACCACCATGTTGATGAGATTGGTTCCACTTTTCGGTTATATATGTCATCTAATCACTTGTGGGCCTGTTGCTGCGAAAACCGTACTGAAGACTTTTTGGGATTGAAGATATTTCATGAGCTGACGGAATATCAGAGTTTCGATGACCTTGGAAAGAAGGAGCGTAAGTGCAATTGGTCGGTAGGGGAAGGGGGAAGAAGATTTACCTTTTTGGGACAGGCTGGACAAATATGATTTTACATCCTCTCGGAAAGAGCCCTGAAGAATAAGACAGGTAGAAAAGCTTGCGCAGTGGTTTTGCCAGGGTCAAGATCTCGAAGAACTGTAGCCACTACATGAAAGTCTATTGATTCCATGAAGTATTCTACCCGATTAAGCACAATCTGGGAGCGTTGAGCTAGATGTGAAGTGAGGAGCAAGCAGATTTGCTTTATCTAGAGAGCTTGCAGCTGGAATGTCATTGTTAATGTGTGTCGGGATAGATAACGATTCTTTATGTTTTTGACAAACGACCAAAAGTTTTTACTACCCTTGGGACTTTTAAGTATTTTTTTATTTTTTTCCTCAACTTTTGGTCGTACGAGAATTTGACACAATTAATGTAGACCTGAGTATTACAGTCAGTTCTGGCTTGTTTAATTTTTTTCGGTTTTCCTCAGATGGCTGGATCTTACAAGACCTTACGATTACCTCTGTCAACGAAGCCTTCAAGTGTGGTCAGATTTAACAATTAATTTATTTTGTATTTTTACGATTTTTTGATGTTTTTTTTTATAATGTACTCGTATGTTAACCAAAAAAGTAGAGCGTGAAAAATGGGACTTGCTCTTGTGCTGCGATGCCAACTCACATCATGCTCAATGGGGGAGCACCGTCACAAACGTCCGAGGTGAGTCTCTTTTTGAACTTATTATTTAAATCAATCTGCTAAACAAACCCTCATAACTAGAAATAGACGTGAGGTTTTAGATATTACACTTTTTAGCAACTCACAAACTCTTACCGCGCGTGGATGGAAAGTCTTTGAGAAAGCTTCCTTTTCAGATCACGTGGTGATAGAGTTCCTAATAGATGAAGAAATAGACCCAATAGTTAAATGCAGGAATCCCAGGACAACAAACTGGGAAACATTTCAAACAGAGATAGGGAAAAATATCCGAAAACAGACAATTTGCTTGGAAATTGACGCAAGCACAAAAACATTAAATAACATTTTAGAAAATGTGTACGTGTCCCATGAGGACACGTCTCAATTTCCCTGTCACTGCCCGAGTCTCTGTCACCTGAAAAACAGAGCTTCTTCTTACAAGATACTTCTTCCCCGCCATTCAAGAACTTTCTGATGTCTTACTATCCGATCTTTTCGGGTTTCTAAGGACGTCAGGATAGCTGTACAATGTTGAGTAAGGTGAGACGAGCAAAAAAAAGCATCAAAACCGAAACAACGAGATACCCCACAGAAGGGTATCACAACGGGACCAAAAGGACCTTAGTGTATTGTAGCCGTACTACTGCATCAATCCGCTAACCTAACCTAACCTATATTGAACATTACCACAGACCCTATTGAATCTATCGTGAAAGCTCGGATCAAATTTAGAAAATGCAGAGCCCTTTTGAACCCTCATTTCAGTTTTCTGGCTTGAATTTCAGGGCCTACAAATTGAGAATAGTATTTATTCGTAATGCAATTTGCGGTTGAAATGCTTTTGCTGATGCTGTCGCCGCCTGGAACACCAACACAAAGAAACACAATTAACGTTGTTTTTATTTATTATTTTCCGATAGGCTTGTGGTGGGAAACGCTAGTTTGGAATATATTTTGAGCCTTTCTCCTTATACTCTTTGACCATTTCTTTCAAAGCAATTCTATCCACTTTGGCGGAACTCGTTACTAGTGGCATTTTGGAAATCACTTTAATGTACTTAACTATTTGTAACTGCTCTCCAGTCAGTTTGTGTGTTATGAATTTCTTCAGTTCAACTTCGATGTCCTTGTCTGGTTGCTGTCCTTGTTTAACCACAAAAACCGTTCCCAATTCATCAGCCGGTTTATTTGGACTTGGATGTCCGACCAGAACAGATGACAACACTTTCGGATGGCTGTTTACGATACTTTCTACATCATTTGGGATGAGCTAAAAAACGAAATTATTTTAAAGGATGATTCTAAGTGGAAGCTACTACATAACTTACAATTGTGCTACCAGAACGAAGTAAATATTTATAGCGCGTGGATATGTTTATCAAGTTGCTCGAACCAAAAAATCCATAATCGCCAGTATTAAGCCAGCCACCTTCCAAGAATGTTTCTTTATTCGCTTCTTCATTTTTCAAATAGCCCAAAAAGGGTATTGTCGATTTTAAACACACCCTTCCCATTTCGTTGGGACCCAGCGCATTTCCGTCGTCATCAATAATCTTCGCCGTTAGCCCTTTGGCTAAATTACCTCCATTCACATTACGCTTGCTGATATGTTCATCGGAAGCTATACAACCGGCCAACTCTGTCATTCCATAGCACTTTACTACTCTGCATTCGGGAGCAACCCTCTTGGATAATTCTATCAATGAGTCGTTACTCACCTCACCACCAATTAGTGCGATCTTTAATGAGGTCAGAATGGATTCTTCCTTAGCTGTTAGGATACTAAGATATATTCCGGGAACCGTAAAGAAATGCGTTATCTTGCAGGTTTCAATTATGCCCCTACCCAAAGCACCAGATGGTGGCTTCGCAGTATAGACCCGCGTTACACTAAAGAAGGCTGCCTGCAACATCATTGTAACTTGACCAATCCATCGAAGAGGACTTAAACAGAATATAATGCTGCTTGACTGCAGCTGCCACCAGCCGCACATACCTTGCATCATCATAGCATGCGAAAGAATAATAACCTTTGGAAAGCCAGTCGAACCAGAAGTTAGCATTAGGGTTGCAGGTGCAAATACGGGATCTTCAATTTCAGGCGGTTGGAAGCTTTCTAAATCCGCACTGGACTTAAACAGAGCATCATTGTTGTATTCAATGCTAAGAATGTGCTTTAACCTAGGAAGATAAAGCCGTTCCAGAGCCTTGAAGAGTTGAGGTTTGTATTCCTCTTCGTAGATAATTATAGTTGGATCAAGAAGCACAAGGGTGTGCCTGATTCCTTCTGCGAATTGTTGAATCGTTACCTTGGTGAAGTTGAAAATAAATTGCTTTTTACCTTCCTCGAATTTTATATCAAAGAAATTGATGGGTGCTCCAAGTGTAAAGCAAGCAAATGTGATCGGTGTGATCGCCACATTTACCAATGAGTACAAAACTATTACATCACCTTTCTTTATACCGAGCCGCGTAAGGTTTTGAGCTACGGTAATAGTTTGACGGCGTACATCCTCCACTGTAAGTTGCGTACCATTGTCGTAGTTCACCTCGAGAACCCTTTGTAGGTCGTCTTCTACTAGTTTGTCCAAAATAGCCTTGCCAAGCCCACTGTAGCCGATTCCTAAGTCTGGTGCCTGCCAAACCCTTTCTGATTCAATATATTTAGCTTGCATTTCTTAACTGCAAATAAAACCGAATTTTAATATGAGGTTAATTAAGCTGTATACATTAATATTCCCCACACAATGTGCAATGCAGTAGTCAAGAGTGTATATGCAATATAGGTTAGGTTAGGTTAAAAAGGGGTATGCAATTTGCACACAGCACTAGGCACCAGAAGGGCCCATCGCGATCCCTAGGGAACCACTTGAAAAAACTTCAATTGGAGAAAAACCTAAAAACCTAAAAAACTTTTCCTAGACAGAGCCCAATCCTCCTGCAGAACTTAACCAGCTTCCTATGGTCTATGCCGCTCAGCTCCCCTAGTTCCTCGAAGAAGTATTCCCCTAGAATCCTCCTACGATTCCGTGCTATACCCTCGCACTCACACAATATGTGTGTTATGTCTTCCTCGGCTTGTAGATCACCACAGAACCTGCACGTGTCCACATCCACCAGACCAAGTCGCCTAGCATGCTTTCTTAGAAGACAGTGCCCAGACATAATCCCAATTACTGTTCTAAGCTGTTCCCTGCTCAATTTTAGAATTTCCTTAGATCTGTTCTTATCCAAATGGGGCCAAAGGGCTCTAGACACCCTATGTCCCACTATGTTCTGCCATCTGAGGTCAGCCATTTTTAAGATCTTTTCATTGATTTTTCCCTTAAAGACGCCCAGGGGTGGTTTAATGTTCACACCTCCGCTGTTTTCCAGCTCCCCTCCCTTTCTTGCTAGCTCATCGGCTTGCTCATTTCCCTCTATACCGCAGTGTCCCGGTACCCAGCACAGTCTTACCCGATTCCGTCTACATGCTGCTTTAAGCATTGTGCGACAGTTTCTGACTATCTCAGAGTTAATGTTAGCAGATTCAAGTGCCATAAGTGTCGCCTGACTGTCAATATAGATGGCAATGTCTCTTCCCGACAATGATCTCATCTGCACTATCTCTGCCGCCCTTAGAACAGCAAGAACTTCCGATTGGAAGACACTGCTTGTGTCCGGGAGTCGTATAGACTCTCTCAGGTCTGGATCAGCAGAAAAAATGCCAGAACCCGTTCTCTCCCCCGTCTTAGAGCCGTCAGTGTAGATAGCAACCTCGTTTGCTATTATGACTGCATCTCTTTGCCACTCCTCCCTTCGCGGGTATGACACCTCATAGGGGATGTCATGGTCCACCAAGGGGCAAATCTCATCAGTCCGTATAGGATTTCCGGGTAGCACATCAGCTAAGATCGTGCAATGCCCAAAACTACAGTCCTTAAACTGGCCTAAATTTTTTAGGCGCAAAGCGCTGTTGCCAGCAAGTTGCTTTATTTTTAAATCTAGCGGGATAAAGTGCAGGAAGGCATCCAGTGCTGCCGTAGGAGTGGTACGGATTGCACCAGTGATGGCTATGCTTGCCGTTCTCTGCACCGTTGCTAGTTTTCCAATTATGGTTCTTTTATTTGTTGCCCTCCACCACACAAGTGAGCCATATGTAAGTATGGGTATCACCACTACTGTATATATCCAGTGTACCATGGCGGGTTTCAGGCCCCATGTTTTGCCTATTGTTCTCTTACAAATAAAGAGGGCATTATACGCTTTCTTCATTCGTTCCCTTATGTTAAGATTCCAATTTAATTTTCTATCTAGGATTACGCCCAGATACTTCGCACTGTCCTTGAGGAGCAGTTCCTCTCCGTCAAGTTTCGGGAGATTGAAGTGCGGTAATTTGTGTCGTCTCGTGAACAGGACTAACTCTGTTTTCGAGGGATTGACATTTAGTCCGCAGCCCTTGGCCCAATTACTAATTTTCCTTAAGGCGGTCTCTGTGATCTCACTTAAGGTATTCAAATATTTTCCCTGCACTACTATGACCACGTCGTCCGCATACGCTGTGGCACTTATACCCATTGACTTAATTTCCTTTAGGACGTTGTCAATGACCAGTACCCACAGCAGTGGCGATATGACTCCCCCCTGCGGGGTTCCTCTGGTTGCAGACATCCTTATGGAGCTTTGACCAAGGGAGCAGTTTATGTTCCTGTTGGCGAGCATGTTGCATACCCAATTTATGATTCCCTGTTCTATGTTAGCGCCTGTTAATGCGCTTTTTATAGCTCTACACTCAACGTTATTGAAGGCTCCTTCTATATCGAGAAAAGAGGCCAAAGCAAATTCGCCGCAGTGTAGACTATTTTCAATTTTACCCACTACGTTGTGTAGAGCAGTTTCTACTGATCTACCCTTTAAGTATGCGTGCTGTGACTCGCATAAGAAACCATTGCTACATTTATTTCTAATGTGAGCTTCCACCAGACGCTCAAGGGTTTTGAGCAAAAAGGACGACAAACTGATTGGTCTGAAGTCCTTAGCCGTCGTGTGACCCTGCTTGCCGGCTTTGGGTATAAAAACAACCCGGACTTCTCTCCAGGCTGTTGGAATATGCCCTGTTCTTAGGCTGAATCTCAGTATATCCAAAATCTTTTGTTTTGCATGCTCTGGCGCTTTTTGGAGCATGATCGGTAGAATACCATCCGGCCCTGGAGATTTATACGGTTTGAATGTATGCATGGCCCACCGTAACTTTTTTCGGTTGATGATATTGTCAATTTCTTCCCACTCGAAAGAGGGACAGTCGACTTCCTCCTGCCCCTGTAGGCCTAGGTCCGTTGTGGTTGTGGAACCGGGGAAATGGGTTTCCACCAGGGTAGCCAGAACCTCCTGACTACTCACGGCCCATGTCCCGTTGCTATTTTTTAGGTAGCTAGGTACGCTAGCCTCCTTTGAGAGCATTTTACGCAGTCTCGACGCCTCTTCAGTTGACTCAATAGATTCACAGAACTTTTTCCATGAAGATCTCTTGGATTTCCTCACTAAGTATTTAAATTCCCTCTTGCTTTCGCTATACTCGTCCCATGTGGTATCGTTTTTAATGAGTTTTGCCCTATTATAAAGTTTTCTTACCTCCCTTCTTTTAAGGCCGATTTCCTTATTCCACCACTTCGGTTGAGCCCTTTTTGGCTTTTTGTTTGCCGGGCATGCCTTTTCGAACGCTGTGTTTAGGGTTCTGCTCACGGCTTCTACTGCCCTATCTAAGTCCACCATATTTTCGCCGGTGATCGGCTGGGTATCTAAACGTAGATTAATGAAATCTATGTATTTATCCCAGTCTGCCTTTCTTGGGTTTCTATAGAAATTACACGCCCTATGCTGAAAATTAATTTTGAAGCGTATCCATCTGTGGTCAGACAGAGATGCCTCATCAACTACCCTCCACTCCCTGATTTCCATTTTGTCTGTGTTGGAGACAAGTGTAACGTCTAAAACCTCCTGTCTGTTACGTGTAACAAAAGTAGGTGAATTCCCTCTATTACATACCGTAAGGTTGGACAATATAATAAAATCATAAAGACACTCACCCCTTGAATTTGTGTCTCCACTACCCCATTGGGTATGATGGGCGTTTGCATCACAGCCCAGTACGTGCATCCAGTTTTGACCAGCCAAGTCCTTTAGATCTTCCGCTATTACGACCGCAGAGTCGTAGGGAAGATAGGCCGAGGTCAGACACAGAGATTTTCCATCTTCCCTCTCGCAGATGACCGCCGTCAAGTCGCCAGAGCTGTAATTATTCAAAAGAAATGCCTTTATGTGGTTTTTAATAAGGATACAAGTCCTGATTTTACCTTCCGCCTTGTAGAACAATGTATAGTTCTTTTGCCGGAGCCCCTGAATCACGTTCTTATTGATCCAGGGCTCCTGTATGACTACGGCTGCAATGTCCTGCCTAATGACGTACTCCATCAGACAGGCCGTCGCAGCCCTACTGTGGTGCAGGTTTATCTGCAGCACTTCCATCATCATCATGGGGGGGCTCCTCCTCATCTCTGCCCTTGGTCGATGTTTTGACCATCAACCTCCCCATGCTGTATCTTACCATCCCATTGGATTTCTCCAGGTATGGAAGACATTCCTTATTTAGGGCCAGTAGGAAGTGTTGGCCGTATTGCCGTCTAGGCCCCGTCTTTAGGACCCTCCATGTATCGGCTTTAAGTTCCCGATTTTGAACATGTAGGAGCCCTAGGAGCTTCTCCGGGTATGTGTAGGGACTAGGTACCCAAACCCAGGCTGTTGGCGGATTGTACTTTGCCAACTCGGCAACCGTTAAGCATTTTAGCTTAATACCTTCCCATGCATCGGATACCTCCGTGACGAAGTGTCTGAGGAAAACTACCGAAAGCTTGTTTCCACAAGCAACAACTTTGCGCCCGCCTTCCCAACCAGCGCCATCAAATTGAAGCTCCCCGTTTCCTGCGGCGGATAGTTCCTTCCACAGGGCGTCTTGGAACCTCTCCTCGACGTTTTTCCACTGGTCGATTGTGAGACGACCGCAAGGCTCCAGCTCGTTTATCACAGCAACGAGATGCTCGTCCTTCGGGTCGCTGTGTCCGCGACGCATTGCCGGTGTGGTCGCAGCCTTCACCTTTTTCGCTGCGTTGGACTCGGCGGCATCGTCGGATCTGCCTCTCTTGCTGTTGAAACTCGTCTTCCTTCCCGAGTCATTTTTCCCTTCCTTAGCTTTTGCTGCGTAGGAGGTGGAGGGTGCAGTCAGTTCAACCTCCACCTCCTCATTGGCCAGCTTTTTCCCCTCCTTTGCTTTTTTCAGGTCGGCCAGAAAAGTCTTGGCCCTCGCAAAAGCTGCCTTTTCCCAGTCACTGAGGGTGCTGGGTTCACAGCTCCCATACTTGGCTACCTTGCGATTTGCATTACGTAGCAAAGCCTTAGCCCTTTTTTGTGCGCTCTGTTTCGCACTCTTCGTTGTTATATTAGAGGAAACTGCAGACGCAGCGGCTGAGCCAGCTGTGTCTACTTTTCCCTCTATTCTTCCTGTCTTTGTTGACGCTGCTTCCAAGATGGTCCCAGGAACAGCGGATGATCCTGCTGTCCCGGGCATCTCTTCGGCTGCCTTCTTGCCCTGTGTGTCTATGTCACCGATGAGAGTTCCAGCCTGCTCACCGGTGACTTCGCTGTCGCTAGTGAGGGTTTTAACCGACTCCTCACTGTCGCTAGCCAAAAGCGCCGTTTCATCCAATTCCTGTGCTAGAAGAGAGATAGATGAAGATGATAAATCGTCCTCACATATCTCCTTCTCCCCCTTGACAGGAATTGCATTTTGTTTTTTTATAATTTTTTTTTGTTTTTTTTGATTTTGATTTTGTTTTGTTTGTTCCATTTTTAGTTTTTAGTTTAGATTCCCACGAGTAAGGCCGGAAAAAACAAGGTCAGCCCAGGCAGCGCCGCCATACCTGGGTAAGGCTATATACAACAGGCCCGCGCCAAGGCGCCTGAGGGAGCTCAGTTAACGGTTGGTTTAACCCCCAACCTTTCATCCCTGGGCACGGTTTACTAATTCGCTCACACCACCACTGGAGTTAGGTTTGGGTAGGGATAGGAACAGGGGTAGGGGGGCATTGGGGGGGAGTAAGGATATTGGGAATGGCGAGGGGGGGCATGGGATCGGACGGAATGTCCTGGCCAGCTCTTGGTTAGCGCTCATCAGTCGGTCTGTCTGCCATGGGTGACCCTTCTGACGACAGAAGTCGTCGACAGCATAGCCCGTTGAATCTTTGCGCCGTAAGCCGCCGCACCGGCACCATCGAAGGCAATGATGGTACACACGTCAAGGTGACTGACCTTCGCGGGGATATGCAATATAACGGCACAAAAGATCTTTTTAGGTCGAAGTGCCCCATATTTAATCGCCTTGGCGAGCCAGAATTTAAAAATACGCAATATAACATAATATACAGATAATACTAACTGAAGTGCAATAATTTGTAGTCCTAAATACTAACACATACTTATTCTAATTCTTTACGCACGCTTGACTTGGATAGTAAGCTGATGAAAGCGTCACGGAAGTGTAGGCAAACAGAAGTTGAGAGGGAAATATAAGTTAGTTCTCAATAGAGGGCAATACTTAGCTCTTATCATCTATCCAAACCGATCCAAAGGAGGTGAAAGCTATAAAACAGTTGACGACAGATGGAATTTACCGGAAGTAAATAAAGTCATTGTGTCCATGAATCGCAGTACATTAGTTCGTCTTTTTTCGTACAGATGTCCCTCGAATTAAAATTCGAAAAATACATAAACTCCCATTTGAAATCAGCGCCACGAAAATCCAATACTGGCGTTTGGGGTAACTATTCCTTACAAACACCGAGAATGGGTTCGTTCGGTAGAGGATGTGACCATTGAAACTATTTTTCCGGATGAATTGCGTAGTGGCGAGCATTTGGTTAAATGAATAGCCCATTTGCGTTCCACTAAGTCACTAATTGAGCATTGCAAGAAAAAGCCAAATGTTCCAAGACCTAGCTATTTGGTGGAGAAAGGTTACTTACAGGCGTCATCGAAGAGAGTTTCAGGTACCGAAGTTCCACTCTATGAGCTTTTGAAGGAAAAATAAAAATATTATTTTGAAGCAAAACCTTTTTACGCACGCTTGACTTGAGGAGTAATCTGGTGAATGCGTTATGGAAGTGTGATCGTGCGAGGCAAACGGAAGTTGAGAGGGAAACATGTGTTAGTGAAAATAGAAAGAGAGAGAGAGAAAGTTACGTTTCGTATATTAATGTAGGGGAGGAGAGAGAGGTGCGAGCACACATTTTCTTTCTCTCTTTCTCTCTTTTATCTAAGACACAATGCAGGCCAATTTTCTGTATTACACTGTAGCGAGTGCATGAAATAGATATATATCTCAGTCATCTATTGGTGATATATGTGTTGCTCACTGTGTTTTGGGCGATGGAGCAAACATCATAATGGTAGTTGTTTACATTTCGCCCAATAACACAGTTAATAATATTATAAAGTTTTTATATAAAAGACTTATGATTTACGGTCGAGTAGGCTCTGAAGAATTAGGAGAAAACTATCATACGTTGCCCTGCCAACGACCTTGCCACGTCGAATAAATCGGTTCTCGTTCGATCACCGCAATTAAAAGACGTAGGGCGTGGTTAGTACTAAGATGGGGGACAGCGTGTTGTTGGCATCTCTTGCGAACGTTTGAAATTTGCCGTTCGGATTCGGCGTAAAACTGTATTTCCCCTCATTTGAAAGTGATTGGAAGGATCTAGGCCCTGTATGGGACCGTTTTAGCCTAGTATCATACGTTGCCACTAATTTCAGCAGGGAATTTCAATATTAATTTCGCGTCCGAAGATGGACAACTCTTGGTAAACCGTCTACAAGATAAATTAGAACTACAAATGAATAATAACTGAAATAAGCCTACCACAAGACATGGAACAACAATCGATGCAGTTTTCTCCAGATATCTTTCTAATTTTCATTCAAAAATATATTTATCTTATTTGCTCTCGTTGATGTGTAAATATCTTTTTTCTCGGTAGGGGCTAGTTGGAAATATCGAGCGTCACCATCATCGTCAGATTTTCAGGTCGGACGGCAAAAAACCAAAGTTTGAGCTAGGGAGCTGAAATTTATAATACAGACTCTCCATTGGCCCTTGATGCTCATGTGTAAATATTTTTAAAAATCCGCCCACTGATACGCCCACAATTTAAAAAAAAAAAACAAAGTTTGAGCTAGGAAGCTGAAATTTATAATATAGACTCTCCATCAAGGGCTCGATGTTCATGTGTAAATATTTTTTCCAACAATTTAACGAAAAAAGGCACAGGAGCAATTCTTTTATTTCGTTATCCATTTTCCAGTTTTAATTATGTTCAATTTTAGAGATTATTATGTCCTTACGAAACACCGGGAAATTGTGAGGAAGTAGATTTGTTTTGAATAATTGAGGTTGTAAAGCTTGAAGTTTGTTCTACATCAGTTGAAGGTAAGAGGAAAAATATCGATTTGTACTTCGGTAACCGATGGCCGATTTAAGAATGTCACTTTTAGTTGTAATAAGGTTATTTACCAAGTGGTACTTGGAGAACCAAATAATGTCCTTAAGCCCGAAAAAAACATTTTTTTCAAAAACTTCTAAAAACCGCGCAGTATATTGTGTTCAATGTAATTTGACTAAGGAGTCCTTGCAACAACAAAAAAGGTCCTTAAAAGTCGAAGAAAGGATATTTTTCCAAAATGCCATTAGAATCCACACGGTATATCTGTGTTCAATGTTATTTGACTAAAAGGTCCTTGCAACAACAAAAAAGGTCCTTAAAAGTTGAAGATATGATATTTTTCCAAAATGCCGTTAGAATCCACACGGTATATCTGTGTTCAATATTATTTGACAGAAAGGTCCTTGCAACAACAAAAAAGGTCCTTAATAGTCGAAAACAGAATATTTTTTCCAAAATGTCATTGGAATCCACACGGTATATCTGCGTTCAATGTTATTTGACAAAGAGGTCTTTGGAACAACAAAAAGGTCCTTAAAAGTCGAAAAAATGATATTTTACCAAAATGTTTGTTGTTCCTAGCACCCCTCATTCAAATAACATTGAACTCATATATACCGTGCCGTTTCTAAAGACATTTTGGGAAAATATCCTTTTTTCGGGTTTAAAGGACCTTTATTGTTTCTCCGAGGACCTCTTTGTAAAATAACTTGATGTAAAATAAAAGGGACATTCAATCAATTTTTATTTTAAACGCAATATGCATAATAAATCCCGATAAATTATCACCATTATAGCAAAAAAAAATGATTTAGTTATTAGTTATTCTTATTACCTAGGCAGCTAAAAAGCTATGGCTAAAAACTAACCAACTTTTAGTTATTGTGGGCGTGTCAGTAGGCGGATTTTGAAAATATCTACACATGAGCATAAAGGGTCCCTAGAAAGTATATACAATACATATTATAAATTTCATCTCCATAGCTCAAACTTTGGCTTTTCAATAAAATTGTTTTATTTAATTGTGGGCGTGTCAGGGCGGATTTTTACAAATTTTATCTCTCGAGCAGTTTTAGGAGTCAAAGATCATATAAAGGGTTTTTCAATAAGAACGCTACAAAAGTTTTTTTTAAATAAAACAAAAACGGTTTTGGATATCAATGAAATTCTTTATTCCTGTGAAAGTACGTTCGATGCCATTATGTATGGAACTCGATTTCTTTTGCATGGCCACCACGGGCACGCTTGCAGAAGTCCAGACGCTGAACCCAATTTTCGACGGTTTTCAAGCATAAATCGGTCGATACTGCTGCAATTTCACGTTCGATATTCGTACGAAGTTCATCAATCGTCGCTGGCTTGTTGGCATAGACCATAGACTTGACGTAGCCCCACAGGAAATAGTCTAACGGCGTCAAATCGCACGACCGAGGTGGCCAAGCGACTGGACCATTTCGTGAGATAACACGGTTGCCAAACTTGGTTTCCAATAAATTTATTGTGGCTTGTGGCGCCTTCCTGTTGTAACCACATGTCCTCCAAGTCCATATCATCCAATTGGGGCCACAACGACGTCAAAAAGATGCCCAACGACGTCACAGAGATGCCTGACGTGTGAGAGACACATTTGGGCTTTCTTCAACTGAAGCCTCAGCGGCAGCAATATTCTCGACACTACGGGCACTGCTTTGTCTCACTGGCACAGGAACATTTTGTACTGTGCTTGTGGACTCAAATTTTTCCACTAGACGCTTAATTGTTGATCTGCTAGGACGATTATGACGACCATAAATTGGACGTAGCGGTCTTAACGTTAGGGCCACTGACTCCGAATTTCGGTAGTAAATTTTAATAATTTCGACTTGTTGTTGGCTCGTATATCTTTCCATCATGAAATGGCAAACCTTACTGAAGAGAAATGTCACAAGAGCGGCAAGAAATTCGGCGTCGTTTGCTGTCCCTGTCACTCTACTTTTGTAGCGTCCCTGTTGAAAAACCCTTTATAAATAAATTTCAGCTTTCTAGCTAAAAATTCGATTTTTTCGATAAATTTGTTTTTTTTTTGAGTTTGTGGGCGTCTGTGGGTGGATTTCAAAAATTTATAAACTTGATTATTTCGGATTAATATATCCTTAGAATAGGGTATAAAGAGACGGAAAAAAGATATAGTGAAACTGATGTTCAGTTTAAAGTGATACACTTCGTCTCACTTGATAAAGAACAGGCAGTTTGTTGGAAAAGCAAATGCAATATGAAAGAATGCTAAGTATATGTTGTTTATGTTGTAAACAAAAAGTTTGGATTAGGTAGATAAATTAATTTTGTATGATGCTTTTCTAAAAAAAGGTCATAAAATTAGTCCTTTTATCGCCACTGATAAGGAACAGTAACTAAATCTATTGTTTATTGTAAACCAATTGATAGAAAGTATAATGTCCTAATTTTTAGTGTTCTAGCTAAAATTTTAAAGCCTCAAAATTGGTGACACGCAGATGGACGAACATGACTAGATCGACAAAACTTTTGATGCCGATCACAAATACAGTATTTTTTAGGGGTCTACGACAAGCTATGACTCGATTTATAATATAATTAATATTAATACGC
Source organism: Portevinia maculata (assembly GCA_949715645.1). NCBI lineage: Eukaryota > Metazoa > Arthropoda > Insecta > Diptera > Syrphidae > Portevinia > Portevinia maculata. The sequence continues at coordinate 7,802,144 of OX454526.1, read as the reverse complement.
TTAGGATAGGGTATAAAAAATACGAAGTTGTCGATGAATATGTATCGCACAGTTTCCCTTTTTCACTTGAAACTATGTATATGTATGTTAACAAACCTATTTTCAAGAATGTTGGATTCTAGCCAATACACATACCTTAAATGTCGCCACATCAAGAATTTCTATACGCAATCGTAGTTTACATTCACATTTCACAAGCGATGTTTTTTCTGCAACTCAGTAGTAACTCACTCTTTGAGATCAGAAAAAACGATTAATACTCACTCTGTTTTGCTTACTTCAAATTTACAGATTGTACAGATTCCAGATAATTTTGGTTTCTGCGATTAACCAACGTTTATGGGGCCGAAAGTTTCAAAATGCATTTAGATATTTAATAAAAATATTAAATTCAATTTATTACCTTTTCATCATGCGTTTTTCTGTTTTCAAGTTGAAGTATATCAATAAACAAATCGAAACAAAAAAGAAATGATTTTTTTGATGTTTAAGTAAATTTGGCTGAGTTCTTAGATACATCTCATCCACATATTATAGAAATTGCATTGGAGGGCAGAAACGGAAGCAGTAAAAACGCTCATCTTAACAAGATAAATACATTTTATACACTTCAACACTTTTTGTTATAATTTTTCACACATTTTTAATCACGTAAAAACAGTTTTATACAAACACATGACTGCACACGAAATTTGTTTGTGCCCGTGCGTCCGTCACCATATTTGAGGTCCTTAAATTTGAGCTTTGAAGCTGCAGTTTTTAACATATACTCTATAAAGGCTCGAAATGATCAAGTTTGAGAATTTTAAAAAAAAAAAAACTTCCATTGAATAAATCAAAATTCGTAGGAAGCTGAAATTTGGAACATACTCTCTAGGGGCCCGTAATTGAAAGTGAATTGTGCATGAACTTGAACATGCCCATTCAACTTAACGACACTTTGACAATTTTATCATAGCTAAAATAAACCTCTCTCTTCTTTTATACTTTCGTATAAACCGTGTTTTACTTTGTTTCTGATTTTATAGGACATTCCACTGGTAAAGTAATCCTTACAATTCTATCAGCCCGAAATACTCAATTGTAAATATTTTTTAAATCCCCTTACTAATACGGCCATTATTTAAAAAAAAAACATTTTGTTAAAGAAAACTAGAAAACAGAGCCCAATTTTCTGCCTTTTCTAATAAAATGGCTGTCAATTTGCATTCTGAAACGACATTACTTTTACCCCACTCTGTATGTAATGTAGGTATATCAGTAAACAATGTTAAAACAAATCACATTTTTATACATACTCGTACATATAATATGTATGTAAAAGCTAACATCATATACAGGGCTCGTAGGCGCACAAGAGTCCACTTTTATTTTTTAATTTTTTAAAGTCAAACAAATTTATTAAACTAGAAAAATGTATTAAGTTTCCGGTGAGACGCAATTTTTTTTAATTTTAAACATATATATACTTATGTATATTTTTATAGCTTTTAAAACAAAAAAAACTATACTTTTTCCACATTCCTCTAACTGATTTCAGCTACGAGTACACCTTGCTTTCAATTTTAACAAACTTTACTAAGTTCTGGGTCCACTGAACAAATAATACTGAGTCTAGATTTGTTTTTGGTTTACATTTAAAACTACGAATGAGTTATTACTGAGTTGCAGAAAAAACACCACTACAGTAAATGCGATTTTCTTTTCATACTCCTTTTACAGTTTGAGCTCGAAATGTAAACACGATTGTAATGTGTGTCTTTAGTATAGTACGAGTAGGTATATAATTATGGTTTGTATGCAGTGGCCGCAGAAACAGCGGGATAAATAACATGCGTGTGTATGTAAACGAAAAAGTCAAAAACAACGTTTTGAAAAATTAAAAATTAAAAACACTTGGGAATCACGCCCGCCCCATCGTCAATGAGTTAAATATAGATTTTTAATTGTTATTGATAAGTATAAATTATCTCTTAGTTATTGTTAGAATGATGATACCAAAATTTAATGCAAAAATGTAAATGGCATCGCCCGGTTAAAAATGTGATAAATTTTGAAGCATTCAACTTCGGCAATACACTTTCTGAAAATTGATTCCTGATTGAAACACGAACTCAAAACTTTTTAACAACCTATAGGTGTGCTTCTTCGCTAAGCGGCATTATATATATATAAGATTCGAATGATGAACAACTACATACATACATATTATATAAATGACGGATTGTATGAATAAATAAAGAGAATTTTTGAATTGACAATAGACAAAAATGCAAACGAATTGGCCGGTCCCGATAACAAAATTAGTGCGCATCCTAAATTTGTATTTAATCCCTTTCATTGATATGCAAATATGAAAAAGGAAATGAAATGAACCCTAAAGTTGCACATTTAATTTGTTATTGGTAAGGCCAATTGTAAGTAATTTTAGAAATATTATTTTATACATACCAAGATGAACTTCACTCAATGACGGTCAAATATTAAAGGCAACGAATTGTATTAGATAAGAAATTAATGACATATTGCTTTCAATTTGATTGCTTTAGACAAATTATGCAAAAATGGAAGATGGAGGATAACAGCAAAATTCGCAAGGCCTCTTAGTGTGGCCAGAATTAACAATAAATTTATTGTATTTTTTGTATGATTTTCCATAATATACACTGGCGATCACAAGGATAAGGCCATGCATTTTGCAATCGATTTTCAGTGTTTATACGTATTGGAAATTTTATACCCGGAAACTTTTACTACCTGTGACCAGGTACATATTTTCCCAACAGTAAGTTATAAAATTAAAGGGTAAATAAGAAACGACCGCTGGAATTTCCCAAGATCAAACAATGAACTACATGAAAAGCGTATAAAAAGATGCGACACTAGGATGAGGCCATTGCGAATATTTCTTTGCAGGAGTTCACAGCAGCGATTTTTTTCAAAGTTTTGTGAAGAATATTTAAGAAAGCGTTGAAAAGAACTGCTTTTATTTAGTTAAAAAAAATGGGTTCCGGAAAGACTTTGACAGCGACAGAAAGAGGAAAAATAGATGATTTCAAGGAGTTAGGACTCTCAGGTCGAGAAATTGCAAAGAGGCTAAATATTTATTTATTATTATTTTACGTCTAACAAATACAATTTTTCACAGACTACATTAACAAGAAATTATCTATACATAAGTACAATTACATTTAGTCAAAAAATGTATATTACATAATACTGTTATAACATTACACTAAGTTCATAATAAGGTTTTTATAGTACCTACGTTCTGTTCGTGTTAAAATCAATTAAATTATCATACGAATTGTAGTAAAGACATGCTGACGATATTGGTTCATTTTCGCCATAATTTGTATAATGTCTGGAAACATAAAAGAAGTCTTGGTCTCTGGGACGTATAGTGCGAGATGGAGCATAAACATAAAACAAGGATAGCAGGTAAAGGCAATCAATATGGCCGGTTAATACATCCTGCGCAAATAAAACCGCGTAATAAATCCGTCTTTTTTTAATGGCTTTAAGCCTAATAAGAGGCATCTTACGAAAAGCAAATTTGGTAAACCGTCTTTGCACACTTTCAATGCGAATACCATTACTTTGGCAGTGGGGATTCCATACAATGCAGCAATATTCTAGCCTTGATCGTATCAAGGAATTGAACAATGATTTTAATGTGTATGGGTATTTAAACTCTTTGGTATTTCGACACATAAAACCAAATAAATAATTAGATCGTGAGATAATTCAATCATAGTGCATGGCAAAATTTAGCTTGCAATCGAAGATTACACCAAGATCCTTATGACTGTCCACTCTTTTCAGGAACGCGCTTTGAACAGAATATTGGAAATGGATAGGCGAAGCACTTTTCGAAAATGTAAGAACTGAGCACTTGCTAATAGTTAAATGCAAACCATTAAGTAGACACCAGTTCGCTATATTATTTACATCTTCTTGAAGATCGTGAGCATCTGATAAAGAACTTATTGATTTAAATAACTACAAATCATCAGCATACAATAGACATTTGGAGTGTTGAACAAAAGAAGGTAAGTCATTTATGAAAAGCAAGAAAAGAAGGGGGCCGAGATGACTGCCCTGAGGAACACCAGAAAAGTTATGAATAACTTTTGACACGAAAGAACCAATCTTAACGTACTGGTTGCGATCGATCAAATAGCTCCGAATCCATTTTAACATATTCGAATGAAATCCGAACCTTGCAAGTTTGCCCAATAAAACTGAATGTTGCACACGATCAAAAGCCTTCGCGAAATCAGTTAATATTGTGTCAACTTGCAGACGTAATTTCATATTACAAAGGCAATAATTTGTAAGAATGATCAAATTTGTAGCAGTAGACCTTCCATTAACAAAACCCTGTTGATATTCCAAGAAATGATTACGTAAAATTGCGTAAAGTTTATTTTTAATAATAGCTTCAAATACTTTTGGAATAAGCTGAAACTTAGCAATGGGTCTGTAGTTATCTACCTGGTTTTTACTACCAGCTTTATATATGGGAGTTATAAAAGATGTTTTCCAACACTCTAAGAACTCACCACTCGCCAACGATTTATTGAAGATTATGCATAGAGGTTTAGCTAAACTAACCTTGCACGATTTGTGAAGTATTGGTGGCAAATTATCAGGAGCGATTTTCGGGCTTGGTTCCAAAGTCGATAGCAACGAAAGAATTTCATCTTCTGTTACAGAGAAAAAACCAAAGTCTATACATGACGCATCTGAAGTAGGTAGTTGCGACATAACCAGGACAGTCATTCACAAAGTTTGATTGAAAATAAGAAGCAAACATATTACATATTTGCTCCAAACTATCAGCAGCAACCCCATCATAGACCATACTAATGGGAATTCCAAAAGATTTTCTCTTGTCATTGATAAAGGACCAAAAGGATTTCGAATTTTGTTTTATTTTTGATTCGAGTGTCGAAATATATTGTCTGTAAATGAACTTCTTCAGAAATTCATATTCAGACCTTAGTTGACGAAATTTGCCCTGCATAGATGGATCTGGCTTGCTCTTCTTATACGTTTTAAGCATTGCATTCTTTAGTCTCGGCAAACTTTTATTAAACCAGATGGGTTTATTGTTCAACTTTTTTAACAATTTAACTGGCACATACCTAGAGATCGCATTATCTAATTTGCTTCTAAACACCGTAAAAGCCGATTTTAAGCTAGAAGAGCCTAGGCACATATTCCAATCAAACGCATTAAGAAAATCACATATCGATTCAAAATCAGCATTCATAAAATCTAATTTATACTTTACATTTCGAATATCAGAATTCCATGAACTTAGAACATGTAACTTACGAGAAATTTGTAAAGCCGTGTGATGTATACTATTATTTAACATTGGGAAATCAGATTCTACGACAGAAGCATCTTCTTTGAGATAAGTCCATTGACTACATCTCTCTTCTTAAGTTAACAAAGGCACTTAATTCGACTGCTCGGTATGTCTTCAATCTACGGAGATATGACCACGTCTCAACAGAACGTCGTAAACTTCTTGGTTGCGACCTTGATGACTTCTTAAAATATCGGTCCTGTATCTTGCTCTTCAAGATTATTCACAGACAACAACCAGAGTATTTGTTCAACAAACTTTCCTTCTCCCGGTCTAACCGTTGTTTAACTATTAAACCATTGACTCATACCTGCTTGACATCTCGCAGACAGTTTTTTGTTCATGCTGTTCGGCTTTGGAACCAGCTGCCTCACCAGGTGAGGAATAAAATCGAATATAGACAATTTTCATCGGCGTGTTATTCTCATTTTGTACCTAACTGAAATCACTCACACTTATTTTCGTTATCTTAGTTCTTGGTGTATATTTATTTATTCTCTTCAGTATCTTTCTTCTGTATCTTCATCTTTCTTTTCTTTATCAAATCTCTTTCTTCTTCTAAATACATTTAAAAATTATTTTTAATATATTTAATACTTGTACCTGTACTATTTATAAGTGCTTTGCTCTCTATGTACAGCGATTCTTATTATAACTAATAAATAAATAAATAAATAAATAAATAAATAAATAAAGCATCAATCTCATTGTCAACAAAAATCAAATCTAGTATTCTACCAATTGAGTTTTTAACAAGACTTCTTTGAGATAAGTCCATTGAAGACATATCATCAACTATTTCAAATTCTAAATTGCTAGTGACATTAAACGGCATTACACACTTATCTTTCTTGCAAAAAGTCCATTTTAAATTTGGTAAATTGAAATCACCCATAGTAATTACAAATGAGTTTTCATCTAAGCAATCAACTATTTTTTTAATATTTGAAATATGAATGTTATAAATTTCAAGCGGAGAATTTGGTGGAATATACGATAGAAAGAAATACAAATGAATGGTACTAGCAATGGAATTATTAATAACAATGCGGTAATCCACACATACACAAATTTGTTCGATGTCCCCAGTTGACGCTGGTAGAATAATCTGTTTTGATTTAAAGCAGGAACGAAATGCCAAAAAACACCACCTCCTCTGTTGCAACCAGTTGTAATCGAACATCGATCCTTTCGATGAACATTTAAGGCGTTTTTCTTTTTTAGCTCCGAGCGGGGCACTGAGCTGTCAAAAAAAGAACTGTGTTACTTTTTTAGCTCGGAGCGCTCTGAGCACAAAATTTGTATTTCGTTTTTATGTCTGAGCTAGCTCAGGGCTCGCTCGATGAGCTCGATTAAAAATGACCGAGCACATAGAGCGAAAAGCTGAGCGCGGCTGACTTCATTCATTATTTGTGCTTTTTCCATAGTTTATTTACTAGAAATTATAATTTAAATGGAACAATCCTTGACAAACACCAATTTCAGAAGCAATCCTGACTATTTTGAAAATTAATAGAAAAAAAATTATCTAGTTTCAGTTCAGTGCTCAATTCTGTTTCTTAATTAGCTCGGAGCGCTGAGGTTACGTTCAGTTCGGAGCGAGCTCTGATCGCTCGGGCCTCGCTCTGTTCCCTGCTCGGGGCTAAAAAAGGAAAACGCCTTTAGTACGTTTACATGACCGAATCGAAAGATCGAATTGAAACTGAATTGGTTTTCGAGGCGGGTTTTCGCTCTCACCGAATTGAAAGATTGAATTGAAGTAGGATTCAGTTACACACCTCCTACTTAATACGTATTTTGGATAGCCTTGTGTTAGTAGCAACAAAAATCCCAGTCAAGTTAACATCACAAAGGAAAACAAAGAGGGCACGCACACACACTCTCACTCGATCTCTCGATCTTTCAATTTGCGTTTACATGCTGATTTGTTATGAGTCGAGGCTTGGCCACAGGGGCGTCTTCGGAGTAGTGGAGGAGGACGGTGGCACGCTCGCGGTTGCACGGCTATCGCTCGTCGGACGGGGGTAGTTCTTGTCACCCCTCCCACTAAACCACCTGCTCACAAACAAAAATTATCGTGCCAGAAAAAAAAGAAGAAGAAGAAGAAGAAGAAGATAGGCAGAGAACTAATCGGACGGACGAAAAAAGAAAGGAAAGAGAAGAGAAGAGAAAGATAGGACAGAAGAAAAGGAAAATCTCAATACCTTTGCCCTACCAAGGAGAGAGTCCAGGAAGTCAGATGCAATTTTCACTACCCTAACTATGCTAACTAATCCTATTCTAATCTAAAACGTAAGAGCTAAACCTTAACATCTATCCCTAATCTAACTTATATCTAACCTAATTCTAGACTACTTTGCATCCACTGCTTCCTGATGTCGCTCCCTGATAAGGTTCGTCTCGTTCCTGAGACTTGCCAGATGATGACGGCTCTGGCTCGGCCTACCCACCCTATGTGTCGTTCGACACTCCATTGGCTATCTCTCTGGCCGGAAATAGTGAGAGACAGCCCCTTTTCCCAGGCAACTAATCGACGCACCACTGTCTATGAGGCCTAAAAGTTCTTCTCCACCTATCTTCACTTTGGCGTATGGTCTATTATCGTCTGTTGTGTTTAGGATTGTCGATTCAATTCTACTCTTTCGTCGTCTAAATATTGCACATTTCTCCCTCAGCCTTGAAATTTTCTTAAAATTTCTTTCTGTCTTAGGCCGCGTCAATTCTTCTCCGAAAATTCTCCTTCTAGCTTCTTCGTATTCTTGCAACCGTCTATGTAAACTCTTTCTGGACGGAACGTCATTTTTATTGGTGTGAATCGTCAAGTTGGGGTCCCTTCTTAAGATTCGGACTGGCCCGCGTCCATGTGTATCCCCGGGATCGAGTTTGTCGTCGACGGTTTGCTCCCGGATGTACCGCCGATCTTCGAGTTTCCCTGGCACTTTTCACAGTTGAAGGCCAGACTTCCTTGCCCACAACTGAAGCACGTTAGGGTGTGAAAAGGTGAGGTGCAATTCTCTTCAGATTTGGGTGTATTAATAGCTCTGCTTTCCTGTCTAATGTCTTTTGTCAATTTGGTCGTTCTGTCCATGTTAGTATACTTAGTAGGTCTGTTCGGTCGTTTCTGTTGGAGCGCCGCTACTTCAAATTCATCATCTTCTGGCTCGGTATCTTTACCTTCCTCGAGCCCTGCCTTACTGACTTCGCTCACATTTCTCCGAGCCCTACTATCTCGTGCAGCGATATGAATTTCAGCTCTTCTGCACTCATCGCGTAGCTCCCGGATCGTCAAAATGTTGCATCCAAAGATAAGGTTTGCTACCCTATCCTTCAAGTTCTGGCGAAGAATGGCCAGCAAATCCCTCTCGTTTGGTCTTTGTCGCATTTGTAATGTCAATGTCCGTATGTCGCTGTGGAAGTCGTCAAATGTTTCGTGGGGCAACTGCCTCCTATCCATGATTTGCCGAAGTATCTCATGGTCCCCTCGGTTATTTTTGAAATGGTGGAGCAGTTCGGCTTTGAGGTCGAAATAATTTATAAGAGCGTCTTCTGCGTTCTCCTCCATGTACTGCCAATACCAAACCTCGGCCGGCCCCGTTACCAAATGGTGGAAGTTAGCGAAAACTTGGTCGCTTGACAGGCCGCTCTGGCGTTGGAGAGTCTCTATCCTAAAGATAAAGCTCTCCACGGACATACTTTTTGGGTTCCCATCGAACTTGATGCCCCATTTGTGGACGTCTATCTTTCTCCCTACCTCGGAGCGTGGAAACTCCTGTCGGGAAGACTCCTCCCTATGGGACTCTCCCCGACCAAAACTATGTGGCGATCCGGTCATTAGGTGCTGCTGGGCTGACGATTGTCTTTCGCCCTCAACATTGCGGGAGGTTTGGGGAATTGATGACCTGCGATTGGTCGACGTTTGAGCAACAGTTAGCTGTGCTACGCTTTCATGGAGAGCTTTCATCTCCTCGATGAGGGTGTTTTGAACCCCCTTCAAGCCTCCCGCGAATATTGTCAGCAATTCGGCCTTATTCTCTCTGATCGCTAACGAGACCTCCCTTTGAACTTGGGCTGAGATTCGGTCTTCTAGCGATCGATTACCTGGTATGCCCTCTCGTTCTTTCTCTTGGAACAGTCGCTCCCCATCTTGCCGCAGTTCTCGATCCCACCCTTCGAGCTCTCGGGCTGTGCGGTTCAGATCATCCGCACAATCAACCATTGTCACATTGGACTTGACCTGAGCCCTTGAATGGGACGACTCGCCCGCTGCTGACCCAGGGACTGGCGAAATGCCTAATTCGTGCGTCATTTTACGCGTTAAGCGCCCCTCAGGCGGCTCCGCTTGCCGAGCCAAAGTTGCCTTAGCAACTGCCCCTTTACCTTCCATATCTTTAAAAAAATGAAAGTCTCCTAGCCTCTCTAAACCTAAATTCAAAAAAAAATACTAATTCAAAAAGGAGGTTTAAAAAAACAAGGAAATAAATAAAAAAATTAAGAAAATAAAATATGGCTTAATAAAAATGTAGCAAACTGTCAAAAATAAGAAAATAAACTTGTGTAAATGTAAAAATAGTAAATAGATTAAAAAAGGCAAAGGTTCAGAAATTCAAAAAAAGGAAAAAAAACTGTTGTATATTTCAAACAAAAAAAATTAATAAATATCAAAGAAAATTTTAATGTTTTATTTTATTCTAGTTAATTGTGATGGTGTGTGAAGTTTTGGGTCGGTTCTCCTGTACCATTCCGCCGGAGAATCAGTTTTGTTGCTGTCGTTTCTGTTTGTTCTGTCACGTTTGTTTGTCCTAGTCTTGTCTAGTCGTGACTGGGTCTCAGGAACTAAACGAGTGTTGAAAGTATGCCGTTCTGCTCCTTACCACTACTTGGCATCTAGTGAATAACCTGATTGAAGGCTGGCCAGTAGCTCCAGACATACTCTCAACACGGTCAAGGTTTTCAGACCAATGTTCTTGCCTCACGATGAGCCGTACTCTTGGCACCTGCTCATTGGATAGCAATTAGAACACGGGTCTGTCCACCCCGATCCGCTCTGAGTTCCAATATGAACTTCCAATTACCTCACCTGATCCTTTGGCGCTTGGCCTTCGGATTGGACAGCCGTCTTCCATTCATATTAGGAACTCTGAGCATATGCGGTTATTGAGAATAAGAGAAAGACAGAAAAGTAAAATTTAAAAAAAATAAAAAGAGAAAATATACTAAAAATCGCGAAAAAAAATTAAAAAAAGTTGAAAAAAAATGAACAAATCTGTTGCGGGTCCAAGGTAACGACCTTTGCAACTAAAAATCGTTCCCTTGGAAGCGCAACTGGACCGTCTTTACTCGTTGGGCGCCATTGTTATGAGTCGAGGCTTGGCCACAGGGGCGTCTTCGGAGTAGTGGAGGAGGACGGTGGCACGCTCGCGGTTGCACGGCTATCGCTCGTCGGACGGGGGTAGTTCTTGTCACCCCTCCCACTAAACCACCTGCTCACAAACAAAAATTATCGTGCCAGAAAAAAAAGAAGAAGAAGAAGAAGAAGAAGATAGGCAGAGAACTAATCGGACGGACGAAAAAAGAAACGAAAGAGAAACGAAGAGAAAGATAGGACAGAAGAAAAGGAAAATCTCAATACCTTTGCCCTACCAAGGAGAGAGTCCAGGAAGTCAGATGCAATTTTCACTACCCTAACTATGCTAACTAATCCTATTCTAATCTAAAACGTAAGAGCTAAACCTTAACATCTATCCCTAATCTAACTTATACCTAACCTAATTCTAGACTACTTTGCATCAACTGCTTCCTGATGTCGCTCCCTGATAAGGTTCGTCTTGTTCCTGAGACTTGCCAGATGATGACGGCTCTGGCTCGGCCTACCCACCCTATGTGTCGTTCGACACTCCATTGGCTATCTCTCTGGCCGGAAATAGTGAGAGACAGCCCCTTTACGCCAGAATCCAGTCACTTGTACGTCCGTGTACTAGTAGTAGAAAGTTCGTTCGTCGTCACGTCGCGTCCTCATGTTCGTTGGTCGTCTACGTACCGTCTACGTCATTGCACAGGCGGAAGGACGGCCTGCCCAATTACTCCACACGCCAAATCACAAAGGTTTCTACTCCATTGAAACACACATATCAAATTCACTTGTAAAATCCAGTATAATTCATAAAAAAAACTAAAACTACGTTAAAATAAAAAAAGGAATCCTATGGATACCTGTGTGCTGGTAAGTGAAAAATCCTAAACTTACAACTAATAAATTAGATTTGGCTTAATTCCTGCCACAAAAAGGAAAGTATGAAAAAAAAACTTACGGCTTATTAATTGTCGTCCCTCGTCGTCCTGCCGGCAGCACTTGGAGCGATGATCTCTGCAAAATTCAATATTGTTTGGGCTCTACCGCCTCTTTCTCGCGTTTTCACTTTTGGAACACTATATCCTTACACTATTCTTTTACTCTATTCTCAATCCAAAAAAAAAAATCTATAAAACTAATCAACTAATTATTTAACTCTACTTCAAGTATTACTACTAATTCACTATCTTGTCTTTTGTTTCACTGTTCGTTGTGTTCACTATTATTGGAGATACAATGGCTGGTGACAAGCGTAGCGCGTATGCTGCAGTTGACCTTTACGAAGGTCGCAATACGTCGTTCTTTGTTTCGTCCTTAGTCTGACGGCCGTAGCTTGCTATTGACGTCAACGCCGGTATTGTGCCGTGGGCAATCTGACACAGCCGAGTCTACGGTCAGTTGTGGAGTCTGTGGGCGACAATGTCGGATTTAAGGATCCCAGGACAAAAAATTCGCAGAGGTGAGGGTCGTCTTCTGACTTAACGCCCCAACCCAATACCTGGTGAGATCATGTACGTTTTAGGAGGCTCATCACCTTAATTCAGTAAATTACCTACCTCTGCCTTTTTTTTTCTCTCCTAATTTCTGATCTGTTGCCCTTCGTCTCCAGAGCCTGTTTTACGTTCGCAGTTACCTATTGTAAAGTTTGACAGTGAGTACATATTGGCTTTACTAACTTCTTTTTTTTCCAACTCACCCCTATTCTTCTTTTTACTAACTTTATTTAAGCGGATATATTGCAACAGATTGCCTCTGTTCGCGAAAATAAAAATCCGTCCGTTTTATTTTTGAATTTCGGTATTCGGTCTACTAATGAAGCGGCTGATTGACAATAGGGCAATGACCCTCAACCGTCCTTTCCCAACAAAATTGAAATTCTTATGTATAAGGTACATAGATAGCCACATCGATCTGTCTCTATCAGCTGCTGGTGTAGATTTCTTATCAACCATAACTATTGCAACATGTTGACCACTTTCTCATATTCTACTTGAACATAACACAAACAGCTACCTATTCTAATTGCCATAATACGTAATCTTAAACTATATTGCATTTTCCTAATCCTAGTATTGCACTTTTCTAATCCTAATATTGCACTAACCTAATCCTAATATTGCACTAACCTAATTGATTAAAATTCCGATCACAGTTCGTATACCTATATTTTAAAAATATGTAACTACTTAAACTTAAAACTACCTTATCAGACCTACTACTGCAACATCACATTGCCCCGTAATCGATAACCTTTAAAATTATCTGCGAGGTGCGAACAGGCACGCAGGTGTGACTTGTGCATCGAGTGAGTGCAGTCTTGTTTTCTCATTAAATGTCATTATTGCAAATATTTTGTTTTCATTCTCGTAATGTGGTGTGGATTATTCAACTTGTTCGTCAGGTAAGTGTAATTGTTTTATTTATTGTACATTATTTATTGTGTTTAACCATTTAATGATTTCTCATTTATCGGTTTTGTGATGCTGTATCACCAGTGGAGATGTTTCTAAGTGGAACGCAAACCAAATTCGGTGGTAACAACCCTTCACGTGCTGGTGAGGGCAAAAAAAAATTCCACGGAATCTGCTGAAATTACTTCAATCTACAGGTAAGTGAATACTTATGCTCGTCTATGATAGCCTGTGTCTATCAATTGTACTTGGGATTTACCAAATCGGAACAACATTTATTTGTGGTCAGGTACAATTGAATTTCACATTGCTGGGTTTGTATGTGCGTGTTGTTATTGTAATTCGCATTTATTTTTGTTTGTCATTATTTTCTTTTCATGTTTTGTTTTTTTTGTTTGTTTTAGGATGGTGCAACGAAGTCCAATACAAGAGTTCATAGACCTTGAGTTTCCATCACTGGTAAGTGGTTTTGTTTGCGGAGTTAGTTTTGATTTATTAAGGTGGTAATTTTGTTTTTTTTTTTTTTTTTATTTTCTAGGTAAGCTGCAATGGATATCGCCTAGGAACTAGGACCCCGTAACAGATTTTCAATCCAATCGCAGAAAATTTTGTGATCGGATTGAGTGAATCCCTCAATCTTTCAATCTGCGTTTACATGGAATTCAATTCGGATTGAATCCGGATTGAATCTCTCATGTAAACGGGATAATTGAAGTCAGCGGTGAACAATTCAGAAGACGAAATTTCATCTGTAGCCATGTCTCAGTCAGAGCTACAACATCATACGTACAATCAGCAGCGGCAAGAAGAAAGTCCGTAATTTTTGTTCTCATTCCTCCCACATTGTGATAGTAAACGGTGAGAGAACGTAAACATTCAATAGTAGCAGGAGAAGATTCGGTAGAAGTAACGGCGGCGAGAGAAGCATGAATTTCATTTTGTTGTACTATACTTGTGCACGGTTAAAAATCCTGGCGTTAAATTTAATATTTTTTGGCTTGCATATATGACCAGTCCAAAATGGTATTTAAATGTTTAAATATATTTAATTTTCAAATCCAATAGAAGACATATTGAATTTCAATACTGTTTTGTATTAAAAAACAAGTTAGTATTATTTAATAGTAACACACATAAGTATTAGTATGTATTTAAACTAAAAAAATAAAATTCATCACTTCTTGTATTGGTTTTAAGGGCATGTATATTAGAATTTAATACGCTGGATATTGAAAACATATATTTTTTCATTAAAATTGAATATTTTTTTACTCGTTTTAAGCCCAAAGAGAGTTTAAATGTAATACAAGATTATTAAATCTTAATACTATTTAAAATTTCATTGGATTACTTTTGAACCCACATAGCATTGAAAACTAATACTTATTTATTAAATTTCAATACTATTTAAGATTTGATTGGATTACTTTTTTACCCACATAGTATTGTAAATTAATACTTATTTATTAAATTTCAATACTATATCAAATTTTATTGTATTTCTCCCAAAATACTTACCAAAATAATACCTTAGATCTTTTGAATATCAAACCGTCAATCTTAAACTTTGAAAGTAAAAAACGAAATAATTCTTTTATAAAAAAGTTATTTTATTAAAAGGAAGAACAAAGAAATCTTATAACTATATAAAAACTAAAACTATTTGAAAACTATCATTGAAAACAAAATGTTGCTGTCTCCAATTTTAATGGAATTAAAATTATATATGATTGCATTGGCACATGCAATTTTATCCTCCTTAGATGGATAATTCCCACTTACTGAGGGCAGATACTCAGCTCCCTCCGTCACTAACGCCCTTCGAGAAGAATCTTTTAGCGTATTTAGACGGTCGTACTCATCCAAAATGTATGCCGCTGTCCTTGTTTTTATAAATGCTTTTAATCCCTGCAAAATTATGAAAATTTCATTTATATAGGTACCTACATTAAATTTACTATTGAAAAAGTTACTTACTACTTTGTATAAAAGAAGAGAGCTCCCAATTGCTGCTTCTTGTGTTTTCAAATTTTCTCTCCATCAGCAGTGTCAAGAACCACAAGGAAGCAGGCACAGCCTGAATACTGCCGCACTATATCACACAAGGAATCCACTGGAATTAACACACCGTCTCGATCTTTCAAAGTAAATCCGTTCACCAGTTCTTCATTTTCCAAGACTAAAACAAAAACAAATTGTAAATAAATTAGCACGGTTTGCACTCTCCAGGAAATATATATATAGTACTTAAACTTGCTATTTATTACTTACTTGAAAGAATGATATTTTCATTTGAAACGACTAAGGATTCAGATGATTCATTCGTCTGATTTTTAGTTTTTTTTTTAAATGATTGTATTTTTTCCACGTTTTTCACTTTAATGTAAGTCCCAACTAAATTATCCATTAGGAACTCCATGTTGCCGACCGACGTGTTGAAACAAACTAACGGAGTTTTCTTTCGACAAAATTATATTCAATATTAAAATGTAATACTGGAGGGTTAAAAATTAATACTCGTACCAAGATATTAAAATCTAATACTGAAGAGTTAAAAATCAATACCTTGGTTTTAAAATGTAATACTGAAGGGTTAAGGTATTAAAATCTCATACCTCGATATTCAATTCAAGTACGAGTTAAAAAGTATTTCTTGTGCATTGAGTTGAGAGTTTCGCGCTAAATACAAAATTTATTGAATTTTAATACAATCAAATATTAAATTTCAATACATTATTTTATTATGATCACTTTTAACCAGATACTCTACTAAAATCAAATAACAAATTATTGAAATATAAGTTTTCAATAATAATGGTAATAGATTATAATATAGAAATATTATATTTTAATATTTAAAGATTAAATTTTAGTAGAAAAGTATTAAAAAAAAATTTTAGTTTGATATGTACTGAATTTAAATACCAAATTATTACAAAAAATGTTTAATAAAGTTGGAATATTAAAAACAAATTATTCATGTATTGCATACGGCTGTAATACGAGGGCCGTATTAAAAAACACCCCAGAATTTTTAACCGTGTGGGAGGGTGGCGACGGTTTAGAGGTTAGTGTGTTGGCTTGTGACCCGTGCGGTGCAGGTTCAATCCCCATGGGGAACTACAACATACGCCACCCAATCACATGCCTCTACACCAAAAGGAGGATTTCTGCCTGGTAGTACAATTGACCGTTACCGAGTCTGAGTACTCTGGGATTTGGATTTCCTTTTTAATTTAAAAAAAAAAAAAAAAAAAAAAACTGCTTGTGGGATTATTGGTTCGCATACTTCGTTTTTTGCATGAAATATGAAAGGGCGCACTCGTACACCTTGTGGCCAATAATCGGAGTGCAAGAAAGATGGCAAAACTCTTCAGCAACACCCAGCTTAAAATTAATATGCTAGTTTCATCTACGCCAGTCTTTAACAAACGATGACAGTAGAATGTTGAGGGATCCACCTTAAAAGTCGATGACACATACTCAGTTATTGCCTCAGAAGTAGTAGAAGGCTTAAAAGATGACAAATGCAACCACTTAAGTTTGAGTTGTTTAACTACTTGTATTTGTGCATTTTGAACAGAAGAGTTCGTTCCAATTATGCATTGATTTGACTTTCGACGTTTATTCTTTGCAATTTGCCAAATATCAGGTTCGTTCGAAAATCGGTTATCATCAACAGTAGCAGAAGCAGCGGTTGAGATGATGGTGGCGGTTTGTACAGAAGAAGCACTCGAGGCAGTGATGGGCACGAATTCAGCAATGCCAGCAGAAGCAGTTGATGTGTGTGTGCATCAGGAACAGCAATAGCAATAGATGATTTATCAGCAGCACGGGGGGTATGGGATCCATTAGAGAGCAATTCATTTGGAAGAGTACCAATTTTAGCCGTAGAGTTTTTAGAAACAGTCGGAGAACCACGAGATGTAGCAATATTCATGCTCTGAGACTGAGAGCGTGTAATTGCCGCTATTTTAGGAGCACTACTTATGCGCGAAAATAATTTCTTTAATTCCGTGATTTCACACATTATATTTTTAAGTGTTGCACTTATAGTGTGTATGTTAATAACTTGGTTATTGCACTTTGGACAAATAGACATTATGAACAAATTAAGAATAAAAAGGAAAAAACGATACTAAGCAGACAATAAAGACGTCTTAACTCAACAGAAGTGTAGAGATTACTAAATAGAAGTAAGACTGTTGTAAACAGTTATCTTGCGGATCCAAAACACTATGGGAAAAATCAAAAAGGAGGCACGGCAGAAGCAACAACATTGCGAGCAAATCGGGTTATTCTACGCCTTGCCTCAAATTCTACTTTATCAGTGACTAAAATAAGGGCCAACAGCGGAGTATCAGCCAGCATAGCAACGGTCCGAAGGATAATACAAAAAAGTGGTACTATACAGCGAAGAACACTCAAAAAAAAACTTGTTTTGAGGCAAGTACACAAGGAGCATCGAATGAATTTTGCAAGAAAACATGCCGCTTGGAGCAGTGTATGGAAACGCGTTGTCTTTTCGGATGACAAATTGACGCCGCGATTGTTACAACTTTTATTTCCATGATCTAAGAAAGGAGGAGGTTATTTTGGCAAGACATCTTAGCCGTAGATCAGGTGTAATGGTGTGTGGAGCAATTACCCACTATGGCACAATCGAGTTGGTGTTTTTGTCCAAAACAATGAACGGAAACAACTACAAATGTTTGCTGGAACGGTCATTTCCAAAAGTATAAACATTGTCTTCGATATTCCAACAAGACAATGCCCCTATTAACACTTCCAGGGTTGTTAGATGTTGGATTCAATCAGAAGACGGAACTTTGGCAATGGGCCCCCTATTCACCGGACTTAAACATAATCGAAAATGTTTGGGCATGGTTATCTCGTAAAGTGTATGAAGGCGGTAGGCAATTTGAAGACAACGACATAATAAATAAAAGCTATTCGTGATGCATCGGCCCAAATTTCTATTAATTATTTAAAAAAAAACTGTATGATTCTATTCCAAACCGTCTTATAGAGGTCATATCGAAAAATGGCAGGCATACTCATTATTAATGTAGAAAAACATATAAATAATTGTTTTAAGACCATAAAATGAAAACATTTTATTGATTTTTGCCTTTCTTTCGAAAATTTTGCATGTGTCCTCATCGTAGTGGCGCGTTGATCTTGGGAAATTCCAGCGTTCGCTTCTTATTTACCCTTTAATTTTATGACTTACTGTTGGCAAAAGATGTACCTGTTCACAGGTAGTAAAAGTTTCTGGGTATAAAATTTCCAACAAGTATAAAGACTGAAAACCGATTGCAAAATGTATGGCCACATCCTTGTGATCGCCAGTGTATGTCGAACATCAGCAATTAGTCGCCTTAGTTTTTTATACTCAAAGTTACTAAAAACTCTGTTTGAGAATAATTTTGCGTGATTAGCGTGATAACTTTGGAACAAGAAATAAAGAGAAACTTCCAATCCAGATGAGGTTAAAATAGCAAGTGTCAATTTATTCGTTCGATAAAGAGTGACATAATGTTCAGAAAAAAGGTGTTACCATAGACGTAAGTTACAACGTTTAGAATTTAAGCAGAAATTGACTCGAAACAATGCTAGTTCTGTTTTATTTAACAATTATATGAAGTTAAGTTAATTAACATGCACCCCACCTTGAAGAGGCGAGGACTATTCAATAGGAAGAATGCATAGTTCGGTGATTGAACGCTTAACGATGGATGTTGGAGTCTTGACATCCTTTCCCGGATGGAGTTGTACTACTCGGCCCATTTTCCACTTTAATGGCGGTAGGTTTTCATCCTTCAGTATCACGAGGTTGTTGATTTTAATGTTTTTGGAGAGGCCCTCCCACTTGTTTCGACGTTGAAGGCCTTGGAGATACTCTAATGACCAACGTTTCCAAAATTGCTGCGTTACCCACTGAAACCTTTGCCAACGAGATAGACGATTAATGTTGTCATCTTTTAAACTGGGTTCCAATATTGCCGTTAAAGGTCCACCTACAAGGAAATAGCCTGGTGTTAAAATGTTAAAATCGTAAGGATCGTTTGAAATAGCAGTGAGAGGCTGCGAGTTTCAAATTGCTTCGATCTGTACAAGGGTAGTAACGAGTTCAAAATACAGTAATGTCTCGCTAATCCGAATCACCGTTAATCCGAATATCGCGCTACTCCGAATCAATATTTTTCCTCATTATGTACTCTACAGTCCGAATCAGCCCCAATTCTTGTACGCTGTAATCCGAATTCCTACTAAAAACATACAAACGCTTTGGTTTTTACATTAATTTTAGTTTTAACAGTAATCTTGTCGTTTTGCGACCCAGTAGTTATCAATGTTTGTAGGTATTCACGCATTTTTCGTTCTTTCTACACTCCTTTGGTAGCAGTAGGATCTTATTTCTGTCGATTTAGCACGTGCTCAGGAGTTTATTTAAAGTCGTAACAGAAGTTTCTAAGCTTAGTAGACTCTACCGAAAAAACAGCTCCTGTACGAAAGACAAGCAAAGAGCGTTTTAGTTTCCTGGCCTGCACTAACTCAACAGGCACACATCAACTGAAAATGATGATTGGCAAAGAAACCACGTTCGTGCAGCGAATTTGCCCGTGGAATACGATTCAACTGCAAGTGCCTGGATGGAATCCACAGTTTTCAAAAAGTGGGTTTTCAACTCGTTCGTGCCTCAGGTGAAAAGTTTTATGCGTGCAAATGGACTACCGGAAAGAGCGTTGCTATTCGACAATGCGACATCCCACCAGCCAGCAAATGAGCCTAAAACTGATAGCGGTATGATAATGACACTATTTTTACCACCAAACTGTACGTCCCTGATCCAACCCATGGATCAGAATATAATAAGGATAACGAAGATAAACTACAAAAAAAGTCTGATGTCTCACGTTATAAACCAAAATACTGAAATAACCGCTGTTTTAAAAAGCATGACGTTAAGAGACGCCGTTTTCTTTTTGGCCAGTGCATGGAAGGGGCTGTCACAGGAAATGATTAAAAATTGCTGGAAAATCTTGCCATCTTTCACTGAGTCAGATGAGTGGGATGTTGATTACAATATTCCGCTGGCTCGACTAATGGATCAACCAAACGGTATATCAAATTCTGAAATGGCAAATTTTACAGAAACTATCGAAGGTATGTGTGGAACTTATTTGATTTCTAATGAAGTTATCCATTGGCTGAACGAGGACAACATCCAGGATAGCACAATTGTAGAAAGCGACGAAGAAGAGGCAGTAGACGAGCATCAAGAGAAGACAAAGCATGAAGATACAATCACAGCTTTAGCTGTTTCTACAAAATGGGCGTTGGAGAGCGAGGCCTCCGCTTCAGACATATTACTTACTTACTTACCGGGCTCCCGACCCGTGAAGAGTCTCTGCCTGAGACACAGCAGCCTTCCATCCTCTACGATCCCGGGCACGCTGCTTCCAGTTGTCCAGAATAAGCGCTCTGGCATCCGCTTTGGTCTTTGAAACGGAGGTTCGGTCTTCCTTGCCTTCTCGAACCTGGGGGCTGGGATTCGAAGATCCTCTTAGCTGGAGCATTATTGTTCATTCGCTCGATGTGGCCGAGCCAATGTAGTCGACGTATTTTGGCTTTTTGGACTACATCCACATCTTGGTACAGCTCATAGAGTTCGCGACTATAACTTCTCCTCCATTCGCCCTCTTCGCACACAGGACCACAAATCCGCCGAAGAATTTTTCTTTCGAAGGAGCCAAGTATCAGCTCTCACTTCCTACTTATCGTCCAGCACTCGGCGCCATAAAGCAGAACTGGCAGGATAAGGGTTTTGTGGAGCATACATTTCTTCCTCCGAGTTAGGAGTTTAGAATTCAGTTGTTTTGCCAAACCGAAGTAGCAGCGGTTTCCTAGGGTAATTCTTCGCCTGATCTCTACTAAGGTGTCATTCGTGGAGTTCATGTTTATTCCGAGGTAGATGAACTCCTTAACTACGAGTACCTCGAAATTGTTGCTATCAATAGTGACGTTTTGTCCTAGGCGGCGGACAGATGTTTGTTTGTTTGTTGATAGCATGTATTTAGTCTTGTCCTCATTTACTACAAGGCCAACAAATTTCGCCTGTTCTTCAATCGCCGTGAAACTTCTATCACGGAGCGCTGTGATCGGCCGATGATGTCAATATCGTCCGCATAACCCAGTAGCTGAACGCACCTGTTGAAGATAGTGCCTTCCGTGTTGACACCTGCCCTGCGCACTATCTGCTACAGTACGAGATTGAAGAAATCGCATGATAGCGCGTCCCCTTGCCGTAATCCGGTGCATGTTTGAAATAGTACGGAGGAACTATTTCCAAACTGCACGTTGCACCGCGTGTTTTCCAGAGTCACGCGACACATCTGAATCAGTTTTGCCGGGATTCCTAATTCGGCCATCGCCATATAGAGCTCCTGACTATCATACGCGGCTTTGAAGTCGATGAATAGGTGGTGTGTCTCGACTTGAAATTTGTTGGTCTTTTCCAGGATTTGCCTCAGTGTGACAATTTGGCCTATAGTCGATCTGCCTGGCCGATAAGTGTGTTGCAAAACGGTTTAAGACGTTCACACAGTACGTTGGATAGGATCTTATATGCAACATTAAGCAGGGATATGCCTCGATAGTTCTTGCAAGACATAGGATCGCTTTTTTTGTAGATGGGGCATATGGAGCTGATAGCCCAGTCATCGGGCATGTTTTCTTCCACCCATACTTGGCTGATGATTTGGTGCATGTGCCCTACCAAAACATCACCACCGTATTTGAAGAGCTCCGCTGGTAAGCCATCAGAGCCTCCGGCTTTGTTGTTCTTAAGCTTTTTTACAGCTAAGTCAACTTCTTCTATACTGGGTGGTGGTACTAGTTCTTCTTGCCCTATCACTCTCTCTACATGCTGCTTAAACACATCTACTATTCCCTGCGCTTCGGTGACTAGGTTTCCTTCGCTCTCTCGAAGAGCCTGCGTTCCGGTTTTGAAGCCAGCAGCCAGTTGCTTTGCTTTCTTATAGAACATATTGGTTCTGCAAAATCTCAAACAAATGGCCTTCATGACATTGCGAAAGCAAAAGAAAAAACAAACATTTATCACAGATTTTGCGATTAAAATAACATAAATAAGCGTAAATTATATGATATTAAATTGTTGTTTAAAAATTCTCACAGATGAAAAATATCTAATTTATGAATTTCTTTTAAATTTTTGTTTTTACAAACGTACGAGTACATAATGTCTTTGAACTGAATTTTAGCTTTAAGCTGTAGTAAATAAATATTATTTTCGTTAAATAAGCAATTTTTTCCTGTTCCCGTCTTGTACTCCGAATTTTTCGATAATCCGAATACCCCCTTGCAATAATTGATTCGGATTAGCGAGACATTACTGTATGTAGGGGAGGTTAGATGAAGTAATCTCTTCATGTGAAATTTAGCGGATTTTACCGCAGCTTCCCAGAGACCGCCCATATGCGGTGATCGAGGTGGTATGGTTTTCCACTGAATATTATCTGCTGCGCACATATTTACTATTGCGTCCGTATTTGCGCTCTTCATGAAGAAATCGTATATCTCGCGGAGCTCATTACGTGCACCAATAAAATTAAGTCCGTTGTCGCTATAGATGGTGGAGCAAAGACCGCGACGGCCGATGAAGCGCTTAAGGGCTCCTATGAATGCTGCTGAAGTTAGGTCTTCCACAAGTTCTAAATGAACAGCACGCACAATGAAACATACGAAGACACAGATGTAAGCTTTGTTTGGTGCCATTCCCCTTCTTCGATAATGAACGTTAAATGGGCCACAAAAGTCTATGCCCACAGTAGAAAAGGGTCTATTCGGTAACACACGCAATGAAGGTAGGTCACCCATAAGTTGGTTAAGAGGAACAGGCTGGCATCGAGCGCACAAAACACATTTCTTAACGATCATACGCGACAGAATTCTTCCATTTACAGGCCAAAACTGCTGACGGGCTCCTGCAAGAAGATTTTGAGGTCCGACATGACCATGCTCTTCATGGAGATAACGAAGAATGGATATTGTAAAGACATGCGATTTTGGAAGAAGAACTGGGTGTTTTGAATCAAACTCCAAATTGGAGTTTCGTATTCTTCCTCCAACTCTCATCAAACCATTTGCATCCAAAAAGGGCGACAACGATCGCAGGCTACATCCCTTGGAAACAAAGCCATTTTTGTTCAAATATTGTAGTTCTTGGTCGAAGCATTGCCCTTGCATTATCCCCAAAACTATGCGTAAAGAGTTTTTGAGCTCACTCGCCGTAACAGGTCCGCATTCCCTTTCCTTTCCAGTTTTGTAAGCAAGGACGTTGAGTTTGAATCTGTATATTGTAATGTTTAAGTAATTTGGCATTCAGCATTCAGATTATACCAAATATAGAGAATATAATCTGGGTTCGTGCAAACAGGATTAGAAATAAAGAGTTGAACGAGAACGGACGTGTTTAACTACTATCAAGGTTTAATTTATAAAGTTATAATATTATTAACAACAATTAATAATAGACAACAACACTACATATATATATGAAACTACACGAAGTAAACGAAGATATGATGCGTGATACACAATACGTTCGATCAAGTCAGGCTCGATTTGGGCTTTGGGCTGAGAGTACAATTTTTTCGGTTCGCCGCTCTAAGTTGTTGTCGTTGAAATTAGATAAATGAATAGATTTTGAAGATGGCTAGTGTTTCTTCTCACACCTCAGAAAGTCTGGGCCGAGAAACCATAAATCGGATTTAAGTAGTTGTGAGGGGCGAGCACCACGAGAGACAATATCCGCAGGGTTAAGTTTAGAACTGATGTGTCGCCATTGATTGATTGCGGTGGTCTCTTGAATAATTGCCACTCTATTAGCATCATAAGTCCTCCAGCTAGAAGAATCAGCAGAGAGCCAAGTCAGCACGATTGATGAATCCGTCCAATAGAAAACTTTCTCAATTGGAGTGTTAAGTATATTTATTATTCTGTGGACGAACTGTGACATCATCTCTGCAGCACATAACTCCAATCGCGGCAAACAAGTATTCTTGGCGGGAGCTACCTTTGACTTGGCTGTTATGAGCCTTACCGTAACGCTGCCATCCTCTTGGCTTGCTCTAAGATAGACACAGGTACCATAGGCAAGCTCCGAGCTGTCAGAGAACGCGTGAATCTGTAATCCCTGTTTCGTAGGAATCACCATTCTAGGTAATTTCAAATCCTGCAACAGACCGAACTCTTGACGAAAGTTTGCCCATTTATCCTGATACTCCTGAGGTAGTGGTTCATCCCATGATAATTTAATCGACCAAAGCTGCTTCATAAATATCTTTGCAAGAACGATTACGGGGTTTATCAAGCCGAGTGGATCGAACAATTGAGAGATATCTGATAACACGGAATGTTTGGTCATCTTAAAGCCGCTCTTCAAACTGTCAGTTTGGTACATGAATGAGTCCGATGCTGGTTCCCAATAAATACCAAGAGTTTTTATGACGTCACTACTCTGCATTTTAAAATGTGATTCCCTTTGGTCGGTGGGAATATTTTCCAGCAAGATGGAAGAATTCGCACACCATTTCCTCAATTCGAAACCTCCTTTTCTTAACAACATCACGAGTTCATATTGAAGTTTTTGTGCCTCTTCTATTGAGTCAGATCCTGTAAGAACATCATATACATAAAAATCTGATTGAATACACTTAGTTGCCAAAGGAAGAAACTCTTTCTCTTCATTGCCTAACTGATTCAGTGCACGCGTTGCAAGGTACGAAGCAGGGGAGGTGCCATATGTGACAGTGCATAACCGATAGGTGCGTATGGGTGTATCAGTAGACTCTCTCCATAAGATCAGCTGGAAGTTCCGATCAGTTGGATTAATAACAACTTGCCTATACATTTTTGTGATGTCAGCTGTAAAAACGTAGCGGTGCATGCGGAAGTACAGAGCAATGGAAAAGTGATCAGGTTGGACAACGGGTCCAATCATAAGAATGTCGTTGAGAGACTTGCCAGTCTCCGTTTTCGAAGATCCATCGAACACTACTCTTAATTTTGTTGTACTGCTGGTTGGTTTGAAAATACAATGGTGTGGGAGGTAATAATGAGGTTTTGAATGATCTACGTCTGACATTAGCTCCATGTGTTTAAGTTTTGTGTATTCATTCATAAACTCTCTGTATTGTGCATGCAACTCTTTTGATTTATTAAGCTTACATTCTAGCTGCAAAAAACGTCTCAGTGCTATGTTATAATGACCTACCCAAGGATGACGGGTCATATTTGAAGAACAGTCGCACTCTCGCACTTGATATCAGAGTATATCCATTAATGAGTAGGGACACTCTCCACGTATTTCTTATCAGTTTACAATTTGCAGTACACATACACGAGAAATGGACGGCACTAAAAGTGCTCTAGTAAAAGTGGGATGGAAGAGTAGTTGAACTATTTCAAAATGTGGTGTGACGTAAAAAAAAAAGCAAAATCAATTTGTAATATTTCTTATTGAACATTTTATATCTAATATATATTCACATGTGTGCTACACTTAAATATTTTTGTTTGTTGGTACATTTTTTATTAATTTTATTGAACTGTTTTAGAATAAAGTAAACCCGTACTCGGACGTAAAATTTGATAAGAAATTCCTTATTTTGATTTTTGCAACAATTGTAATGAAATTCATTTTTCAAAAAGTTAAAAATATTCCCCTCAAAATTATTTATGTAGTACATATTTGGAAAACAAGAAATAAATTTTTGTTCAAGATTCTCTAAAGAGTCTAAAAATTCTTGATTGGGCCGTGTCAATTTCGCATCTTCATATTCTTTAAAATCTGTAAAAAGAGAGGAAACGTTAAGTTGCGGACTCAATTTTAACTCACACTTGTGATTTAGGCGGTATTTTTTTAAAATATAACCTGTGAACTAGTAGAATGCATTATCAATACCAAAGTTCACAGTTTTATAATCAGATTCAGTGTTGCCGACCATTTTAAGCGCATCGTTGTCTTTCGAGAAATATCTTTCGCAGATCCTAGAATCCCTCGACAATGTGTTTTTTGTTTATGCAGTTCAACCACTTCGCTTTTCTAAAAAAAAAATTAAGAAATACAACACAGATTTATATTCGTTCTTGCCCGATCTATAACTTATATTGCTTACCTCTCACTATTATCCGGTATTTTGAAATATTTAACTCCAACATTTTCTTTCTCCTCTCGCCCACATGCCAAACATTTAAAATAATGTTTTCCCATTATTTTATTTAGAGTTTTTAAACTATGCAAACTTGCACTTCAACTTCACTATTTCACTACTTTTAATTGTTTGCCACACCACTGACACGGAACACCCTTTCTTTCGTCAATTGATGTTAATGAACGACTGATAACAATCCAATTCCGGCCCGCCTTTAAAAATACGTGCCAAAAAAATGTAAACAATCCCCTCTACCACCCTCTACAACCAACCTAAGTAATTAGTATGACCATCTGCTATGAAATATATTACCTAAAAAGTGCTGGCAATAAAACTTCAAATCGTAAAAACTGGTTATTAACGAAGTCGTAGCAAAGCAAAAGGGTTGAATTTCGTGATATAGAATGAAACATTTCTTTTTCATGTCCATAACAAAGACCATTTAATCAATAACCAATGGCAAAAAATACAAATATTACCAATTCTACTAAAGCAAAGCTGGTTACCTGATCATATTAATTCATACCTGCATGGTTGGAGAGAGAATACTAATATACAGTCGAGTCCGCATATCTGAAATACGCTTAACTGAAAAATTCGGTTAGTTGAAACACAAAACTTGTCAAACAGCATTTTTTCACAGCTTTCATACAAACTACATCGCTTAACTGAACCCCGTTTAATTGAAAGATTCGGTTAAATGAGAAAATAATTACGGGAATAATCATTCATTTATACTGATACTGCTCCGCTTAACTGAAATAAAAAACCAATAAACTTCACACCTCACTTTTCTCTGTCAGTTTGACAACAAAATACTTTTTTTTTGTTATTCACGACTGCTGAGTTTGACGAATAATTTCTGGAAAGTGAGAGTAAAACAAATTTAAATTTATGGCACATACCATTGTATATACCTAAATTATTTTGTTAACCAAAACATAAACATAATTTATGTACAATAACGATTTCAGTCATCTAGATCGGAAATAGGTGCCCAGGATTAGCGTTCCCAAAAAAAAATATAAGTTCTGAAGACAATCGATTCGGGAAAAAATATGGTTATGTGCAATATGGCTGCAGCGCACCAACTTTGACAAGAATTATAAAAAACAAGCAATAAATTTTGAATGCAGCGGTAGAAAATAAAAATTTTACAAAGAAACGGGTGCGAACTGGTTGCCATCAAAATATTGAAAACGCGCTACTGATTTGGATTAAGGACACGCGAACGAAAAATGCAGTAATTAGTGATCCTATTTAAAGCAAAACAATTTGCTATTATGATGAACGTCGATTTTGAACCTTCCAAAGGCTGACTCGAGCATTGGATAGTTAGGAAAAATTTGGCCAACATCTTACCGACACATCTCCAAGAATATAGTGCAGAAAATATTTACAATGCGGATGAATCTGCATTGTTTTTCAAAGCTTTACCCACTGGCACATTGGCAAACAGGCTAGAAAAACCATCACATGGAAAAATAAACAAAGATAGAATAACGATTCTTTTTGTGTACCCTTGTTGCACAGACAGTTGGCGATCAGGAATCAGCATATTCAGCATATTTTGGTGAAATATTATTTTAGTTATCTAAACTCCGGTAAAGTATTTTTTTTTGAGTTATTCAAAGATCGCCTAAGTGAAAATACCGCTTAACTGAAAAAAAAATATGGCAAACTGTCGTTTCAGTTAAGCGGACTCGACTGTACTGACAGTCATTCCGGCCCGCCTTTAAAAATGCTTTATGAAAAAACCCACAATCGATCGTCGTACGCAGCAAGCCCCATGTAGTGGTTCAGGTAAAATGTGTTGTGTACCCTTTTCTTCTCAAGCAGTCGTTGTATTCAGGTAAAAAGTATTCTTCGACCTGCTTCCACTTATTGTACGATTTTTTCTGCATTTTGCTTTATGGTAGTAGCAAAGAGTGTCCCTACTCATTCATTAATATACTGTGCTTGATATCTACCCGAGTGAAGCCGGATAACATTGTCGGTAAAATGCCGCTCGCATGCAAGTTCATTTTTAGAAAGTGTTGGATGGGATGTGGAGTGATGTTCAATTTCCCAGAAAGTTTTTAGACGCTGTTCCAGCTCGTTATCTTCGAAACCATTTTCTGTAATCACATTACAGTGAGTGTTTTGTAGGAGTGTTACACTATTTCCAAACTTGATGCGGACATCTAGTAATAATGAGAAAAAGAGATCAGCTCCAATCAGCAAATCGACCTTTTCAGGAATTGCGAAGGCTGGATCTGCCAATGTAATGCTGGACGGCATTTCAAGGTTTTGGGTATTGATTTTTTCAGAGGGCAGAAACTCAGTTATCTTGGGTAATACGAGTACGATTGCTTCAATGGTCGTGACAAAACTGTTTATTCTCGATTTGAGGGTGATGAAGGCCTTGTTATATGCTTGCCTCGTGTAAGAAGAAATGCCTGAGTATGACTGATTTGTTTTTAGACGCTTTACTCTACTCCTAAGCTTTGTGCAAATTGATCGCTTAAAAAATTAATTTGCGAGCCGGAATCTAATAACATGCGGCAAGCAATAGCTGAGCCCTGATTGTCGATGGCATATAAAATAGCTGTTGCTAAGATTGTTGATGGCTTAGCGCGATTAAATGCAACAGTATTGTTAGCAGTATTAGGTATGTGAGAGAAGTTTCTCTAGGGTCTTCGTGAAGCAGCGAATGGTGTTTTTGTCCACATGTGCGGCAATTGGATGAAGTACAGCTCGTCTTCATATGTCCATATTTAAGACAGCTGTCGCAAAGTTTCAGAGATGACACCTGCAAATTCCTTTTGTATGGACTCAATCGAAGAAATTTATAGAATGACATGGCCGGCTTTTGAGCAGAGAGCGCACTGTAAGTTGCTAGTAGTGGCGAAAACACGTGACAAGTTTTTGGCTCTATTGTCTACCTTATCGCTAGCACTTACCTTGGTTACAGGTGTCTGGCTTACCATTTCTTCTAAAATTTGTCCTCGTTTATTAAGAAATTTTGACAGCTTTTTATAGCTCGCTGGAAGATCAGATGATGAGTCTTCTTGCCACTTTATCAGCGTCTGTGTGTCCAGTTTCGAAGTGATGATATAAACGATTAAGTCGTCCCAGTGTTCTTTAGGGCGTCCAAGCGATGCCAGCGAACGAAGATGTACATTAAAGGTGTCGATCAGGTCGCGAAGGGATGATGATGAATTCTTTTGTACTGGTGGCGCTTCAAACATGTGGCACATGTGTTCGTAGACAATGAGCTTTTTATTTTCGTACCTAGCCTGCAGCATATTAAGAGCAACTTCGTTGAAAATGCTTGAAGTTACTTTAAGTTACTTGAAAATGCTCGAAGTTACTTGAAAATGCTTGAAAATGACGGAAAAATTTTATATCATTTATGAAATCAGAGAATGCAATATCGAAAATTTTCATTTTCCGATTAATATGTATAACAGTCGACTTTGTTTTTTTTTCCACTTATAGAATAAATTGGTCGAATTTCGACCATTGGGCGACCTCTAGTTATATATTAATACGGAGTTGCCTATAACGTGTTTCCACCCATTTTTGCTATTATACGTCACATAGATATGCCAACACTATACATATTTGGGCAGGGGACAATACATAGAAGTGCACAATACAAAAATTATCCACATATAACACACATTATGAATTACAGCAGGTAAAATGAAGCGAATTGGATGAAATTACAACAACAAGAACATTGCTGTGTGAGGCCAATCTGCCAATCGGAACGGAAAAATTTTATATCATGAAGTTACTTGAAAATGTTACTTGAAAATGCTTGAAGTTACTTGAAAATGCTTGAAAATACTTGAAGTTACTTGAAGTTACCAACAACAACATTGCTGCACATGTTATGCATTTGATAATGCTTGAACATACTTGAAGTTACTTGGACATGCTTGAAGTTACTTGAAAATGCTTGAAGGTACTTGAAAATGCTTGAAGTTTCTTGAAAATGCTTGAAAATTCTTGCAGTTACTTGGACATGCTTGAAGTTACTTGAAAATGCTTGAAGGTACTGGAAAATGTTTGAAGTTACTTGAAAATGCTTGAAAATACTTGAAAATGCTTGAAGTTACTTGAAAATGCTTGAAAATACTTGAAGTTACTTGAAAATGCTTGAAGTTAGTTGAAGTTACCTGAAAATGCTTGAAGTTACTTTAAGTTACTTGAAAATGCTTGAAAACTTGAAGTTACTTGAAAATGCCGGAAAAATTTTATATCGTATCATGTGAAATCAGAGAATGCAATGTCGAAAAATTTAATTTTCCGATTCATATGTATAACAGTCGACTTTTTTTTTCTTTCAACTTACTTAGAATGAATTGGTCGAATTTCGACCATGGGGCGACCCCTAGTTGTTATAACTAGTGAAGCCTACAAAATGTTAAGACATGAGTTTTTGTTCGGCGATAGTGAAGACGCGGTTATAACAAGAAATTAAAGAGACCGAAATAATTTTTCGGGACTACAAAACTTTAATTTTAAAGAGTGCTTTCGTTTAAATCAAATTCAAGTTGATTTCCTTTTAAATAAAATTGGAGAAAAAATAGAGCACAATACACAGCGCAATCATGCTTTGTCGGCTAAAAATCAACTGCTACTGTGCTTGTATTGGCTCGGAAATGGTTGCTATGCATGGTGTTGAAAAATCAACAGTTTGCAGAACCATCCATAGATTTGTCGACATTATAATAGACTTTTTGTGTCAAAACATAGTACGATGGCCCGATGACGTCAGTGGTATTGCTGAATTTTTTTTTATAATGGGTGGATTCCCTTGTGTGTGTGGTTACGTGGATGGCGCAATCATTAAAATTGATGCGCTTACATTACACGAGGAAGGATATATGGACCGTCATGGAAACCACTCATTGAATGTGATGATGATATACGGGCTACACTACACATTTCACAGTGTAAATGCAAATTGGCCGGGCAGCGTTCACAACTCAAGGGTATTACGGAATTCGGCTGTAAGTCAAAGATTTGACAATGGATGGCGACCATTTCCAGATTCTGTTGTTTTGGGTGATAGTGGTTACGGACTTAAAAGCTGGTTGATACCACCATTACGCCGAAATCCCGACAACCCTGCTGAAGAGGCTTTCAATCGTTGCCACCAAAAAACGCGGCGCATAATAGTTTTGGCATTCTTAAAGAAAGATTTTCGTGTCTAAATTTTTTGCGACTGAGACACAGAAATGTATCACAACGGGACCACAAAGGACCTTAGTGTATCGTAGCTGTACTACTAAATCAATTCGCTAACCTAAACTAATCTATGTTGAACATCACCACTCTTACAGGGCCCTATTGAATCTTTCGTGAAAGCTCGGATCCCATTTTGAAAATGCAGAATTCTTTCGAACCCTCATTTCAGCTTGAATTTTAGGGCCTAACAATTGACAATAGTGCATATTCATAATACAATTTGCGGTTAGAACACCAACACAAAGAAACACAATTAACGTTGTTTTTATTTATTATTTTCCGATGTGGTGGGAAACGCTAGTTTGGAATAAAGTTTGAGCCTTTCTCCTTACACTCTTTGATCATTTCTTTTAAAGCAATTCTGTCCACTTTGGCGGAACTCGTTACTAGTGGCATTTCGGAAATCACTTTAATGTACTTAACTATCTGCAACTGTTCTCCAGTCAGTTTTTGTTTTATGAACTCCTTCAGTTCAACTTCGATATCCTTGTCTGGTTGATTTCCTTGTTTAACCACGAAAATTGTTCCCAATTCATCAGCTGGTTTCTTTGGATTTGGATGGCCAACCAGCACAGATGTCAACACTTTCGGATGGCTGTTTACGATACTTTCCACATCATTTGGGATGAGCTAAAAAACGAAATTATTTTATAGGATGATTCCAAGTGCACGCTACTATATAACTTACAATTGTGCTACCAGAACGAAGTAAAAACTTACAGCGCGTGGCTATGTTTAACAAGTTGTTCGAATCAATGGATCCATAATCGCCAGTATTAAGCCAGCCACCTTCTAAGAATGTCTCTTTATTCGCATCTTCATTTTTCAAATAGCCCAGAAAGGGTATTGTCGACTTTAAACACACCCTTCCCATTTCGTTGGGACCCAGCGCATTTCCGTCGTCATCAATAATCTTTGCCGTTAGCCCTTTGGCTAAATTATCTCCATTTACATTACGCTTGCTGATATGTTTATCGGAAGCTATAGAACCGGCCAACTCTGTCATTCCATAGTCCTTTACTACTCTGCATTCGGGAGCAACCCTCTTGGATAATTCTATCAATGAGTCGTTACTCACCTCACCACCAATTAGTGCGATCTTTAATGAGGTCAGAACCGATTCTTCCTTAGCTGTTAGGATACTAAGATATATTCCGGGAACCGTAAAGAAATGCGTTATCTTGCAGGTTTCAATTATGCCCCTCCCCAAAGCCCCAGATGGTGGCTTCGCTGTATAGACCCGCCTTACACCAAAGAAGGCTGCATGCAACATCATTGTAACTTGACCAATCCATCGAAGAGGACTTAAGCTGAATATTATGCTGCTTGACTGCAGCTGCCACCAATCGCGCATACCTTGCATCATCATAGCATGCGAAAGAATAATAACCTTTGGAAAGCCAGTCGAACCAGAAGTTAGCATTAGGGTTGCAGGTGCAAATACGGGATCTTCAATTTTAGTCGGCTGGAAGCTTTCTAAATCCGCAGTGGACTTAAACAGAGCATCATTGTCGTGGTCAATGCTAAAAATGTGCTTTAACCTAGGAAGATTAAGCCGTTCCAGGGCCTTGAAGAGTTGAGGTTTGTATTCCTCTTCGTAGATGATTGCAGTTGGATCAAGAACTTCAAGGGTGTGCCTCATTCCATCTGCGAATTGTTGAATCGTTACTTTAGTGAAGTTGAAAATAAATTGTTTTTCACCTTCCTCGAATTTTATATCAAAGAAATTGATGGGTGCTCCAAGTGTAAAGCAAGCAAATGTGATCGGTGTGACCGCCACATTTACCAATGAGTACAAAACTATTACATCACCTTTCTTTATACCGAGCCGTGTAAGGTTTTGTGCTACGGTAATCGTTTGACGGCGTACATCCTCCACTGTAAGTTGCGTACCATTGTCGTAGTTCACCTCGAACACCCTTTGTGGGTCGTCTTCTTCTAGTTTGTCCAAAATAGCCTTGCCAAGCCCACTGTAGCTGATTCCTAAGTCTGGTGCCTGCCAAACCCTTTCTGATTCAATATATTTAGCTTGCATTTCTTAACTGCAAATAAAACTGAATTTTAATATGAGGTTAATTAAGCTGTACATTAATATTCCCAAACACAATCTGCAATGCAATAGTCAAGAGTGTATATGCAATATATAATAAGCAGATTATACTAACTGAAGTGCAGTAATTTGTAGACCGAAATACTAGCCGTGTTTTGTTGATAAGTGTATAGCTAGCTCAGCATAATTTTACAATAAAACAACTAGATCGTATTCTATATTCACTTTTCATTTTTAAGGATGTGTTCGCAGTGTTTGCACTTTAAAAGAGTGCGATTTGGATTATTATTAAAGCAAGGATGCAAATCCAAACGTATTTTTTGAAAGAATTTTGAACAACATAACATATAGACAGATACTAGGCTCCGCAATGAACTCAGGCAATGACACCAGCGCTGAGATTAAACGAAGAATACCTCTTGCCACTCGCTGTTTCTTTGGGCTAAGAAAGCAATTGAGTAGCAAAGCCCTCTCTCGAACAACTAAAGTGACCTTAATAATTCCAGTCCTTCTCTATGGTGCAGAGGCATGGACTCTAGCAAAAGCGGATGAGGTCCCTCTTAGTTGTTTTGAGAGGAAAATTCTTCGGGTAATTTTTGGTCCCGTCTGCATAGACGGTGAATAGAGGAGGAGATTCAACGACGAACTGTACGGGCTGTACGGCGACATCGACTTAGCCAGAAGAGTGAAGGTTCAACGACTGAGGTGGCTGGGTCATGTAGAGCGAATGGACGTGAATGCTCCTGCCCGGAAGATATTCGAATCCACACCCGAGAGACGGCGCAGTAGAGGAAGACCGCGACTCAGGTGGCGCACGCAAGTGGAAGGGAACCTTAACCAACTTAGCGTGCGAAACTGGAGACAGCTGGCCAAAGCAAATACCGGGCTGGCTGGAGACGCTTGTTGGTTGAGGCCCAGGTCCACCCCGGACTGTAGCGCTGCCCTAAGTTTAAAAAAGCATCCCTCTCTACTGGGCCGCCTGTGGTGTTCGCCAGTTCGACCAAAATAAATATCGGCAGGCCTCTCGGTTTTAGATCACTACGTAACTGAGGCCAATCAAATGCTGGTGTTGTTGCATTTGTGTTATCCAGAAGTTTTGAGGCCAACTTTTTATTTACGATCACTACAAGTGCATGCTCCAGCTCCTGTTATCAATAATTGTTTGATCTTCTTTTTCCGACACCAGACACCTACGTCTTTGTATATAGAGTTCTATAGTAGTCTCATCAACACGAATTTGAAAACGTTTAACTCGACAGAGGCGGGAGCAAAAGTGGTGGCGTTTGAAGGTTTGTGTCTTAAATTTTGCTGTCTCTCTTTATCGAATCATTCTGATATTATGTAAGTATTTATTTTTCTGTGTAACAGCCCAATACTTTTGATGATTTGTATTGCTGCGTCGCTTCGGCAAATAGGATGTAGGATGAGAGGGATTTGATGGAAAAATTAGAAATCTGGCTTTGTCGTCTGCGAGTAGAATGTATGATGAAAGAGGCGATTCGTTTGAAAGGAAAAATTGAATAAAAGCTAATTTCGGTATTTTCCATCAAATAAGGAATTATGAATTTATGGATTTTTAGACTTTTGCTATTTTCGCTGTATCTCGTTCAAAAATGTACCGATTTGTATCATTTCTTCAGTATTTGATTCGGAAATATTCAATTTGTGTTGTATCAACACCGTTATTTAAAGAAATAGTTGTTGGAATTGATGACCTGCATTAATATTGAGGCAGGTCACCTGTCGTTTTGCATTTTTTTGCAATATATTCGTGGTCAGCATCGATAGTAATGTGCATCTACTATGTCCGTCCGTTCGTCCGTCCACCCGTCGGCAAAAATTAAGGCCTTTACACTGGAGCTAGAAAGCCGAAATTTAAACCATATACCAAATAATAAATTTTAAGAATTTTTAAAATCCGCCCACTGACACGCCCACAATTTCAGAAGAACAAATTTGTGAGCTAGTAAGCCTAAGCTAGGTCGCCTTCCTAACTTCTTCGACAGTAATGTCGTGTACTTCTTCAGTGTTAGAAACGGCTCTTGGAAAATATATCCTAGGAAATTGTTTAATTAGAAGTTTTTCGTCATCCAAAAGAAGCAGCAATTGAGCATTGTTGAGGAACTTTGGCGAACCGATTTCCTTCTCTCAGCGGCAAATTTTGAAAATTGTTGTGTTCCTTTATGGATGCGAAGTGGATCAGTTTTGGAGACTAATTAGTTAAATACTGTAAACGGTTTTCTGGATGTTCTTAAAGTAAAAAAAAAACCTTCAAGGTAATTCCTATAACAGCTTGCAGCAGTATCTTCAGATGGAAAACAATGCTTCGCCGGAACATTAAATGTTTTGCATTATTTACCTTAGTCTTTATCGGAGTACGTGGACTGCCTGGTTTCTATCAGCAGCCGAAGAAGAATTTTCTTCTAACTACCGATACAGACCATCCACAAACTTCATCTTTTGAGCGCACTTTCTCTTTGCAAGCCTGTATTCCAATTCTAGGCGACCTTTTTCATCTCCATTATTAGTGGAGTACTTTGACTAAGCTTTGAATCACACTTTTTTGTCACTAATCACAGCTTTAACTTCATCTGCCTACCACCATGTTTCTTTGCCGTATTGACAACTTTGTTGATGATGCGATGGAGATAATTTTGCATATTTGCAATAAATGCTTGACTTTTTTTTGGTCCAGATTTGGTTCCCTACCTACTCCACACACATATCAACGCAAACAACTTAGAGCATTCTTCAATAGAATTCGCTTTAACAACTCGAAATGATTGCATATTTTCTTATGTAGTGTTTAAATATTTCCCCAGCCTTTATGCATAAATCCTTATTCATAAAACAGTGTACAAAACATGCATAGTTTGTGTCGATTAAAGTATCAAAAAGAATACATTAATTAATTACATTTAGCAGCCCAAACTCTCGAAATCAGTTGTTTGTGGAAAACCAAATGAAAAAATGCTACTTATACATAATATTCGGAAATTTTATTGTGCAACATAATGCAATCGCAATATGTACATAATATGATTTTCGATACCGATTATGAATGAATACCCGTTTTCTTTGATGAATGCTACGGCCTCCTTGCAATATGCCATAACCTACCCCAAACTTCCATTAAAAACAACAAATAATTTATCAACCATATACCGCACCCCTTTCACCTACACATCATATTTAAATTTTTAAATACTCCTGCTTGCAATATGACATAACCTACCCCAACTTCCACTAAAAACAACAAATAATTTACCAACCATATCCCGCACCCTTCTCACCAACACATCATATCCCCATCATGAGAAGTAACAAAAATAAATTCGATAAATGAGGAGAATGGAAGACAACAAAAATAACTACGAATAGGCATATTCAAGGGCATACTAGCATTTTGTAGAAAAGGTTCTACAATATGCTAGTTTATATATAGCTTTTTTTAATGACTCACTTACGTCGTATGGTGGCGTAGTCGTCGGTTACACGAAGTGAGACTACTATAAAGGGTATATACAAAGACTTGGCTTACCAAATGTCCCCGGCATGGCTTAAGACTGCCATGGCTATAGTCCACTGGGCCGAACTGTTGGATCCTCTATCCCTATCAAACTAACTTTATCTAATAGGTACTTTAAGGCGGTTACTAACTGGAGGCTCTCTTCGGAGGTGTCAGTCTCAGACCATAGGTATATCGAATTCCAAATCGAATGCTAAGCCATAACCTTGCAGGAGATTAGGAATCCGAGAAAAACCAATTGTGATCAGGGAGGAATTAGGGAAAACTCTCAAAACTCCAACCAAACTCAGGAGGAGACAAAAGGTAGAGGAAGCTGTTCAAGACCTGAACAGTGCCATTACTAGCTGTTTCGAACTGTAGTGCCTAATAAGCAAACCCACTGGCAGAACGCCCGTTCCCTGGTGGAGCTCGGAGCTGCAAAGAATCCGAAGAGAAGCTAGAAAGCTTCTAAATAAATAAAAGAAGAGTTTATTGACGACGAAACAAAGAAGAGTTTATTGACGACGAATCAAAGAAGAGTTTATTGACGAGGCGAGGCACAATCCACTCCACAACAAAGTAACGGCCATCCCCATCCACCAGATACAATAAATAATCACATTAAATAATCGATCCACTCCACAACAAAGAAGCAGCCATTCCCATCCACCAAATACAACAGCAACAACAAAGTCGGTCGTCACAAACAGTGCCATTAGATTGACCATTAGCAACAATGTTACGCACAAGAAGTGCAGATGGCAATCTCTATGGAATAAACATATTGAACACGTACGAGCGTGTCACCATTCATCCCCGAAAAGATGATGTTATGTCTGGAGTAGACCCATGGATCAAGTGGGCTAAAAATAGAAGAGTCTTCAAGTCATCGATGTTCAGTTGCCTATTTAAGTTCATAGTGTTAAGTTCAGTTGCCTAGTTAAGTTCTCAAGAATAAGTTCATAGTGTTAAGTCTTGTTGTTTAATAATATTGTTCGAAGTAAAAATTGTAAATGCAAAGTTGAAAAATAAAAATATATTTTTTTATTAAAATAAATAGTGTTTAGTTTAACTTACATATATATAGCCATGCTGCAACAAGGTATAAACCAGTTGCTACCGACTATGAAGAAAATCTTCACCGCTGTCCTAGCACTCGTATACATTGCAACACTCTGGCGTACAGTTAGAGTGGCATTTATACCAAAAACTAGCAGAAGTGACTATTCACTAGCCAAGAGCTTCAGACCAATCAGTCTGACTTCCTTCTTGCTGAAAAGCATGGAAAGGCTGGTCGAACTTCGCCTGCGCAAAACTGCTTTGCGATTGCACCCACTATCTCAGATGCAACATGCCTATCAACGCGGAAAATCCTACGAGACTGCGCTCCAAAATCTAGTTGGTAGAATTGGCGATGGGCATTTTCATCGATATTGATGGTGCTTTTGACAATGCGACTTTTGAGTGTTGATGTGTTTCTACCATTTCACTTACTCGAAGGTGAAATTTTCAGTGAACAGCTGATATGCACATGTGATATTCGTCTAATCACAGAGGTTTAACTACTAGGGACTCGTAGTTGCCTTGCAAATTCAACGCGCCATTTACCCTTCGATCTCGTAAAATTTCGTGAAAGATCGGTTATATCGAAAAAAAACAGGCGATATAAGGTCCGTTCGCGTACTAATATGTAAACGTAAATTTATATGTAAATGCGAAACTACACAAACGCGTTCGCGTACTGAGAAAATGATAAAAAGATGAAAGAAAGAAAAATGTACTCTTGTTCTTTTTTCTTTACACAGAATTTCAGCTTGTAAAAAAGTGAAAACTGTCAAGTGACGAAATCCTACAAGTTTGCCAGCAAAAAAAAACAGCGGTAGCTTCTTTTCAAGCCAAATTATGACGTGTTTCATCTTTTTACACAAAATCGTTCGCGTACTTTTCTTTGAAATGACAGGATTCTCTCTCGATTTCGGAGATTTGACAGTTTTCATTTTCCTACACATAAAGTACGCTAACGGACCTATAATCATGTTTAACTTGAGATCCGAATGTAGTCAATTCGCTCGAATGTCTCTATTCGTTCTAATAAAACCGGTTCTCCTCCCATAAATGTTCTAATCGATTGCATCTCCAAATACAAATTCTTCGAATTCGAGAAACTTTCCATCAAAATCGAAAGCGCAAATAAGCAGAGTGTATGCAAAGGCACTAGAAAAACTTAAATACGTAACACAAAGGAACTCTAACAGATAGTATAGGGTCAAAGTGGATAAATGTAATCATCCAAATGATAAATCATCCAATATGGCGTAACTGGTTTCGACCCGAATCCTCACGCGTTGCTATCTTTGATTTTCATCATTTATATCGTCCAATCCGTCATCTTCCCATTCCTTTTCATCATGAGACAAATCACCATTGTTAGGTATGCCCACCATTTCAAAATCGTCAGTATCACAAATCATATCCGTCACCTCATCAGCGTTGTACCTTTTTCCGTCAATAATAACGAAATCCATATCTAGAATCTGCATAAACGTTAAAAAAATAATAGTCAACTGTATGCATGGTGTCCCATATATGGTACCTCCAAAAACAGACAAAAAAGCTATTCGGAAATATCAAATTTGGTCAAGATTCTTTATATTTAGCTGAAACAAAGCACAATGAACTGCAAACTGACATAAGTCAAAATTTGACGATTTTGACTTACGTAACTATACAGAACGAATCGCAAACAAAAATAGAAAATTTTCTATCAAATCGTCATAACTATAACTCTTAAACTGACAGCATGAGGGAATAAGTGTCATTTTGAATTTAAGCATTTTTCATTTGTAACACTTTGCTTCTAAAAAAATAAATGGTGATAAATAAGTTTCTTGAAAAGTGACACTTTTCGTTTTGTGTCATTTTACTGCCAAATTTCAGTAAATTATTTTTGTAGTAAAAAGTTTCAATTAGCGGTAAGTCGTTTTACCTTGGAACGAAACTAGTTGATGAACTTCAAAGTTCTTTTGATTACTTTAAGAAGTGTCACTTTACCA
Source organism: Portevinia maculata (assembly GCA_949715645.1). Lineage (NCBI taxonomy): Eukaryota > Metazoa > Arthropoda > Insecta > Diptera > Syrphidae > Portevinia > Portevinia maculata. The sequence continues at coordinate 7,761,910 of OX454526.1, read as the reverse complement.
ATAAGCTAGGCATTATTTTATATAATATTATTAAAATCGATTTTTTCATTACAGTTCCTATATTTTTTTTATTATAACCTAATACTATTTAAAGTAGGTTGTTTCTACAAAAGACGCAAAAAATCCTGACGAACAGTACTATTTTTGTTAAATAATCTTTTTTTTTTTTTTTATATTGTTTTGAATGAATAACCACCTTACATTCGTTACCACGTGAAGTGGACGGCTGGAGTTACAGCGCTGTTTCACGGTGAAGGAAATTGACGGACAACAAAAATTAAAACCAGGATAAATTGTGTGGTAGGTATCACATAAAAAACCATTAAATCGTTTATTTTTTTAGTTTTTTTAATTAATTACATTTATTAAACTTAATTTCTTTGTTTTAATAAATAAAATTTTATATTGTTTGTAAAACACTTAATAGTAAAATTTAACTTATTTTAAGTTATTAATAAAGCAATTTATTTTTTGACGGCAAACATTGCTGGTTTTATTTCAAAACAAAAGGACACTTTTTCACACTTTTTTTTAAAATTAGTAGCTATTTTGATGCAAAATGACATGTCATCAATTTTTTTTTCAAAAACGCCTTTATGTAGTAACTTTAATATATCTACCACTTGAAAGAAGAACAAAAAATAATATTTTTTACTTTACAACTTTTTGGTATTCATTGAAATTCAAAACTGAAATGATTTTTTTAAGTTATGAAAAACTACAAATGGCTTTTCTGAAAATGTATGAATTTTGACATTATTGTCAGTTTGCTTTTGAAGCGACGACTTATTTCCACACGAATAATAAATGCTATAACTTCTTTTTCACTATTGAAACTTACTTTTGAAATTACGTGCAAAAACAAAAAGTGCATTCCACCACTTCGGCAGCTTACTGACAAGTGAAACAAATCGTAAGCGAGCTATAACGATATTTATATGAACGGTAATTTTGTCGGTTATAGTTTAAAGCGTACAGTCGCACGCTTCAGTTTGACTTGCTACATTATCGTATGATTAAAGATATGTACCATATATGGTACGGTATGCATTTAAGGGAAAATAAAGTTTTTTAGTAAATTATAAAGGCTGTAATTATTTCTCTGTGTTAATTTTTACCCCAGGAAACAATTTGATATGGTGAAATGTAAACATGGCATTGGGGGTAAATGCTATCTATTTTAGATGAAATGTATCCTGTAATTAAACAAATTTAGTTTACTAATTACTTTTGAGTTACTATTATGGCTCGTAAATACATATTAGAAAGTGCACATCTGGTCATATTATAGTGATAATTAATAATAAATTAAATAAAATTATTAAATAAAATCATTAGATGACGTTGTCAAGGCAGTGCTAGAGGTAAAAAAAATAAAAACTTGAATTATAGAGATGCGCAGGACGCGTTTGAAGTACCAGTACCTGTTACTTATAATAAAAAAAATTGCAGATAAAACTAGTTGGTTAAAAAATTTCTTGTTTATAAAAGATTAAATAGTTCTATAGCTCTAAGCCCGGTCGGGAATGGTACCTAAACTTTACGAAAATGCATCCAACCCTATCCATTAGAAAACCAGAGAGTTAACCACCAAAGGAGACATTAGACGGTGACAGTAACATCAATAAATTACTTACTTACTTACTTAAGTGACGCTACAGTCCGGAATGAACCTGGGCCTCAACCAACATGCCTCTCCAACCTTGCGTCCGACATCTGGCTGGGAATCGAAGACTCTGCGAGCCGGAGTATTGGTGTCCATTCGTTCTACATGTCCTAGCCATCTTAAACGTCCAATGCGGAGTTTTTTGACCAGCGGCATGTCGCTGTACAGCTCGTATAGTTCTTGGTTGAATCTTCGTCTCCATAGCCCGTCAACGCAAAATTTTCAACGAAGAATTTTCCTCTCGAATCTACCAAGGATTTCTTCATCCGCTTTTGATACGGTCCATGCTTCAGCGCCGTAGAGCAGGACTGGGATGATCAGGGTCTTATATAGGATCTCCTTAGTAGTTCGAGTGAGGGCTTTACTACTAAATTGCCTTCTTAGCCCGAAGAAACAGCGGTTGGCAAGAGTAATTCTTCGTTTAATTTCTGACGAGATGTTGTTGTCAGAGTTAATAGCGGAGCCGAGGTAGACAAAGTCCCGTACTACCTCAAAGTTATATCTGTACCTAGCAATGACATGGCCGGCTTTTGAGCAGAGAGCGCACTGTAAGTTGCTAGTAGTGGCGAAAACACGTGGCAAATTTTTGGCTATATTGTCTACCTTATCGCTAGCACTTACCTTGGTTACAGGTGTCTGGCTTACCATTCCTTCTAAAATTTGTCCTCGTTTATTAAGAAATTTTGACAGCTCTTTATAGCTCGCTGGACGATCAGATGGGGAGTCTTCTTGCCACTTTATCAGCGTCTGTGTGTCCAGTTTCGAGGTGATGATATAAACGATTAAGTCGTCCCAGTGTTCTTTAGGGCGTCCAAGCGATGCCAGCGCTTCAAACATGTGGCACATGTGTTCGTAGACAATGAGCTTTTTATTTTCGTACCTAGCCTGCAGCATATTAAGAGCAACTTCGTAATTGGTGTCGGTCACCTCCAAGGATCTCACAACGTTCAACGCCTTCTCGCTTAGGGACCCGAGTAGGTAGTGGAATTTGCTGACATTGCTGAGGTTGGTTTTAATATGGACAAGTGATTTGAATGCATCGTAATATGACATCCAATCCGTTATTTTTCCTACAAAAAATTGGAATGTTAGCCTTAGGTAATTTGATGGGTTCTGATACCGCTTTAGATTTTCCCGACGAGGCTTCCTGCTGGGATTTAGTTTTATTGAGTAGTGTTTGGAAGAAAGGTCTCACGCTGTAGTACAACTCTTCATAAGTTGGGCGTTCTTCCTTCTCAATCTCTTCGGGATCAGTATCTTCCAGCTTGCTTTGTATGGCAGAAAATGCCGTGAAGCATGTTTCGAGGGCATTTAAGCGAATAGTGAATTCCGCACGTGTTGCCTGGTTCGCCTTTTCCGTGGCAAACTCTTTGATGCGATCCAGTTGCTTTATTATTACGCTCCTCCGATTGCGAATGGTTTCCGCCTTAGTAGTCATTTTCGATTTGTTGGTTAAAACCGCGTGAAACTTAAATTGTCACAAAATTATCGAAAACAAAACTAATGATGTCCTGATTTTTATCTCGCGTATCACGTCGGGGTCACCAAATTTGTGTGATTAGCGTGATAACTTTGGAACAAGAAATAAAGGGAAACTTCCAATCCAGATGAGGTTAAAATAGCAAGTGTCAATTTATTCGTTCGATAAAGAGTGTTCAGAAAAAAGGTGTTACCATAGACGTAAGTTACAACGTTTAGAATTTAAGCAGAAATTGACTCGAAACAATGCTAGTTCTGTTTTATTTAACAATTATATGAAGTTAAGTTAATTAACAAACTCCTTAAAGTTGTTCCTTAACATACAAAAAAAAAGTGTGGCAACGAAGAAGTGCAAAATCTTTGCAATTTTTATATTCTCTTTGCAATTTCTGTTCCACGTACGCTCTCTTGTGCAAAGTGAAAAGTTAATATTAAAAAGTGTAATTTGCAAAGATTTTACAAATAATTATGCTGTTTCGTTAAACAAAAAATGTAAACTCATTTTTTTCAAAGCAAATTTTGATAAATATGTCAAAAGTTTGCAAGGTAAACGATCGCCTTACAAATTCATATCTTTATATCTATATATTAATACGGAGTTACCTATAACGTGTTTCCACCCATTTTTGCTATTATACGTCACATAGATATTGCAACACTATACATACTCGTATTTGGACACATTATGAATTACAGCAGTGGCCTATTTCACCAACTTACAAATTTGTATTTACAAGCATTTTTTAACAAAATTTTTGATTTTGTTGATTTATGTCGTTTCACCAAACTGTAGGTTTTACAAATTTGTAGTTGTATTCTACAAATGGAAATTTGTGGGAATCCATTTTCGTTTCACCTAAAGTTATTTATTGTTGTAATTTACAACTTACAAATTTGTGACTTATTTGTGAGTTTACGTTTCACCAAAGAAAATTATTTTCAAAATATGGTTGGATTTTAAGAATTTACAACTGAAAATTAACGTGTAATTCCTCCTACAAATTTTGTTTCATATTGAAAGTAATCGTAGCATAGCATAGTAGCATAGTAGTAGCGATAGTAGCGAAAGTGACGATCATGTTTTCATTTTAAGAAAAAAATGTAATTTCAGAGTTATTTAATTTTATTGAAAAATTTCGCCTGACTCAATGCAAGTCAGAGAAATAATTGCAATTATTGGGCCACAAATAGCCGACACGACTGAAAAAAACTTTGCATTAACACCAAAGCAGCAGTTTCTCACAGGCTTGGAAATGGAGGGCAATACAATGGTGTAGCAGATATGCATGGGATATCTAAATCGATCGTTTGCAGAGGTGTTTCTCGCGTTTGTGCACCAAATGTTAATTTATTGTTTGAAAGTGTTGTATGTTGGCCAAAAAAACACGAAAGTATTTGTGAAAAGTCTTACAATATTGCAGGTAAACAATGTTTAATTTCTTAAGTTTTGCAAACATTTTTTTTTTGTACAAGGTATGTCATGTGTTTACGGATGTAGACGGAACCTTAACAAACATAGATGCCCTTGGCGAGTTTGAATCTGCATATGTGGACAGACATGGACAGCACTGCATAAATTTTATGTTGGTATGTGGGCCGTACTATACCTTTTATAACGCATATGCGAATTGGCCGGGAAGTGTGCACGAATCAAGGGTGTTACAAAGAAGTCCCTTTTTTCAAAATTTGAAAGTGGATTTCGACCTTTTTCTTATTCTGTTTTGCTTGGGGATACAGGATATCCTTTAAAGGATTGGTTAATTACCCCCATTTTGAGAAACCCAACTCCTGAAGTTGATCGTTATATTCGTGCATATAAATCAACTCGGAGAATAATAGAAAACGCGATTGGAATTTTAAAAAAAAAATTCCGTGTCTGACGCACTTACGATTGCAATCCATGAAAGCAGTTACTGTTATAAAATATTGTCGAAGATATATCCAATCCTTTCCATTTTGAATTAAGAGGATAATGAAATTAAAATATCTTTCCACGCGTTTAATTCACCCAAATAAAACCTCCTTCTTTTCTCTAAAATTTGTCTAGTCACAAATTTGTGGGTTCAAATATTTGTATTTGGTGAAACGGAAAACCAGATTACAAATTTGTAATTGTGATTCACAAGTATAAATTTGTGGTTGTAAATTGTAGTTTGGTGAAATAGGCCCCATGTAAAATGAAGCGAATAGTATGAAATTACAACAACAACAACAACATTGCTGTGCGAGACAATAATCTGCCAATCGGAACGGAAAATTTGTATATCATGAAGTTACTTGAAAATGCTTGAAGTTACTTGAAAATGCTTGAAAATACTTGAAGTTACTTGAAGTTACCAACAACAACATTGTTGTACATGTTATGCATTTGATAATGCTTGAACATTCTTGAAGTTACTTGGACATGCTTGAAGTTACTTGAAAATGCTTGAAGTTACTTGAAGTTACTTGAAAGTACCGGAAAAATTTTATATCATGTGAAATCAGAAAATGCAAGTTACTTGATGTTACCAACAACAACATATTGCTGTGCATGTTATGCATTTGATAATGCTTGAACATACTTGAAGTTACTTGGACATGCTTGAAGTTACTTGAAAATGCTTGAAGGTACTTGAAAATGCTTGAAGTTTCTTGAAAATGCTTGAAAATTCTTGCAGTTACTTGGACATGCTTGAAGTTACTTGAAAATGCTTGAAGGTACTGGAAAATGTTTGAAGTTACTTGAAAATGCTTGAAAATACTTGAAAATGCTTGAAAATACTTGAAGTTACTTGAAAATGCTTGAAGTTAGTTGAAGTTACCTGAAAATGCTTGAAGTTACTTTAAGTTACTTGAAAATGCTTGAAAACTTGAAGTTACTTGAAAATGCCGGAAAAATTTTATATCGTATCATGTGAAATCAGAGAATGCAATGTCGAAAAATTTCATTTTCCGATTCATATGTATAACAGTCGACTTTGTTTTTCTTTCAACTTATAGAATGAATTGGTCGAATTTCGACCATGGGGCGACCCCTAGTTGTTATAACTAGTGAAGCCTACAAAATGTTAAGACATGAGTTTTTGTTCGGCGATAGTGAAGACGCGGTTATAACAAGAAATTAAAGAGACCGAAATAATTTTTCGGGACTACAAAACTTTAATTTTAAAGAGTGCTTTCGTTTAAATCAAATTCAAGTTGATTTCCTTTTAAATAAAATTGGAGAAAAAATAGAGCACAATACACAGCGCAATCATGCTTTGTCGGCTAAAAATCAACTGCTACTGTGTTTGTATTGGCTCGGAAATGGTTGCTATGCATGGTGTTGAAAAATCAACAGTTTGCAGAACCATCCATAGATTTGTCGACATTATAATAGACTTTTTGTGTCAAAACATAGTACGATGGCCCGATGACGTCAGTGGTATTGCTGAAATTTTTTTTATAATGGGTGGATTCCCTTGTGTGTGTGGTTACGTGGATGGCGCAATCATTAAAATTGATGCGCTTACATTACACGAGGAAGGATATATGGACCGTCATGGAAACCACTCATTCAATGTGATGATGATATACGGGCTACACTACACATTTCACAGTGTAAATGCAAGTTGGCCGGGCAGCGTTCACAACTCAAGGGTATTACGGAATTCGGCTGTAAGTCAAAGATTTGACAATGGATGGCGACCATTTCCAGATTCTGTTGTTTTGGGTGATAGTGGTTACGGACTTAAAAGCTGGTTGATACCACCATTACGCCGAAATCCCGACAACCCTGCTGAAGAGGCTTTCAATCGTTGCCACCAAAAAACGCGGCGCATAATAGTTTTGGCATTCTTAAAGAAAGATTTTCGTGTCTAAATTTTTTGCGACTGAGACACAGAAATGTATCACAACGGGACCACAAAGGACCTTAGTGTATCGTAGCTGTACTACTAAATCAATTCGCTAACCTAAACTAATCTATGTTGAACATCACCACTCTTACAGGGCCCTATTGAATCTTTCGTGAAAGCTCGGATCCCATTTTGATAATGCAGAATTCTTTCGAACCCTCATTTCAGCTTGAATTTTAGGGCCTAACAATTGACAATAGTGCATATTCATAATACAATTTGCGGTTAGAACACCAACACAAAGAAACACAATTAACGTTGTTTTTATTTATTATTTTCCGATGTGGTGGGAAACGCTAGTTTGGAATAAAGTTTGAGCCTTTCTCCTTACACTCTTTGATCATTTCTTTTAAAGCAATTCTGTCCACTTTGGCGGAACTCGTTACTAGTGGCATTTCGGAAATCACTTTAATGTACTTAACTATCTGCAACTGTTCTCCAGTCAGTTTTTGTTTTATGAACTCCTTCAGTTCAACTTCGATATCCTTGTCTGGTTGATTTCCTTGTTTAACCACGAAAATTGTTCCCAATTCATCAGCTGGTTTCTTTGGATTTGGATGGCCAACCAGCACAGATGTCAACACTTTCGGATGGCTGTTTACGATACTTTCCACATCATTTGGGATGAGCTAAAAAACGAAATTATTTTATAGGATGATTCCAAGTGCACGCTACTATATAACTTACAATTGTGCTACCAGAACGAAGTAAAAACTTACAGCGCGTGGCTATGTTTAACAAGTTGTTCGAATCAATGGATCCATAATCGCCAGTATTAAGCCAGCCACCTTCTAAGAATGTCTCTTTATTCGCATCTTCATTTTTCAAATAGCCCAGAAAGGGTATTGTCGACTTTAAACACACCCTTCCCATTTCGTTGGGACCCAGCGCATTTCCGTCGTCATCAATAATCTTTGCCGTTAGCCCTTTGGCTAAATTATCTCCATTTACATTACGCTTGCTGATATGTTTATCGGAAGCTATAGAACCGGCCAACTCTGTCATTCCATAGTCCTTTACTACTCTGCATTCGGGAGCAACCCTCTTGGATAATTCTATCAATGAGTCGTTACTCACCTCACCACCAATTAGTGCGATCTTTAATGAGGTCAGAACCGATTCTTCCTTAGCTGTTAGGATACTAAGATATATTCCGGGAACCGTAAAGAAATGCGTTATCTTGCAGGTTTCAATTATGCCCCTCCCCAAAGCCCCAGATGGTGGCTTCGCTGTATAGACCCGCCTTACACCAAAGAAGGCTGCATGCAACATCATTGTAACTTGACCAATCCATCGAAGAGGACTTAAGCTGAATATTATGCTGCTTGACTGCAGCTGCCACCAATCGCGCATACCTTGCATCATCATAGCATGCGAAAGAATAATAATCTTTGGAAAGCCAGTCGAACCAGAAGTTAGCATTAGGGTTGCAGGTGCAAATACGGGATCTTCAATTTTAGTCGGCTGGAAGCTTTCTAAATCCGCAGTGGACTTAAACAGAGCATCATTGTCGTGGTCAATGCTAAAAATGTGCTTTAACCTAGGAAGATTAAGCCGTTCCAGGGCCTTGAAGAGTTGAGGTTTGTATTCCTCTTCGTAGATGATTGCAGTTGGATCAAGAACTTCAAGGGTGTGCCTCATTCCATCTGCGAATTGTTGAATCGTTACTTTAGTGAAGTTGAAAATAAATTGTTTTTCACCTTCCTCGAATTTTATATCAAAGAAATTGATGGGTGCTCCAAGTGTAAAGCAAGCAAATGTGATCGGTGTGACCGCCACATTTACCAATGAGTACAAAACTATTACATCACCTTTCTTTATACCGAGCCGTGTAAGGTTTTGTGCTACGGTAATCGTTTGACGGCGTACATCCTCCACTGTAAGTTGCGTACCATTGTCGTAGTTCACCTCGAACACCCTTTGTGGGTCGTCTTCTTCTAGTTTGTCCAAAATAGCCTTGCCAAGCCCACTGTAGCTGATTCCTAAGTCTGGTGCCTGCCAAACCCTTTCTGATTCAATATATTTAGCTTGCATTTCTTAACTGCAAATAAAACTGAATTTTAATATGAGGTTAATTAAGCTGTACATTAATATTCCCAAACACAATCTGCAATGCAATAGTCAAGAGTGTATATGCAATATATAATAAGCAGATTATACTAACTGAAGTGCAGTAATTTGTAGACCGAAATACTAGCCGTGTTTTGTTGATAAGTGTATAGCTAGCTCAGCATAATTTTACAATAAAACAACTAGATCGTATTCTATATTCACTTTTCATTTTTAAGGATGTGTTCGCAGTGTTTGCACTTTAAAAGAGTGCGATTTGGATTATTATTAAAGCAAGGATGCAAATCCAAACGTATTTTTTGAAAGAATTTTGAACAACATAACATATAGACAGATACTAGGCTCCGCAATGAACTCAGGCAATGACACCAGCGCTGAGATTAAACGAAGAATACCTCTTGCCACTCGCTGTTTCTTTGGGCTAAGAAAGCAATTGAGTAGCAAAGCCCTCTCTCGAACAACTAAAGTGACCTTAATAATTCCAGTCCTTCTCTATGGTGCAGAGGCATGGACTCTAGCAAAAGCGGATGAGGTCCCTCTTAGTTGTTTTGAGAGGAAAATTCTTCGGGTAATTTTTGGTCCCGTCTGCATAGACGGTGAATAGAGGAGGAGATTCAACGACGAACTGTACGGGCTGTACGGCGACATCGACTTAGCCAGAAGAGTGAAGGTTCAACGACTGAGGTGGCTGGGTCATGTAGAGCGAATGGACGTGAATGCTCCTGCCCGGAAGATATTCGAATCCACACCCGAGAGACGGCGCAGTAGAGGAAGACCGCGACTCAGGTGGCGCACGCAAGTGGAAGGGAACCTTAACCAACTTAGCGTGCGAAACTGGAGACAGCTGGCCAAAGCAAATACCGGGCTGGCTGGAGACGCTTGTTGGTTGAGGCCCAGGTCCACCCCGGACTGTAGCGCTGCCCTAAGTTTAAAAAAGCATCCCTCTCTACTGGGCCGCCTGTGGTGTTCGCCAGTTCGACCAAAATAAATATCGGCAGGCCTCTCGGTTTTAGATCACTACGTAACTGAGGCCAATCAAATGCTGGTGTTGTTGCATTTGTGTTATCCAGAAGTTTTGAGGCCAACTTTTTATTTACGATCACTACAAGTGCATGCTCCAGCTCCTGTTATCAATAATTGTTTGATCTTCTTTTTCCGACACCAGACACCTACGTCTTTGTATATAGAGTTCTATAGTAGTCTCATCAACACGAATTTGAAAACGTTTAACTCGACAGAGGCGGGAGCAAAAGTGGTGGCGTTTGAAGGTTTGTGTCTTAAATTTTGCTGTCTCTCTTTATCGAATCATTCTGATATTATGTAAGTATTTATTTTTCTGTGTAACAGCCCAATACTTTTGATGATTTGTATTGCTGCGTCGCTTCGGCAAATAGGATGTAGGATGATAGGGATTTGATGGAAAAATTAGAAATCTGGCTTTGTCGTCTGCGAGTAGAATGTATGATGAAAGAGGCGATTCGTTTGAAAGGAAAAATTGAATAAAAGCTAGTTTCGGTATTTTCCATCAAATAAGGAATTATGAATTTATGGATTTTTAGACTTTTGCTATTTTCGCTGTATCTCGTTCAAAAATGTACCGATTTGTATCATTTCTTCAGTATTTGATTCGGAAATATTCAATTTGTGTTGTATCAACACCGTTATTCAAAGAAATAGTTGTTGGAATTGATGACCTGCATTAATATTGAGGCAGGTCACCTGTCGTTTTGCATTTTTTTGCAATATATTCGTGGTCAGCATCGATAGTAATGTGCATCTACTATGTCCGTCCGTTCGTCCGTCCACCCGTCGGCAAAAATTAAGGCCTTTACACTGGAGCTAGAAAGCCGAAATTTAAACCATATACCAAATAATAAATTTTAAGAATTTTTAAAATCCGCCCACTGACACGCCCACAATTTCAGAAGAACAAATTTGTGAGCTAGTAAGCCTAAGCTAGGTCGCCTTCCTAACTTCTTCGACAGTAATGTCGTGTACTTCTTCAGTGTTAGAAACGGCTCTTGGAAAATATATCCTAGGAAATTGTTTAATTAGAAGTTTTTCGTCATCCAAAAGAAGCAGCAATTGAGCATTGTTGAGGAACTTTGGCGAACCGATTTCCTTCTCTCAGCGGCAAATTTTGAAAATTGTTGTGTTCCTTTATGGATGCGAAGTGGATCAGTTTTGGAGACTAATTAGTTAAATACTGTAAACGGTTTTCTGGATGTTCTTAAAGTAAAAAAAAAACCTTCAAGGTAATTCCTATAACAGCTTGCAGCAGTATCTTCAGATGGAAAACAATGCTTCGCCGGAACATTAAATGTTTTGCATTATTTACCTTAGTCTTTATCGGAGTACGTGGACAGCCTGGTTTCTATCAGCAGCCGAAGAAGAATTTTCTTCTAACTACCGATACAGACCATCCACAAACTTCATCTTTTGAGCGCACTTTCTCTTTGCAAGCCTGTATTCCAATTCTAGGCGACCTTTTTCATCTCCATTATTAGTGGAGTACTTTGACTAAGCTTTGAATCACACTTTTTTGTCACTAATCACAGCTTTAACTTCATCTGCCTACCACCATGTTTCTTTGCCGTATTGACAACTTTGTTGATGATGCGATGGAGATAATTTTGCATATTTGCAATAAATGCTTGACTTTTTTTTGGTCCAGATTTGGTTCCCTACCTACTCCACACACATATCAACGCAAACAACTTAGAGCATTCTTCAATAGAATTCGCTTTAACAACTCGAAATGATTGCATATTTTCTTATGTAGTGTTTAAATATTTCCCCAGCCTTTATGCATAAATCCTTATTCATAAAACAGTGTACAAAACATGCATAGTTTGTGTCGATTAAAGTATCAAAAAGAATACATTAATTAATTACATTTAGCAGCCCAAACTCTCGAAATCAGTTGTTTGTGGAAAACCAAATGAAAAAATGCTACTTATACATAATATTCGGAAATTTTATTGTGCAACATAATGCAATCGCAATATGTACATAATATGATTTTCGATACCGATTATGAATGAATACCCGTTTTCTTTGATGAATGCTACGGCCTCCTTGCAATATGCCATAACCTACCCCAAACTTCCATTAAAAACAACAAATAATTTATCAACCATATACCGCACCCCTTTCACCTACACATCATATTTAAATTTTTAAATACTCCTGCTTGCAATATGACATAACCTACCCCAACTTCCACTAAAAACAACAAATAATTTACCAACCATATCCCGCACCCTTCTCACCAACACATCATATCCCCATCATGAGAAGTAACAAAAATAAATTCGATAAATGAGGAGAATGGAAGACAACAAAAATAACTACGAATAGGCATATTCAAGGGCATACTAGCATTTTGTAGAAAAGGTTCTACAATATGCTAGTTTATATATAGCTTTTTTTAATGACTCACTTACGTCGTATGGTGGCGTAGTCGTCGGTTACACGAAGTGAGACTACTATAAAGGGTATATACAAAGACTTGGCTTACCAAATGTCCCCGGCATGGCTTAAGACTGCCATGGCTATAGTCCACTGGGCCGAACTGTTGGATCCTCTATCACTATCAAACTAACTTTATCTAATAGGTACTTTAAGGCGGTTACTAACTGGAGGCTCTCTTCGGAGGTGTCAGTCTCAGACCATAGGTATATCGAATTCCAAATCGAATGCTAAGCCATAACCTTGCAGGAGATTAGGAATCCGAGAAAAACCAATTGGGATCAGGGAGGAATTAGGGAAAACTCTCAAAACTCCAACCAAACTCAGGAAGAGACAAAAGGTAGAGGAAGCTGTTCAAGACCTGAACAGTGCCATTACTAGCTGTTTCGAACTGTAGTGCCTAATAAGCAAACCCACTGGCAGAACGCCCGTTCCCTGGTGGAGCTCGGAGCTGCAAAGAATCCGAAGAGAAGCTAGAAAGCTTCTAAATAAATAAAAGAAGAGTTTATTGACGACGAAACAAAGAAGAGTTTATTGACGACGCGAGGCACAATCCACTCCACAACAAAGTAACGGCCATCCCAATCCACCAGATACAATAAATAATCACATTAAATAATCGATCCACTCCACAACAAAGAAGCAGCCATTCCCATCCACCAGATACAACATCAACAACAAAGTCGATCGTCACAAACCGTGCCATTAGATTGACCATTAGCAACAATGTTACGCACAAGAAGTGCAGATGGCAATCTCTATGGAATAAACATATTGAACACGTACGATCGTGTCACCATTCATCCCCGTAAAGATGATGTTATGTCTGGAGTAGACCCATGCATCAAGTGGGCTAAAAATAGAAGAGTCTTCAAGCCATCGATGTTCAGTTGCCTATTTAAGTTCATAGTGTTAAGTTCAGTTGCCTAGTTAAGTTCTCAAGAATAAGTTCATAGTGTTAAGTCTTGTTGTTTAATAATATTGTTCGAAGTAAAAATTGTAAATCCAAAGTTGAAAAATAAAAATATATTTTTTTATTAAAATAAATAGTGTTTAGTTTAACTTACATATACGAGTATATAGCCATGCTGCAACAAGGTATAAACCAGTTGCTACCGACTATGAAGAAAATCTTCACCGCTGTCCTAGCACTCGTATACATTGCAACACTCTGGCGTACAGTTAGAGTGGCATTTATACCAAAAACTAGCAGAAGTGACTATTCACTAGCCAAGAGCTTCAGACCAATCAGTCTGACTTCCTTCTTGCTAAAAGCATGGAAAGGCTGGTCGAACTTCGCCTGCGCAAAACTGCTTTGCGATTGCACCCACTATCTCAGATGCAACATGCCTATCAACGCGGAAAATCCTGCGAGACTGCGCTCCAAAATCTAGTTGGTAGAATTGGCGATGGGCATTTTCATCGATATTGATGGTGCTTTTGACAATGCGACTTTTGAGTGTTGATGTGTTTCTACCATTTCACTTACTCGAAGGTGAAATTTTCAGTGAACAGCTGATATGCACATGTGATATTCGTCTAATCACAGAGGTTTAACTACTAGGGACTCGTAGTTGCCTTGCAAATTCAACGCGCCATTTACCCTTCGATCTCGTAAAATTTCGTGAAAGATCGGTTATATCGAAAAAAAACAGGCGATATAAGGTCCGTTCGCGTACTAATATGTAAACGTAAATTTATATGTAAATGCGAAACTACACAAACGCGTTCGCGTACTGAGAAAATGATAAAAAGATGAAAGAAAGAAAAATGTACTCTCGTTCTTTTTTCTTTACACAGAATTTCAGCTTGTAAAAAAGTAAAAACTGTCAAGTGACGAAATCCTACAAGTTTGCCAGCAAAAAAAACAGCGGTAGCTTCTTTTCAAGCCAAATTATGACGTGTTTCATCTTTTTACACAAAATCGTTCGCGTACTTTTCTTTGAAATGACAGGATTCTCTCTCGATTTCGGAGATTTGACAGTTTTCATTTTCCTACACATAAAGTACGCTAACGGACCTATAATCATGTTTAACTTGAGATCCGAATGTAGTCAATTCGCTCGAATGTCTCTATTCGTTCTAATAAAACTGGTTCTCCTCCCATAAATGTTCTAATCGATTGCATCTCCAAATACAAATTCTTCGAATTCGAGAAATTTTCCATCAAAATCGAAAGCCCAAATAAGCAGAGTGTATGCAAAGGCACTAGAAAAACTTAAATACGTAACACAAAAGAACTCTAACAGATAGTATAGGGTCAAAGTGGATAAATGTAAATCATCCAATATGGCGTAACTGGTTTCGACCCGAATCCTCACGCGTTGCTATCTTTGATTTTCATCATTTATATCATCCAATTCGTCATCTTCCCATTCCTTTTCATCATGAGACAAATCACCATTGTTAGGTATGCCCACCATTTCAAAATCGTCAGTATCACAAATCATATCAATCACCTCATCAGCGTTGTACCTTTATCCGTCAATAATAACGAAATCCATATCTAGAATCTGCATAAACGTTAAAAAAATAATAGTCAACTGTATGCATGGTGTACCATATATGGTACCTCCAAAAACAGACAAAAAAACTATTCGGAAATATCAAATTTGGTCAAGATTATTTATATTTAGCTGAAACAAAGCACAATGAACTCACCAATACGATTTTTTCATTACAGTTCCTATATTTTTTTTATTATAACTTAATGCTATTTAAAGTGGGTTGTTTCTACAAAATACGCAAAAAAATCCTGACGAACAGTACTATTTTTGTTAAATAATCTTTATTTTTTTAGTTTTTTTAATTACTTACATTTATTAAACTTAATTTCTTTGTTTTAATAAATAAAATTTTATATTGTTTGTAAAACACTTAATAGTAAAATTTAACTTATTTTAAGTTATTAATAAAGCAATTTATTTTGTGACGGCAAACATTGCTGGTTTTATTTCAAAACAAAAGGACACTTTTTCACACTTTTTTTAAATTAGTAGCTATTTTGAAAACGACATGTCATCAATTTTTTTTTCTAAAACGCCTTTATGTAGGTAGTAACATTAATATATCTACCACTTGAAAGAAGAACAAAAAATAATATTTTTTACTTTACAACTTTTTGGTATTCATTGAAATTCAAAACTGAAATGAATTTTTTAAGTTATGAAAAACTACAAATGGCTTTTCTGAAAATGTATGAATTTTGACATAATTGTCAGTTTGCTTTTCAAGCGACGACTTATTTTAACACGAATAATAAATGCTATAACTTCTTTTTCACTATTGAAACTTACTTTTGAAATTACGTGCAAAAACAAAAAGTGCATTCCACCACTTCGGCAGCTTACTGACAAGTGAAACAAACCGTAAGCGAGCTATAACGATATTTATATGAACGGTAATTTTGTCGGTTACAGTTTAAAGCGTACAGTCGCACGCTTCAGTTTGACTGGCTAGATTATCGTATGATTAAAGATACGAGTATGTACCATATATGGTACGGTATGCATTTAAGGGAAAATAAAGTTTTTTAGTAAATTATAAAGGCTGTAATTATTTCTCTGTGTTAATTTTTACCCCAGGAAACAATTTGATATGGTGAAATGTAAACATGGCATTGGGGGTAAATGCTATCTATTTTAGATGAAATGTATCCTGTAATTAAACAAATTTAGTTTACTAATTACTTTTGAGTTGCTATTATGGCTCGTAAATACATATTAGAAAGTGCACATCTGGTCATATTATAGTGATAATTAATAATAAATTAATTTAAATTATTAAATAAAATCATCAGATGACGTTGTCAAGGCAGTGCTAGAGGTAAAAAAAATAAAAACTTGAATTATAGAGATGCGCAGGACGCGTTTGAAGTACCAGTACCTGTTACTTATAATAAAAAAAATTGCAGATAAAACTAGTTGGTTAAAAAATCTGTTATTTATAAAAGATTAAATAGTTCTATAGCTCTAAGCCCGGTCGGGAATGGTACCTAAACTTTACGAAAATGCATCCAACCCTATCCATTATGAAACCAGAGAGTCAACCACCAAAGGAGACATTAGACGGTGACAGTAGCATCAATAAATTACACATTCGAAAAATTGTCCCAGTAAATGACAAGAACTATGTTTATACTTTCATCTCTTTAATTATTGTTTGTACATTTTCACTATAAGCTTTTTATAATAAATTATTAGATTAGATTAGAACTGGGCCTATTGTGATGTTCTCTTTTTTAAAGTTCGCTTATGAAGACGGATTTTTCAATAATTTCAGCTTAATCTTTGGGCGATCTAACAGAAAAATTATCTGATTCAAGGTAAGTTTTGCCTAGGAAACGTAGACGCGACATTTGCTATGCAATTACAGTGGCAATGGATATGCTCATCGTCTTCGTTGCCCATTCGACAAATATTGTCTTCAGCTAGTCCCATGGCAAGGAGATGGTTTTTGACTCTACAGTGTAATAAATCGTAGTTGATCACAAATTTAATTGTTTTTTTTTTCAATCTAACATAGACAAACATTGATTTTATCCCCTTTTTTCGCAACCGAGTATTAAGTATACGTTCCTGTTTCCATTTATACCAACAGATTTTTAAGTATCTCGCATATGTACTGAAAAAGCTATTTACATTTACCTCTAGATTTTCAAGACAAAATAAAAAATGTGGTCTGGGTGCGACCCGTCCACACGACTAATTTCCCAGTGGGAAGAAATAAAAAAACATTTTAACAATTTTATCTATATATTAATACGGAGTTGCCTATAACGTGTTTACTCAGAAAGACTAAACATCAGTCTCTCCTTCCGTCTTCCTGATCATTGTAGCGTGTTCCAGGCGGAAATCATGGCGATTAAGGAAGTCCTGTCGTGGCTGAAGAGAAATGTGATATCCGCTAAGGATATCTGCATTTTCTAGGATAGTCAAGCCGCGCTAAAATCCCTGGACTCAGTCTCTCCCAATTCCATCGTAGCCATAGACTGCCGTTCATCTCTGCAGGAGTTGGCAGAGCAGTTCAATATTCACCTTTGTTGGGTGCCGGGGCATAGAGACATCCCAGGGAATTGTAGGGCAGACGAACTCGCCAAAAACGGAACCGCATTACCTCTTCTACCTGTGAAAGGTTTTATAGGTATGCCTATCGCTACTTGCAAACTTATGTTCAAGCTATCCGCACTCGAGAGTACAAACCTCAGGTGGACAGGTAGTGATACATGTATAGCGACTAAGCAAATCTGGCCAAAGCTGGATCTGCGACGCTCTTTGAGTTTGATCTCACTCAACAGACTGCACATTGGCTCTGTCATAGGTGTCATCACAGGACACTGTCTAATAGGCAGGCACGCATCAAAGCTTGGCGTTTACTCAAATGACTTCTGCAGAAGCTGCAGGGATGAGGAGGAGGAGGAGACTACGTCTCATCTCCTCTGCACATGTCCTGCACTCTCCCATAAAAGAAATCTCTACCTTGGAGCCTTCTTCGTCAACGAACTCAGTGACTTAGCTAATACAGATGTTAGAAGTCTATCGCGCTTCATTAGAAGCTCCAAATGGTTTTAGCGAGTAGGGGTCGAAACTCCCGATCCATGTGCCATCACAACGGACCTCATTGGTCTAAGTGTGTTGGCTTTCTGCTAACCACTTCAACCTAACCTAACCTAACCTATAACGTGTTTCCACCCATTTTTGCTATTATACGTCATATAGATATGGCAACACTATACATATTTGGGTAGGGGACAATACATAGAAGTGCACAAGACAAAAATTATCCACATACGAGTATATAACACACATTACGAATTACAACAGGTAAAATGAAGCGAATTGGATGAAATTACAATAACAACAACATTGCTGTGTGAGGCAATAATCTGCCAATCGGAACGGAAAAATTGTATATCATGAAGTTACTTGAAAATTCTAGAACTTACTTGAAAATGCTAGAAGTTACTTGAAAATGCTTAAAGTTACTTAAAAATGCTTAAAGTTACTTGAAAATGCTTGAAGTTACTCTACGTTACCTGAAAATGCTTGAAATTACTTTGAAATGTTACTTGAAAATGCTTGAAGTTACTTGAAAATGCTTGAAAACTTGAAGTTACTTGAAAATGCCGGAAAATTTTTATATCATGTGAAATCAGAGAATGCAATGTCGAAAAATTTCATTTTCCGATTAATATGTATAACAGTCGACTTTGTTTTTTTTTCAACTTATACATAGAATTAATTGGTCGAATGACCATGGGGCGACCCCTAGTTATTATTATTATTATGATTATGATTATTATTATCCGTAATAAAAGTTCTGGTAGAAGACGGCACCCCCCAGCCACAACCTCCGCCCAGCAAAGATGCACGCAGTCTTTTTTTAGAGGTGGCCCTGCTTCCGGGGCCTCTTTTTTATCACTTTTAGGGGTGTGGTGGCTACCACCATTTCATATTATAATAATAATCATAATAATAATAATAAATCGTTTTTGAATTTTTTCAATGCGTTGTAGATCTTTATTGAATAGGGGAGACCATACTACGCAGCAATATTCAAGCAATGGACGAACTAACGCGATGAATAGTGATTTTAATGTATACGGGTCACGAAAATCAGCAGAATTCCTAAATAAAAATCCCCACATTGCGTTAGACCTTGAAATTATATAATCAAAATGCAAATTAAAATATAAATGAGAATCAAAAATAAGCTTAGTCCTTATGACTGATTACTCTATTAAGTTTTTGATTTTGTAGCTTATAATCAAAGACAATAGGCATTACAGATCTGGAAAGAGTAATTACGGCGCATTTATTACTATTCAATTGCAGGCAGTTGGAACAGCACCATGCATTCAATTTATCGATATCTGCTTGCAAATCGCAGCAGTCTGCCACAGTCCTGATGGCCTTAAATACTTTGACGTCATCAGCAAACATTAGACAATTTGATGCCTTGACCACTGAGGGGAGTTCATTTACAAAAAAACAGGAAAAATAGGGGACCTAGATGGCTGCCCTGTGTTACCCCAGAATGGTTTAGTATTTCAAACAATTTTTCAAACTCAATTTTTACAAATTGAGAACGACCCGTCAGGTAGTTTGTAATCCATTATATCCATTTATAAATAGGAAATCATCACTTTCAAATGAAAACAAAATATTAATCCATAAAACAATTTTTCAATCCATCTTATTGTACGGCTGCCCGGTTTGGGGACATCTTGCTGAATGTCACATTAAAAAGTTACAAATCGCACAGAACAAATCATTAAAAATGATGCTTAACCTCCCATGGCATCACTCCACGCCAGATCTACATGCAAGAACAAATGTTGAAATGATCTCCTTCAGAATACGCAAACTAATCGAAAAATTTAAGATCAGATGTCATATCCCTGACAATCCTCTTATCAATCAATTAAATAATTGAATATAAGATTGTTAATTTATTTGTTTTATTACATTACTATATTGTGTATCATTTTGATATTATCTACTTAATTACTCAAATGTATCTCCTTTGTCAATTCTTTTATGTTTATTTGTTTATTAACTTTTTTATTCATTTGTTCACTTATTTATTTATTTATTTACTTATTTATTTATTTATTTATATACATATTTAGTTATTTACATATTAATCAATTTATTTATTTATTTATATATTTATATATTTATTTATTAACTTCGCAGTGGAAGATTACTCTTAAAAGCTGCTCAGAAAGCTAAGGAAAAAATGTTTAAATATGTTTGGGTTAAGAACGGGAGAGTTCGCATGCGTAAGAGAGATAAATACATTATAATTAATTCAGATGCGGATCTTCTGGCACTTATCTAATATGCAAGATCCAGAAGTAAATATTTTAGCTATTCCCTCTGTTAATTGTGTAGATGTCGTTTCCTATGATCTCGTTTTCACTCAGAAATACTTAAATAATTTTCTAATTATTCACCAAAATATTAGAAGTATGCGTAAAAATTTTGATAACTTTCTTGTGCATTTAAATTCATTTGTTAATAAGCCTGATTGTATTTTTCTGTCGGAAATTTGGATTTTTGATAAAGAAAAGTCACTTTTTGCAATTGATGGATACGAACCTTTTTTTTGTTGTAATAATGAATACGCAGCGGGCGGTGTAGTGGAGTTCAAGATTGTGGTTATAATTTGCGCTGTTGTGATGTTCTTAAAGTGAAGATCAAAGATAAAAAGTTAACTTTTTTCTGCATTTATAGATTTAATGATCCACTTATTTCCAATAACATGTTTTACGAGGAATTAGAAAGACTATTATTAAGTGAATCTTCGAACGATATTATATTGCTGGGTGACATTAATATTGATATTTTGCAAGACTCCGATCCAATTGATAATTATTTGTTTATACTGTCATCTTTCGGCCTAGAGGCATGCATTAATAAGCCTACTCGTATCTCTGATTCTTCAAGTACTTGTATTAATCACATCATGGTGCGTTTTTGTAATTCTCAAAATTACGTGCTCAGTAGCTCTGTTTTCGATTTGCAGTTGACTGACCATTGCATGACATGTTTAAGCCTAGAATATGTTCTTGAAATAAGTTCAAAAAATCTTCCTTCTTCTACCTTTGTTAAAACTGATTTTGTGGCACTTAATAATGTTCTTCGCTTTGAATGTTGGGATAACGTATTTCATGAAAGTAATCCCTCTAGATCGTACTCTTTGTTTATTGAAACTTTAACCAAGTATGTCAACCAATGTTCAAAAACAGTAAACAAAAATGAGTCTAAATTCAAGAAGCTAAAACCTTGGATTACTTTGGATTTACTCAATAAAATTAAAGAGAAAAAAAGACTCTATAAAAAAAAACTAAATTTCCGAATGATGTTGGACTCCTCACTGCTTATAAAAAAAACTGTGCAAGGATATTACTGGTGATGTGTTATCGTGCAAAAATAATTTTTATTTAAACAAGTTTCGTGATATCAAAGGTGATTCTCAAAAAGAATGGAAACTGGTTAATGGCTTACTTAACAGATCAACTCCAATCCAGCGAATCCAATGCTTGAGTTTAAATGATGCAATTCATTAGGACTTAGCTAATACATTTAATGACTATTTCTCGACTGTTGGTAACAACGTAGTATCAGAAAATTGTGCTCTTTTTTCTAAGTGCGAGTGTTTATCTAATGAATTTTCATCTCCTCGTAGCTTCTTCTTTGAGCCTATTACATCTTTTGAAGTGCATAATCTCTCTCAAGAAATCGAATTCCGCCACCTCAAACAGCTTATCAAATAACATCGTTAAAATAATTGCTTTCAATATTTGTGATATTTTATGCCATATCTTTAACAAGAGTATATCGTTTGGCGTTTTTCCTGATTATTTAAAGGTAGCTGAAGTTGTGCCTTTATTCAAGAAAGGTAATAAAACATCATTAAATAATTACAGGCTAATTTCTCTACTCTCGGTGTTTTCAAAAATTTTTGAAAAAGCTGTCAAAATCAGAATGATTAAGTTCTTAGATAAACAAAATTTCTTTAGTGAGTGTCAATATGGCTTTCGTACGGGTTATTCAACGGAAGGTGCACCTTTAGATTTTTCTTCTAATATATACCATGGTCTTAATAACAGGAAGCTAACTGCTGCCTTATTCATTGACATAACAAAAGCCTTCGATACCGTCGATCATAATATACTCCTAGACAAACTGTATAAATGTGGATTTAGAGTAGTAATACATAATTGGTTCTGCTCCTATCTATCTGAAAGAGGGCAAAGGGTCAGAGTAAATGAAGAGTTCAGCTCTGTGCCTTTCTTGTCATTTGGTGTTCCTCAAGGTTCTGTGCTTGGTCCTATCCTTTTTTTAATTTTTATTAATTCGATGTTACAACAATTCCGAAGTAAAATAATAGCGTTCGCTGATGACATGGCATGTGCTTTCCAAAGTGATTCTATGTTAAACCTTTTTGTTGTCATAAACCATGATTTGGAAGTCTTAAGACATTGGTTCTCAATGCATAAAATGATTATTAGTGACAAGACCAAAATAATGTTTTTTAATGTGTGTGGTAAAGAGGTGGTTTTCGGACCTTTCTTGTTTCATTCTACAAACTGTACTAAATTTATTCATTGTAAACCCATCTGTAACTCGGAAGAGAACTCTCAGTCATTTTTTGAGGCACGTTGTTGTTCAAATCATTGTTTCAATATTGAATGTGTGAAGTCTTACAAGTACCTTGGTATTTTGATTGACTGGAAGATGAATTGGTCCGGCCATACGAATGCTCTTAAGAAGTATCTTATGGCTGCTACAAGGCAATTCTACTTGTTAAAACAGTATTGTTGCTGGGATCTTCTTGGGTGTATTTATTATGGTTTGGTGCATTCTAAGCTCGAATATGGCATAGTTTCATGGGGTGGTACTCATAACAACAAAATTAATCCGCTTCTAGTTTCTAAAAACATGTTATTCGTCTTATTTGTAACAAAAATCGTCGTTATAATAGTTTAATGCTTTTCAGAAGTCTCAAAATTTTACCTCTGAAACACTTGTATTTTGAAAATATTTTTCGCCAGATCTGGCCATCTATTAAGCAGGTGCTCTTCTAGCTACAGCCTTAGAATAAATAGTCAACATCTTGCTCTAGGACCAAATCACAATCTTCAAATATTTCTCAATTTTTATACGTCAATTGCTCCTTAACTCTGGCTGTCTGATCTAAATTATAAGGATATCCATGATTTGCTATGTTTAATTACTTAAGTGTTCTTTTTGTGAGTTTTTCGCTTGTGATCCATGTAATCACTTTGGCACTTTCACTATTTGTTACTTATGTATTATTAACAAAATTAAATATAATTTATAAAGAATAATATTGTTATTATTAATTTCAAAGTCTTGTCGTAGCCCCACTTCATGTTATTATAATACTGTTAAGTTATAACTCCTGCTTTCGCCTCTAGTTCCGTATAAACTATAGATTGCAGATTCTTTATTAATTTAATTATTGATCATTGTATTTATACCTAGTCTTATCTGCTTTATGTTAGAAATTGATAAAGAAAGTAAATAAAATTCAAATTCAAATTCAAGTTCTTGTAATGGGACCGATTTTGTGAATCGCGGATTTTGATATATCTTCCCGTTTCAAGGTCACCAGAATCCAAATCCAACGTTTTTATAGAGATGTCTGTTTCGCCACGATTATCTCGAGAACCAAAGATAGTATTGATATGGGATCGGGTTTATTCGAAGCGTAATTACGTAACTCAGAACTGATTAAGTTTCCAGCGAAATAGGTCCAGCCGTTTTTTGGTAGTAAATAAATAACCAAAATAATTTGCCTTTATTTGCAATATTCATTGTCATTTGTCATTGAGCAAATCAATATTACATTGTGGCTCGTTATGTCGTATACATGTAAATTTACAGGTCTCCGTGTTCATAATAATGGTTGCATTAATATATATCACACTTCGCTGTTATTAACAACATTTAATTTCCATGAACAATATTAAAGAGCATTTTTTAATATTGAATAATTCTTAACAATATCTTATGGTTAACCACATTTCAAAATTTCCCACTAATCGCATAAATCATATTGATCCCACTGGGAAGTTAGTCGTGTGAACCTTGCGGGTCGCACCCACACCACTTTTTATTATTATGTATTTATTATTAATATTATTTTTGAATTTGAGGTTTTTAGTCGTTGTTTTTCCTCAAAAACAAAAATTTTTCTAATTTAATTTAATTGTTGTCACTTGTAAACTTTTTTCAGTAGAAAGATATAAATTTGTCATATCTCTGTATTTAAATTATGTTAATTGTGCTAAAACAAATTGTAAATTATAAACGCAATAAAATATATCTAAATTTACTTACCCTCGTCACTTATCAATTACTTCCAAATGTCAATTTGTCCAGTCTGCTCGTTTGTCGAACAAACTGCCGCGGGAACTTAGAAGAATAGACAACGCTGCATAATTCAAAAGGGAACTAAAAAACTACTTTTCTTGTTAGCATCCGTGTAGATAACAAATAATATGTAAGTTAATATGTTATATTGGATTTCTCTCATAGATAGATAGATAGATAGATAGATTTATTTCGCATATAAATTTACAAAAGTATGGTTACCAAACATTTTACAGTATACAGAGATATGATAATTTGTATCTTTCTTCTGAAATATTATATAGAAAACATTAGTGATTTAAGTTGGAAAAACGAAAAATCATACAATACTGAAGGAAAATACGAAAAAACCCTCAATTAAAAAAGAAAAAAAAAATGTAATACATAATAGATACTGATATTTAATAAATGTATGAACCAATGTATTTTTGACTACAGGAAAGACGCCAAATCAGGTACTAATTGCAAATTTATTAACGAGTTAACAAAATGAAGATTTAACAAAAATTACATATTGCAACAAAATTTCACAGATATAAATAAATAAAAATAGATAAATAAATATATAAGTAAATCAATATACTAATAAATAAAATAATAAATATGTAAATGAATAAGTAAATAAATAATCGATTAAGTTAATAAATAAAGAAGAAAATTATGACAGATATAAATGAATTAAATAAATAAATAATTTGGTAAATAAATAAATAAATAGTTAAACAAATAAATAAATCAATAATTAATGATTTAATATACAAATAAGTAAATATAGTTATACAAGCAACAACAAAACGCAAAAAGGAAGAAAGGAAGAAATAATAGCGTAAATCTCCACTATTAGGTATTTAAATTATTTTCAAGAGGATTGCATGTCGTTCATGCTCAAAAAAAATCTACTCTTTATAAGCTTAGCAATAACTTATATCTTTTTATACCCTATTCTAAGAGTATATTAATTTTGACGCATAGTTTTTAACATACCTTAATATTGCCCGTAGACCCCTAAAAGTTACTATATTTATGATCAGCATCGATAGTAATGTCGATCTAGCCATGTCCGTCCGTCCGTCCGTCCGTCCGTCGGCAAAAATTAGGCCTTTAAACTGGACCTAGAGAGCTGAAATTTTAACCATATACTCTCTAGGGTCCCGAAATAATCAAGTTTACGAATTTTTGAAATCCGCCCACAGACACGCCCACAAACTCAAATAAAAACAAAATTTTGGAAAAAATCGAATTTTGAGCTAGAAAGCTGAAATTTTTTATATATGATCTATGACTCCTAAAACTGCTCGGGATATAAAATTTTCAAAATCCGCCCACTGACACGCCCACAAAAATATAAAATAATTTTATTGAAAAACCAAAATTTGAGCTAGTGAGCTGAAATTTATAATATATACTCTCAGGGCCCCTAAGCTCATGTGAAAATATTTTCAAAATCCGCCTACTGACACGCTCACAATTTAAAAAAACTTTTTTTTGAAAATCCAAAGTTTGAGCTAGGGAGCTGAAATTATAATATATACTCTCTAGGGGGCCCTTTATGCTCATGTGTAAATATTTTCAAAACCCGCCTACTGACACGCCCACAATTTACAAAAAAAACTTTTTTTGAAAATCCAAAGTTTGAGCTAGGGAGCTGAAATTTTTAATATATACTCTCTAGTGGTCCTCTATGCTCATCTGTTAATTTTTTTTAATTTCGCTTACTGACACGCCCACAATTAAATAAAATAATTTTATTGAAAAACCAAAGTTTGAGCTAGGGAACGTTTTTTTACAAAAGCTTCGTTTTTGTTTGATAAAATCTTTTAAATGTTATGTAACAGAATATGTACAGCGTTCTTAACAATTCAACCATACTTAGACTTTTGTCACGCCCACTTATGAGGGATTGGAATAAGAATAGGGTATCCAACAGTTCGCCCAAGCGGACTGTAGCCCACCCCTATGTTTCTATAAGCTTTCCATGCAAAAAATAAATATGAAATATGAAATATATACCTATTCAACCTTAGTTTTTAAATTTTCGACAGAAATGTTCCCATTCATCATGTTCCCATGAATCAGTGCCCATGTTCTGTAACTCATGCGATAACTTTGGAACACAAAATTCCACCGTTTATCGCATGTGAAAAGAATTGGTGTTCTGTAACTCTATGCGATAAAATATACCTTGGTAACTTTTAATATCATGGGAAATTGGAAGGATTGTCAAAATACTGGAATCTGGAAATCGAAGGGTAGTTTGGCAAGGAAATTCAGTGTGTATTTAGATTTACATGTTGTTGGGATAGGAGTGGTGTAGCGCGACTTTTTAGCGGATTATCGGAAAATTACGTGTTTCTGTTGAATTTTCAAAAATACAATAATCGCTCGTTCTGCTAGACTCAGACGAATTTTTTTTTTAAATTAACCTGATCCTAACGCTGATTTAAGACAACATTATGTCGATGAATTTAATAAAGTTAAAATTTTGCATTTATTTTGTATGTCTATGAAAAAAATAAATGAAATAATTTTTTTTTTAAAAAAAACAAGAACCTTATGCTCTCTCTTGTTGTATGTACCAAGCTGTTTATTTTTGTAGCAACACAGTTCCGGGAATGTTCAAAATGGTTTTATTTAGGTGCTTGCTGAATTCTGTTTTTATTAGTTATTTTTTATTTCTTTTGCATTTTTTTAAACGTTGAACTTGATCAACGAGCTGTATATAAATGTTAAATAAAAAATCAAAAATGTTCACTGTCCACTATCCGTTTAAAATTGTTCAATATCCCTTTCTCGCAAGCCAATTGAAATGTGATAAATTTTGACAGTTGAAGTGAATAATTTATCGCATTCGAAAGTTACAGAACACCGAGTTATCACATATTTCCAGGGGTTTCATTTCATAATGTGGTATAGTTTTCGCATCGCATAATGTGATATAATGAAATTTTGTTTCAATTCACATCGTTCATGTGATAAATATAACGATGCGATAATTACAGAACATGGGCACTGTTTACAATTACCCTATGTTCCAAAATTTAGCTTCCTAGCTCAAATGTTGATATTTGCGACGAAACCTTTTTTTTTATTTTTTAACTGTGGGCGTGCTAGTGGGCGGGTTTTACAAATGTTTGCACTTGACCACTCTCAAGCCCCTAGAGAGTAAATGTTCCAAATTTCAGCTTCCAAGTTTGAATTTTAGGGCCTTAGAATTGATAACGGATGGACGGATATGGCTACATCGACATAACTACGTGCTGATCATAAATATATAGTTTTACGGGTCTACGAACAATATTAATACATGCTGCAAACCATGAGTCAAAATTATGACAGTTTGACAGTAGGAGTAACAATGATTGATCGAATAAGGAGTTCCAAGATCCCAGAAAGCCTTCACGCCAAAGAACCTATCTCAAAGAAAATGGAGGGCGACCGGCTCAGTTGGTACTGTCATATTCAAAGGAGAGATCCTACGCACCCTGTCAAAAAGCCAATATCAATCAACGTTCCCATACAAACGCGAAAGAGAGGCAGACTTAAGAACTCCTGCATCACACAATTGCAGCAGCAACAGCTTTTGATTGGCCTCAGTGACGAAGTGATTTAAAATCGGAACACCTGCCGTTAGTTTCTGAGCTGGAACCGGCGGACCAGTAGTGATACAGTTAAGTGGATGAATTATGATCCCTTTGATCCTGATCAAAGCCTCACCGTCATTAAGGGAGAAGAAGAAGAAGAAGATATTATAATACCATTAGAATAGGGTATTTAGTTTAGTTTAGTTTATTTCACCAAACAAAGTTACAATAATACATACTTTAGTGATTACTTGATAATAATATAATATAATAATATAAATAATATAAAGACAAAAAATTTACAAATTGCCACCATTAAAGTTATTTAAGATTAATAGTAAATTATTTTTAAATGAAAATCTACTTAGACTAAAATCGATCATATCGCAAGCGGTATTGGTTTCTCTTAAGCACCTAGTCAATGATTCGTTTGCAGCATAATTTGTTCTGTGGTATGGAATGTTAAAAAACAATCGGTTTCTAAACATCCTCGCAGGAACATTGAAGTTAATTAGGGCCAGAATATCGGAACAATCAATATGATTTGTCAATACGTCACGAATGAACATAACTTCAGAGAACTTTCTTCGAATGTTGAGAGGCAGGATATCAAATAATTTACACCTTGTTCCATAGGACGGCATATCCATGTCCCAGTGAAGCCTTTTCACTAACACTCTTGTAAAACGTTTTTGTATTTTTTCTATTCTGAAAGAGTGAACTTCATACAAAGGGCTCCAAATAGTATTACAATATTCAAGAGTAGATCTAACAAACGCAAAAAACAGACATTTCAACGTGTGTGGATCGCAGAACTCCTTTGAATTGCGCAAGATAAATCCCAACATGGAATTACCTTTGTCAACTAAAAAGTCTATATGTTTTACGAAATCAAGCTTTTGGTCAAAAATTACCCCAAGGTCTTTCTTAAAGGTTACACTTGATAGAAATGTACTGTTTATTTTATAAGCGAAGTTAATTGAAGAACGATTCCGACAAAATGTTAAACTTTGAAATTTTACAATATTAAGGTGTAAGGAGTTAACCAAACACCAATTCGATAATCTCTCAAGATCTTCTTGTAATGACATGCAATCATGTTGAGTTTTTATATACCGAAAGACTTTCAAATCATCCGCATACATAAGACATTTAGAGCTTAAAAATACGTTTGGAATATCATTGACAAATAACAAAAAAAAAGAGCTGGCCAAGATGGCTTCCTTGCGGCACACCCGAGGTAACTTTTATAGGTGACGAGAGAATGTTATTTATAAGAACATACTGAAGGACGACCCTTTAGGTATCCATTTATCCAGTTCAAAAATTTAGAGTGGAATCCTATTTTGTTTAACTTCATGAGTAATGTGTTATGACTAACCCGATCGAAAGCCTTGGAGAAGTCTGTATAGACAACATCAAATTGATACCCTTTCTCAAGTCCGTTTAATACGTAGTTGGAAAAAAGTGTAAGGTTTGTGCTAGTAGATGTACCAGCAACAAAACCATGTTGATATGGAGAAAAAGTACTTTTAAGAATTTGAGTTAATCTTACATAAATTAGTTTTTCGAAAATTTTTTGAAATGGTTTAATCTTACAAATGGGGCGATAGTTAGAAACTTCCTCCCTACTTCCTGATTTATAAATTGGTATAATTATAGAACACTTCCACTTGCTTAAAAACTCTCCACTTTTAAGGGAACGATTAAAAATTATATTTAAAGGTACAGCAAATACTTTCGCACACCTCTGTAAAATAATAGGAACAATTCCATCCATATCAAATGGCTATCAGAGTTATTTAATTGATTACCAAGAGGTATACAAGGAGAGCTATCTAAATAAACGGATTGAAAATGGTTAGCAAAAAAGTTGCATACAACTGAAAGATCAGATGATGATATGCCATCGTGACGCATTAGATTAGGAATACCATTAGATTGTTTTTTAGCATTTATAAATTTCCAAAAAACTAAATAGAGATGGTTTTACATTGAATCAATATTTGAAAGAATGTAAATTTTCAAAGTTAAATTAATTTGAATTTACGATCAACAATGTTTATATCAAAATGTATGCATAGTGTTTTTTAAAGTCGGATGCATTCGGGTGTTCGCTGCTTAATTATTGTCAAATTAAAGTTGAGCAGATGTATCATATCTAAAACCTAGGTAATTGCATTTTTGTTTCTCGAGAGAAGCCGGGCGGGTCTGCTAGTATATACACAAAACACAATTTGAGGGTAACATCCTTTTGCTGATGGTGTCAGAGCCTGGAATACATAATTAACGTTGTTTTTATTTATTATTTTCCAATACGCCTCCGATGTTCTCGCACGGGTACGCTAGTTTGGAATAAAGCTTGAGCCTTTTTGCTAACACTCTTTGATCATTTCTTTTAAAGCAATTCTGTCCACTTTGGCGGAACTCGTTACTAGTGGCATTTCGGAAATCACTTTAATGTACTTAACTACCTGCAACTGCTCTCCAGTCAGTTTTTGTTCTATGAACTCCTTCAGTTCAACTTCTATGTCCATGTCTGGCTGATTTCCTTGTTTAACCACAAAAACCGTTCCCACTTCATCAGCTGGTTTCTTCGGATTTGGAATTCCAACCAGAACAGATGTCAACACTTTCGGATGGCTATTTACGATACTTTCCACATCATTTGGGATGAGCTAAATAAACAAAATTTTTTAAAAAGGTAATTCTAAGACGCTACTAAATAACTTACAATTGTGCTGCCAGCCCGAAGTAAAAATTTATCGCGCGTGGCTATGTTTAACAAGTTGTTTGAATCAATGCATCCATAATCGCCAGTGTTAAGCCAGCCACCTTCCAAGAATATCTCATTATTCGCTTCTTCATTTTTCAAATAGCCCAGAAAGGGTATTGTCGATTTTAAACACACCCTTCCCATTTCGTTGGGACCCAACGCATTTCCGTCGCCATCAATAATCTTCGCCGTTAGCCCTTTGGTTAAATTACCTCCATTTACATTAGGCTTGTTTATATGTTCATCGGTAGCTATACAAGCAGCCAACTCTGTCATACCATAGCACTTTACTACTCTGCAATCGGTAGCAACCTTTGCTGAGAATTCCACCAATATGTCGTTAATCACCTCACCACCAATTAGTGCGGTCTTTAAGGAGGTTAGATTTGATTTTTCTGCAGCTTTAAGGATACTAAGATATATTCCGGGAACCGTAAATAAATGCGTTATCTTGCAGGTTTCAATTATGTCCCTTCCCAAGGACCCAGATGGTGACTTCGCGGTATAGACCCGCCTTACACCAAAGAAGACTGCCTGCAACATCATTATAACTTGACTAATCCATCGAAGAGGACTGAAACAGAATATTATGCTGCTTGGCTGCAGCTGCCACCAACGATGTATACCTTGCATCATCATGGCATGCGATTGAATAATAACCTTTGGAAAGCCCGTCGAACCAGAAGTTGGCATTAGCATTGCAGGGGCAAATACGGGATCTTCAATTTTAGTCGCCTGGAAGCTTTCTAAATCCACGACGGACTTAAAGATAGCATCATTGTCGTAGTCAATGCTAAGAATGTGCTTTAACCTAGGAAGATTAAGCCGTTCAAGAGCCTTGAAGAGTTGAGATTTGTATTCCTCTTCGTAGATGATTGCAGTTGGATCAAGAAGTTCAAGGGTGTGCCTGATTTGCACTGTAAATTGTTGAATTATTACCTTAATAAGGTTAAAAAAAATTGTTTTTTACCTTCCTCGAATTTTGTATCAAAGAAATTGATGGGTGCTCCAAGTGTAAAGCAAGCAAATGTGATCGGTGTGACCGCCACATTTACCAATGAGAACAAAACTATTACATCACCTTTCTTTATACCGAGCCGTGTAAGGTTTTGAGCTACGGTTATTGTTTGACGGCGTACATCCCCCACCGTCAGTTGCATTCCATTGTCGTAGTTCACTTCTAGCACCTTTTGTTGTTCGCTTTTTTCTAGTTTATCCAAAATGGCTTGACCTAGTCCAATGCAGTTGATTGCTAGGTCTGGTGCCCGCCACACTTTTTCCGATTCGATATATTTAGCTTCCATTTCTCAACTGCAAAAGTAGAATTGCAAACGTACTGAATTCTTAGATGAAATTCATTATTATTTCTATTTATAGCAAAAGTAGAATTGCATACTAACTGAATTCGTAGATGAAATACATTATGCTTTCTATTCCTCGCATATTCTTCAAAACAATATTCAATATAATCATAATAAATAAGAGTGAGGTATTAGTAAACAAACAGATAACACTATCTGAAGTGTTATAGTTGTCATACCTCGTTTGACCTTGAAAGTGGTTCAAGTTGGATGAAGTGCACGTGCAGGCTGAGACAATTTCTGCAGCGCCCCGAGATAAACAGCACTTTCTGGCTAAGGGGAGATATCACATCTAAACAATTTTTACGTTAAGATAAGCCTGGCGACACATTTAACATGGAAACTAAGAAATCTATGTAAACAAACAAAACAATTTAATTCAGGAAAACTCTTTAACTCTAGAGATGTTTTTTCTGCAACTCAGTAATAACTCATTCGTCATTTTATCCCACCCTAGTGATGGGCATAATAATCGATCGAAACATAAGCATTCGAATGATTTGAAGAATCGAATGATCACTACGAGATAGGGGTAGAAATAGACGAAAAACTGTCATGGAATTCTCACCTTACCAAAACTATTGATAAGGCCAGGATCTCATTATGGACCAGCAAAAGCCTACTTCGTAAAAACTGGGGACTTAACCCCAAAATTACACTATGGATGTATATGGCAATTACAAGACCTATTATCACGTATGCAGCCGCTGTCTGGTGGCACAAAGCAACGCAGAGGTCAGCACAGGCTAGACTCAATAAAATTCAGCGCCTAGCCTGTGTCTGGGCAACAGGTGCAATGAAAACTGCACCAACAGCCGCACTTGAAATTATACTAAACATCCATCCACTTCACCTAGAACTCATGAAAGAAGCACTGGTAAACACCAGTGGCGTCTCGTCAGGGTGTGCAATGTGACCATTGCGCACCTGATCGTATTGCACACCCTGATCTAACGAGAAAAAATTCTATCATCGAACACTGTGTAATAATTATAACACACACAAATATGCACATCACAAGTACACTACACCATATTCATATTCATCCTTCCTAATTTTTCTTTCAAAAAAATAAACACGAAATCTCGCTGTGGACATGTTCTGTTGATTTCATCAAATAAATTCATCCATCCACCTCCAAACTATATACCTACAAGATTTCCCCGTATTCATCCCCATGATCATTCGTCACCCGCACGAGATACATAAAATCGCTTTACTTTGATGAACTTGAGTGCGTGCGACAGTTTTCTGTGCACGAGCTGTACTCTTATTATACCCTGTTCTAAGGGTATAATAATTTTGACGCATAGTTTGTAATATTGCCCGTAGACCCCTAAAAGTTACTATATTTATGATCAGCATCGATAGTAATGTCGATCTAGCCATGTCCGTCCGTCCGTCCGTCCGTCCGTCTGTCGGCAAAAATTAGGAATTTAAACTGGACCTAGAGAGCTGAAATTTTAACCATATACTCTCTAGGGTCCCGAAATAATCAAGTTTACGAATTTTTGAAATCCGCCCACAGACACGCCCACAAACTCAAAAAAACAAAATTTTGGAAAAAACCGAATTTTGAGCTAGAAAGCTGAAATTTTTTATATATGATCAATGACTCCTAAAACTGCTCGGGATAAAAAAAAATCAAAATCCGCCCACTGACACGCCCGCAAAAAAATAAAATAATTTTTTTATACCCTATTCTAAGGGTATATTAATTTTTGAAAATCCTTTGAGCTAGGAGCTAAAATTTATAATATATACTCTCTATGGGCCCTTTATGCTCATGTGTAAATATTTTCAAAATCCGCCCACTGACACGCCCACAATTAATTTTTTTTTTTTTTGAAAATTCAAAGTTTGAGCTAGGGAGCTGAAATTTATAATATATACTCTCTAGGGGCCCTTTATTCTCATGTGTTAATTTTTTTTAAATCCGCCTACTGACACGCCCACAATTAAATAAAACAATTTTATTGAAACACCCAAGTTTGAGCTAGGGAGCGTTTTTTTTTTAAGGAAATCCTTTAAATGTTATATAACAAAATATGTAGAGCGTTCTTAACAATTCAACCATACTTAGACTTTTGTCACGCCCACTTATGAGGGATAGGAATAAGAATAGGGTATCCAACAGTTCGCCCAAGCGGACTGTAGCCCGTCCCTATGTTTTTATTTTCTTTTGTATCGGTTCTGTCCTTTTTTCGTAAAGCGTCATAGGCCAAATATACAAGATGGCGCAAAAGTAATCCTCCTATCAGAAAATGCTATAAATTTTGCGATTGGCCCCTAATGTCAGTTCTGTTTTGACATTTGTGTAGTAAACACATGCGAAATACACGTTAATAAACAATGTTACGCTACACTGCTCCAGAACGCGGAATATTGGTGACTATTTATTTGAGCAATAATCGGTCGGTGACTTTGGCACAACGTGAATTCCGTCGCAGATTTCCTACCCGTCCAACGCCTACTGGTGAAACACTGCGACGTTTAGCCGCTCGCCTCGAAGAGACTGGCACAACACGAGATGCTGCCAGGCGTGAGCAGACCCCGGAGTAGCCGTTCTGCGGAGAATATTGCTGCTGTAGCCGAAGATGTCATGGAAGCGCTGTCGACATCGACCAGACGACGTGCCACGCAAATGGGTATCAGTCGACGGTCTTTACAGCGAATTTTGGTACAAGATTTGAAGATGTTTCCGTACAAAGTCCAGACGGTGCATCAGCTGTTAGCTGCTGACCGCCAATCGCGTCTAACATACGCTCAAGCCATCCTTAATCACCACCAAGAGGAAGATGATTTTTCATCAAAAATAATCATGAGTGATGAGGCCCATTTCCATCTTAGCGGGTACGTAAATAAGCAAAATTTACGCTTCTGGGGCACTGAAAATCCGCGTGTAACCCACGAAGAGCCATTACACCCGCTCAAAGTCACTGGTGTGCTGTTTTCGCTGGAGGAGTCATCGGACCTTTTTTCTTCGAAGACGTCGCGGGCCAAACGGTTACTGTGAATGGTGAGCGCTACAGAGCAATGATCAACGAGTTCTTTTTGCCGCAACTTGATGAATTGGGATTGGAAAACATGTGGTTCCAACAGGACGGTGCAACGGCACACACTGCACGTGCCACAACCGATATGCTGAAGGATGCATTTCCCATGCGCCTAATCTCCCGTTTTGGCGATTTGCACTGGCCAGCAAGACCGCTCCAGACTTCTTTTTGTGGGGCTTTTTGAAGTCGCGGGTTTATGTCAACAAGCCTCAGACTCTTGCAGCTCTTAAAGACAATATCCGTCAACAATGTGAGGACCTATCGCCGGAAGTTTTGGCCAAAGTGATGGAAAATGCCATAAAAAGGGCTCAAATGACAATCAACTGTGGCGGCGGCCATTTACATGACATCATATTCTCGACTTGATGTAAAAAAAATTAAAAGACCAAATAAAAATAATCCACAAGAAGAATCAAAGTTTTTCATTTTTTTTTTAAATTACAGCCAAAAAACATCGGAAGGTTATTTTTGCGCCACCTTGTACGATGCATTCATCGACGCTCGTGACAAAAAAATCAGTGCACGACAGTCTGCGCTGCGATGTTATTTTGTTTTCTGTTGTTGTGTAGGTACAATACACCAACACCAAGGTTCATAAGAAAAATGTAAATTATGAATGAATGAACTTAGCTTTTCGTTAGGTATTATTTTTCAATTGGTTACGGTTTTTTTTGGTTTTGATTGAGAAAACATTAAATGGAAAGTGTTTTCAGGCAATGTATTGCCCCAATTGATATTTTTTAAAACTATAATTTTCGAGAATTGCACACCCATCTAAATAATTCACGCGACGCGACTGGTAAACACCTATACGCTCATCACAGAAGATGAATCAAATTCCAACTTAGATCACTCTGTAATCCTACGGGAACTCAGAGAATACGAACTACTTGGAATACACCTAACAGACAAATGTCTACCAAGATATAACTTCTGACACAACTTCAGGGTTACATTCCCAGACCGTCTAAACTGGGAACAGAATAAACCTACATTTGCCAAAGATTTCCATGTATGGTACACAGACAGATCGAAAACAAATGAAGGGGTTGGAGCAGGAGTATACGGCCCTCGCACTAAAACGTGCCTATACGCTAGTAT
Source organism: Portevinia maculata (assembly GCA_949715645.1). Classification (NCBI taxonomy): domain Eukaryota; kingdom Metazoa; phylum Arthropoda; class Insecta; order Diptera; family Syrphidae; genus Portevinia; species Portevinia maculata. The sequence continues at coordinate 7,725,565 of OX454526.1, read as the reverse complement.
CGACACAAGCAGCACTGTATTTCAGGCGGAAATCCATGCGATAGAGCTATTCATTCGAGAGAATCTAAACAGGCTTTTAAAAAACAAAAACATCTTTGAAATAACATCAAAACTGGTCTGGGATTGTCTCCAACTTCTACAACTACTGGGCACCGCAGCGCAAATAAAGTTCAACTGATTTATGTGCCTGGACACAGTGGATACGAAGGCAATGAAAAAGCAGACGAACTAACCAGAACAGAATCCGCATCCCCATTCATGATGCCAAGACCATTCTGCGGGCTATCAATAAGCACTATTAAAAGCTATATCCAAACTTGGCTTGAGGAAAAGAAACTCCAATTCTGGAGGGAAACCGAAGGAAACAGGCAAGCTAAAAACTTTATACCAAATAGTTCCCACAAAAAAACGAAACAACTACTACAACTAAGTAGAAGTCAGATGCGACTAGTCACAGGCTTCCTCACAGGACATTGCCGTGTTAAAAAACACCTGATGACTATGGGCATAGCACAGGATAATACCTGCAGATTATGCAAGGAAGAAGTTGAAACAGCAGAACACATACTACGTGAATGCAACTGCTTAATCAAAACGCGTCAACGGTATCTAGGTAAATTCTATCTTGAAGCAGCAGATATAGCTGCCAGCTCTCCCGAAGAATTAGCCGCCTTCCTAAAAAACTGCGGCATTACGGACGAGCTCTAAATGGAGGATATCACAATAGGCCCACAAGCGGCCGCAGTGATCTGGATACAATATACCACCTCCCCCCAAAAATGAAAAAAAAAGCATTTGATATATTTTTGTTTTTAGGCAGAAAAAGTGCTATTTCATTAACATTAAAAAATAAGGAAACATAACGAGAATATAGCTATTTTGCATTCCGAAAGTTCGAATAGGTCTTAACCGTCTAACCGGCGTCCCGCCTTAAGGTGGTAAATCGACAAAAAAGCTATTTTTTCAAATATTAGTTCTTTTATATCGTAAAATATTCGCTCTATGACAGCAGAGTACCGTTATAGTTATGCTCTGTGAAAAATTAGGGCACATTGGGCGCAAAAAATATTTTTGCAACAAGTGAATTTGCTGCGTATAGAAAAATTGTTTTCCAGTGTTCCGATTCAACTAGATTTAGGGTCAGTTTCAAGACTAGAAAAAGTCTCGAAACTTATCTGTCAGCTAAACATGAACTTTTGGTTTCAAAGGTTTCGGATACTGATATCCGACAGATATAGTCTCGGATAGCCTATCGGCCGTTTCAGCTGGCTGTTAAATCCTCTATCCGGAAGACAAACAAAATCACCTCAATCATAGAATCCGGCAGATTGGCTGCGGAGGGAGTAGCACATCAATTTGTATGCTTTGCTATCATTGAAAGCACCGTATTGTAAGTGATCGGATGTCGGTAAGGAAGTTTTCGAACATAGGTATCATTGTAAACGCAGACCAACCGCAGCTCATACACTTGTTTACGTTTTCAATCCGCACCAAAGTAGCTGCGGATTGTAAAAAAGAAAAATTGTTTTTTGTTGTTTAATTAAAAAAAACAGAACAGGAAGTGAGTGAACGTGTAAAATGTTTGCAAGTACAGATCAATAACATCCTATTTTTTAAGGAAACAAACAACTCGTCCGCAATTCCTAGTGGTAGTGAATCACATAAAATAAAATCCTGACATTGCTAGGAATTTGACAAAAAATGATCCGGAGACAATCCAAAAGTTTTGGGAAAATTTAAGAAACAAGCTGAACAGCTTGGGGCCACCTGCTATGGAAGTTTCAGAATGGACCTTTCCGATTGTAAAAGAGATATGTATTTTCGCCAATGGGCTTTGAAATTTGTACGTGCGTACCATCAACGCACATAACGATCCATGGAATTCCTGACTTCTCGTAAAAATACATTTTGGCTTCCATTTTTTCCTCCTCTGACATTTTCAGGCTTATCCATTTGGGACATAAACATTCCTCTAAAATGTTTAAGACTTCCGATATCGTTGTTGATACTGTTGATTGTGCCATTCCAATATAAAAGTCTTGTTCAGTACCAGTTTGCAGTTTGGTAACCTCCTTCTGACAGAAACCTTAAACACGCCACTAACTTACATTTAGGTGTAGATGAGGATCTAACCAGTTGTGGAAGTTTGCTTTCTAACTCACTTAAAACATACTGGAATGCAGATTTATTGAGCCTGAAGTTTTTAATAAATCTAAAAATAAACTGTGACGTAGTGATGGGAAAGAAATTCTTTATTTTCAATATACGTACTGAGTATCAGTATCAGGTAACTGCAATATGTCCTCTGCTCGCATTCGTATGCTCCTTCGAATGTGTCTGCTATCAGTTTCATTTTCACTTTCCAAATTTAAATAAAACCCAAAAGTATCCATTTCGTCTTTAAAATTTATTAAAAAACCCAACAATATTTTTTTGAAAATATCTCCATTTGACAGCAGACCAGCTGATTTCGAATTTTTCGATAATCAAATTTAGCAATCAAGTTTAGGTACTGCAGTTCATCCGCCGGTTTCTATGATAGGGCAAGTATGCGGATGCGGATCTGATGAAATCCGTCGGATTCAATCCGCCGGATTCTATGATTGGGATGATTAGTTATTTAAAGTGGCTGCAAAAATATAGTTTCAGAGCATTCTTTCGTTGACGACCGTATTGAGCAGTCACAAGTGCCCTAACATGGATTTGACGAATTTGAAGATTATTACGACCATATTACATCGCCAAAGGCCAAGTTATTTTGAAGCACTCGAAGATGCAGATTTCAGAATTCGATTCCGGCTTACCAAAACGACTGTAAGAAATATCCTCACATTAATAGAAATTTATATAAAAACTTCAATTGACTAGTGAAGCGATGGACAAAACCCCTTTGGGACCTTGCCGTCGATTTAAATAAAAAGAAAACAGTGAAATTGAACAAAACTTTATTTTAAGTAAATTTCCGGACTATTATCAAATTTATTCAAGAGTAAGTGCCGAATGATCAATTGCTTGTTCTATTCGTCTGCTGACTAGTGAACGACTGACAACTTGATTTGATTTTCACTGCTTTTTATACTATTTTTACAAAGATTAAATAAGTGCTTTGATAATTTTTAAACAGGTGAAATAAAATAGGTGCTTTACAAAAGGAATTTAATACATTTTTTAGATAATAGTCTTTACGAATACATATGTCTTTAGGATGACCGCTACACTAGTAACTAGTGTAGTACCACACTTCGTACTAAGATACATTAGTACTAAGTAGTACTACTACCCATCACTGACAGATAGAAATTCCTTAAACTACAAATTCGAACATGATATAGTGCGTACCAAAACAGTTGGCCATTCTACTGCCCAGGTCTCTTAAAATGTGTTTTACAATCTCTTAAATTGCAAAAACAAGCATAAAGAGACGAAAATGGGCGGAGCCATAATAAAAAACGACGTATACCCTGCCTTGTGTTCAAGATCGCTGTCGCGATCTCACTGAGGGTGGTTTCTTCATTTTCCTTCTTTTATACTGAAATTAGGAGCGGAGGAAAAATATAGACCATTATATGTCAACTTTACTTGGAGGCAAATATATTGTTTCGTTTTTTGTCTTGTCGGTTCTTTGTAGGAGTATGATGTGATCACGGTCGGATAGATTAAGCAAAACATTGCACATGAATTGATTGTGTGACTGTGTCTGTATGAAGGTGTACGGTTTTAGATTTAAACCCTATTTGCTCATTATGCTTTCGTTGATCATTATTAATTGTGTCGTGCATATTGATCATGTAGGTACTGATATTGGCACGCAAAGTAAAGTAAATTGCAGTGTCACACCAAATTTTTTTTGTTTATATCATTGAATTTGGGCGAGGTAGGTAAATTTAATAAAAAATTTACAATTTGGGAATTTTTTGGAAACGTAAACGATTTTATGCCCAATAACAATAGGCACGATTTTCTGTCACAAAAAAGAGGATGGGGTATTAAACGGTTCGTTAAAGACAAAATGGTGAACGTTCTTGATTCTTCAATAATTTTTTTTAAGAAATGCAGTTTTTAAAACTTATTGAACACACACCACTTTTAAATTTGTAACCTTGATTAAAAGTGTAAATTATAGCGAGATAAAATTGACGATGAATTGCAAATATAAAACAGATTTACAGCGAGCAGCAAAACAAAACACCAGTATACCAAATGGGTGGTTCGGTTTGGTTTGAATTAAGAAGTAAAAACACACACGTTTTAGTACTAAGATAAAAATATTTATTGATTTTGCTACCTATATATGAAATAGTTAATATTAATGTATACTAAATTGAATTCGAAGAACTGTCAGTTTCATAATCGGTTGAAGAATCATCTCCTGGATTGATAATTATTGCATCCGACATTGTGTCCCACATCTGCTCGTGTGAAAAGTATTCCTCCTCTGTCCTTATAATTTTTTCACAAACTTTGCGCCAATCTTCAACTGTTATTTTTGAAAATTCTTCTTCAGCTAGTTTCTGAACATCCGATAATCTAAACGTTGTATTTCGGCTTCCGACTCTTCCCTTGACTGTTGCCCAGATCTTTTCAATAGGGTTGAGATCTGGATGATAGGGTGGCAATCGTAGTACTTCGTGTCCCGCGCCGTGAATCATATCGTCAATCTTATGCTTGGGGTGGTCTTTATAAGGTCATAAAGTTCGACTTTGAGCATTTTTGAAGAATGCGGTATATTGTTGATGGAAAGCCATTCTAACATCTCCGATTTAACGGAAGCAGAAGTGATTTGCTTGTGTTCCCATTTGTTGTGATATGATGCGTTGTCCATTACAATAACCGATGGTTCCTCTAGGTTATTTAAAACTTGATCCTTCATCCATTTGGAGAAATTTTCAAAATTCATCTCATCGTGATAATCTCCTGTTTTCGACCCAGATTTAAATAAAAGCAAGGCATTATTCACGAAGCCCTTCGCTCCACCTGCATGCGCCATTATCAGCCTTTGGCCTTTTGAAATTGGCGCCTTTAAACCTTGACTGGTGCCGTCAGTCCATGCCCTTGGCCTTGTGTGAGAGCTGTGAATATAGCTCTCGTCCAAATAAATAATCTCATATCCTTCTGACCTGTACTCCCGCACCTTCCTCAGATATTTCACTCGTAAAAGTTTGATTTCATTTCTTTCGCAAAGAAATTTACGGTTGTTCTCCGTTTTCCTATAAGAAAATCCATTTCTTTTTAAAATCCTATGTAGCGACATATTGCTTAGGTTCAGCTCCAAATCTTCCTGCACCCGTTGTCTTAACATTTTTAATGTTATCATCATTTTTTCTTCAATGTGGAAGTTGTATATAATTCGCCGAACAGCTGTGATACCAAATTCGTCCAATCCAGTTTACCATTTTGTATGTGGTACTCTTTTAGTTGGAGATTCAATAGCGCCTTTCTTCTCATATTCTTTAATTATCCTTCTTATTGTTCGGGCCGAAATTCCCGTAAACTCCTCTGTCTGTGAATTTGCGTATGTGATGGGATTATCTATACATAAATTCCTAGCTTCTTCAATTTTTTTGTAATATATCCTAACAACGATCTTACGTCCTAGACTTCCTATTGGTTTTCCTTTTCTTGAAAGATCCATGACAATTTATTTTATTTTAATAAACTTATGTCCTAGCAATGCTTTTGTTTTCGTGAAAGTGAATTCCAAATAGGAAATCCATAATATATATGCGTTATCTTAAAATAAAAAACACTAAAAACCAAGCAACAAATTTATTCCTTGCCCCTACAGGTAACCAAATGCAAACACTAATCATGTCGTAAAACTTTTACACTTAAGTCAAACAGGTAAAATCAAACATCATAAAATTTATGCTAACCAAGCACACCACCCATACAGGTACCTGGCGCTAAACCACGAAATGTTCAACCATAAAAAGGGTTGGGAACCCTTTCAAATACAATCGGACTTCTAGGTAGAAATGTATAAAAGTCGACCTCATAATAAAAAATTAAGTTTATTTAGATATTCAACAGCATTTTAGTTCTAAGCACTGTAAAGTTGGGTTACGCATTGTAAATTACAGGCAAAAACGCTTAGTGATTAAATCTCTTTCGCGTCATTTTTGTTCTCTTAAATCCTCTCTCTGCGCAATCGACCGTTGGCCAACTGTTTTGGTACGGACTATACATACACGACTTCACAGATTGCAATTCCAGAAGCTAATCGTGGCAACGAGAACAACAACTCAAACTCTACACAAGGGCTTTCCCCAGACCAGACGATAGATTTGTAATCACTATCCACCTACACAAGATTTTCACAAAGGTACAAGCGATGAGATAAGAATTCCGATTCACCTTGAGCCGCGTTGTGCATGGTGTCAAATTGTACAGCCGGATGGCGAATTTCAATCAAGAATTACTGCTGCAATAAGCATTTTTATTTAATAGTAAAGGGTTTTTCAATAGGAGCGCTACAAACGATTTTTTTTAATAAAACAAAAACGGTTTTGGATATCAATGAAATTCTTTATTCCTGTGAAAGTACGTTCGATGCCATTATGTATGGAACTCGATTTCTTTTGCATGGCCACCACGGGCACGCTTGCAGAAGTCCAGACGCTGAAACCAATTTTCGACGGTTTTCAAGCATAAATCGGCCGATACTGCTGCAATTTCACGTTCGATATTCGTACGAAGTTCATCAATCGTCGCTGGCTTGTTGGCATAGACCATAGACTTGACGTAGCCCCACAGGAAATAGTCTAACGGCGTCAAATCGCACGACCGAGGCGGCCAAGCGACTGGACCATTTCGTGACATAACACGGTTTGCAAACTTGGTTTCCAATAAATTGATTGTGGCATTCGCTGTGTGGCTTGTGGCGCCGTCCTGGTGGTCAAGCGGCTTCAGTTCTTGCCCCAATTTAATCTTGTAAGGATGTAGGCCAAGATCTTTTCGCAAAATTCGCCACAACGACGTCACAGAGATGCCCAACGCTTGAGAACGACGCGTGAGAGACACATTTGGGCTTTCTTCAACTGAAGCCTCAGCGGCAGCAATATTCTCGACACTACGGGCACTTCTTTGTCTCACTGGCACGGGAACATTTTGTACTGTGCTTGTGGATTCAAATTTTTCCACTAGACGATCAATTGTTGTTCTGCTAGGATTGTTGATCTAAATTGCACGTAGCGCTCTTAACGTTGAGGCCACTGACTCCGAATTTCGGTAGTAAATATTAATAATTTCGACTTGTTGTTGGCTCGTATATCTTTCCATCATGAAATGGCAAACCTTACTGAAGAGAAATGTCAAAAGAGCAGCAAGAAATTCGGCGTCGTTTGCTGTCCCTGTCGCTCTACTTTTGTAGCGTCCCTGTTGAAAAACCCTTTAATAGTGAATAGATGTAAATAATTAGAATAAGATTTTTGTATAAATAGGTTAAGAAAAGCATAAAAAAGGAATCTTAAACTGGACACAGTGAATGTCTTTTCTTTAATATTCAGATCGGCTCTTTAGCCACAAGAACACTAAGGCTTTTCAGTCATCAGATTCTACTCGGCTTGGGCTAGCCTTTCAATATGCCCCATAGATTTGTAGGCGAGATAGGCATTAATAATATAATATGAAATTTACTTATTTACCATTGCCTATTGGATTTTCAGTAGTTTTGCAGTTCCACCAATACAACGATCTGAAAGAAAGAAATATTTTATTCACTTTTCTACTAAACCTTTTTTCAACAATTCAATTTTAAGAAGAAGATGTTGTTTTTCTAGTTCATACATAGTGTCCTTGTGTTCCAACTCCTTTTCTTAAATTTTTCTTTGTATACATTTTTGCTGCTTCAATTTTTTCTTTCGTTAATTTATCAAAAGATCTACCCCAGGTGGCAGCCCAGTTCTACTGGAAAATCCACACTCTTCGGAGGCAGGCTCTACGGATTCTGGGGAGAGCCATTTAAAAATAGTAAAAGGGTACTTAGATCACCACCAACGGGATCTGTGCCAATAGCAAAAACCGAACGAAGTCCTACGACGCCAAAAGATTTTAGACGCCTTTCGCGGGACTCAACGAAATACAAAAGCTTCGAGGACGAAAACAAGGAACTCCGCACGAAGCTTAACCAAATTGAACAGCTTTATCAAGAGCTAAAAAAAGAGCTAGTTCAGCTGAAAGCTGAGAACAAAGCACTTGTGGAATCTCAACTTAAAAAACAGCCAGAAGCCAAATCATACCGCTCAGCTAGCCGCGATTATCATACGGACGAAGAAGAGCTAGTGCGCGAAACGGATTGGATCACTAAGAGGAGACCGAACAAAAAACGGAAAGCCGGCTCCTCACCAGAAGTCGTTGTGCTAAAAGATAGACATCCCAAAAAGGCAAATGCCAACGAAATAGAAACGCTAAGGAAAAAACCTCAAAATAAGGTATACCCTCCACCTCCAATAAACGTTGTCGGAGTTTCAGACTACAGCAAGCTAAGTAGCATTCTTAAGGAAATAGCAAAGTCCACATTCAAAGTAACATCTCTGAATAATAATCTGTGGAAAATAAATGTAAGCGATCATGAGAGCTATCGCGCAGTTTCTCAGAAACTGAATACTGAGAAGGTACAATGGTACACTTATGAAAACAATTTTGAAAGGCCACACCGAGTTGTAGCCAGAGGGCTCCACTCTTCGTGCCGCAAAGATGATGTTTTGCAAGATCTTAAAACTAAAGGTTTCAAAATTATCGACGCGGTTAATATACTTAAAAAGAAAAGCAAAAAACGGAACAAGACGAGGAAATTGTTGTCAAACGCGGACTTCGGCTATTCATGCTTAGTTTCGAAAAGTCTGAAAACATCGAAAAAATATACAACATTAAAACTATCCTAAACATAGTGGTTAAAATTGAACCGATGCGCCAAATGACTCGTCAGATTCCTCAGTGTAAGCGTTGCCAAGGCTACAATCACACGCACACATATTGCCAAAAAGAGCCGAGTTGCGTAAAATGTGCCGGTAAACATTTATCGAAGGAATGCGCTCTAAGTAGACAAGACCTACCAACATGCCAAATTGCAATGGAAAATATCCGGCAAATTATCGCGGATGCGAAGTAGCTAAAGAACTTCAAAATAGGCGCGACAAAATAAAGAAAACTACGCTACCAATCGCAAATATAACCAAAAATAAACCTGAAAAGGGCAACAATAAAACCAATGAAGGACGAAAAAAGGCTAAAGAAATGGTCGAAATACAACAACCAAGAGAAGGAAAATTGTTTAGAAAAAAGTCGCCGAACGCTGTTCCACAAACATACGCTGAAGCTGCGTTGCAAGGACGCGAACAAACAAATAAAACATCTGATCCAGTCTCCCAAGTTTTCTCTGCAATTCTTGCCAGGCTAGAAGAACAGAGCCAAATTAATAAACGTATGTTTGAAAAACTCGACGACAATCTCGAAAATCAATTTCGAAGCATACGTGCAATAATATAAATATGACGGACTTAGTTAAATTAGTGACATGGAATGCGAACGGCCTTCTGCATAAGATGGACGAGCTCGAGATATTCATTCATAAATATGATATTGATATTTGTTTGATTTCGGAAACCCATCTGACGAAAGAATCCAGCACAAACATTCGAGGATACATTGCCTATCACGCATATCACCCTTCGGAAAGGGCGAGAGGCGGGGCATCCTTGTTGATCTAAAATACCATTGAATTGAACACTCAATCAGTGCAACAATTGAGCTTGACACATAAAATATGATTTTGCAGCTATCTATTGCCCCCCACGTGCAACGATGGAAAGAAGCGATTTTATAAGTATCTTTGACTCACTTGGACGAAATTTCGTCATCGGAGGTGACTTTAACGCAAAACATACCTTCTGGGGCTCGAGATGTATTTCAGTAAAGGGTAGAGTTCTTTACGAAGCCGGTATGGAATTGGGGGTAGACTTTCATTCCTCAGGTAAACCGACGTACTGGCCCTCGGATACGGCAAAAAAATCCAACAGACCTCATCGATTTCTTCATCTCGAAAGGGTTGTCGGGAAACTCTATTGTAGTTGAGGAATGCTTCGATCTTTCTTCTGATCATTCACCGGTCTTTTTGACAATTAACGGCTGTCTACGAAAAAAAGAAAGTCCGCCCAGACTAATTAACATGAAAACAAACTGGGAATCCTTTAAAAAATACTGTTAAAGTAAAATCGATATCAAAGTGTCTCTTCGAACACCCACCCACGAACTTGAAGACGAAGTCGATCAATTTATTAACGTCATACAATGCTCAGTCTGGAAAAATACTCCCCATAAACGGAAAATAACCACAAATTGCGAAATAAAATATCCGTTGGAAATCACTCAATTGTTAAAGAAGAAAAAATCTCGAGCTCCACAGGATAAAGCCACTCTTAACTACCTTTGTAGTAAACTTAAGAGAGAAATTCGAAACTTTAAAAATCGTGAAATTTTTACATATCTTGGAAGCCTAACTGCGGATAAAAGTACAAATTACTCGCTCTGGAAAGCCATGAAAGGCATTAAAAAACCAAAAACGCAAGCGCCACCCATCAGGAAAATCAATGGAGAATGGGCGAAAGGTGACAAGGAAAAAGCCGAAATATTTGCCGAACATCTGGAAGAAACATTTAAACCATTTCATGGTCAAGCGTTGCTCGAATTTCCTGTCCTAACCGTGGCACCTGATAATTATAGAATAAAAAGTGTATCGCTACCCAAACTGCGCTTCGAAATAGCTAAACTAAAATTAAGCAAAGCTCGTGGATATGACTTAATCACAGGACAGGTTCTTAAAGAGTTACCTAGGAAAGCTTTAATCAAGTTTGCCTATCTTATCAATGCATCGTTCAGGTTATTTTACGTTTCACGACAATGGAAGGTAGCTGAAGTTATGATGGTTCCAAAGCCCGGTAAACTACTAAATGACAAAAAATCATATAGGCCAATATCGATCTTACCGATAATGTCGAAGGTATTCGAAAAACTTTTGTTAAAGCGCCTACATCCGATTATCGAAGAACGTCGATTAATACCTGATCACCAATTCGGATTCTGGACTAAGCATTCTACAATCGACCAGGTTTACAGAATAACCAATGTAATTGAAAAAGCCCCAGAGGAGAAAAAAATATGTTCTAGTGTTTTTCTCGACGTCTCTCAGGCCTTTGATAAAGTATGGCATACGGGCTTGAAACATAAGCTAAGACAAGCTTTCCCGAAACAGTTATCTGATATCCTTAGTTGTTACTTATCAGACAGACTCTTTCGTGTAAAACACGGAAATGATTACTCTGAATTTAAAGAAATCGCTGCAGGAGTTCCCCAAGGAAGCGTTCTTGGACCGATCCTATTTCTAATATACACTAGTGATATTCATCAAGAAGAAGGCACAACAGTAGCCACATTTGCAGATGATACAGCTATATTAGCGGTCAGTAATACCGTTGAATCAGCAACTAATAAACTCCAACGTTCTATTGACAAAATTTGTGATTGGACAAAGACTTGGCGTATTGCTCTCAACGAGGCCAAATCAACGCACGTGAATTTTACTTATAGAAATGTAGACAACTTGCCCATTTTCATTGATTCGGTACGAATTCCGTACGCAAACGAGGCAAAATATTTGGGAATGACACTCGATGCGAAATTAAAATGGAAACCGCACGTCAAGAAGAAACGCGAAGTGTCATTGCAATAACACCATTCTACAAATTCGAGACGACACTAACCTAGTGCGCCGATTACAAAGGATAAAACAATTTGAATTAGCGCAATAAGATGTAACCGCGTGCTTATGGCGGTATTAGCAGGTGCCTCCACTGGGAAGCTGCCTGCCAAACGCGTATTTAACAGTTTAAATAAAACTACTGGATAGGAATAACCTAGTTGTAGTATAAAGGTTTCGAAGGGAGGTGGTTTTTGTTTTCTTATCTTAAGTGAGAAAGAGTCGCATGCACGATTTTCCACCTACCCCTATTATTTTATTCCGAGCCTAGTTCTGTTTCCAAGTCTCGTGCTTTCAACCAGGATAGGTAATTCTCAGAGAAATGCTGAGAGTAACGTTAATATTACTATGGCTTGGGAGTAATATTAGAAACTCTATACGAAAAAAAAAAGATCTTCTTTTTTTTGGTTTACCTAAAACCACCAAAAATATTTTTAGTAGTAAATAAATTAATATTGATATTATTAGATATTAGCCTTTTACAACAACTTAGTCAAAACAGGATGCTTTTCAGTTTTTTGGGCCTTCGGGTTCCACTCCATCCATTGATTGAATTGAGTTTCTCCTTGCTTTGCAGTGTCTGTTCCAAATAAAATAAAAAATAAGGCGGGTCAACAGGTTATTGATTGCCAACATTTTGTGAATAGGATCGATAAATTGAATGTTAAACTCTTACATTGCAGTGGTCCTTCTTCTTGTGGCACTTCACCTTCACAAAAAAAAAAAAAATCTGGTAGATTTGCTATCTTGTTCTTGAATTTATATAGCAATATTGTTACTAGAGCCTAATCAAATTGGAATTAAGTAACTACTGTAAGTGCTGTCGTTACGAGATTTGTTTTTACTTTTCACATAAAATGACGAATGAGTTATTACTGAGTTGCAGAAAAATCACCACTATAATTGGAAAATTTTGTTGTTGACTTAGGGTGTTGCACGATCGGCTCCAGACTGTTTGTTGGGTTTCAGCATTATTTTCAATTATTTTTTAAACTGTGCTGATTCTAACTGCAGCTTCCAATTAGCTAATCAGTTTCTATTTGCTTTCAAAGCTGCAGTTATATATTGCACTGTGAAGTATCTGCGAACTACTCAACTAACAAGTGCCTATCAAAAAGTGAATTATGCAAGCCCAGATGCACACGGAATGAATGCGTGGGACATCAGCAAATTTAGATGATTAGGAATGTCTTGAGTTGTAATTTATGAACTGATTGCTACTTGCAATACTTTTGTTCGTGTCTATAGAGAACGATGCGCCTGCATAGTTGCTTGCTCATCAAATGTGGTCGTATGCAATTCATAGTTCCGATTTTCACTCAGTTAAGCTAAGACAAGAATGTTGTCTACTACGGTGAATGAAGCATTTTTCGATGCAAAACAGAAGATATGGAACGGAAGCGAGGTAAATTCAGTGTTTGATAAAAATGTCTCCTTAGGACAAGTCACCTTGTTCGTTCTTGAAAGGAATCCGCACAAAGTTATTCAAGTGAGAAGCCAGTGCTTTTTCCCATAAGATACTTAACTTAATAGTTCCCCAGATATTTGATCCAACTGATGAGCGGTTAACATGTCAAAATCTAGCGGAATTTGGCATTCGATTGGCTCAACACTTCAAAACTAAGTTCGGTTTGAAACAAGAAGATGTCATAGGTATTATGGCCAGCAATACAACCTACATTGCCCCGATTGCTCTAGCTGCATTTCTAATCGGCGCTGCTATAAACCCTATTCATCACTCCTTGGATCGAAAAATCGTTAAAGACATTTTCGGTTTAACAAGGCCGAAAATAATTTTTAGCGATGAAGAAGCATATACCGTTGTGTCAAAGGGTTTAGATGACATTGGATGGAAATGTGCAATTTACACTGTCAAAGGTCATATCGATGGAGTGCCGAATGTGCGGGAACTTTTAAGGGAAACCATACCCTATAGCTCGTTTGTGTATGTTTTCCGCCCGCCCTAGCTTACACATCTAATTTTCCGTTGCTTTATAGTCCAGAGGTTCTTCAAAATGGTGGAGATCAATGTGCAGCTATTATTTGTTCATCTGGAACTACGGGCCTCCCAAAGGGAGTTTGTATTTCACATCGGAACTTGTTATGTAAATGCGCTAACGACGTGTAAGTTATTTTACCATTGTGAACTGATCTAAAACGATCCTTTATTTTAGAACATTTCCAAAATTTGACGATGTATTGCTAACGTTTAGTACCCTCTATTGGATCTCCGGACTTTTGTTTATGGTGCGATCGTTCGTTGGAGGTGTGTTACGAGTAATTACAGATCAAACATTTTCACCAGAGCTATTTCTTGAATTAATTGAAAAGTATAAAGTAACTCAAATTATTGGACCCCCTTCGCACGCCGCTCTGACAGTGGAATTTTCAAATAAAGTTCAACAAAATAATTCAAGCATTCGAACCTACATTTGTGGAGGATCACCGATCTCCGTTGCTTTGTCAAAAAAAATCATCAAATGGTTAGGGTGTGAACGTCTATGCGAAGCCTATGGCTTAAGTGAATTGGGAGGGCTGGCCACCCTTAATAAATGGCCGCAACGCAAACAAGGTTCTGTTGGCCGGTTAATGGCAGATACTCGAGCTAAAATTATTTCAAGGGAAGGAAAGTTGCTTGGAATCGGTGAAACAGGTGAAATTCTATTATGGAGTCCATTTAAATGGAACGGCTACTATGGAAGACCAGAGATGACTCGACTTATTGTCGATAGTGATGGTTGGATTAGATCTGGTGACCTTGGCTACTTTGATGAGGACGGATTTTTATTTATCAGTGGAAGACAAAAGGACATTTTGAAATATCGAAATTTTCAAATTTCACCAATAGAGATTGAAGACCTTATCCACACAATTCCTGGAGTTATTGATGTTTGTGTCTTCGGAATACCTGACGATATCGCTTGCGATTTGCCAGCAGCTGCTGTTGTTACGTCTCCAGGATGCACTTTAACTGAGGAAGATGTTTGTAAAATCGTCGCCAGTTCATTGTCTGAAGCAAAACATTTACACGGTGGAGCATATTTTATGGACGAACTGCCTAAAACGCCGTCGGGAAAAATTTTGAGGCGTGAACTCTTGTCAATTGTAACTGCAAGGCGTGGGATAAATTAATGAAACGAATTAGGTAAATAGGTTTTTTAGGTATTTAAGAGGGGGGTGTTTTCAATAATCTCCAAAGTGGTGCAATGCTTAAGTTAAGTTTTCATAAAACTGAAAAGACACATAGAGCTTTCATATTTGATTGAAGTAATTTTATTCATTATTGTATGATGTTAACCCTTAAATGCATGAGGTCGGCCCCCAATATGGAGGCCAAGCTAACTTAATGTAAAACCACTCAATAAACACGAATTGGGTATTATTTTTTTGAAAAATGCACCATTTTCCTGGAAAAAAGGAAAAATGACGATTTGCGATGTGTACCAAATATGGTACACTATGCATGCACTATACTTCTATACATATTTAGAAAAACACAAAACTAAAATTATGTGTCAAAATTATGTTTTATTTTTAATGAATTAATTAAGAAAATATGTATAAAAACGAATGAATCAATGAAAAATGAACTAAAATAATAATATGAGACGTTTTTAGTGTAATTATAATTATTATTATTCAGTCTTGGTGTGATAATTGATAATTGCGTTTATCGTTCAACCATTGATAAACATTATACTTTGCGCATAAATGGAACGGTTGTTCACTTGCTTGCCTTCACCACCACATTTCGAATTTTTGCACCGAGCTCGTCCGTCATTAATTGGCAGGTTACCATCATGTCGCAAATCATTAGGCGGCTGATGTTCGGTTTGGCCTCGCTTGGCCGACTACCTTTCTTTCTCTTTTCTGTCATATTTCTCAGCACGTAGGATACCTCCAAACGGAACTTCTTTTCGGTTATCAAAATTGAAAGGTTTGCTCTTTTGAAAAGTAACCACGCGTTTACCATGCAAATATCGAGTAGATGGTAGAACATTCTGATGTACCATTTTCGGCTTTTTAACCCAATCTTTAGGCGACCCAAAGAAGAATCCATAAGATCTACACCGCCCATGTGCAGATTGTATCCTTTTATTATTTGAGGACAGGTTAGGTTAGGTTAGGTAGACGTGGCTGTCAGCCAAAGCCAACACACTTAGACCAATGATAGGTCCATTGTGGTACCACACAGATCTGGGGATTACCCTCACTGCTCGTTGAACCAATAGGAGCTTCTTATGAAGCGCGAAAGACTTCTAGCGCCAGTGCTGGCTAAGTCGCTTGTGTCATTGAACAAGAAGTCCCCTAGATGGAGATTTCTTCTATGGGAGAGCGCAGGACACGTGCAGAGAAGGTGAAGTACAGTCTCCTCCTCCTCCTCGTCCATACAGCTTCTGCAGAAGTCATTTGAGCACACACCGAGTCTAGATGCGTGCCTGCCTATTAAGCAGTGACCTGTGATAACACCTATAGTGGAGCTAATATGCAGTCGGTTTAATGAGATTAGACACTTAGAGCGTCGCAGATCCAGCTTTGGCCAGATCCGCTTAGTCGCTAGACATGTATTGCTACTCGTCCACCTAAGGTTTGTTCTCTCGATTGCGGATAGCTTAAACAAGAGTTTACAAGTAGCGATTGGTATACCTAGGGAACCTTTATCAGGTAAAGGAGGTAATGTGGTTCCTTTTTTGGCGAGATCATCAGCCCTGCAGTTACCTGGAATGTCCCTATGCCCCGGCACCCAACAGAGGTGAATATTGAACTGCTCTGCCATCTCCGAAAGAGATGATCGGCAGTCTTGGGCTATGATGGAATTTGAAGAGACTGAGTCCAGGGACTTAATCGCGGCCTGACTATCCGAGAAGATACGGATATCCTTTGAGGATATCACATTCCTCTTCAGTCACGTCAGGGCTTCTTTTATCGCCAAAATTTCCGCCTGGAACACGCTACAGTAATCAGGAAGACGGAAAGAGAGGCTAAGATTTAGCTTTTCTGAGAAGACTCCACCACCTACCCCATCGCTAGTTTTTCATCCATCGGTGTAAAAGTGGATCGATTTATCATTCGCAAATGCATCATCATCCCAGAATGATCTGGAAGGAATGGTGATTTGGAAGTTTTTTCCGAACTGCAAACGGGGTATGGTGTAGTCTATGTTTCTGGGTAGAGACTTAAAGTAGTCTAGAATAATGGAGTTTCCAATATTGTTATTGGTCCACTGCGAGGTAGCTTTTAAGCGGACAGCGGAACATGCCGCTGTTTGCATGCTAAATATATCAAGGGGTATCAGGTGTAGCAGAATGTCCAGAGCAGCGGAGGGAGTAGTTCGGAGTGCTCCGCTAATGCATAGACACGCTGAACGCTGGACTTTGCCCAGCTTGTCGCGGTTAATAGCTTTTTCTAGAGCAGTCCACCAGACAACCACCCCATAAGTAAGAATTGGTCTTACCACCGATGTATATAGCCAGTGCGTAATGCGGGGTTGTAAACCCCACTTGTTGCCAATGGCTTTTTTACAAGAGAAAAGTGCTACTGTAGCTTTCTTGACTCTTTCTTGTATATTGGGTTTCCAGCTTAACTTCCTATCGAAGATTAGACCCAAAAATTTTGCTTCGTCAGAGAAAGTTAAGCTTGTACCGCTAATAGAGGGAGGGTCAATATATGGGATTTTATATTTCCTGGAAAAGATGACAAGCTCGGTTTTGTGGGGGTTAACGCCCAGTCCGCACCGATTAGCCCATCTCGTTAGCTTGTTAAGAGCGTTTTGCAGGAGTTCCTTTATGGTGTTGAGGTGTTTCCCAGAGACGGCAATAGCAACATCATCCGCATAGGCAATCACTCTGCAGCCCTCCCCTTCCAGGTTTATCAGTAGTTTGTTCACCACCAAGTTCCAGAGAAGGGGAGAGAGAACACCGCCTTGCGGCGTCCCTCGACTGACAGACCTTCTAGCAGATGTAACGCCCAGTTTTGAATTAATAATCCGACTATTTAGCAGTAGATTGATCAATTCACCAAGCGAGCTATCCACATTCAGTTCTGCCAGTGCGTTTGCGATTGCAGATGTGTTAACGTTGTTAAAGGCGCCTTCTATGTCAAGGAAAGCAACCATGGTATACTCCTTGTGATGGAGGGAGTATTCGATTGTGCGTACTAAGGAATGAAGAGCGGTTTCCACCGACTTTCCCTTACGGTACGCATGCTGAGCTGTAGACAGCAATTGCGGGTTTATGTGCATACGGAGGTGGATATCAATCAATCGCTCCAGCGTTTTGAGGAGGAATGAAGATAGACTAATAGGTCTGAGGTCCTTTGGACTGACATGGGAATATTTGCCAGCCTTGGGTATAAAAACCACTTTTACTTCTCTCCAAGCCCGGGGGATATGTACCAGTGGACAGGGCATCCTGATTACTTTGTGGTGCTTCTTATCCCATCGTTCAACAGTAGAGACGTCGACAGCAACACTATGTTCCGCTAGCAATGGTTTCATGCCAACGAAAGTGGACAGAAGGTTAACGACCTTTTTATCTTTCCAAGATATTGTTGTCAACTCCACAACTTGAATATCTGTTGTGAACTCTGCCGAAACGCCTCTATTCAATTTCATCATGATCTTTGGGTCAGGAAGTTTACAATTCGTTATTCGATTACGATTTATCGTTCCAATGCTGTGAATGCCTTCGGTCCGCTGATAAATCAGTAATGGTATGGACGTGTAAAAGTTATCCATATATACTATGTAATTTTAAAAAAGGGGAACTTCACGTTTCATACGTACAATATTAGTAGACGCCTTCTAATCAGGTTCTCCTGGCCATAAATGATGGGCTTCTCCAGTGTAAATTTCAAATTTGTACATGAAACCGCTTGTATCGCAAATGGCGAAGAATTTGAATGCCCATTTCTTTGGTTTATTTGCGCAGTTGCGCAAGCATCTGCTATCTCTGGTTCCAATTTAGAGCTCCCAAGAAAAGTGATTAGCTCTTCGTACAACTGTAAGTTTCCGTTTGTTCAACGAGCTCTCTCAAAATCTTTGGAAGTTATGTCAATAACAATGCCCTTATACCTACAGCATTCTTCGCGTACGTGGCCCAACTTATCATTCTGATCACTGAGAGCATTTCCGGTATTGTTGAGAAATACGCCAAAAATTGCCCCATCATCCAATATGGCGTAACTGGTTTCGGCCCGATTTCTCACGCGTTGCGATATTTGATTTTCATCAAATCATCCAATCCGTCATCTTTCCATTCCTTTTCATCATCAGACAAATCACCATTGTTAGGTATGCCTATCATTTCAAAATTGCCAGTATCACAAATCATATCCGCCACCTCATCAGCGTTGTACCTCTTTTCGACAATAATAACTATATCCATGTCTATAAACTACAAACACATTACAAAAATAATAGTCAAATGCATGGTGTACCATATATGGTACCTCCAAAAACAGAAAAAAAAACTATTCGAAAATATTTGATCAAGATTCTTTTTATTTAGCTAAAACAAAGCGCAATGTACTCATCAATACTTATTTCCACAGCAATAATAAATGCGATAATTGTTTTTTTCACTATTGAAACTTACTTAAGAAATTACGTGTAAAAAGTGCATTCCACCACTTCGGCAGCTTACTGACAAGTGAAACAAATCGTAAGTGAGCTAAAACGGTATTTATATGAACGATAATTTTGTCTGCTACGATTTAAAGCGTACAATTGCACACTTCAGTTTAATTTACGAGATTACCGTATGATTAAAGATATGTACCATATATGGTACGGTATGCATTTAAGGGTTAAGCGCAATCGTGTAGCTGACGGGGAGGACAAAAAAAAGCAGGGACAAATAAAGTCAGATAAATGTTTTTTAAACATAAACTTATCAATTAATTTTGCAGCCCTTCCCGCCTGGTACCTAAAGTTTGCATTAATCAATGCGTTCGACCGCTCTCAAATTTTCTCATTTCTGTATTCTGCCAAAGCATAGACTCTCTAACGGCTATTCCTCTATTACAACTAAACGGTGTTTATTTTAAGGCAGTACAAACTTTGATTTTGAACAAAACACTTGAAATTTTAGTTCAAATTTAAATCGAGAGAATGCAATTAGTTTCTCAACACAATTTTGGATATATGCCCACCAAGGCTCAATCTGATGAATGTCAGCCGGAAGATAAAGTTTTCGACGACAGACAGTACTGACTGTTGGAATAAGTTCAGAAATTGTCGCTTCAAACGACGATTTTTTCGCGGTCGAGGACCCACAGGAGAAAGTGGATTTGCTGGGCGCTTGTTTCGAGGCCGTGTATACGGTGAACAATCCTGTTCGCCGTAACCACGACATTGAGAATAGGGCTATGGTGAGCCACTTCTATCTGCGCACCGAACTTGAGAATTGGCGATCTGAGAATAACGGGTTCACCATATTCAATGATGAAAACCGTGCTAATGCAGTTGTCGCCAATGGCCGAGATGCATCGCACTTGTTCGTGTCGAAGGATGATTTTCTGTGCATCTTCGGGTCACTAAAGAATAAAAAGTCGGCGGGGATGGATGGTGTCCCAAACGTCGTATTGAGATACCTGCCTTTGGAGGGTGTAGATATTTTCACCACGCTGTTTAAAAATACGCTGAATAATGCACATTATCCGGCGCATTGGAAGGTAGCTGTGGTACACCCTATCCCGAAAAAAGATAAAGATAGGACGAACCCTGCCAATCTCCGGTCAATTAGCTTGCTTCCGAATATTAGCAAGGTCTTTGAAAAATTTGTCAATAGAGCCCTGTTAAAGTGGGTCGAGGACAATAACATAATTCCGGACAACCAGCGTCGAAACTGGTTTCCGACATTCAGTGGAATAAATGCAAGAACCAATGCACGGGTGCTTGTCTGGTTGATTTTGAGAAGGCTTATGGTTAGATTTATAATATGCTTATGGAAAAGAAGTTCGTTGTCAAATGTGGCAACGTGACTTCGAGCAGAGTCTTTGAAACCGATCCGGTTTAACATTTACACGAGTGATCTGGTGAGACATGCTATAGCGTATGCCGACGATTTGGTGGCATACAGATCAGGTCCTAAAATCGACGTCATTAACATTGTTTTGCAGCGTGACTTCGATCAAATTAAGGTATATTGCGACGACTTATTCAGAACTCCACTGGCTGGGGTCTCTAGCGATACCAGAAAAAACTGGAAGAAATTCGCCATTATTGAACAAAATGGACAGCCATTGGCGGTGAGAAGCGTAGTTACTCGTAGATATCTAAGTATCTGGCTTGACCAGTATCTATATTTCGATAGACATATAGTTGCTTGTCTTGCTGGGGCCAAGAAGGCTTATGCTCTGACAAGGAGACTGTTTTACAGCAGTAAACTTGACTCCGGTGTGAAGATCATTTGCTACGTGGCCCATTGTGGTTTAATAACTACATATATGGAAAAAAATCGGGTTTTCGAGTGACAATGTCTTAGGACCTGTTTCCGGTTGTTCCGAACGCCTGAATCCAACTATATAAAATACTATCGCAACAAGGTCCTATAAGATGGGGCTCAGTTGAATAGGATTGACAATTTCCTCATTAAGGGGACTCGAAGGCACGTTGCAAGGGCGATGGCCAGCAACAATAGTCTGATCTTTGGGGCTTACTACCCCAATGAAATGTACATAGAGAGGACGCTCCGGTCTGGCTTTATCCCGCCGGAGGCATTTATCCATATTGATGCAAAATGGCTGGTACAGACGAGGGATGTTATTCCGGTCTTATACCATCGCTACCCCAGAGCGAGAGATAAGCGGCTCCTCCATGACGGAAACGTCGCCAATGCTCATGAGCTCCTCCGTTTTAGTACCGCAATATTGGAGAGGGATATATTCGACACGAAAAAGTAATTCGCCGTATTTTGGTGGCTTGTTTAGGGGGGAGGGGTCAACATGCCCTGCCAGCACGGTGTAATAATTGTCTTCTGTTGTAAGCAAATACTTTATTAGTCTTTCTTCTTTGACAGTTTATAAAGAACTGGTCACATAGATCTAAGCTTAGGTTACATGCTATGAGTGTTTGCTATGGTATGAGTGACAATACATGTTACATACAAGTATAATTATAATGCATTCTGTACTACATAGACAATTAATGTTACACGCTTTTTTTTTTTTTTTTTTTTTTTTTTTCAGCATTTGTAGCGGTGAGGTGGTTTGCTCACTCTCCCGCTTCTAGTTACATAAGTTTGGTTTTGTTCTAATGGATCAGCAGGATTAGCTGTATTAGCCTCTATAGGTATATTTACATTAATATTTTCATTGTTATCTACAGTTTCTTGTTTAATGTTTACATCTTCTTCATTTACATTATTATTTTGACTAAGAATTGGTCTGATGTTTTCATTAAATTTACTTATACATTTATTATCAACATTATCAATATTAGTTCTGATTTGGTCCTCAAATAAAAGTTCGCTTGCATTGAAATCATTGTTAAGTGTTTCAACAATAAACCTACGATTGCGTCTGAAATGATTTCCGTAATTATCTATAACTACATATGAACGGTCATTTACAATTCCACCAATTCTTCCATAATGCCATTCATTCGAATTTTTTTTAAATATAACTTGCTCATTCAAACTCAAAATTGGTAACACTTTTGCTGTTCTATCGTAATAATACTTTTGCTTTTCTTTTTTCAAATTTATGTTCTCTTTAATTGTTTCCCGATCAATTTTCTGAATTTTTAATTGTTTATTTGATATTGGAAGTTTAGTTTTTATTTCTCTACCGAAGAATAACAGTGTTGGGGAAAATTTCATTGACGCAATTGGTGTAACATTATATTCCAAAATTCTATACTGATAATCATGAACTTTGTTGTCTTCATAGCAACGTTTAAGTATGTTCTTTGCTATTGCTACCCCTTTTTCCGCCAATCCGTTACTTTGTGGGTAACGTGGGCTTGAATATTTAAATTTTATATTTGCATCATTTGCAAACATTTGAAATTCATAGGAACCAAATGGACTGTTATCACATCTAATTTCAGTCGGGTATCCTAAACGATCAAAAACTTTCTTTAGTATTTCAATAAGAACTCCAGAAGATTTCCTTGACGCTTTCTCAACTATCAAGTATCCAGAGTATGCATCAATTATTGATAAATAATCCTGACCCCCATATTCAAACAGATCGATTGCTATTCTATGAAATGGATACTCAGGATTTTCTTCCTGTTTAAGTGGCTCTTTTTGTAACTTTCTTTTAAATTTTTCACATACCTTACAATTCGCTACTAAATTCTTAATGTCCACACTCATACCTGGCCAGTAATAATTCATTCGAGCTCTCCCTAGTGTTTTTTCGATTCCCAAATGTGGCATATGTAAACATTTGCAAATAGTGTTTTGTAATTCTTTTGGAATTACCAACTTATCGTTTTTAAACAACAACCCCATTTCAAAGTGAAGTTCATCCTTGAATTTGAAAAATGTTTTGCCAATAACATCGAGTTTATTATACTTTGGCCATTTTGTTTCCACATATTTACAAATATTTACATATGAGCTATCCTTTGCAATGATCTCCAAATATTTTTTATAATTATCCTCTGATAAACAAGCCTGACGAGTAATACTGTGAATGACTGTAACTAATTCATTGTTTTCCTCAACTTCTCCAAGTTGTGCTCTTGATAAGCAATCCGCAACTAACATCTGTTTCCCTGGAGTGTAAACGATATCCAATTTTGGATATTTCAATAAAAACATAAACATTTTTTTGTAATCTCGTACTAACGTTATCGATATCACGTTTATATAATGATTCCAGTGGTTTGTGATCACTCTGGACTGTGAATTCTCTACCATACAGATAATAATGGAATTTTTGACACGCAAAGACAACAGCCAACAATTCTTTTTCCATTTGAGACCACCTCTGTTCACTCTTGCTCAATGTGCGTGAGGCGTAGGCCACAGGATGATTATCCTGCAAAAGAGTACAACCCAATCCATCGTTCGATGCATCAGTTTGTACAACTATGCTCTTATGAGGATCATAAAGTGATAAAATTGGTTCACTTGAAACCAGCCTTTTTAAATTAAGAAATTCACGTTCATGGCTATCATTCCATTCCCATTTACTAGTTTTACATGCTAATTTACGTAATTCTGTCGATTGTTTAGTTAAATTTGGTATAAATCGAGCTAAATATTTACAAAAACCCAGAAAACGCATTACTCCTTGTTTATCAGATGGTTTTATCATTTCCTCTACTGCTTTAATGCTTTTAAGCGTTGGTTCAATTTTCCCTTTTGATATACAGTTCCCCATAAAAGTTACCCTATTTTGTTTGTATTGAATTTTATCCGGATTAAATACGATATTATTTTCTAATGCTCTATCCATAACCCTTTTTAGTATTAAATCATGTTCGCTTTCATCTTTTCCAGCGATAGCCAAATCATCAAAATACACCATGACCCCAGGTATATCACCAAATATCTGTACCATGCGCTTTTGAAATATTTCAGGAGCACAGTTAATTCCAAATGGGACTCGATTAAATTTATACCTTCCAAATGGAGTCATAAAAGTAGTTAATTCTGAACTTTTCTCATCGAGTTCCATGTGCCAAAACCCGTTTGCTAAATCAATTACAGTAAATATAGTTTTATCTTTTAGTTGACTGCTAAAATCATCCAGTGTTGGAATGAGAAAATGTTCCCTTTTAATATTTTCATTTAACATTTTAGGATCTAAGCATATTCTTAAATCACCATTCGGTTTTTCCACTACTTGCAAATTGCTTACCCAATCGGTTGGATAATCAACATATTCGATTATTTTTTCCTCTTCCATTGATTTGATTTTGGTTTTAAGTCGGTCTAATAAAGCCAGTGGTACACGTTTCTTATAATGTAACGACGGTATAGCATTATCCTTTAGCTTGATTGAACACTTCACTGGAAATTTTCCCAGCCCACTGAAAGCTTGTTTATATTTCTCAATAAATTCATTTGTATTTTTGGGCAGCTTGTTTTCTAACTTCAAGGAATCAATTCGTCTTATTAATCCAAATTGGATACAAGTAGAAAGTCCAAGTAAAGGTTCGTATTTATCTTCGACAATAAGAAACCGCGCGTTTCTAACAAAATTATACCCAACACAAGTTAATTCAACTTCACCGAAAACTTTAATTTTATTTGAACTGTAATCTAGTACCATTAAATTATTTGTTTCATTTAGCTCTAAGTTTAATTTCATGTTTCTAAATATATTGATCGGAATACAATTAACATCACTTCCAGTGTCCAATTTGAATTTGACTGGGCAGTTGTTAATCCATAGTTCCTGAGTCCATTTGATATTATTTTGATTTGCACTTATTCTAAAAATATTAATTTCCTTACATTCTAGTTTAATAGAATTTACTGACTTAACAATACCTGACATATTTGCCCAGCTAACAGAATTAATGTCTTGCTTGTTGTCGTATCCCCTCCGAAATTCTGCTCTCCGATTTGATTGATTTTCATTGATGTATTGATTTCCCTCCTTGTATTGATTTCCATTGTTGTATTGATGTCCACCGTTGTATTGATTTCCACTGTTGTTTTCCATTGGTATTGGTTTCCTTTTTTGTTTGCAGAACTTTGCGAAATGCCCAATCTTCGAACATGATGAACACTTGATTCCGTTTGCTTTACATACACGAAGATGATTTGCATTGAATGATGCACCACAATTATAACATTTACGTGAGACAGCATTAACGCTTGTGTGCGTTCCAGCTCCCACGACCGCATGAACATCCACTGTTGAACGATTATCCAGCAATAACTTATTGGCATTAGCGGCCTCGTATATTTTGCATGTATCGATAACTTTTTTTAGTGGCTCATCTTTTCCGTCAAGTAGCTTCAATTGTAATGTTTTGTCATACACTCCCAAAATAATACGGTCTCGAAGCATCCGTTCTTCATACGATTTACCACAAGCACAGTCGAACTCGCAGTACTGCAATTGTTTGCGGAGCTCCGTTTCGAAATCGACAAACAACTGTTTTTCCCGTTGTGTGATTGTGTTGAACTTAAACGATTCCATTGCAATATTTTTTCTTGGAATACAATATTCATCAAAGGCTTTCATCACGATGTTCAATGTTCGTTGATTTTCACTTGAACCTCTTGCTGGCTCCTGTTCTCCACCTGCATTACCTTGTTGTTCATCGCCGTTTTGTTGTTGATTATTGTTTGTGCTACCAATTATGCTTTCCGTTGTCCCGTCATTCGGAAACAACATGTTGAAGATATCCATGCCTTTTGTTCCAACAAGCCATAAAAATGTAGCAATCTTTTGATCCTCCGACTCGCCAAGTTTGTTGTTGGCCATCATATATATTAAAAAGGAACGTTTCCAATCCGGCCACTCTTTTCCAAGATTTGCACAATCCAGTTCACATGGCAGCCGACTATTTGATGCCATCTTCACGTGTTTCTGTATTCTTAACACAATTATTATTATTTGTTGCCCAAAGACTTTTATTATTAACAATTATTATTAAAAATTTATATTTCGTATTCTTTCAAAAAAAAAAACAGAAATCCCACTTCTGACACCATGTAATAATTGTCTTCTGTTGTAAGCAAATACTTTATTAGTCTTTCTTCTTTGACAGTTTATAAAGAACTGGTCACATAGATCTAAGCTAAGGTTACATGCTATGAGTGTTTGCTATGGTATGAGTGACAATACATGTTACATACAAGTATAATTATAATGCATTCTGTACTACATAGACAATTAATGTTACACACGGTGCGTTACTCTAGGTAACATCAGTTTAGAAGTTAGATTAAGTTAGCTAGGGCGTTTTTGGGAGAGGCCGGGCTCTCCAACGTGTGGTGGAACTTCCGGGAGGTGATTGACGCTGTAAGGCTTCAGTCAGCTCACGGCGGCACGTGTGCACGTTGACGACTGCCAGGCGCTCGGAAAGCAATTGGAATTTTGACCACTTGTTGCGCAAGGCAACGAGTGCTCAGAATGATAAAAAATTAATTTAAAAGTAAAACAAAATTTTCGACCACTTTTTCTAGTATTTGTGGCCGTATGTCCTCAATAACACGATTGTTGTTGGTTTTATTTTTAGACTAGTGGCTTTATATATCTTACTTACTAATGCTCATAAGGTGGCGCTACAGTCCGGTGTGGACATGGGCCTCAACCAACTAGCGTCTCCAGTTGGTTAAGGTCCCCTTCCACTTGCGTGCTCCACCTGAGTCGCGGTCTTCGTCGTCAGCTACCTCAGTCGTTGGACCTTCTGGCTAAGTCGATGTCGCTGTAAGCCCGTATCGTTGTATCTCCTCCTCCACTCACCGTCTACGCAGACGGGACCAAAAATTACTCGAAGGATTTTCCTCTCAAAACAACCAAGAGTGACCTCATCCGCTTTTGATAGAGTCCATGCCTCTACAGCATAGAGAAGGACTGGCATTATTAGGTTCCTATAAAGGGGCACTTTAGTTGTTCGAGAGAGGGCTTTGCTACTCAATTCTTTCTTAGCCCAAAGAAACAGCGATTGGCAAGAGTTATTCTTCGTTTAATCTCAGCGCTGGTGTCATTGCGGGGCCTAGGCAAAGTCCTTAACCACCTCAAAGTTATATCTGTCTATAGTGACATTCTGTCCAAAACGTCGGTGTTGGGTGTCCTTTATTGATGATTTGTCTTGCCCTCATTGATCGCCAAACCCATCTTCGCCGCCTCCGTCTCAATACTCACGAACGCGCCAGTGACATCCCGCTGCGTTCTGACTTTATATATCGCCAAAGAAAATAACAAAGAAACGTCAAATCACAAGATCTTGGAGAGCAATTAACAGGTCCATTAAGCGAAATTATGCGTTCATCAAATGTTACCTTCAACAAGTTCAATGTTTCGTGAGCTGTATCGAACATAGCTGTAGCGCCATTCTGCTGGAACCACATCTCTACCACATTCATGCCATTCATTTAGGAAACGAAAAAGTCATTGATAGCGAATGTCGTTGGCCGTAACACGCTGATTAGCCTCATTTCTGAGCGCACCAAACTGTGCATTTTGCAGGATGTAACGGCGTTTCGAAAATTCCATTCGCTCCAAATGCAACAATTTTGCTTACTTCAGCGCTGATAAAATAGCGGAACCAATTCGACAATAGTCATTCGGCTTCAATTCTTGCGCAGTATTTCTTTTAAGCCTTCAAACCAAGATCTTCGGGTAAAATGTTCCATAAAGTGGACGGACAAGGATAAGTGTTGTGAATGACGTCGATTCGACAAATTTGGATCTCGTTTAACAGTCTCCTCTTCGGATGCATTATTCTCTTCAGTAGTCGTCCCCTTATGGGTCTCGCTGCCACTGCATCTCGCAGGAAAATGTTCTGCGAAAACGGTTAACAATACGGCGAATAGTAGAAATGCCATGAATATTCGGCTACTATTCGGTATTCGGCCTATTCGGCTACTTTTTAACTATTCGGTATTCGGCCGAATATTGCAACTCATTCGACCGAATACCGAATACCAAATCATGAAAAAAAAAGCATGAATATTATACACAAAATTTTTCATTTGAAGAAAAAATCATATTTAATATTTAAAATTGATTAGTGGTAAATTATGATGAATAAAAACAATTTTTTCTGCATTTGTTGATAGCAAACGATTGCGCTTTTCCTCATAAATTAGACCTGCTTCCGAAAATAGCCGCTCACTATATACACTGCTACCAGGAGATAATAAATAAATCTTAGCAAATTCTACTAGGCTTGGATACTGCTTTGGGTTTGCTGACCACCACTTGTAAGGGTCTGCCGTCCGATCTAGGCTAACCGTTTTCATATAAAAATCAATTTCATTTGCAATTGAACTTTTCTGTTCCACATCTTCATCTGCGTGCATATTTTCTGTTGCGACTTCCTCAAAACAGTTCCAGAAGCCGTCATATATATGTATCAATGATTTTATCATTTTCATTGAGATTTCTTTTCTTTCGAGACGGAGATAAATCATCATCGGTGCTATTCTCATCACAACTCTTTCTCAGAGCTTCTAAGAGAATTTTTTGTTTTACTCTTTGTATTTGAACTAATCCCAGAAAACTAGTTTTGAAACGCGGGTCAAAAAAAGTGCCAACCAGATATTTGTCATTCTCATTAAAGTTGAACCGCGCCTCAAGTTCAGCTTGTAGTGAAGATCTCATTCTCAATAAATTTGGTTAACGATTCTAAAGGATTTTGTCAATCGCAGTCAATTAAAAAAATGCGATTGACAAAAATACCAAATGAATCGTTCGTTCACAATAGCACACATTGAAAATAGTCAATTATCAATTGTCGATTGATCTTCGCAATAAGGCTGATTGTCTAACCAATCGACTGCGCAATGCTCTATTGTGAAAGGCTCGCAAAAAAATTAACATCTAAAAGTAAGCAACACTTTTGAGTTTTGATGATTAAACCTGAAAAATGTTGTGTCACAAGCTAAGAAAATGTATGCACATGTGTCCAGGTGAGTGGAAATTATTGAGTTGTAATTGTAAAAACTGTTGCCTACTTTTAAATGTCAATCATGTTAAATCGCCAGAATATTGTCAATATCGTTTGTGAAATGAAAAAATGTCGACCACAATCGACAATCGTCGTTCGATGATCGAAAAAAGTCGTTATCAAGCAATCGACAACCGCAATCGGGGCCTCAGTATGTTGAATTCCAGCGTGTGCTTACATCTTGCACTAATTGGTTGTCTGGCAAATTAAGTTCTTGACGGATGTATTTCAGCTTTTCTTGTGCTATACCAGAGTGGTTAAAATGGGTAACGATTCGCCTTGCAGCAGCTAACATAACTACTATTTCCGATTGAGACTTTAGCGATTCCTCGACAGCCCGTTGTACTAATTGATGAATGAAAGGTCTCGTACACCTTTAATCATATTGGCTCCACTGTCATGGACAAGAAAATGTATCTTGCTATGTGAAATATTCCATCTTTCTGCAATAGAATTGAGTTCTTTTGCGATATTGGTACCAGAATGGGAAGCAGCAAACGGCTTCATCGCTAAAACGGCATGTTCAAGAATAAAATCTGGAGATATCCAATGCGCAGTAAAATTTAAGAAACTCTGGTTGTTGTGCTGACATGTCGAGATGTCAGATGTCACGGATACTGCTATTGCTCGTGAAATACTAGCTTCAATTTTAAATAAAATTCTGTTATATATATCAGGAATAATTTTCTCGGTCATGTGAGTGCGACCAGGTATTTTTTATTGGGATAGTGCTTTTTCCATCAGCCTGTTAAAGCCGACTCGCTCAACCAGTGAAAATGGTTCGTTGTCTAAGGCAATCATTTCACCGATTAAATAATGATATTGTGTAGGTTTCGGATCATTTATATGCAGGTGGCAATGGTACGATGGTAGTGTATTCGCAAAGTGATTGGCAGGTTGTGTGTTCGAATCCCGATCAGAGCCATGCTTTGTAAAATTGAATACGCACAACAATTCAAAATCTCCCTTAAGCAATTAAGGCGTCACCTGTGGAGAAAAAAAACCCTATCGCACATAAAACTTCTTGCCTATCCTCCTATTCTTTCAGTAGTAAGCAGCACCCAAAAACAGGCAATGAATTATTTGCTGGGTGCAGCTTGCAGCAACGAAAATGCCCGCGCTGTGGCAATACTATAAGGGTACTGTATCAATTACAGAAAAATAAAAAATCCAATTAGCGCACGCTAATTATATAAAAAAAAAATCCCAAATCAATTGTCTTTCAGTTGTCTCCTTCAGAGTTGACTGTTTCTTATTTGAAGTACCTGGCACTGCCATTCAACCCTAAACAGGCAATGAATTATTTGCTGGGTGCAGCTTGCAGCAACGAAAATGCCCGCGCTGTGGCAATACTATAAGGGTACTGTATCAATTACAGAAAAATAAAAAATCCAATTAGCGCACGCTAATTATATAAAAAAAAATCCCAAATCAATTGTCTTTCAGTTGTCTCCTTCAGAGTTAACTGTTTCTTATTTGAAGTACCTGGCACTGCCTATCGAGGTATCCGTTCGGAAGAAATTTCGAAACGAAAGGCAAATCCAATCGGAACTCAGATTGCGATCGAGGTATCCGTTTCGGAACAAAGATAAATAAAGCATACAAACACATTTATTTGACAGGACAGCGAATCAGCTGCTTTAAATCCATGACAGTGTGAAATACTTTGTGATAAATCTAATACAGTTTCAAAGTGATCGCTAATGCGGCTCGAATTGACCACTAAAAATCCAAAATTATATTTTTTAATTTTATTCCGTTCAATTTTTACCACTTTTCCATTTTACTTAAAATAATCCGCATGATTTTTTGGTCGGAGAGTTTCGAAAGAAATTTGCTGTGTATCTGTCAAAAGTAAGTGACATAAACGCGGTACAACGCAATGCGACAAGGTGCGCTATATTTCATCGGAGAATTTTTCCGAAAGTTGTATCGGAACGGATACGGACCGGAGAAAATTCCGTTCCGAACGGATACCTCGATAGGGCCGATTATCTTGGAGTTGGTAGAAGTGAGAGTACCCGCGTTTTTGCTGCCACTAACTTGCCGATGGAGCTGCAGTTAACGTAGCGTACTGCTCTGCATGTTTCCTTTGAACGTGGTTTCTCAAAGAGATTGTAGCTGGAAACAATAACTAAACAGTGAAAAACTCACTTAAAAAAATGGAACTATCAAACTAGTGATTAGTTTAACTTGCATTTTTACTCCACTGACCCTAGATATGAAATTTGATCAAAATTCGTCCACCGGTTCAGGCTTTAGCTTCGTGCACAGACAGACAGACAAACAGATGGTAATGTCACCTGTTTGAGGGACATCAAACGACCATTTAACTTTGAAATAGTCAGGCAGGGTTGGTACCGATTCCGTTTCAATCCTGTTCTGTCCCGTAGAAAAACATCATGTAAGCATTTGTCCTAACGGTCAAGAAACGCGCCCGATTTCCGGTGGTTTCCCATTTTGGTTCTTGAACACAGAAGGCATCCACTCGCCGTCTTACCGTCTGACAAACATCCACGAGTTCCAGTTGTCATAAGAAGCTTCTCAAGTTTGCCCTTCGGAGTCGGCAGAAAATTGTAGGTCCCTTCCGGTGCCGTGAAATAAAGTAAATGCAATTAATGTCGATCGACTTTATTTCAATAAGAAATCGGAAGTAATGTCGAAATTCACCATTTTCTATTCTCGGTTAGGCAGAAAACTGTAGGTCCCTTCCACTTCGCACATGCAAATCGAGAAATTTTATGCTAGGTATTTATAGTTTTTTTTCAAATAGAAAATGGATAATAATTCTCTAATTAACAAATGAGTTTATACATTTTTAAGTCCTAGGCGAACAATATTATTGTTAACTATAATTGTCAAATATCAATCACAGACGATGAATCGTTCTGCATTTTGCAATAGATATCAAACCAATTTTATTGCACAATAACATTGATCATCGACAGCTTAATTTAATTTTTGTGGTAATTTTTTTATTTCTAATTATATTAAATTATATATGGACATATAAATAAAATTCAGTATATTTACTGATATTCTTCAGTATTTACTATTTCAAAATCACTTTCTTCCTCATCTGATATTGCTGTTCTATTAGTTGTTGCAAGACTCAGAGTCCCAGATATGCGATTATTGCTTGTCATACTCGCCCACGAAACTAACCCTGAAACAAGATTTGGCAAATAGCTATTCGGTATTATCATTGACTGTGCTTGGGGGTGATTGCAAGCAATTGAACCAGACATGTTTTCTTCAAATTTATCGAGTTGTGACCCATGCCCTATGTTCAAATATTCAGGAAACTTTAAACCTTTTAATAGGTTTTCTTCGTCAGAAGACGACGTTGATACGGACGAACCCTTTTTAAAATGACTCTTTTTGAATTCGATTGCGGAAAAGGTACTTGCACGCTGATTAACTTCGTCGGGTATACCAATACCCAATGCTTCATCTTCGTCGGTTGAGTTTTCATCTATTTCTGGTATGCAGTCCGGAATCAGCAATTCTGAAGGTATTTCCTCACTTTTTTCTTCGACATCTTCAGTAGCAAAGCTTGTATTTGACTGATCACTAGCACGATCCAAAACGCACATATTTGTTTCATTAACTTCAGGTAAAAAATCATCAATTTCATTCTCCTGTATTTCAGCTGACCAATTGAAATCTAAAAATAAAATATATAATACACGACTTACATACGTTCATGTAATACTTACTTGTTTGTTTCAACGTTAATATTTTGAAGTTATATTTTGTTGACAGCAAGACAGCTATAATCAAGCAGATAAGGGTCACATTAGAGCCTGAAAGGAAGTTACCTAGAATCGCCATTGATCCTAAGTAAGCCGATGCAACTGTACAGAAAAATGTGGGATTCGTTTCCCGCATACGTGTGATACGATCGAAAAATGCAATCACTTTTATTCGTAGTTCATCTGGTGGTATTATTTGAGCTCTGAATTCGGTTTTATGGAACCAAAAAATAAATATCACAAGAAATAAAAATCCGAGCGGCTTAATTTGTAACCTAAAATGTAAGTAAATAATTAATTAGTATGTGTTGCAGTGGTTAATTTGTATGTGAATGTGAAACAGTTGAAATAAAAAAATAAACATAGTGAAAGCCTCAGTCCGCTTGAGCAAACCTGTTAACTCTCCAATCGACCACAATGTGGGTGTGGCAAAAATCTAATTATGGATGCATTTTTAAGAAGGATATGGTCTACATATTTTGCTTTCTACGTTTTTTACAGGATTTAAAAGTGGACTTAGCAGAAATCTACAGCCCGCTTACATTTTAGATTAATAAATTGAATTGAATTGAATTGAATTGAACTTAACAGAAAACATTGCATGAAGGAATTGTTCAAAACGACTTTATCTACATTATTTTTTTTATAATTTACACGCACTAAAGGGATTTTTTTAGTACCCTTATCATGTATTAGCTACACAGCGCGGGCGTTAAGGTACGATTACAATGGCGAAGAAAATGACATAAATTTTATGTCATTAAAATGGCGGAAAAAAATGGCTGAGTGGTCGTTCTTTAATGACGCCTAGGACAAATGACTACACTTTTTGGCTGTTGCGTCATTTAAATGACAGCCTCCGAAAAATGACAAGGCACGAAATTCATGCCGTGTCATTTTTCTACGCAAATGACAAATGACACAGCATTTAATATGATATCTGTGCTTTCATTTGGTGTTTGTACCATGTGACTGACTGCTATTTCCGTACAAATTACTATGGGTGAAATGGAATGCGACCCGTTGCCGTCAAGTGCCGACAATATGGACTATTCTGTTAACTATCGTGTGAGTTTGAATACCCAAAGTACAACAAAGTCGAGCAAATTAGACAAAACGCAGAAAACAGGAGTAAATAGGGATTGGAAAATTGGCTATTCGTTGAGCGACGAAGAAGAATCGCGTTTGATTGTGGCGGTGCAAAAGCAACGGGCGCTTTGGGATAGCTCAGTTCCAGAATACAAACTTCAACATGTCAAAACCGATTCTTGGGCAATTGTTGTACTAGAGCTGGCAATCGACGCAGTTGATTTAACCGAAGCCAAAAAGAAGTGGAATAGCATGCGCAGTCAAGGTGCAATCGATGCAGGTGATGTAAAATATCCACATTTACAATACTTTATTCGTGGTGATTAAAAAATTATGGAGCGACGTGCACCACTTTCTTTGTTTTTGCGGCATCCAGCTTGATTGGCTATCGAAGGACACGAAAACGCGCTGACTGCTTTTAAGTCTTTTGACTGATTTAAAGTCGTTCGACCGCTTTAAGTCTTCTATAATATGGGATTCTTGCAAGTCCCTATTTTATATATTTATGTATATGGTATATATGTTATTTTACTAAGAGGTCCTTACAACAAAAAAATGGTCCTTTAATCCTGGAAAAAGGATATTTTCCAAAATGTTATTAGAAACCACACGGTATAAATGTGTTAAACGTTATTTTACAGAGGTCCTTGCAACAGCAAAAAAGATCTTCAAACCTGGAAAAAGGATATTTTTCCAAAATGTTATTAGAAACCACACGGTATAATTGTGTTGAACGTTATTACCGGTCGTGCTTCCGCTGAAACGCTCTCTCGCATATTTATGTTCTGTTTTTCGATGTGTGGCTTCACCAACCTCAACAAATAATCGAATTGATTTGCTGACATACGAAGGACATTGCAATATAGTTTAGGTTCTTCTTCGCGCAATTCGAGCAGTAATCCAGCATAAAATCCACTCTTCTCGCGACGGCCAACCACCGCGTTTGCCAAATCTCCGCTTTCGTCGCGTTGGCTCGTAATCAAGGTCGTCTTCACTGCTTTCCAGCACACCCGCTGCCAAATACGCCGTCTCCGCAATTTCCACAATCATCGCAAAAGTTCTTTTTGACATCTTTTATTTAGATGAGAGAAAAACACTAAATGACATAAGCTATAATTTTCTCATTGGTCATCTCATTACGAAATCGAAATAATAGGAAAGGTGTTATTTGTCATTTTGATGAGGCAAGTCATTTCGTGTGATCGACATTTTTTCTCAAATGACCAATGACGAATCGTAGCTTGAATGTTTAAATTTAAATGACTCGAAAAAATTACCGTGTTATCGTACCTTTAGGGAAATTAGGATTAGAAGAAAAGGAGAGTTGCCGACGCACGTTGGTTTTAAATGTTTGTAGGTTATAATGTCAAGGAAAAACAGAACGTGGAAGAGTATTCCACATTCGTGTTGTACGGGAGAGGAGATTCTTTGTACTTCACTGTACGTCCGAATACAGGCTTGAGGGTGAACTGATGAGCATTCATTGCATGGCGGGTATTGCGGTTGAAATGTTCAAGGGGTGGAATGCAACTGGCTATATCGTTAGAGTACTTATGGTGGAAATAACGATAAAATAACGAAAGACAGGAGACATTACGACGATGACTAAGAGAGTCAATCCTGTCAAGTAGCTGCAAATAAATTATTGGTGCACCTGACCAGATATGAGCGTTGTACTCGAGTTTCGGGCGAATAAACGCCTTATAAATTGTAGACAGATCAGAAATGATAAAATATTTCTTACATCGCTTAAGGAAGCCTAGACATTTCGCAGCGTTCTTGGCGACATCGAATATGTAGTCATTCCAATTAATTTTGTCATTAACACACATACCGAGAATGGAGTCTTTCGGTTTCAGCGATGCAAGTACCATTCATGTATAATGGCTGTGTGTGAGGGTTTTGCTTTAATGACAGGAGACAGCATTGTGTTTTGGAAGCATTAAATTCCACTCTATTGGTTGTACCCCACTGAATTATATCTTCTTCCGAAAAAACACTTGGTCAAGACGATTCAAAGCAGCGTTTTCGGTATTGCAGATCATGAAAGGATGTAGTATCTCAGGCGTACTCTCCTAGATTTAGTAGCTCGATTAAGTAAAGGGAGTATTTCGTGGGCTCTGTGATTAGTATGTTGAAATACTAATCGATGGGTCTTCGGTTCAAATCCCGCCGGGCCAAGCAACACCTTAAGTTTTTTTCAATTGCCCAACCTCTTGCGAACATGAGTATTATTGTCCAAAATTTGCCGTTCGTATTTGGTTTAAAATTGTAGGTCCCTTTCACTTAGCACAAGCAAGTGATGGGAGAAGTTAGGTTCTAGGCCCTGTATGGGCCGTTAATTTTATATATATATATAAATCAATGTACATATGTACCTGGTGTATGTTTGCGTCTATGCTATGGACTCCGAAATTACTGAACCGATTGAGCTCAAGTTTTAAGGCAATCTTTGTTATTGGCCCTAGTGTTCCTCGGTTGAACCACAACTACCATTACTTTTTCTTTTTTTGTCTACCTATGTAAACTGAGCTCAAAACTTTAAGGCAATCTTCGTTATTGGTGTTCTGTTTCTGTTAAGCTTGGTCAAAATCAGTGCACCAGTTTACCCACAACTGCATTTTGTTGTTATATAAAGATTAATGTTTGTGTGTTCGTTTTGTATGCGTTCACGGATCGATCGTGTTGTTGGTACTTGCGAGAAAGTTTCTGACATAGTAGTATTAGGAGCCAAGCCACTTGGAGAAAATGGTGAAATCATTTTAACCCGTGAAGCCGGCATTGTTTGATTCGAAAAACTTAGCTGACATAGTCGCCTGCCAGACAACTATCACCTGTCTCTAGCCGGTAGGCCCAGCAACACATGTCGGGTACCAACTGGAATATTTGAAATGCAGTTGTTTGTTTATAAAACAGTCCTTTTTCAATTAAAAATGCAAAAAAGAATTCCTGAAATTGTCGGTTATTATATCGAGTTGGTCATAGGGAAATTAAAATTTATTCATCTTCTTCTGTTCGTTTCAGAGTTTATTCTCGAATATTTAAATAAAAAATAAATCTAGACAAGTAAAAGTTAACTTACCACGTTATTCCGATTAGTCCCACAACACCTGCCATCCCACAATTAACAAGCAAACGCTTTGTTGTCGGAGTTATCAGCGTCTTCAGCATTTTAGCTCAGTTATTATTTATGTATGGACATATATTTCAATACATTTATGTAGTTAAGAATATTCATAGTGTTTCTACGAAAATATGAGTCTTTTTCTTTGGTATTAAAGTAATAAATTACGAGTATAGTGGCATCTTTCAGTATAATGAAAATTCATAATTGAATGATTTCAATATAAACGCACCAATATGTATATAGTTCTTCTTCTTCCTTGAACGCAACAATATAGTTATTTATTAATATTCATGAAATATTTATATTAGTTCGTAACCATTACTCGATTGGATATTATGTTACAATAAAAAAGATGACACATAAATGTCTGCATACATATAAAGTGAGTTAGAAATTACAACATTCACAAGTTGAAGTTACTGCGTCTTAAGAAAGTTACTTAATTAATGTAAAGTGTTACAGGCTCGCCGTATTTTCAATGTCATCTGTCTCCGATAATTGCCCCTCCGACTAATTTTATACTTGGAACTTTTGTTTGTCAACTTATTTTTATTAATTTTTTTAATGAAATTGAATGTGCAAGACTCAATTTTTATACCATATGAGTGACAGACTGACAGCTGAACATCAACTGGTGCAAAATGGCTCCAATGGCCACATTCAGTGAGCCATGCCAGTGTCTAATGGTATGTAGGCACATGTGTGTGCACAGATAATTTTCCACAGTAAAACAATTAGTTTATTTAATATATGCACATTTAATTATTGAATATTACAAACACTATAAAAATAATGAAGTGACTAACTCGAAGAACAAACACGAATTGCCTTCATTTTCTTTTCTCTCTACCGTCCATTTTGTTTTGAATTTCTCGTTGTTGTTCGTTGCGACATCTATGATTAGTGTGTGGCTCCACGGAATGCTTCCTCGCGTAACCACAGTATTTCGAGGTCGCCACATGACTCCCCCTCCAGTGACGAAGTTACGATGAACTATCAAATGTTACTTTTTGTTTCACAGCTGTTTTATTTTTATCCAATTGATTTTTGTTTTTCAGATTCTTCAGTGAAGTTGGATTTTTGTTGACATCTGGATGAACGTCTGGGATAAAATCGACATAGATGTGAGCTGG
Source organism: Portevinia maculata (assembly GCA_949715645.1). Classification (NCBI taxonomy): domain Eukaryota; kingdom Metazoa; phylum Arthropoda; class Insecta; order Diptera; family Syrphidae; genus Portevinia; species Portevinia maculata. Next base: position 7,687,119 of record OX454526.1, on the reverse strand, counting down.
TTTCAAACGGTCTACCGAAACATTTAATTTTCTGCCATCTGCATTAATTGTGAAGAGTCGATTACTGATTCGGTGGATTATTGGATGTGGACCTGTGTATGGTTGTTGCAGTGGTTTCTTCACAGCATCGCAGCGTAGGAACACGTGTGTACATTTGTTTAAATCTGGTGAAACAAACAGTTTTTCTTTCGCATGGTTTGCAGTTGCTGTAGGACGGAATTTGCGCATCGCTTCTCGGTGTTTCTCAACGAAAATCTGTGGATCTGGAACAAAGTTATTATTCGTAAAGAACTCACCAGGAACTCTGAGATATGTTCCATAAAGCATCTCTGCTGCGGAGGCCTTGATGTCCTCTTTGTATGCAGTTCGCAATCCCAACAACACTGTCGGAAGAGCATCAGTCCAGTTCGTTTTTTCATGGCACATCAGGGCGGCTTTCAGTGAACGATGCCAACGTTCAACAAGTCCATTTGAGGCTGGGTGGTAGGGTGATGTTCGTATCCTCACCGTTCCAATCATGTTGATCAGTGCGTTGAACAGTGCAGACTCAAATTGAGTTCCCTGGTCGGTGGTTAATGTTGTTGGCGAACCGAAACGAGCAACCCAGTGCGTATAAAACGCCGTGGCCACTGTGTCCGCATACATGTCCTGTAGAGGTACTGCTACCACCCATCTACTGAAGCGATCGATCATAGTTAGGCAATACCTATTGCCTTTGCAGAGTGGCAGCACAATGAGGTCTATGTGGACATGCTGGAAACGGTGCTCTGGAACTGCAATTGAATCCGGGATAAGCCTCGTATGTCGATGAACTTTGGATCGTTGGCATTGGATGCAAGTGCGTGACCACTCCAATGCGTCTTTCCTGATGTTTGGCCAAACGTACTTCTCTCTGAGTTGTCGACTGGTTGTTCTTCCGCTTGGATGAGAAAGACCATGGATGGATTCAAAGGCCTTCCGTCGCAGGGAAGCTGGTAGATATGGTCGAATCATATTGTCGGAAACATCGCAGTAAATTTTAATTTCAGGTTCCAAAGTGAGTTTCTTTAACTTGAGCGATGAATTTTGTTGCTTCAGGATTGATTGAAGTTCCACATCGAGTAGCTGAGATAAATGAAGTTCTCTCAGATCAAATTGGATTGGCATGGTTATCGAATTGAGTCGCGATAATGCATCTGCTACTGAGTTGTCGTCGCCGGGTAGGGAAACAATGTCCGTAGTATACTGCGATATGTAGTCTAATTGCCTTAGACGACGTTGCGGGGCCTTGTCCGAATTCTGCTGGAACGCATATATGAGCGGCTTGTGATCCGTTTGCACGACAAAGTGTCGACCGTCCAAGATGTGTTGGAAGAATCGGATAGCTAGGTATATTGCCAGCAACTCGCGATCATATGTGCTGTAGCGACTTTGTGCAGGTGACAGTTTGCATGAAAACAGTCCGATCGGTTGATATTGGTTATTTTGTTTTTGTTCCAATTTGGCACCAACTGCGATATCAGAAGCATCCGTTGTTAGGACAAGTGTAGACTTCGGATCGATGTGGTTGAGTAGTGTAGCATGCTTGATACTGTCCTTGCATGCATCGAAAGCTTCTTCCGCCAAAGGAGTCCAGGGAACGGGTCGTTTGTCGTTTTTCTTGGAGTCCCTGATGAGTCCATTCAACGGTGCTTGAATATGGGCACAATTAGGGATGTATCGTCGGTAGTAGTTAACGACTCCAAGAAAACGACGTAGTTCCATGATGTTGGATGGCTTTGGATAGTTCGATATGGCCTCAACTCTGGCTTCAGGTGGTCTGCATCCGGCTTGGTTGATTGTATGTCCAAGGTACGTAACCTCAGACTTCCCAAAAATGCACTTCCTGATGTTGATGATAAGTCTATGTTCGTGGAGACGTTGTGTTGTGCCACACACACGGTTACGCCACCTGCTGTGCCACATACGGTTATGCCACCCAAGCCGAATAACCCAGTTAAACACATCGTACCACATAACACTGACCCACTCAAGTGCCGACCCACTTAAGTGCCCCGATTGAACATGTGCATAAACATTGCAATCATAAACAATCACCAAACAAAAGGTCAGAAGGTATCCGATGGCAAGTATCGAACATGTGCAAACACATGAATACTGCAATCACCAAAACAAAAAGGTCAGAAGGTATCCGATATCAAGTGTTACGAATTCTTGCGACCACTTGTATAAACAAACCAGTGCAAGAATACGTAACACACGGATACAATTAACTCGCTGACCTCTAAAGCGCACAAAGAGGAAATGAAAACCCTAGGCATGGAGGAAGCATTGGCAACGATGAGGAAGAGAGTCGATGAATTACCAAATAGAAGGCAAGTCGCCTCAACTAAAAGACAAACAAGTGTTATTATTCTTTTTACTCGTTTCTTTTCGCGTCGTGCTTTACAACAAATGGTGGCAGCGGTGGGATAATTAAGGGTAAAGCATCTACCTTAATTCCCAAAAAAAAAAAAAAGTAAAAGTCGAAGTCGCGCAAAATAAACGAGTTAAGTTAAGTACGCGTAACGTAAATAGACACTAAAACGGGTTAAGTGAAAATTTTTTTTTATAAATAACCAACAACAACAAGTCGACCCAGTCCCATAGGAAGAAAAAAAAAACCAAGCCGATCCAGTCCCATAGGAAGAAGGAAAAAAAAAACCAAATCCAATCCCGAAGAAGAAGAAGAACAACAAATGGTCCAGCAGCAACAACGGAGGATGAAACAACTGTAAGCAATAATATTAAATTAGTACTAGTGCGTAACGTAGTATACAAATTTTGTTGTTTTTGTTTTTCCTTTGTTATTTTTTTTTATTCTAAATTTTTTTTCTTTTGTAATTTTCCTCGTGTGTCATATCCCCCTCCTTTGAAAAGGAAAATAATAAAAAAAAAAAAGAATTAATTTTGTTTCCCGGTTCGAAAACGGTTAATGTCGAACTTTAATCTGAACATTTCGCTCAGAAACAGAAAAGTTTGCAGGGTGTCTGAAAGTGAAGTGTCTCCCCTCCAATCCACTGAATCAATGCCTATCGGACATTCTCCACCACGTAGTGAACCAAAAAAGGAAATATATAAAAGTTTAATAAATCCAGGCTCTGCCTCTGGTTCTTCCCCGTTTATAAACCACACATTACACGAATCTTTAGAAAGAATGTCGTTCAATTCTTCGCAAGCCATAAAACTCGTACCCGAGTTTGATGGTTCTGTCAACACGTTGGATAGATTTATCCAATTGATTGACCTCCAATCAAAAAAGGTAACCTCTGAGTCCGATAAAGAGGAACTCTTAGACATTGTAAAGTCCAAATTAACAGGCCGTGCATATAACGTTATAGTAAAATATAACGATTACAATGAATGGTCAGAGTTAAAGGACGCACTTATCAAAAGTTTTAGAAAAACACGATCTCTACAAGTAATTCAAACAGAAATCTTTCAGTTTAGACAAGGCTATACAGAAACAATTGCTTCCTACACGGAAAGAGCTAACTCCCTTTTTGATGAGCTAAACAACGCAAATGCGAATAGCTCCGACGAATCAGCAAATAAAGCCATCCGAGCTTTAAATAGCAGTATGATTCTAAGTAGCTTCTGTAATGGGCTAATACCACAAATAAAACTGTTGGTAAAAAGCGCTAGGTGTACTGAACTGGATGAAGCCGTCGACATAGCAATGGAAGAAGAGAAACTCCTCACTTCCACTCCTAGACAACAGTCAAACTACCAAAATAGGTACTGTAGGAATTGTAAAACCAAGACACACAACACGAATGAGTGTCGGTTCCTAAGAAACCCAAACGGTTATAATAGCGATCACAGAACTCAAAGACCAACTCCCAATACTGGACAACAACCTGCAAGAATAAATACAGTTCAAAATCCCGTATCATGCAGATACTGCAAAAACCCTGGACATACGATAGATCAGTGCAGGAAAAGATTATTTAATAACAACCGAAATAATCCCCAACCATCTGCCTCAACTTCGGGAAACGACTCCAGACCTGGCCCGTCCAACACCCGGAGTCAGGGCAGACGCATGCAATAAGGTGTATAAGAAAACATAATTTAGATTCAGCTAGTTCAAACGAAATTCCACAAGTAAATCAAACACAAACCCTTTTTAACAAAAGTCTAGCAGATAGCTCTAGACAAACTCAATCGAACAATTCTCTATGCCAAAGTAATGCCACACCAAACTCTAAGAGGAATCAAACAAATTTACCACATCAAGAGGAGTCCCAACAAAATGAGAAATCGCGTTCACCGTATCACATTTCTAAATCTACTAATTCAAAACGCGATTTCCCTAAAGAGAAAACCTCTTATCACAAAAGCAATCCACTGTATCAAATTCCTCAAAATGAGAAATCGCATTCAAGGCATCAAACTTCTAATTCTACTAAATCAACATGCGATCCTCATAAAAAGAAATCGCATTCACTGTATCAAATCCCTCAAAACGAGAAATCGCAGTCACTGTATCAAACTTCTAATTCTACTAAATCAACATGCGATCCTCATAAAAAGAAATCGCATTCACTGTATCAAATCCCTCAAAACGAGAAATCGCAGTCACTGTATCAAACTTCTAATTCTACTAAATCAACATGCGATCCTCATAAAAAGAAATCGCATTCACTGTATCAAATCCCTCAAAACGAGAAATCGCAGTCACTGTATCAAACTTCTAATTCTACTAAATCAACATGCGATCCTCATAAAAAGAAATCGCATTCACTGTATCAAATCCCTCAAAACGAGAAATCGCAGTCACTGTATCAAACTTCTAGCTCTACTAAATCAACATGCGATCCTCATAAAAAGAAATCGCATTCACTGTATCAAATCCCTCAAAACGAGAAATCGCAGTCACTGTATCAAACTTCTAGTTCTACTAAATCAACATGCGATCCTTACAAAACTAAAACTCAAGAATACAACAGCCCCTCATTGTGTCAAGCTTCTAAAACTTCTAGTTCAAAATCCGTACCCGAATTCCCAAAGCGCGACAACCTATCTCTAACACAGACCCAAAATCAAGTAACAAACAAAAACATGCTCTTAAACCAAATACATACAAAAAATCGATCATTTTTCCAAATCCAAAACCTTCACCAATTCCTGGAGAAAAGCCTAAGCACAGAACCATTAAACGTACCTATCAAGTGCCGAAATCAAGTAGCTAACATCGCATCCGTAGACAGAGCATCCACTTTCAGGAGTGAAATCAAAATCAGGTCTAAGAATACGAATACAAAGCACAGCGTCATGCTTTTAGACACTGGAGCAAGCGTCAGTCTGATCAAACTGAGATCACTAAATAAAAATGTCATATTGAATAAAGACGATATTACGGAACTTAAGGGAATAGACAACAGACCAACCACCACGCTAGGTACAACATCCTTATATATAGAAATCACTCAGGGACCGAGCCTTAAGCACATCTTTCATGTAGTACCAGATGATTTTCCAATCACACAAGATGGAATAATAGGTGAAGATTTCCTCAAACAATTTAACGCCATAGTCGACTACAAAAATAATATTTTCAAATATCACTTCAAAGACAGACAATATTCAGTAGATTTTAACAATGAAAGGAAAACACTCATTATTCCAGCGAGGTCTGAAAAATTAATAAAGTATGGCCCACTGACACATGAAACAGAAAAAATATACTTCTCTCAAGAAGTTGCTCCAAAGGTGTATACGTCAGCTGCAGTTACTACCCCAAAGAATGGTTACGTATATATATCCATCCTAAACACTAATGAAGAGGAAGTCAAAATAGAAAGACTAGACCTCAAGTGTGTCGACTCGAATCATTTCCACATCCACAACCTAAGGTCCACTAAATTCGATAACATAATAGAGAACAGGCTAGAAAAACTAGAAGCAGAACTGAAATTAGATCACTTAAACCAAGAAGAAAGAAACTCGATAGAAGAAATTTGCAGACGTTTCAACCATTTATTTTTTATAGAAGGTGACCAATTATCCTCTACATCAGGTATCACCCACTCTATTAAAACTAATCCAAGCGTACCTCCCGTCAATGTTCGTCCATATCGATTACCCGAAATCCATAAACAAGAAATCAAAAGACAAGTAGACAAAATGTTACACGACAATATAATTAGACCCAGCTCCAGCCCATGGAATGCGCCACTCCTGGTCGTACCAAAGAAAGGAGATCAGAAATGGAGAGTTGTGATAGACTACCGGAAACTGAACGAAGCTACGATTCCCGACGCATATCCAATTCCCAACATAGAAGAGATACTCGGACAACTTGGAGATTCTAAATACTTCACAACTTTGGATTTAGCAAATGGTTTTCACCAAATAGAAGTATCGGAAGAGGACAAGGAAAAGACCGCGTTTAGCACAGCAATTGGTCATTACGAGTTTAACCGAATGCCATTTGGTTTACGAAATGCTCCGCCAACATTCCAGAGACTTATGAATGTCGTTCTTTCAGGATTGCAAGGTATAATGTGCCTAGTTTACCTAGACGACATAGTGATCTACGGAAAAAACTTGAAAGACCATAACGAGAAGTTAAACGAAATTTTTAACGCACTCGAAGCATATAATCTAAAAATACAACTGTCAAAATGTAAATTCCTCCAAAAGGAAGTCATGTATCTAGGGCACGTCATCACGTCGGATGGTGTCAGACCAGACCCGGAAAAGATCGCAGCTATAAACAAAATCGAATCTCCACAAAATCAGAAACAAATAAAATCATTTTTAGGTCTAGCAGGATATTACCGTAAATTCATAAGAAACTTTTCCAAAATAGCTAACCCACTGAACAAACTTCTTCGCAAAGACGTACCATTCAAATGGGACGCATTTTGCGATGAATCTTTCAGAAAATTAAAAGAAGCAATAACCAGACCACCCATATTGACTTATCCAAACTTTAATAAAACATTTCACGTTACAACCGACGCCAGTAACGAAGCCATTGGCGCCGTTCTCTCTCAAATGGATCAAGATAACAACGACTTACCTATAGCCTTTGCGAGTAGGATATTGAACTCAGCAGAAAAGAATTACTCTACCATCGAAAAGGAAGCTCTTGCAGTAGTTTGGGCAGTTACGCATTTCCGACCATACGTATTTGGACGTAAGTTTGAAGTAATCACTGACCATAAACCGCTTGTGTGGATATTCAACCTAAAGGATCCCTCTTCAAGAATAATGCGCTGGCGCATTAAATTGGAAGAGTACGATTTTAGGGTAACCCACAAAGCTGGGAGCCTGAACACCAATGCAGACGCACTTTCGCGTTTAAATACCGCCGAAATAAAAATAGTGACCAGAAGCCAAAGGAAAACAACACCGGATGTACAGGTAAATTTGTCCAGAAATATCATCGATATCACAGACCCAGAGAGCGTCAAACAGATACTTTACGAAAATCACGACACTCCTCTCGGAGGCCACCTAGGAGTAAAACGAACATTAAAACGTATTAAAGAGAACTACATGTGGAAGAATATGCACAAGGATGTAGAAATGTACATTAAATCTTGCGAGTCATGTCAAAAGAATAAATTATATACACGGAACAAAATACCAATGGTTATTACTACAACGGCAAAAATACCATTTGAAAGAATCGCACTCGATATTGTGGGACCACTTCCGATAACAATGAACCACAATAAATACATTCTTACTTTTCAGGACGACCTCACCAAATTTGTCCAAGCAGTCGCAATACCAAACCAAGAAGCTGAAACGGTAGCCGAGGCGCTAGTTAAGCAGATCGTTTGCACGTTTGGAATTCCACAAACCATCCTCACAGACCAAGGAGCAAATTTCACCAGCGAATTATTCAAAAATGTTTGTAGACTCTTAAAAATTCAAAAGATCAAAACAAGCCCATACCATCCACAGTCCAACGGAGCGCTTGAGCGATCTCACAGATCGTTAGGCGACTATTTGAGAAACTACGCGAGTAACGATCAAACAAACTGGGATAAGTATATTAACTATGCCGTATTCTGTTACAACACGACAGAACACGCAAGCACCCACTACAGCCCTTATGAAGCCATTTTTGGATTCAAACCACCAATCCCTTCCATTCTAACCAGGCAGGTGCAACCTACATACAATTACGATGACTACATTACCGAAATTAAAACAAAATTACAAACAGGCTACGAAATCATACGAAAAAACCAAACAAACGCCAAAGTAAAGTCAAAACAATACTACGATCAGAAATCAAAACAGGTCAAATATAATGTCGGTGACAAAGTGTGGATTGAAGCAAAAAACCGATCAAATAAAAAACTCACCCCAATCTATGAAGGACCATATGAAATAGTCGAAATCATGTCCCCTGAAAATTCCAAGATAAAAATAGGCAGAAAGGAGAAGGTAATACACAATAACCTAATAAAGCCCTATACACAAAGAACACACTATGCACACAATACAAAAGACACATAAAAGCACAAATCCTAACAAAACAAGTTCAATTACTCGACATTCTACAAGCAAGTAAAATAGGCAAACTAGACAGCCGATTCTTAAACTCAGACACATTTATGTCAACCCTTCAGCAAATCCAACTAGAACTTCCACAAAACGTAAGGTTTCCACTAAAAATCTCCCGAATGAATCTGCCCATGATAAATGCAATTACTACAACAACCCCAATATACGTTAATAACAACCTTATGATTCAAGTTAGCATACCACTGGTAAATGAAGAATTCCATTTAGTAAAAATCACACCACTTCCCACTAGGTACAAAGAAAGCGCATACCACTATGTTTCAGTTGATAGCGAATTCATTGCCATTAACGAGAACTATAGGCGATACATATTCCTAAACAACGCGGATTTAGAAAAATGTACAAAAATTGAGTCAGACCATTTTGTTTGCCAACAAAATTTCGTTATACATAATCACAACATTAATAACTGTATAATACAGCTCATCTCTGGTAATCCAACCCCCGAATCCTGCGATACTAGAATATTTGTATTAAAACACGAAATCTGGTTCAACTTAAGGAACAAAAATTCTTGGATTTATGTCATGCCCGAGCCAACGAACGTACGAATCCTGTGCGGTAACGCACCCCAGACAATCGAACTCCACGATAGTGGAATCCTCAAAATAAGTCCATATTGTAAAGCAGTGACAAATGAAGTATACCTACAAGCTTCAAACGATATCTACAACAAAATCCCAATCGCATACTATCTGCAAGAAACACTCCTAACCGAAACCGTGGAAATACCTAGCAACCTATCCCAAATTTCACCTCACATGATACACGTAGAAAAACTAGATTTAGATAAATATAGTATTAGCATCAAAAACTTAGCAAATACAAACAAAACCTTTTTCTCTCCAATACACGAAAACATGTACAATCCTTTTATAATTATCATTTTAATTTGTATAATAGCAATATTAGCATTTGTCATAAAGAAATACTTTAAGACAACAATGTCTATAAACAAGACAGTACAAAGCAACATTAGAGAACAAGAAAATCCTAATGAACAACTATAAAAAAAAAAAAAACTTATGTAAACATTATTATGTAAACATTATTTAAACAACCTGAAGTGTATAGAAACGAAAATTAATTGTGTTATTTTAACTTTAATGTGTAATCTTAACTTTTATTAAGAATTAATGAATCGTAACCAACAAATAATAAAACAATGTAAAATTCCGTAATAATACCAATTTATAATAATGTCCATATACATAAGAATGTCAATGTAAAATTCCGTAACAATTTATAATAATGTCTATATACATAAGAATAATGTCAATGTAAAATTCCGTAACAATTTATAATAATGTCTATATACATAAGAATGTCAATATAAAATTACAAAATAAACACGTAAGTGAATCGTTCAAAACCTCGCCGTTGACAATGCAACCTACCATATGCCGAAAGACTTCAATCCTAACGTCATGCGCCTTTCGTATTTTAAGGGGGGAGGACTGTTGTGCCACACACACGGTTACGCCACCTGCTGTGCCACATACGGTTATGCCACCCAAGCCGAATAACCCAGTTAAACACATCGTACCACATAACACTGACCCACTCAAGTGCCGACCCACTTAAGTGCCCCGATTGAACATGTGCATAAACATTGCAATCATAAACAATCACCAAACAAAAGGTCAGAAGGTATCCGATGGCAAGTATCGAACATGTGCAAACACATGAATACTGCAATCACCAAAACAAAAAGGTCAGAAGGTATCCGATATCAAGTGTTACGAATTCTTGCGACCACTTGTATAAACAAACCAGTGCAAGAATACGTAACACACGGATACAATTAACTCGCTGACCTCTAAAGCGCACAAAGAGGAAATGAAAACCCTAGGCATGGAGGAAGCATTGGCAACGATGAGGAAGAGAGTCGATGAATTACCAAATAGAAGGCAAGTCGCCTCAACTAAAAGACAAACAAGTGTTATTATTCTTTTTACTCGTTTCTTTTCGCGTCGTGCTTTACAACAGTTGTAGAACTATACGGACGTGTTGGCGATGTTCTTCCTCTGAGTCGGAGGCAATGAGGATGTCGTCAACGTAGCAAAAAACGAAATCTAGTCCACGTAGGACCATATCCATGTGCCATTGGAAAGTCTGAGTTGCGTTTTTGAGTCCGAATGGCATGACTACAAACTCAAACAAACCAAAAGGCGTGGTCACCGCAGTTTTTTGGATGTCGTCAGGTGTCATCGGGATCTGGTAGTATGCCTTGTCTAGATCCAGTATCGAAAAGCAGTTTTTGTTGTTCAACTGTTCAGTAAAGTCCATGATGTGAGGAATGGGGTAGCTATCTGGTTGTGTTATGGAATTCAGACGACGGTAGTCACCGCAGCATCTCCAACCGCCAGTCTTTTTTTCAACAAGATGAATGGGGCTAGCCCAAGGACTGCTGGATAGACGGCAGTAACCCTTCTTTTGAAAATCCTCGAATTCAGCCTTGGCCTGTTTCAACTTGTCGCCGGAGAGTCGTCGTGGTCGTTCGGACACTGGTTGGCCCGTGGTTACGATGCAGTGTTGCACGATGTTGACTCCTGATTTTGGATCAGGTGCGTTGTTGTTGGCCAGAACGAATTCGTTGACGAGATTTATGTATGGTTCAGGACCACTGATAGTCAGAAGTTTTGACAAATCACTGGTATAAATCTCACCTTGCACCGTTAATGATGTTGTTTTGTCTATGACACGTCTGGCTTTCAAGTCAATGACAAGTCCGTAGTGTGCGAGCAAGTCTGCGCCAATTATTGCTGTTTTAACATCTGCAATAACGAACGGCCAAGTGATAGCTCGCCGGAGACCAAGGTTGAGTGTGAGGATCTTCTCGCCGTAGGTGTGAATCGGTGAGTTATTCGCTGCCAGGAGTGTTATTTCCCCTCTGTTGTTTTTGCAGTCCCTGGAACGAGGTAAGACACATATAGTTGATCCAGAGTCGAGCAAAAACTTTTGGTTTGTCTCCTTGTCGAAGATGTAGAGGCGGTGTTCCTTGTGGAATCTTTGACTGTTGCCGTCCGCCTCTGAGGACAACAGCTCACTTAGTTTTTTGCTTTGTAGCTGCATGGTTTCTTACACTTCCGGGCATCGCTGCCGAATTTCTCATGGAAGAAACACATTCCGTTAGGAGTTGATGCTCTTGAGAGCGATCTGTTATTCCTTGACTGTGGTCGAGACCTGCCATGGCTGTGACTGGTTTTCAGTGATTGCATAGCCGTCATTAGAGTTGACAGAGTGGACTCGATGGAATTTAGTCTTCTGTTCAGATCACTTTCAGCGTTGGTGGATTGTGGTATAGGGTCATCTTCATGAACATCAGTGGAGAAAACAGCGTGGGCGGATGTGTTATCAACGATTTTGTCTGCGATTTCAGACAACGCAGTGAGGTCGATTCCGTGACTGGCAGAAAGTATTCCACGCACATGACTGGGCATTCGTGCCATCCATAGAGTGGACAACATGTCGTCTGGAACATTTGAACCAGCCAGTCTTCGCATTTCCCTGAGGAGACTTGATGGACGTCTGTCGCCAAGTTCAAGGGTCGTCATCAATCTGTTCAGTTGCCTCTCCTTAGACTCGGTGAACCTAGATATGACTTGTTTTTTAAAAGCAATGTACTTATCTGTGTCCGGTGGTTTCTGCACTAAGTCTGATACCTCATTCAGCACTTCTGGGTCCAGTCCAGCGATGATGGCGTTGAATCGGCTGTTGTCGCTGATGATCCGATTATTGTGGAATTGCGCTTCCACCTGTACAAACCATAGCGCTGGATTAATTTTCCAGAACGGAGGAATCCTCAGGTTTTTGAGAGCATTGATTTCCTGGATCTCCGCATCGGATGGAGTTGGTGGTCCTGAGGAAACGCCTGCATTCGTCCTTGTGTTTTGTTCGCCTTGCATACTTATAAATATACGTATGTACAAGTGCAAGAGATAAAGTGCGTAGTTGGTTCGGCTGTTGCCAATTAAATAAATTTTTAATTGTTGTGGATCACGTCGGGGTCACCACTGTAGGCACATGTGTGTGCACAGATAATTTTCCACAGTAAAACAATTAGTTTATTTAATATATGCACATTTAATTATTGAATATTACAAACACTATAAAAATAATGAAGTGACTAACTCGAAGAACAAACACGAATTGCCTTCATTTTCTTTTCTCTCTACCGTCCATTTTGTTTTGAATTTCTCGTTGTTGTTCGTTGCGACATCTATGATTAGTGTGTGGCTCCACGGAATGCTTCCTCGCGTAACCACAGTATTTCGAGGTCGCCACAGGTAGAAACAGATCAACACAGCAACTTTCATTTTCTTGACAGCCACGCCCGCATGTTTTATAGAGGAAGGCGATAATTAAATATATCATTTGTTAATCAATTGCACAAATTTGAACTTCTGATCCGCCATTTTTAGGAAATCTTCAATTTAAAAGCTACCAACTTCAACAGGCTACTCCTCGGGTGCAGTTACTTATTGGAACAAACGCAAGCAGCACACAAGCGTATACTTTCCATTCATTGCATCTAATGCGTGTCAATGACAACGAGACGCTCGCCTGCAGTAGATTTTAGGATACTACTATTACGAACTAATGATCAGTTGTTTTTGCCATCTATACTACACTGACGTGACGCATAATAGGGAACCATAATGGGCTTTGCTTAGCTTACGCCGGCTGAAGGAAATGTTCAATTAGTTTTAGTTCTTTTTTCCAAAAGAAACAACAACATAGGTAACAATAGGTCCCTTCTCGTACATTTACGTGTAGAAAAATGAAAACTGTCAAATCTCAAAAATCGAGAAGGAATCCTCTAATTTCAAAGTAAAGTAAGCAAACGCTTTGGCGCCATAAAACAAGAATGACAACGAGACGTCCGTATGCAGAAGCCTTAGCATTGTATGTGGTGTTGGAACCCTTCCTGTTCTACCGATAAGAGAATAACAATCGATCCAATGGCAAACTTACTTAAATCACTTTAAAAAAATTTAAAAAATAAAATACAAAATATTATTATTATTAAAATTTATTAACTTGTAATTGAAAAAGTTCCTCCGAACTATTTCAAACATGCACCGCATTTCGGCAAGGGGACGCGCTATCATGCGATTTCTGCAATCTCGTACTGGAGCAGATAGTCCGCAGGACAGGTGTCAACACGAAAGGCACTATCTTCAACAGGTCCGTTCAGCTGCTGGGTTATGCGGACGATATTGACATCATCGGCCGATCACAGCGCTCCGTGATAGAAGCTTTCACGGCGATTGAAGAACAGGCGAAATCTGTTGGCCTTGTAGTAAATGAGGACAAGACTAAATACATGCTATCAACTAACAAACAAACATCTGTCCGCCGCCTAGGACAAAACGTCACTATTGATAGTGTTGCATGTTTGCTTGAACTGTGTCATTAATTAGTCAACTACGCCATCTAGTAGAAAGTGGCCATATTACCGATTTTGGCAGCATTGGAATAGCAGTTTGAGTAGCTGTGGTATAACTTGGTATGTTGTTCTCGAACCTTCTGAACTTAACGAACCTTCTCAACGAATCTGGAAATTTCGAGAGGTGTCACTAGGAGATATAAATAGATGTCGCAGGAGCACCCAAGACATTCGAGTTGTGAACCGCGATAAAGAAGGGCGATAGATGACAGTAGTGAAAAGTATAGAGAATATTGAATAAGAGAAGTGATTGTTTATTTAAAGTGATTAATTGTGAAAGTGAATTGTTAAATTAAATACGTGAATTATTAGAATAATAATCAAGAAGTAAAAGACATTGAAAGAGAACTAATAAAGATTAATTAATTAGAATTACGTTTTATCTTTTCGAATCCTAGCCTGGATGTAACATTGGTGTCAGAAGTGGGATAAAACGTATTCAGTGTGAAATTAAAGTGAAGTGAATTTGATTAAATAGAAAAAATAGAAAAAAAAATGGGCCGCACATTAAAATTACTACAGCTCAGTATACCGCAGTTAAAAGCTGAATTGGAAAAGCGGAATCTCTCCACAGCTGGAGGAAAAAGTGATCTTGTGCTTCGACTGCAGGAATCTGTTGAAAACGAAGGAGAAAACCCCAAGTCCGTTTTGTTCGACGTAGCAGAAGAACAAGTAAGTACAAGCGTTGATATGACTGCTATGATGGAATTACTTCTGGCCAAGTTAGATGAACAGAAGAATTCTATGGACTCTCAGTTCAATGAACAGAAGAATTCTCTAGATTCCAAATTTGATGAACAGAAGAATTCTCTAGATTCCAAATTGCAATCAATGGACTCTAAATTTGATGAACAGAAGAATTCTCTAGATTCCAAATTGCAATCAATGGACTCTAAATTTGATGAACAGAAGAATTCTCTAGATTCCAAATTGCAATCAATGGACTCTAAATTTGATGAACAGAATAATTCTCTAGATTCCAAATTGGAAGAACAAAAGAATTCCATAGTTGCCGCCCAAAAGAGCGCTGTGGAAGATTTTAAAAATGTTCTTGAAGGAAAACTCGAAGAAATTGACCAAAAGTTCGAGAAGGTTGAAACCAAATTCGACGAAATCCATCAGACGTTTTGCAAGCATGAAACAAACTTCGAGAACTTGGCTAGAGAGCTCGAGAAAGTGAAGAAGCAGAAGGCTCGAGAAAATTCTGCGGACTGCCCGAGAAGAAAAGAGATGCAGCCTCCTGTTTTCGACGGTCAAACATCATGGCCAATTTATAAGAAACAGTTTGAAGCAGCTGCAATGGCGAACAGCTGGGACAACGAGGAAAAGTCGATTGCGCTAACGCTCGCACTAAGAGGTACAGCTGCGGAGTTACTCCAAACCGTCTCAGAAGAGAAGCAACACGACTACGACGCCCTGGTCAAGGCTATAGAGATGCGCTTCGGTGATGAGCATATGCAGCAAGTGTACAGGGTCCAGCTACGCAGTAGAGTCCAGAAGCGGGGGGAAACACTTCAACAGCTGCAAGCAGATATCGAACGTCTGGCACATTTGTCATATCCTAATGCTGGTGAGGTTCTCATCAATGAAATGGCTGTGGAGGCGTTTATCCAAGCCATTGAAGATAGACAACTGCAAATGGCCGTAAGAATGGCTGGAAAGAGAACTCTCGCTGAGGCCCTAGCATTTGCCTTGACAATGCAAGCTGCTGATCAGGCATCGCATGTGTTCCACCGCGTAAGGGAAATGACAGCCGTTGAATGTTCATGCCAAAGAGCAGACATCGTAGACCGGAGCAGAGATAACAGAGGTCAAATGCGCTGCTGGAACTGCAACAAAATGGGGCACCTACAGAGACAATGCAGAGCTCCACCCAGACAAGGCAGTTGTCCACATTGCGGGCCTAGGAGGCGCAACGAAGAAGCATCTGGCAGATATAGCTTCGCAGAACCAGCAATCGGGAAACGTGTAAGGGGCAGCTTCTCGGAGCAGAAGTGGGTTTCCGGAATCGACGACTCCAGGACCACAATTCAAGTCTCCCAAACCAAACAAGGAAACCAGAGTTTAACAGTGGAAGCCTATATCGGTCAAAATAAGTGCGTGGCAGCCATCGACACCGGTGCCACCGCTTCCATTATAAGGAGGGACATCGTCCGTCAGTCTTGGTTGCACAACACCAGCAGTTACTGTCTGAAAACAGCAACAGGAGCGACAGCGAAAGTGTACGGAGATATCATGCTAACAATAAATTTGGCAGGATTAGCATTCTCCCACGCTTTCTTAGTAGCTGATATATGTGACGAATGCATCATTGGAATCGATTTCATGAAGGCGAATGATGTCGTATTGGACTTTGGTATGCAAGTACTCAAGTATCGAAACGTAGAGATTCCGATGGTGTACGGGAAAGAGAACGCCGCATCCCTGAGGACAGTCACTAGTGAGGACGAGGTCCTACCACCTTCTTCAGAGACAATAATTCGGACAAAGCTGGAAGGTGATCCTGGGGCCCACCGATTCTTTCTAGTCGAGCCAGAAGACAACCACTGCCGAAATTGCGTGGTTGGAAAAGTGCTTGTCGAGCAGAAGAACAATATTGTTCCCGTACGAGTTCTTAATGCTGAACACAAAAGCGTCAAATTGAAGCAAGGTGAGGTGGTTGGAAAGTGTGTACCGGGTACTGAAGTCTACCGAAATATTCATCCGATATCCAGCGACCGCATGAAGACGAGGTACGACACAAAAGCAACCACCACAGGATTCCAGGAAGGAGATCTGGTATGGCTATACTACCCTCATCGCCGAAAAGGCATGTCACCTAAACTACAGCAGGATTGGGAAGGACCCTATAAGATAGTGAAGCGCATCAACGATGTTGTCTACCGGATCCAGCGAGGAAGAGGCAAGCTAAAAGTTGTCCATGTGGATCGTCTCCATCGCTACCATGGGGAAAATATTGACGTGCTTGTTCGGGACGAACAAGTTTAAGAGGGGGATATTGTTGCATGTTTGCTTGAACTGTGTCATTAATTAGTCAACTACGCCATCTAGTAGAAAGTGGTCATATTACCGATTTTGGCAGCATTGGAATAGCAGTTTGAGTAGCTGTGGTATAACTTGGTATGTTGTTCTCGAACCTTCTGAACTTAACGAACCTTCTCAACGAATCTGGAAATTTCGAGAGGTGTCACTAGGAGATATAAATAGATGTCGCAGGAGCACCCAAGACATTCGAGTTGTGAACCGCGATAAAGAAGGGCGATAGATGACAGTAGTGAAAAGTATAGAGAATATTGAATAAGAGAAGTGATTGTTTATTTAAAGTGATTAATTGTGAAAGTGAATTGTTGAATTAAATAAGTGAATTATTAGAATAATAATCAAGAAGTAAAAGACATTGAAAGAGAACTAATAAAGATTAATTAATAGAATTACGTTTTATCTTTTCGAATCCTAGCCTGGATGTAACAATAGCAACAATTTGGAGGTAGTTAAGGAGTTCATCTACCTCGGAGTAAACATGAACTCCACGAATGACACCTTAGTGGAGATCCGGCGAAGAATTACCCTACCGCTGCTACTTCAGTTTAGCAAAACAATTGGGTTCAAAACTCCTAACTCGGAGGACGAAATGTATGCTTTACAAAACCCTTATCCTGCCAGTTCTGCTTTATGGCACCGAGTGCTGGACGATAAGCAGGAAGGGAGAGCTGATACTGGGCTCCTTCGAAAGAAAAATTTTTCGGCGGATTTGTGGTCCTGTGTGCGAGGAGGGCGATTGGAGGAGAAGATACAACCGCGAACTCTATGAGCTGTACCAAGATGTGGATGTAGTTCAAAAAGCCAAAATACGTCGACTCGGCCACATCGAGCGAATGGACAATAATGCTCCAGCTAAGTGGATCTTCAAATCCCAGCCCCCAGGTTCGAGAAGGCAAGGAAGACCGAACCTTCGTTTCAAAGACCAAGCCATCGCGGATGCCAGAGCGCTTGGTCTGGGCAACTGGAAGCAGCGTGCCCGGGATCGTAGAGGATGGAAGGCTGCTGTGTCTCAGGCAGAGACTCTTCACGGGTCGGGAGCCCGTTAAGTAAGTAAGTAAGTAAGTAAGTAAGTAGTATTTTAAAATATTGAGGGCACTAGCTGCGGAGGCGTTTTTCTATTGATTCGATTTTATTTAAATGTTAATTTTTGAGCGTTTAATAAAATAACACATTTTTACAATCGTGACTGGCGTACCTTAGGGTTTCGTAGGTTGAGTGCTGTGATCGAGCTTACGGTTGGTTAGTATGAATCGAGGAAAGGTGACCCTATGACTAAGATATTAACCATAGCCGTGTTTCTTTGCACGCGGATATAGGCATGGCATTAAAAAAACGACCATCGCCGCTTAAGAATTCAACAAACAAAAACTTGGCAGCACACATGCACCTATGACGTTTATTAGTGACACAGCTGTAAAGGTAAGACTAGACTGTATGCCGAGTTGGCATTTAATGACCATTTTTGACAGTTTCCGCTGTCAAAATAGGGTCATGTAGTGTAATCGGCATATCTCAAATGACCTAATGACCAAATGACCACAAATGACCATGCTGATTTTGACAGATAAAAATGACAAAATTGCATGCAGTGTAATCGGACAATAAGCACGAATGCCAGTATAATGACCTAATGACCATAAGCAATTTATTGAAATTTGGTTATGGCATTGCTGTCATTTTTGTCATCTGAAAATTGTCATCTTTTCCAAGCGTGCAGTTATTTAATACTTCAATAATAACATTTTTGCATGATAATAATAATATTTTTGGATAACATTTGTCGTAAATTGTTTTTATAATTACATTTTTATTGTGCTTTTGTTCAGTGTTAATAAGTGGTTTTCTTGTTATTCTTATGTGCATGGCTTAGTATTTGTTGTGTAATACCTAGGTATTACTTTAATGTTTCCGATTATCTGTTTTATTTATTTTGTTGCAAAATTAAGTTTCGCTTTAACATGCAGGTACGACGTTACCACAACTCACTCTGAAAATATAACAACAATTGCCTTTAATGACCAGCAGGACAAAAATTACCAAAATGGTCATTGTGGTCACGTTTCACGTAGTCTAATATACTACCCTGATAGCGCTGAACTTTTGGGCATTTGACAGATAATCTTGTCATTTGGCTGTGGTCATTTGAATGCCAACTCCGCATATACAGTCTAATCTTACCTTAAGTTAGGTTAGGTTTATGTGGCTGTCGGCAGAAGCCGACACACTTAGATCAATTTAGGTCCATTGTGATACCATGTATATTATCTACCTCAACTCTGTAGATGGGGATGGCCAACGACACGCGGTTGTTCTCAAACGGTCCCCCATCTACGTACTAACCGCGCCCAACGTCGTTTAATTACGGTGATCTGACGAGAACCGATTAACTCGTCGTGGTATGGTCGTTGGCTCTCTTATCGTAATCTTACTTATGGTAATCTTACCTTAGGTTGAGTTAAGAAATTTGTATTGAAAATCGTGAAATTCAAAAATATTAATTTTCGACAGTTGAAATTAATGCCATACATTCTAAAATTATAAAAAACAGTTTCACATTGACAGATTTCCTAAATTTTGAAAAAAATAATAATAACATCACGAACAAAATATTCGGCGGGATGTGTTAGGGGTCGGCGGGATGTGTTAGTGGTCGGCGGGATGTCAAACTTTGACATTTCCTGAAAAATTCATCGCAACGATTCATCAGAAACGAAGAAAATGGGTTTTGGAAGCACTGTTTATCGCTGCTAAAGGACTTAAAGAAACGAGGCTCATATCGCTGGGAAGGTGCATGAAGGGTATATAGGTGGATTCTCCTTCTTGATGAGATGTTCGTGGGTGAGCGCTGTGTGATCTAGCCGTAATCTGACATAGGTCGTGTTCATCGTTTTATAGGAAGTAGTGGGATAAGTTGGATGCGATCGATCGGCGTTTATTGTTAAGTTATTTATTTATTTATTTATTTATTTATTGGTATAGACTTATACAATAAGATACAGTATGATGGTTATAATTACTCCAATCCAGGAGTTGCTTTAGTTAAAGTTTTGTTTTGATGAGTCGTAAAATGTCTTGCTTGGTGTAGATGACAGCATTAAAGACTGGAGCGCGGTTAGCAGTGCTATCTGCAAATTCGTTACCCTTTATTCCAATAGCCGCAGGGTTATATCTCTGTCAATAGCGGCTATGATATCCGCTTTTACAATAGGAAATGAGTCAACCTTGTCAGAATACCTTTCAGAGATCTCCATACAGATCTCTTCTTTCTTACGATCGAACTGTAAATCTGGTCCTATAGGGAAACGAGACAACGCATCGACATTAGCATGCTTTTCGGCAAATACGATACCTATATGCCATGAGAATTATTGCCCACCCTTGTAAACGGTTAGCAGTCATTATAGGAAATTTCTTGTCGGGGTTGAAGAGTGTTAGTAATGGGTTATGGTCTGTAATTAAGGTAAATGTTAAGCCAAACGGAAAACTGGAAACCCAGTACAACAGGACATGCGCGGATTCTAAAGAAATTCACGGGTGATAATGTATGCACAGACTACATTACTCCCAAGCTAGACTTTACAAGACCATTTACTGTCTCTCTTCCCTGCAGGGAAGAATGGCATGAGAATCAAATACCAGTCCGTGCAACAACGATCCCCATCTACACAGATGGCTCCAAGATGGATACTGGCGTTGGCGCGGGTTTCTATTCCGAAACACTCCGAATATCTGGCTCGATCAGACTCCCCGACTACAGCAGCGTCTTGGAAGCTGAGGTTCTGGCGGTGGCAGCAGCCGCTAAACAAGTTGCAATGACGGCAATACCACAAGTTGATATTACCTTCTTCATTGACAGCCAAGCGGCAATAAAATCGATTTCCGCCACAGAAATAAAATCGAAGCTTGTAAGTCGCTGTCGCGAAGAGCTGCGGGCTCTTGGCACGCAGCACAGTGTAAGACTCTGCTGGGTCCCTGGACACAGTGGTGTCCCGGGAAATGAAAGAGCCGATGAACTGGCAAGAAAAAGATCCTCCCTTGAATTAAGAGAGGCTGACACAACGGTAAAAACCCCACCCTGTTACCTTAAACAGGTGATTGATGATAAAACGCTGATGACAGCTAACGAAGAGTGCCCTTGACTCCTGTGTCAATACCAGGAAAATGTGGCCACTATATGACAAACGAAAGACCGAGAGAATCCTTCAAATGAACAAAAAATCTTTGTCCTCTCTCACAGGTGTTATCACCGGACACAACATGCTGGGCTACCATGCAAAGAAATTGAAACTCAGCACAGACGAACGGTTGCGGGGACGAGGAGGTGAATAAGGATACCCCTCATTTCCTCTGTCACTGTGCTGCACTCTGTCACATAAGAAACAATGTCCTTGGCAGATATTTCTTCCAGGACTTAGAAGAACTCTCCGGCAAGTCTGTAAACGACTTGCGTAAGTTCATCAACGCATCGGGATGGTTTGTAAGCCCGCTAGGTTTTTCATTGGTCCCAAGTAAGGGAATCATAACCTCCAGGGTATCACAAAGGGTCTACATAGACCTAAGTGTGACGGGAGCAGGACTCTCTTGCCCCGTCAACCCAGTAACCTAACCTTAGGTAAATGTTAGTCCGTATAAATATTGGTGAAACTTTTTTATTCCATATACGATGGAAAGTGCCTTCTTCTCAATTTGACTGTACTTTCGTTGATGTACGTCGAGTGTCTTTGGTGCGAACGCAATAGGCAATTCATTTCCTCTTTCATCCAGATGTGCTATTACTGCTCCTATTTCATAAGAGGACTGTTGACAACTCCGGGCGATAATGAACAAGGCCAGTGCGTCAGCCAGTTGTTGCTTAATTTATTCGAACGCCCTTGCCTGTTCATAGTCCCATTTAATAGGTAGATTTTTTTTACGTAGCAAAAACAACAAATTACGAATGAACTTTCCATAATAGTTTGCTTTTCATATGAATGTTTGTAATTCCTTTGGGTCTATAGGATGACGCATGTTTTTACTTGCAAGTAGACTATTTATCAGTCTACTATCCGTCGACCAACATAAACAAAGTCTGCACTGCTTTAGAAAGCAATTCGAACTCCTGCAAAGTACAAAATAAATAAACATTAGGCATAAACGGCCCATACAGGTCCTAAAGCCTAGCTTCTCCAACCATTTTAATTATGCGAAGTTGAACGAACCTACAATTAAAACCGAATCCGAACGGCAAGTTTGAGGAGTTTCTCATGCCAAGTGATACTCTTGGATGTTTGTCAGACGTTCCCAAGAGGTGGTTCAGTTGAAAAAAGCTTTTAGATGTTACTTGGCCGGAGGGATTTGCATCTTATACGGTAAGATGTTGTCGAACACACTTATATCTGCGCCCACGTTTGTTATTAAAAATAAAATACGGTAAATGTAATTTAAAAAATGCATTATATATTTTTCCTTTCCTCTCATCAATTTGCTGGTTGCTGTTTGCCATTACAGAATACAATTTTATATTATATAATATATATTTGTATAAATAAATAATAATAGTAAATACATATTACAGAATACATTTAAAAACAAAAAAAAAAACATTCGAAAATAATGAGCTAGTATTAAATTATCAAAATCAGATTTTTTTCATTTATAAATTTTTACTTTTTTTCATTCATAAAACTATTTAAATTTATGTCATATTTTGTTGTTTATATATATTAGTGTTGTCAGTTTATCTCATTTGATTAAAATTAACTTGTTTTTTTTTCCTACGAATTATTTAAATTGTTTTTCTTTGCATTTTTCTATTAAATAAAACATTTTGCTTCTTTATTTTAATTGTTTTCTTTTTTTTAGTTATTTTGCTTTGCTAATAAAATTTGAATTTGTTCTATAATATTTGTTATTAGTAAATTATATATGTATTTGCTTTGTGTAAAATTGATGTACTTTTTTTTGTTAAAAATTAATTAATTTATTTAAGTTTAAGATTAAGCAGCAGTATCGGTGCAAACTTTAGAAATGCAAACGAAATGCGAGTAATTTGTGTTTATTTTGATCTTTC
The DNA here is from genome assembly GCA_949715645.1 of Portevinia maculata. Lineage (NCBI taxonomy): Eukaryota > Metazoa > Arthropoda > Insecta > Diptera > Syrphidae > Portevinia > Portevinia maculata. The sequence continues at coordinate 7,664,005 of OX454526.1, read as the reverse complement.
TATTTTTATTATTTTTAACTAATCAAATGTGCTACTTTCCTGTCGCAGTTCGTTTTTGGGATGGGGATGGATCTTTTTAAAGATTATTGCTGTACAAAATGAATTTGTATATGTTAATAGAAGGATTAAATTAATTTTGTAAATCATATTCACCTGAGGTGCACTCAAACTTCAGTACGGAATTTTGTATTGTTCTTACCAAAAAAAAAAAAACCAATAAAATAAATAAACTTAACTATACCATGCGCACTAGACATGTTTACAAAAATGAAAAATGGTCTCAAATAGGTAAAAGTGCGAAAACAATTGTTTTTTTTATTTTCGATATACTAAATTTTAGTACACAATACTCTTAAGGCTAAAAGTCTGGCATTTACAAATTTTAAATTTTGTTTGTGTGTATAAAAATAGCCAAAAAGTGTTATAAAAATGTTTTGTTTGTTATCTGCTCTGCTGGGGGTTTAAATACACTTTGCAGTTGTATGAACTATTCTTGTTTATCTGGCAAGACTACTACATCGATTTGGGTGCAGAATTGTACTAAAAAGTAAGCACACCTTTATTTTCTAATTTATGCAAAGTTCTAGCATTCAAGGGGAGGATAATTTTTTTTTTAATATTATTTACACATTTAGAGCTTGAGGATTAGGTGGTGATGCGCAAGGTATCGCGGGGATAAATTGTGAAAGTGTGAGACACGTCCACGTTCACTTTCATCATTTTCATCACAGTCAAACGCTGCATAGGGATAGTTTTTTGTTTTATTCTTATGGATTTTTATTAGGCCTTTGCTGTAATGCTGTTCGCTCGGATTTAATCGGACTAAAATTCGTGGTCGGTCAGAGTTCTTTGAGGAGCGCACTTTTTGCATTCTTTAATTTGTCCAGTCGTTTTAGAAGGTGATTGTTAGATGTTTCTAGTTCCTCTAATCGCTCCATTGCTTCGCGGTTCTGAAAAAGTAATATGAACATATTGTTAGTTTAAGGTTGATACATTGAAATAGATTTAAGGAAATGAAGTCAATATGCCAACGGGTTAAGTGGATTAAGATGTTTCGAATAGGGGCGCAGTTATTTCTCAAAAAGATTTTGTTAATAAAGGCAAACAATTCAAACTGCAAACCTAGTAAATGAATACAAGTTTTTCGGATTTAAAAAAAAAAACACTGCAAAAACTCATCACACATTTCTTATTCTTCATAAAAACTGCAGCTATACAAACACGCCTAAGGGCATGCATTGCGAAATCAGCGGATAAGATGTAGAAAACTTTACATAATAATACACAGTTGGCTCTAAAATTATGGAAGAAAAAGTTGTTTACTTCATTGTCCCTTTCAGGCATATTCGCTACCAGTAAAAATGTAAGACCTGGTAGGACCACAGTATACCCCAATCTTCTTTTTCCTTTACAACGATGTTATATTTAGGATTAGAGGGATCAACATTTTACAGCATCCCTACTATCCGCCTGTGAGGTTCGCCGGCTCGAACTCAATAAACATCGGCTTGCCTCCTGGTTTAGGATCACTTCATTATTGAGGCCAATCAAATGCTGGTGTTGTTGCATTTGCGCGATCCAGGAATTTTTAGCCCGGTCTCTTTCTACGATTTGGACAAGTGCATGCTCCCTTAATTGATTATCGTTTGATCGAGCTTTTAGGACACCGGTGATCTCTAGTCGTGTCAACCTACGGGTTTGCTCACCTTAGATGTGATTTCATTAGTCGCCTTAAACGACAAGCGTTGTTTTTGGGCTCTGCAGTGATATTCTGAGACCGTGCCTGTACGGGAAACTACAGTATTCCCGAATATATATTATAAAAAGAATTATTTCTCAGGAACCTTGTTTTCCGATGTACGGTTAGGGTTGGCAGTAGCAGAAGAGAACGTCGAGTAAGTACTTAGGAAAAAAACCATCACTGACTTCCTTAAGATTAATTTTCCATCAAAAAACTTAGGTCATGTTTTGTCGAAGGCCAGTATGAGGTCCATTATGATACCACATCGATCAAGGGAAACTTATCACTCTACACGTTTAACCATGTGGAGCTTCTGATGAAGAGAGATAGACATCTAACATTCGTGTTAGCTAAGTCGTTTAGATCACGAAGCAAGGCTCCAGAGAACGCAGGGCATGTACAGAGAACGTGAAGTGTGGTCTCCTCCTCTTCCTCGTCCATGCAGCTTCTAAGAAAAAAAAATTTAATATACGCCAAGCCTTGATACGCGCTTGCCATGAGACAGTGGCCAGTGATGCCACCTTCAACAAAACAAATATGCATTCAGTTAAGCGATATTAGACACTTAGAGTGTCGCAGGTCCTGCTTTGTCGCTGCACATGTTATGCCACTTTTAAACCTAAAGTTCGTTTTTCGATTGCATATTGCTTAAACATGAGATTGCATGTAGCTAATGGCATACCAATGGTTCCTTCTTCAGGCGGGTGGCAACAGTGCAGTGGTAGTGTATTCACTTGCTGATTGGTAGGTTGCGTGTCCATGAAGCAAAACCGTGGAGAAAAAACATTACCCAATGCACAAACCTATCTTTTCTATCATTCTACTTCTTCCCAGTTCTACCACCTAATAGTAGGCAATGAAATACATCCACAATGGCATTGCATTTGTAGGAGTTAAATTGAAAAATGCCTGCGCTGTGGATACACACTATAAGGGTACTACTGTATCAATTACAGAAAAGAAACCCCTTTAGCGCACGCTAATTATAAAAAAGGTATAAGAGTAGTTTGTTATTCCTTATATGGCGAGTAAATGCGCCCTACTGTTCCCCAGAATGTCCTTATGCCCAGGTAGCCAGCACATGTGAGCTCCTCTATCTCCTTAAGAGATGATCGACAGTTTTGGGCTACGATAGAGTGTATAGAGACTGATTCCATGGGTATTATCGCAGCTTGGCTATCCGAAAAGATACGAATGTCCTTAGCAGATATCACGTTCCTCTTCAGTCACGAAAGGACATTTTTTATTGCCTGATTTCCGCCTAGCAATTCGAAAGACGGAAGGAGTGACTAAGATTTATTCTTTCTGAGAAAACACCTCCAGCCATCTCAATACAAGTTTTTGATGCATCGGTGAAAAAGTGGATTGATGCGTCCTCGGAGAATACATCATCCTCCCAGAATCACCTGGTAGAGAATGGTAACTTGCAAATTCTTATCAAACACATTAGCTTAGAACAAAACAAAACGGCGGATTAAGCAAGTTGTTATGACAGTTGGGAAAAGGTCTCAGAAAATCACACAATTTTCAATAACACAAAACAAAAAAATAAAACTTAAAACACAAGAGCAAAACTCGAATACCAACACCAGAGAGAGAGGCACTCATTGGCAATGGCACTCATCCCAGAAATGGATCACCAATTCCTGGAAATTGTAATTAAGTAAAAGAAAAAGAAAGAAGCGTTTGCATTAAAAGGTTTTAGTACAATCTAAAGTAATATGTATGGTGTTTTGATTTGAGAACTTACCTCGCGCTGAAGCTTTCTCCTTTCGATCTTCAGTTCGGCCTCGGCTTTTTCAGCGGCTTCCGCTGTACTCTTATAACGTATAACTTGTGTTTCTGATCTAGCTAAGCTGGCTTGTAGACTAGCGATTTCTTGTTCGGCCTTCTGCAGTTTGTATTTGTAATCGGAGATAATTTTGTTGGCTTCTCCTGCAACGGAAGTAACTACTGAGCTTAATCCATACTCACGGGCACACAAACTAATCTAAACTTACTTTGAGCTTCGTAGTCATCATCAGATCCTAATGGGCCGTTTGTCGAGCTGCCTTTGCCTCGCCCCTGTGTTTTAGCATTCTCTAGCTGTTCCTGTAAATTCGCTACTTCGGCTTGAAGTTGCTGTTTCTCTTCGCTGAATTTTTTGAGTCGAACATCTGCAAAGGTACGAGACAAGAAACAACAATAACATATATTATGAAAAATGGGATATAGCAACTTACCCAGCGATCCTTGTACGGAACCTAACAATTGTGCATTCTCTATAGTGACTAGAGCACGTTTGGCATCTGAGCCATCCTCATTTTCCACCGCTACAATTACTAAACCCTGTTCAGCTATAAGCGCATCGCGTTCAGTAAGCTGCCCTTGAACCAGTTTCAGCTCTTCAGATAATTTGTCAAGGTTACGCTTCAGTGCATTACATTCGCGTGTTTTCTCTTTGAATTCACGCTGCAGCTGGGAAAATGATTCTTCCATTTCCTCGAGTTTATCCTTGAGCAGTTGAATTTGATACGACTGCGAGGCTCGTTCGTTATCCAATTGTGCATTGGCTATCATCGCCTTCCGAAAGCGTTCCTCGACATCCTACACAAAGAGAAAGAAAATATTTTGTCTCGTATGTAGTATATTCCTCGTTTGGTATCTTACCTTGAGTTCATGCCTAATATCACGTAAGCTGCGTCCTTCCTCCTCCAGGGAATCTTCACTGCTTCGGCGGGATGACATCGAACTAGCGCGCACGGAATTGACCACTCCCGTAACACTGGCCGCTGTAAGGCGAGACCTAGCGATAGGATCAATACCAGCCGCCGTTTGCATATCAAATACTCGATCGGCATTTTGTTCCAGTTCTTTTTGTTGGCGTTCCAATTCGCGCATACGAATTTCTCGCGCTTCTGCACGTGCCTGCCGTCTGGCTGCCAGTCTCGCTTCAGCCTGGAAAAACAAATTGCATAGGTAAGTAATGGATTCAAGATCCGAATGAAAGCTAACAACAGGTGGAAATCATTGACCACTTCTGGCATATCACGAAAACTGTGCCCAAAATATGATAAGAACCGGACCAACAAATTTTAACGTTATGACAAAACATCACTGTCCAAGTTGGTCGGAACTCTTACCGGTCATAATTGGCTAAGGAACCACACAATGAAACTTAATATCAAGGATGAAGACATTGGTGATGAGGAGAACCATGAGGATACACCTCAATTTCTCTGATACTGTGCAAACCTCTGACACTAGGAACAGAACACTTGGAAGATACTTCTTCCAAGACATTTAAGAACTCTCTGATGTCTTACTAACCAATGGATACAGGTTTATATATATTAGGCATTAACGGCCGATACAGGGCCTAAAACCCAGGTTCTCCAACCACTCTTGTGTGAACTGGAAGGGACCTACAATTTTAAGCCAATTCCGAACGGCAAATTCTTCTCATGACAATTTATACTCTTGAATGTATTTTTTAGACGTTCGCAAGAGGCTGGGCAGTGAAAAAACTCTAGATGTTTCTTGGCCCCTGCGGGTTTTGAAGCGGGGACCTTTCGATTAGTAGTTCGATACACTAACCATTGAGCCACTGCGCCCACAGATGGTTAATAGGACAACGATGAGTAGGGCGAAAAAGACCAATGAATGAGGAACAACGTCAGAACAGTGAGGCCAACACCCCCACCGAAGGGTATCACAATGGGTCCACAAGAACCTAAGTGTGGTGTAGCAGAGTCGCTCTGGTCCATCAACCCGGAAACCTAACCTAACCTAAGAAATCTGTTACGAATATAATGGAAAGTTGTACCAAAGAGGAAATCTTATCAATTACAGGATATAGTGAAAAGGGAACATTACCAATGAATTTCATGCTTAAGTGGTGAGGTTTTATAAGCGGTTTGTGATGCATTTATTATCATTCTTTCACGGAACTATGAGTTAGTTCGTATAGGACGGAATCATAAGACTACTCTTGGTTGTTCTGCCTTTTATCTTCCACCAACAATTGCAAAACTGACTTTTTCATTCATTCAAAAAAAAAAAAAAAGTATCTCATGTGCCACTATTATTAATTAGATAATTGGGGTTGAGCAAAGCGGAAAATGCTTCTAACAAAGAGTCAATGCCGTCGCACGCCAACAATTTAATGAGTCTGCTAATGCTTACTAGTTAAGAATTAATGACAACAACGATAAAATCGTATTGAATTACAGGCGCGGATATTACACACATATTGCACGACAGAGCGAGAACTCACAAGTCGCCTCACTGCGGCACAAAGAAAGGAAGACGACCAGCTAAAAATACAAATTGCGGTAGGTCTAGATAAGAGTAATCATAAGCGTCTCCATCCGTGTTTATATAAACTTAAGAATTAGTTATTTGAGTTTTAGAGCTCATTGACATGAAAACCATGAATGCATACTATTTAAATAACTATTATCTCGAACTCATTTCCAAAATTTTGGTATTATTAGCATAATTTGCAGTGCAACCAAGATTAGTTTAAAACAACGGCCAGATAATTAATGAAGCTGTGCATGGAAACTGATAGCATGAGGCTAAATATGTAGAAGCAGTTTTAATTGCCCTTTTTTTCTTGTGGTGTGTTATATCGGACTTAACACCTTTCAGAATTAAGTGAGTTATTTAGTCAACAAAATACTGTAGGACGTTTTCAAAAAACATTGGCACAATTAACAGATTTTAAGCATTCACCGCGTACACAATTTCATTTCGGATAAGCATCGGGAGACGTTTTTTTCTTATAACGAAAGCAACTATACCAAAGTAACAAGGTATTCGAGTATTGACACAGTATGGCTGAATTCCAAAACGCAGTACTTCTGCATCACTGCTTAATCAAGCGTTCCAAAATGCAAAGGGATTACTATTAGTACGTTTACATGACCGAATCGAAAGATCGAATTGAAACTGAATTGGTTTTCGAGGCGGGTTTTCGCTCTCACCGAATTGAGAGATTGAATTAAAGTAGAATTCAGTTCCACACTTCCTACTTAATACGTATTTTGGATTAGTGGCGACAAAAATCTCAGTCAAGTGAACATACCAAAGGAAAACAAAGAGGGCATGCACACACACTCTCACTCGATCTGATTTTCAATCCAATCGCGATCTGATTTTCAATCCAATCGCAGAAAATTTTGTGATCGAATTGAGTGAATCCCTCAATCTTTCAATCTGCGTTTACATGGAATTCAATTCAGATTGAATCCGGATTGAATCCGGATTGAATCTCTCATGTAAACGGGATATATGATGCAATGCATAATTTTCTAAAACGCATTGTGAGCGCATCAACTGCGCAAACAAAAGCAAACAGAGCATCGTGAATGACTCTGTTGCAAATGACATTTGACATTTCAGTTTAAACCGCCAATAAAATGGATTCATCGCTTGAGTCGTAAGCCAAATAATATATTTTGTAATAATTTGCCAATTTTACTCCGATTTGCAGTAATAAAAAGTGGATAAAATTATTGGTGAGTATCAAAATGCAATTTGAACCCGATTTTTGCAACAAAAGAAGGAAGAAAAAGGTGTTGTGGAGAGTCGTTCTGGAGGAAATCTAAAAAATTAAGCCAGAAAATACCGAATGCTTGCGTGTTGAGCTGTGGCAATAATTAAAACGCTTCTGTTCCACTGTTAAGTGTCCATTGTCTCCATATGGAACCATCAAATGGATATCCAAAGGGTAGGCCGAATCTCCGAGTAGATGATACTCCGGTGGTACTTTTATTTTGCCGCTTACAATAGTTTTTTGTAAAACGCCAAACAGCGGCATCGTATCTACAACATTACATAATTTTCAGGCCACTTCATGAATTTCTTTTATAACTTTATTATTCCCATCAATGTTTTTGTAAATACTCAATAAACGGTTCCTCTTCCCATTCCAAAGCGATCAGAAATCTCTCCAAAGCTACATTGATTGGCGAGTTTCCAGAGAGTTACGTAAAAGCATTGCTTCAATGAATAGGCAGGTCTACCGGTTTTTCTAGATTTGCTCATGGGCTTTAGAATTCTTTCAAGCACTTCAATACATGAGGAAAATAAAGTACATACATTTGGTTTGGTTTAAATTAAAAAGTACACATCGTTTGGATAGGATTCTATAACTTTTGAATAATTTCTACACTTCGTTACATTTCGTTTCATTTGTTTAATTGAAGAAAAGCATTCTCCGAGTAAACTACTTCCTTCTTAAATAAAGAATATGCTTAAACGTATTGGCATTGTACGAAGCAACATTATTGGTGTTTGAGACATTTTACGATAGTTCACATCAAGTCGTTCCAAAACGTCAAAAATTGCAAAAGCATAACAAATGCAAAGCAGTGCAAAAACATTCATAACCTGGCATCAGAAAAGCAGTGTGCATTCACAATGCGCATTTTTTTGACGTTTTGGAATTCGGCCTATACTTCTTTTAAATTCTTCTTCTGAATCCTGAATCCTAAATGGGGTCTTTCTATTTTATAGTTAGTTGGATAATTGTTTTGAGAAAAAGTTAAGAGGGAAAGCGCGCCTACCGAAGCAGTGTCGCCTTCTTTATAAAACACAAGTTAGGCCAGGGATTGAGTATTGCTCCCACTTCTCGAGTTCGTCTCTAAAAATACTCGTCTCCAACCACTGCCTCATCGAAGACTTGTCGCTGACCTTTATCTCTATTCTTTAGATACTATCATGGGAGATGGTCTGATCTGAGGAATTAAACGAAATAATTCCTAGAAGCGTATCATCTTTTCGGCAGGTAACATTTAGCGGTGCACTTATCAACTGTCAAATTGTCTGTTTACAAAAAAACAAACCAAAACTCTTTTCAATCGAACAATCAAAGTTTGGAATTTGCTTTCGAGAGACATCTTTCTGTAAAACACAAAATTTACAACAATTCAACTGAAGATGACACAACAAGTGGTTTCTTGCCTGAGACGACGCTGGTCTAGGTTCGAATATCAGTGTGGGAAACTTTTTCGAGAATAATAAATAATGATTGTCTCCTCTCATTCAACCATTTAGTAAGAAATCAACTTCACAATTTGAGTGATAATTTTTTAGGTCCTCTCCTTCTGCTTGATGTTCTTAGTAAAATAACACCACAATATGATTGTCGATGCGGTTTAACTCTACACTTAGGTTGCTTGAAAAGGGATAGCGACGGTGTTGAGGTTAGTGTGTTGACTTGTGAACCGTGCAGTGCAGGTTTAATCCCCATGGGAAACAACAACATACGCTACCCATTAATGGGGGGAAACGAATGGCACCTTATTTATCCAGCCTCTACACCAAAAATAGGATTTCTGCCTGGTAGTACAATGACCATTACCGGGTCTGAGTGCTCCGGGATTTGGATTCCTTTTTCATCAAACAAAAATATAAAAAAAAACAAAATAGGTTGCAGCTACTTGAACCCTCTGATAATATCCTCCCAGAAATCGAGTGCCATGCCAACATTTACCTATTTGTCTCAAAAGTTATCTTTACGGCTTGCACATGTCCTAATACGTGATAAAATGGACATCAAGACGCCGCCATTTTGACGATAATATACGACTATCTTCCGAGTTAATTTCAACATTATCGTCTAAAGAAATCCCAATTGCAACATTTTGCATTTACCATTTTATGGATTAAAAAAAATAATATTAGCCTACTGTGGCCTTGAAAATGTCTTGCTATTCTGTTTTCTGTCATCGTTTGCATACATATGACCGCATGACATTGTTTGAAATGTTTTCCAGTTCCGCCACATGTTTTGGTTGTTTGTTTTGCTTTAGAGAAGAAAAAAAATATTTTTGTATGCTATTAAATTTTAATTGTTCTGTCATCATCATGTGTGCCGTCTTTAATTACAAGCAGACTTTGTCAAGTTCAAGTTGAACAACTTTTGCAATGAAAAATCAGACAAATATCAATTAAAAAAACTTGTTACCATAATTGTCCCATAACCATCGTGTCGTTAGCAGATCAAAAACGAATGTTGCATTTTGTGGCATCTCTAGGTTTGCTGCAATGCTTGAGGAATAATAAATCAATTCAAGCCATATAGGAAAAGCTCAATGCTGCATATATTTGGAGAGAACTAGTTTCTTTATAAGTATTACCAGGACGGGAGAGAAATTAAAGGATTCTCCTTTGATGGGAATGAAAACAATAACAAAAACGCCAACGAACTGTAAATATCAACTTTGTAAGTCCGAATGCAATCTTCAATTGCTTCAACTTGTTGACAACTGCAGCGCAAAATATGTTTACGGAATCTGGAATACATTTAAGATTTTATGGGACTTTGTAGATTTCCATCGTTGTGTGGCGGTACTCGTATTTATAAGGCAGAGATTCATTTGTGAAAATCAATCATCAGTTCGTGCGTAAAACATGTTTGGGTGTTTTGATAAGAAGTAAAGTGAAACTAAGCAAACGTTTTAGTTTTTAAGTCAAATGAGTGTACATTGTACGTTTTTATAGGTTAAGAGTTGATTAGTGCAATAGCGAGAAATGGAAGCGACAGAGAAATATAGACATATAGTAAATGTAAGGGTGGGGCTCAGACGAGTTCCAAAATTCTACGAACATATGATCATGGATATGTACAAAGGAGCAAAGACAAGAGTGAGATGGCCAGCTGATGTCCCCGAGGAGTTCCCAATCAAATTCGGTATACACCAGGGAGGCGTCCTTAGTCCCTTATTATTTATTACAGTCGTTGATTATTGCTTTGATGGAAAGTGACAGTCTCTCTCCAAATTGCATCAATTATGCTTTGCTGACTATGGTGCCATCATTAGGGAGGATCAATGGCCCCTAAGTGGCGGGAAATCTCAGCCATTTTCTGTAACCGAAAAATGTGCCTTAAGCTAAAACGAAGGCTCTATTCCATAGTTGTGCGCACGGCGTTAACATACCATTATGCTGTATAGTGTACAAAAAGAACGAAGACAAATTATCGGCAGCTGAGATGAAGATGCTCCGCATGACAGCAGGATTAACAAAGCCTTCGCGTCAAAGAACCTAGCACCTGGGTTGCATGATCTCTAGTACCCCTATTTGTTGATTTAAGGCAAACCAGAGGTGCGATCACCGTTGACTTTGTACCGCTAAAAAAAGCGCTGCTTATACCCGTACAGGGTTTGTAGGAGCGATCCCAATGTAAAGCTACCCAATGTAAAGCTACCCAATGTAAAGCTACCCTTAACTCAAGTATACATACAAAGTATACAAAATATTTCTTAAATGTTTCTGAAATCTTTCTGAAATGTTTTTTAAACAAATGGGAAACATTTCAGAAACGTTTTTTAAACAATAGCCGTGTTTCTTTGCACGCGGATATAGGGATAATTTGAAATTTGCATGTAAAATACAACAACAACTTATCCTGTATACACTAACTTTAGCGGGGATAGCTATCGCCACTAAGTCAGTTAGCGGGGATAAACAGTGCTTCCAAAACCCATTTTCTTCGTTTCTGATGAACCGATGCGATGAATTTTTCAGGAAATGTCAAAGTTTGACATCCCTCCGACCACTAACACATCCCGCCGAATATTTTGTTCGTGATTTTATTATTATTTTTTTTCAAACTTCATTATAAAGGTAACTGAATTTAGCAAATCTGGTAATGTGAAATTGTTTTTCATAATTTTAGAATATGCTTGGCATCAATTTCAATTGGCGTAAGTAAATATTTTTCAATTTCAGGATTTTCAATACAAATTTCTTAACTACAACTTACAGCTGTGTCACGGTGCATGTCATAGGTGCATGTGTGCTGCCAAGTTTTTTTTGATGAATTCTTAAGCGGCGATGGTCGTTTTCTGATGCCATCACTATATCCGCGTGCAAAGAAACACGGCTATTAACAGATTTGCTAAATTCAATTACCCTTAAAATGAAGTTTGAAAAATAATAATAATAAAATCACGAATAAAATATTCGGCGGGATGTGTGAGTGGTCGGTGGGTTGTCAAACTTAGACATTTCCTGAAAAATTCATCGGAAAGATTCATCAGCAACGAAGAAAATGGATTTTGGAAGCACTGTTTATCCCCGCTAAAGGACTTAGCGGCGATAGCTATCCCCGCTAAAGTTAGCGTATATAGGATAAGTTGTTGTTGTATTTTACATGCAAATTTCAAATTATTCCTATATCCGCGTGCAAAGAAACACGGCTAATGTTTCCTGAAATGTTTCTTTGGTGTGGACACACCTTTAGAAACAATAAATATTTAATTGTAGTTGATCAGCCCGCTTGGAAGTTAGAAAATTCGTTGAATAAAACTGTTTTTTTCGGAAGTTACAAATTCTTTCAGATATATTTTTTTTTACAAAGTATATACTCTTGTGATATTTGTGTATTTGTTTTACAATTGCTACATGCACAGCTTAGCAACTGTGCATTTTATCGAAGAGCCACATATGGCTGTCTATGCATTTACAAAATTATCAGTCAAATATAAGCCGTGTTTCTTTGCACGCAGATATAAGCCCCTATATTCGCTAACTTTAGCGGGGATAGCTATCGCCGCTAAGTCCTTTAGCGGGGATAGCTATCGCCGCTAAGTCCTTTAGCGGGGATAAACAGTGCTTCCAAACCCCATTTTCTTCGTTTCTGATGAATCGTTGCGATGAATTTTTCAGGAAATGTCAAATTTTGACATCCCGCCGACCACTAACACATCCCGCCGAATATTTTGTTCGTGATTTTATTATTATTATTTTTTTAAAAATTTATTAAATCTGTCAATGTGAAACTGTTTTTTTATAATTTTAGAATATGTTTGGCATTTTTTTCAACTGTCGGGAATTAATATTTTTGAATTTCACGATTTTCAATACAAATTTCTTAACTCAACTTACAGCTGTGTCACTAATAAACGTCATAGGTGCATGTGTGCTGCCAAGTTTTTTTTGATGAATTCTTAAGCTGCGATGGTCGTTTTTTAATGCCATGCCTATATCCGTGTGCAAAGAAAGACGGCTATAGTCATATGCCATATTTGGCCTCTTATGCGGTAACGAAAAAATAGCAATTATAGTTTTGTCCATATTTTTTTTTTTTTCTGAAAATAGGCTGATTTATAATGGCATCAGCACGGTCATGTGCCTGTGTACATGGGTCTTTTCGACTTCAAGATGGTGGTAGACGAGCATCTATGCGAGGTTGGTAAAACGTACAACAAAAGAAAGTTCCAACAAGTACGAAAAGAACTTCGGATTCCCGTTAATCGATTCCAACTTCTATTCAGCTGAAAAAAGTTAAAACATCTTTGGCACGTCGTACACCTCTGATTGCATTCCGTAAAGATTTAGAGGATCGTCTTCCAGAATGGAAAAGTGGCAGGCAGCAATGCCATAATGATTGCAAATTTCGAACTTTCGTATTTTGTCCCAAATGCGGCGTTTATCTTTGCTTGAACAAAGACAGAAACTGTTTTATGTCTTTTCATAATTGATATCAATTCGTTCTTTATTACTATTTCTATGAAATGTAAATATGAATACGATCAGTAAAAACACCAATAAAATTGTGTGTAAAAAATCGTTACTGCATAGGACGCCATAAATGGCAAGGTAGAGCGTTTTAATAATTTTAGATACTAAAACATTCTAAACAGCGAAAGTCTCAATTTGTATATATACTTTCAGACAATGCCGTTGTACTCGGTCAAGGAAAAGATGTCATGCAATACTCGTAAGTACGACTGAACTTGACAAATGAGCTGTCATTATACTAGCATGAACTTAACTTTATAAAAATTCATCTCACAAATCAAGTTATGTCAAATTTAATGATTAATGACATCGATGCACCCCACGATGGTTTGGCTTAGAAAACTGCCTGCCTATCCCCTAGAGGCAATTATTTCATTTTTTCTTAGATACTTCTATCGGCACCAACATCGCAAAAAACAGCAGCAGCACCATAAACGGAAATACCACCATAATTAGCACTGATGTAGGAAAGAACAAAAAAAAATACTCTTTCGGCTTGCCAGAGAGGAAATAGAAGGAATTCAAAAAAAAAAAAAAAAACAAACATCGCCATTCTCAGGGAACGTGCACCTTTCATTAGGCAAATGGTCCCTTCATTTAGCGTATCTCCTCGTCCCGTAGAAGCGAGATGACATCATAAGTAAACAATGGCAACCACACTCGCATCTATACATAATCTGAACCCGTTTGCTTACTTAAAATGTAAATAAGTTACGTACAATTTGATTGGCTTGTCCTAAAAATTGTACAATCAGCTCGTCATCTTCTTCTGCCACATCGTCATCCAGTCCATCGCTGGTATATCCATTTGAAGCGTTCCCACTACCGTCAACAATTTCGCCCGGTGTCATTTGACAAGATCCATCGATTTGGACTTCTTTCGCTTGGTCGATTTTAAGATTTGCAGGCTTCGACGCGACCTCGTTATTAACCGTATCACATACTATCACGTCACCAGAATTCACTTTATCAACACTGTCGCCGACGTTTAACGCACTTAGTTCACTATCACTGAAGTCGAACTCTTCGCCGATTTCATCATAATCCGGTGATTTTTTTGAATTATTATTCTCCTCTTTCGCAATGTGCTGATCATAGATCAGTCCATTGGATTGTTTTAACACTTCCGACATTGTCACGCTATAGTAACTTACTGCTTTGGATATTTATCTTTTCTCAAAACCCATTCGAAGAACCGAGACGAACGTAAGGTCTGCGAATAAAATTGAACTGGAATTTGTATCTTACGCGTTGCCATTCATTTGTTTTGCGCGATCTCTCTCGCTGTCGACGACTGACTAACATCGACGGCAATCTTAAGCTGCGAATTGGACGATGACAACGACACAGTTGTTTTGTTACGACTATGTCCCCTTCAAAAACATAAAAGTAAGCAGAGACAAACACATTAAGATGAGTATTTCGCAGAGGGAGTTAACAGCAATCCAGCGGACTGGACTATCTATCTTATCTGGCGATATGGACAGAGGTGCTATTATCGCGTGGTGCTCTGATTTGATAAGGCACACCGATTGAAGCTGAATGCAATTATTTATAGCTATGGATGTTGTCATGGTTTTAAAATACCAACCAACGCGCACAATCATTTGTTATCCGCTGTCAAGCTTGGATCAAGTGGAACATGAAATTAAAGCTTGCGCTTTAGATAATAATGCCGCAGGTCATGTTACCTAATGCTTTTGTTGTTGAGGAAGAGAAGGTAAATTGATTAAAGTGTGCCTCTTCATATTGTGTAGTTTAGAAAAAGATATTATTATGCCGCCTTGAGATAAACTCGGAGATGTACAAAGAGCCAAGAAGGCAAGCTGTTTACCTTGCAATGCAATGGTGTCAGGGTAATAATAATAAAGTGTGAGGTTTCTTCTGGTATGGAAAAAGTTTGAGGTTGTTACACTTCTGGGACACCCATGCTATGAAAAGTAATATCTTTAGCACGCAAATGTAACATTAGATAAAAGCCCTTCACACTGTTTGGATGGGTTTCAATTCTTCAAAGAGAAGGTTGGGTATGCAATACATTTTGATACAACAATTCAAGAATGTATGATGGAAACAAAGGGCAACTCGAAGCAAAAACGTTTGAAATCCCAGCGCTTATGATATCTTATATTTTAGAATCCGATTCATCATATTTCCATAGTCGCAAGAGCATCGAATTTGAAGTCAAGAAAATGGCAGCTAGTTTAGCGAAACCTTGTTGGGTTACAGCGTTCGTTTTTGTTTGGATTTGAACCGATTTTACTTAGCCCGAAGAGATGGCAGAACGCTTTTCAAGTGTGATCTCAAAGGATGGGCATTCATTTAAATTCATAAGCTTGGGATTGATCTTCGAAACAATTTAGCGGTCAAAACTCTTCAAAATATATACGAAAATCATCATCGGATATGGTTATAAATTGGAACGCATGTACGTTGCAAGCTTAAACTAGAATTGGAAAACAAAGGCCCACGCAGTGATGATAACAATTAAAATGTTAAATTATGCTTTCTGAAACGTGCTGCATTACCAATTATTGATTAGGAATTTAGACACCTTCATCTCACGTAGCTTGTTACGCATTAATACTACTGTGCTGGTCCGTAAATATTAACTACAACTTCTCAACACGATGTGCACTCTGTCACTGTCAGATAGGGAGTGATGTAAACACCGACTTTTCTGAAGCCTTTTAAAGAGCGTAATGCAAATATTTCAAGCATCAACAACTGAGTTAGGATGTCTCAAACACCGACTTGTAAAAATCTCTTTTAAGCGTTGTCTTCTTTGTCTCTACTTAAACGGCAAGGTTATGAACGGAATTAGTAATAATAATCTTCGTACTTTACTACATTCCTCTTTTTCCGCCTATATATATATATATATCTATTTATTCGTTTATTTATTTATTTGTCTTTTTATTTATTTATTTATCAATTAATTATTTATTTGTTTCTTTATTTATTTGTTTATTCGTTTATTTATTTATTTATTTATCTATTTATTTATTTATTTGTTTATTTATCTATTTATTTATTTATTTTATTTTTTTTTATTTTTTATCTATTTTTTTTTATTCATTATTTATTTATTTATTTATTTTTTTGTTAAATTGGAGTTTTTTCTCGCACTTTCCTTCAAAAAGATTGTTATTTACTAATTCATAATTCTCTTTAGATTTGTTAAATATATTATTTCAGTAGTAAGATACAAAAATATCGTATCTCTATATTTATGTAAAATGTGTGGTAGCGTACCGAATGTAAATCATTATTATGCGAAATAAATCTATCTATCTATCTATCTATCTCTCTTTCCGCCTTTTGGGTTCGCTAGTTCGAACTCAAAAAGTATCGGCAGGCCTTCTACAAGGTGGGCTAAATAAGACCAACCAGGCCACATAAGACCAACCGGTCCAAATAAGACCTACCAATGTAAAACACGTATAGGCTTTTGTAATAATCATGAAAAAGCTTGCCTCGAATTGGAATACAGACTATGCGAGAGGCGCACAAAGAGAACGTACGCTCAAATTCAAGCAAAGTGACTGGAGGGCTTGTATCGCGAGTTAGAAGAAATTTCTTCTTCGGATGCTAATAGAAACCAGGCTATCCACGAACTCCGACAAACCAGCTTAAACAGGGGCACAATCATTTTCAAAAAAGCCGCTCAGAGAAACAGAGATGCCCAGGAGATCCGTTCGCCAAAGTTCATCAACAATGCTCAAGGGCTGCTTCTGGATGACGAAAAAATACTACACAGGTGGCAACAGTATTGTGAACGACTTCTAAATGAACAATTTCCTCGGATATATGTTTCGAGAGCCGTTCCTAACAATGAAGAAGTACTTGACATAGAATTATTTAGGTTCAGTTCCAACTAGGGTTACATACCACGCACTTGGCGGGAGGTCAATGTAGTATTTATCCCCAAACCAGGCAACAAACCTAGTAAACTACCTAAATCTTATCGTCCTATAAGCTTGATATCGTTTTTTCTGAAAACAATAGAAAGAATAATTGACGTCCATATCAGAGAATGTCTAACTATTAGCATGCCTCTACACCCCTGTCAATATACGTATCAAAAAGGTAAATCAACAGAAGGCGCCCTGTTAAAACTAACTACACATATTAACAACGCCTACCGTTGCAAAGAAATTGTACTATGCGCTTTTTTTGATATAGAGGGTGCTTTTGATAACACCGGTTATGATTCAATATCAAATGCTTTACATTACCGAAATTTAGACCTCCCCACCATAAATTAGGTAAAAGCGATGCTTGATAGTCGCAAAATTACCGCTTCGTCAGGACAGATTTCAGTATCAGTATCCACAAGGAGGAGTTCTATCACCTTTCTTGTGGTCTTTGGTCATAGATCGCCTACTTCAAAAGCTAAGTAATTTAGGCTACGACATAATAGGGTACGCCGATGACTTGTGTCATCATTATTAGGGGTAGAGAGTCAAACGGAGTTACCTCACGTATGCAAAACGCCCTTAAGATAGTCCTAGACTGGTGCATCAAGGAAAATCTCTCCATCAACCCCAGTAAAGTTATCATAGTTCCTTTTACAAAAAGAAGAAATTTGAACTTAGCTCAGAATTCACTGAATGGTACGACCATTGAGTATTCCGACGAAGTCAAATATCTTGGAGTAAGCCTAGACGAAAGACTAGACTGGAACTCCCATATTGAGAACAAAATAACAAAAGCAACAAAAGCTTTATGGGCCTGCCGTCGCATGTATGGTTAAACCTGGGGGATCTCTCCAAAGATCACTCACTGGATTTACACAGTGATGGTCAGGCCCATCATTACATACGCTTCTATAATATGGTGCACCAAAATAAACCAAAAAACCGCCATATCTAAGCTCACAAGGGTACAACGTCTCGCATGTCTTGGTTTATCCGGAGCCATGCGGACCTGCCCCACTGCTGCCAAAGAAGCCATAATAGGACTAACACCCTTGCATATACACCTAAACAAAGTCGCAATACGCAGCTCAGCAAGTCTATTACAAACGAATGAGATACGTCTTAGTGACCATCCGGAACTTATGACGCTGCTCTCAGAAATTCCAGAACTTGACATGATCTGCGCGGTCACAGACCGCCTTCAAAAAACACTATGTTTTAACAAGCGGTTCTCTACGGAGATACCAAATAGAGAAGCTGG
Source organism: Portevinia maculata (assembly GCA_949715645.1). NCBI lineage: Eukaryota > Metazoa > Arthropoda > Insecta > Diptera > Syrphidae > Portevinia > Portevinia maculata. The sequence goes on along the minus strand of OX454526.1, from coordinate 7,645,569 downwards.
GCTAGTAATAACCCACCGAACCGCCAAAGCGGACTAAAGTGGTATACGGACGGTTCTAAAATGGAATCGGGCACAGGAGCTGGTTTTCAAGCACCAAGCCTTAGCGTCTCAATACCGATGGGAAAAAGCCCTAGTGCATTCCAGGCAGAGCTCCTCGGCATTCAAGAATGCGCAAACCACATTACCAACACTGGTATCAAAGGCGCTCACATCCATATACATATACACGGATAGTCAAGCAGCTATAAAAGCCCTTAGCTCACACACAATTGATTCCAAAGTTTTGTACTGCTTCAATACCCTCCAGCAAGTCAGCCACAGAAACAAAACCAAACTCTGGTGAATTCCTGGCCATGGGGGGTTTGAAGGAAATGAAAAAACTGACGAGCTAGCCAGAGGCGGTTCAGAAACCCCTTTCACAGGACCTGGACCCTTTTGCTACACACCTAAATCAGCTACCAATTTAGCTATAAACAGCTGGGAACACTCTAAATGTATCTCATACTGGGAAAACACTCCAGGAATAAGACAGCCTAAACGAGCCATCCAACCCTTTAAAAACAATGCCAGCAGGATCCTAAACCTAGGTAGGCATGATATCAAAAACCTGATAGGGTACCTCACAGGTCACCACGGTTTACGATACCACCTCACCTCAACAAAATGAAACTAGCCGACTCTCCAGAGTGCAGGCTGTGCCTCGAGGACGACGAAACCACGAAGCACATATTGTGCGAATGCCCAGCCCTCTGCGGAATCAGAAAGAGGATCTTCTTCAAAGAACTCTTAAGTAACGAAGATTTGAAGAGGTCCCCTGCTAGAAGCATTATTAATTACCTTTTCTATAAAAGTGGAAAACGCACTAGCCTAAAATTTTCTCTGACCTATGGTACAAAAGTTCAATCTATTAAATGCTCAACAATTTGGTTTTCGGAAAGTGAAGTCCACTGAGGATGCAATAGTTTCTTTTTTAGATGGTACTCGTATATATAAAGGAATAGAGGCAAATAAAATGTCAGCTGGTATGTTCCTGGATTTAACCAAAGCATTTGATTTAGTTAATCACAAAATACTTTTGGCAATATTAAAGAGCTTTGGTATCAGAAATAATATCCTCAGTTGGTTCTCTTCCTACCTCACTAACAGGAAGCGATATGTTCGTCTCAATGCATCTCTAAGTGAGCCTCTACCCTGTAGAGAAGTTGGTGTCCCCCAAGGATCAGTACTTGGCCCACTGCTTTTCATCATTTATATTAATTCAATATTTAAGTTGTCTCTAAATGGAAAAATAGTCGCTTTTGCTGATGATCTGGCTCTGTCGTATGCTGCACCAGATGAGAATTATCTACGAGTAGCTCAGCAAATGAATGCGGACCTATCAGAAATGAATGATTGGTTTCGGTATCACCAAATGGTGCTAAGCTGCAAATCAAAAGTTATGCCTTTCTCGCTGTCAAAACAGTTCACAATTAATGGAATTGGTGCTCATGTATGTAGCGACAACTCTCCTATTGGCTGCAAGAACTGTATAACTTTAGAATCGGTTACAGAGTTTAGGTACCTTGGCATAACTCTGGACAGCAAAATTAATTGAAAGTCACAGATAGCTATTGTTAAAAAAAATATCTACATTGCCATGAATAGAATCTACCATCTAAGCAAACTGGTACCCCCTAAATTACTCACAGCTGTATACTATGCCATAGGTGACTCTCGTTTGGAGTATGGAATCTCATGCTGGGGAGGTGCGTCTACTAGTAATCTGCAACCGCTCTTAAAAGCTCAAAAGAAGACACTTAGGACAATGCTGTTCAAACCTAGATGGGAACCCTTACTACCATTATTCCAATCTGTAAAAATATTGCCGCTTCAATATTTCTATATATTTAAGGTGCTGAGGTTGTTTTATCTACAAGGAGATTATACTTATATCAGAAGAAATGAAGCTCATCTACTGCGCTCCTCAAATACTGTAATTGTTCCCAGAGTGAGAACGGAACACTATCGTAGATTTGTTGTTAACATAGCTCCATTCATCTACAACAAATTGCCTCTGTATCTACGCAACCAAGATCAATCAACTAAAGCGCAACTACGAGGTCGACTTTCCTCGCGTCCAGGACTGGCTCTGGCCGGACTCCGAACCTGGAAGGGAATGCAGTCGAATCTTCACGGATCGCTCCAAAACCGATCAAGGATCTGGTGCTGGTGTCTTCGTGGAGAGCGATAACGTTAGACTTTTCTTTCCGTTAGGCAAATATGCGTCAGTCTTCCAAACAGAGACTTATGCTATCCTAATGGCCATGGACTATGTTACGAGGAACAGGTGGAGGGGGCGAAGTATCTGCGTCTGCAGCGACAGTCAGGCTGCTCTTAAGGCCTAACTCAAACCCTTAACTACCTCCAAAATAGTACGTGAACAAGATATCTCTGAATTCGGTCGGAAGGCTGAATTCACTTAAACTTGTCTGGGTCCCGGGTCATAACGGGATCACGGGAAATGAGATCTCCGATGAACTTGCTAGACAAGGCTCAGAGGGGGGCTTCTCAGGACCTGAACCAGCGATCTGTCTGCCTGCGTCCTCGGTCAGGGCTTCCATTGACGGTTGGGTTTCCTATGAACACAATCGCAGTTGGCATGACTCTCTAGGGTGCAGACAGACTAAGCAAATGCTCCTCGACGTCTGTGGGAAATCCGCGGCATTCTTGTTGTCTCTCAACAGAAAAGACTGCAGACAGACTACTGGCGTTCTTGCGGGACACTACGCTTTTGCCAAACACCTTAAGGTGCTAGGCCTAAGCGACACCACCAACTGCGAAGCCTGTGGAGAAAGCGACGATACTGCGGAGCATTTCCTCTGTGATTGTCCTGCTTTTGCTCGTATCAGGTGGCAGGTATTTGGTGCGGATATGGTGAGTGCTGTAAACCTAAGCTCCTTATCATTGAAGCGCCTTCTCGTTTTTCTTAGAAAAACGAGTAAATTCCCACAGTAAAATGTGGTGTGTCTGCCTGGTAGTACAATGGACCAGTATTGAGTCTGAGTGCTCCAGTGCAGAAAGTCTCACACACCCCGACAAAAAAAAAGAAAAAAAAAGAGATCAATCAAAATCAAAATTCTTAGATCATCGAAAAAAATGGCTTCTCTCCTTATCTGACGTTAGAACATTGACGCAAATCATTTCTTAAAAACTGCCTCACTGCTTTCTACTTGCTTCCAAATGACGCCTCGTCTTATTTCCCTATTTCTGTGCGGCCTAAATTCGCATACACTTGCCACTGGTTCTTCTTACCACAAAGTGTACAATCCCCGTATCCGTCTTTCTTTTCTATATTTTTTTTATATTAATTACATCAACTCATGGTTAACTCAGAAAAATAGTGAATAAAAACATAGGGACGGGCTACAGTCCGCTTGGGCGAACTGTTGGATACCCTATTCTTATTCATATCGCTCATAAGTAGGCGTGACAAAAGTCTAAGTATGGTTGAATTGTTAAAAACGCTCTACATATTTTGTTATATAACATTTAAAGGATTTTGTCGAAAAAAACGAAGCTTTTGTAAAAAAAAAACGCTCCCTAGCTCAAACTTTGGTTTTTCAATAAAATTGTTTTATTTAATTGTGGGCGTGTCAGTAAGCGGATTTAAAAAAAATTAACACATGAGCATAAATGGCCCCTAGAGAGTGTATATTATAAATTTCAGCTCCCTAGCTCAAATTTTGGTTTTTCAAAAAATTGTTTTATTTAATTGTGGGCGTGTCAGTGGGTGGATTTTCAAAATTTTATCTTCCGAGCAGTTTTGGGAGTCATAGATCATATATACAAAATTTCAGCTTTCTAGCTCAAAATTCGATTTTTTCCAAAATTTTGTTTTTTTGAGTTTGTGGGCGTGTCTGTGGGCGGATTTCAAAAATTCGTAAACTTGATTATTTCGGGACCCTAGAGAGTATATGGTTAAAATTTCAGCTCTCTAGGCCCAGTTTAAAGGCCTAATTTTTGCCGACGGACGGACGGACGGACGGACGGACATGGCTAGATCGACATTACTATCGATGCTGATCATAAATATAGCAACTTTTAGGGGTCTACGGGCAATATTAAGGTATGTTACAAACTATGCGTCAAAATTAATATACCCTTAGAATAGGGTATACAAAAATATACGTAAAATAAATATCAATGTATACTAAATAAAAAAATGTAAAATTGAATATATGTAATGACTCGAAAATAAAACGAAAAAAAAATAGATCTATCCAGGTCGACGTACCGTATTTCTTTCGCCTAGGCGGGCAGGCAAGGAGTTTAAAAAAAAAAAACATATCTGGCCAAAGCTGGATCTGCGACGCCCTATGGGTTTGATCTCACTTAACCGATTGCACATTGTCTCTGCTATAGATGTCATTACATGGCACTGTCTAATAGGCAATCACGCATCAAAGCTTGGCTTCTATTCAAATAACTTCTGTAGAAGCTGCCAGGGACGAGGAGGAGGAGGAGACTAACTACTCTTCACCTCATGTCCTGCACTCTCTTATTAAATAAACCTCAATCTAGGAGCCGTCTTCCTAAATGAACTCAGCGACTTAGCTAACACAGATGTTTGAAGTCTATCGCGCTTTATTAGAAGCTCCAAATGGTTTAGCGAGTAGAGGTCGAAACTCCCCCGATCCACGTGGCATCCCAACGGACCTCATTGGTCTAAGTGCCACCTTAACCTAACATACATACAAACATATTAGGCCTTAACGGCTCATACAGGGCCTGAAGCTAGCTTCTCCAATCACTTTCATGCAAAGTGGAGGGGACCTACAGTTTTACGCCGAATCCGAACGGCAAATTTGAGAAGCTTTCTCATGACAATTTGATACTCTTGGGTGTTTGTCAGACGTTCGCAAGCTAACCTTTAATACCAACGCATTGTGTTTGAATGAAGGTGAGTACGTGTTTCAATTCTTGCCGGAAAGGAAGCACTTAACGTGCCTTTAATGAATGCACAGAAAACCGGCGTTGAACACTTAATTACATAAAGTATGTATTTCAAATACAAATCAAATGACATATTTGTTCCAATCGATAGCTTTAAACAAATACAATCACGAATAACATTCCAAAAGCAGTTACAAAAAAAAAAAAAAACTCAGATTGAGTCACATTTTTACTGGTTAACAAATAATGCAAAAAAAAATCGTAAATGAATTTTTTGGTTCTACATTTTGTCTCGTCGCACTGAGAGGCATGAGCTTCAACTTTAGCACTGCTTATAAACCTTGCAAATGGATTGCGTAAGTAATGTTTAAATTGGCCTTCAAGTGAAAAAAAAGTGAGAAACACTGCTTACGATTCAATTTTCGAACGCAAATCGTCGTAAGAACAAATAAAATTACGCTCGCGTCGTATCTCTCTCTCTCTATTGGCTTAACATAAAAGGCGTCAATGATATTTATTTTAGCAACGTTTTTAATTCTTCAATAATAAAACCTTTCTCTGTTGTCAGTTGAGTTAATAATTGCACAACAGTGGTATCTAAAGAGATTGCTTTGGAATTTTATCTTATTAACTTTATAAGGTTTTAAAAATATATTCAACCTATAACTAATTGAAGCGGTGATACTAAGGAGTAACACCATAAAGTCATCATTTTTAAACTTAAGTGCTAATAAATATAATGTAGCTGTATAAGTGAAGATATGATAACCACAACTGCACCTTTACAAAAACAAAAGAACAAAAGCTGGCGTAGGAAGCACACATTCTGGATGGATGATTAAATAGCGCGCAGTCATATGAAAGCACATTATTCACACTTGATTGAAAACGTACAAAATGACGCACGTTTATTTCGGAAATGTTGTGCAATACACTCGCGATACATACGGATATGTGAGAGAGGATTTAATGTGAATGCCTACAATTCTAAGATATCATGTCGTCACTGTGCTACCATCACGTAAGGAACATACATTATCTATGTTTTGATAAGTCGCACGCGAAACACTGTAGGTAGGTTGGTGTCAAATAATCTAAGCGCACGTATTTTTATTTGAAACAAAGCGGCGTGGGATTTACAATGTCTCAGTTCTGAGGTTCCATGAATAGCAAAGAGTTTGTCGGTGAACAATATTCCATAGTGGTGCTGCAACGAATTAGAAAGTCTAGATAAATAAGTTGTTCAGGAGAAAGGATTACAATGCATTCCTTGTGTCCGAATCTCCCAGACAATAGAGAACAGACAGACACTACTCACTGCTGGAATAACTCCGGAAAGTGTCGCTTCAAATACGGTTTCGTGGACGAGGACCCACAGGCTTTGTATATAGACTTTGTGTGTAAAAAAAATGGTGACAGCAAAATTTAAGACACAAACCTTCAAACGCCACCATTTCTGTTGCCAACTCTGTCGAGGTCGAGGTTTTTAAATTCGTGTTGATGAGACTACTATGAAGTCTATATACAATGTCACAGGAGAAAGTGGATTTGCTGGGCGCTTGTTTCGAGGCCGTGTATACGGTGAACAATCCAATTCGCCATAGCCACGACATTTAGAACAGAGCTCTGATGAGCCACTTCTATCTGCGCACCGAGCTTAAGAATTGGCGATCTGAGGATAACGGTTTCATCGTATTCAATGATGAAAACCATGCTAATGCCGCTGTAGTCAATGATGGTGATCTTCTCTGCATCTTCGAGTCACTAAAGAATAAAAAGTCGACGGGGATGAATGGTGTCCCAAACGTCGTATTGAGACACCTGCCTCTGGAAGCGCTGAATAATGCACATTATCCGGCGCGTTGGAAGGCAGCTGTGGTACACACTATCCCGAAAAGGGGTAAAGATAGGAATAACCCTGCCAATCTCCGGTCGATTAGTTTGCTTCCGAATATAAGCAAGGTCTTTGAAAAAGTTGTCAATAACGCCCTGTTGAAATGGATCGACGACAATAACATAATTCCGGACAACCAGTTTGGTTTCAGGGCGGGCATGACACTAACCATGCCGCGTCGAAATTGCTTTCCGACATTCAGTGGTATATGGTGCGATAGTAGTGTATTCAGTAAGTGATTGGCAGGTCGTGCGTTCGAATACCGACCAGAGCCATGATTTTTTAAAAATTGAAACAGATCTGCCTAAAGCAATTTAGGCGCCATCTGTGAAGAAAAAACCCTATCGCACCAAACTTATTTCCTATCCTTCTATTCTTTCATGCAGTAAGTAGCACCTAAAAACAAGCAACGAATCATTTGCTGGGTGCTACTTTCGTTACATTATTATAAGGGTAACTGTATCCAATTACAGAAAAAAAGAAATCCCTTTAGAACCAATACACGGGTGTTTGTCTGGTTGATTTTAAAAAGGCCTTCGACACCGTATGGTTAGATGACTTTTTTACAAGTTGACTGGGCGGGGGATGCACAAACCTTTGCTATATGTAATTCATAATATGCTTATGGGAAAAAAGTTCGTTGTCAAATGCAGCAATGTGACCGAGAGCAGTCTTTGAAATTAAAAACGGTTTACAGCAGGGGTCGGTGAATTCTCCGATCCTTTAAACGTTTATACGAGTGATCTGGTAGGTTCACTCAGACATGCTATAACGTATGGCGACGATTTGGTGGCATTCAGATCAGGCCCTAAGATCGAGGTCATTAACATTCTTTTGCAGCGTGACTTCGATCAAATTAAGGTATATTGCCACGACTGGAACACGCAAACAATCTTGTTCAGAACAACATTGGCTGTAGCCTCAAGGGATACCAGAAAAAAACTGGAAGAAATTGGCCATTATTGGACAAAATGGGCAGCCATTGGCGGTGAGAAGCGTACATACTCGTAGATATCTGGGTGTCTGGCTTGATTAGTATCTATATTTCGACAGACATATAGTTGCTTGTCTTACTTGGGGCAAGAAGGCTTATGCTCTGACTAGGAGACTGTTTCATAGCAGTAAACTACTCCAAAGTGGACGTCATATGCAACGTGGCTCTTAAAAGGCCGATCATTGCTTATGGTTGTATATTCCATATGGAAAAGATACGGGTTTTGGAGAGACAATGTCATAGGGCATGTCTCCGGTTGGTCCGAATCCAACAAAATAAAATACTATCCCAACAAGGTCCTATACGATGGGGCTCAGTTGAATAGGATTGACAAATTCCTCATTAGGTGATTTGAAGGGACGTTGCAAGAGTGGTGGCTAGCGATAATAGCCTGATCTTTGGGGTTTACGTCCCAAATGAAATGTACATAGAGAGTACGCTCCGCTCTGGCTTTATCCCGCCGGAGACATTTATCCATATTGATGCAAAAGGTCTGGTCCAGACGAGGGATGTTATCCCGATATTATACCACGGCTAAAGCAGCGCGAGAGATAAGCGGCACATCCACGGCGGGGACTTTGCCAATGCTCATTAGCTCTTCCGTTTTAGTACCGCAATAGCGGAGAGGGATAAATTCGATACGGAATAGCAAAACTGAGGATTGGGGAGCAACAGCATTTATTAGCAGAGTTGCAGTCTTGAAACAACACATTGAATTGAACGACCCGAAAGCAATAGGTTCTAATCCAATGAAGAAGAGAATCATCTATACCAAATGCAAAAGGGCAAAAGCGTCTGTAAAACGGCCTTGAAATATTACGCGCAACGATCTAACTTTCACCACCGTTTTGAAGAAATTAGTTCCTTTTTTCGGTTAGATAGGTCATCAAATCGCAAGTGAACCTTCATATATATTCTTATGGTGACAGCAAATTAGAGGACGTAAGTGCGATTGTTCGGTAGGAGGAGGGTGAAGAAGATTCGACTTTTTGGGCACGGTGTGGGTAAATGCTGATTTCGATCTTATGTGAAAGACCGCTGAAGATATGTAGGACAGATGGAAAAGCTTACACAGTGGTTTTGCCAGCATGAAACACCTTTTCAGAACGATTGGGGGCATCTAAGCCAGCGGATTTGTGTGTCAAGATCCCGAACTGATTGATTTGACCATGCGAACAATTCAGGTCGCGAATGAACTTTAAGTTCCTTGCAGCCAATAAAATTTATGATGTATTGAAATTTTGTGGGCCTCTGTTATCGTATTTTAACTTTTTTTTTAAACAAAGGCAGGACTTTGACAGAGCATGTGTTCTGCTGTTTTTTGATCCTCTAGACACAGCCTGCACATATCTGTGCAGCTTTTCCAAATATTTTTAGATAGTAATTGAAAGAGCAGTGACAAGTGAGGAAGTCAGCTTAAATCCTTATATAAAACGTTTGCTCATGAAGTAATCAAAGGGTCAATTTTTCATTTGCGAACCCGGACAATTTATTTGCCTGATATGGTTTGCCTCTATGGTACGAGATAGAGTTCTATGAATTTAACTCCTGTTGTTCGTTAGCTAAAGAGCCGGCAAAATTGATTGGGCTTGAAGTCAACAAGGACAAAATGAAGTACTTGCTTTCAGCAAACAAACGAACAAACATCCGTCCACCGACTAGGACAAAACGTCACTGTTGATAGCAATGTTTTGTTTATCTATAAATGTGTGCTTCAAAGCGCCAAGTATATGTAAAATTATAAAGAGTACCATAAAATATGCAAGCATCGAATGTAGCTCATTAGCCGTGTTAGCTAGTTCTTTGTTTTGATTAATCAACAAAGGGATATGAAAAAAATATAACTTCGAGGTAGTAAGGTAGTTCACCTACCTAGGAGTAAACATCAACCCCACGAATGACACCTTAGTGGAGATCCGGCGGAGAATTACCTTCGAAAACCGCTGCTACTTCGATTTAGAAAAACAAATGGGTTCAAAACTCCTCCCTCGAAGGACAAAATGCATGATTTATCGAACCTTAATCCTACCAGTCCTGCTTTATGGTGCCGAGTGCGGGACGATAAGTACAAAATGGGAGCTAATATTGGGTTCTTTTGAAGAGGGAGAATGGAGGAGAAGATACAACTGCAATCTATATGAGCTGTAGCAAGATGTGTATGTAGTCCAAAAAGCTAAATCACGTCGACAACATTGGCTCGGCCACATTTAGCGAATGAAAAATAATGCTCCAGCCAAGAGGATCTTCGGCTCTAAGCCCCCTGGTTCGAGAAGGCAAGGAAGACCGAACCTCCGTTTTAAAGACCAAGCCATCGCAGATGCCAGAGCGCTTGGTCTCCAGACAGCGTGCCTGGCATCGCGGAGGATGGAAGGCTACAGTGTCTCAGGCGAGTCGGGAGCCCGTTAAGTTAGTGTTCATTAGCTGCCATAAAATGATTCTGACAAACCAAAACAGATTCAGTCAACACTTAACCACAATATTAATCGATCTATTCCTGAAATATGGCCTCAAACTATCGAAAATGGGCTTCGAGATTGGGTTTATAGTATGCGCTTCCTGCAATGGCAGTATACGCAGCAATTTGACTTAAATTTTATTCCATATCCAACTGGATGGATTGCCCATGCAGGGACGGGCTAACAACATGAATGCAGAGTGCCAAACTCTACCACAAGTGTGCATGCAAATCTGCGGGTTGACACCACTGGAGATCACCGGCGTCGTTAAGGGACGACCAAACAATAATCAATAACAGAAGCATGCACGTGTTGAATTCGTAAAATGACGCAGACACAAATGCGATAACACCAGCATTCGATTGGCTTCAGTAACAAAGTGATCCGAAGCCGAGAGGCCTACCAAAGTTGTTGTCAAATCGGCGAACCCACAGGACCTATAAGTTCACGGTTAGTAATTATATATATTGCAATAAAGTTTTATTCGCTTTTTTCCCGAAATCCTTTGTAAATTGAATCAAAAAAAATCATTGTCTTTTTCGCGATTATTCAAAGCTCAACTGTTTTATTGCTCATAATTCCTTTTAACTTGAACATAATACTGGCTCCTATTTATGTTTATTATGCCAAGTTAAGGTCACATTCGGCTGGCAAAATCCTCCTCCAAACCCTCCCCGTGGGTGCCGGCTGGTAATGGTCACTACAATTGTCTTGTGCGATGTCAAGACGGTGGTCAGCTAAGATCACTGTAGTATTCCTTTACTCATCAATAGTTCAATACCCAGTGATGCTCCTTTACCATAGGACAGAAGGTGCCTAATTTCAGTGGTCGTGCGAGCGTACATAGTACATAGATCCGTGCCGAAGAATGTAAGGCTGAGGGCCAAATCAGTCGCTAGCGAGCTCATTCAGTCGCCTAGGCAAGGTCTGTCGTAACCCTGTTGCCTTATCCCGGTATATCGGCTCTGCCGGGATGGACCTCTATTTCCGACCTACTCGTGGGAACAACGTTCAAATTTTTAAAAACATGCCAAACAAAGAAGACAAAAGCAACGAAAACCGACCTAACCGACCAAAACTGACCAGACAAGACGATCCCAACCAACTAACCCAGGACAAACGCGACGACAATCAACTATGCACCAGCAATTCGGACCTACTCACGACAACCCTTCCCAATTTCAAAAGTTTAAATATTGAAAGCGCCAATATTGGATCTGAGACCGAAGACGAATTGCTGGATGACAAGGAATCTGAGGACAACACCCTGAAACCACATGTGGTCTCCAAAGAGACAAGAAAGCGGAGTAACTACAGGGCATCAAAACGATTCCTTAAAAAAATGACTGAGAAAGACCCAACCTCTATCAATGATAGAGACAGGGCCTTGATCAGGAAGCATAAGAGGGCAATAAAGAGCTTCGAAAATCAGAAGGCTCACAAGCCCAATGAACCTTCAGCTCCTGAACTGCAAAAAGAAACGACAGTAGTGGTGGTAGACAAATCCAAAGGTTGTCCTAATAAGGCTAACACGGAACAGTCTAAAACCACTACACCTTCAGTAACAAAGAACAAGGCACAGGCTTCAAGCAGGGTCTCTACAGGCACTAAGGCCGGAACCTCTGGCACCTCTTCGAAGAGGCAACGGTCAGAGGAAGAGAAAAAAGAAAGCCGACCGAAAAGACCGAAGGCTTCAACAAGCCTAGACAGCACTCCGACGAGCCTAATAGCAGCAGTCATTGATGAGCAAGATCCCGATGGAAAGATCACAGCTGAGCACTGGCTGCTGACAGAAAACGTCATCCTTAAGGCTATGATGGTCAACATCCGAAGTGGGGGAGCAGATTACGAGTTTGACGGGGCCGGATGGCACAAAGGTGTGAAGATAGTGGGGTGTGAAGACGGGCATACTCTTGAGTTTCTCTCCAAAACCATCGCCAGCATTGGCGAACTGTGGGAGGGAGCCAAACTGAAGGTCATACCCAGATCCGCACTGCCACTTAGACAGAAAGTCAAAGTCTGGATACCACCCCCCTTCGGCAAAGAAGAGGACAAGAACATCGTGGTCCTCCTAGCTGGGCAGAACAAGAATATCCCGATCAAGGATTGGTTCAAGGTATACTCCAGAAGAATTAGTGACGGCAAGGAGCTCTGCTTTGCAATAAACCAATCTTCTGCAGCCACCATAAGACAGACCCCAGGCAGAACAGACTGAAGTTCGGGCTAGGTGCCGTAAGGGCACGGCTGGATGAAGATGAAGAGCCAAAGGTTGCAAAAGCTGCTAGTGGTGCAAATTAATTTGCATCACTGTAAAGCAGCAACACACGACCTACTGCTGTTCATGTCTGAGGTAAGCGTGGACGTGGCATTAATTCAAGAACCCTGGATTTTTAAAAATAAAATCCAAGGTCTGAAATCGCCATATTACCATCTGTTCCACACTTAAGAAGAAGGTAAAGTACGAAGCTGTATTCTAGTCAAGAAAACTGTTGGTAACATATTTTTTCTTCACAGGTACAGCAATGGAGACACAGTGGCCGTAAAAATTGAAGCTCCGGAAAGGAACCTTATCCTCGCTTCAGTTTACATGGCACACGACGAGGAAAACCCACCATCTGATACAGTACGTGAATTAGTGGAGCACGCTAACACACGGAACACATCATTGGTGGCAGGGTGCGACGCGAATGCACACCACACGCTGTGGGGCAGCGCAGGAATTATTAAAAGAGGTGAGTCGTTGTTTGAATATATTATTTCCACAAATCTAGTTTAGTGTAACAGGGGAAACCAGCCCACTTTCCAAAACAGAAACAGGTCAGAAATTTTACTGGAGAGTTTGTCGAGAGAACTCTTTCTCAGACCATAATAGAATACTCTTTACAGTCAATCTACAATATATGGCACAACGAATTTTTAGGAACCCTAGGAAAACGAATTGGGCAGACTATGCGAAACCGGTTAGTGAGTACACACAACATCCAAAAGAGGACAAGTTTGTCGACACTCACTCAATCGACAACGCAGTTGAGTATATTACCAAAACTATGCACAAAGCCTTTGTTAAACACTGTCCCATCTCTCGCAATCGCAAACCCAAAAAGGCAACTTGGTGGACCAGCGAGCTTCAAAAGCGGCGAACATTGGTAAGACAACTTTTTAACAAAACAAGACAGAGTAAGACAGATGAAGACTGGACTAAGTATAGGTCCGAACTTAATCTATATACAAAAGAAATAAGGAGAGCAAAACTCGAATCCTGGAGCACGTTCTGCGAATCCATAGAGAGTACAAACGAGGCTGTCAGACTACGTAAAGTACTATCCAAAGACCCCACGGTCCCAGGGTATATTAAACGTGCTGATGACTCTTGGACAGAGTCTAGCCAAGAAACTCTACAAATTTTAATGGATACTCACTTTCCGGAGTCTAATGAGAACACTGGATGTGATGTCAACTACAACCCCGTTCCGCAAGACACACAACCGGACATGGCAATTGAAAGTATCATAACAGAGCACAAAATTGCTTGGGCAGTCAAATCTTTCCAGCCCTACAAATCGGCGGGACCAGATAATGTCATACCAGCAATGATACAACAGGCTCTCAATGTAATACTGCCATGGCTAAAAGCGATATTCAGAAGCTGTATAAGACTCTGCTACATACCGCAAAGCTGAAAAGAAGTAAAAGTGATATTCATTCCCAAAGCAGGGAGACATATACACTGCACAGCAAAAGATTATAGGCCGATAAGTCTCTCCTCTTTTCTCTTAAAGACACTAGAGAGAATAATCGACTTATATACAAGAGACCTCTTAAACGAAAACAACCTATGCAGTACTCAACATGCCTACCTCAAAGGCAAGTCCGTGGAAACAGCCCTGCACGAAGTTGTGTCAATTATAGAAAAAGGATTACACCATAAAGAATTCACCATGGCAGCATTTTTAGACATTGAGGGAGCTTTCAACAATGTCAAAACAGCGGCCATAAAAACAGAGCTCGTAGACTTTGGAGCGAAAATAGAAATAACGAACTGGGTTTACGAAATGCTTAACAGCAGAGTAATTAACTCAGAGATCGGAGAGAGTACCATAAGGAAAACAGTGACCAGGGGCACCCCACAGGGAGGCGTCATATCTCCCCTCCTGTGGCTTCTAGTGGTCAACAAAATCCTCACGACTCTAAAGGTCAAAAAGACGAAAATAGTAGCATACGCAGACGATATTGTAATTCTAATAAGTGGAAAGTATCTTCCCACTATCAGTGAACTCATGGAATCTGCCCTAAAAGAATTATCCTCGTGGGCGAGACCGAACGGCCTTGGAGTTAATCCAATCAAAACCGAATGTGTTCTGTTCACTAGGAAAAGAAAAATCGAGAATTTCGATATGCCGAAGCTAAACGGAATTCGTCTGAAACTTTCCCCGGAAGAAAAGTATCTGGGCATCATCCTAGACTCTCAGCTTACTTGGAAACGTAACACAGAGGAACGATCAAAAAAAGCACTATGTGCCTTCTACGCATGCAAAAAGACCTTTGGCAAACGTTGGGGTATGCGCCCTTACATAACCCATTGGATGTATACAGCGATCATACGACCCATACTTACATATACGGGTCTATTGTTTGGTGGAAGGCAACAGAACGGACTACCTATCTCCATAACCTCTCTAAGGTACAGAGATTGGCATGTATCGGCACAACAGGTGCAATGAGATCAACACCTCAAGCCGGGCTGGAAGTCATATTAAACCTTCCCCCCCTTGGTGAATATATTCGCAGCATCGCAGCCAAAGGAGCCCTCCGCCTCAAGGAGGCAACCATCTAGAGACACAGCTCAAGCTCATATGGACACGGCTCCATAATTCACAATTACTTGGGTATCGATCTATCCAGGAAAACGGACTACATAATCCCCAATCGAAACTTCGAGAAAAACTACTCTACATTATATACCCCAAAGAGAGAACTGGAACGCGCACGCCAGCGCACAAGAAATCCATATCTACTCGTATACGGACGGGTCAAAAATGGATGTAGGTACAGGAGCAGGAGTTTTCTGCGAGCCCCTAGACATAAAGGACTCGTACAGACTCCCCAACGAATGCAGCGTCTTTCAAGCCGAAATAGTCGCCATAGACAAGGCAGCAGAAACAATCTCCGCGAAGAATCTGGATCCTTCCAAGATTACAACCTTCGTAGACAGTCAGGCGGCGATCAAAGCACTAGACAGCGAATCCACAAAGTCAAAAACAGTCAGGAACTGCCTAAAATCCCTTAACGAAATAGGCGAATGACACAGGATCACCCGCTGCTGGGTCCCCGGTCATAGCGACATCGTGGGGAATGAAAAGGCAGACGAGCTAGCAAGAACAGGGTCAGAACTTGACGCAATGGACGCCATTACGTCAATAGACATCCCAATTAGTGCAGCAAAAAGAAACATTGACCAAAAACTGAGGGAACAAATTAACACTACCTGGTCCCAAAGGAACGACTGTGTTATATCTCGCAGCCTATGGCCAAGAATCGACGAGAAAAGAACAAAGCACATTCTGGGAATGAATAAACAAGAAATACGTATCCTAACCGGCGTACTGACCGGCCACTGCACCATAGGAGTAATGGCAAACAGGCTGGGCATTAGCTCACCAGACTACTGCAGGAGCTGTCATGACCATCAAACACCTGCTCTGCGAATGTCCAAACCTCCAGACATCTCGACTTCGCTATCTGGGTAACAGATTTTTCGAAGACTTAGAGGACGTAGCGCAGGTACCACTGACGGACACAATCAGGTTTGCCAAGAAAACAGGTTGGTACCAATAGGCCAACCAGCAAGAAAAAATTTAAACGAAGCATGGTAAGTGTTTTTATTGTCAGTGAAGTTCACAATGGACCAATGGGCCCCGTGCAAGCACAGCAATTGCTGTGCACTTCCCTTCAAACCTAACCTAACCTAAGGTCGCATTCACCAGCTAGTCACAATGTGTGTGTAGGATAGCATTTCATTTATTTAAAGTCAGTCCGCGTCATAAAATGGCAGCAAAAAGACAGTAACAGTGCACCCAAACAAACTAATCAAAAAATATTTATGTAATAATAATTCCAATACGTATCTATTATGGGAACCATAACTAGGTTACTATCTAATTGACGATAAAAGAAAAACTGCAATTTAAAAATACCATGAGCAAAGTTAATTCCCCAATGTCTTTGATCAAACAAAATCATTTACCAAATCTACAGCCGAAAAGCGAAAACCGAAAATTATTGTCTCACTATCGCTACCTGCCAACGCAGGAAGTTTTATTTGAACAGCTACATTAGCGACCGCTTCCCATTCATTCAAACATACAAGACATGATAACATAAACATATCCCCTGGAGAAATATATGATTATTTATTCTTGTAGTGTCGAACATAACTAAATTGCCGGGAGGAAACCGGTGTACAATGAGTCACAGGTTTTCAGATCGGGTAAATAATATTTTTGATATTCCGAATCACAAAAAAAATAGGGACGGGCTACAGTCCGCTTGGGCGAACTGTTGGATACCCTATTCTTATTCCTATCAGACACATAGAGAGTCTATATTTTTGTTTTATTTAATTGTGGGCGTGTCAGTGGCGGATTTTAGAAATTTTACCTCCCGAGCAGTTTTACGAGTCAAAGATCATACAAAAAAAATGTCAGCATTCTAGCTAAAAATTTGATTTTTTTTTTTTTTTTTTTTGAGTTTGTGGGCGGATTTCAAAAATTCATAAATTTTATTATTTTGGGCCCCTTGAGAGTATATGGTTAAAATGTCAGCTCTCTAGGTCCACTTTAAGGCCCTTTTAGACGATCAGTTATCAGTTCAGTTTTCAGTTCAGTTAAAAAAGGCCAGTCTTCAGTTGAGCTTTAATTTTTCTTGTGAGCAGTCGAAAGTCAGAAGAAATGCGTTTCGTAATAGACGATGAAAGCCGATAAATTTTAATGATATCGATCATATTATCCCTCCGTTTCAACACATTGAAAAAAAAACAGGAACTCTAAAATGTTGATTCACCGCCAACTGCAATTGAAATGACGATTGAACTGACAATTGAACTGAAACGTATTTACACATCAGTTTAACTGATAACTGAATTGACAACTTATGGGAATTCCATCAGTTAAACGCTTAAAATTTTGCATTTAGACATCAGTTTAACTGAAATCTTAACTGATAGGCTCAACTGAAATTGAAACTGAAATGATCGTCTAAATTGGGCTTTTAAGGCCTAATTTTTGCCGACAGACAGACGGACGGACGGACATGGCAAGATCGACATTACTATTGATGCTGATCATAAATATATGTAAAACTTTTAGGAGTCTACGGGCAATATTAAGGTATGTTACAAGGTTAGGTTAGGTTAGGTTAGGTTTATGTGGCTGTCGGCAGAAGCCGACACACTTAGACCAATTTAGGTCCATTGTGACACCACGTATGTATTATCTACCTCAACTCTGTAGATGGGACTGGCCAACGACACGCGGCTGTTCTCGAACGGTCCCCCATCTACGTACTAACCGCGCCCAACGTCGTTTAATTACGGTGATCTGACGAGAACCGATTAACTCGACGTGGTATGGTCGTTGGTTATGTTACAAACTTCGCGTCAAAATTAATATACCCTTAGAATAGGGTATAAGCACTTGCGAGATTATTTCATAAAAATACTTTCGCCTTAAACAAACTTATTTGGGTAAAAAAAAATTGTTTTTAAAACGTTCATATCAATTGATTAAAATTCGGCATTTAGTGCTCATTTTCCTCATTTCCCTCCTCAACAACAAGTTCTGATAGTGTTTCCGTAAAAAAAAAAAAAAAAAAAACAGACTACCTACATGATAATATTCAACTAACTGTACACAAAATGTGTCTAAACATTCAACCTTCACTGGAAATGATGTCATACGAGATTCTTTTAAATTTATTTCAACAAGTTAGTAAATCTAACTCATTTCATTGAATTTCACGTATGCATCTGTTGATTTTGAATTTGTTTGAGATGGTTTCACCTGGGATTCTTGGTAATCTTTCCCAGTTTGTCGATTACGTCATGTATGCGCTGCAAAAAAAATGTACGACGCGACGAGTATTCTTCGTCATTCAACGGGCGAATTCTTTAAAAGAATTCTTGTTAAATGCATTTCTCGAGTTGTTTATGGTAACTGACAGGAAAAAAGAATTATGTACAAACAACAATCACACAAGGAGACGAGATCTTATGTAACAGAAAAAAAAAACAAGGAGACATAGCGACCGCAATCGAGACAAAAAGGTAGCGAAATAGCCGCAGCAGACGTTTTCATTTGTCGCATTTGAATAAACGGGTAAGTCGCGGGGTAGAGCTCAGTAAATCGCACTCGCAAATAAATGAATGGCGACGAATATATGATTTTTGATTAAAGCGTCGTTTTAATTCACCCACTAACTGCGTTAAAACCGTAAAACACTCCTTAGACGCGACGATTATGATCGTAGACAATGTTGTTTAGAAAAAATCGGCTTACTTCTATGAATCACGAACGGAAACTAAACCGGGGTTTTTGATTTTTTGGTGTTTTGCCGATGGGAGAGTCAAATTGTGTTGAGTATTATATGCGAGCACCTCCGGCGTGGTATGGAGGTTGTTGTTATGGCAGTTGGTTGTCAGACAAGCAAACTTCCAGACAATTCCCTACCCAACGTCTCTCACTTCAAACCAAACAATATTTTTTTTTTTTTTGTTATTTGCTGAAATTATTTTAGACTTAGGGACAATTAATGATAATGATTTTTTGTGAGCGCGTTTCTTTGAACGATTGCTTAGGCTTCTGTGGCGTTTTATTTATTTATTTGATAATTTTTGTTGACGATAAAACTACAAAAAAAAAACCACCCAACTTGTTTTATCAGTTGTGAATGAGAAGTTATGACCTTGCACTATATTTACTTAAAATGTACTTAAGTCGAATTGTGATAAGTAACGAGAATTGTACTAAATGAGCAGGGTGGAATGCGAGAATGATAAATTAAACACAATTGAAAATGTTCTGCTTATTGGAATAGTTTGGAATATTGTAAACTGGAGAAGTGAGTTAATAACAACATTTTTCTTTTTGTAAATTGGTTAACAATTTGGTGGCAATATTTTGTAAGATATCACAAGGATGTGGCCATACATCTTGCAATCGATTTTAAGTGTTTTTGACCTATTGGAAATTTTATAACCAGCAACTTTTACTACCTGTGAACAGGGTGAATAAGAAACGACCGCTGGAATTTCCCGAGATCAAACAATGAACTACTTGAAAAACGTATAAAAAGATGCGCCACTAGGATGAGGCCACATGCAAAATCTTCGAAAGAAAGGATAAAATTTATAAAATGTTTACATTTTATGGTTTTAAAACATTTATTTATTATGTTTTTCTACATTAATTGTCTTGTTGGAATATCGAAGACGGGTCCGAAAATGTTTTTCACTTTTGGAAATGACTTTTACAGCAAACATTTGTAGTTGTTTCCGTTCATTGTTGTGGACAAAAACTTGAACTCGACTATGCCATCGGGGGTAATAGGTCCCCACACCATTACACTTGATGTACGGCTGTGATGTCTTGCCAAAATAAGCTCCTCCTTTCTAAGATCATGGAAATAAAAGTTGTAACCATCGGGGCCGTCAAGGTTAAATTTTTGTTCTCTTGCAAAATTCATTCAATGCTAATGGTGTACTTGGCTCAAAATAGGTTCCTTTTTAACTTCCCAGTGGAAGTTCTTGTAATGGGGCCGATTTCGTGAATCGCGGATTTTGACATATCTCCACGTTTCAAGGTCACCGGAATCCAAATTCAACGTTTTTATAGAGAAGTCTGTCCGTGTGTATGTACGTATGTGCGTATGTACGTATGTGCGTTCGGAATTATCTTTCGCCACGATTATCTCGAGAACCAAAGATGATATCGACATGGGACCGGGTTTATTCGAAGCGAAATTACGTAACTTAGAACTTATCTTCGACCAGAACTTCTATTACGGATAATAATAATCATAATCATAACAATAATAATAATAAAATAAATATTAATAATTAATTAAAAAATTTTTTTTTTTTTATTTCTTCCCTGGACGTTGCGTGTCGCACCCAGACCACTTTTTAAGTGTTCTTCTCCGTATAGTACCACTTTTCGTATTATCCTTCGGACCCTTGTTATGCTGGCTGATACTCCGCTGTTGGCCCTTATTTTAGTAGAATTGGAGCCAAGCCGTAGAATAACCCGCTTTTCTCGCAATGTTGTTGCTTCTGCCGTGCGTCCTTTTTTATTTTTCCCATAGTGTTGTGGATCCGCAAGATAACTGTTTACAACAGTCTTACTTCTATTTAGCCTCCTTGCAATTTCTCGGCCTGAGGGTCCTAACTCCTTGAAAGTATCCATTTTTCCTCTTGCTGTCAGTCTATCCGGAACCTATTTTTTTAACTAAATAAAAACAGTTCTTTTCAATGCTGTTTTAAATATTCTTAACAACACTTTGAAAAAAATCTCTGATGTGAACTCCTGCATCGAATTATTCGCAATGGCCTCATCCTAGGGTCGCATCGTTTTATACGCTTTTCAAGTAGTTCATTGTTTGATCTTAGGAACTTCCAGCGGTCGTTTCTTATTTACCCTTTAATTTTATGACTTACTGTTGGGAAAATATGTACCTGTTCCCAGGTAGTTAAAGTCAAAGGCACTGTCAAAAACACTAAAAATCGATTACAAAATGTATGGTCTCATCCTTGTGATCGCGTATTTTGCATTTGCCATAAAAGGTGTTCAAATTTGACGTGTCATTTTAAATTTTGAATGAAAGACATAATTGTGCGAAATTTGTATTTATTTTTATTGGAAATTAATGTACATTCTTTCCGGTTAATACTCGTAATGAAAAAGAATGTCGTCCAAGTGACCTCCTCTGCTGGCTCGGCAGACTCATAGCCTTTTACCAACATTTTGAATCACTTTTTCGCATAATGATGGTTCAATAAGTGATATTTGCTCGATGGTGTTGTCTTTGAGGTGTGAACAGTTTGATATTTGATATTTATTGATTAATCAACGACGTACATCACGATAAACTTATAGCTAGTACAGGATATAAAATTACACGTAGTGTGCAAACAAAAGGCAAGTCAGTTACAAAATATTTAAAAAAGAAAGCTAAATTTAAGTTAAACAAACTTACTTACTTACTTAGGTGGCGCTACAGTCCGGGGTGGACCTGGGCCTCAGCCAATACGCCTCTCTAGTTAGCACGATCTTTGGCTAACTGCCTCCAGTTGCGCACTCCAAATTGGTTGAGATCCCCTTCCACTTGCGCGCGCCACCTAAGGCTAGGTCTTCCTCTACTGCGTTGTCCCTCCGGGTTGGAATCGAAGACTCTTCGGGCCGGAGCGTTGGTGTCCATTCGCTCTACATGTCCTAGCCATCTTAGCCGACTTATTCGACCAGGTCGATGTCGCTGTACAGCTCGTAGATTTCGGTGTTAAATCTGCTCCTCAAAAGCCCGTCAACGCAAACGGGACCGAAAATGACTCGAAGAATTTTGCGTTCGAAACGACCAAGGAGATCTTCATCCGCTTTTGCTAATGTCCACGCTTCTGCGCAGTAGAGCAGGACTGGGATGATGAGGGTCTTATACAAAGTCTCCTTAGTGTTTCTTGACAAGGCCTTACTAGTCAATTGCCTTCTTAGGCCAAAGAAACAGCGGTTGGCAAGTGTAATTCTTCGTTTGATTTCTGATGTGATGTTGTTTTCAGAATTTATAGCGGAGCCGAGGTAGACGAAGTCCCTAACTACCTCAAAGTTGTAGCTGTCTATCATGACGTTCTGTCCGATTCGTCGATGTTGTGTGTCCCTTCTTGTTGACAGCATATACTTGGTTTTGCCCTCATTCACCACTAAACCCATTTTTGCCGCTTCTGTGCTAATACTTGTTAAACAAAAGAAGTTAAAAATTAAATTAAACAGAGAAAGCGCACCCAAATACAAATTTAAAGTTGAGACAAAACAGAAAAGAAAATAAGAGCCTCAGCTACATCAGTTCAAACTGGAAAGATGTTCAAAACAGGCTCTAAGAAATTGTTTGTGTTCGACTATAGACCTCACATTATTGGGTAGACCATTCCAGAGTTCGACAGCATAAACGAATAATCGTCTGCGTGATATTAAGCAGGCATATATCGCAGGTCGCAGTATAATATAGCGATTGGATGAACAGAAGTTAATTTTCTCAAATAAGTAGTTTGCTTCTTTCCTGTGAATAAGCTTCAAAAGTAAAGCACAACACCGATATCTGAGATAAGCTTCCAAGAGTTGACGAGCTTCAGATGAGACATGATCAAACCTTCGAAGATTGAACACGAACCGAGCAATTGAGTTAAACGTAACCTTTAGTTTTTGAAGCGTAAGATGATCGGGATCAGCAAACAATTCACATCCATATGAGATTATGGGAACTATTAAAGCTTTGACCAATTTAAGCTTGACATGTGTGGGTAAAATCTTTTTAGTAATGCATAGTCCACGTAAAGATGCATACATTTTATTTATTATAGAATTCATCTAAGCATCACACGTTAATTTATTGTCAAAAAGTTATCCGAGATTTTTTACATTTGTGACGTATTCGACTTGGTGAGAGTTTAAGAAGACAGGTGGAAAGTCAAAGAAATTTGGTTGTTGCTTATAATATTGGAATAGCTTTAGTTTTGTCGGGATTAAGATTTAGCTTTAGACCATTATATGTGGACCGCTCGGCTATAGAACACAGATCTTCATTTATTTGTTGGATTGAGTCTTCAACCATACCAATATAAGAAAACTTGTGTACCTACAATTGAACATCATCGGCATAAGTATATGTGGAAGCGACAGTGAGATAAAACAGAGGGTAAATCATTAATAAACAAAGAGAACATTAATGGACCAAGAATTGATCCTTGAGGAACACCACTATTAACAGGAAGGAACGAGGACAGTTTGCTATTCCATGAAACAGCTTGCAAGCGATTTGTCATATAAGAATAAATTAGTTTGTTAGATGTGTCAGAAAAATTAAAATATATAGTCAGTTTATCACAGAGAATAATGGGGTTAACACAGTCAAATGCTTTGGAAAAGTCAAGTAATGTTATTACAGTTGTGTAATTAGCGTCGTCGGTAAAGATAATTTGCTTGAGAAAATTGCCATTTTGTTGTTGCTTCTCTATGGCTCAATTAACGAATTACCGACGCACTGCCTGATCAGTTGGCTTCAAATCTTGTGTTAACTTTATTTTGTAAGCCTTTACATGCAGATCTTTGTGCAAAATGTTAAGCAAAGTTGTTGGCTTGAGGTTTAATTGCTATGAAGGACGACGAATTGACGTCCTTTTCTCTGCAGCAAACAGTTCTGCTAACAGCTGCATAATCTCCAGTCGAACGATGATAGGCTTAACTTCTCTGATCTTTAACCGAACCAGTTTCTTCAAATTTATGAACGATAAGTGGTTATTCTTCAAATCTGAAGGAACATTTGAATTGGAAATAAGTTCACACTCATCCGTGAGTGGTGACAACACATATACCCCTGGTATAAAACTTTTTAAGATAAGTTTAATAGCACGGTTTGACGGAGCATTTTCTCTACTGTACGAAATTTTCTTTCAACTTCTGCAAAACTTTCACCATATTTAAAATAAGTTTTAATAATAAACATAGGGACGGGCTACAGTCCGCTTGGGCGAACTGTTGGATACCATATTCTTATTCCTATCACACACCTAGAGAGTATCTATTATAAATTTCAGCTATCTAGCTCAAACTTTGGTTTTTCAATTAAATTGTTTTATTTAATTCCGGGTGTGTCAGTAGGGGGATTTAAAAAAATATTTCAACATAAGTATGAAGGCCCTTTTAGACGATCAGTTATCAGTTCAGTTTTCAGTTCAGTTGTCAGTTCAGTTAAAAAAGACAGTGCATTTAGACGTAAGTCTATTGTTCAGTTGAGCTTTCATTTTTCTTGTGAGCAGTCGAAAGACAGAAGAAATACATTGCGTAATGGACGATGAAAGCCGATAAATTTTTATGAAATCGACCATATTATCACTCCGTTTCGACATATTGAAAAACAAACAGGAAACCTAAAATGTTAATTCACCGCCAGCTGCTATTGAAATGACGAGTGAACTGACAACTGAACTGAAACGTATTTACACATCAGTTTAAACTTTAACTGATAACTGAACTGACAACTTATGGGAATTCCATCAGTTTCAGTTTCAGTTAAACGGCTCAATTTTTGCATTTAGACATCAGTTTAACTGAAATCTTAACTGATAGCTCAACTGAAACTGAAACGGAAACGCCCCTCTAAATGGGCCTTGAAGGGCACCTATAGACATTATATTAAAAATTTCAGTTTCCTAGGTCAAACTTTGACTTTTCAATAAAATTGTTTTATTTAATTGTGGGCGTGGCGGATTTCAAAAATTCTTAAACTTGATTATTTCGGGACCCTAGAGAGTATATGGTTCAAATTTCAGCTCTCTAGGTCCAGTTTAAAGGCCTAATTTTTGCCGACGGAAGGACGAACGGACGGACATGGCTAGATCGACATTACTATCGATGCTGATCGTAAATATAGTAACTTTTAATGGTCTACGGGCAATATTAAGGTATGTTACAAACTATGAGTCAAAATGAATATACCCTTAGTATAGGGTATAAAAACACGTTGCTCAATAGTGAACCGATCCATTTTAGCGAATGTATTTACTTCATACCTGAAAAAAAGTCGGCGTAATCTAATAGCTGTAAAATGATACGTCAAATTTGAACACCCTTTATATGGCACCTATTTATTTATTCTGGCTTTAGAGAGCTCAAATAAAATCTTTACAATCCGTTCACAAGTTTCATTTTTATATTTCTATAGTCATCCATCCTGCGTTTCCACGAAAAGATAATCTGAAATTATGAGCAAAAGATACCCAAACATATAATTTTTAATTAAAGCCCTCTTGCCCGGGCAATATGGATCTAGCCCAGTGTTAACTTTATCGCTGATGTATACTGATAAAAAATTAAAATGAAAATTCTTCAGATATATAATTTCTTAACCTTTGGTCTGTAAGTTATACAATATGCGTGGCACTATTTGCGTGCGATTTCGCTTTTTAAAATTTAGGCCGTTTTTCTAACGGACTTTAGACCGCATTCAAATAGAAGATGGTCGATTCCTAAAAGCTGGTAGACAAACTGCTTCCTGGTTCTTCAATTTTCAGCAATCAACGTGGTTTTTGGCATGCTGAGCTGTGGTGAGTTTTTTTTTATGTTCACAAATCGAACTTTAGAGGCTACATAGTTTATTTCCCGATTAATTTTTAATCTTGTGTTTACTTATTTATTTGATTTACGGTCCTGTGTGCGAGAAGGGCGAATGGAGGAGAAGATACAACCGTGAACTCAATAAGCTGTACCAAGATGTGAACGTAGTCCAAAAAGCTAAATCACGTCGACTAAATTAGCTCGGCCATTGAGCGAATGGACAATAATGTTCCAGCCAAAAGGACTTTCGACTCCCAATGAGTCCGCGCACATTCGGACACTCGCGCATACTGGACACCTTTAATCAAAAGGGGGTCATGCCACTAAGTGATTATGTGAAACCCAGATATGGCTTTAATAGAACTTCAAAGTCTATATACCTGCTCGACAAGACTGGAATTTACCAAGCAAAGGTCAGCAAAGGCATTTCTATCTTCACAGATGGCTCAAAGACGAAGAAGGGGACGGACGCAGGAGTTTTCTCAGCGGCACCTAATATCAACCAGTCCAACTGACTGCAAGACTGCGACCACCCCTGGAATGTGATTTTACTGTAATCGAAACAAAAAACAAAACCCATCTTTAGTCACTTCGAAGCTGCGATAAAACGTATTTGCGTATTTTTTTGTGAATCTTCAAAACTAAAGAGATGCGCAGAGAAATTTGAAGAGACCTGCGCAGTAGAATGACTAGTTACAGCTAAGAGCTTCATCAACGGTATTACGATAAGACTAGCTACGGAAAAACGGGACAACACTTCAAGTTGTGTCTTTGCTCGTATCCGTTCATTGAGAAAAAGAGATCTAAGTTCCTGGAGTCCCTTGACAGAAACCAAATCCGTGTTCTCGTCGGGAAACTAACCGCAAACTGAATAATCAGGACCATGGCCAGAATGCTAGCGATCCCTACAAATGACTTTTGCAGAATCTGCAGAGACGAGGAGGAACGCGAATCTGTGGAACATCTCCTGTGCCACTGCCCCGAACTTAAGGAACGACGGTTTTAATCCATTGGAGCACGGTAAAGAGGGTCGCCCACACTATATTCGACTTTAGGCTTTTGGTATAACGCGCACTGGAGTTTTGATGAAATTGCGCGACGGTTGTCTTTCGACTCCTGTCTTATGGATATGTCCGATGCAATGACACCGGAACTTCGGTTTAAGAGCAACTGCGAAGTAGACTTTCCTCGTGTTCACGACAGGCTCTGGGCACACTCTGAGCCTGAAAAGGAATGCAGTAGAATCTTCACGGATGGCTCCAAAACCGGTCAAGGATCTGGTGCTGGTGTCTTCTTGGAGACAAAATAGTTCGTGAATGCAAGATCTTTTTGAATTCTGTCGGAAGGCTGAATTCACTTAGACTTGTCTGGGTCCCGGGTCTTCTTAGATTCATCAAAGAAACTGGACTGGACGCTGTGCTCTAAGGAGTGTGACCTGCCAAGGATAAATCAGAGCAATACCTCGACACGCTTCATACCAGGATCACGGGAAATGAGATCTCCGATGAGCTTGCTAGACAGGGCTCAGAGAAGGACTTCTCCAGGACCTGAACCGGCGGTATGTCTTCCTGCGTCCTCAGGGCTTCCATTGACGGTTGGGTTTCATATGAACGCAAACACCGATGGCATGACTCTCCAGGGTGCAGACAGACAAAGCTAATTCTTCCCGACGTCTGTAGGAAATCTTCGGCATTCTTGTTGTCTCTCAACAGAAAAGACTGCAGACAGACTATTGGCGTTCTTACCGGCCATTACGCTTTTGCCAAACACCTTAAGGTGCTAGACCTCTCCATTTACGGGTGGCGTATGATGTTGTTCCCTATGGGAATTGAACCTGCACCGCACGGGTCACAAGCAAACACACTAACCTCTACAGCGTCACCACCCCAGGTAGAACTTTGTCCAGAACGATGCCTGAGAGGGATTCGTAGGTGGAACGGGAATAATAAAATCAAGAATTGCGATCGTGAATATTATGTACAGTGGTTCTTTGATTTATTTGGGCACTTAAGAGGGAAAGTAGCCGTAGCCGCTTACTTAAATGCAAAATTTCTTGCCCGTTGTTGGTTAGCAATGCGGGTTACGCTGCTAAGCGAGGGTGCGTTTATAATTTCATCGCAAATCAGCCGCTATGTCTGTGACATGCTCGAGCTTTATTCACAATGAACCATTTCAAGCTAAGAGGAGACGTGCCAGGAGATGAAGGATTATAAGTAAATTTTAATGTTTTCTATGTTTGAACTTTTGTCGATGTTTAGGCTTTATTCTATGACTACACCAAAATCAAACTGCAATTTATCGGAAAGAATTGAAAAAATATAAATAAAAAAAAAAAACCGTGCTACGTCGAGTATCAATAAATTGTAACCTTTCTATTTTTAAGCAGACTTAAAATTTATATTTATACCTCGTTTTCGACATCATCCACCCGCCATTTTTATGTATTTTTGAAAACAGCATGGCCCTTAACCGACCCACTGTCTGCAGTCGATTCTCATCATAATATGTCTTAAAAGTTTCAACTTTTCAAGAGAGAAATGTAGCAAAACTGCTTCCAAAATTATCTCTTCAAACATTATATACAATGGACCAGTATGAGTCTGAGTTGCACCCCGACAAAAAAAAATGTATATAGAGTTCGCTTTAAATCGCAAACGAAGCGACTCACAAATTCCTATAAATCCTTTTTCAAGTTATTAGGTTTTTTTTCATTATTTGTTCAAAAACTGAGTAGGTACATACCTACTTTTTTTACCCTAAAGCATCTACCCTATCTGTCCATCCACATATCATGGGTGCAGTTGGTGTCCTTCAAAAACATCACGGGCCATTGAACCGACAGCTATGCGCCGGCCAAATACCGAATTGCAAATAAATGAATCAGGGGAAAGCAGACATCCATCGATTTTCCCAAACCCAACAACCATCATCAACAAACGGAACATTCAGGACGGAAAAATCAATAGCCTCAGACATAACGCAATATGAATCTTTGCTTTGTAGGTACTTACAGATTTCCATGTTCCCTTGTTGGCTACCCCTGTCTTGAGGGAGGCATGGATTTCCAGGCAATCACTTAGCGAGGGGCCCCATTGCTTTGCAAACTTCCCTATAAGTTTGCTGTCCAGTTTTAATTGCACCATCACTGTTTAGTTTTTTTTTATTTCACCAAATATTTCAAATTGTTTCGAACACTGTTCAATTCAAAAATGACTGTGCTATAGTTTTAGGGGAAACAAATCACCAATATATCAATAAGACTTTAATAAGCACTTTCCCACCTTGGGAATCATTAGCACTCCGCCACCGTTATTAGCACATTGATTGTGTTATGAAAACTTTTTCTTTTAACTAATTGTCTTGCACAACCGGCCGGCGTATTCGAAGGTAAGCTATTGAAATTTTACGGAACCGAACTGAACACCTCGACGGACTCTTTTCGACTGTGCGTGTTAAGGGCGATGCTCTTCTGAAGATCTCATCATCATGCGCTCCTCCAAAAAACCACGAAAGATAAAAATAAACAAAAGCAGCAGGGAAAGCGTCGTATACAGCACGTAGAAGAGACTATGGCACTGTGGCCACGGTTGCCACTTTCGGAATTGTTTACAAAATTCGGTGATGTCATTTTGGCTTGGTAATTTCTGGATATTTGGTAGTTTTTTTATCTCGATTTTGGTAATTCATTCATTAAATCAATATCTGTCAGTCAAGAAGTAGGTTATGGCATTTGCGTTAAAATCGTGGCTACATTTTGACACTAGTGTGATGAGCATGAACTTTAACATTATAGACTGCTCTGGAGCTGAATAAAATGTTATCATGTGGCTAATTTTTAATATTTAACCGCCCATGAAGGAGTGAGAGAGATGAAAAAGTTCTGTGTTTGTTTTGTTTTTTTTTAAATATGAATTTCTCTTTACTTTAAATTTGCAACGCAGACATTTTGGAAGATAACTACAATTACAGTACAGCTCGATTTACGCAACTAATAGAAATTAATGCAGTTGCAAGAAACGAGGTGGTTGCACTTACCGGGTTACATTTTTTCAGATACAAAATGATAACATAGCCATTTTACAATGTTTCTGTAAATATAATGGCATGAATGTACTAGGTGGCGCAAAAGTCGTTACCCTATCTGAAATTGAAGACATCAATAAACATAATCCAGAGGCAGAACCAAAGTTATTCATTAAAAAAAAATACATCCGGGTGTCCACTTTTGCGCCACCTTATATTTACAAAGAAATTGGTCCATGTAGAAGCAAAACTACATAGCTGCGAAATTACGGCATAAATAACGAACCCAAAGGAGAACATGCATATAAAAAAAAGATGAATAAACGCAAGAAGTTGCTTTAATGGTGGTAACTGTGTTGAAAAGTTGCACTTATAGAGTCAAGAAGTTCGGCGACTTTAGTGTTGCGAAAATCGAGAAGTTGCGCGAATCGACGGTTGCGTTAACCGAGTTCGTACTGTATTTACTTCTTGATTATTGTTTTATTTACGGAACCTATTGTTTTTGTGGTGGAAAAACTACCACTTGTGGGAATTATGACGGAAAAAATTCGAAACACTTTGGTTATCAGGAAATGTTATTCGTAATGGCAACATTAAATCAAAGTTAAATGAAATAAAAATGAGTTGCTGTTGTTATTGTTGATGTTGTTGTTTATGAAGTTTTGTATTTTCATTTTTATATTTGCGTTTTTGAATAATGTACGATGTTTATTCTTACCAGTGCGCAGGGCAGGTGTCAACACGGAAGGCACTTTTTTCAATAGATCCGTCCAATTACTGTGGTATGCGAACGATATCGATATCATCGGCCGTTCCCAGCGTGCCATGTTAGAGGCTTTTTCGGCGATTGAAGAACAGGCGAAATTGGTTGGTCTTAAGTAAATGAGGCCAGACTAATAACATGCTTAAGGTACTTAAGGAGTACACCTACTTTGGAGTAAACATCAACTCCACAAATAACACCTTAGTAGAGATCCGACAGAGAATTACGTTATTAAACCGCTGCTACTTCGGTTTGGCCAAACAAAAACAAACTCCTCACTGGAAGAACAAAATGCATGCTCTATCGAAACTTAATCCTGCCAGTCCTGCTTTATGTTTATGGTGCCGAGTGCTGGACGTTAATAGAAAATGGGAGCTAATATTGGGTTCTTTTGCAAGAAAAATACTCCGTCGGATATTCAGGAAAAGACACAACCTAGAACTCTATGAGCTGTACCAAGATGTAGATGTAGTCCAAAAAGCTAAATAACGTCGCTTACATTGGCTCGGCCACATTGAGCTAATGGACAATATTTCTCCAGCCAAGAGGATCTTCGACTCCCAGCCCCAGGTTCGAGAAGGCAAGGAAACCCGAACCACCGTTTAAAATACCAAGCCATTGCGGATGCCAGAGCGCTTGGACTGGACAACTGGAAGCAGCGTGCCCGGGATCGCAGGTGATGGAAAGTTACCGTGTCTCAGGCAGTATGTAACTAAGTAAGTATCTACATCTGTAGCGACAGTCAGGCTGCACTTAAGGCCTTGCTCAACCCCTTAACCACCTCCAAAAATAGTTCGTGAATGCAAGATCTCTCTGAATTCGGTCGGAAGGCGGAATTCACTTAGACTTGTCTGGGTCCCGGGTCATAACGTGATCACGGAAAATGAGTTGCTAGACAGGGCTCAGAGGAGGATTTCTCAGGACCTGAACCAGCGATATGTTTGCCTGCGTCATCGGTGGCATGACTCTCCAGGGTGCAGACAGACTAAGCAAATTCTACCCGACGTCTGTAGGAAACCTACGGCATTTTTGTTGTCTCTCAACAGAAAAGACTGCAGACAGACTAGTGGCGTTCTTACGGGCGCCACTACGCTTTCGCCAAACACCTTAAGGTGCTAGGCCTAAGCGATACCACCAACTGCGAAGCCTGTGGAGAAAGCGACGACACTGCGGAACATTTAATCCGTGACTGTCCTGCTTTTGCTCGTATCAGGTGGCAGGTACTTGGTGGTGATATGGTGAGTGCTGTAAACCTAAGCTCCTTATCATTGAAGCGCGCGCCGTCTCGTTTTGCTTAGAAAAACGAGTAAATTCTCACATTGAAAGTGGTGTGTCTTTCTGGTAGTACAATAGACCAGTATTGAGTCTGAGTACTCCAGTGTAGAAAGTCTCGCACCCGGATAGATAATTCCAATAGACACAGCAAAAAGCTAGCATTTTATTGACGTAAATAAAATCAAACGTCAAAAATTAGTCAGTGGATACAATTTTGACGCGATAGACACACACGGCCTTAGTTCATTTCATTTATTTCAATTTTGCCTACCTCAGTGTCTACAAAAGTTTAAGTTTAAATGCAGCTTTAAGTTATTCGCTTAACAAACATTATCAGCCGAATTAATAAAAAATATACAATGTGGATTAAAAGTGAATTCACGGCTCAATAATTCAAAATCGCGTCCATGCATTAGCTAATTATCGTTAAGTAATAAATTGCATGGAGGTTCCACATCCAACATCCCATTTGGTTCAAAGACTCGCTGTCAGTTGTCAAAAATGCTGTCAGTTATAGTTTAATCAAATTACTCGTTAATTCACCCACTTCGGTGAATTAGTGGATTGCATGTTTATCAACATCAATTAACTTCAAAAAAAGTTTGTTATTAAGATTTCTCATTTAATTCATTGATTAAAGATAATTCACCCTTAATTTCGGTTTATTAATTCGGCTGTATGTAATTAAATGTAAGTCTAAAGTTTTAAAATGTTTATTTTATTAATAAACAAATTTCAAACGAAAATAAAATAAATTCAATTCTGCCTACCATTTAGTTTGTATGGTTGATATCCTTTTTTTAGACCGGAAACCTGACTTTTTGAATATTTAGTATTTTGGGAAATTTGTCCATTTTTTTAAAAAAAAAACTCCAATTATGGATAGGGAAATGGCATATTATTACTATTCGCTCAAGGCGAACTGTGTATTTTTTTGTGTTTTATTAAATCAGCTTAAGAATGTTTTTGGTATTTTTTTTTTCTTTGTTTGAGAAACTTATTTTCCCCCAAGTGGCAACCGTGACTGTGGCACTTAATTGGGGGAGATGTTCCTCTTTGGGTTCCCCCAGCGATATTCGTCAACGATTATTAATTTCTCTTCATTGCAGTCGTCATTGCTGGATGTTGTTTGCAACATGTCAAACAGAAATTGCAATGGCGTGTTTTGTTTAGCTCTACTTATCCGTACAAGCAACTCCACCGCTAAATGGGGGTGGTTTAGGGAGGAGTTAGAATTGAGTTCGAATACCCCACGCAGGGATACGACTTATCGAAGCCGAATAATGCATGTATATCGGCCTGGCGTCTGATGTGGTTATGTATTTCCTGTGGGCATTCAATGTTTCTTTGTTTTAGCAAACATTGTTTACAAGTTTTGCGGTGAAGGGAACAGTAATGATATGTTTAAAGTTTCCATAGAGCGGATATTACTTCCGTTTGTTGGAATGCACTATTTTTGAGTGCATGGGCGGACTTTTTGATTGACATTCAAACAAATAAGATTTATTAGTATTGGAAATACTTAAATGGTGTTGCATATGAGTTATGATACGTTCTTCTGAATGAAGGATGTGTAGAATCCCCAAATTTAAGAGGACTGTGATGGATTCCCGTACAGAGACGAAATAAGAATAGAAGGAAAGGTGGAAATATAGACCCTGCTGGTAAATGGGAACCCTCGCTAAAACCAAAACGGTCAGCGCCATCTGTTAAAAAATAGCCTCACGTTGTGAAGTGACTTATTAAATACCCAAATCAAAAGTTGCAAAGGTTTCGCTTCGTTCGTTTAGGTGCAAAACCGTTTCGGAGAAAAGAGCAAAACGTTAAACTTTTTTTTCATTATTTAAGCTAGTCTCAAACATTCATGTCTCGTTTTGATTTTTTCTTGCAAACAAATTATAAAAATTAATTAACTGTTTAAGTAAATATTTTTTAAGTAGGTTAGGTTAAGTAACTGGGTTGACGGGACAAGAGAAGCCTGCGCCCGTTACACTCAGGTCAATGTAGACCCTTTGTGATACCCTTGGGGTTATGATTCCCTTAATTTAGAAACAATAAAAAAACCTATGCAAAACCCAACGGGCTTACATCCCGATGCATTTATGGACTTGTACAAGTCGTTTACAGACACGCCAGAGAGTTATTCTAATTTCTGTAAGAAATGTCTTCCGAGGACATTATTTCTAATACGAAAGAGGGCAGGGCAGTGACAGAGAAAATGAGGGGTATCCTCGTTCACCTCCTCATCCCGGCATCCTCTGCAGAGGTTATCTGTGATGAGCTCCATTGTTTTTTGCATGATAGCCCATTATATTGTGTCCGGTGGTAACACCCAAGAGAGAGGACACAGTTCTTTTGTTCATATGAAGGATTCTCTATGTCTTTTGTTTGTTATGGCGTGGCCACATTTTCCTGGTCATAGCACAGTAGTGGAGAGCACTCCATCTTTCGTTTGCTGCCACCAGTGTTTTATCCCAAATCAGCTGTGTTAGGTTACAGGATGGAGTTCTTACTGTAGTATCAGCCTGTCTTAATTCCATAGATGAACCTTTTCTCGCTAGTTCATCTGCTCTTTCACTTCTTGTGACACCACTGTGTCCGGGAACCCAACAGAGTCGTACAATGTCCTGCGCGCCAATAACCCGTAGCTCTTCGCGACAACGACTAACAAGCTTAGATTTTATTTCTGTGGCGGTAATCGCTTTTATTGCCGATTTGCTGTTAATGAAGAAGATAATATCAGCCTGTGATATTGCCATCATTGAAACCTGCTTAGCAGCTGTTGTCAACGCTAGAACCTCAGCTTGGAAGACGCTGCTGTAACCGGGGAGGCTGATCGAGCCGGATATCCCGAGCACTTCGGAATAAAGATCCGCGCCGACACCAATATCCATCTTGGAGCCATCCGTATGGATGGGTATCCTTGATTCGTGGGCTGGCAGTTGACCCTCATGCCATTCTTCCCTGAAGAGGAAAAGAGGCAGCGAATGGTCTTTCAAAATCTAGATGGGAAGTAACGTAGTCTGTGCATACATTTTGCGTTGAACTGGGTTTCCAATTTTCTGTTTGGCTGAGCCGCAGCGGACTGTTTGCGGCAGATTCTTGTACAAAAAGGTCTAGTGGTCACTTAGAATCGTCTCCAACACCGCTGTGTGGGTGGTTTTCATTCCCCAGTAATACAAGAACTTTTATAGTAGCTATAAAACAGATTAACCTCTTTCTTCTATATAATACTAACGATAACGACATTCTAACATCATGCTATATGCTCTATGATGCAACGGAAAGACCACCGTCAGACCTAACCCACCTACTGTTCAACGCGCTATACGAGAAAAATGTGACCTGGTAATGGGATGCGACGCTAACTCCCACCACGTTCTATGAGCTAGCACGAACATTAACACAAGAGGTTAGTTACTTTTTCAATTTACATATTATTGGTGGTGAAAGCGTGAAAATATTTTGGTTTAGTTTTTTCACAGAACCAGAATAGGTCCCCAGATCACCAAGCGACACATTAAACTTTTCAAAGCTGTCCCGCAAGTGTACATGCAAATCTGTGTGTTGGCAGATCAATAACATGAGCATGTACGTGTCGTAACATAATCGTAAAAAAGCAGGTCTCAAAACTCTTGGGAAACATAACTACAACAAATCCCATTTGATTGGTCCCAGTGATGAAGTGTTCCGAAATCTGAAGGCCTGCCGAAACTAATTAAGGTCAAACCCCGAACCCCAATAAAGAAAAGTTATAATCTCTTTCATTCTGCGTCACGGAAAAAGATCACAACTCTGATGGAAAAAGATTTAGTTGTGAAGCGGATGGTAGACAAAAATTTGAGCTTTGGAAGAAATATGGCTGTGATGTGTGTGAGTGTGTCTCGATATATTTCAGTGGATGACAGGAGTTACAGATTTCGACTGAGTTTTTCGAAAGTCAAAGTTTCGAACGTCCAATTTGGAGGTATTGGCAAACAAAACGGTTTCGCACATTTTGGAGAGAAAATTCAGTAGCCGCCATATCTAGCCAAAGAATAGATTTTGCAGATTTTTTTCGGTGGGAAATCGTCTTTAACGACCTTTATCGTACATGAAAGCGTTGGTACGCATAACTTTAAGAAAATTGGTCAAAGAAACAAGTTTGTAGTAGGTAAAAGTAATGACAGAAATGTATTGTAGGTACAAAATCACAACAACAAACAATTTTCCTAAGTTTGATTCAAGGAGCCATAATTTGTTTGAGGCTGCATAAAATCGCATAAAGTTTTAAACATTTATTTTGTGTTATTGGATTGTCTCTCTAAAATGTCCAAACCCGTTTATAGCTATATAAGTTCAGAATCCCTATAAAAAGTGGTTCGATACTAAACGTAAAGCACTCAGTGATCACAGACAGGGCTCTGATTAAGCATGTGCCACAAGTTGTGCCCTCAGTGTGAATCCAAGTAAAACTGAAGTCATGCTGTCTACCACCAAGTACAAGATATGTACCGACTTTTAACCTTCCTAAACTAAATATGCAAACACTATCCTTATCTTCCGAAGCTTAATATGTAGTAATTATCCTCGATCCAAAGCTAAACATAGAACACCGGGTACGCACAGCATGTGTCGCTTTCTACGCCTGAAGCAGAACTTTTGGCAAAAGGTGGGGATTCCAATCTATGATGGTGCTGTGTATGTACACAACCGTTATAAGTCCTATCGTCAAAAACAACCTTAACAAAGCCGCCCAAGTCTATTTCCCATGTATCCAGAACGGAATGTAAAAATGAAGCGTTGCCAGCGAACCACCAGGTAGCTATTTTTACCCATGCGACGCGCCAGTTCAAGTTCCTTCGGGTGTACCTCACGGTAGTTATCTTAGCCCCTTACTCTGCCTGTTTTTTATTAACAATATTCCTGAAATATTTCTGAGTTCTCAGTGTTTTATGTTTGCCGATGATTTGAAGATTTTTCGTCAAATAACATCGGTGTTAGATTGTAATCTTTTACAAGAAGATCTTGATAGACTCTTGAATTGGTGCCACAACAATGACCTGCACTTAAATGTATCAAAAATCTGTTTTTTTTTTCGAATACATACTGTTATGCATAAGTGCAAAATATGGATGGTAATTTTAATTTAACAATTCGGGTGAGAAGATGGCAAAGCGACAATTAAAGTGCTTATCATTTGAGGACAAATTAAGATTAATAGTAAGGTAGAAAAGGGCGAGAAGTTGATAAACAATTCGGTACTAAATGGTCCCCAAAGTATTTGGGGGACTATTTTGAAAATCAAAAGCCTTTTTGGAGAAAACACAATGCCATGTTGGGAGCAGTAAAACAAAACGGCTCGCAACCTGTCGCTGTGATGATATTGAGCATGCTTTGATAAAATGGGAAACAGTACCTCGTAATTTTTTTTCTGATTTGTTTTCGTGTTTTCTGGTATCTCAAAGTGTCTAAAGCCGTGTTTTTGGAATCAAACAAAGAAAAAGATGAATGCATCGCCAATATGCAAGCACAAATAAATGGATTAGAACAACAATTTTTGAAAGACAAGATCGAAATCAAAAATATATCACCAACACCGAACGAGGATCTGATAGAAATTGTTAAGGCCTTAGGCAAAACTATTAAATATGAGTTAGATGAAACACATATCTCAGACATATACCGCACTAGATCAAAAAATAGGTAAAACTACAC
This sequence comes from Portevinia maculata, assembly GCA_949715645.1. Taxonomy (NCBI): domain Eukaryota; kingdom Metazoa; phylum Arthropoda; class Insecta; order Diptera; family Syrphidae; genus Portevinia; species Portevinia maculata. The sequence continues at coordinate 7,608,164 of OX454526.1, read as the reverse complement.
TCATAAAAAACGCAAGAACAGTACGACCGCTGACATATTGGCAAAATAAACGAAAACTTGAGTAACACTGCAAAAATATTTTCAGCGAACAATAATACGTATACGGTATTCATTAACAACATGCTTACCAATGCAAATAAGCAGTTACTATGGCAAGCAAAACAAAAGGCCAAAGAAGAAAACTGGAAATATGTGTGGGAGACAACTGGAAAGATATTTGCCAGAAGAGTTGAAAACGGTGAAGTAACACCCATTCGTTCAATGAAAGACTTAGACAAAATAAAACGAAACTAAAAAAAAAAAAAAAAATTACAACATATATCTAGCTCTATCTCTCTCATAATGGAAGACGAAAACATAAATTATGATGAAGATCTGTTCGATATGAACTGCATGGTAGTGCCAGACTTCCAGACTAATAAAAATATGACTAATAAAAAATGAATTAAAAGAGTTGAAATTCTGTGTATTATCATTTAATATAAGATCTTTAAGAAAAAACTGGGATATTTTTTGTGCGAGTATATCACCGATTCAGAACTATATCGATGTCATTGTCTTAGAAGAAATAAACATTAAAAAAAATGAAAATCAACTCTACTCATTAAGTGGCTTTGTGTCTGAATTCGAAAATAGGAAATTTAAAAAAGGTGGAGGAATTGGAATGTTTATAAAAGATTGTTTGAAGTACGAAAGACTATGCATTGAAACCAATTCCTGCGAAAATCTGACGATAAGGGTAGATGCTACAGGACAAGTAATAAGTGGGATATATACGAGGGCGGGTCAATAAGTCCGTGACTTTTGGAATAAAACACAGATTTTTTGATAAAAAAAATAATTTATTTTTAACGTAGTCTTCCTTGAGCTCTATACACTTTGTCCAACGCTTCTCCAATTTTTTTATCCCTTCCAAAAAAAATGATTTGTCGAGGTCCTCAAAATAGGCCTTTATTTGCGAGATGACTTCATCATTGGAGTCAAATCTTTTTCCACCAAGCCATTTCTTCAGGTTTGGGAACAAGAAGTAGTCGCTCTGAGCCAAATCTGGAGAATAGGGTGGATGAGGGAGCAATTCATAGCCCAATTCATGGTTTTTTGCCATGGCAACTGCACATGTGTGCACCCTTGCATTGTCTTGGTGGAAAAGAACTTTTTTCTTGGCCAAATGAGGTAGGTTTTTTTTCAAATCGTCATTGAATCGGCCCAATAAGTTGGCATAATATTCCCCATTGATTGTTCTTCCCTTTTGAAGGTAGTCAATGTGGATTATCCCGCGTGCATCCCAAAAAACAGTCGCCATAACTTTATTGGCTGACAAACCCACCTTGGCCTTCTTTGGCGCCGATTCACCCTTAGAAACCCACTGTTTTGACTGTTGTTTGGTCTCTGGCGTGTTGTGATGGATCCATGTTTGGTCCACGGTTACAAAACGGCGCAAAAACTCCTCCATATTGCGATTAAACAACGCCAAACCTTCCTGTGAAGTTGTTACACGATTGCGTTTGTGGTCGACTGTGAGCAAACGCGGCACCCATCTTGCGGAAAGCTTTCTCATGCCCAAGTGATCATTCAAAATTGAAACCACTGAGCCATGCGAGATCCCTACGGCTTCCACAATCTCTCGCACTTTCAATCTTCGGTCGGCCAACACCATATCGTGAATTTTTTCGATTGTTTCGGGTGTAGAGACCTCAACTGGGCGTCCAGGACGTTCGGCATCTTCAGTGCTTGTACGGCCACAACGAAATTCAGTAAACCACTTTTTTACCATTGAAATCGATGGTGAGAGTCCCCATAGTATTTTTCAAGCTTAGCCTTGGTCTCGGTAATGGTTTTTTTTCGCAAGAAATAATGCTTAATAAGCACACGAAATTCACTTTTTTCCATTTTCTCCTCAAATTAGTGAGTAGTCTGATAAAAATAGCTGTCAAACACAAACTAACTGACGCAGCAAGTTTAAATTTTGACAGGAATCAACTGACAGATGCCTGTTGACAGGAGCAGTGTTGCCGTTTCAGTAAAGAGGTCAGAAATTCAAAAAGTCACGGACTTATTGACCCGCCCTCGTAGATACAACAGTCACGAAAAACTTTTCATGTAGCACAAATACAATCTTTTTTGCGAACGAATTTGCTAACTACTTTTCGCAACCAGCGGCCCAAATAATTCACACTTGTAACACAATAGTTTATTCACACCAGGGGAGATGTTGAGTGTTTAGAAGTAGAAAACTTACTTCGTCGTCTAGATGCACAAAAGGGTCCAGGGGCCGATTCTATAAGACCGAAGGATCTAAGGGATAACGCGGAAATATTTGCTCCTATATTGACTAAGCTGATAAATATTAGCCTTCAAAAATCTGTTGTGCCGTCAAAACTTAGAGGCTGTTGTTAGACTGATCTACAAAGGAGGTAAAAAGAATGATATACGAGTATCTAATTATCGCCCAATAGCGATACTGTCAGTCGTTGATAAGATTATGGAGGAAGTTATTGCAGACCGGATATGGAAATTTGTTGGAAAACATAACATAATAAGCAAATCCCAATATGGTTTTCACGCGGATATAGGATTGGCATAAAAAAAACGACCATCGCCGCTTAAGAATTCATCAAAAAAAAACAGCACATATATGACATGCACCGTGACACAGCTGTAAGTTGTAGTTAAGAAATTTGTATTGAAAATCCTGAAATTGAAAATTATTTACTTCCGCCAATTGAAATTGATGCCACCATATTATAAAAATATAAAAAAAACATAAGGACGGGCTACAGTCCGCTTGGGCGAACTGTTGGACACCCTTTTCTTATTCCTATCCCTCATAAGTGGGCGTGACAAAAGTCTAAGTTACATACATATTTGTTATATTTTGTTATATACTCGTAACATTTAAAGGATTTTATCAAAAAAAACGCTCCCTAGCTCAAACTTGGGTGTTTCAATAAAATTGTTTTATTTAATTGTGGGCGTGTCAGTAGGCGGATTTAAAAAAAATTAACACATGAGAATAAAGGGCCCCTAGAGAGTATATATTATAAATTTCAGCTCCCTAGCTCAAACTTTGAATTAAAAAAAAAAAAAAAAATAATGGTGGGCGTGTCAGTGGGCGGATTTTGAAAATATTTACACATGAGCATAAAGGGCCCATAGAGAGTATATATTATAAATTTCAGCTCCCTAGCTCAAACTTTGGATTTTCAAAAATTAATATACCCTTAGAATAGGGTATAAAAAAAATATTTTATTTATGTGTGGGCATGTCAGTGGGCGGATTTTAAAATTTTTTTATCCCGAGCAGTTTTAGGAGTCATAGATCATATATAAAAAATGTCAGCTTTCTAGCTCAAAATTCGATTTTTTCCAAAATTTTGTTTTTTTGAGTTTGTGGGCGTGTCTGTTTGCGGATTTCAAAAATTCGTAAACTTGATTATTTCGGGACCCTAGAGAGTATATGGTTAAAATTTCAGCTCTCTAGGTCCAGTTTAAAGGCCTAATTTTTGCCGACAGATGGACGGACGGACGGACGGACGGACATGGCTAGATCGACATTACTATCGATCCTGATCATAAATATAGTAACTTTTAGGGGTCTACGGGCAATATTAAGGTATGTTACAAACTATGCGTCAAAATTAATATACCCTTAGCATAGGGTATACAAATTTCACATTAACAGATTTGCTAAATTCAATCACCCTTATAATAAAGTTTGAAAAATAATAATAATAAAATCACAAGTAAAATATTCGGCGGAATGTGTCAGTGGTTGGTGGGATGTCAAACTTTGACATTTCCTGAAAAATTCATCGCAACAATTCATCAGAAACGAAGAAAATGGATTTTGGAAGCACTGTTTATCCCCGCTAAATAACTTAGCGGCGATAGCTATCCCTGCTAAAGTTAGCGTATATAGGATAAGTTGTTGTTGTATTTTACATGCAAACTTCAAATTATCTCTATATCCGCGTGCACGGCTTATAACTCGAATTTATTTCCCCGTCACTTGAGATTTGAGTTAGGGAAGTTCTACTGTATTTATATGTTACGTTAGGTCAAATTCAAGTTAACATTTTTGTTATCCTCTGTCTTGTAATCATTTTGTGAAAGAAAAGTACCCACTTCATAACCCCCAGAGCAAGGATTGGAAAAATATCGTTTTAGATCTTTCTGTCCAATATAAGTGCAATCTTGTGTAACTAGCCAAACAAGAAATAGTTTTTATTTGATTTTTATTTTTAATAAAAACAAAACGAAAATAGTCGTTTTATGAATCTAAGCGTCAGGAAAATGTGTACGAATAAAAAATGACATTTATTTCGAACGAATAAAATCTTTAAATACACTCAACAAATAAACTTTCTATTGATAGAATGAACTTTTCTATTCGATCAAATGTCAAAATACAGATTCTTCGAATTCGACAAGCTTTCGATCCAAATCGAATGTCAAAATAAGCATGATTATATTCAAGAACTTCCTCGTGAATAGAACTATTTAATATTATTCAAGGGTTAATTGTTAAAAAAGGAGAAGGATACCAAAATATTCGGTCTTAAGAAAAAGCGCTTTGTGTATAGCTCCCATTATAAAAACCTTAATGAATATGCACCTAGAAAATGCGACAAAACCTTAGGTTAAGTCCATAATGAACCAGCTTCTCACTTTATCGCTTACCAGTTTTATGGCGAGCTTCACGCCGGTACTTAGAGCTAGCGTGATTTAAGCAGGTGATGTTCATCGTGAACATCTCGCTGGTACCGCCAGATATAAGTATTTTTTATACAGTGAATGATCACAATAAGCTAAAAACTGAAAGAAGACTCTTGATGGCTAACTACAGGCGACAGCAAGAATTGAAAATGAATTCCGGTTAAACCGGTAAAAGCTTGTTAAAGCAGGTAGCGGGTTCACATCGCCAGGTTCATTTTTATCCAGCGTGAACCAGCGGCTGAAAAGCGAGAAGCTGGTTTGTGACCACTGCACCCTAAAGTTCTAAAACCATCCATAGTTCGTCAGTTATATACAGGTGGCGTGAATTCGGAAATCAACAACTATCGATCAGTAGCCATCTTGCCGGTTATAGAAAAAATTGTTAAGAAACTCATATCGAGAAGACTAAAGCATCAACAAATTTAAAATAATAAAGCGAGGCAAAACGGTTTTACAAAAAGGTAAAAATATTAATAAACTGCTAAGGAACTTCGCAACTGAACGTAACGAACAACGAAGGTCGAGGAACAATTACCGCAACTTACCATTGTTAGTCGACTTTAGCAAGGCCTTTGGCCAACGACCTTGCCACGTCGAATCAATCGGTTCTCGTTCGATCACCGCAATTAAACGACGTAGGGCGTGGTTGATACTTATATGGGGGGCGTCTTGTTGGCACCTCTTGCGAACGTCTGACAAACATCCAAGATTATCAAATTGTCATGAGAAAGCTTCTCAAATTTGCCGTTCGGATTCGGCGTAAGACTGTAGGTCCCCTCCACTTCGCATGAAAGTGGTTGGAGAAGCTAGGTTCAGGCCCGTTAAGGCCTAATATGTATGTATGCAGCAAGGCCTTTGACACTCAATTATACTATGGACTCATAGCTTCACCATATAATAATAATCGAATTCGTCTCAATTACATCAAGTTGTGAGAAAACTACAATGATATTCTTAGCCCCTTCCTGCACGGGCAGTATAGAAAACAAAACTATGCGTATATTACCACCTTCTACATCGTATCATAATGACCGCCTTAAATTTCAGGACAAACATTGTATCCACGCAAATGAAAACATTATCTGCAGATAAGACGACCAATGCATGCAAAACATCATGTGAATTTGTTGCAAGGACCTTGGGTAGTCGTTGACCATAGTCTTAAGTGTCGTTGACCAGTCTTAAGTGACATTTTTTTACGCGCACTAAAGGGATTTGTTATAGATAGCAGCACAATGGACCTACTGCTGGCTCATCGAGGGACGGTTTCAACCAACCAAAGGGATTTGTTGGGACCCTTATAATGTAATAGCTACACAGCGCGGGCGTTAAGGAAATTAGGGTGAGAGGAAAAGGAGAGATGCCGATGCACGTTGGTTTTGAATGTTTGTAGGTTATAATGTGAAGGAAAAACAATGCGTGGAAGAGTATTTCACATTCGTGTTGTACGGCCGAGGAAAGATTCTTTGGACTTCACTGTACGTCCGAACACAGGCTTGAGGGCGAACTGATGAGCATTCCTTGCATGGCGGGTATTGCGATTGAAATGTTCACTTGGAGGAATGCAGCTGGCTATTTCGTTTGAGCACTTATGGTGGAAATAAAGATAAAATAACGAAAGGCGGGACACATTACGACGATGACTAAGAGATTCAATCGATCTCACGATGTCTTGGTCGTTAATGAGTTTTAGCGTTTTTGGATCCTGTCAAGTAGCTCCAAATAAGTTATTGGTGCACCGGACCAGATATGAGCGTTGTACTCGAGTTTGGGGCGAATAAACGTTCTATAAATTGCAGCCAGATCAGAAGGGGTGAAAAATGTCTTACATCGCTTAATGAAGCCTAGACATTTCGCGGTGTTCTTGGCGACATCGAATATGTGGTCATTCCAATTGTCATTAACACACATACCGAGAATGGAAAGTCTTTCGGTTTCAGCGATGCAAGTACCAGTCATGTATAATGGCTGTGTGTGAGGATTTTGCTTTAATGACAGGAGACAGCATTGTGTTTTGTAAGCATTAAATTCCACTCTATTGGTTGTACCGCACTGAGTTATGCTGTTAAGATCCTATTTTAATGACCTTAACATACGTTGGCGTTCCAGTTCCACACCCGAAGATGAGGGGCGTGAACCAAGAAACGAATATGAGAAGCTGAGTGTACTGTCATCAGCAAAGGATTGGATTAGAAGTAATAGAGAGGAGATCATTTACAAAAATGAGAAAGAAAGTCGGGGACAGAACAGAGCCTTGTGGGACACCAGCATTTATTTGGTGAGTTGCAGACTTGAAACCGTCCAAAACAACTTGAATTGAACGGTCCGAAAGGTAATTTCTAAACCTTTGAAGAAAAGTATCATCGATTTCAAACGCACGCATTTTCGACAAGAGAGCTTGATGCCAATTTCTGTCAAATGCCTTTGGTTTAATCTTACTTTCACCACCTTGGTGAAGAGATTGGTTCCACTTTTCGGTTAGATATGCCATCAAATCACCAGTGGACCTGTTACTGCGAATACCATACTGCCGGTCATTAAGAAGTTTTTGCGATTCAAAATATTGCATTAGCTGACGGTTTATCAGGTTTCCATGACCTTGAAAGGAAGGGAAGTTATTGCAATTGGTCGGTAGGAGGAGGGAATTAAATATTCACCTTTTTTGGGGACAGTCTGGACAAATGCTGTTTTCCATTTTCTCGGGAAGAGACCTGAAGAAAAGGATAGATAAAAAAAACCTTGCGCAATGGTTTTGCCAGCGAGGAAGAAGACCTCTTCAGAACGATACGGGACCATCTGGACCAGCGGATTTGTGTATGTTGAGATCTTTAAGTACTCTTGCAACTGTACGAGTTTGAAAGTGGATTAAACTTCCTGCAAAGTGAGCAGCAAGCAGATTGGCTTTATCTAAGGAGCTGACAGCCGGAGTGTCATTATAAATGAGTGTCGAAATAGAAGACGAGGCCGAATTCTTATTGTCACTTGACAATTCTGTCAGTTGCGTTACGCAGTTATTTCACAGAAATATCGCCGCAATGGAACTGGGTAAACAGCCCCTTTACGAACCACCCATCTCTGATCAATATGAGTAAATAGATCTCATGTGGCCAGAGCAATCAGTGGGTAATTTTTGGGCTGACTTAAAAGACATTTATCGTGTCACATAAGCATCAATAAAATATTTACGGCCATATTGCACGACGTACCTTTGCGAGAGCGGTTTTTCGGCCAAGAGAAACTTAAAAACTAAACATCGTCACAAACTTCAACTCGAAGACGACTTGAGACTGAAGCTGACCGAAAAGCGACCAGATTTTCCAGTTATGCAAAGAAAAACGTGCACATTTGTCACATCAAACTGATTTTCACCGTCTATAGAACTGTTTTTTAATGGCAATTAATGTCAACAAAAAAAGATTTCATTTTTTATTTATCATTAAAGCAATACGGGAGTTGAGGTCTTTCCTGAAATGGTATGCAGGAAAAACTAATTGGGAACCACTGTTGTAGGTGATTTAATAATGAAGTATGTAACGACAAACAACAAAATTAATTGAGCTAGATTCAATAAAAAAGAACATGTTCACTTTTGAGCGCAAAGCCGCCCATGCTCCTCGTGACAGTGAAATCCCCCAAAGCTAAAGCCACCTCTACAATTTCTTAACCACTTTCTTAAGCCATGAAAAAAAACAACTCATTCCTGACTTTCATGTTGAGAGTTTTCAACATGAAACATCATCTCTAATCCCAGTCCCTAATCCTAGTCACATATAGATTTCACACGAAATTTAGCTTGTTTCATCAGTTTCACTCTTTCCCGAGAATCCTCGACACTGGTGGCCCAAGCAAATTCATGTACACAAATCGTACATTTGAAATTTCCTGTTTTAAGTGTTTCACAATGTGACAGATTTCCCGTGAGCTACATTCCCAAAAAAATAAGATAGTCCACTGGCGACATAAGATGTCTTCCTTCCGTCTCCGTCTCATTAGTTACCTCGTAAAAATCAAACGTGTGGATGGACGAATTGGATTAAAGAAAAAGTCTACTACATTTCCATAGACTCCCAGCCGGTATACCAGATGAGAGAGAGGCAGAGCGCCGCCGTGCTGCGTTCCCTGCCTCATTTGCATTTCGTGTCACAATTATCCCTGAGAAAAAAATATTTTACGGAAGAAGGAAGCTCTCAAAAATTTGTGTCAAAACGAAAAAAAAAATTGACAGTCTCACATCATCCGAAGGGGAACGCGAATGGAAACATTTTCAATAAAACAACAGAAGGGCGGACGATTCGACCCGATCACTGTACAGTGTGTCTCAATGTCCCCGCACTGGAAGAAACCTAATTTAAATGAGGCTCTGCCATCGTGAGATATTTATAGAATTTAATGGTATTCTCCAGATATAAGGGACAGGGGGCGAGCGGGCGTGTGAGTTGGTCTAAAAAACGAGTACAATTTAAACTCATACTCATAATACCAGGTTTTTAGTTTATGGTTGTTTTTTCATCTCGTGTCCTTAAATTAAAGTGCAGTAATTTTTCTGCGCTCCCCTTCGGTTCGTGACTGCAGAGGGAGTTATCTATTTTTTTTTTTTAAGATACAGACCGAGGGGATATCGATTCGAAATAGGTTGGATATCATTCAAAAAGAGATTTATTAGCGTTTTCCGATATTTATCCAAAGCAAATTCATGGATGCTCATTAATTTGCTTTGGACGACAATAGCTATTTTTGTCACCCAGATCGCGCGAGTCAAATTGCAATTCGATCTAAAATGGGAATCGATGTTGTTTTGTTTTTGTGTGAAAGTGAATAAAATTTTGACTGAAATTTTACATAAATCCCTTCGAACGGCGGTTTGGTATTAAGAATGCCATAGGACTGTTTTTCTTTGTTTTCGTTTGTGATCTGAAAGTCTTTATTGTGATAAGATTTAGACAGATATATGTTTTGGAATGAGCTGGGATGTCAGTTAATCTCAAATGAATGGAGAAATTGAAGATCCTCGTATGTCCCGAGCAAGTAAGAATCCTGTTGAATCGTCTCTACAATCTATGTGGCTCTCAAGTTTGTACCCGCAATTTCCGCTTGCTTTTTCCGGCTCTCAATTTTCAACAATCGATCGGTTGCGAATTAAAAAAAAAACGCGCCGTGAATGAGGCAAGTGTAAGATCCTAGTGTCGCATCTTTTTACACGCTTTTCAAGTAGTTTATTGTTTGATCTTGGGAAATTCCAGCGGTCGTTTCTTATTAACCCTTAATTTTATGACTTACTGTTGGCAAACGATGTACCTGTTCACAGGTATTTACGGGTATAATATATCCAACAGATATAGACTGAAAATCGATTGCAAAATGTATGGCCTCATCCTTGTGATCGCCAGTGTATGAGGGCAAATTTACGGCATGCCTCGCATGAAAGCAGGAGTAACAAAGATTGATCGAATGAGAAGTTCCAAGATCCGAGGAAGCTTTCACAACAAAGAACATATCTCAAAAAAAATGTGCTTGAGCGGCTCAGTTGGTACCTACTGTCATGTTCAAAGGAGAGATCCAACGAACCCTGTCAAAAAGGTTATATCAATCAACATTCCTATACAAATGCGGAAGAGAGGCAGGCCTTAAAACTCATGGATCACACAAAAGCAGGAACACCAGTTCCTTTAATACCTTAATAACAGTGTTGACAGTCCCTTGCAACATGATGGGGACGATTCCATCGAGCCCTGGAGACTTATAGGGAGAGAAGGATTGGATGACCTAGAATGGGTCATCCAATCCTCCGTAATCAAATCTCCAGGGAGGATCGTTTCCCCAGTAATATTGGTGCGTACATCGAGGCAAGGCTGAGTGGTGCAGCCTGGAAAGTGCGTGTTCAGTAACAGATTTAAAGACTCAGAACAAGACTCGGTCCAGTTTCCTTCGGGTTTCTTGAGAGATCCCAGAGTTAATGGTTCTCTGGTTGGGATTTTCCTTAATCTAGCGGTTTCTGTAGTGCTCTTTATTTCATCACAGACATTTTGCCATGATTGGTGCTTGGATTCCAGGACCAAGAAGTGTCAAAAACAAGCATTTTTAACTATGGGAGGGGGGGGGGGGGGGGGGCGGGTCTATCTCGCCCGTTTCGGAATTAAGGCCAATTTTAGAAAAAATTACTTAAATTGAAAAAAGTCTTAAAAAACAACGGCAACACTTACAATAAAGTACTATACCGGTTATCTAATAAAAAAGTAGTTTTAGTAATTCTCAATTTTCTCAAAAACTAGAAGACATGAAACCATTTGGTTTTTGTGTTCGATTCAGAATTGATAGTAACATTGAACACAAAAAGCCAATTTAGCACTTCATTTCACAATTTTCGAAAAAATTGGTATAAACATATTTTTTTTTAATTTTTTTTTTTTTTCAAAATTTTGAGTTTGCATGCGAATTATTCAAAAACTATTGACATAAATAATTTAATTTAAATTTAGGATTATAGAAGAGGTTTCTGGCTTTCAAAACCGGTAGTAGTACTTTATTGTAAGTGTTGCCGTTGTTTTTTAATATTTTTTTTTCAATTTATGTCATTGTTTCTAAAATGACCCCTACCTCCTAAACGGGGCGAGATAGACCCCCCTCCCATAGTAAAAAATGCTTGTTTTTGACCCTTCTACAAAAAACCGTTATCAATTCTTGGCGCCCTAGTTATAGTACTCGTGCCCTTATAATTTACCCACTTTGACCTTGCACTTTACCTCTCTATGGCTCTTTGGATATTTGGGCCTGTTGGCCAGAAGGGCAAACAGAGAAGACCGCCAACTCTAGAAGCTGTTCCAAACTGTAGATATAGACCGATGAAGAGTAGCGAAGCGGATCTTCGACTCCCAGCCTACATGTTCCAGATGGCAACACCGCATCTCCGTGTTCAACGGCAAACTGTAACGGATGCCAGAGCGCTTGGTCTGGACAACTGGAAGCAGCATGCAGAGGATGGAAGAGGGAGATGCTTCCAATGGTCGGCAACAGCTAGTTAGTAGGTTACAACTTTGATACCATAACAACCAATATTTTATCCAAGATCCGAGGAAGCCTTCACGTCAAATAAATAAATAAGTAAATAAATATTAGGCATTAATGGTCCATATAGCGCCTAAAACCTATCTTCTCCAAACACTTGCTTGTGCGAAGCGGAAGGGACGCACAATTTTAAGCCAAATCCGAACGGCAAATTTGAGAAGCTTCTCATGACAATTGATACGAGTACTTTTGGATGTTTGTCAGATGTGGGGCAGTGGAAAAAAAACTGTAGATGTTAAATGGCCCCGGCGGGATTTGAGCCGGGGACCTTTCGATTAGTAGTCCGACACACTAACTAATTGACCCACTGCGCCCGACTGTTCACGTCAAAGAATATAATCTCAAAGAAAATAAAGCACGACCGGCTCAGTTGGTACTCTCCTGTTCAAAGGAGAAATCAATCAAGGCCCTATATAATCGCAATAGAAAGGCAGGCTTAAAAACTCCTGGATTATACAAATGCAACAGCACCAGCATTTGGTTAGCCTCAATGACGATCTGATTGGAAATCAGGAGGCCTGCCGCTGGGTGAAGTGGGTGGGTTAGGATCCCTTTGGTCCAGATCATAACCTCGTCGTTTAAGAAAAGAACCTATATTTTATCATGGATCACAATCGCCTTAATGCAACATCGAACAACCTCGATGCACCAAAAGAGCAAGCCAACTTGATCGACATTTCCTAATGGAGCTTCAAGCTTACTTGGTTCCCTGCCAACTCAAGCTAAATATCAGTTATGGGGATAAAAGGCTATTTCGTACTGAGTCGAAATCCAAATGGAGTATTCGGATACAGGTTTGTATGTCGAGCAGACAGGCTTTTGCTGTGGATCTTGCTGCGATGGCAAACAGCTTCAATAGCGTAAACCGATTTCATCAATTCCCATGTAAAAGGACAAAATTGAAGGCATAATAATGTTAAATATCTCTCAACATCATTCTGAAGCGTCACGACGTGTTAACAGCGCCTTTAAGCCTAATGTTCATGACTATTTGCAGCAAAAGCAGCTATATTATCATCAACAATTATTAATTTCTCAAAGTGTTAATTCTGCAATAAGTGTCAACCAAAGACACACTTTGAACGGATGAAATACTTTGGATTTACACTATTGAAAACCACTGTTCCTAAGTCGGAGGAAGGGTCGACAATAAAGTTCATAATTAATAAGAGTGAAAACCGGCGAAGGCAGGCGTTGATAATGACCTCGTCACGGTAAAATAAAACCTCAAAACTTTTATTTTAATTAATCTCAAAAGGAACTAGGTAGATAAACCAAAACTCCGACTATTTTAAATGAATGATTATTCTCCCGCCCGAATCCAGAAATTCAGAGAACAAGATCTTAGGTCAATTCTAAAACCAATCGTAAATTTTGGACAATTTATGTGACCCAAAAAATAAATAAATAAATAAAAACTTACACGTGATAGAGAAAACAACCGCCGAGGAAGCGAAAAATTGAAAGCCCATTCACAAGTCAAAACCCGTGCGCCGGCCGGTCCCTTAAAAATAGCTGAGCTTCTTTCCAACTCGGCTAAAATCAAATCACAATTAATCAAAATAATATAAATGATGCATTCAAAGTTCTCATAAATTGTGTAGTAGCATGAAAAATCGTAGTTGCACAGTTGTGTTATGTTTTGGTCCCCCTTTCCTACTTTTAATAAAAATGCATGTCTCTAAAGTTGCTGTGTTGTTATCTGACGGCGACGACGACACCCCAACCCTTTTTCAGAGATTTCTCTCAATCGAGAAAACAAACGGTCCCCCTAGGCTTTATTTTGTGAGGCAGCCTTCATGCAGGAAATGCTAAAGGTACTTAACATTCTTTTTTGTTAGAACCGAACAGATCTAAATCCGAAGCAGGGAACAGTTGTTGCAATCCATAGCAAAAACCACGAGATCAAGGGATATAGGGGTACCATGATGATCGTGCTGATGATGAAGGCGCGGATGATGATGATGATGATGACGATGATAATGATGAGCAACGCAAGTTATTGCAATCGTAATAATTATGTATGCTGTCTGTCAGGAAAGAGCAGGAGATTCACCTTTCTAATTTTAGAACAAATTCGGGGAGTAAGTGAGATGTATCCGCATGTGCGCATGGATACGAAATCTAACACTGTGCCAAAGATCCCCCATCGACTTTCGAATCAGGGATTTCTGTTTCTTTTTCTCTTGGCAAATGGGATGCGATGACAAAGTCCAAGTTGAATGCTACTTTTGGGAGACTTAAGTGGCGAATGAAAGATATGACGACGACAGAAATATAACCTCAGTAAAAAGTAAAAAAATATATCACGCCTGGCAGAAGTAGGATTCGCAAGAACGAGATCTTCAGTGAAACGTATTGTGTATGCCGATCTTAAAGGCTTCACCCACAATTAGATAATACAGCATACTGCCATACGTACGGCTTACTACATAATATTAAGTTATGGTTAGGGCATGCAATGTATCTATCTACAGGAAAAGGGCCGCCCGCAAACATCCTTCCGTATAGTGGTGGAACGACGAAATTGGGCAACTACGCGAGTGTCTTCGCGCAAGAAGGCTCTACCGGCGCACTGTGGCACCTTTTTGCGAAAGTGCTTGCAAAATTCAATTTTTGCGTGTGCGAATTAGGAATTATTGGAAGCTTCAAAAGCCGAAAGAAATTTTAAAATCGGTCGAAGGATTCGGATGATACAGGTAGTCAAAGTTTCCATATTTTTAAAATCAAAGAAAAAATATTTGTTTTATGAAAAGTTTCAGAGTTTCGGCGTTAAAAAACCTTGTTTAAAAATTATATTTTTTTATTTAAGCTTGTAAAAAGGACAATTTGTATTACAATTATGATCCAATTTTTTTTTAAATTGCAAAATTTTAAGATTCTCGAAAAGCTGTTTTTGGCTCAATTTTTTGACTTCGAGTTGAGTTATAAAAAATCCTTCAAGAGTGTTTGGTCTAAACTCAACGGAAATTTAATCTTTGACTATTTCTGAAACATTTACTAAGAAAACCAGCTGCCAGTTTTTGCCTATTTGCGATTTAGAGAGATTTTATTAACATATTGACTGCCAAGCCAATTTTCGAAAAATTTCATGCAGGGCCACGTCATTCATATATGACTGACAGTCATCTGCACCGTCTACCGCTTCAAATTCTTCAACAAAACGAAAAATCTTTACTACAAATATATTTTTTTTAGTAAAACAGTTATAAAAAAACCCAACGCATACTTTTCATGTAAATTTTTTTTTTTCATATTGGCTTGACGCGCAATGTGTAATCTAAGTGTCATTCATTTTTGAATGCCATGCCACGGAAACATGAGTGTCATTCATATTTGAATGACGTGGCAGTCAATGTGTTGAATGCTATTTTTATTCATTTATGACTTTTTTTTTATTATATCCCTCAAAATGCAAGTGGTTATAAAAATATTATTTTTACATGTAAAAATGTATTTTTAATAACATACTTAATAAATTTTTTGACTACCGACTACCTCAAATTTAAAGAATTAAGCCATGGGTAATAGTTTTTTATGATAAATCAGGTAGATTTCGTGATTTGTAAAAATCTATTAATATTTATGGCAGATCAAGTACCTGTTGTGTAAATAAAAATAGTTAAAATGATTAGTTATAAAGCAAACACGTAATTGATAAGTCATAGACACTACTTGTATTTTATTATTATTATTATTATTATTATTATTATTATTATTATAATTTATTAATATGTAATAAAATTACAATATCAACCTTAGAGTTAGGGCACTAGCTGCTAGGGCTTACGGCTACTAAGCTTAAGTTTGTTTTGTGTTTATATACTATTTTCTAAGTTCAGGATTTGTAAAAGTTTAAAAACAGTTTTTATGTTGTGTTCGGAGGGAACTTTCAATAAATCAACAAGTTTGTGACTGGTAGTTAGTTGCATCATGGTAGAGTTAATTTTGTCGCATTCTGAGGTAAGGTGTTTGATGGATAAAAGTACGTTATTGTTGCAGAGGTGACAGTATGGTGGAGGGTGTTTGGTTATGATGTGGCAGTGGGTTAAATTGGTGTGCCCTAGACGGAGTCTGATTTTGTATTTTAACAAGCAAATTGGTTTAAAAAAACTTAAAAATGGAAATTTCCTCTAATGATCTAGTTGAATTTTTCTTCGATAAAAAGAATACAGAAGAAGAATTCGTCACAGGTGTAATAGATAAATATAACCTTTTAGCTGACAATTGGTCACTTGAAGGAATAGCTTTTCGATAAAAAGTTGTCATCATTTTATCTAAACGCTAAGTCAAAATATAATGTAGCCAAATAGAACGAAACTCGTATTTTTAAAGAAAAATGATTGTTGGTTGTCAAATGTTCTTTGCAATGATTTTGAAAGGACAGATGAAATGGATAATTTACCAAGTACATCAAATAATTCTAGAGGAAGGTCAAGGAAATCTATAACGGAGTGCTTGTCATTTACCAAGGAACAGAAATTGATCAATGCTACTGAAGACATCACCATTGAAAATCTTTCAACAGCCTTAGTTATAAAGTACGAGGGCGGGTCAATAAGTCCGTGACTTTTGGAATAAAACACAGATTTTTTGATAAAAAAAATAATTTATTTTTAACGTAGTCTTCCTTGAGCTCTATACACTTTGTCCAACGCTTCTCCAATTTTTTTATCCCTTCCAAAAAAAATGATTTGTCGAGGTCCTCAAAATAGGCCTTTATTTGCGAGATGACTTCATCATTGGAGTCAAATCTTTTTCCACCAAGCCATTTCTTCAGGTTTGGGAACAAGAAGTAGTCGCTCTGAGCCAAATCTGGAGAATAGGGTGGATGAGGGAGCAATTCATAGCCCAATTCATGGTTTTTTGCCATGGCAACTGCACATGTGTGCACCCTTGCATTGTCTTGGTGGAAAAGAACTTTTTTCTTGGCCAAATGAGGTAGGTTTTTTTTCAAATCGTCATTGAATCGGCCCAATAAGTTGGCATAATATTCCCCATTGATTGTTCTTCCCTTTTGAAGGTAGTCAATGTGGATTATCCCGCGTGCATCCCAAAAAACAGTCGCCATAACTTTATTGGCTGACAAACCCACCTTGGCCTTCTTTGGCGCCGATTCACCCTTAGAAACCCACTGTTTTGACTGTTGTTTGGTCTCTGGCGTGTTGTGATGGATCCATGTTTGGTCCACGGTTACAAAACGGCGCAAAAACTCCTCCATATTGCGATTAAACAACGCCAAACCTTCCTGTGAAGTTGTTACACGATTGCGTTTGTGGTCGACTGTGAGCAAACGCGGCACCCATCTTGCGGAAAGCTTTCTCATGCCCAAGTGATCATTCAAAATTGAAACCACTGAGCCATGCGAGATCCCTACGGCTTCCACAATCTCTCGCACTTTCAATCTTCGGTCGGCCAACACCATATCGTGAATTTTTTCGATTGTTTCGGGTGTAGAGACCTCAACTGGGCGTCCAGGACGTTCGGCATCTTCAGTGCTTGTACGGCCACCACGAAATTCAGTAAACCACTTTTTTACCATTGAAATCGATGGTGCAGAGTCCCCATAGTATTTTTCAAGCTTAGCCTTGGTCTCGGTAATGGTTTTTTTTCGCAAGAAATAATGCTTAATAAGCACACGAAATTCACTTTTTTCCATTTTCTCCTCAAATTAGTGAGTAGTCTGATAAAAATAGCTGTCAAACACAAACTAACTGACGCAGCAAGTTTAAATTTTGACAGGAGTCAACTGACAGATGCCTGTTGACAGGAGCAGTGTTGCCGTTTCAGTAAAGAGGTCAGAAATTCAAAAAGTCACGGACTTATTGACGCGACCTCGTATAATAAGGATCATACGAAGCGTAAAGCCGATATAACCAAGGCAGTACAGTAGCAAGTCCACTAAGACTTAAAAGGATTAGCATTCGCACTCCTCAAAGAGATCCTATCAAGTATGAAAGTGCAAACGCCTTAACCTTGTTCTATAGATCTGGGACTAACAAAAGAAAAGTATGGAATTTTAAGAAGTTCCTTAATGAGACACAACGTAAATGTTCTCCCATCTTATAAGACCATAACACTACTTACTGCAAACATTAACATTTGATTTTTATTTTAAAGTAAAATACTACTTTTACCTTTTTGGATAAAAATGTTATTTTTCAAACAAAGCCTTTTCTTATTTTTTTTATTTTATAGCACTTTACATACTTTCTCTATACCTTGACTTAAAATGTACCACTGAAATAGTATATTTTCACTCTAATTTGCAGCAAAATAATAATAAAAAAGGCTTTTGATACACATGCAGAAATATTTAAAAAAAAATATTGTTTGTTTATTTTTATGCACCACTGTGACTTTATTTGACTTTAAGACACCCTGTTTTTACTTCAGTTATTTACTATTGACATTTTTTGAGGTAAAATATTCACCTCGATTACTGTTGTCGTTTTCGACTCCAAAATACACGACTCTTCCAAATCTGTATTATGCTTGTCGTTTCACACGACAAAGGTCGGATGAAAATGTCAAATGTCTTTTTGTACTAAAATTGAAGTCGTCTCACCTAAGAAAACTCAACCCCACTAATGACCTTACAAACGACATTTTTTGTCGTTTGCAATTTTGCTCCCGACGTGTAGTTAGTCGTGTGATTCAATTAGACTGTATTTCAGCGTTTGTAATGCATTTTTTTAAGCAGAATTCATTTCTTCTGAATCGAAATACCCACACCATTCACGCATTCGTTTTTGAGTGGAAAATATTCAGTTTATTTGCGTTTTTCCGTTGATCAACTTCAACAGTAAGAAATACCTAAAAATGTAAAAGAATTCAAAATTACAAACAAAAGACACTCAGAAGTTCTTATTTCATTAATGGAGAAGAATTTACATCTGGCAAAAGGATTCAGCAGAGGGTTAAATAAAATCGATTTCGAAAAATCTTGGACCAGTATTGCTACAAAAATTAACAGCTATGGCCCTCCAACAAGAGATGGAAAAGGTTGGAAAAGGTATATACCGACTTACAAACATTTGAGTAATAAATGTTGTAAACTTTTTTTTTTAAGGTTTGGGCAGATTTAAAATACAAAGTAAAAAAAAATTAGTGCACATCAAAAAGGAATCACGTGCAACTGGAGGAGGCAACTATAAACAGGCGATACTTTCGCCTCAAGAGGAAGCTATTTCGAATCTGCTCTCGTTGGAAAAAATTTTAAATCCAAAAGGTGTGGCTATTGGGGCTCCAACTATTTCAATAGTTCAGTCACAATCGCCTGATTGTAATATTGACTATCCGTCGACATCGCAGGCAGTTTCCACACCAATCCCTTCTACGTGGAACGATTTTTCGGATTCAACATCAATAGCTCTCTTGCCAAACTCGCCAACAACAGACATTCAATCCGCGCACTGGTCACATGAGGCTGAAATGAATCCAACTCCAACTAAATCAAGGATTCGAAGTCATTCAAGGAATCGCACTAAAAGTCACTGCTTTAAGGAAAATGGAGAAAATTTGTTAATTAAACAAACCAAAGTGCATGAAAATTTGTACTCAGATGTCAAAAAAAAAGTTTAAAAAACATTGAAAAGGTGTTAAAGGAGAGCGAAAGATACAATTTTTGACAGTTCCAGAAGAGTGATACCAATATTTCTCAAAGATTTTACTACATTCTAGTCGTGTACAAATCTGCTACGAATTTGACGGGTCGTGTGCGTTAGGTAATACGGATTGAAAACCGACACGACTCGGGAAACGACAAAAGACGTTTTCGACAAATGACAACGGTAATCGAGATGATTAAGTCCATTTCCTATTGGGAGAAAGTCGTTTTTCAGCAGAAAATTCTGAAACACCCTGTAAAGATTTTTTCTTAAAATCCACAAAATGTACAGCTTTGGAAATTTTCTTCAAGCTGAAAAACAAATTATCACGATATCTTTATTTGTTTACTAGCAATGATTTTTGCAACCAAAAAAGTCACTGTGCAGTGGTCTAGAGGGGAAAATAACTTCATCGAACTCCATAGTCGATGTAAAGCAGCGCGAAAAGACAAAATGGCAATCAAACGCAGTAAACACAGGAGCTTCGCCGAATTGTGCAATGAAGCGGATGAAAATCATTGAGGTGTGGCATACCAGGTGGTGATGAAGAAGCTGAGAGCCTTTCTTCAGAAGACAGCAGGGAGCGAGTTTGGATGAGGACGTACTCGTAGAACCCCAAGTGGTTCCTCCATTAACAAGAGAAGAGGTATGAGAAGCCGGTAACAAATTCGGCGATAAATAAGCTCCTGGACTGGACGGTATTCCCAACGTGGCTCTAAAAACTGCGATAAAGACCCGACCAGAATTGTTTGTAGATATGTATATAGATATGTTTATACAACACAATGCTTGAGAGGAAATATTTCCAGAACAATGGAAGAAGCAGAGGCTGGTTCTGCTACCCAAAGGAGGTAAGAAGTACCCCATAGGAGATAACTCGTCTTACGGACCGCTTTGCATACTGGACACTGCAGGAAAAATATTAGAGGGCATCATCTGGGGTTTACCACGAAATCTCGAAAGCAATAATCCAGAAAACAAAAATCTGGAAAGTAAAAATCTCGAAAACAAAAATCTAGAATTGAAAAAATATCGAAAAAAAATCACGAAAGCATAATCTCGAAATACAAAAATCTAGAAAAAAAAATCTCCAATGAATATATTAATTTTTGAGACAATGGTTACAATTCGCGCGCGCATTAACATCCACGATTCACTAGCAAGCTGCCCATGCAACTGTAAAAAAGGTACCTCAAATTAGTGTTGTTTGGGATCGTGTGTTATCACAACGCGAGTGCAAATAAAAACAATTAAAATGAAAGTAATTGAAATCATTACAACGAAGGAAATATTCAAATCGACATTTATTTACCGGTGCCGTGAAATAAAGTAGATGGAAATAATGTTGATCAACTTTATTTCCATAAGAAATCGGAATATTCTCGACTTTATTTCCAATTATGTAGTAGAACAAAAGAGTAATAATATCAAATAAGATTTCGGAGATCGACTTTATTCTACTTGAGATTTCGCAACTCATCCCATAAACAGTGCAATGCCTATGGGGGCATGCTGCCCCCCTGCAACCCCCTGCTTGGGGTCACTGTTTGATTTGGAGTAGGTGCGAGGTTTTCAGGGGTGCAAATCTGAAAACGGTTAGGAATCTTTATCTGCTTGTATAAATAAATTAAAAGCGAAACAAGCCCGATTCGGCTTTATTTCACTTTGGCAAAGTAAATAAGACCGAATATGGAAATTCGGCGTTATTTCGCTTTCATAATTCGGCGTTATCTTACTAACGGCACCTTATTTACTATTGGAATTCTTATAATTTTTTATAATGTTTTTTTTTTGTTAAATATAGATTTGTTGTTGTTAATTTACCGAAAAAAATAAATTGTTGAATAAACTAAATATGTAATGAATTTTCTTTAAGTTTATACTCTTTAAATAGGTAAGAAAAAAATCTCGAATTAACTTTTTTTTCGAGATTTTTTTCGAGATATCGTCTTTCGAGATTTTTGTCCATTCGAGATTTTTGTGCATTCGAGATTTTTGCATTCTAGATTAAAAATTTGTTTTTTTCGAGATTTTTGTCATTCGAGATTATGTCATGATCCCCATCATCTGCAACAGGCTGGAGGCGGCTATTGGCAATAGGAGGGTTTGCTGCACACCAATACGGCTTTAGGAAGGCCCGCTCGTCAGTCGACGCCATAAATATCGTAGTCAACACTGCACATAAAGCTTAAGAAGGCACAAGATGAAAAGAAGGAGCTAAGCGATACTGCTCCGTTATAACTTTGGATGTAAAGAATGCTTTCAATTCTGCAAATTGGATATACACAGGGAAAGCACTTCGGAATATAAGGGTACCGGACTATATCATCAAAGAAGTCACGGACTACTTCCGGCAAAGGGCCCTTATCTATGACACCGATGACGGCGCAAGGGAATACGCTATCACTGGAGGAGTGCCAGAGGGCTCGGTTCTATGCCCTCTTCTGTGGAACGTAATGTATGAAGGCATTCTTAGACTAGACATACCAGAAGAAGCTAAGGTGATAAGTTTTGCCAACGACATAGAAATAATAGTAGTAGCGAAGCTGCTGGAAGAAGTAGTGCAGATCAGCAACGAAACCCTCCCTGTTAGAACCGTTGGCCTTAAATTAGCTGATAACAAAACAGAAGCGGTACTAATCAGCAACAGATCAAATACCAAGGCGTTATGGTCGACTCGAGGCTCTCTTTCAAGGAACATCTGCAGTACGCGAGCAAAAAGGCAGCGTCAGTGAATAATGTGCCCAGATAACGGCGTAGGCTACTATTGGCTAGGTTGGTCACGTCTGTAATACTGTTTTGATGCCCGCGGTTCCACACCCAACGTCAGGTACTGAAAGAAGGACCAGAAGGAACACCGACACGAAAAAATCTAATCGCACACATGCTTCATTCCAGCACAGAGTAAAATGGCTTCTTTGCGTATTCAAACTGACAACAACCGATGTATATGCTGTCATCAGAAAGGACACCCAACGACCCAACACCGACGTCTCGGACAGAATGTCACAGATATAACTTTGATGTGGTTCAGGACTTTGTCTACCTAGGCTCCGCAATGAACTCAGGCAATGACACCAGCGTTGAGATTAAACGAAGAATAGCTCTTGCCAATCGCTGTTTCTGTGCGCTAAGAAAGCAGTGGTAAATTCTTCGGGTAGTTTTTGTTCCCGTCTGCATAGACGGTGACTGGAGGAGGAGATACAACGACGAATTGTACGGGCTGTACCAGCGACATCGACTTAGCCAGAAGAGTGACGGTCCAACGACTGAAGTGGCTGGGTCATGTAGAGCGAATGGACGTGAATGCCCCGGCCCGGAAGATTTTCGAATCCACACCCGAGGGACGGCGCAGTAGAGGAAAACCGCGACTCAGGTGGCGCACACAAGTGGAAGGGGACCTTAACCAACTTAGCTGCGAAACTGGAGACAGCTGGCCAAAGATCGTGCTGGCTGGAGACGCTTGTTGGTTGAGGCCCTGGTCCACCCGGACTGTAGCGCCACCCTAAGGAAAGTAAGTATCGTGGCAGAAGAGGAACGTGATATCCGCTATGGACATCCGAATCTTCTCAGATAGCCAAGCTGCGCTAAAATCTCTGGATTCTGTCTCCACAAACTAAATGGTAGTCTTAGACTGCCGATCATCTCTCGTGGAGATGGCGGAGCAATTCAACATTCACCTATGCTGGGTGCCAGGACACAGAGACATTCCAGTGAATTGTAGGGCGGATGAACTCGCCAGAAAAGAAACCATACAGACCCTTCTACCTGATAAAAGTCCCTTAGGCATTCCAATTGCTACATGCAAACTCATGTTTATGAGAGAGAACTAACTTTAGGTGGACAAGTGGCAACACTTGTCTAGCGACGAAACAGATTTGGCCAAAGCTGGATCTGAGACGCTCTAGGTGTTTGATATTTCTGAACAGACAGGTGCTACAATTGGTGTAATCACTGAAAACTGTCTCATAGGCCAGCATGCAACAAGGCTTGGCGTCTATGATGACGAAAACTCCATTTAGGATCTTTCTTTTACAATGATCTCAACGATCTCATAAGCATCGACATTAAAAATCTTTCAATCTTTATTAAAAGCTCCAACTGGTTCAACGAGTAGGAGGAAGATAGATCCTTTTGGTATCACAATATACCTTTTTACTGGGCTAATTGTGTCGGCTTCTGCCGACTGCCACTAATACCTAACCAAATCTAACCTTTAAAGGCGTTTGACACTGTTCATTTGGGTGAAAATGAAAAGTTGAAAAGGAAAATTTGTTTGAGCTTTTTAATTTTTCCACTAGTGCAATCAAACTGGTCCATTCCTACTTATCAAGAAGAATACAAGCTGTCCAATGTGACAGCGTTCCATCGGATTTTCTAGAAACTCTAAATGGTCTTCCACAGGGATCTATTATATGTCCACTCCTTTTTTCTCTGTACGGTAATGATCTTCCCTCCATTGCTAAGCACTGCACATTACATATGTACGGTGGTAATGTGTAAATGTACATGAGCTGCCCACTTGGAATTATCGAGAACGGCGCGGCCTGCGTCAATGAGGAACTCGAGATTATTGTGCGTTGCTCTAAACCAAATGGTCTTTTGGCAAGCCCTACACACCCTACACAACTACAACTGCTTAGTCGTTTCAAGGTATCCATTGGACCTTTATTATTTTCCTCCTGTAGTCTTGGGCAATGGTTCTATAAAATACGGTCTAAAAGGGCTAAAACCTTGGAAGGATTTTTAACCGCAGCCTGACCTGGAATAACCATATCAACAATATCAATCATAGAGTTGCCCGATCGCGGCGTTGATATGGTTATTCCAGGTCAGGCTGCGGTTAAAAATCCTTCCAAGGTTTTAGCCCTTTTAGACCGTATTTTATAGAACCATTGCCCAAGACTACAGGAGGAAAATAAGAAAGGTCCAATGGATACCTTGAGACGACTAAGCAGTTGTAGTTGTGTAGCCTGAAAGCCTCCTAAAGTTTCGCACCGTCATTTTGCTCTCATACATTCTGCGAACACGACAACCCCCGTATCTCTATGAGAAGCTTTCTGAAACAGATCTGGCCACTTAATTCATCCACGATACTCCTATAGTGCAACAAGAACCGTGCAGGATTTTGTATGTAAAATGACACATTGCTTGCTGCATGCCAATTCTTGCTGCAAGTTGTCTGTATTTCTAATCTTGATGCACCGATTGTAGTAGAACAGCACAATTTGGTAAAATTTTTCCGATTTGACGTTTCGTGCTGTGAAATTCTACGACATTATCTAGCATTTTAGTCTGTTTGGTCGTTCCGTAATATTTAGTCAGGCAAAAAGCATACTGAATGATGATTAACTTCTTAGTGCACATGTGTTTCATGTGCGTTACTGCATGCATTACTGCGTGCGTCTCTGCTGCACATCTGTTTCCCAAACATAGTTAAACAATAATGAATTAATTTTTAACTAGCTTCTTCTTGTCTTATATTGTCTAATCATGTGAAACAAACTTTATATTGTAGCTTTTATCTGCAGTCTTAGCTTATCTTTTATTAATAAGATTATATATTACCCTACAGTGTAAAGGCATTAAAAAAAAATCGTTTTAATCCCTGAGCTATTCTTCGTTTGACAAAAAAAGAAATATCTCAACATCAAGGAGTAGCACTTTCCTCCATTCAACTGCATCGATTTCATTGATCTATTTCTTCAGATTGGCGAGGAATCTTTTCTTCACTTTTTACAACACGCATTTCAACACTCAGCGCGGATAACCGAGTGGGCTGGGCCGTTCCCTGTCAAGTCCAGTGCACGCAAAGCCAACAAAAATTCCGCATCGATTCCATTGCATAGCGCCCGTTTCCATTTTTGGCCGATGTGTCATGTCATGTCTAGACGGAAGTTACAAAAATACAAGACATACACATCTAGAGATACGAGTAGATTTCCCCGCGCGCCGCCTGGTCTCCCGCTACCGTTGGCCAGAGTGGATACTCTTAATTTTACGCTCGCACTTTAAAAGTGCTTGCGCGAATGTAAGCCCTACTGCCGCATGGATAAATGCTAATTGCGTACAATTGAGTGTCTGGTGGTGTTGATGGTCCCCCCAAAAAAGTCCACGCCAGTAAACGACATCAATCTCGCGTGGCCATCGTGTGTTGTGGGATAAAATAAAATAAATTGCATTTGGATGGCATGGTAAGAAAATCTCTAGGAATTCCGTTAATCAAAAAATTAAGTCCACCAGAGGAGAGTCGCTATTTTTAGAAATGTCTTTATTCGGCTAACGAGACAGTCGAGCTGGAACACAAAGTAGGGACATACTGTATCTCTGTATATTTGTCTCGTAGTTGTGCACTTATTTTGGTAGAAGACTTCCTTGCTAAATTTTTCAGATGACACTAAATGATCAGCTAAAAATATAAAACTAGCTGAAATTTTAAACAGATTGGTCATAAAAAAAAATCATTTTGCCGAGTTGTATGTAATTATTTGATTAGTACGAAATGTTTTGACGTCTATGATAGGTTCAAGCAGTGCGCCGATTTATTTAAATATTGATGACGCAAGCCTGAATTGTCTATCAATTTGGTTTTTGGATTGAATTCACCGAAGACTTTGTTCTACAGGTTTTAATTAAGTCCAATACTCCGCGATTCCGGGCACGCTGGAGGATTCTTTTTCAGTTCAATACAGCCAACATTTTTTTGTAATTTTTTGGCTTACATCCATATTTTGGTACAGCTCAAATAGTCCGCAGTTGTATCTTCACATGCATTCTCTTCGCTCGCCCACAAGACAAAGTATCTGACGCACAGTGGCGCATATTGACTTTTTTGGTTGCAAAAATCATAGCTCGTAAACAAATAAAGATATCGTGACAACAGCTTGAAGAAAATTTCATAGAAAATGCATAGCTATGGAATTTTGTTAATTTTAAGAAAAATTATTTACAGGGTGTTTCAGAATTTTCTGCTGAAAAACGACTCTCTCCCAATAGGAAATGAACTTAATATTTTACCTCAAAAAATATCAATAGTAAATAACTGAAGTAAAAAACAGCGTGTCTTAAAGTCAAACAAAGTCACACTGGTGCATAAAAGTAAACAAACAATGTTTTTTTTAAATATTTCTGCATATTGTGTATCAAAAGTCTTTTTTATTATTTTGTTGCACATTAGAGTAAAAATATACTTCTTCCTACATTTTAAGTCAAGGTATAGAAAAAGTATGTATGTGCTATAAAACGAAAAAAATTAAGAAAAATTATTAACAGGATTCCAGGGTTCCAGGATTTTATGTTAAAAAAAAAAAAACAATTTTATCCAAAAAGGTAAAAGTAGTACCTACAACTACATACATATTTTACTTTTTTTTACCAAGGATACAAGGCCCGAACAGAAGCCTGTAGAGATAAGCCTGGGAATACAGTAATAGATTCACAGTCGGTGCTGAGGATTTGGAAAGAACACTTCTGCAGACTGTTAAACGGCGGAGACAGCCAACAACCCGCTGTCAGGCAGAATTATCTGTTCAGCTTGGACGATGATAGCCAAAACTTCCGACCACCCGACCTACACGAAGTGAGGATAGCGATGTCCAAACTTAAGTCCAACAAAGCTGCTGGATCGGATGGCCTTTCGGACGAGCTTTTCAAAGTAGCGGGATATGGCTTGGTAAGGAGCACGCAACAACTCATCTGTAAAATTTGCCCGACGAATGGAACCTCAGCATCGTGTGCCCCATCCACAAGAAAGGAGATACTCTGAACTGCGCCAACTACAGAGGAAAAAGTCTCCTGAATGTCGCGTATAAGATCTTGTCTACTGTATTGTGTGAACGCCTAAAACCTTTCGCCAACAACCTGATCGGCCCATATCAGTGTGATTTTAGGCCAGGAAAGTCAACCATCGACCACATTTTCACACTTCGACAGATCTTGGAAAAACTCAGGAATTTCAAATCGATCCACACCATCTATTTATCGACTTTAAAGTCGCCTATGTTAGCGTATATAGGGACGAATTATACAAAGCCATGTCAAGTTTCGGCATCCCCGCCAAACTCGTACGTTTGTGCAGGATGAAGATGGAGAAATCTCGCTGCTCCGTCAAAGTCGGCAAGAACACCACCGAGCCATTTGATGTCGAAAAAGGTTTAAGACAAGGCGACGCGGTATCATGCACTTCCATTAACATCGTTCTTGAAGCAATTGTACGGAACTCACAAGCCAACACAATTTTTCAAAAGTCCGATCAGTTACTTGCCTATGCTGATGATATTAACATTATTAGGCGAAAGTGGTGAGCTGTCACTGCCGCATTTGCAAGCATCGAAACGGAGGCGGCGAAGATGAGTCTGGCTGTTAATGAGGACGAAACGAAGTATATGCTGTCAACGAGAAAGGACTCTTAACATCGGCGACTCGGACAAAACGTCTCGATGGACAAATATAACTTCGAAGTAGTACTTTGTCTACCTGGGCTCCACTATCTCTTCGCAAAATGACATCGGCGCAGAGATCAAGCGAAGAATCGCTCTTTCCAACCGCTGTTTCTTCGGGCTAAGAAGGAATCTAAGAAGTAAAGCCCTCTCTCATAGAACCAAGGATTAATCATTCCGGTCCTGCTGTATGGTGCAGAAGCATGGACCCTGTCAAAAGCGGATAAAAACCTTTTGGGATGCTGAGAGAAAGATTCTTCGAGTGATATTCGGTTCAGTTTGTGACGATGGAGTGTGGAGAAGTAGATTCAAAGACGAACTGTATCGGATATACAGCGACGCTGACCTGGTCAAAAAGATAGAAATACAACGGCTGATATGGCTGGGACACGTGGAGCGTATGGACAACAACGCACCAGCCCGACGAGTCTTCGAATCCACGCCTGAGGGTTAACGCAGCAGACGAAGACCCCACCTTAGGTGGCGCTCACAATTGAAGAACAACCGCAACCAACTTGGTGTGCGTAATCGGAGACAGCTAACGAGGGACCGAGCTGGTTGGAGGGGGTTGTTGGTTGAGGCCGTGGTCCACCCCGGACTGTAAGCGCCACCAAAAATAAGTAAGTAAAATCAACGTGCTTGGTTTCACGTCCTTTCTACTTTTCCTCAATGCCCGTGCTATCTAATTACAGTAATGTCTCGCTAATCCGAATCAATTATTGCAAGGGGGTATTCGGATTATCGAAAAATTCGGACTAATGAGTACAAGACGGGAACAGGAAAAAATTGCTTATTTAACGAAAATAATCTTTATTTACTACAGCTTAAAGCTAAAATTCAGTTCAAAGACATTATGTACGTTTGTAAAAACGAAAATAACTTAGGAAAAAATTTAAAAGAAATTCATAAATTAGATATTTTTCATCTGTGTATTTTTAAACAACAATTTAATATCATATGATTTACGCTTAAACTGCTTATGTTATTTTAATTGTAAAATCAGTGATAAATGTTTGTTTTTTCTTTTGCTTTTGCAATATCATCAAAGCCTTTTGTTTGAGATTTTGCAGAGCTAATATGTCTGAAGCGGGGGCTTCGTTCTCCAACGCCCATTTTGTAGAAACAGCTAAAGCTGTGATTGCATCTTCATGCTTTGTCTTCTCTTGATGCTCGTGTACTGCCTCTTCTTCGTCGTTTTCTACAATTGTGCTATCCTGGATGTTGTCCTCGTTCAGCCAATCGATAACTTCATTAGCACTATGAATTACACACATACCATAGTTCGATAGTTACTGTAAAATTTGCCATTTCAGAATTTGATATACCGTTTGGTTGACCCATTATTCGAGCCAGCGGAATATCGCCCTCAACATCCCACTCATCTGACTCAGTGAAAGGTGGCAAGACTTTCCAGCAATTTTTAATCATTTCCTGTGACAACCCCCAGTTTACGCATTTAACCCTAACCTCAAAATACTTCTCTTATTGCGTTTAATATCAGATATTGTGGACGCGCCAACACCGTAGTCCCTAGCTAGGGACTTTCCGCAAACACCACTCAATTTTTTTAACAATTTCACATTTTTGTTTTAATGTTAGCGTTATGTGCAACCTTTTATTCGCCATTTCCAAACAAAATTAAATAAACGAAACAATAAAAAATTTAGAAACTTCTGTTACCACTTTAAATAAACTCCTGAGCACGTGCTAAACCGACAGAAATAAGATCCTACTGCTACCAAAGGAGCGAAGGAAGAACGAAAAATGCGTAAATACCTACATACATCGATAACTACCGGGTCGCAAAACGACAAGATTACTGTTAAAACTAAAATTACTGTAAAAACCAAAGCGTTTGTATGTTTTTAGTAGGAACTCGGATTACAGCGTACAAGAATTGGGGCTGATTCAGACTGTAGAGTACATAATGAGGAAAAATATTGATTTGGATTAGCGCGATATTCGGATTAACGGTGATTCGGATTAGCGAGACATTACTGTATGTACATTATAAGGGTGCTTAAAATTCCCTTCCCTGCAAATTATAGAAAAATAAAATAATTAAGGACAATGATTAGCCGAACTGTATCGTTTTTGTGATTGATCAAGTTTTCCAGCTTTAGAATGTTTTGGAAATCGTTTACTTCATTTTGTTACTACTTTTTCGGCAAGGTTACGATAACTTTGAGCCGCCAGCCGCAAAAAAAAAACCTTTTTTTGTAGAGGGATAAAATGCAAGCATTTTGAAAGATCCGTTGTCTACCTAAAAGATGAAGAAGCCGACGCAGCTACTACAAAAAATATCGCATATTCTAGTAAGCTTCATATTGGAAACGAGATGGTTCCCCCCACAATATATTTGATCAAAATACACACCAAGACTGCTACTTAAAATCGTAAAGAATGACACAATTAAACGAAATAGCCAGTAAAATGAGAATTCTATTAAAGTACTCACAGCTATAGCATATCGCGTTGGACAGAAGATAGAGGGATATTTTGGGATTTGTCAGAAGTCATCAGACCGCTTTGTTTTTATTTTTATTTATAGCTGTCTAAATATTTATTTCTCCCTAATTTGTTTCTATTGATTGACGGGACAGATAATTCAAGTACCATCAGCACAGTGTTGTCAAATCACTGTTGACGTTTATAATGGCGGAGCTTCTCGAATCGCATTTGATAGTCCCGTCACCTGTCGTTAAAAATTTCGTTTGATATGTTTTCCATAAAAACATTGCGCATCTATTCAAGTGAAAGACGTTGCTAAGTGCTAACTTCCGATAATTCGATTAGGACGCCTAACAATTCATCAAATATTCTGATATATTTTCAGTCTCCGCGCAGTTGTATGAAAAAAATTAACTTTCTTTAAGCGACCAATGATTGGTTTCTTCAAAAAATACTTTGCATCCTCTTGCAACCTCATTATCAATACAATATATATATTTCTATCTCAAAATATCCCCCTATGTTAAAAGCCAGCAACAACAACTTCATCTAGCACAACCTGCACATCTTTTTGATTGATTCTCCTTCAGTTGTCCAATGTTTCAGCATTCACCTACGATCCGTCAGTCAACGATCCCCAACAGATAGCACAGCTATAATTCAACGTCTTCGGTTAAGTTAATCATTATTTGAAACAAGAGAAATACTGAAAACGCTATTAAGATTGTTTTATATTTAATAACATGTGTTGTCTCGAGGGACTCGTTCGGTTATTCGTTTGATCGACCACTTAATGAAAATTCAATTTGATTTCTCCTGCGCAATGATATCGAACTTTCAAAAACTCAAACTTAAAGATCGAGGGGGACAGTCGTAATTGTGACTTTTCACGTTGGCCGGATCCCCCAAAGGAATCCCAAATTTTAAATTTACACTGTTGGCGTACACGATTCCAGTGTCGGGGTGTCCCTCCAAGTGTAATTTGTCTACGTGCGCCATCAAAAACATTTCCGGCGTGCGACACAGACACATGGCGACCATTCGACAGGCATTCATGAGAGGGGGGAACATCATCGTTCACATGGTAAAGTTCTCGCCAATCGCTAGTCGAAAACAATTTCGGAATTTACGAGGACGAGGAACCCAGAGAGATTTGGACCAGAAAATAGTTCAGTTTATTGCGCACGGGGTAATGGCTAATTGATTTTTCACTCTTGGAACCAATGGAATGCAAATAAAATAAGGCGAAGGGACCATCGTAAAGGACAACAAAACAGAAAAGGCCCCCCAATGCAAACACACACACGATTTTAATGGGACATAAAGTATAGACACGCTTCTTGGTGTTGTTTTTATTGGATTAGCTTAAGTGGCACTTTTATATGAACACAAAGCCCCTAATGGAAAGGAAATACATACTTATGTTTATATACAGACAAACATTGTTGAACACTTACCTCTTTTGCAATCTGATCGAGAGCCTGATCTTCTGCATTTACTCGAGAATTGCCTCGACGCCTTCCAACAGCGCCGGGGCTATCCATTTTGGAAGACGTTTGAAATTTTGGACTAGACACACAAGTGAGAATTAAGACACGTAATACACTGCTTTGCGACAAACTAAATGAAAAGAGAAGAGAACATGACGTGAATATGATTTAGCGGTATGATGGTAAGATTTTTTTTATTTATAATGAAATTGCATAGGTATTTGTTTGGCAGAAACGAAAGCGGTGACAAGACAATGAAATTGTTTTTTTTTTTTTAATTGTATCACCTTTTTTTAAGAAATGTCAAAATATCAAATCGGTGAGTTCCTATTTTTTAATTTTTTTACCAGTCAAAATTCTGTGTGAAAAAAACGAACGAAAGTACATTTTACTTCTTTTCTTCTATATTTTTACAATTTTCTGAGTACGCGGACGGGTTTGTGTTGTTTCGCACGAAATTTCTAAAGTTCGCGTACTTTTATGGGTAGAAAAATGAAAACTGTCAAATTTCCAAAATCGAGAGAAAATCCTCTCATTATAAAGAAGAGTAGGTACGCGAATGCTTTTGTGTAAAAAGATGAAACACGTCAAAATTAGGCTTAAAAAGTCTTTTTGCAGGCAAAATTCTGTGTGAAGAAAAATGAACGAAAGTACATTTTTCCTTCGTTCATCTTTTAACCATTTTCTCA
Organism: Portevinia maculata; assembly: GCA_949715645.1. Lineage (NCBI taxonomy): Eukaryota > Metazoa > Arthropoda > Insecta > Diptera > Syrphidae > Portevinia > Portevinia maculata. Next base: position 7,575,708 of record OX454526.1, on the reverse strand, counting down.
GTACGCGAACGCGTTTGTGTTTATAAAGGGTCTTTCATTAGCGACTTGACAACTTTAAACTTTCAGTGTGAACGCACCCTTAAACCGATTACCGAATTTTCAACGTCATCATGGTATGTACACGAAGGAACAACGTTTACAAATAATAAAAATTTACTACTTCTTCAATAAGAAAAAATATGCGTTACTGTATAGGTGAGAACCCTCATGTGCTTCATGAAACAGCACTTCATCCGCAAAAAGTCACTGTTTGGTGCGGTTTTCATGCATTTCGTCGATGAAAATGGCCGTCACGTTACGGTAAATGATATTCGCTATAGAGACATACACTGCTAGTCATAAGGTTAGAAGCAGTCATTTTTGAGAAGTAAAGTCGATATTTCTCCCGTTACATGATGGATTAGAAAAAAACGACTATGGTAAATGAGAGACTATTTTGTTAACAACAAATTATGAAATGTGTGTATAGGAGAGATTAAGCTAACGGAACTTTGAAGACAAATTGTAAACTGAGTAAAGAATATGCGGAAATAAATCGAGTCATTAGATTAGAAGCAGTGAACAAATCAACGTTTTTTTATGAAGTGAATATGTTTTTTTCGGTTTAAGCGGTACAGTATTATAAAGTAATTGTTCTTGATTGAGAATAAAAAAAATGGGAAAGAAAAAATATTTAACAGTGGAGGAAGGGACACGAATAGAAGGTTATTGCTCTGAAGGTCTTTCATGCCGTGCTATAGCCCAAAAAACAAAGCGAAGTGATCATTGTGTCAGCAAGTATTTAAAAAACCCTTTGTCTTACACAAACAATTATAAAGGAAAAACTCCTTTTACCTTAACACTTCGCGAAACGCGAAGTATCCTCAGAATAGCGTCAAATTCAGCTTTATCGGCAGCTAAAATTAAAGAGAAAGCTAATGTTAAGGCCCGCTTATCCACTGTTACCGCACCATTCACTTAAAGCGTCTGAAACTTAAAAAAAAAAACCACCACATAATGACGCAAGAAAGAGACAACGCTTGTGTATCAGTGTATGCAGCAGTGTATGTTGGAACGTTATTTCTTTGAGCAATTGCATGAATGGGGTTCCAACAAGCCGGTGCCACACCCCACACGCCACACAGCGGGTGCAACAATCGAGTTATTGAAGTCTCAGTGCGGTGAACGTCGTATCGTGTAATTTAATGCCTCTAGAATTTTTGTATGGGGCTACATTAAATCATTGGTCTAGCCAACAAGCCGGCGACGTCAAAGGAGCGCAGAGCCAATATTTAACGAGAAATAGCGGTCGTATCGGTCGAAATGTACGGCCGAGTCACCGAAAATTATGTTCAACATATGGACCGCTGCATACGTTCCCGTGGTGGACATATGAACGAAGTCGAATTGCATTCATAAATGTTTTAATAGTAATTCATAGTAAACCCAACGTTACATAGTATACCCAACCAGATGTTCGCCTTCCGTTACAGGTCAAACGCTGTCCATATACATATAACCATTTTGGAATTGTTATGCCATCCTTTTCTCAATCTTAACTTTAATTGTTGTATGGTGATCCTGCCGTTCTAGCTTTTCTATTAAAAAATATAATCCTTGGTAGTTTAATTCTCATAAAAACAAAAACTCGAATAACAATTTAAATCAAACAAACCATGGTTTGTTAACAATTTTCGCACGCATATTTAAACATAATACTTGAACAAATTTCCATTTTTCCAGTAATTTTATACACTTGCAATCTTTCAAGACTTTCGCCTCTTGCAAAGATCTGACAATATAGGGGGCAATATAGTATTATGGGTATTGTCAGTTGCAGTTTGTAGTATCAAAAATGAAATGCATACAAAACTGTACAACAAAATGCTTTTAAACGTTTCTCAAATGTTTTCGGGCGGCTTCCATGGACATACCAGCACGACAACGCTCCCATTAATAAGAGCTAGGGTAGTGTAGTGAAACAGTGGATAAACGACCAAAATCTAAAATTGCTTGATTGGCCGCGGACATTAATATTATTGAGAACGTTTGGGGGCTGTTGTCCTGAAGAGTTTATGAGGACGGGCGACAATTTGACGATTCTTGCCATATTACTTTGTAGAAGTGTTGAACCTATTCAGTTGAGCAGCAGTGTAATTTGATAAAATCAAGCCAGGTAAGGCCTCTTAAAAGCAAACCTAAGAAATCGTTTTTGTATAGATAGATAGATATTTTATTGTTTTTGTCATAAACATTGCATTTTTTGAAATATGAATATTTGCACATGCACAGCTTGCACAGAGATTTGATCGTTTAGTCTGATCTTACAACTGAAAAATTTATATTTTGTTAAAAAATTATTCATTACTTTGTGAGAGCTTTGAAGGAAAAATTATTTGACAAAAAACCTTCATATAAATATTTCGATTATTTTGTCTTTTTTTTATTGGATTAAAAGGAAATCCAAACCCCAGATCACTCACAGACTCGGTAACGGTCCATTGTACTACCAGGCAGAAATCCTCCTTTTGGTGTAGAAGCTGGAGAATGGGTGGCGTATGATGTTTAGTTGTTGACCATGGGGATTGAACCTTGACCGCACGGGTCACAAGCCAACACACTAACCTCTACACCTTCGCCACCCTCATTTTATTTCTTACTTAATATCACAGTGAGAAAAGAAAAATAACCACTGAAAGCATATTATAGAATAAGTTAAATAAATAAATATGAATATAAATATTAATAAATAAATAAATAAATAAGCGAATAAATAAATAATACTAAGCTACATATAAAGTAAATAAAAAAATTAACAAAAACGTGTATAAATAAATGTCCATATTAACAAAAATGTAAAAAAATAAACAGAATCCTAATTTCTTAAACCTTGTATAAGTGTGTTGTCAGAACGAACATATTTTTCAAAAACGTTTGTATTGAGTTTTTTCAATTTTCCTAGCCAGCTGCAGAATTTCTGCTTGTTCATGCAATATCATTGTTGAAAAGTGCCAAGGATGTCGCTAAATCATTTTAAGTACCTTATTTTGCATTATGATTTTGAGCTTTTTGATGTGAGTATTGGCGCACTTTCCCCATGCTGGCGAACCACTCATCATAAGTGCCTGAAATATGACCTTGTAGATGGTCCTTTTATTATGCTTGCTCAGCATTGAACCTCTGCTTATAAGCGGATACAACGTTTTTATTGTGATATTGATCTTTTTGCAAATATTCGTAGAAGTTAGTCGAAGTTAGTCGAAGTTAGTCGTAATCTATTTGTAGGCAGGAAACAAATCTTTCTTTTTCTAGTGAAAAAGATAGCTTTACTCTTGCCCGTATTAATTTTGATCTTCCAGTGCTTGTATTGTATACCTCAGTTTCGATCTGCCTACCGAGGCGCGCACATGCATTTTATTTAAAAAATAAAAAGAAAAAAAACGGAATAGAACTGGCAGTGCCAGTGAAAAAAAGTTCAAAATGTGTGTTAGGGCAATACCTCCGGTACCACTCCCTTTCATTTGCTGATGCAAGTGTCGTAGCGTCGTGGCGTTCATACATGCACTTGTTATGGTTCGGTAACGACAGCATCTGGTGAATAGCGGGTCGTATTGCTGTTGATTTTGTTTGTGGACAAAATGTAATTTGTTTTGGAAACTGTGCAGATCTTCGCTTCACGGCCTCGTTTAGGTAGCGTCAGAGTTTGTGCTTTTTTTATGTTTGTCTATTGTTATGTGCAAGAATTTTAGAGTTGATGTTAGCAACATCAGCGGGTTAAGGAAGAATTTTTTTTTGTACGACCAGGTTGTATTCCATACTAAACCAGCTATTTTGACACGAGTCGAACGCAGGTTAGCGCCAGCTCCAATTTAATGGAGTTTGATGAGTTTGATGCTCTGTCCGACTCCATTGCACTGATATTCGTACTGAAATCGTCATTGCGTGCGATTTCAATACACATAATTTCAATTAGCTTCGACATTCGGGAAAGACGAAGGAAGGTACGTCCAGATCTTCGCTGAGACGAATACCGGACATTGTGTCATATCAGCAAATTTCTTGTACTCCAACCAGATTTTTAAAGAACAAGCTCCCAAACGAATCTTATGACAATACGAGAAAGCCAAATGGGAAGAATTACACGATTTCATTAGGAGTTTTAACTAAGCTTCCTCGATGGCAACGTGGATGCTGCTGCCAATATGATTACAAATATAACTCGCCTAGGAATGAAATCCTTTATCAATAACCTGACAGAATTTACAAAACCGAAGGTAAGCGCTTGGTTTGACTTAAGCTGTAAAGAAGCTTTCGGTTATACTCGTATGTATGTATAAGGAAAACCCATCTGTGGAACAACCGAAAAAGTTCAAACGAGCATTAATCGTGTCCAATTGTCTTATAACCAAAAGTTTTGTCTGTTTGTTTAAAACATTAAGAATTCGGCCTTATCATCAACACCGACACTCATTTGCCAACTCAACGCTCATACTCTGTCCTTTATTTCCTCCTGTTGACAGAGTTTTCCATCAAATTCTCTTGTCCAAAATGCGTGCTTTTGGAATCGCTAATACTCTTCTTCAATGGATTATAAACTACCTTTCACTTCCAGTTATGTTGGACGGTTTACAAGTCTGCAACTCATTAAATAAATCCTGGTGTTCCCCAAAGCTTCGTTTTATCCCCGACCCTCTTTCGCATTTTTATAGATGATATTCTGTCTTTTACTTTTCATCCAATCCATTCCTTCGATGATGACAAAACCCTCAGCTTCTCATATTCGTTTCTTGGGTCACGCCCCTCATCTTCGGGTCTGGAACTGGAACGGCAACGTATGTTAAGCTCATTTAACCCCGATCTAGACCGCATAACGTAGTGGGCTACTACCAATAGAGTGGAATTTAATGCTTCCAAAACACAATGCCGTCTTCTGTATTTAAAGCAAAATCCGTGACGATTCTCAAAAGAATTTAAAATTAAATCTTCTTCTCCCTTAATCTTGATCGTCAGATTAAAGGGATCATAACCCTCCCACAAATGCTTTGTAGAGCCTTCCTTTCAGCTTAGCGGTCATTTATCGTTCACAGAAGATGGCTGAGTTTTCCCGCAACTTCGTTAACCCTACGCTTACGTGATGCTTAATGGTGTCATTACAGCTTGCTTTGGTAATGATCATGGATTCATCACAGATATTTGATTACTCTTCCATTCATGTAAATAGACAACCAAGGGATTTCTGAAATAGGTAGGAGTGGATCACAAGTATTATATTTTTTCGGACTAAGACGATACTCATTCCCTGCAAAACGTTTACCAATACATAAAGTGTTCGTTGCAGGGACGTTTGATCGTAATGATAGCTACATCGTCATTAAAAAATAACTGATACACTTTGGAGTCCTTCACTCTTCCTTCAACCAGATAGTCAAGGACTGTTATAAATGTCAAGGGACTTAAGACGCTTCCCTCGTGTACACCAACTTTAATTGCGTATTTCTCGGTGATTACATCGGGGCATCTTACTCTTGTCTTTACTCTCTCATATCTGTCCATGATCATATTTGGGTAGGTTTCTGGAACCCCCTCGTGGGCCACCCATAACAGATCCCTTGGTTGTCTATCAAAGGCCTTTTCAAAATCAACCAACACCATATGCAAATCCTTTAAGGAAACACGATGTTTTTCAATCATTGCATTTGTATTGCATCTGTGGTTGATTTACCTGCGACAAACCCGCACTAGTCTTCAGATAGCCGTATTATTTTCCAAATTCGGTTATCTAATACCCGCTCAAGCGGTTATGGGTAATACCCATTTTAACATACGGCGCAGCTGTATGGTGTAAGGCTACCGAGAAGAAATGCCATCTCTCAAGCCTTAAAAAAATTCAAAGGACGGCTTGCATTGGGATAACAGGGTCATTAAGAAGCACACCCACTGCAGCCATGGAGGTAATACTCAACCTCACACCTCACATATACTGCAGCAGCAAAGCGGTAAAGCGATCGTTAGACTCAGAGACTCGGGACTGTGGTCTTTCAGGCCCTACGGACACGCATAAGTCGAGGCACGATGGAGTGCTTCGAAAAAAACAATAGCCACTCGCTATCTACCACACACCTTCGCCTTCAAAAGGAGATTCGTTACCAGAATCCCAGAAAGAAGCGAATGGATCAACAAAACAGTCACAGAAGAAGGCAAAATAACTATATAACGGATCCAAAATGGATGCGGGTACAGGTGCAGGCATCTTCTGAGATTCTGGGCCTGGGCGTGTCCTTCAGAATCAGCGATGAATGCTGCGTGTTTCATGCAGAGACAGCTGCGAACACTCAGGCTGCCAAGGAGGTGGAGAGGCGCAAACAGGCCGACAAGCAGATCACTATATACTCTGACAGCCAAGCGGCCATAAATGGCTATGGAGTCTGTAGTTGTCAAATCTAGGGCGGTGATACAGTGCAGAAAACACCTAGACGAGATATCAGTCGCCAATTCAGTGACATTATGCTGGGTACTAGGGCACAAGGACATCTCGGGCAACGAAGAAGCAGACAAGCTGGCAAGATGCGGATCGGATATGGATGCATCTCTGGCTCTGAAATCTATACAAACTCCGCTCGGTGCACTGAAACGGAAAATCGATGTTGAACCCATGAATTAAAAAGAAAACCTACGTTGGACCAACATCGAAACATGCAGACACTCCTGGGAGTCTTGGCCAGCGGTAAACAAAAGCAAATTTAAGGTCATGATCGGGCTAAACCGCAGAGACATACGCACACCGACTGGAGTCCTCACAGGACACTGCGCAGTGGGCTTACACGCGGAGCGGCTGGGCATAATGCACAACGATTACTGCAGGAGCTGTAGAGACGTCTAAGAGATAGAATCTATTCGTTACCTACTTTGTGAATGCCCTGCCCTTAGAACCAACAGATTCAAGATTCTTGGCAGCTACTTCTTTGAGCTGGAGGATCTGACCGATATTGAGCTGAGGAAACTCCTGAGATTTACATATAGATCCGGGTGGTTCTAAAACAGCGGATCACTGGCATATTTTTGGCTTCTTTGCAGGTTCGACCATACCACGTCGAGTTAATCGGTTCTCGTCAGATCACCGTAATTAAACGACGTTGGGCGCGGTTAGTACGTAGATGGGGGACCGTTTGAGAACAACCGCGTGTCGTTGGCCAGTCCCATCTACAGAGTTGAGGTAGATAATATACGTGGTATCACAATGGACCTAAATTGGTCTAAGTGTGTCGGCTTCTGCCGACAGCCACATAAACCTAACCTAACCTAACCTTGCAGGTTCTCAAACATTTTGGAAAATCCCAACAATGAACAAAATGGACCCAAACCGATGGTCTAAGTGAGCCGTGACACCAGTCCATTTACCTACCTACTCGTACCTAATACCTGCTCAACAATCTTGATGGTGTAATTGTCACATTCTCCCGTATAACCTTTTCATTTGCACAAGGAAGAAGAAAACTCTCCCTCCATTGGTTAGGCACTGGATCGCCTCTCATCAGTTTGGTGATGAGAACCATGAGCCATTTGGAACCGATTTCTCTCATCTTTTTCCAGAACTCAGAGGGTATCTCGTCCGGCCTAACTGTTTGTCGTGTTTTTCGAGAGTAATATCATGTAATTTCTTCATTGTTAGGAACGGCCCTCAGAAAATACATCCGAGGAAATTGTTCATTTAGAAGTCGTTCACAATACTGCTGCCACCTGTGTAGTATTTGTTCGTCATCTACAAGAGCAGCCCTTGAGCATTGTTGAACGGATTTCCTTGGCATTCCTCCATCTCTGAGCGGCAATTTTGAAAACGGTTGTGCCCCTGTTCAAACTAGTTTGTCAAAGTTCGTGGACAGCCTGGTTTCTATCTACAAATTTCTTGATAGGGATTGAAATAAGTCCGGTAAATAAAGAATATTTGTGAGCTGTTTTGTTATTGTATTGACTGTAGGACATTCAAAGAGGATGTGCTGTATTGTTAACGTTTCGTTGTTGTTGAGGTTTCATGTTCATATAAATTAGCAATACATATATACTTATTTTAATACAGAATTAAATAAAATAATAAGTAAATATTTTGTTTAAAAACAAATATTAGGCATTAACGGGCCCGTACAGGGCTAAAACCTAGCTTCTCCAACCACTTGCTTGTGCGAAGTGGAAAAAGGGATTTACAATTTTCAGCCGAATCCGAACGGCAAATTTGAGAAGCTTCTCATGACAATTGATACTCTTGGATGTTTGTCAGACGTTCGCAAAAGAAGGGGCAATGGAAAAAACTTTGGATGCTAAATATTTTGTTTACTTCAATCAAGTATTGAAATAATAAATTATTACAATTATGCCATCACGTTCTATGTCCTACAAAATTACTTAATTTGATGGCCAATGATTGGCAAGTAAATGTACTTTTTTAAAGTCTTATAAATCGACCTCTTTATTTAACTAGAGCCATTGCGTTTTCTAAGCACACTGGTTCCAATGGTGAGCCAAGTATTTTGTCAGCAATCCAAGTCCCAAGTTTCACCTTCCCACACATCGTTGCAGCATTTGCCAGTTTACATTATTTATGCAATACAGGAAACTCCTTCGTACGTCACTGAATATTTTTTTATTATAAAAATAAAATACTGCAGTCGATCGCCTTGATTTAGTTCGGCATTTCTTCGCTCTTCGCCCAATGCTTGAACGTGGGAATGCTCGGCATCAATCAATAAATTATATTCGACTGAAGAAATGCGCTCGTCCGGTGCCAAGACGAATTGCTTATCGTCTATCAAATCTATGCTCTATATAAGAAAAGAAATTCTCCGTCAATTTGTTAGTAAAGTGTATCATTGGCATTGTTGCTTCGAATCTTGATGGGTTGTCTGTTGTGTTTGTTTTTTTTTTGCAATTTATATTCTGGTTTTCTTAATGTTGCCTTTCCAATGTCATTTGATAGTCAGTCAACAAGACAGCGACGGTTGAGAGGAAACTCACCGAGATTTTTCCCCTTAGGTATTTATAGATTCTCGGAACATACATTCACGTCGCATGTCTCCGAGAAAAGTGATAATGATGCGAGATGCGTTCGCTTTGCGAATGAAGATATTCTCCTATCACACTCCCTGATGGCGCTGATGTTAAAGACGACGATGACGATGAAGAAGGCCATTTCTCCTGAGCACAGCACAGCAGAAGCAACACACACAAAATAAGGCCAAAGATCTTGCGCAATTTGAATATACAATTAAACATCAACATAATACTTGACAAAATGAATGGGCACACATACTAGACCCGGAGAAGAATCAACGACACAACAACATCAATCGCTGGTGAGAGGACAAGTTATCTGAACAGAGGCATCACACAGTGGAGTCGATTGTGGGCAGCGAACCAAATAAACAAGTGATTACATATTAGCCGTGTTTCTTTGCACGCGGATATAGGGATAATTTGAAATTTGCATGTAAAATACAACAACAACTTATCCTATATACGCTAACTTTAGCGGGGATAGCTATCGGCGCTAAGTCAGTTAGCGGGGATAAACAGTGCTTCCAAAACCCATTTTCTTCGTTTCTGATGAACTCATGCGATGAATTTTTCAGGAAATGTCAAAGTTTGACATTCTTCCGACCACTAACACATCCCGCCGAATATTTTGTTCGTGATTTTATTATTATTTTTTTTCAAACTGTTAATGTGAAATTGTTTTTCATAATTTTAGAATATGGCATCAATTTCAATTGGCGGAAGTAAATATTTTTCAATTTCAGGATTTTCAATACAAATTTCTTAACTACAACTTACAGCTGTGTCGCGGTGCATGTCATAGGTGCATGTGTGCTGCCAAGTTTTTTTTTGATAAATTCTTAAGCGGCGATGGTCGTTTTTTTTAATGCCATGCCTATAGCCGCGTGCAAAGAAACAGGGCTATTGTACACAACTATGGATGGAAATGTTATGTTCATTCTAAAATGAACGGTTTAAATTAAAGACCGAAAGTTCGGGTACAGACTAGTATTTGAGCCGATTTTTTATGTTATTTTGTACTGGGCTATGGATTTAAGTATGTTAATTTGTGACAACGGTTTACTGATTTACCAGATTTAGCATTCTATATATACAGCTACAACATATGGCAGGTTGATTTTAAAGGCAATCTTACCCCATCGATAGAAAAGCATTGCGGTGTGTTAGCTTTCTCTTTTTCTTAGGAGAAAATAACGTAGCTCCTCAAGATAAATCCTGGGTTCAGAGACTTTTTTTTATAACATTGAGTCTCGAAGGCGTTACTGCATAAAAAGTAACAATCCAACCGCTTTTGAATGTGTCAGATATGAACAAACAAATCGCTTTCCATATTCAATTTGGGACCAAGTCATTCTGGAGCACATTACAATTACAAACCAACATAACCTTGCTTTACTTTAACTCTGCTTGGGCAAGGTTCTCTTTCGTGAAAAATACCGCCTACAACTTTATCGGCATTCTAGTATCGTTACTTTTTCGATGGAAAATATTAAAATAAAGTGGGGCAGGGGCTCAGTAATAAGTGCGTTGGACTGCTGATAGAGAGGTTTCAGGTTAAAATCACGCCGGAGCCAGCAAAACTTACACCCCTATTACGGTTGTCAAATATCAATACGATATTTGATAAATTTGTTCGTTTACCAATAAAATTGATAAAACGGTATTATGATTAACAACCATCAACATTTTTGATCAGTAGTAAATAAAATACCATTTGGCGGTCTATTGTGAACGGCATTGTTCGTTTTTTCGCGGTATTATGGTTGTCAAAATTTTTGATATCTATCAATTTTTCAGCCAATCGCGAATTCGTCGTTAGTAAACATATTATGGTTTATTTTATTGATTTGTTTTGTAAATAATAATGTCTACGGTAGAAATTTTTCTACCTTTCTTCTGGTCTTTTTCCCACCTCATCACAAAAAATTCGCAGGTTTATATGCAATCTAAAAAGGCAACTTTAGATACCTACTGCGGACACCCACAAGTTGCCTACTAAAATTGCGCACCGGTTTTCTTTCATATATCTATCTGCAGCCCAAAAAGTAAAACCTTCCAAATTGTCTGTGACATCCAATCATGGCAGACTCAGCCAGGCTCAAGTACTTCTAAAAGAAATTCATCGGAGCTGGCACCAGATATCTTTTGAATTCACCGGGGTTCGGAAATCATTCAAGAATCAAGTGGCATCATTTACCTCACGTTTACATATTTCCAATAAGAGCAGAACGTTTGCAATCCAAAACTTTGATTTGACCACCTTTTGGCACCACTGTGTGGTACAGAGAAGAAAACAATGTTGCTTGGAAAACACTACCCAAGGGAGAGCGAGGAGACGAAAACAGGTATTCTTATTGCAATGTAATAGAAAGTTGTAGGCGAAAGAAAGGTGGAAGGACAGGAGACGAATCCTAACCGCAGTTAATAAAAGGGAGCGAATAGTTCTACCTCTACCAATATCGTTTTTTGCAGCAAGTATATTATTGCTCTCAAAAAACAAAGCATACTTACCAATTTTGCAAATGTGGAAACAACTGGATGCCCTTATGAGGAGTGACGGCAAACGATGACGGTGAGCAATGATTTTGATATTCTTTTTGCTCAAAAAAGGAAATTTTATGATTCCAGCTGCTTTTGAGCAAGTGGAGGGTCGGAAAATGACACACGCAAAACCGACAAATCAACCGACCGACGATCGACCAAACCGAACAGAGGTGTGACAGGCACCTCAAGCACACCGAATATATAAATAATTTCGAAAATAAAAAACTGCGAAGGCGGTACCTTTTCCTCAATCAAACTCCACAAATTCACTCTTTTATGTAATTGCCGAAGAAAAACATTATTCTGCTTTACCACCCCGCTGCACTTGCAAGTCCCTGTTATTTTTTTCTACCTAATTCCAAATGTGCTGAGGACAGGAAAAATCTTGGATCCTTTTATGACTGAACAGAAAAAAAATCCAATGAGACGATGTTTTTTTCCTTCTTTTTGACACCCCAGCAAATAGGGAGAACGAGGGCAGTGTAAATTTGACCGGATATTTACGTATCGTGTTCACCAAATTGCATTATTTGCGGCGGAATTCACGGCGAAGACAGCAAGTATCCATTTAGGGGGTGCTTGCAGATTTTTACATTTAGTAATCAAGTGAAATTTATGATTTTCTGCGGTTTTGAAAACTGTCACGGATATTTTTACGGCAGAAAACAGCCGCCATCATGAATTCTGCGATGTGCAGCAGAGTGACCACCCTTAGCATATGAAAAGAGATTTGGATGAGTTTATACAGAGGTGTGTTTTGAAGAGTGTTATACAATCTACATTGAACTGCAAATTATGAAGACTAGTAATCAGCATAAAGTGGATGCTCTGAGCTGTCAATCGTCATAGTAAATTCTTTTGCGATTGGAAGGTTGGAAATTGACTTTTTAGTTGGTGCTTTATATGTTTATTGTGTTCTTCACCAGGACCCTGTATCACAAAACTAAGCCAAAATTTACAGGCACTTTTCATACTATGTATTTGTAAAAAATAAATTATACAAGCCTTTCGCAAACTACAACTGTATGTAAGTTCCAATGAATTATCAAAATTCTTTAGGCCAATTTATACAATTTTACAGGCACTTTTTTATAGGTCATTATATACACTTGAAAAAAAATGAAAATTTAGGGCTGTTTTTTTCTTCACAGTATTGTATCCAGTTTTCTCACCACAAAAAAACCCTTTTCAATGTCCCGATTCTATGTGTAATAATACAATAACCCAACCAGACAACTTTCTTGAAAATTCAAGAATTATGTACTATTAAGCAAGTGTAAGCCAGATGTAGTAGGCTGATATTACACATTTGTGGAATGTGTGATTTGCGGTCGCATCCCAAGAGTGGATTTTAAAGAAAAAGATTTTAAAGAATGTTGGACGAACAATCTCTATACTTAAATATAGGCTTTTTTTTATAATATTTTAAAGAAAGGTGGTTAAATTGGATTTTCTATAACACAATCTTTTTCAAACCTAGATCACTCACTTGGGCCAAAATTTCGTAATTTTCATACCTCAATAACGAAATTACAAAACGAAATTTCACTGAAATCGCAGTGATTTGAAATGATTTAAAAATTGCGTCATTGATCGGAAATTTCAAAGATGGTAAATAAACGAGTTGTCAATAAATACAATTGTATGATTTTCAGAATTATCATACAGTAAATCTATTACTAGGAAATTAGCTTTTGGGATCATGAATGATTCTAATACTCAAGTATGTCTCAGCAAAATGAGACAAGCAATAGAATAAATAAACATGAAAGAATATCAATAAAAAACAAATAATTCACACAAAAAAATGGAAAGAAATGCGATCATCACATTAAATAAATTCCAAATTGTCATTAGGTTATTCTGCTGGGATTCGCGCTCATTGTCCGATTACACTACTTGCAATTTGGTTAAACATTTAGGATATTCCCATTACAATGCATGATCCTATTTTGACAGCGAAAACTGTCAGAAATTGTCATTGTTTGCCCACTTTGCATACAGTCTAATCTTCAGAAATAATCATATAAATCAGAAAAAATCAAATATCACTCTAAGGAAACAAACTCGAATATATCATACATAATACAGCAGAATATCATTTTTAAGATTGATGTACATTATTTTAAATGTATATTTCAAAGTTTGATGGAATTAGAAGCTTCAAGACCCGAGGAAGGCTTCGAATTAAAGAACTTATCTCGAAAAAAAATGGAGCTCGACTGGGTCAGTTGTTACTCTCATGTTCAAATGAGAGATTGTACGAACCCCGTCAGAAAGGCAAAAGGGACCCCTGCCGATATATGAAGAGGTCAAACCGGCGTATCCCACAGGCGGTTCGACCAAGAGTAATGCAGTGAAGTGGGAGGGTTATGAATTTATGATCACATTAATCCATAATAATAATAATATGAATGTGTTAGATTTGTAGAGCGTAGTAATAAAGAATTTAAAACGCCTTTGACAGCATTGGTTTCAATAATAATCTTAGGTCGCATCAGCTTGCAAAAAAAAGTAAACAAGAAATCTAACATTTCACTAACACACAAAGCAGAAGGCACCTTCCATTGAAATCCAGAGGAAGTAAACATTGTTGCGCTCATAATTGGTAGTGGATCTTCACCATCTCGATGAAACTAGGGACAACGAAATGTGCATCGAACTTACTAACTAGCTCTACTTAGGCTTTAAGCTGTTTACGTTCTCAAGTCGATCAAATGCCTGAAACGGCTTATGAGTTACGCCATGTGAGCGGTTTGTTTCAACTAAATCTGTCAACACACGCGCTACCACGACGTGACCGCGACGCGACGAGCACGTTCAATTTATAAGGCAACTGTTTGCTCAATATCTACCTCTTGCCTTACAAATTGAACGCGCCCATTGTGAATTCGGCATAACATTTTTAATTTAATTTTTCACAGTTGCCTAGCCTGTCTTGTCATTCGGAAGATTTGTCTAATTTTTTCCACCACCCAGATAAATTTAAACCTTTTAGGCGGTGCAAAATGTTGAAAAAACTCACAATTTTCCTATTTTTAATTACGTCTGGTGCATTTGCTGTGCTCGAAAATGAAGCAGACACCCTCGTGTTACTGGATAACCTGGCAATCCGGGAAACGCACTCTATTTTCTTTAAAATTTTACAAGGTAAGCACACACCCGAACTGCGGCAAACAACCGGCAAAAAGACACGTCACACAATGCAATGTCGCCAATTGATTTTCTTTATTTCTCTCAATCACAGAGCGTGGCTTCAAGCTCACATTCAAGCTAGCCGATGATGCTGGATTAGTCATTGCCAAATATGGTGAATATTTGTATAAAAATGTGATTATCTTCGCTCCATCTGTGGAAGAATTTGGTGGGGATCTCGGTGTCGAGAAACTTACACAGTTCGTGGATGACGGCGGCAACGTTTTGATTGCAGGCAGCGACAGCTCAGGAGACGCACTCAGGGAATTTGCCTCAGAATGTGGTTTCGAAGTGGACGAAGAGGGTGCTTCAGTCATTGATCACTTAAACTACGATGTGTCTGATGCTGGCGATCATACTACGATTTTGGCAGACAGTAAGAACCTTATAAACTCTCCAGTGATCGTAGGCAGCAGGGACGTTAATCCATTGTTGTTCAAAGGAACTGGTTTGTTGGCCGATAAAGAAAATCCTTTAGTGCTGCAGCTGCTCAGTGCTGAAAGCACAGCTTATAGCTACGTTCCTGAAAATCCGATCAAGGAATATCCACATGCTGTTGGCAAGGGAACCCTACTCATTGCTGCGCTTCAGGCTCGTAATAACGCTCGTGTGGTATTCTCCGGATCATTGTTCTTTTTCTCCGATGAAGCATTCACTGCTGGTGTCCAGAATGCACAGACTTCAAAGACATACAAACATTCTGGCAATCAACAGGTCGCTACAGCCATTACCAAGTGGGTATTTGGGGAAACTGGTCGTCTACGAGTGGCTTCCGTTTCGCACCACAAGGAGGGCGAGACCAAGCCACCACAATCGTACACAATAACCGATCCTGTTGTCTACACAATCGGCATTGAGCAATTGGAGGAGGGTCAATGGAAGCCATTCCAGGCTAATGACGTTCAACTTGAGTTCGTTCGTATTGATCCATTCGTCCGTACAACTCTAAACGTGAAAAAGAGCGGCATCTATGAGGCTAAGTTCAAGATTCCCGATGTTTACGGCGTATACCAGTTCAAGGTCGACTACGATCGGGTGGGATACACACACTTGTACAGCTCAACACAAGTATGTAGCAAATTGGGGGTAGTTGCTTGAGGGACACAATAACATTGAACTCGTCTTTGTTTTAGATATCAGTCCGACCTTTGGAACACACTCAGTACGAGCGCTTCATTCCCAGCGCCTTCCCGTACTACACAGGCGCTTTCTCTATGATGATTGGAGTCTTTGTCTTTTCATTCGTGTTCCTGCACTTCAAAGAGGACGCCGTTGTTACTAAGGCAAAAGGAGATGACAAGAAGACTCAGTAATCTTAAATGTAATTAATTTAACTTAATTTTTTCTCAGTAATAAAGTGAAACAATTGATTGTCGCTGTTGAATTAGTTTGGGGATTTAAATTGCGACTCCCATTGGAGTGTTGAAAAGAGAGTATGGTCTTTGATTAATGTAATGGTTCCATAGGGGATAACTTGAGTTTATGTTTGGAGACGTATCAGCTACGAATGTAGTTAATTTTGATAGAAGAATTTGCGGGTATCAAGAGGTGGATTTAATATAAGAATTTAAGCAGTAAATAAAAAGGTTTTGGATAAGCAACAAGCTAGTTCACGGCTACTACAGAATGGTTTATCGAACCCTTCTTTAACTTGTGGTCAACGGGACTATTGTTTCTTAGTTTGATTTGATGTGAGGCAACCTACCAGTTAGACTATAAAGTGTGAGCGCCACGCCGGTATGAAAAAAATGTAATATTAGGCATTAACGGCCCATACAAGCCTTAACCAAGCTTCTCCAACCATTCGTTTGTGCGAAGTGGGAAGGACCTGCAATTTTCAGCCGAATCCGAACGGCAAATTTGAGAAACTTCTCATGACAATTGTTAATTTTGAATGTTTTTCAGAGGTTTGCAACACGTGGGCAGTGGAAAAAAAACTTCTTTTAGACTTTTTAGCACTACTGCAAGCTGAATTCCAAAATGCAGTACTGCCTGCATTGTGCATCTGCAAACGTCATCGTGCGAAATACATCGTGACCAGATCTTACTGCGCAAACAAAAACAAACCATCGTGAATAAGCACGATGCAGATGAGATTTTTGATAGTTTTGTTTTGTTCGATGTGCTTAAGATGAGAAAAGATGAGCACAACAATTTGTGATTCCCCGACCACGTTAGTAATTTTGTTAAACATTTTTTGCAGTTTTTAATTTGTAAATCTGCAGGAAGAAGTGGTGTTATAATCAAATAAAATTTAACAAAATTTCACTCTTTTATCTATTAGCATAAGCCAAACCATGCGGGCTTATGCTAGTGGTACTGGTTGAGTTCGGGAACGCCAACAAAATGAGCATCGATGCGGTATCACTGCAGAAATTATGATGCTGATGCATTGAAAGCATCGACAATTTTCTTGATGCTTTTTTCATTGATATGATAAGATGAAACTTAACAGAAACACGCTCGGGCCAATACGGAAGGTTGTTTGAATTTTGCTCGGTTCAATGGTTTCGGAGTCCATAGCATAGACTAGTGATGATGACAGATTTGTCTGCGGGACACTTCAATTTGGAAGACATAACTGCCCTTCTAAAATACTTAATAAATTGTTCTGCTCCAAATTTGAGCTAGCGTTGTCAGCTGAATAAGCTGTTATGTTTTTTGAAGATTGAATTGCTCTTTTAGGAGATTCTCCTATGTGTTTTCAAGTTTCTGACTCCAAATTGTAAAAATTTACCAATTTTGTATCGATCAGTATATATTTAAAATAGCGCAGGAAATGTTTTGACGATATCTTTGATTACTTGCTAAAAAGTCTTTGATTAAGATACCACAATCTTCGTTGAATGGTCGGGTATTTTGTTCTTCCGCACGAGTCTTGAAATAATCATGGCAGATTTGTAAAAAAAAACCGTTGATGTTTTTTTGAGTTTTTGAATTAAGATGTCGTTTTGATTGTAGGGTCGTTTTAAATTAGACAAATTGTTTTAATCTTCTGGCGGGACCAGCGGGGCATATAAACAAATTGCGGAGAATTATACGGACCAATTCTTAGGCCGGACAATTGCGGGAAAAAATACAGCGATGTGCCTGGTGGGACGTCTGGCATCCCTAGCATAGACACAAACATATACTGAAGGGGTTTTGAGTACGTGAAGGGAGACTGACTTTATAGTTTGACTTTGATGATGGTGCATTCGTAGATCAGGTGATGGGTCGGAAGTATCTGGTTGGAGTTAAGAAATTAAGCTGTGCAAGTGTTCGTTGATCCATACTGTTTTATTATCGTCGGCAGATCTATACATATAATAAAACACGGCTAATAATGTCGAATAAGTTAAGGAGTTCATCTAACTTGGCATAAACACTGGCTCCACGAATGGCACCTTAGTGGAGATTCGAACGCAGAATTACCTTACGAAACCACTGCTAGTTCGGTTTGGCAAAACAAATGGGTTCGAAACTTTAAAGACAAAATGCATCCTGCCAGTCCTGCTTCATTGTGCCGAGTGCTATATTATTAGTAGAAAATCGGAGCTAATATTGTGTTGTTTTGAAAGAAAAGTACTCCGTCGGATATTTGGCCCTGCATGCAAGGATGGCGAATGGAGAAGATACAACCGCGAACTCTATGAGATGTGTTGTACGTTGGGGTTCCGTGCTTCCTCAGTTTTGAGGGAAGAGTATCCAACGGAGAGATGAATTAAATATTTTATTTCTTTTGTTAAACAGCAGAGCCCGCTGCTTTAATCTTTAGATAGGCTGCGACTCTGCGTTTCCGTTAATAATGTTTTATGAAGTACAGAATAGACCCGTTGTCTTTTGCTTGGCTGCGATCTTTCTGTTTGGTTATTGTACTCTCTATTGAATATTTAACTCAAACTCGGCCTTGTCTCTAAAATTCGCAGTCCTTTTATATGCATTTAACTTGTTCATTCGCATTTCCCTCTAACACACACATTCTTCCGCAATTTTCGGAAGGCGGTTCTCAACCATTTGCTCCTCCATAACCCAAAATGCTGTTGATATCGCAATAAGTAAGAGATCTCAGAGGATGGAAAACTGCAGTGTCGCAGCCAAAGTTTCTTCACGGGTCGGGAGCACGTTAAGTAAGTAAAGTAGTATACTTTTTAGGGTTCCAAGCAATACTGCGCGGTTTCTAAGGACAAGTTGGATCACAAAGTAAAGCGACATTCTCGAATTGGCCATCAGTATCTATCTACGGTACAAATCGAAGTTTTCCCTCCGCTCATCAACTGATGTACAACAAACTTTATTTCATTTCCGCTAACGCAATTCGTCGGATTGCGGAACTCACTTCCCGATGTCGCTTGTCGAATTTCGGAATCTAGCTGCCTATCGTCGCTATTTGTCTCAACCATTTCCGGATCCGGATATCGGAATTTCTGTTACAATTACAATCTTACCCTCAATGCGCTAATATAACTTGAAAAAAAAATATTTCACTCCAACACAAAATTACTTCTCCATATGAAATTAAACTTTATTACATTTTTTCTCTGCTGACTGTTTTTTTGTTTTGTTCTTTTGTCTTTATCTTTATAATTAAAAAAAAGTTTTAATTACAAAGTATCATAAGTATAATTCTAAACTAAAACAACAAAATAATGATTTATAATAAAAAAACATTTATTACTTATTTATCATTTCTTTTTTATATTATTAATAGAAATGTATTTTTTTTATTTAGATTAGATCACGTTTCAGATGAAGCAGAAAGAACAAGGAACACTTCACTAAAGGAAAACAAAAAGAATCTACAATTTTCTTGTTTTCCATATTTTGCGTGTTACAAAAATTATATGTATGATTTAGCAAATTATGTTGGTCAAAGTAGAAGTCGATCACACAACGAAAGTTGCTGCTCAACTGACTTTAGTGCGCTTAATATCAAAATACCTAAATATGCTATAAATGGGCGATATGATGGTGGATAAACAAAACTGTTTTTTTTTTGCTTAACGAACATTGTTACAGATATACATATACTTAAAAATGATCTTGATGTCTCTGTGATTTTGGAAGGTTATCTCAAACAACCAACACTTAAACAGATTGGTGGACTAGTTCGCGTTGACCACAACGGGTTCATCGGTTGAAGATTGAATGATTGCACGTGTTCTGTGATCCAGGACAATTATTTTGAATTTGTTTGGCAATGAAAAGGCGATCTTTCGCGGTGCGCGTTGAAATTGTTCTCTCCGAATTCGCACATGCATTTCTGGAACTTCTTTTCGATCACTTAATGATAATGCGGTCCTGCTGTCGCTGCATCGAAATTGTTATGCTATGTTTTTACAATTCCACTGTGAAAACATGTCACTGGTGCAGCTGTGGTTCCGTTGACCGCCCTCTACATATGTGCATAGGTAGGGTTTTGCCACCCTTAGAAAGCTCAAGCCAGGTCTCGAGAGAACGGCTTTTCTTATTTTATTAAAAAAAAATGTTAAAATCTTAAACTTTATGGTCCGCATTGATGGGTGTGCAGAAACTAAACTCTATTTTAGAATGCAAAGAACAAAATAGAAGGATTTATGCACCCATTAAAGAGCTGGACTGTTGTTTGCACAATATAACAAGATAATTAAGTGTGTTTACCTGCCACAAACAACATTGAACTAAAAAAACTTTGAGTGGTGATATTTTGTGAGCATATCAGTTCTTGGATGCTGCTCTATACGTTTTTTTACAGTGTGCAAAGTATATACACAATTTAGAGCATAGCCGCTGCAACTTATTTGCCATTATGTTATGAACCACAGCGCACCAGTTCTTAACTATTTAATCAGGGCTATCGGGAATAAATTTCGAAGTAATTATTCTTCTATGCAATGCAAGAAATTGTATGCGCAATAGCCTGAGTATAATGCCTTCTTGTGTTTTACGTTCCGTGGCATTTCACTTTGTTGGGCCTAGCGAAACTCAGTTCTCAATGGTGATGCTATACACTTATCCGTGACTACCCTGACGACCCATTTAATTATTTTGTATGGCGACAACGTGTGTAAAAAAAAATTTAGAATACAAGGAACATTGTTCGTTAATTTGTTTTTTTTCGTTTTGTGGTCTGTCCTTGCTTTCTTTCATTTTTTTGTTTCGATTTTTTTTTTGTTTGCTTTTTTGGTGTAAAGTATTACAAATTTATATGTTTCTCTTAAATTAACGCTATTGGTTATTTTTGTATAAAAGAGACTAAGAGTGGAGGGGTGGGGGAGGGATGCGTTTTCCCGATGATGAATTACAAAAAATAGAATAGATGCTTTGTTTTTGTCTTTGCTGCAATACCCCACCTTATCCATTTAAGAACAACAACCTTTATAGGATGGCTGGCTGGCTTGCCGACGATCGACAACAACGCGTTCTGGATTTTCGGCGGCTTCACGTCCGGCAGTTTTATCAAGAATAGCTTCAGCCAATTCACAGAAAGCCCGTTCAATGTTGATATTTGATTTGGCGGATGTTTCCATAAAGCGAATACCGTGCTCTCGAGCGATCTGAAAAAAAAATTGTTCATTTCTTAATTTGAGGCAGATATTGGAAATTACAAATGAGGTAACAAGTGATCTTTAATTCTGATTATTGTATTTCGGCAGCCATTCGTCGGATGACTGAATATCGGGTTACTATGTGTTATGAAGAACTACTGTGACATGACCTTGAATACTGCCCACCATCTAGCAACTTAAATTCCTATATCAGTTGAAAATTGCCTTGGGAAGGACTTGAGCAGAACCAAAAAGCGATACTTAAATGAGTAGGGAGCTGAAACAAGCTTCATTGGATCAAAATTATTATGCAGATCAAAACTATCCTGGAGGAAAATGTAAAAACTGGGGCACTTAAAACACATTCCCGTAATTACAATTATGAGAAGTCTTTATACCCTATTCTAGGGGTATATTAATTTTGACGCATAGTTTGTAACATACCTTAATATTGCCCGTAGACCCCTAAAAGTTACTATATTTATGATCAGCATCGATAGTAATGTCGATCTAGCCATGTCAGTCCGTCCGTCCGTCCGTCCGTCCGTCGGCAAAAATTAGGCCTTTAAACTGGACCTAGAGAGCTGAAATTTTAACCATATACTCTCTAGGGTCCCGAAATAATCAAGTTTACGAATTTTTGAAATCCGCCCACAGACACGCCCACAAACTCAAAAAAACAAAATTTTGGAAAAAATCGAATTTTGAGCTAGGAAGCTGAAATTTTTTATATATGATCTATGACTCCTAAAACTGCTCGGGATATAAAATTTTCAAAATCCGCCCACTGCCACGCCCACAAAAAAATAAAACAATTTTATTGAAAAACCAAAATTTGAGCTAGGGAGCTGAAATTTTTAATATATACTCTCTAGGGGCCCTTTAAGCTCATGTATATATATTTTCAAAATCCGCCCACTGACACGCCCACAAATAAATAAAACAATTTTTTTGAAAATCCAAAGTTTGAGCTAGGGAGCTGAAATTTATAATATATACTCTCTAGGGGCCCTTTAAGCTCATGTATAAATATTTTCAAAATCCGCCCACTGACACGCCCACAAATAAATAAAACAATTTTTTTGAAAATCCAAAGTTTGAGCTAGGGAGCTGAAATTTATAATATATACTCTCTAGGGGCCCTTTAAGCTCATGTATAAATATTTTCAAAATCCGCCCACTGACACGCCCACAAATAAATAAAACAATTTTTTTGAAAATCCAAAGTTTGAGCTAGGGAGCTGAAATTTATAATATATACTCTCTAGGGGCCCTTTATGCTCATGTGTTAATTTTTTTTAAATCCGCCTACTGACACGCCCACAATTAAATAAAACAATTTTATTGAAGCACCCAAGTTTGAGCTAGGGAGCGTTTTTTTTTGATAAAATCCTTTAAATGTTATATAACAAAATATGTAGAGCGTTCTTAACAATTTAACCATACTTAGACTTTTGTCACGCCCACTTATGAGGGATAGGAATAAGAATAGGGTATCCAACAGTTCGCCCAAGCGGACTGTAGCCCGTCCCTATGTTTTTTTTATCAAATGAGTATTTTTTTATATAATGTACTCGCTACACATGTAGTAGCTACACAGCGCGGGCGTTAAGGAAATTAGGGTGAGACGATAGGGAGAGACGCCGATGCACGTTAGTCTTGAATGTTTGTGAATTATAATGTGTAGAAAAAATGGAGTGGGAAAGACCATTCCACATTCGTGTTGTACGGCTAAGGGAAGATTCATTGTTTTTCAGTGTACGTTTGAATAAAGGCTTAAGGGTGAACTGATGCGCATTCGCCTTATAAATAGTAGCCAGATCAGAGTCTTGAAATATTTCTTGCATCGCTTAAGGAAGCCTAGGCATTTCGCAGCGTTCTTGGCGACATCGAATATGTGGTTTCCAACGAAGGTTGTCATTAACACACATCGAGAATGGAGTCTTCAGCGATGCAAGTGCCATTTATGGATAATGGCACTGTTGAGGTTTCGCTTTAATAACAGTGTTGTGTTTTGGAAGCATTAAAGTCCACCCTATTGGTTGTACCCATCGGAATTTAATGCGCTTAACGTTTTTTTTTTATAATAAGCACGCACTAAAGGGATTTGTTGGGACCCTTATAATGTATTAGCTACACAGCGCGGGCGTTAACATACTTTGCCGTACCAGTTCCACACCCAAAGTGGAGGGGTGTGAACCAGGAAACGAATATGAGAAGCTGAGGGTACTGGAATCTGCGAAGAAACGAATCGGATTAGAAGTAACAGACAAGAGATTTATAAAAATGAGGAAGAGAGTCGGAGACAAAACCAAGCTTTTATTTGGTGAGTTGCAGACTTGAAACTGTCCAAAACACATTGAACTGAACACAAGCGTTGTCTTTTTCTTGTGTCATTATGTGGTGGTTTTTTCCTAAGTTTCAGGCGCTTTAAGTGTTTAGCTCGGCGAATGGTGCGGTAATAGTGGATAAGCTGGCCTTAACATTAGCTGTCTCTCTTATTTTTAGCTGCCGATAAAGCTGAATTTGACGCTATTCTGAGAATACTTCGCGTTTCGCAAAGTGTTAAGGCAGAAGAAGTGTTTCCTTTATAATTGTTTGTGTAAGACGAAGGGTTTTTTTAAATAATTGCTGACACAATGATCAGTTCGCTTTATTTCTCGGGCTATAGCACGGCATGAAAGACGT
The DNA here is from genome assembly GCA_949715645.1 of Portevinia maculata. Lineage (NCBI taxonomy): Eukaryota > Metazoa > Arthropoda > Insecta > Diptera > Syrphidae > Portevinia > Portevinia maculata. The sequence goes on along the minus strand of OX454526.1, from coordinate 7,551,751 downwards.
TCAGAGCAATAACCTTCTATTCGTGTCCCTTCCTCCATTGTTAAACATTTTTTCTTTCCCATTTTTATTAATACTCAATCAAGAACAATTACTTTATAATAATGTACCGTTTAAACTGAAAAAATATATTCACATCACAAAAAAACGTTGATTTGTTCACTGCTTCTAATCTAATGACCCGATTTATTTCCGCATATTCTTTACTTAACTTACAATTTGTCTTCAAAGTTCCGTTAGCTGAATCTCCTATACACACATTTCATATTTTGTTGTTAACAAAACAGTCTCTCATTTACCAGTCGTTTTTTTCTAATCCATCCCGTAACGAGAGAAATATCGATTTTAGTTTTCAAAAATGCCTGCTTCTAACCTTATGACTTGCAGTGTATATATAGGGGGTGTTTTGTAATAGAATGCTTTATTCACTTATTAATCTCTTGTTTAATTCAAAAATATTGTCTTGCTTTGCTATTCATTTTCTATTGTTAAAACTAATCTTAATTGTATAACTTATCATTTGACTCACTGTACCTAGCCAATAATTCCAAACAATTTATACATATTTTCGGCAGCGTTAGCACAATAACAATTGCACTATTTGCGATAGTACCGCACGCATAATTCCATTAGTGGGTGAATAACTTTTTTTGCATTCTGCTTTGTGTGCGTATTCGTCGTGCTGCTGCCGCGCTTGAAACCTTTTGCAACTCTTGCACTTGGAATTCAGCTACAGCACGCACAACACCAAATATCTAAGTTGGTATGGTATGGTACATATATCGGTAACTTATTGAAAATAAATTGTATTTTAATTGAAACTTTTCAATCTGGTCGATCACTTAATTTAATCGTGGGTTTATAGTTAATTATCATTTTTTACCTGCTCTGTTCTTGCTGACTGCAATTGTGTTTCGCTACAATCCCTTACATAAATTTCTGGTCCTTCCAAGCCGAATTAATAATCGAATCAAAAGACAATCGCGTAGAACATTAATCGGAAATTCCGTTAGTGAATTTTGTTGTAAAATTACTTGTATTTCGGACAGTTCGCTGACAAATTCTCTTCTAATTATTTTATAATTAGAATAATTACAAAGGGAGCATTCGTACAATCAAACATAATTTTTACTGGGAATTTCTGCTACCATTTATTAATAAATACGAATCAAGTGAAACATGAGTGCGTTAAAGTTAAAACTGAAACGGGAAAATGCAATGGGGCGTTTATCGCGCGCAGCATCTTTCGTGGACAATTTAGAACCATCCACAACTCTTGAATTGTTAGAAGTGCGTTTAACAAAACTTGAAGAATCGTGATTAGAATTTGTGGCATTTCATAATGATTATTTGCCCTTCGTTAAAGACAATGACGTGAATGAAATTGAGAATGAGTTCGCCGCGTATGAGGAAAAATATTGCGTGGCTCATTCAAAACACGTCAAAGGTATTCGCGAGCGACAAACTACATCACAAAATGATAATGATGATTCGGTCATAGAACGTCTCGTTTATCAACAATCCACGTTTCTTGAAAGGCTTAACTCTACGTCGAATCATAATTCTCCATCCGTTAATTTACCACCAATTGTAGTTCCCGCGTTTTCCGGAAATTATAAGGATTGGCCGTCCTTTCGTGATCTTTTCTTGGGGTCTGTCGATAGTAAGAGTAATCTCACATCAACACAAAAGTTTCACTACTTAAAATCATTCCTCCAAGATGATGCGGCCAATCTTATAAAGCACATTTCCATTTGTGATGCCAATTATCTCGAAGCGTGGGAGCGCTTAGAACAGCGATATGATAGAGTACATTTAATTGTTAGGTCATTCATTCAATCCTTTTTGTCGCTTCCTGCAATTAGTACTACCAATGTTCAAACATTACGCAAAATCACTGACGGTGCAGATGAAGTCGTGCGTGGTCTCAACGCGGTAAAGAAAACTAGTCGCGATCCGTGGTTAATATACCTGCTGTTAAGCAAGCTGGACCAAGACACCAACCAAGCTTGGGCAGAGCACGTTGGGTCACGGGCCGATTGTACCATAATTGAGCTTGTGGACTTTATGCAATCGCGGTGCGATGCTCTCGAATCATGCCAATCCAACAATAGATCTGTCTCATCGCGAGTGAAACCATCGGCTTCTATACGATCACATCTAGTTGAAGCTTCAGATAATAAATCGCAATGTCCCAAGTGCAAAAATGACCATATCTTATCCCAATGTAATAAGTTCTTAGATCTAAACATCGAATCGCGTCGAAATTTCGTGAAAACAAACTCTCTGTGCTTTAATTGCCTTCGTGTTGGACACTCGTCGAACAAATGTCGTTCTTCATTTCGTTGTCGCGTTTGTAAGTCTCGCCATCATTCGTTGGTTCACCCCATAGACTCCAACAATAGTCATCCGTCGTCATCGTCACTCGCCAAATCTGAGTCTCATCCAAGTTCATCGAATTCGCATCAATCTTCTTCGTTTCAACCCTCCTCGTCACAACCTTCCTCGTCGCAATCCTCCTCATCACAAGCTACATCGTCGAATCCTCCTTCATCAATTGTGAACATCCACTCTCTAAAAACCAATCGTCGAAAGCAAACAATTCTTCCCACTGTGCTAGCTAAGGTTAAAGATGTGCTGGGAAATTTGGTCGAATGTCGTATTTTGCTAGACTCTGGGTCTCAATCTTCGTTTGTGGCTGAATCTTTTGCCCAGCGCCTCGGATATTCTTGTACTCATGCTCGAATCCCAATCCTCGGTCTCTCGTCGACAGATGCAGGTTATAGGAAAGGACGAATTTCTCTGCATCTGTACTCGCGGTTCAACTCTACTTCACTTTTCGTCGAGACATACGTTTTGAATAAACTAACCTCAAATTTACCCTCGCAATCACTAGACATTACCCTGTGGTCTCATATTGAACGATTAGATCTCGCTGATCCTTACTTCAATATATCTGCTCCTATTGATGTGCTTTTAGGTGCTGACAAACTCTGGACTATTCTGAAAGGAGAACAAATTCATGGTCCTGAAGGTATTCCGCTCGCTCAAAATACTTCGTTTGGTTGGGTGGTCACGGGAGAGGTGTTTGACAAAAAACCATCTGAGAGCCTAACCTTGTCTTCGCTTCATTCCACCATCGACGTCGATGTAATGCTACAACGCTTCTGGGAGCTCGAAGAAGTTGCTCCTAAAAAAGACGAGTTCTTTAATGATGACCCGGCTGAGCAGCATTTTAAACAAACTTTCACTCGTTCATCTGATGGTAAATACGTCGTTTCGCTACCTTTCAAAACTCCAAAACCTATTTTCGGAAATACTTTACCATCAGCGGTTTCGCGCTTATACGCCATGGAAGGCCGGTTTCAGAATAATCCTGAGTTAAAGCGGATGTATTCAGATTTCATGCGAGAATATTCAGACCTCGGCCATATGAAGCAAATCCCTCCAGAGGAGATTGAAACAATCGATGGTAATTGCTTTTATCTTCCCCACCACGCAATCTTGAAACCGGATAGTTCGTCAACAAAATTGCGTGTTGTATTCGATGGCTCTGTTAAGGACTTGAACGGGCATTCCTTAAATAGTGCATTGCTGGTAGGTCCTCCAATTCAAAGAGACTTAATTGGTGTATGCCTTCGTTTTCGTCAACATTGCTACGTTTTCACCGCTGATGTAGTGAAGATGTTTCGACAAATTTGGGTCGACGAACTAGATGTCGATTATCAGCGCATTGTCTGGCGTGAAAACCACACTGATGATTATATGGCGGATTATCCAAACGCATCTCGGGTTCTTCTGAACGATGTTTATGTCGACGATGTGATGACTGGATGCAACACCGTCAAAGAACTGATGGCTTTACAGTCGGAGCTAGTTGCACTACTATCGAGGGCAAAACTTCAGCTTCGGAAGTGGAGTTCAAACTGTTGGCCTCTTCTTGCTAGTTTGCCGATATCTGAATGAGAATACTCAATCTTTGACGCGGAATGCTCGCATTCATTGATTAAAGTACTGGGTATGTACTGGGACCCGGCTAGTGATGAATTTTCTTATCGCATGTCAAAATTACATCCAACTGTTTTATCAACAAAACGAACCCTGCTCTCCGAAGTTTCACGGATATTCGATCCCCTAGGTTTGTTGGCTCCCTCAGTAATTTTGTTCAAAATTCTGTTTCAAGAGCTCTGGTCGTCGCAGCTGAATTTAGGGTGGGATGACGAGTTACCTACAACTTTAGCAGAACGATGGATCAGCTACAGACAGGAGCTCCCCTTTTTCGAAAAGATTCGCGTTTCCAGAAACTTGTTCGCGTCGCAGGAGGAGATCGAGCTCCATGGATTTTCGGATGCATCATCGCTGGCCTACGCTGCCGTTGTGTACGCTCGTTGCAGACTCGCCGACGGAGAATTTCAGACCGTAATCGTTGCAGCCAAAACCAAGGTAGCGCCACTTAAACCGGTTTCAATTCCGCGGTTAGAACTCTGTGGTGCATTACTACTGTCTCGTTTGTTCGATCTCGTGAAAACATCGATAACGACCAAGATTTCCAAGACGTTCGCATGGTGCGACTCAGAGATTGTGCTTCATTGGCTGTCATCACCACCTCGTCGTTGGACAACATTCGTCGCAAATCGCACAGCAGCTATCCTCGAGACGGTTCCACGACACTCATGGAATCACGTTTCATCGGATTGCAATCCAGCTGACTGTGCATCGAGGGGTGTGCTTCCGTCTGATCTTGCTAGTCACAATTTTTGGTGGACCGGTCCATCTTGGCTATCGTTAAGTGGGGACAATTGGCAGAAATCTAAATTCGGTTCATGCAACTCGAAGTTTACAGACATGGAGGAAAGGCACCTCTCGGACCAAGTTCTTGTCAATTCGTCCGATACTAGTCTAATACAGACTCTCATTGACAAAAGCTCTTCGTGGTATCGTCTTCAAAGGATAATCGCGTATTGCCTTCGTTATGCATTCAATTGTCGCGCTTCAAAAAACAATCGTCTTACTTCCTGTCTCACTCTACATGAAATTCAGCAGGGTAGAATCGTCATTCTTAAATCAATTCAGCAAACCTCATTCAGTGCGGACATTCGTTCCCTAATAAACAATCGCCAACTACCGCTTAAATCAAAGCTTATCCGATACTCTCCGTTCATCGATATTGAGGGACTTCTTCGCGTGGGAGGAAGAATCAAACAATCCACTGTGTCTTACAACCTTAAACACCCTGTTATTCTTCCTAACAACAATCTTCTTTCTTCCCTTATTATCACAGATATCCACAACAGTCATTTGCATCCAGGGGTATCTGAAACATTCGCGATCGTGCGGCAGAGTACTGGATATTGGGTAGCCGAAACCTCATCCGAAGGATCGTTCATAAATGCAAGGTGTGCTTTATGCAGCGAAAACTGACCAGTCAACAGCTGATGGGCGATCTACCGACTCATCGGATACAACCAAGTCGACCATCTGCCAACACTGGATGTGACTATGCTGGACCACTGACCATCAAGCTTTCTAAATGTCGTTTCTAAATGTCGTAAGCCCAAGCTGTCGAAAGCATACATAGCATTATTTGTGTGCATGTCAACAAAGGCCATTCACCTTGAGGTAGTCAGTGATCTTACTACCGATGCTTTTCTCGCTGCCCTACGAAGATTCACTTCTCGTCGGGGCTTATGCTCACACATATACACCGATAATAGCACCAACTTTCAAGGTGCTCGACGTTGCTTAAACGAGATGCATAAGTTGGTTATGTCGGAAGTCCACAATGATGTCATCACTGCATCCCTTGCCAAGGACAACATTGCCTGATACTTTATTCCCCCCTCAGCTCCACACTTCGGTGGTTTGTGGGAGGCTGGGGTCAAATTGGTTAAGATGCACCTTAGACGAGTTGTGGGATCATCGGTATTAACATTTGAAGAGTTGTATACCGGTCTCACACAAATAGAGGCCATCCTTAATTCTCGTCCATTATGTTTTGTGTCTGATGAAGATATTAACCCATTAACTCCAGCACATTTTCTTATAGGTGAACCGTACACGGCTGTCCCAGAACCGAACCTACTGAACACACCTATAAATCGTTTGAAGCATTGGAATCATGTTCAAAGCATGGTCCAAGGATTTTGGAAACGCTGGCACATGGAGTACCTCACCGCCCTACAGGAGCGTCCGAAATGGAAGCAAACCAGGACACCTTTAAAACCTGGTGACATTGTTGTCATAAAGGAGCCCAATCTTCCTCCAGCTAAATGGCTTCTTGGGAAAATCGAATCTGTGGCACCAGGCGCTGATACCCTAGTTCGAGTGGCAACTATAAAAACAATTCGAGGTACTTTCGTTCGGCCTATCACCAAGTTGGCTGTGCTACCATGCTCCTGAAACTCGTTCCAGGGGGCCGGGATGTTTTGTAATAGAATGCTTTATTCACTTATTAATCTCTTGTTTAATTCAAAAATATTGTCTTGCTTTGCTATTCATTTTCTATTGTTAAAACTAATCTTAATTGTATAACTTATCATTTGACTCACTGTACCTAGCCAATAATTCCAAACAATTTATACATATTTTCGGCAGCGTTAGCACAATAACAATTGCACTATTTGCAATAGTACCGCACGCATAATTTCATTAGTGGGTGAATAACTTTTTTTGCATTCTGCTTTGTGTGCGTATTCGTCGTGCTGCTGCCGCGCTTTTTTTTTTTTTTTTTTTTTTATAATTAGCGCGCACTAAAGGGATTTGTTGGGACCCTTATAATGTATTAGCTACACAGCGCGGGCGTTAAGGAAATTAGGGTGAGAGGAAAAGGAGAGATGCCGATGCACGTTGGTTTTGAATGTCTGTAGGTTATAATGTGTAGGAAAAATGGAGCGGGGAAGAGCATTCCACATTCGTGTTGTACGGAAAGATTCTTTGAACTTCACTGTACGTCCGAACACAGGCTTGAGGGTGAACTGATGAGAATTCCCTGCATGGCGGGTATTGCGGTTGAAATGTTCAAGGGGAGGAATGCAACTGGCTATTTCGTTTGAGCACTTATGGTGGAAATAACGATAAAATAACGACAGGCAGGAGACATTACGACGATGACTAAGAGAGTCAATCGATCTCGCGATGTCTCGGTCGCCAATGAGTTTTATCGCGCGTTTTTGGATCCTGTCAAGTAGCTCCAAATAAGTTATTGGTGCACCGGACCAGATATGAGCGTTGTACTCGAGTTTCGGGCGAATAAACGCCTTATAAATTGTAGCCAGATCAGAAGGGGTGAAATATTTCTTACAACGCTTAAGGAAGCCTAGACATTTCGCGGCGTTCTTGGCGACATCGAATATGTGGTCATTCCAACGAAGGTTGTCATTAACACACATACCGAGAATGGAAAGTCTTTCGGTTTCAGCGATGTAAGTGCCATTCATAGATAATGGCAGTGTGTGTGGGTTTTGCTTTAATGACAGGACACAGCATTGAGTTTTGGAAGCATTAAATTCCACTCTATTGGTTTTACCCCACTGAGTTATGCTGTTAAGATCGGAATTTAATGAGCTTAACATACGTTGCCGTTCCAGTTCCACACCCGAAGCTGAGGGGCGTGACCCAAGAAACGAATATGAGAAGCTGAGGGTACTGTCATCAGCAAAGGAATGGATTGGATTAGAAGTAACAGACAGTAGATCATTTATAAAAATGAGAAAGAGAGTCGGGGACAGAACAGAGCCTTGGGGGACACCAGCATTTATTTGGTGAGTTGCAGACTTGAAGCCGTCCAAAACAACTTGAATTGAACGGTCCGAAAGGTAATTTCTAATCCATTGAAGAAGAGTATCATCGATTCCAAATGCACGCATTTTCGACAAGAGAGCTTGGTGCCAAACTCTGTCAAATGCTTTTGAAATATCAAGCGCAACGATCTTACTTTCACCACCTTGGTGAAGAGATTGGCTCCACTTTTCGGTTAGATATGTCATCAAATCACCAGTGGACCTGTTGCTGCGAAAACCATACTGCCGGTCATTAAGAAGTTTTCGCGATTCAAGATATTTCATTAGCTGACGGTTTATCAGCGTTTCCATGACCTTAGAAAGAAGGGACGTAAGTGCAATTGGTCGGTAGGAGGAGGGAGAAGAAGATTCGCCTTTTTTTGGTACAGGCTGGACAGATGCTGTTTTCCATCTTCCCGGGAAGAGTCCTGAAGAATAGGACAGATGGAAAAGCTTACGCAATGGTTTTGCCAGCGAAGAAGAACACCTCTTCAGAACGATAGGGGAAATACCATCTGGACCAGCGGATTTTTGAACGTCAAGATCTTGAAGCACTCTAGCCACTGTACGAGTGCGAAAGTGGATTGGTCCCATAGAGAATTCTACGCGCTCGAGTACAGGGGGAGACAAAGCAAAATCTGGGAGCGTTGAGCTGACTGCAAAGTGAGCAGCAAGCAGATTGGCCTTATCTGTAGAGCTGACAGCTGGAATGTCGTTGTAAATGAGTGTCGGGATAGATGACGAGGCCGAATTCTTGATGTTTTTAACAAATGACCAAAAGTTTTTACTACCAGTGGGACTTTGTAGTATTTTTTGCCTCAACTTTTGGTCATAGGAGAATTTGACACGATTAATGTGGGCATTGCAGTCATTTCTGGCTCGTTTAAACTTTTTACGGCTTTCCTCAGATGGGTTGGCTTTGAATAGCCGAAAACTTACCTCTTTTAACCTGATAGCCTCTTTGCAGCTCGAGTCACACCACGCGTTAACCTTGGGTTTGATACTTTTAATCCTGTTAGGGATAAAAGTCTTCATACCCAGGTGAATTATGTTTGTGACCATATCAGCAGCAGCATCCACGTCGCTGTCGAGGAAGCACAGCGACCAGTTAAAACTCTTAAAGAAACCGTTTAATTTTTCCCAATTGGCTTTCTCGTACTGCCATACGGTTCTTTTAGGAGTTTGTTCTTTAACTATGTGGTTGGAGTACGAGAAATTTGCTGATATGATGCAATGGTCTGACGAACCTAGAGGTGATAATACGTTCAAAGCGTATTTATCAGGGTGAGAGGTAAGAAACAAGTCCAATGTGTTGGCAGTTTGGCTGCTAATGTCCGGTATTCGTGTCGGCTCATTTACAAGCTGAGTCAGGTTATTTACCTCAGCAAAGATCTCGACGTACCTTCCTTCGGGTGTTGTCTGACCAGAATGCTTGAAACCTTTTGCAACTCTTGCACTTGGAATTCAGCTACAGCACGCACAACACCAAATATCTAAGTTGGTATGGTATGGTACATATATCGGTAACTTATTGAAAATAAATTGTATTTTAATTGAAACTTTTCAATCTGGTCGATCACTTAATTTAATCGTGGGTTTATAGTTAATTATCATTTTTTACCTGCCCTATTCTTGCTGACTGCAATTGTGTTTCGCTACAATCCCTTACAGGGGGAAATACGTATATTTTTGCTTTCGAAAGGTTGAGTCACTCTCGTAGAGTCTATATGACCTGCTTTGTCTTCCATACCTCTTATCTCATATCCTGCCCTGCAGGATGAATTGTAGTAGGTTGTACAGATCGAATAAGCCATTGTTAAAACTATTTTAAGATATGGTATACGAGATTAGTTGCAAAGGCTTCATCAAAACACACTAGGAAGTAAAAGTACTTGGCATCCGAGAACTCTTCAAGATGACACAACTAATTGCTCACTATGATTTCTAACCACAAAACTAGAAGTGTTGTATTTGTATATCTTTTGGCGCATTAACCTTCGCATGGACACAAATGTGTATGTACCCGAATGGACTGTATCTACCCGTATAGATAAAAAAAAACCCATACATTTTGTACGGATCCTGTTTAGGAACAAAATTTTTAATGTGTAAACATTTTTGCTCTCGTTGATGTGTAAATATATTTTTTCTCGGTAGGGGCTAAATTGAAATATCTAGCGCCATCATCGTCAGATTTTCCCGTTAATTTTCATTACCACGTGAGTTAATCGCTGCTCGACAGATCACCGCAATTAAACGACGTTTGGCGCGGTTAGTACGTAGATGGGTGACCGTTTGAGAACAACCGCGTGTCGTTGATTTTTTTTTATTTTATATATTTCGTTACATATTTTCCAGTTTTAATTATGTTCAATTTTAGAGATTATTATGTAATTACGAAACACCGGAAAGTTGTGTGAAAGTAGATTTGTTTTGAATAATATTGAGGTTGTATAGCTTGAAGTTTGTTGTACATCAGTTGAAGGTAAGAGGAAAAATATCGATTTGTACTTCGGTAACCGATGGCCGATTTAAGAATGTCACTTTTAGTTGTAATAAGGTTATTTACCAAGTGGTCCTTGGAGAACCAAATAAGGTCCTTAAGCCCGAAAAAAACATTTTTTTTCAAAAACTCCTAAAAAACCGCGCAGTATATTGTGTTCAATGTTATTTGACTAACAGATTCTTGGAAAACAAAAAGATCCTTAAAAGTAGAAAAAAGGATATTTTCCAAAATGCCATTAGAATCCACACGGTATATCTGTGTTCAATGCTATTTGACTAAGAGGTCCTTGAAACAACAAAAAATGTCCTTAAAAGTCGAAGAAAGGATATTTTTCCAAAATGCCGTTAGAATCCACACGGTATATCTGTGTTCAATGTTATTTGACTAAGAGGTCCTTCCAACAACAAAAAAGGTCCTTAAAAGTCGAAGAAAGGAAATTTTTCCAAAATGCCGTTAGAATCCACACGGTATATCTGTGTTCAATGTTATTTGACTAAGAGGTCCTTGCAACAACAAAAAAGGTCCTTAAAAGTCGAAGAAAGGATATTTTTCCAAAATGCCATTAGAATCCACACGGTATATATGAGTTCAATGTTATTTGAATGAGGGGTGCTAGGAACAACAAACATTTTGGTAAAATATCCGTGCCGTTTCTAAAGCCATTTTGGGAAAATATCCTTTTTCGGGTTTAATTATTGTGGCTCCAAGGACCTCTTTGTTAAATAACATGATGGGACATTCAATCAATTTTTATTTTAAACGCAATATGCATAACAAATCCCAATAAATTATCACCATTATAGTAAAACAATAAATTTTGATTTAGTTATTAGTTATTACCTAGGCAGCTAAAAAGCTACAGCTAAATACTAACCAACTTTTAGTTGTCATCCGCAACTAACTTTGGCAACCTAACGACCTTAGTTACACAACCTGCAACTAATAGCTAATAGCAAAAATTAGTTGTCATTATGATAGCTAACCACTAAATCGATTGCATTTTTAGCGCAGCTAATTTAACTACGTTAGTTACTTAGTTATGGCGTTGGCTAGATAACAAATTAGGTAGCTAACGCGCAACTGTGCCTACGTGTTTACACATCAACTGTACCGTGAGTGCAGCGTGGCTCACACCTTTTTTTTATTTTTTTTGTTTGTTTCTCCTATATTTGTGTTCATTTTGATCCACTAAAAATAAATATTCCGGCTAGATCTTTAGTTTAACTGTAACAACTTGTTGTTGCTTTTCGTAAAAATTTCATACAAAATGTATGAAAGCAGAAATTATCTACACGGGTAGATACTTTTCACATGTGCAAAAAAACGTCAAAATGCTAAAAAAAAAACATAGGCACGGGCTACAGTCCTCTTGGGCGAACTGTTGGATACCCTATTCTTATTCCTATCCCTCATAAGTCGACGTGACAATAGTCTTAAGTATGGTTGAATTATTAAGAACGCTCTATATATTTTGTTATATGACATTTAAAGGATTTTATCAAAAAAACCAAGCTTTTGTAAAAAAAACGCTCCCTAGCTTAAACTTTGGTTTTTCAATAAAATTATTTTATTTAATTGTGGGCGTGTCAGTAAGCGGATTTAAAAAATATTAACACATGAGCATAAAAGGCCCCTAGAGAGTATATATTATAAATTTCAGCTCCCTAGCTCAAGCTTTGGATTTTCAAAAAAAGGATTTTTTTTTAAACCGTGGGCGTGTCAGTAAGCGCATTTTGAAAATATTTACACATGAGCATAGAGGCCCCCTGGAGAGTATATATTGTAAATTTCAACTTCCTAGCTCAAATTTTGGTTTTTCAAAAAAATTGTTTTATTTAATTGTGGGCGGATTTTGGAAATTTTATCTCCCGATCAGTTTTAGGAGTCATAGATCATATATAAAAAATTTCAGTTTCTAGCTCAAAATTCGATTCATCTGTGGGCGGTTTTCAAAAATTCGTAAACTTGATTATTTCGGGACCCTAGAGTATATGGTTAAAATTTGTTCACCCTCAAGCCTGTATTCGGACGTACAATGAAGTACAAAGAATCTCCTCACCCGTACAACATGAATGTGGAATACTCTTGCACGCTCTGTTTTTCCTTTACATTATAATCTAAAATAAACATTTAAAACCAACTTGCATCGGCAACTCTCCTTTTCTTTTAATTCTAATTTCCCTAAAGGTACGAATACACGGTCATTTTTTCGAGTCATTTAAATGACGCTGTGACGTCAGGAAAAAATGTCGCATTAAAGAGACATTCAAGCTACGATTCGTCATTGGTCATTTGAGAAAAAATGGCGATCACACGAAATGACTTGCCTCATCAAAGTGACAAATGACACCTTTCCTATTATTTCGATTTTGTAATGACCAATGAGAAAATTATAGCTTCTGTCATTTAGTGCTTTTCTCTCATCTAAATAAAAGATGTCAAAAAGAACTTTTGCGATGATGGTGGAAATTGCGGAGACGGCGTATTTGGCAGCGTGTGTGCTGGAAAGCAGTGAAGACGACCTTGACTACGAGCCAACGCGACGAAAGCGGAGTATTTGGCAAAAGAAGTGGTTGAGCCGTCGCGAGAAGAGTGGATTTGTGCTGGATTACTGCTTGAATTGCGCGAAGAAGAACCTGAACTATATCGTAATGTCCTTCGTATGTCAGCAAATCAATTCGATTATTTGTTGAGGTTGGTGAAGCCACACATCGAAAAACAGAACACAAATTTGCGAGAGAGCGTTTCAGCGGAAGCACGACTGGTAATAACGTTCAACACAATTATACCGTGCGGTTTCTAATAACATTTTGGAGGATTTTCCAGGATTAATGGACCATTTTTTTTTGTTGTAGGGACCTCTTAGTAAAATACATTACACATTACATACATATATAAAATAGGGACTTGCAAGATTCCACTATTATAAAAGACTTAAAGCATTCAAAAGACTTAAAAGCAGTCAGCGCGTTTTCGTGTCCTTCGACAGCCAATCAACCTGGATGCCGAAAAAACAAAGAAAGTGGTGCTGGCGTGCACGTCGCTCCATAATTTTTTAATCACCACGAATAAAGTAATGTAATTGTGGATATTTTACATCACCTGCATCGATTGCACCTTCACCGGAACTGAGCTATCCCAAAGCGCCCGTTGCTTTTGCACCGCCACAATCAAACGCAATTCTTCTTCCTAGCTCAACGAATAGCCAATTTTCCAATCCCTTTTACAGCTTCAAAATAAGTTAAACACTCGCGGAAATATTCAACAAAGAAAAAATATTCAAAAATTCAAATATCTACACGGGTAGATACTGTCCATGCGAAGGTTAAGGGTAAAATTGATATTCTAACGGAAGCAGTTGGAGATTGGAACCCACTTCGCAATTGTCGGAAAACAAAACTTCGATAACCGATTCAATAGCGTTCCTAAATTACGCAATTAAAAAATCCGACCAATAGCGACGAAACAGAAAGGTCTTAAGACTTGAAAAAAGTATATTTTTCCAAAATGATCCGTCCAACTACTGGGATACGCGGACGTTATTGTCATTATCGGCCGACCTTGGCGTGTCGTGTTAGAAATTTTTATGGCGATTGACGAACAGGCACAATTCGTTGATCTTAAAGTCAACGAGGACAAATCGAAGTACTTTTCATCAAATAAACAAACATTCGTCCAGCGACTAGGACAAAACGTCACCATTGATAGCAGCAACTTCGTGGAACACCTTTGTGGAAATTGGACCTAGAATTACAATAGGAAACCATTGTTACTTCGGTTTGCTCAAAAATTCTAACTCGAAAGACCGAGTGTAAGCTCTACAAAACACTGCTACTGCCAATTTTGCTTTACGACGCTTAGTGCTGTATGATAAACAGGAAAGGAGAGCTAATTTTGGTTTCTTTCAAAAGAAAAATACTTCGTCGGATATTCGTTCCTGTGTGCGAGGAGGCCAAAAAGAGGCAAAGATACAACCGCGAACTCTATGAGATATAACAAGATCTGGATATAGTTCAAAAAGTTAATTCACGTCGAATAACTTACCTCGGCCACATCGAGCGAATGGACAATAATGCTCGAGCTAAGAGGATCTTCGACTCCCAGGTCCCAGCCCCCATAATCGACACGACATGGAAGACCGAAACTGTTTTAAATATTAAGCCATTGCGGATACCAGAGCGCTTGATCTGGACAACTGGAAGCAGCGTGCCCGAGTTCGCGGAGGATGGAAGGCTGCAGTGTCTCAAGCAGAGACTCCACGGGCCAGGAGCCCGGTAAGTAAGTAGTGACCTTTTTTTGGTTATAAAACATTTTTGCAGTGTCCTTAAAAACCGCGCATTATCTCTATGTTCAAGGTTGTTTAAGGAAGAAATACTTTTTACCCTAAAAAAGGTATTAAATAAAATAAGCATAGAAACTTCTATTTCCGAGTAGCCTGTCTGTGGTGTTCGCCGCTTTCATTTCAATAAACATCGACACCACCACCGGTTTCGGTTCACTTCTTTTCTGAGGCCAACCAAACGCTTACCTAATCTAACCTTTAACGAAATCAATGATCTTAAGTTGTGTCAACGCACGAATATACATAGACACTTGCGAAACAATTTTAATATGTTAAATGTGTCGCTAGGCTCCCGTGAATGTTATAACTGGCGCTTTTTGGGGTGCGCTGTAGTGACATTCTTAGTCCGTCCCTGAATTATATAAAATTGCCATACGTATGAAGAATTAAGATGTATGTATGCTGTTACGATGGGAAGATAGTGGGTGAGAAAACGTCTGTCTGACTACTTTCGCGGCTCGTTGTAGAGATACTCGGTTTTCAGTGCACAAATCGCAGACACTAAGCATTAGGAATTGATGCTAGTATCAAAGAATGAGGACATTTAGGCAATTCGGCAAAACAGAATTAATCCGTCTACATAACAAAAACTCTATTACTTACCGCCTCGCCGCGATCCTTGTTAACATTACGTTTTTCTGTCATGTCACACTTGTTGCCCAGTATCATCTTCTCAACGTCTTCATTCGCGTGCTACAAAAAAAAATATAAATCCAAAAAATACAACATTCCTCTGCACAAATCTTTACCTCGTCTATATTCCGCAACCATTTGACTATATTTTCAAAACTTTTCTCATTCGTTATATCATAGACTAGCATTATTCCCATCGCACCACGATAATACGAGGTGGTAATTGTGTGGAAACGTTCCTGGCCGGCAGTGTCCCAGATTTGCAATTTGATCTTTTTACCCCTGAGTTCAACTGTTTTTATTTTGAAGTCAATTCCTAAAAATAGAACAAGAATGTTAGCACGAAATTTGATTGCTTTGTATGTGGATAAATAACAGTTTGCAATTAACGATGTAGGTCTAATTGTACCAACCACACTGAAGAAGATAATGGCTTCAAGGCAAAAAAAACATCGTTTCGGCTACATATTTTTTTTTTTGTAATTCTAAAGAAATTTAGATTTCGAGCACAGGAATGTCTATTGTGATAGTGAAACGGAAAAGTATAAAAACATATCCAAATGTAATTTACCATTATCACAGATAAGAATGTCAGAAACTAAAATATACACTGCTAGCGATGAGAAACGATGGTAATGATGATGATAATGGCCGCAATATGAGAGCAACAAAATACTTGCGTACCGGTATAAGAAAGTAATGCATAAGACGTTGACAAGAACAATTTATAAGGCTCTGTTGAATCTTCTTCTTTACTTTAACCACGAGGTTAAGATCTGGACTAAAGGGATTATATTCCTCCAACTTCACTGCACGCCTACTTTTCCGCATGTGGGGTCCTTTGTTGAATGACTGATGAAAATTCAACGAAGTTGAGTATGCAGTATATGTGGAATTCCCTGCAAAGACCTTGCTTGGATAGTGCCAAATTACTGCTAGGGGCTTCAAAAGGACAGTATCAACACGGCAAAGAAACATGGTGGTGGACAGATGAAGCTAAAGCAGTGGTAAATGACAAGAAAGCGGCATTCAAAGCTCAGTCAAAGTGATCCACTAATAATGGAAATGAAAAAACTCCCCTCGATTGGAGTACAGACTTTGCAAGAGGCTGGCGAAGAGAAGGTGCGCCCAAATTCACGCAAGTGTGTGGAAGGCCTGTATCCAAAGTAAGAAACAATATCTTCTTCAGCTGCTGATAGAAACCAGGCTATACACGAACTCCGACAAACTAGGGCACAACATTTTCAAAATAGCCGCTCAGAGAAGGAGAAATGCGTAGCAAATCTGTTCGTCAACAATGCTCAAGGGCTGCTTCTTGTTAATGACGAAAAAATACTACACAGGTGGCAACAGTATTGTGAAGAACTTCTAAACGAACAATTTCCTGGGATATATTTTCCGAGAGCCGTTCCTTACGATGAAGAAGTACACGACATTACTATCGAAAAAGTTAGGAAGGCGGTCTAAGATTTTACCCTCTGAGCTCTAGACAAAGGTGGAAAACATCGGGTCCAAATGGCTGACCATTCTCATTTCCAAACTGATGAGAGGCGATCCAATATCATGCGATACGCGAGACTGTGACAATTAACGTTCAATCAAGCTGATCATGTACAGATGATCCTGGACATGTAAGAGGGAGAAAAGACAAGAGTAAGATTCCCCGCTGGCGCCACAGAGGAGTTCGCAATCAAAGTCGGTGTACATTAGTGAAGCGTCTCAAGTCCCTTTAAAAATTTATTGCAGTCCTTGATTATCTGCTTGAAGGAAAAGTGACGGACTCCAAAATGCATCAGTTATTCTTTGCTGACGATGGGGCCATAATTGGCGAGGATCAAACGTCCCCTCTTATCCACTCCGACCTATTTCACGCATGGAGAAGTTATTCTCAAATCGTCTTTTATGACCGAAAAATGACCCCAAGCTGAAAAGAAAGATACACCGCAATTGTCCGCCCGGGGCGCTCACATACTGTACACAATGTTGGACAGCGTGTAAAAAGTATGATAGCAGGGGTAACAAAGATTGATCGATTAAGAAGTTTCTAGATCCGAGGACGCCTACACGTCAAAGAATTATCTCGATAAAAATATAGCGGAAACGGATCAGTTGGTGCGGTCATGTTCAAAGGACAGATCCTACGAACCCGGTCGAAAAGGCAATATCAATCAACGTTTCGACATAATTGCGAAATAGAGGCAGGCGTTAAAACTCCTGGATCATACAAAAGCAGGAAAACCAGCATTTGATTGGCCTTAGCGACGAAGTGCATCAAAATCGGGAGGCCTCCCGTTATTTATCATCTGCGGAAAGCCGAGAAAAGCTCAAACGAAACAGAAATAACTGCAATGTATACACGCATAAATTGTGTTCGACCAAAAGTTGAAGCAAACAATCCTACAAAGCTTTGGTAGTTTGATATCATATCTAACCGAAAAGTGCAACCAGTCTCTTCACCAGGGTAGTGAAAATAAGATTGCTGCGCTTGATATTTGAAAGGTATTTGACAGAGATTGGCATCGAGATCTTTTGTCAAAAATGCGTGCTTTTAGGATCGATGTTACTCTTCTTCAATGGATTAGAAACAAACTTTTGCACCGTTCGATTCAAAATGTGTTGGACGGTTGAATCAGGAAATCAAAAAATAAATGCGGGTGGTCAACAAGGCTTCGTTTTTTCCCCACCCTCTTTTTCATTTTTATAAATGATCTTCTGTCTGTTACTTCTAATCCAATCCATTCCTTTACTGCTGACAGTACCCTCAGCTTCTCATATTCCTTTCTTCGTTTACGTACTCATCTTCGGGTGTGAAACTGGAACGGCAATGTATGTGAAGCTCATTTGATTGCGATTTAGACCGCATAACTCAGTGGGATATAACCAACAGAGTGGAATTTAATGCTTCCAAAACGCAATGCTGTCTTTAAAGCACACTCCTTATACTTTGCCCTAATCCATGAATGGCACTTGCATCGCTAAAACCGAAAGACTTTCCATTCTCGGTATGTGTTAATGACAATCTTCATTGGAATGACATCATATTCGATGTTCCGCGAAATATCTAGGCTTCCTTAAGCGCTGCAAGAAATATTTTACCCCATCTTTTCTGGCTTCAATAGCCGTGTTTCTTTGCACGCGGATATAGGGATAATTTGAAATTTGCATGTAAAATACAACAACTACTTATCCTATATACGCTAACTTTAGCGGGGATAGCTATCGCCGCAAAGTCAGTTAGCTTCCAAAACCCATTTTCTTCGTTTCTGATGAACTGATGCGATGAATTTTTCAGAAAATGTCAAAGTTTGACATCCCTCCGACCACATCCAGCCGAATATTTTCTTCGTGATTTTATTATTATTTTTTTTTCAAACTTCATTATAAAGGTAATTGAATTTAGCAAATCTGTTAATGTGAAATTGTTTTTCATAATTTTAGAATATGCTTGGCATCAATTTCAATCGGCGGAAGTAAATATTTTTCAATTTCAGGATTTTCAATACAAATTTCTTAACTACTGCCAAGTTTTTTTTGATGAATTCTTAAGCGGCGATGGTCGTTTTTAAATGCCATCCCTATATCCGCGTGCAAAGAAACACGGCTAATGTACAAGGCGTTTATTCGCCCCAAACTTGAATACTACGCTCACATCTGGGCCAGTACCCCAATCACATATTTGGAGCCACTCGACAGAATACACAAACGCGCGATAAACGTTAGACTCTCTTAGTTATTTTCGTAATTTCTCCTCTCTATCGCTGTTTATTGATATTTCCACCAGCTGCATTCTACCCCTAAAACATTTCAACCGCAATAACTGCCATGCCAGAAATTCGCATCATCAGTCTACCATTAAGCCAGTTTTCGGACGTAGGTACAGTAAAATACAAAGAATCCTTCCTTAGCCGAACAACACGAATGTGCCCATACTTTTAGAGTGTAATTTGTCAATATGGCGTTTAAAAATTAGTTTTTTGTCAGTTATAACTCCCAAGTCTTTTATAGTGTCATTTCTTACTAACATTTGTCCGTCAATGGTATAGTCAATATTTATAGCACTTTTTTGTATAGGTGGTTCACCAAGGAATCTCGATGGTTCTATTGTATTGCCCAGCAGCTTTCATAACCCTGTTTAACACAACCATCTACTTCTGTCAGTCATTACATCAATTTGCTATGGACAAGCGTTGCTTTCCGTAAATTCGGAAACTCATCGATGATCAGTTGATGCTCACTCAGCCCGGCCACACGTTCAATACCACAATCATTTTGCATCACTGGAAACGCATTACGTTCATTTATGTTAAGTTGCGAAAACTGAAGCGCAAATGTCGAGGAAAAGGCATCAATGCATCAGCTCCAATTGTGTTGCACTTTCGCATCGTAATTTGTGCGATGCACATTTTGTTGGAGTTTCCGAATTCACCATTTACTCTTAAAGTATTGTTTATTCTTCCAGACAGATCTCTCTAACAATTTGTTTTTTTTTATATAAATTGTTTCATTTTTCATGCCAGAAGCAAGCAGGCAAGATTGACAGATCATGAGAGTTTTGTCCCTGAATCTATATCTGCATTTGAACTGAAGTTAATTGAATATTTTACAGCGCAATCTGTCTTCAAACATCGACAGCAAATGCATAAATGTACGCACAGCTTATCATTTACTTTGTTTAGGTAAGCAGCAGTTTAGTGGAAAATACGAAGGCCAAGGGAGTAGCCAGCGAAGCAACTTGAATTGTATTGTCCAAAACCACGGGAAAAGTGACGGTTTAAATTCCTATCCGTTGATGAGCTAATACTTTATGACTGTTATAACATGAGTGTGACCCATTTCTACTGTTATTTGCAAGCATTTCGGCAATCGAAAGATAAACAACCGTTAGTGATATCATCGCATAGATAAACGTAGACTAAAGAAACCGAATCGAACCTTTTAATAATTGTTTTCAATTGCTCGGCATTTCTATTTTGGTTTGCAGAAATATAGCTTTAGGTTAAAACACGTATTTTCCCTAATAGATTGCAACAACTAGTTTCAACTCGTTATTGTAACGGCAGACATTTTATGAACATTCAACAGTGCTCGCATTGACCCCAGTGACATCAATCAAAACATACGGGGAGCGCACTCTAGGCATGATTAATTATAACAGATTGCAGGGTAATGAATTCTACACACGACAGACAATGATGCCCATTTATATCGAATTGATCAAATCCACTACGCAATAAGGGAGAACAAAATGCGTTCGAATAGCGATCGAGACACGAAATGGAAAAATTTTAAAACCAGTTCGTGTGAAGGGTAACATCCCCCATTCAAAGAAATCGAATGTTTAATCTTGGCGACAAAGACCAGGTTTTATGTGATGACAACAGATTTTCCTTTTGATACCACCCGACTACTACGTCGGGTGTGGGTGTTACACCCAGTCTAGCAGATACATCCAATAACCCACCCCAAAAGTCCATTTGATCCTTACCTATTGTTGAGATGAATGTCGATGTAAAAGCATCATCGGAAAAACGGAACAGAATGCAAGTCTTTCCAACACCGGAGTCACCGATTAACAATAATTTAAAAAGTAAATCGTAGGTTTTCTTTGCCATTACGCTGTGAAAGTGTTTTTCCGGATATTTTTGGAATATAAAGTGTTTTTCTTTGCGAAAAAAAAGCTTAATAAAAAATTTTCTTGTAAATTTGTAACAATGAGTCAAATGTCAGTTTTTATACAATGAAATAGAGAGATATAACATTTGGATTAGCTGGAGTTTTGGTTTGGAACATTTGGTACGACTGAATATGTGCTGTCTGTAGCTGATATTTGAACCACTCGGGAATGGAATTCGTGGTGTGGATTTGGTGAACGGGTCTAGTGTAAATGACCATACATATAAATTAATTGCATTACCCAAACACACTATGCAATAATATTAATGCGAGATGTTTTTTTCTGCACTTTTTTTTTTGAGATATCGTAGGCTACTCCTTAACCAATCCCAATAATCTCATTAGCCTTCCAACATTTGGAAATTTAGGTATGGTTTTCTCTGATGAGGTTTTCCACAACAATTGACAATAGACTATTTCGCGAATTCGCAACGCGTCGAACAACTTTTTAATTTGTAACACGGTTGTTAGCTTTAAAATTTATCATAAATATTTTGTTTTGTTTATTACCAATATGTCATTTATTAAATTGTGCACATCTTGCCTTTCAGGAAATGTAATGAGGATAGAAGTGGGGATATTGGGACAGAGAGATATTGTTCAATTCAATAGTTAAATCTCTGTTATTGGATGAATAGCTCGTGTGAATATCAGTTGTTCCCTGAAAATATCCCCTTCCAGCAAGTGAAAGGGGGCATTCATTATGTCGCAGCTTAACTTAGGATCGACCGTTGATTGGTTGCAAGGACTACAATTTAAGGGGGTTTTTGACAATTCGGTTAGGGAGGTTAGGCAAAACGTCTGCCTGCAAGGAAAGGAAATCGTGAACTATCAAAAATCGCATTGGTCTGATATTTTCTAAGATCTTCGGCAGTTTGGCCGTGCTGAATGCGGGCATCAAATTAGAAATTATGAGTTTTAGAGAGGGGAGGTTACCATTACTGCGTTAACAGCAAGGAACGATCCCCCTCTTTTGTTTTTAGCATGCGATAAAGTATTCGCCCACAGCATGCTTTCTCTCGCAAACAATCGAAGTATAGTTGCGAGAATGGTCTCCACACGGGATAATTGCGACATGCATTAGTTAATGCTATCAGTTTATAGCATATGGAGACCACGTGAAATTGAACGAGTCAAAGAATTGAATAAGCGGATACCATTAATAAGAAACTGACGGTCGGAAGTTATTTCAAATATGTATATTTTGTGTCCTCTAAAATTGTATAAAAAATTGTTTAGATTCTTTTCTTGTGGCTTTTGCCAGATCGCGTATTATGGTATGCACGAAGTGCATATGAAGATTATATTCAAAAACATCATTATACTTGTATCCTTCCAATTTTGTTTTGCTCTCATTACGGTGGCACTTATATTACTTGGATTGTTTTTCTCCATTTGTATTTTGGTCAACAAAATTTCTCAATAAATTCAAATCTTGTTATATCTGCGAAAGCGTGTGGAGGAATGACATTTAGCGAGCTGTCAAAACAAAAGCGCAAATTTTACTTTTGTATTTTTCTGTTGCAAAAGGGTCGGGTATAGCTAAATTGCGAAATTGTTGCAACATTTTAGTCAGTATATTTTGACGTTATGGTTCGAGGAAATGTTGCACTTTCGCAATGATACTAGACGAGATGCATTGCATCGTGAATACCCCAAATGTGATCAGCCAACCATCGTAAAAAATACCTCCTGAAGCTGAAGTCCGCACATAGACATTCTCCTACAGGAATTCCTCAGGCAATCTAAAAAAACAATGGCAACTCGATCTATCTGTCAAATGAATATAATGTGGCTTGAAATTTGAGAAAAATATTGACGAATAACTAACAATGGATAATATTCCGCGAACTCACGAGGGTAATTAAAACGTTAACTAAAATAGCTGCATCATAAGATGAGCTCTTTAAAATCCTCTCTGTTTTGTTGTATAATTTACTATTCAAACCTTAATGTAGAAGTTATAAAACTAGATTACCACTTTTTGCGAAAACGCTTCGACCGCCATATTGAAATTATGAAATCCGTCTCGCAAACAAAAAAAATGATTTTTTTTCTTTTTATTCTCGTTTAGATATCGAAGCGCAAATTAAAGATTTGCAAACTAAAAAGAAAGAAATTCAATTATCAAACGCGGAAGGTGTCGCGTTGTTGGACAGTGGTGGCTTCTTTGATACTGAACTTTATGATGATACTGCCAAAGTTGGAAGAGGACGCTATGAGGGCTACAATACATCAATTGCCGCAAATGATGAGGCGGAGGAGGATGAAGACGATGGCTTCCCGGTGCCGCAAAAGAGATCAACATATACGGCGCCCAAGTCTGTCTTGAAGGATGTTGTGCAAGTCAGTTTTTATAATTTGTATTTTTTTTTTAAATAGCTAATAAAAGTTTTTTTTTAGGGCAAAGAAGATTTTGATCCAATGGCAGAACGTCGTCGTCCCACTATTGCGGACCGAGAAGATGAATATCGTCAAAAACGACGTAGAATTTTGATATCCCCGGAGCGAGCAGATCCCTTCGCCGATGGTGTGTATTTCAAAATGTTTTCTTTTTATTTAGTTTGATAAGGTTCTGTGTTTAGAAACAAATTTATGTATTTTAAAGAAAAAACATTTAAATATGTATTTGGAATGAGGAGCATACTATTGCAGTAATTGAACCTCATTGCAGATCTATTGTAGAAGCGTAATTGGCTTAAAAAAGTTGGTCACTCGATAATACCTGTCTATATAAGACATCTAGCCCTTTGTGGTTCCAGTAGTTAGTGTGTTGGACTACTAATCGAAAGATCCCCGGCTCAAATCCCACCGGGGCCAAGTAAGATCTAGAATTTTTTTCACTGCACCACCTATTGCAAACGTCTGACAAACATTGAAGAGTGTCATTTGTCATAAGAAACTTCTCAAATTTGCAATTTGGATTTGGCTTAAAAGTGTAGGACCCTTCCACTTGGCACAAGCGAATGGTTGGAGAAGCTATGTTTTAGGTCCTGTATGGGCCTTTAATGCATCATATTTTATTATTTTTACTGTTCTTAGTTGTTCCGTACTCAATTTGAGAATTTCGCTGGATCTTTTCGTGTCAAAACGCGGCAAGCTCGTCGGCATGCTCATTTCCTTCTATACCGCTGTGTCCTGGTAACCAGCACAGTCTCACTCGGTTCTGCTTTTAGCATTGTGCGACAGTTTCTGACTGTCTCTGAATAGATGTGAGCAGATTGTAGTGCCTTAAGTGCGGCCTTATTATATCTCTGCCAGGCTTAAAACAGCCATAACTTCTGATTGGAAGACACTGCTTGTGACCGGGAGTCGTATAGACTCTTTCAAGTCTGGATCAGCAGAGAAGACACCAGAACCCGTTCCCTCCCATGTCTCAGAACCGTCAGTGTAGATCGCAATCTCATTTGATCTTGTTATTGCATCTCTGCCATATCCTTATCATACGGGATGTCAAAATCGACCAAAGGGAAATTTCATCCGTCAGTATAAGATTAAATTAAGATCGTGCAGCGCCCAAAACTGCAACCCTTAAAGTGTATGTATGCTGGCCGTTCTCTGTACCATCGCTAATTTTCCAACTATGTTTCTTTTGTTTATTGCCTTCCATCACACAAGTTAGCCATATCATGTATGTATAGGTCTCGTCCCATTGTGTATACATGGGAGCAATTTATGATCCTGTTTGCAAGCATGTTGCATACCCAGTTTATGATGCAATGAATAATATTAGCGTTTATTAAAGAATTTTTAATAGCTCTACACTCAACGTTATTGAAGGCTCCTTCTATATCGAGGA
The DNA here is from genome assembly GCA_949715645.1 of Portevinia maculata. Classification (NCBI taxonomy): domain Eukaryota; kingdom Metazoa; phylum Arthropoda; class Insecta; order Diptera; family Syrphidae; genus Portevinia; species Portevinia maculata. Next base: position 7,527,023 of record OX454526.1, on the reverse strand, counting down.
ATGAGGCCAGACCATATTCGCCACAGTGTAGACTACTTTCTATTTTTCCCACTACATTATGTAGAACAGTTTCTACTGATTGACACTTTAAGTATACATGCTGTGACTCGCTCGCATTAAAAGCCATTGCTGCATTTATTTATAATATGAGCTTCAACTAAACTCTCGAGGGTTTTAAGCAGAAAATACAACAGGCTGATTTGTTTCGGAAGTCCTTAACTGTCGTGTGCGCTTGCTTTTTGTATTAAACCAAACAACCACTGTTGGAATTTACAATATTTTTAGACCAAGTCTCAGAATTTCCAAACCCGTTTGTTTCGCACATTCCAGTGCTTTATGTAGCATGATCGGTAGAATACCGTCCGGCAGCGGAAGTTTACACGGCTTAAAGGATTGTAAAGCCTACCGTAGCTGTACCATTTCTTCCCACTCAAGAAGAGACACTGCCTACTTCCTCATGCCCTTCTAGGCTAACAAGTATAATTCCTTAGCAAGCGTTATATCAATAGCTTCAACAAACGTTCGCTTTAAATTTTCTTTTTCGCTGAGTTTGAAGATTGATTTCGCAAAGATGTTCCTTGTCAAATCAGTGCTTGCCAAGAACCATGTTGTATCGATCTAGTTGGTAGCTCTAATTTACAAGACCATTGGTGCGTGATTATTCACCACCTGACTGAGGAGTGAATTTAAATTGCATATATTTTTCTTCTGCAGAACATTTAAGTTGGAACGAATAAGCTGGAAACTGTCATAAATGTAAAAACAAAAAAAAAATCAGTGTCAGACCCTTTGTATTGAATTTTGAGCTGCGGTCATCGGAAGATAACAACCATTTAGACCTTATAATCCATTGCATTTCCGAACAACTGCCCATTCGCTATTTTCTAGCGCTTTGCATTAGTTGGTATCAGAAAACCTGCTAGTAAGTAGCCTAAGCAATGAGAAGAAGACTAGCGAGCTTTATTTCACCTAACTCATCCTTATGAAAAAAGTGTTTACTTTGGATATCCCACCTGGTCCTGGCAAAAGCCGGACATTTGCAAATGAAGCATTTCCATTGCTAATCTTCGAACTGATTCGCTCACTTTTTCTGAGGTGAATTAACGTATAATCGGTTAAAATCGAGGAAAAAGTGTGTATCGACTTGATGTGTTGTGGTAATCGACTGATGAGCCCAACCACCACATATTGGTGAAACGCCAAAATGGAAATAACAAGGTCACATATCGCCGGTGAAACCAGAAGACCGTCTATCTTCACTTTTTTTCCAAAAATTACGTAATGCCATCTATTAGTTCAAACCCATTTCTACATCTCGATAAAATTTGAACCCCGTAACAAGTTCAATTATTCTGTAATCGAAGATTTAGTAAGTACTATATCTTCAAAACCAGTGCATTTGGTAAGAACACTGTGCGTGCGGCAAATACTCTCCTCACATAAAATATATACTGAACTCGGTAAGGTAGGTTAGGTTATAGTGGTAGTCAACAGAGGCCGACACACTTATACCAATAAAAAGGTCCATTGTCATACCACACGGATCTATCTTCTTCCAACTCGTTGAACCAGTTGGAACTTTTGATGAAGCTGACAGACTTTTGATGTCGATGTTTTTGAGATCGTTGAGATCATTGTAAAAGTAAGTTCCTAGGTGGAGAATAGTCTCCTCCTCCTCCTCGTCCATGTAGCTTCAACAGAAGTCATTTTTATAGACGCCAAGACTTGTTGCTGATATCTGCTCAGAGGTATCAAAGACTTACAGCGTTTCAGATCCAGCTTTGGCCAAATCTGTTTTGTCGCTAGACAAGTGTTGCCTCTTGTCCACCTAAGGTTAGTTCTCTCAATGGCCTCCCTCATAAATATGAGTTTGCATGTAGCAATTGGTATGCCTAAGGGACTTTTATCGGTTAGAAGGGCAGTGTGGTTCCTTTTCTGGCGAGTTCATTCGCCCTACAATTGCCTGGAATATCTGTATGTCCTGGCACCCAGCATAGGTGAATGTTAAATTGCTCCGCCATCTCCACGAGAGATGATCGGCAGTCAAGGACTGCGATGGAGTTTGTGGAGACAATACAGAGATTTTAGCGCAGCTTGGCTATTTGAGAAGATCCGGATGTCCATAGCGGATATCACGTTCCTCATACTGAACTAGAAATAGTTGAAAATGTATATTTTTTTTGAAATGTGATACCCTTCGGTCCGCCTTCAGGCAGGATCCTCTTAGGCAAAAGCTTCTAAAGTCGAAAACACATGTGCAGTGCAGAATATTTGTTTACAGAGAAAATAGAACGTTTGAAATTTTGGAAGAGCAGCATCCTTTGGATGGTTGTTAGAAAATAAAAGCGGCAATGAGCTTTTCTTAGCCATTCCCTAAGTCTCATTTACATTTTTTTTAAGAATTCCTTTTCTGCCAAGACTCTTGAAATGCGTATTGCTTTCTGGATTTGAATGTAGTAATTTGCTATTTAAACCAAACCCCGGAAAGAAGCCACCGTCTTTACTTTATAACTTGCCAAACACGCTTCTACATAGATTGCCTACATTTTGTTATCCCAAATGTTATACATTTGCACTAATTATGCCCAGCCGAGTTCCAAATACGAAAAAAAAAATGTTCTTATTTGTGTGAGAGGTGATTTGAGAGAATGCGAAACGTATGAATGTATCCGAAGCAAAAGACGAAGATTATTAATATTCACAAACGTTTTGCAAACAGGTCAACGATATTAAATATCAAGGATGCCAATCCACAACCATTGTGGAATAAAAAAACTGAAATAAAAATCTTGCAAAATCCTGCGATTCAGATTTTTACGAAGCGCAGTGAAGTGCCGCTATATTGCCACCACCAAAAGGGGGGAAAACGTACCGAAATTCAGTTAACCCATTCAAAATATAAGCCACAATCTTTCCATGCCTCGTGCGTTTTCCCCCTTTTGTTTCCGTATGAATGTTGAGAGTGATTGCTAATGTTGAACAAAATATTAATCGCAAAAGCATTATTTCAGGCTTTGTTAACGAAGTTAAAAGAAAAGTAAATCTAAATGTATGGGATCTCGTCTAAACACGTACGTATAAAACAATAAAAATATGAAATTGCTTAAATTGTTGACTTGTATACCGTCCCTGCGGTTGCGCACACGGGACCACATTTCATATTTTTATTACAATATTGTTTAAGGATATCAGCAGAGCACTAGACAAAATACATGACAGCAAAAAAACCCTTGGAATCGAGCTCTGCTTATATCCCAAATAATATTTTTATTTTTTTCAATCGATAAAAAAAAACAGTCTTTACATTGGAATTGTTTTGTAATTTGAGTAAACGCAGCAATGTCGTCTGTCCGGGTTCTTTTTTTTGTGTTTCAGGTGGCAAAACTCCAGATGTTGGGTCGAGGACGTATACGGATATTATGCGCGAGCAATTGCTCAAGGGGGAGGAGAATGAGGTGAGTGTTTCCAGCATGAGAATGCATTTATTTATTTACTGACTTTCCCTTGTGATGTTTGTTGCAGCTTCGAAAGAAGATAATTGAGAAATCCAAAGATGGCACACTTAAGGCGGTCAATGGCGAGTCGGCCAAACAACCGGAGCAACGAAAACGCGGACGTTGGGACCAGACAGTGAGTGAAAGCTTTGTACCAGCTAAAGTTGCCGCCACTCCAAATAGTGCTGCTACTCCCAATTGGGAAGATGTGAGTTTATTTAAAATGTATGCATCTTATTATTTACTTAATTTTGTATTCACAGAAAACTCCAGCTGACCATCGTTGGGATGAAACGCCAGGCCACAAAGGCAGTGAAACCCCCGGAGCCACCCCGGGTCTGGGTACGCGAATGTGGGAAGCAACACCGGCTCATCCAATGACACCTGGTCATGAAACGCCTGGTCATGAAAAATCCGCTAGGCGTAACCGCTGGGATGAAACTCCAAAGACAGAACGTGAAACGCCAGGTCACAGTGGGTGGGCAGAGACCCCAAAGCCCGATAGAGGTCCAAGTGACAACGTTATAATTGAATCGACGCCCGGAGCATCGAAACGTCGAAGCCGTTGGGATGAAACTCCCTCGAATGCAACCCCTTCAATGACGCCCTCTGCAATGACACCAAATATGACTCCAAGTATGACACCACATGCTACACCCGGTCACGCCACCCCAATGCTCACTCCAGGTGGGTCAACACCAATGGGAGTTAAAGCCATGGCAATGGCCACACCAACACCGGGAGCACTTGCCGCGATGACGCCGGAACAATTGCAAGCATATCGCTGGGAGAAAGAGATCGACGAGAGAAATCGTCCGGTTACCGATGAAGAACTCGATTCGATGTTCCCACCCGGATATAAGATTCTACCTCCTCCGGCCGGTTATATACCGCTGCGAACGCCCGGACGTAAACTTATGGCCACACCAACACCGATTGCTGGAACTCCAGCAGGTTTCTTCATTCAAGTCGAAGATAAGAACGCAAAGTTCATGGACAATCAACCAAAGGGCCAGAATCTGCCGTTTATGAAGCCCGAGGACGCCCAGTACTTTGACAAGTTGTTGGTGGACGTTGACGAGGATGCTTTGAGCCCAGAGGAGCTGAAGGAGCGAAAGATTATGAAACTCTTACTGACAATAAAAAATGGAACACCCCCGATGCGCAAGTCAGCTTTGCGTCAAATCACAGACAAAGCAAGAGAATTTGGAGCGGGCCCGCTATTCAATCAGATTCTGCCGCTGCTCATGAGTCCCACGCTGGAAGATCAAGAGCGTCATTTATTGGTTAAAGTCATCGACAGAGTTCTCTACAAATTGGACGATCTGGTCCGACCATACGTGCATAAAATTCTTGTAGTCATAGAACCGCTACTTATAGATGAAGATTACTACGCTCGTGTAGAGGGTCGAGAGATTATCTCTAACTTAGCCAAGGCGGCAGGTTTGGCCACTATGATTTCCACAATGCGTCCCGATATTGACAATATCGATGAGTACGTTCGTAACACAACAGCTCGTGCGTTTGCAGTTGTAGCATCAGCTCTGGGCATTCCTTCGCTTTTGCCCTTCTTGAAGGCCGTCTGCAAGAGTAAGAAGTCGTGGCAGGCTCGTCACACTGGCATAAAGATTGTGCAGCAAATAGCCATTCTTATGGGCTGCGCCATTTTGCCACATCTGAAGGCGTTGGTGGAAATTATTGAGCATGGCTTGGTGGACGAACAGCAGAAGGTACGAACAATTACCGCCTTGGCTATAGCTGCTTTGGCTGAGGCTGCTACACCCTACGGAATTGAGTCGTTCGATTCGGTACTCAAACCACTGTGGAAAGGTATACGGACCCACAGAGGAAAGGGCTTGGCCGCGTTTCTCAAAGCTATTGGGTACCTAATCCCACTTATGGACGCCGAGTACGCCAACTACTACACTCGAGAAGTGATGTTAATTCTCATTCGTGAATTCCAGTCGCCCGACGAAGAAATGAAGAAGATTGTGTTAAAAGTAGTCAAGCAGTGTTGCGCCACTGATGGTGTGGAGGCACAGTATATCAAAGAGGAGATCTTGCCGCACTTTTTCAAGTTCTTTTGGAATCACCGAATGGCGCTTGATCGCCGTAATTATCGTCAATTGGTCGACACCACCGTTGAGATTGCCAACAAAGTGGGTGCTTCAGAAATCATCAATCGAGTTGTCGATGATCTGAAGGACGAGAACGAACAATACAGGAAGATGGTCATGGAGACAATCGAAAAGATTATGGGTAATTTAGGAGCTGCTGATATCGATTCCCGCTTGGAAGAACAACTCATCGATGGTATTTTGTATGCATTCCAGGAGCAGACAACCGAGGATGTGGTTATGCTGAATGGCTTCGGAACAATTGTCAATCAACTGGGCAAGAGAGTAAAACCCTACTTGCCCCAGATCTGCGGTACTATTCTGTGGCGTTTGAACAACAAATCTGCAAAGGTGCGTCAACAGGCCGCCGATTTAATCTCGAGAATCGCTGTGGTTATGAAGACATGCCAAGAAGAGAAACTGATGGGCCATTTGGGAGTTGTTCTCTATGAGTACCTTGGCGAGGAGTACCCAGAGGTGCTGGGATCGATTCTTGGCGCTCTAAAGGCCATTGTCAACGTCATTGGTATGACAAAAATGACACCACCCATCAAAGACTTGCTGCCTCGGCTTACCCCCATCCTGAAGAATCGTCACGAAAAAGTCCAGGAAAATTGCATAGATTTGGTTGGTCGTATTGCGGATCGTGGTCCTGAGTACGTGTCAGCCCGAGAGTGGATGCGAATTTGCTTTGAGTTGCTGGAATTGCTCAAGGCCCACAAGAAAGCGATTCGTCGAGCTACAGTCAACACATTTGGTTACATTGCCAAGGCTATCGGTCCCCACGATGTGCTCGCCACACTGCTTAACAATTTGAAAGTACAGGAGCGTCAGAATCGTGTGTGTACAACTGTTGCTATCGCAATTGTAGCTGAGACATGTCGACCATTTACAGTACTTCCAGCACTTATGAACGAATACCGTGTACCAGAGTTGAATGTGCAAAACGGTGTGCTGAAGTCGCTATCTTTCCTATTCGAATACATCGGCGAAATGGGTAAAGATTACATCTACGCAGTGTGTCCTCTGCTTGAAGACGCCTTAATGGACAGGGATCTGGTTCATCGACAGACGGCGTGTGCAGCTATAAAACATATGGCTCTTGGAGTGTATGGCTTCGGATGCGAAGATGCTTTAATCCATTTGTTAAACTATGTGTGGCCTAATATCTTTGAAACTTCCCCACATTTGGTTCAAGCGTTTATGGATGCCGTCGAGGGACTTAGGGTCTCCTTAGGACCGATTAAAATTCTGCAATACACGCTGCAAGGGCTGTTCCACCCCGCGCGAAAAGTTCGTGATGTTTATTGGAAGATTTATAACTCGCTGTATATTGGTGGCCAGGATGCTCTGATTGCGGGATACCCAAGGATATCAAATGACCCAAAGAATCAATATGAACGATACGAACTCGACTATAAACTGTAAAGTGCTTTCAAAACTGAGTATCCGCTTCATTTTTTGTTTTATATTTGCATTCGTGATTTCAATAAATTGTATTGATTAATAAACATTTTATTTTTATTTTTACCCACTTAGAATAATTGAGGTGAGCGTATAAAAACGTCAGTTTTTGCGAAAATAGTCGAATAACGGTATTTTTTTACAAAAATGGTTAAAACTCAAAAACGGGTCGTTATTTTGATGAAAATTTACAAATCGACTAATACTTCCATTGGAAAGGAATTTGTATATTCAATTTTTTATTATTATTGTGGAACAGTACCTACCGTGTGGATGCTGCCCCCTGCTTGGACTTACTGATGGATTTGGACTAGGTGCGAGGTTGGATATATACAAAGTTAACCTCTTGAACTAAAGTTGCAACTGCGATTCATTTATTGATCGACTTCTAAGGCCTTAGAACTCGGATTTCGGAACAAGTTCTAGCTAACTCCGTTTTTGCTGGCACCTGGTTTTCGGGGTTCTAACCTAACCTAAGCCTTATTTATAAACACATAGTTACTTTACGCAGGACTTTAATTTCCTTGCGCCGGAAAACGTTATTTATTACAATTTGCAAGGTTGACTAAGGCTTGTGTAAAAATGGCCAATGATAGTTTTCTCTCAGAGCTTTCACCAATAACTCTTAACTTTGTAACACGTGAACTTCAATCCGAGAGTGTGCCAAGGTCAATGTGTAAATGTGTGAAAACTATCGAACAACAAAAACTCGAATTTTTAAAATCTGTCAAAAAAAATTGACTAATAAAATGTAGTTGAATCATTTGTTTTTGGTACTGTGCTAAGTGTTAAGAGACACACAAATCTAGTTTATTAGCATTCAGTGTGTTTATCAAAAATCGTTTATAAATCACAATTTCAGTGAAGTTGCGTAAATGCTTACTCGATGTATAACTACCCAAACCGTTTAGGTGTGATGCAAGCGAATCAAATGTATAAGGCTGTATATTTGTTTAAAAAAAAACATATTGAACCTTTTCCTGTTGTTTACTTCCGCGCTGAATTTTAAACTTTTATATACAAAGATATGTAGATTTGAATTGATAGCACTCCCGCTTCTGTTTCCTAAATGCCTTAAAAAACAAATTTACCAGCTGTCAAACCAAATGTGGAAGCTGAGATGAAAACATTTAGGCCCTAATGAAAAGGTGATATTACACGATGTTTAGCTGCGCAACCGTTGAAAGGTGGCTTAACACATCTTAATAAATATGGCTGTAAAACCTTTTCAATTGTTTTTAGACTATTGGAGTTCAATTGATATTATGTCTTAGGCTGCGCCATGTACTGACATTCAATTAACAAAAATAGATTTCACAGAACAGGCTATTTCTGTGACTTAAAATAAACCCGAGCAAAAATGTGCTTCTCACAATTATTTAATTAAGAGCACATAACACTCAAGGACGATTCATACGAGAGCGAACAATTACCCGCGTTCGAACGATTCTTCTTAAAGGTATCCAGTTCATATGACACAAATTTTTAAATATCTTCGGATTCGGATTTCTAAGTAAAGTTTGAATTTTTAAGTAGTTGGGAGGAAGAAGATCGACGCGAAATGAGTTATATTACTACAAAACTTCAACAAATCGATGCAAGGGTGTTGTTTTTTGGGACAAAAAGTTTGGACTTCGACATTTGGGTAATTAAACCGTGCTGATATATTTTAATGAACTGATGAACTGGTCACATATCCCGCTCTTTGAATTTAAATATTTGCATTTTTTTGTTTAATTATTCATTGAAATTAGTCTTTTCCGTATTTTGACTAGTTTTTTTATCCAATCGTTCGCGCAAGTCGCGCTCTTGTGAGAAGGCATTTAATAGTATCCAATACCAAAGCATGACAGTCCATACTTTTCCCTATCTTTGACAAACGGCGCTTTACAGCAACGTTCTGAAATATTACGTTCTCTTTTTATGTATCTCATTTTGAATTTGGAACGCAACGCAACATTGTGATAGGTTTTATTGATTTCTTATGATTCAACTGGATGCGTTTGTCAACGCAAACCTTGATTGTGTTGCAGGCCTCCTTACATGCTGCCTCCATGTACTATAAATTACCAGCAGACAACAGAAACAGAAGAAAAAAACAAGAGCTGTCAAATTTTGTTTGCTACGCATTTTATCGCATAATTGTTTCTTTGAGAGAGAGAGAGAGACTGTGATTTTCATGGAGATCTGCACTAACCGTAAGGAACATCCCTCGCATTTGTTTTTCACATGCTATAAAGAGTATTAGAACACAGCATGCTTTTTCTCGAAAACTATCGAAATATAGTTGTGAGAATGGTCTCCAAATGAGATAATGGCGTTGTATGCTATCAATTTAAAGCACGTGAAGACCACGTTTAACCGCTACGGCTGCACATTGTGTTCGAGCCAGTCAACAGTGAATTTTAATCGCCGGAGCTGAATGCACCTCTTTTTTTATTCCACGAACAAACTCAGAGCTATTTTCTTACAGGGCTACCAAGCACCACATAATCAATTTCCAACTGACAAAACTGACATTCCGGTGAAAAAACGCGATATGTGAATCAGCATCGGTGTCCGAGCCATCTGTCGCTGTGTCGCGATTTTTCTGTAAATTTTATCATCAGCTTCAGCGCATAGATTGTTTGCAAAGCAATTTCATCTTGAAAAAGCAGCAAACTATCGTCTTTTCAAAATTATTTATAATTTTGTACTCAACTTACCTGAATCACACACACAACAATGGCACTCAATCCACAGTATCAGGATATTGGGAAAGGATTCGTCCAGCAGTACTACCTACTCTTCGATGATCCTTTGCAACGAGCCAATGTAGTTAATTTTTACAGCGTAAGTGTTAAAATAATATGTTTTACATTTAAATTTGGTTCAAAATTTGACTCCAACTGGTTGGGATACACGACTGCAGGAGTGGAGAAACTATTTTTAGCTGGACCATAACCTTAAATGGGGAGGAACCATTTAAGCTATTATCGGTTGCTTCCACCAAACATCTTCCAAGAAGAGTGACAATTCGTATACACTCGTTCTGCATTCCAATTGAGGTAAAATCTAAGATTGTTCTGAAAACGGACATCGCCTATCTTGTGCATTGAACAGATAAATGACCAAAACAATTTGAATGCAGTTTATACTGCTGTTGCTATGTATTTTAAGGTTTTCGAATATTAATTTATTTTACATTCTTTTGTTTTTTAGGCCACAGATTCCTTTATGACTTTCGAAGGTCAACAGATACAAGGAGCGCCTGGAATCATGGAAAAACTATCGGTTAGTAGTAAAATAAAACACTTTCCCAGCTGAATTTAATTTTTATTTTCGGTTCCTTTATAGAGTTTGACGTTTCAAAAAATTAAGCGAGTATTAACTGCCGTGGATACACAGCCCATGTTTGACGGTGGAGTCCTAATTAACGTTCTCGGACGATTACAAGTACGTAAATAAGTTTATTTGTTGTAGGATTTCCATTATGCCTGGAGATTATATTTTAATGGTTATTAATTTTTTTGTTTTCAACTGAATTGCTCTGCACAGACAGATGACGATCAGCCACATGCGTATATACAGACATTTGTGCTGAAGCCAATTGCAACTAGTTTCTTCGTACAACACGATGTCTTCCGATTGGCTCTACACAATCTGTAGCCAGGCCAATGCAATTCGCACAAACAGACTTCGCAAAAACTACATACAAATTGTTATGCAGTTGAACTGTTTAAAATAGTTTAGCGGTTACCCAGGGAGATATAATTTCCACTCGTATGTAAAACTATGATTTAGTAAGCAAGCAAGCTCTTTATTTGGCGTATCCTTTCTTAAAATACTAATTTTATATATTTTACATTTTTTTTTTAACAAAAATTTAATTAATTTTAATACCCACCGATTCCGGATGTTTAGAGAGGCTAGTTATGCACCTTTATTTTATTTTGTTTAACCAAATAGCATTGCAATTATTTACTGGTTAAGTGGATATTTTCTCTTCTTTTTTCTTTTTAAAGATAACCATAATTAGTTTTAATATCGCATCAATATCAGCCCTATCATGGTATCCGTTCGAAGAATAGTTTTCTCCGCAACGCAAATCCATTCGGAGTCTCAAATTACGTTCCACGACGAATTGGCAGTTATTCGGAGAGAAATTGACATTAAGCTGCCAAAAACTGACGCAAAAATCGCATATCATCGCGATAAGCCGGTGTACATAACGTTTCGTCGGAGAAATCTTCGAACACGAACAATTTTCCTTTCGAAACGCATACCATGATATAACTCTGTTTTTCAGTCATATTTTAGAAAAATGCACATCGATTTAATGTATGCCTGAGTTTGTTCTTTAATGTCTAGCGTTTCTATTCGATCTTCGAATACAGCGTTGTAATCACTTATCACAGTATAACGTGTCGCATAACGAATTTGAACATTAAATGGTAACCACAAGGTCCTAGCACCGCTCATATCTTACAGCATCAACATCGCTTATAACCGCGATCACACTTTCGTCCCGTTTCAGCTGCCTCCAACTCATTTTCAGTGTTGCTGGTTAGGTTAGGTAAGGCAAGTTTTTTGCACATTGTCCGAGTATCACCCAGAAGCCAAAAGAGACCCATATAATACCCTTATAAAATATACATTGCAGGTTTTGTTAGTTATAAAACCAAACCATAATAAATCTTTTAATGTTTGATGGAGGTGTTGCTGGCTCAGAACCGTGCTCTAATACAGGATAACCCTCGTTCTTAGAGAGTAGGTGAGTGGCAGAGGACATGATCAAACGATTTTTATTCTTTGTCGTCGCTGCAGCTTCTGCAGAAGTCATATGTAAAGATCCCTAATCATGATTCGAAAGCAGTGTCCGGCTTATACCCCACGAGCATTCCGATTTGGTTTCTATCAAAGGACATTACGGTCTTTATTATTTGATTTCCAGTGGCGGGCCACAGAATCTGGGCCCTGTTTACAAATTACGAGACGAGAGTCACGACTTACGTATATTATTTTGCCGTAACGATACCTTTCGCAGTGATGGGATCTATCGAATAAAAACTCTATTTATTCGATGGTTGCAAAATATTCATTCATTCGATATATATTGAAAAATCGTTCAGTTACTATTTTTGAGAATTCATTCATTCAAATAAAAATACATTAAAATATTTTTCCATTGATAGTCCGATAGTTTTCTTCAACTGTGTACATTGTACACTGTCGAATCTCTCGCGATGGCTCTACTGCAAAAATGTTGTTGTTGGCTTGCACTGAGATGTTCGATCAGTGTCTTTAGTCAATATGGTTTTGTGTATCCATGTTTGCTTGTGTTTTTCATTAGATTTTCTGTAAGGGTGGTTTTATGATGGTTCCACTGGCAACCAACCTCTGGCTAATGTTTTCATTCAGCAACTATCGGACTTTGGACAATCGACTGAAAAAAAATGAATATATTTATGGACTATCGGCTGAGAAACATTTGAACGATTTTACACAGAAATGAAAGATTTTTAGACGTTGAACTTACGGTATTTGCAATGTGTTTGAGTTAAAGCTTTAGTTCGATTATTCTGGTGTGCAAAACAAATTGAATCAGTCTTTATTTGTATTGGATTATATTCGGCAATATGCGTCCTGGATTAGAAATATCGCTTGCATGGGAGTTCTTTCAGAAGACAGGCAATGGTGTTCGTTGCAATATATGCACAAAAGAAATGCAATTTTCAGGCAACATGTCTAACTTAAATTACCATTCCCGCCGTTAACATCCAGGCTATTCAACAGCAAATGAAGGGGGACCTCCAATTGGAATACAGTCTTTGACAATGCAAGAATCGCAAAAAACAGAAACCTCCAGCGCTCACTCGCAAGTAGCCAAAACATCAACAGGTGTCGTTCCAAAAATCAAAAGAACGGTGCAGTTTAGGTTATTTGTGACTGATAAACATTCAGAACTTTAAGCATAAGAAACACAGAGCATAGACGATTGCATTATAACAATGATAGCGACAGACCTGCAGCCACTTTGGATTGTGGAAAACGCAGGATTTCTAGAATACTCGCGGAAAATGCAGCCCCCCTTATGTCGAGTTCCCGATCCGAAACTTTTTTAGAATACCATGTTACCAGCAAAATCTCCCCCTATTTTGCCGGAAATGTTGCAAATGAATGAATGAACAAAAGTATTCGATGGTTGAAATTATTTAGTAACTAACTATTCATAGTCTAATTCATTTGATAGTTCCCATCACTATACCTGTGACCTATGATATTACGAATTACGGAAAAAACGACATGAAAAAGTTGCCATTCTTAATGCAAATAAGGCACGATTTTCCATCATTTAGAGCCGCATCCACCTTCACGTTTAATGATAAATGTCACAAATAAGACCAAAACAAAGAGAAATGATTAATATTGACAAAACAAATTGATAATCATTGTGTTTTGAGAAAGGCAAATTAGACATTTATTCCAAAAAGCCCTTCAAACGCCTAATACGAGTAAATAATAACAGTGCAATATCAAACATTTTGTTTCGACTTCAAACAACTGATTGTGTTTCCTTTATTTACAAATTGTTTTCATTTTTAAATATTTGAAAATAAAAATATTTATTGAAAATCGAAGTAACTAAAAGTCATTAACAAAAGTGTTTCCTTCACCGTCACTTGCCTTCTATTTTTACCAAATGACAGCTAAAATGGTGTGTTTGGGCTAACGATACCTGCGTCCTGTAATTGCTTTTTGCGGTTACGATAGTCAGGCAACGAGAAAATTCGTTATCAGGGTCCTCATGAGTGACAACATAGTGCTCATTGCTCAATAGCTAAGCTAATGGTGACACCGTCAATAAAGCTATTAGCTGCAGTGAATGCTGGTAAAACCTGTCCGTCAGTTACTAGTGAGTTAAGATCACAGCCGCTTCTGGCCGGCACAACCGCAGTCTTGTTCCCATCCAACACAACGTATCCGGAACCAAAAGGCATTCTGTGACGAATTTCGCGTTTATGAATTTGGAGTTTATTGCTTTATGTGCTGCCTGATTGTCCACGCAAATGTTTAATTAGGTTGCTGGTATTTCAATCGTAAAGACGGTCTGCGCTGTCTTGTTGATCATGCAAATGTCAATTTGTAGTTTTTTTTTACAGTGATCACCCAGGTAGGACGGTTGATACTTAGTTGTTGTGCTCCTGTTCCCTTCTTCGTCTTCGAGTCATCAGTGCAGATGGATATACCTTTGATGACTGCCAGGAGAATTCCAGTCATGTCTAACAGGTAGAAAGACTTTAAAATTCTTATCAAAGTGTTATATGTACGTGGGTGAGTGTCCAAAAGTGCACGGCTTTCAAATTTTGAACTCTCAGTCTAAGATCAGTTTTGGCTGCTAATTCTTCGTGAAGAGCTCTATGGGCCGTTCAGTAACAGACCCATTAGGGGTGTTGATTTAATTTAACTGAGTTATCGCCGAACACGCAATCCTTTGTACCATGTTTAGGTTCTTGAGGTTTGAGATTTGGTGTTAACCACCTCCCACCAAACAATCGAACCAAGAATTTGATCCGAAACAGCTAAAGAAAGTCCACAGGCAAACAGGAGGTAAGAAGTTTTTTTTTTAGTCAGTGTTTGGATTTGTCTGCATTCATTGTTTATCTGTTTATCCTATTTTGAGAATAGATTTTATGGAAATACACTTTTTAATTTATGGATCACTCATTTTGTTTCAAAAAAAAATATTTTTATGTACTTCAAATGGAGGCGATTTTATTACTCGCTATGTGTTAACGCATTTCTTACCATTACACAACATTTTTATTATGATTCTTAACAACTTTAATGTTTACCTTTCCTATCTTTACATTAATTTTGCACGGAAACTAATGTTTGCTTGTACAGTACACTAATTAACATTTTAACTAAAGAAAATCTATGTTTTATTCAATTTCAGTGTGATGACGATCCACCACATGCGTTCTCACAAGTATTTGTCCTGAAACCACTGGCGGGAACATTTTTCTGTGCGCACGACATTTTCCGTTTAAATATTCATGACTCAGCTTAAATTAAATTAAATAAATATATCATCAAACAGAAGCAATCAACAAATTGCATTCTCTTGAACAATTATATGAACATACACATATAAAAACAACACATATTTGCCTTTTGTTTTTCACTTAAAAGAATAAAAAAAAAACCTACAGCACTATATTATTTCGTTCTTTGTTTGTGTAGTGATTTATATAAATTATAAACACGCTCCATAACCATTCAATAACTTAATTATTTTATAGGAGAATAAATTGCTACAATCTACTACTGTAGATGAGATGAGGTTCTTATACTTAAAAAATTGCTCATTAGTTTTCGGATTTTAATTTAAAGAGTGGAATGCTTATAAATATGACTAATACTTTAATTGTAAAGAAATATAAAGCAAATTAAATAAAGTTAAATATTTTTTAGAGAAAGTAAAAATGAATAATTGATTTTCTTTTCGAAGCTCAAGTTGGGGTTTTGAGTAGGGAAATCCAGGTGGTCGACCCTATCGATTTATCCGTTCGGAAGGAATATTTCTCCAATTAGTACGAATCCTTACGAGGTATCCGTTCAGATTTATTTATCGGACTAATTCTCCGATCAAATGCAACGCACATTTTCGCGGCGACATGAGACGACTTTAAACAAAGCAATTTTTGACAGATACACAGCATATTTCACCAAAGCTGTCGGACAAGAAAATGCTGCGGGTTATTTTAAGCGAAATAAAAAAGGGATGCAAATTGAAAGCATTAAATTAAAAAATATTATTTGTTATTGTTTAATTCAGTTATTTGTTATTTAAGAATGAAAACAATGAAAAGTGGTCAACACGAGGCGCGCTATCACGACGTTTTTCACCCTGTTATGGGATTCAAAATGCAGTCAATTGAACAAGTTTGTATGCTTCATTTGTATTGTTCCGAAACGGATACCTCGAACTCAATCTGAGTTCCGATTGGATTCGACTTTCGTTTCGAAATTTCTTCCGAACAGATACTTCGATAGGCCTATGTTTGAAGACGATAATGTCCAATTCGTTCAGTGCGTTGTTTATCTGATTAGTGCCATATTCCCAGGACTGGATTCCTATGTGAATTGGACCCTTCACTTTATAATGATGTTATTGTGGTCATGTTGTTGTCCGTTGTATCTACATACTAAAGGCCCAACCATAATAGACGGACGAAAACTGATGATAATGTATTTTTAAACTAACCGTTCCCTTCCGATCTATTGATTGCTGAACCTACTCGTATAATAAAAGTACGTGAACGGAAGTAACGGCCTAAAAACTGCTGGATCTCACAAACGCAGCAACATCAGCATTTGATTGGCCTCAGTGACGAGGTGATTCAATATCGGGAGGCCTGCCGTTATTTTCCGAGATCGATCTGGCGAACTACACAGGCGGGGCCAGAAGGGATGCAGTTAAGTGGGAGGGTTATGATCCCATTAATCCCGATCATAGCCTCACCGTCATTAAGGAAGCAGGACAATAAAGGTGATAAAATTCACACCCTGCAGTTTTTTTTTTTTTATATATATAAAAGCAAATCCAAATCCCAAAAAACTCAGACTCGGTAACGGTCCATTGTACTACCAGGCAGAAATCCTCGTTTGTTTGAGAAACAAGTTGTTATTTTTTTCTCTCCTTTATTGGATGACGTATGTTGTTGTTCGTCATATGGATTGAACCTGCACCGCACGGGTCACAAGCCAACACACTACCCTCTTCACCATCGCCACCACTCACCCTGCAGTTACATAGTGCTTAAATTAACAAGAGGGAATTACACAAAAACGAATAACCTCGTAATGCATAAAATGCTCACTACCTGAGACAACCGCCAGGACATCTCTATACCAAAACACATTTTTTATTGAACTTACAAACTTTGGATTTCGCTGTCAAGAGACATTTACCTGGGAGGATTCAATTTGCAATAGCTCAAGAAACAGCCATCGCCGTATTGGCTCACCTTACCCAAAAGAAGAATATACAAATATAATAACAAGAATAAATTTGAATACTCATTGTTTTGTTTTATTACTTTTCCTTTGCTCCTTTTAAAGATTTTTTCAATAAATTACATAAAATTCTATAATTATGAATTATAAAGAATTATAATATGTTTTCTTTTGCCTCGAAAGGAGTATGCCTCACGCTCCCATTAAAACAAATTGAATGAAAAATTCGTCCAAGAAATTAAAATCAACTCATCGATTGATCATCAAAACTAAAACAAAAATCCTTTTTCAAAAAACCAAACTTACAAAACAAGAAAACAATTCCAAAGCTTTCAAAATTTACATAACAACCTGTAACAAAATTAAAGAACAAAATTCTTTATTAGTAAAATATAAATCAAAACAAAAATTAAATTACATTTCCCAAGTTTAAAAACTAAGGCGAGGTTTAATTCATTTAGCATTTCCTTATACATAGATCTGTATAATAGTTAATTTTTAGTTATTATGTCAAACCTAAAATTAATTTTAAATTAACAAACGAAACTTAAGCTCCTGTGTAACAGTATTTCTTTGGTGTATATTGATATACTTCAATCGCATGTGAGAGAGAAAAAAACGACTACAAATAAGTATGGCGAGTTCTTTAGCAAAAAAAAAGAAAGAAAACAAAAATTTGTTCGATACAACAACTTAAACTAATCACTGAAAGCAAAGTAAGTACATTCAAATCCCCAATTCAGTTACAAGATTCAAAATCCAATGGGTTATGGCAAATAACACTTCCTAGCAGAACCCGACGATTTTCTGAGAATAAATACATGAAATTCTTGGGAAATGAGAAAAATTATACAACATTTTATCACAAATTCTTTTCGACTTCAGAATCAATCAATTGTAAAACTAAAGACTAGTTTTAGAAACAAAAATATAAAAAAATATATATAAGAGATCTCGTATTAGATACTCAGCCAGAGGCAACTCTTCATAATTTCCGTTGCTCCAGTGACAAAGAAAACAAACTGGAAAATAACTAGGTAACTTATGCGCATACTGCGATAATTAATATGTATAACGGCCGTCTGTTTTTGTGTAAAGAGCAGTGGTGCGCTTTTGTTTTTTTTTGTTTTAGTATTTTCTGTGCTTAAAGTTTCGCGAAGAAAATCCTTTGAGTGAGCGCATTGCCATGGCTCGGTTGAAGTGGCGCTGCATTTTCGGCTCAAACTCTGATTGCTGGCCGCAGGCGTCTGAATTATCTGACGACGTTATTATGACAATAAAAACAGCAATAACCTGCAGATGAAGGGAACACTGTATACTTTTTAAAAATATAATACACTGCTACGGGAACCTACCAGAGCCGCAATAATCAAAATTGTGTAAACGTGCAACGGGGATGTCGGATTATTTTCAACGTCCCGTAATGCCTTGAGTATTGGCTCATGCTGAGGATACAACTCCAGAGCGTGGCGCAGATGCAATACAGATTCCTGAAAATGTCCGTATGCCTTAAAGATTTCACCGAGCGTGAAGTATTGACGCCATGCCGAACGGTCTGGCGGTTGAACTTCGAGCGATCTAAATGATAGAGATAAGTGTGAGTTGTGAAATGATAAAATATTAATTACCTTCTTGTTAAGTGTATGGCATCGTCGAGATACTGTAAATTGTACAGTACTCTTGCTAAATTGAGTAGAACCTCGGCATTCGTTGGCGATATTGCTAATGCACGTCGGAAGCACTCTATTGATTGTCTTGCATCTCCCCTGATTCGCCAATAGTTGCCAATTTGATTGTACAAGTGCACAGAACGCGGCTTGTCCTTTTTAGCGCGTTTTAAGCGTTTCTCCAGCAAATTGATGTCGAAACTCTTAAGAGATTTTTCATCTTTGTTTTTGAGGAACAAGTAGGCAACCTGAAAATATTTAAGTTAATGGAATGGAATTATTTAGTCATTATGTCAACCAATCAAAAAAACTAAAAATGCATACACTACATACACCATTGTCATTCACCAGAAAGTAAAAAAAAAGCTAAAAAATACAAGGAAAGGCTGCAGTCCGCTAAGGAAAGTGTTGGATACCCTATTTCTGTTTCTACCCCTTAAAAACTGGTCGTGGAAAAAATTTAGGTATGGGTGAATTGTTAAGAAGGATATTTTCTACATACATATTTTGTTTAAAATTACTGTTTTTCATTGCGGATTGCAAAAATATTTGCACTTGAGCATTTCGCGCCTCTAGAGAATATATGCTCCAAATTTCCGAACTAAATAAATTAAGACTGTCTTTAAAGCTTTGATGGATTCATGTGATCTAATTTTGCTAAAAGCTAGAGGGATTTTTTCCTGGTGGCAGATTGTAGTATTAAGCGGATAATCCACTCTTTAAATTCATTTTTGCAAATTACAAGTACTTACTTAATTTCATTAAAACTTATGTATAACAAATAATTCATTACATATTATGGGGAAAGTTATATTTTACAAAGCTTATTATTTGTATATTAATACGAAGTTGCCTATAATGTGTTTCCCCCCTTTTTTGCTTTTATACGTCACATAGATCAACATACGTCAACACTATATATATTTGGGTAGGGGGCAATACATAGAAGTGCACAATACAAAAATTATCCACATATATAACACACATTATGAATTACAGCAGGTAAAATGAAGCGCAGTGGATGAAATTACAACAACAACAACAACATTGCTGTGTGAGGCAATAATCTGCCAATCGGAACGGAAAAATTTTATATCATGAAGTTACTTGAAAATGCTTGAAGTTACTTGAAAATGCTTAAATATACCTGAAGTTACTTGAAGTCACCAACAACAACATTGCTGTGCATGTTATGCATTTGAAAATGCTTGAACATGCTTAAAGTTAGTTGGACATGCTTGAAGTTACTTAAAAATGCTTGAAGGTACTTGAAAATGCTTGAAGTTACTTGAAGTTACTTGAAAATTACGGATTTTATATCATGTGAAATCAGAGAATGCAATGTCGAAAAATTTCATTTTCCGATTAATATGTATAACAGTCGACTTTGTTTGTTTTTTCAACTTATAGAATAAATTGGTCGAATTTCGACCATGGTGACCCCTAGTGTTTTTGAAAATACAGTAGGCGCTTCATCTTCTTTTTCCTTTTAGCGATGAGGCTATCATCAGGATTAAAGAATCATAACCCTCCCACTTAACTTAACATCCCTACTGATCCGCCTGTGGGGTTCGGCGGTTCGATCTCAGAAAAGGGACCTCAAGATTTCGAATCACTTCGTCACTGAGGCCAATCAAACGCTGCTGTTTCTGCGTTTGTGTGATTCAGGAGTTTTTAGGCATGCCTCTCTTTCGCTTAGGTAACATATTTCGATCAGAGAATATCCAACCTACGCATACTCCATGCTAAATGTTGTCATCACAGGTTGCTTCGCTGTTGATCATAGATCCCGAACTTGGAAATCAGTCTTCCATTCATATAAATGCCTGGAACGGATCGGAGAGGTATACCAAAAGCCTTTCCTAAAGCAACCAGCACCATATGGAAATCCTTTCAGGAAATACGATGTTTTTCCGTCATGATCCTTATACACTTCGCTTCAACTGAATAAGCACAAACGTTTTTTAAGTCACGTTGTCCATTTTTTCAAAATCTTGTGCCGTAATATATCATTTGATGATGCAAACTGTTTGCGTATGATGTTGACAAAAGAAATCGGAAAGAATATTTCAAAAAGTACCGCTATTTTTTTCCTGGTTCCCTTGCAAAGCATTCAATATGGAAAAATGCAGTTTTATTTTGCGTCAACTGAATAGACACAAATATTGAAATTGGAAATAAAAGTAATTGGGATTAAATGAAACAAGTTTTTCTTAAAATTGTTTTTTGTTGGTTAATTTTAGTAGTGGGTACTGACGCCTTTATTCATAACAGTTTCGTAAATTCGATCCGGCATGGAATCGTGGTATGATGATGAATGCGTGTACAGGCAAAAGGTGACAGAAGATGCAAACAAGAAAACGTTGCAGCGCAAAACAAGGGCAGCGAGGGAAGAGTATCGAACCAGGAGAAGGGAGGAGAAAAAGATCCTGCGTAGAAAGAGGAGGGCATACGCAGTATCCCAGCTCAAGGAGATCGAAGAGTCTCGCGATCGTAACAACATCCGGAGGTTCTATAAGAAAGCAAAGCAACTGGCTGCTGGCTTCAAAACCAGAACGCAGGCTCTTCGAGACAGCGAGGAAACCGAAGTAGATGTGTTTAAGCAGCATTTCCAGCAGCTGCTTAATGGGCATCATGTAGAGAGAGTGATAGGGCAAGAAAGCCCACGTCCAGTCAATGAAGAACCAGTTCCACCACCCAGTATAGAAGAAGTTGGCTTAGCTATAAAAAAAGCTTAAGAACAACAAAGCCGCAGGCTCTGATGGCTTACCAGCGGAACTCTTCAAATACGGTGGTGATGTTTTGGTAGGGCGCATGCACCAAACCATCAGCCAAGTATGGGTGGAAGAAAACATGCCCGATGACTGGACTATCAGCTCCATATGCCACATCTACAAAAAAGGCGATCCTATGTCTTGCAAGAACTATCGAGGCATATCCCTGCTTAATGTCGCATATAAGATAATAACAACTCTGATCTGATTGCCTGCAATGGCCTTTGTGGGAAATTGTTTCACCCCCTCTGTACCGGTATTGGCAAAAGATCCGCGATCTATGTAAGGGACTTTGCGAACAACTTTCTTTTCTTCTGCGATGAGTGCAAAGTAGTTTCACTCTCGCATGTGATGCTCGCGGTCAAATGCCATAACGACTCAACCAACAATACGCTAATTGACATGAACCGCTCATTCAAAAAAGTGATAAATCAATTCTCGAAGTTGGATGAGGTATCCAAGACAATTGATGAGCTCAGTAGTTCTGTAGAGCGCGCGAGTGAAATAAGCAAGTCTTACTTCAAATCCTGTTTGAAGCAACTTGCAATTATTAACGAATCAACCCAAAAGAGGACACACGATTTGGTTACCACAACTCACCTCAACAATAAGCTCAATTCAGAAAGAAGGCCTCCCAACTGATCCCACTGCACTCCGTCATATTTACACCCGCTTCCATGAAAGCTTTAACATTTCCTCTACTAATGTGGCTAAGGATCTATCTGCTTTTGCTTCTCATATTAACTCCAAACGTATCTCATATCTTCAACGTAACCGAGTTTATCACAATAATTTTTTTCGTCCCTAAATCACCTTTGGCTGCCTCAGATCTGAAATTGCCTCTATCCTTCTATTATCAAAACGTAAGAGTACTACGCACCAAAACTCACGCAGTTTTCCGTCGTACTCACACTCTTCCTTTTGATGTTTATGTTCTTACCGAAACTAATCTTTCCCCGAATATCTTAAACCAAGAGTTGTTTCCAGCATCTTTCAACGTCTTTCGTGATGATAACGTCACTTGTCTTCTAGACATTCTTCCCTGCCGTGGCGTTCTCATTGCAGTTCATAACAGCTTGAACTCTTCCATCATCTCAACATCAACCTCCCCTCTTCTAGATTTTGTTGTAGTAAAAATCTCGCTCGTTAACCGTTCTCTCTACGTAATGTGCTTCTACATACGTCCGTCTCAACCCATCGAATCCTACCAAGTCGTCGTGGATGCCATCGACCATTTACTTGATACTTGTAAGCCAAACGATGAAATCATAATTTTCGGCGATTTTAATCTCCCTACTCTACAGTGGAGCTTATCGGAAGATCAATCTTTCTTCGTCCCAATAAACCCGATATCTAGTAAGGAATGCCTTTTTGTCGACCGCGTAACCGATTCTGGTCTTTGTCAAGTCAGTGGTGTTAAAAATTATATGGGACGACAGTTGGATCTTGTTTTCACAACTGACCCTGTAAACTCCTCAACCATTGAAAGTTCTTTACACCTTTCTACTATTGACGCTTACCACCCTCCTCTGCTCTTTTCATTCTTTTATCACCCCTCTTCCCAATCCCTGCCTCCAACTAACCTGTACTCCTACGACTTCCACAAAGCTAACTTCCGAAAGATCAATGACTTTCTGAGCAGAATCGAACTCAACTTCTCGAACTTATCCGTTGATGAAGCTGCCACCCGTTTTTATGACGAAATCTTTAAATGCATTTCCTTATTCGTTAATTATTCGCGTCATAAAATCTCACCATCTTCCCCTCCATGGTATAATAGGAAACTGCGTTCACTTCGTAATAAACGTAACAAACTATGGGCGATCTATCTTCTAACCAGAACTACTACAGATTATTCGAATTATCTCGGTTCGTACTTACAGTTCTCTAACCTTTTTCACTGTCTCTATCAACGCTATCTTTCTGATGCTCAAGCTAACCTCATCAAGGACCCACGGTCATTTTTTCATTTTGTTAATTATAAAAGGAAATCTGATGGATATCCCTCCTCACTCTTGTTTGAAGGCGAGTCCTTAACGGACCCATTTGTAATCGCAAACTCTTTTGCTACCGTGTTCAAGCAGTCCTTCACTGACGACTGCCCTGAACCGGATCACTCCTACTTCAGTTATCTGAAAAACTATACCGTTGGCCCATTCATGTTACCCACCTTTGACCATTCCACGGTGTGCGACAGACTTCTTCATCTCAATGATGAATTTGTACCCGGCCCAGACGGCTTTCCAGCCATTCTTCTCAAAAAGTGTTCTGCGATTCTTTCACCTTTCATTGCCAATCTCTTTAAACATTCCTTATCTCTTGGGAAATTTCCTAAAATCTGGAAAACGTCCTTCATTTCACCTGTTCACAAAAAAGGGCCAAAGAATGACGTATCTAACTATCGACCTATTGCCAAGCTATCGCATTTACCCAAGGTTTTCGAAAGTATGATGTACGATTCATTATCCTTTCAGTGCAAGTCTCTTATCTCCCCCCTTCAGCACGGTTTCCTTAAAGGTAGATCCTCAACCACCAACCTTGTTGACTTTGTCTCCGTTACACTTTCTGCTTTAGAAAGTGGCAATGAAGTGGATTTAATCGCTACTGACTTCAGTAAGGCGTTTGACAAAATATCTCATCGTTTGATTCTTTTCAAACTCTCCTTCCTTGGGTTCGATCCCCCACTATTGAATTGGTTTTCTTCTTACCTTGAGAACCGATCTTATAATGTTCGTTTTCGTTCTGTTCTCTCTTTGCCTTTTAAAGCCACCTCTGGTGTTCCACAAGGTAGCCACCTTGGACCTTTGATTTTTATTCTGGCTATAAATGATATTGACAACGTCTTCAACTTCTCCTCCATCTCCCTCTATGCCGATGACGCTAAATTCTTCAAAATCATTTCTTCTCCACACGACTCTGATCTTCTTCAACAAGACCTCAATAGTTTTTCGGTCTGGTGTCAAAAAAACTTTATGGAGCTGAATATTGCTAAATGTGAATTTCTTACTTTTTCACATAAACGGATTCAGTCTCCCCCCAGATGTTACTATTTGAACAACCAACCCATTGTTACCGTTCTAACCATTCGCGACCTAGGCGTTCTGTGTGACAGAGAGCTTAACTTTCATTCACATATTGACGAGATAATCAATAAAGCTAACTCAGCCCTTGGTTTCGTCAAACGGTGGTCTTAAGAATTTACCAATCCCTACGTGACAAAATCCCTTTACATTACCTACGTCCGCCCACTCCTAGAGTACGCTAGCCAAGTGTGGGCACCATACTACCGGGTCCACATTACAAGAATCGAAAGCATTCAACGTCGATTTCTCCGTTTTGCTCTTCGTGGGCTCCCGTGGAATAATCACCTTATCCTTCCACCATATCACGAACGTCTTAATTTAATAAACCTTCAGACCCTTGAAAAAAGAAGAGATGTGGCTGACATTCTGTTTATACATCGTCTTCTCACTGGCTCCGTTGATTGTTCCTATCTTTTGAACTACATTGCCTTTAACACTAACCCTCGTAATTTAAGATCCCCTCCTCTTTTCTATCTTCCCACCCGTCGCACGTTGTACGGCTTGAACGAGCCGATATCCCGTATGTTGCAGAAGGTCAATTCTAACCACCTCCTCTTTGATTTTAATCACTGCACTTCCTTCCTCAAATCTACCCTCCTCCACCCCTCACCTTCCACCTAATTAGTTTTAAGTAGTTTTTAAGCCCTAGCTGTAAGTCTTAGTGTAATTAGTTTTTTAAGACCTAAATAGCTTGTATTAAGCTGAATAAATGGGGGTGTATGCCCCCACCAAAATTAAAATTAAAAAATTAAGATCCTATCCGTATGGCGATGGCCGAATTCGGAATCCTGGCAAAACTGGTGCAACGTGCAGTTTGGAAATAGTTCCACCGAACTATTTCAAACATGCCCCGGATTTCGGGAAGGGGACGCGCTGTCATGCGATTTCTTCAATTTCGTACTGTAGCAGATAGTGCACAGGGCAGGTGTCAACACAGAAAGCACTTTCTTCAACAGGTCAGTTCAGCTGCTGGGTTATGCGGACGATATTGACATCATCGGCCGATCACAGCGCTCCGTGATAGAAGCTTTCACGGCCATTGAAGAACAGGCGGAATCTGTTGGCCTTGTAGTAAATGAGGACAAGACTAAATACATGCTATCAACAAACAAACACATCTGTCCGCCGCCTAGGACAAAACGTCACTATTGATAGCAACAATTTCGAGGTACTTAGTTAAGGAGTTCAACTACCTCGGAGTAAACATGAACTCCACGAATGACACCTTAGTGGAGATCCGGCGAAGAATTACCCTAGTAAACCGCTGCTACTTCGGTTTGGCAAAACAGCTGGGTTCAAAACTCGGAGGACGTAATGTATGCTTTACAAAACCCGGCGAATGGAGGAGAAGATACCACTGCGAACTCTATGAGCTGTACCAAGATGTGGATGTAGTCCAAAAAGCCAAAATACGTCGACTACATTGGCTCCGCCATATCGAGCGAATGGACAATAATGCTCCAGCTAAGAGGATATTTGAATCCCAGCCCCCAAATTCGAGAAGGCAAGGAAGACCGAACCTCCGTTTCAAAGACCAAGCCATCGCGGATGCCAGAGCGCTTGGTCTGGACAACTGGAAGCAGCGTGACCGGGATCGTAGAGGATGGAAAGCTGCTATGTCTCAGGCAGAGACTCTTCACGGGTCGGGAGCACGTTAAGTAAGTATGGTATCGTACAGCCTCTTTATGTAGTCCAGCGAAATTTCGCTCCATGCCAATTTAATGGCTGCAATAAGGGGTTCTCTGTCATCAAACTGACGGCCAGACTCATAAACATTTCGTACTGACCATCCCCAAACGTTTTCTATAAGGTTCAGGTCCGGTGAGTACGGCGGCCATTGAAGCAATTTCCCATTCTGCTCCTCTATCCAATTTTGTACGGTATGGATGGGGGCGTTGTCCTGCTGAAAAGTCCAGTTTATAGGTCCAAAAATGATTAAAAATTTAGGGAAATTTCTTTCAAAATTTCCTTTATAACTTAATGCAGTCATTTTTGAGGTTTGGAACTCAAGCTCAACAGTGCCATAGTAGCTAATTGCTCCATATACCATAACACCGCCTTCTCGACTATGATGCCGCGATAAAAATCGTTCTTTTTTCCTTATATCGTGGAAGTAATAATTAAACCCATCAGGGCCATCAAAATTAAACTTCTTCTCATCCGAAAAAACTACGTGACGCCATTCATTTTTCCAACTCACATGGAGTCCATAGAATTCTAAGCGCATACACTTCCGTTTCTCGTTAAGTGGTGGTTTCTTTTGAATTTGTATCCATTTTAGATGTTTGGCACTATTTGTAACCCTTCGCACTGTTAAAACGCTTGCAGTAACACCGGCTTTCTGATTTATTTTTGCCAAAGAGTCGCAGGAATTGGAAGCACATCTTAAAATTGCTCTTCGATCAACTGCTGTTGTTGCCGTTTTTTGACCTCCTTTCATGTTTTTTGGTACGAATCTTTGCTTCTTAAAAAAAATAGACCACACTAAAACTTCGTCCAATTTTGTCAGCTATAGAGTCCTTGTTGTTTTAGTAAATCGATTTTAGCTCTTTCAACACTAATTAGAGATTTTGATCTACACGTTTTTCTTTGAAATACAATTAATCAAATAAAATTCACTTAAAGCACTTCAACTGTTGATCTAATGTGTCAATCTCCACAGAATACTCATAAGCAGTGAAAATAATGACCTTGTGTCTATTCAGTTACGCAAAATAAAACTGCATTTTTCCATATTGAATGCATTGCAAGTGAGCCAGAGAAAAAATAGCGGTACTTTTTGAGTTATACTGATTTAATTTCTCAACATCATAATCAAACAGTTAGGTTCATCAAATGATATATTGCGGCACAAGGTTTTGAAAAAGTGGACAACGAATGTTAACAAGTTTTTGTGCTTATTCAGTTGAAGCAAAGTGTACTTTGGATTCCATCTATGGTCTAATACCCGCTCAAAGATTTTCATGGTGTGTGACATCATCTTGATTGAACCGTAATTGTCACAGGTCGAAGTTTTTTCACATCGTCAAACGTATAAGCAGTCATTGTGATGAGCATTTCAATGTCTTACGAGGCAGCGACGAGAAAACGCACTTACTAGCACTAAGTGACTAGGCTTCTTGAAGATTTGTTTCGAATAGAAGCTCGTTCAATGCTCTTGATCATTTTTAATATAGGAAAACGAGTCAGTCTGAAAAGACTTTGATAGATGTGAAGCAAGACTATCAGAGCAGTTGTCGATACACTTTTCTGCGATTGTGGTTCAACTGAGACACATTTCACAAGGCACACATTGTAATTTGCATCAAAATTACAGTTATTTAGGACTGTCAGTTGTTGAAACACGTGGTTCTATGCTTTACATACCGCATACAAATTAGTGTTTCTTTAAGCACAACAATACTCACATCTGGCTCTGGTATCAGCGGATGGTTAAATCTCTGTGCCACCCCTATCAAATAATCGTAATATGTAAAATTTACAGGCTTTCCACAGTCCAGCACTTCGTCTGTTTCTCGGTTCGCTTTTTTTAGAGCCGTTTTACTCATCGTCACAGGAGGCGCTGTGGGGGGTGGTTCTTTCAAGTTCACCCCATTTCTTTTTTCACTGCTAAAAAATAAAAAATAAAATAAAATCTACTGATAATAATTTTAAACTATTCACTTACCCTTCACAAGCAATATCACATGACCTCTCAATAGACTGCTTACTCCATGTGGAGCCGTACGCAACCGTGGAGGTGATAATGTTGAACACATCATCGTTCTTGTACTTTTCATTTACAGACGGACTGATGATGATGTCCTGTAGAATGAGAAATCGAAATTTATGTTGTTATGAAAATCCAAAAGCACATTCTTTTTACCTTGTCTTCTTCAACGCGTCCAGTAATTTTGCCATCATCGGTATTTAGCTTCCACAGTGTTGAGGTCCTTGAATTGGTTATTGGAATCTGAAGGCAAAGAGCGCACACGGCCAGGTAAGCCATAAAAACATTCAGATTCATGGTGCTCTTCTATCGGTGTTGCTTCGAAGACGAATTATGCGATTGAATAATATGTACGTAAATCAAACATTGCTTAAAAGTTGCAGTGGTTTTAATAGGTGATTTGTTTTAGCGAAAATTGTTTGTTTAATTTTTCCACGAATGGATATTTTCCCCTTGCAACACTTTTGTCAAAATTCACTTTTTTTTGGCATACACAAATATTTTGGTGTGACATTTGCAAAACTTTTCGAAACTGAGCAACTTCTGTTATATACGCCGACTAACATAGGTCACAATGGTGATAGAAGAACTTGGACAGTTT
The DNA here is from genome assembly GCA_949715645.1 of Portevinia maculata. NCBI lineage: Eukaryota > Metazoa > Arthropoda > Insecta > Diptera > Syrphidae > Portevinia > Portevinia maculata. The sequence continues at coordinate 7,498,112 of OX454526.1, read as the reverse complement.
TTACATTTGATCGATGTGGAAAAAAAGGCTTGATCATTTTAATTTAGATATGTAATAATTCTTTACTCAAAAGGTAAAGTGGCTTACTTCAATTTTTAAAATTTGACACTGGTCAAGAATGTAACAATTTGAAATGGTTTTTTGTGTTATAACACACTTGCATTTAGGCTGCTTCCGCCAATTTCCCTTTGAGCTATTTGAATGAACAACCATATATTACAACTGCTACCACTTAAAGTGGACGGCTGGAATTACAGCGCTGTTTCACGGATCGCCTCAACCGATTATCAGATTCCTTCGTGCTGCTGGTCTCGACATTTTTCCTTACATTTTTAACATATATCAAACAATACTCCTTTCGAATCTTAAGTGATACTGTAACATAAACACAAAAACATTAGAACGCAGCGCCATCTGTGAGAAACTACTACTACTTGAGAGCAGCCGATAGAGCGGTATGAATTCCATTTCCATGGAAATTCCAATATCTGAATAGGGAAAAATTCTCTTATTCTCGAATAATACATAATATACTAAGTAATTAATAATAAATTAAGCAATTCACAACAATTCACTCAACACATTTATTTCCTTCGCTAAACAAATCCTCTTATTGAGTATGAAGGGAGAAGTGCTTTAGCTGCAGAAATCAGTTGAAAGCGAAGGAGAAAACCCCAAGACGATTTTGCTCGACTTAGCAGAAGGACAAGTAAGTACAGCCGTTGACATGGCTGCTATGATGGAATTATCGAATCTATGGAATCTAAATTCGAGGAGCAAAAGAATGGTTAAGAAGAACAGAAAAATTCCATTGTCGCCGCCAAAATGAGTGCAGTGGAAGATTTTGAAATTGTTTCGAAGCAAAATGAAAGAAATTGACCACAAGTTCGAGAATGCTGAAACCAAATTCAACACAATGAAACAACAATTTGATAAGCATAAAATACAACTCGACAAGGTCGAAACCGAGGACTTTGCTAAGGAGCTCGGGAAAATCAAGAAGCAGAAAGCTCGGGAATATTCTGCAACCTCCATAGTAAATATCGAGCCCATAACTTATATAAATCTTAACAGATCTTAAAGAAGCTTCACATTAATTTAAGGCTATAACTTTTTGAGATGTCGTGAATGCATTTTGTTGTTGTTTCATTTTTCCAGCTGGGATATTATTTTTTGCTGATGCATTTAAATACATCCTTATATTGTGTTGTATGTGTAATGTCCAGCCTGCCAAAAAAGGCGAATCTTTTTTCCCTCATCCTACCGACCAATTGCACTTACGTCCCCTCTTTCCAAGGTCATGAAAACGCTGATTAACCGTCAGCTTTAAAACTTCTTAATGAGCCACAGTACGGTTTTCGCAGCAATAGGTCCACTGCTGACTTGATGACTTATTTAACCGAAAAGTGGAACCAATCACTTCACCAGAGTGTTGAAAGTAAGATTGTTGCGCTTGATATTTCAAAGGCATTTTACAAAGTTTGTCAAGCTCTGTTGTCGAAAAGGCGTGCATTTGGATCCGATGATACTAAAATGGATTAGAAACCTTCTTTCGGACCATTCAATTTAAGTTGTTTTGATCGGTTACAAGTCTGCAACTCATCAAATAAATGCTTGTGTTCCCCAAGGCTCCGTTTTATATCCGACCCTCTTTCTAATTTTTATAAATAATCTCCTGTCTGTAACTTCAAATCCAATTGATTTCTTCGCTCAAGACAGTACCATCAGCTTTTCGTATTTGTTTCCTAGTTCACGCCCCTCTTCTTCGAGTGTGCAACTGTAACGGCAACGTATGTTCAACATTCCGATCTTGATAGCATAGTTCATAACAACCAATAGGGTGGAATTTAATGCGTCCAAAACACAATGTTGTCTTCTGTTATTAAAGTGAAACCCTTACAGTCTGCCATTATCCATGAATGGCAAACACATATTTGCAGCTATTTTACAGAAAACAAATACGAGCGATCAAACTTATAGGCGATCGAGATATAGCGAAATCACTTATCTCCTGCCTATCGATGTTTTATCGATATTTCCACCACAAGTGCCCAAACGAAATAGCCAGCTGCATTCCACAGTTAGAACATTTCAACCGCAACCAGTTCTCATCAGGATTTTTTTCAGACGTACAGTGAAATGCAAAGAACCTTTTCTTAGCCGTTTGACACGAATGTGGAAAGGTCTTCCCTGCTCTGTTTTTCCTACCCATTATAATCTACAAACATATAAAACCTACTAGCATCGGTTTCTCTTCTGTCAGTCAATTCCAATTTCCTTAGAATATAAACATGTCTGCATTATAAGGATACTAAAAATCCTTTTAGTGCGAGCAAAGATGCCTAAGCCCTTATTATTCATAATTCTTAAAAGAAAACGCAACAATCACTTTCTCAAAATCTGTGTTTTTATAACAACTTACATTTATAATTATTGCTAACACCGCACGGATGTCTTGACAAATTAATATAAATGAATAACTTTCATGGACTTTCCCATCTTTTTATTTTGGGCATACATTTCGAACATTTTTGTAACTCTGGCACGAATATTTTTACCAGAAGCAGTCTTCGGCAACGAATCGAAGAAGATTACTCCTCCGTGTAAATGTTTGAAATATGTCATTTTGTCAGCAACGTAGTTGATTACATCCGTTTCAGTTAAGCTAGAATTTGGCACTTTAACAACTGCTGCGGCAATCAAGTAAGTGGAAACCATATTTGGAATTCCACAGACACATGCTTCCACTACATCTGGGATTCGCATTATGATCTCTTCAATCTCAGTAGGGAAAATTTGAAAGCTGTTATACCTCAATATGTCTTTTTAACGATCAACAACATACAGATATCCTTCCTCATCAAAGTAGCCAATATCACCAGAATGAAGCCATCCTGCTTGGTCGTAAATCAAATCAGATGCCTCTTGATTTTTGTAGTAACCAGCCTATCTGAATGGGGGTTTAATATACACTTCTCCCATTTCAGAGACACCTACATTATTGCCGGCTTCATCGACAATTCTCACCTGGAGATTTGGTGCCAATTTTCCATTCGCTCCAGGTGTTGTGGGTACTCCAAATGAGCAGGCTCCTGTTATCTCGGTCATTCCATATATACATACTACTGTGTAGTCCTTGATATATTTCAAGAATTCTTGATGGACAGTTAATGCTAGTGCACCTCCTGAACAAAAGAACAATTTTAGGGACGATAAGTCTCTCCATGTTATATCTGGGCACTTTATTGTTAAGGCCAGCTGTGCTGGAGAAGTTAGAGCAACGTCGATTTTATACTTTTCTACCATTTTTAAGAATAATTCAGGAGAATGTGGTTGGTCAATAATTAATTTTGTAAAGCCATAAATAGTTCCTTGAATCAAGCATGCAATACCTGAGATCCAGTACAGCGAACTGTAGCAGAGTAGTTTTCCCGCAGGGGATGATGTGCTACATAAAGTTGGTCTTGTTTATTGATACAAGTCGGGCTATGGTATACTTACACAAAATGGGAATTATATAAGCTTTCGTGAGAAACGCAAACTCCCTTAGAACGGCCTGTAGTTCCCGAGGAACATAAAATAACAGCTGTCTGTTGAAGTCCTAATTTTAGTTGTTTCACATTAAAGGACTTTTCCTTTCCAGTTTGAGCGAAGAGTTCATCAATTTGTCCCTGACCTTCCTGATGTTCGTTCATGGTGTAAATGGGTATATTAATATTTATTTCTGAAAGCGCGGCTTTAACCTGTGTCATACAATTTTCCATCGCAAAACATAATCTTTGGCTGAGTTATAGAGGCAACGTGTTGAATGTCGTCTATGACAAACGAAGGATTTAGACCAGAGCCTGTAAGCACTGCTTTCTCTGGTCCTTTCCATATTTTTTGATTGGCGTCAAAGTATGTCCCCGGGAAAGGTAATCTAGTTGACATGGCTTAAGTTTAATTTGTACAAGTTTTTGTTCTTTAAGTCACGTTTACTGAAGTGATTTGAAATAATCATTCACCAGCCCCTTTTATTTACTTTTTGTTACATAGGTTCATCTTCGCCCAAATTATGTGTGAATAAGTCTTTATGACCTTACATACCTGTTTACAATTAAAAAAAGGGCGAACAACATTTTGAAGTTGACCTTGAACAGATACCGTGAGTTTTGAAGAGTTTGAATAAGATAAGGGGCTTGGATTCTTATTGCACTGTATTGCGTAAAATTTGTTTATTATTTATGCTTTATATTAACAAATTATATGAGCTAGGTTCTAGATATGTAATTTTATTACTCACGACCCAATTACAGATCAAACATTTGTATAGCCACGTGCGCTCTTATCACAATAATATCACTTACTTCACTGTGCGTGCGATGCGTAAAAAACACCCAAGTCCTCGTGCACGAAAACTACTTCTGCCTACCAAGCCAGACAAGAAAACGAATATGATATCTAAAAGAAGGCCGATTTCTTAATTTTCAAATATCTCTACCAATAAAAAAATCATTATTAGGCTTACATTTGTAGCCTCTTTCACACCTAGCAAAATAAAATTTTAAATAATGTGATCTTTAATTTATATTTTAACAGCCGAATAGATAAAAAAAATACTTAATTTGCCTCTAATTCACAAATTAACTACAACGTGGATTAAAAGTTAGTTCACCGCTCATTAATTAAAAATCATGTCCATGCATTAGCTAGTAGCCGTTGAGTTATAAATTTTATGGAAAATGGGAGTCGTTAATACTAACAAATTGTATGGAGATATCACATCCAACCTCCCATTCGGTTCAAAGATTCACTGCCAATTATTGTCAAAAATGCTGTCATGTATGTTTTAACTTAATCAGCCAGGTTCCACATTTCACTTTCACTCGAAATGAAATCGAAATCGAGCGAAAATAGATTTTGGTGTTCTACATTTTACTTTTATCGATATAGATTTCAAATTTTTCGAAACTGAAACAAAGTGAAATTGGCAGGTTCCACAATTCGATTTTATCATTTACATCAGTGTGAAATAGTGGAAACAGACGATAGACGTGTTTGAAAATGTAAGTAAATAATAATAATAATTACATTAGAGTAAAATTCTTTCCATATATTTTTAAAAAAAATACATATTTAAAAAGGGGCAAGCATAAGAATACTTCGCAGGATGCAATATTCATTAAATTTATGTCGATAAATAAGGACATTTCCAGAGGATTCATGAAAGGCGATCGTGTTGTTGCAGATGCTCTTTGGAACGAGCTAAAAAACGATCTTAATTGCCACGGTCCACCCCAGAAGGACGTAACTGACTGCACTGAGTTTTTGTTGTTGTTTTTTATAGCCTTTTCAAATAAAGAGTATACCATTAGCAATATGGTTTCTTATTTGGCTGGCTTTATTGAAATTTGCAGCTTCTTCTGTAAATTCGTCGTCTTCTTCAATTTCACTTGCCTCGTACCCTACCTCAAAACTCTCTTCTTCTTCATTTTGTAGCTTAAAGTGTCTACAAATGTTGTGCAACACCACGGCAATTACCATAGCACTCATTTTTTATATAAATCGCGAAAACGAGACGAAATTAAAACAAACAAACTATTTATTACAAAAAATATATTTTTGCGACGTTTCAAATGACAGATAAGCTGTTTTTAATTTCACTTGAAGTGATTTCGAAAAAGTTTCGAATATTAAAAATGGGTGAAATGTGGAACACGGAAAACAAATTCACTCGATTTACAATTTCACTTTCGATTTCATTTCACTCGTTTTCTGGAACCTATCTGAATTATTCGTTAATTCACCTAGTTTGGTGAATTAGATGATTGCATGTTTATCAACGTCACTTAAATTCAAAAAAAGTTTGTGATTAAGATTTCTCATTTAATTCATTGATTAAAGATAATTCACCCTTTATTTGAGTTTATTGATCCGTCTCTAACAATATAATTCTTATAACTAAGTCTAAATCTAATTATTTCAGTGTAGTATGTTCTCGAATACAGCAGAAGAAAAGCTTTTATGGCAAGACGTGGTTCACGTTACAAAGGGAATTTCATATTCACATTAAATTCCATATATTGTACAAGAAAGATAATAATTAATAATCAAAGAAAAAATAACGTTAGCATAAGCTCCATTACATATCTTTTATAAAAAAAAGAGGAGACGATTAAAATTAGTTTTACAAGTATATACTTAGCTCTCTATGAAACTGTGCTAGGTAGGCCCTCACTGTCATTAGGTGCCTTAGCAGGGAGTTCCACAATCGGATGGCGTTGATGAAAAGTTGTTGCTTCGAGGTCCGACAAGAATTACGAGGATGAATTAGTTGTTGGGGTCTGTTTGAGAAACCAAAGTGCAGCATTTGAATTCGACTACTGGGTTACTGTGTCTGTATTATATTGAACATGAATAAAAGGGTTCTATATTGAGAAACTTGAGACACATTCAAACTGACGGAACCTGACAATATAACTCGCGATATTGTTGAAAGCCTTATTAAGTTTTCTCCTGCTGACCACATCACCGCATCTAAGTTAAACGCTTTTCTACTTATAACGATGCTTTTAGACTTCAAGGGATTTAGTAACAGATTATTACTTTCCGAGCAAGTCATAGTTAATTGAACAATCTTCGATGAGCCCAAGATGGTAACTTTTGTATAGTTGAACATCATCAGCGTACAGTTGGAATTATGATCTTGTTATCTTTGCGGGAAGCTCATTGATAACAGGGGAAAAAGAGGAGGTCCTTATATCGAGCGTTAAGGTACCCCTCAAATGGGTCAGAGGGAAACTTGAAGTCCTATTGGCAACTGAAACTGTTTGTTTTCTATTCCAAAGATAGGATGACAGCAAGCGAACCGCGGAGGGTGAACCACCGTAAAGCGTCGATGACTTAGAGCATAGATTAGCATGGTCCACAGTGTCGAACGCTTTAGACAAATCAAGAAGTACAAGGAACGTGACATGGCCATCATCTAATTCAAGTCTGAAATCTTCAACTATATTTATGATGACGGTAGTGCAAGTATGCTTTTGGCGGAAACAATACTGCTTGGGTGAGTGAACGTTTTGTACTCCAAGGTGGGTATTAAGTTGTCTTTGCACGACGCTCTCAAATATCTTGGATAAAAATGGGAGCACAAAAATAGGTCTGTACTCAGTTCCATTACGATTTGTCGGGGTTGGTACGATTTTTGCTAATGTCCATTGGGAAGGAAATAAACCTGTCATTAAAATCGTATTGACAGTGCATGTGATGTAAGGGAAGGCAATTGAAAGGTTTAATTTACCGAATATGGGATGTATGTCGTCGATGCCAATTGCATTGAACCTAACAGACAAAAGACTCTCTACAACATCGGTACTTTCGGCACATTTGAACTCGAAAATCACTTCTGAGGAACACCCATTAGGAAGCTCATTAATAACGGAAGAAATGCCAGAAATGGTTTGAAATAGTATGGCAACAAAATCGGGGTTTAAGAAATCGACGTCGAAATTCGCTTCCAGAATTCGGTTCTGCTTTCCTATACCTAACTCCTTCAAATTCTTCAAAAGTTGACGCCAGCTAATGGATAGACTAAACTTGGCTTCTTATTTTGCATACAACTCGGTTACGCAAGCTATAATGCATTTGATGGTGAATGTCGAATCTATAGCGTTTCCATTCCTTATAGGCCCTATTCCTTTGAAATATAAGCCTCCGAATGTCATTGGAAAACCAGGGACGCTCACCATGCTTAACTTTATTACTATTAAACAAGTTGACAATATTACTATTAAGAAATTTAATTTTTTCATCAGTGGAGGGTAAAAAGTAGATACGTTTGTAAGGAACCATCTAAATGAATAACGCATTACATACTGATTGCAACCTATTTTTTTTAAACTTAATTTTTCTCTAAACCCAACAAACCGTTTTAAAACCACCGGTATGGAATAATTCTGGGTTGAATATCCGATAATGTTTGCCAAAATTAGCTAAGCGACGTGAGCGTATTTGCAATGATCGTGGTGCGAATTTAGATGCAGTCTATGTAATGGGAGTATGATCAGATAGGATGGAGAATGTATGCAGAGGAGAAAAGTTAAGCAGAGTGACATGCTACATATTTGTACATACATAATAATTGCTTTACACGCATAGAAAAACGGGGATATCACCTCAGATGGACAGCAAAAAAAGAAACGAAGAGACCGAAATGATATAAAACGGAAGACAGTTGATTGCTTGCTTTCAGCGTGGATGGGTGCTCGTGAACCAATCACCATGTTTGTCAATCGAACACGAGAACAAAAAAAAACCCCTTTAAGTTAAAAGGGACTAAGTAATCGAAACGGGGGAAAAAATAGCTAAAAATTAAAAGGCTGCATAAAACAATTGCCGGGTTTTAAGGCAAATCGAAACCGGATTTTTACAACTTTAGGCGAAAGGGCAACCCCAGACGCACTACAACGACGGGCAAGTGGAATACCAACCGAGTGATAAAACCGCCTTTCCCCAAGACGCATTTCACTAATATCCACCCAGCCATAAATCATTTTCACGAGACTAGAGTCTCTGCTAAAAGCTATTCACCTAGATCAGCCCAGAAGTACCAATCGAGTCAGCTGACCACTCTAACCGCAGTCCGGCAAACGAACTGCAACCCGTACCTCTCTGTCACATCGACAGAGGTATCACCAACCGCTATCGTCTTATGCGAAATAACCTACACAAATCCGTCATAACCAAATTCAGTATACTAGCCGACACCCCACCTCCATCGGACACCACCATCATCATCCAGCGACTCTTAAACCCCACATCTGAGTCAGAATCTGGACACCCATCAGCAGAAAAATTCGCTTCACGTTAACCAGCAGGGCTACCTGTAAATAATTAAAAGATAGCTTATAAGAGAAACTATACAAATAATAATTTAATTTGAATAACAATAAATTAGCGATATGAAAGCTATCAGAAATAGGAATAAAATATATTTTATAGTTTCATCCGAATGGATGCGGGTCCTGTTAAAGATATACATTTAGACTCATAACATGAAATTTTGTATACATAGGTACTTCTTGATACAATTCCCATGGATGGTAAGCATTTATCAAATGAAACGGGAAATTCCTTTTTGATTTGTGAGGTTTTAACCTCAGGAATTTCATGGAGTGAGTTTCTCTTAGGGTGGATGTGACGCAAATCTAGGATCACCGTTGGAATGATCACTGCGTAGTTAAGTAGGAGAGGACAGTGTACGGGGCTTCCATAAGTTTAGAGCTACCTGGAAGCCAAGGTCGCCTTATAGCGATACTATATCCCATAAGCAAGGTTGCCAATTTGTGGGGAATTCCCCAAACTGCGGAGAACCTTAACTCGTTTGGTGATTTTGAGGGGATTGGCATTATGCTGGGATTTTAACATTTTAGTATTTAGTACTTTATCTATGGACGATATATTAACGGTTTGATGATTTTAATAAATACTTTATGTGTAGAAAAATGAAAACTGTCATATCGAGAGAATCCTCTCATTTCAAAGAAAAGTACGCGAACGCTTTTGTGTAAAAAGATGGGAAACGTCTAAGTTTGGCTTGAAAAGAAGCAACCGCTGTTTTTTTTGCTGGCAAACTCATAGGATTTCATCATTTGACAGTTTTCATTTTCTTACCAGCTGAAATTTTGTGTGAAGAAAAATGAACGAAAGTACATTTTTCTTTCGTTCACCTTTTTACCATTTTGTATTTGTGTAGTTTTGCACGAAAGTTTATATATATTTACGTTTGCATATTAGTTTGCGAACGGACCTAATATGAACGAAAGGGTACAGTGTACATTTTCGTTCAGTTTATAGCTATTTCCAGTTTCTATAAAACATGCCCAGATTTTTACATTGAATTGACGTCGGACATTTCAAAGAGATTCGATTTTAAGGATACATTATTTTCTATTGTTAATCCATCAGAACTCAGCAGTTCAACACAAAATTAACGATTCCTGTGCTGAAGCGATTTCCAGTGCTTGAAAAGTTTGTGACACTTCAAAAACTGGGTGACGATTAGCGATCTCACGCTATGTTGAATTTTGTTGGACATAGACTTGACGAAAAAGAGAGTGCTGAAAACTAATCGGGAAAGGTGTTTAGACTTAAAAACAATGCGGGACATGGACAGTAGGCCCGTTCGCGTACTTTATGTGTAGGAAAATGAAAAGTGTCAAATCTCCAAAATCGAGAGAGAATCCTCTCATTTCTAAGAAAAGTACGCGAACGCTTTTGTGTAAAAAGTTGAAAAAACATCGTAGTTTGGCTTGAAAAGAAGCAACAGCTGTTTTTTTTTGCTGACAAACTCATAGGATTTTATCATTTGACAGTTTTCATTTTCTTGCCAGCTGAAATTCTGTGTGAAGAAAAATGAACGAAAGTACATTTTTCTTTCGTTCATCTTTTTACCATTTTCTCAGTACGCGAACGCGTTTGTGTAGTTTTGCACGAAAGTTTATATAAATTTACGTTTTCATATTAGTTCGCGAACGGACCTAGTTTCTAAATTTAAAAATTGTCATCTGCCTTTTATTTATATTGCCTTTTGCAAACGCACCAGTTGAAAGAAAATTGAATGAACTAAAAAATATAAAAACTGATACTTAGTATCTTTAATGACCAGAGAAGGAATTAAAAATAGGTGGTAGTTTGAAATTTGATCCATCAAAGAGGAGCAACGATATGGCAAAAAACAATGACTGAATAAAAATAAATAAATAAAATTTATCTATTTTCTATTAAAACCTGTGCTTTTACTAGATAAATGTGTGGCGAATTGGATCTTTGTTCTTCCCTAATTCGGGTAATTTAACATCGAATTTTGGAAAGTCTGCCTTATTGCGAAGATCAATCGACAATTGATAATTTACTATTTTCAATGTGTGCTATTGTGAACGAACGATTCATTCGGTATTTTTGTCAATCGCATTTTTTTAATTGACTGCGATTGACAAAATACTTTAGAATCGTTCGTTCACAATAGCACACATTGAAAATAGTCAATTATCAACTGTCGATTGATCTTCGCAATAAGGCTCAGTGTCACCGGCAACACTGCCCATAAGGCAGGGGCGGGTTAGCTCAAGGAGAACATTTCCAACGTCCGTTCTCCCGCTACTGACGGTTTTACAAGCAATAATTCCCTGAAAGGACGAAACGGACTCCCCTATATAACAATCTTTATATCGTACAAACGTAACAACGTTCGGGTTACTGCAACAAGATCCCCCCCATTCCGACGAGCTAGGTCGTGCTTGGAGCAAGCATGCTGGTGTTGCAGTACTTCGGACACCCTTTCGTCTTCGCAGCCCGGACGGGCTTAATGAATCCTGTGCTCTTAAGTCCTAAGGGTAGCCTATGAAGCGGAAGGTCATTGAGAAACTGGCCGATAATTACACCTGCTCTTTCGGAGCCCTTATATCGTGGCGGTTACCGTTCCACCTTGGTGTTTAGGCGCAGGTGGATGGTTTAACCCGTTCTACTGTATCCTTCGCACCTACAGCCAGTCCTATTATTCGTTACACGTTCCCATTCTATGCTTCAAGCACTATGCTGTAATTGAGTATTATCTATGCGCCTGAAATCTCTGTATTCATATGAGGTTGCAGAACTTTTGATCTTAAAGTAAAAAGATAGGTATACGAGGTCCTGTTTAGAGAATGCTGGTGCTGACAACTGATCATATAATAAGACGCCACTGACATCGCTTACGAAAAGACATCTAAAAGTGATTGCGATTCCCGAGAAAAATGTGTAGCATAATTAAATTGTATAGGTTTAAAGTAAAAAACGAATCCATGCACTTGCATGAAAGTTTTATATGGCAACCAACAAAATAGCAGATTTTTTTGCTATAGAAAAAATTGCAAAAATATTTGTATAGGGTATTTTATATGTGAATTCTATCGACCGCAAATAAAAATTTGGAAATAATTTGACAATAATAAAAATTTTGTTTGTCTAGACTTAATTTTATGATATATAAAAATTAGTATATAATGTACGTATATTCATGTTAAAATAGAACAGTAAATCCATTTTATATTTAATGCAGATTCTATCTACTGTTTAAACATAAACGCAAATCTATTACTAAATACATTTAGTTCTAAAAAAACTAACGCTCATCCATAAGTTAAAGTGATTTCATGCAGCTACCAGCTAAGTTCTTCGGGAATTCCTCCGGGATATTCCCCTGTCAGACAAGCCGTACAATATCCAGCCAGTTTTGGGTTCGAACTCTTTTTATTCATTTGCACAGCTTTCTTTAAGCCGGCCACACTCAAGTAAGCCAAACTATCAGCACCTGAAAAAGCAATGAAATTATTTTAATAAGGACTTAGGATCCTTTGTTATGTCCTTACCAACATGCCTGGCTAACTGATTTGCATCAAGTTTATTCGCAATCAGTTCCTCTCTTGTTGGGATATTAATACCCATATAACAAGGGTACTGCAGAGGAGGACTTGCAATTCGAATATGTACCTCAAGCGCTCCGGCATCTCGCAGAAGCTTGATTATGGGTCCAATCGTGTTGCCTCTTACAATTGAGTCATCGATAAGTACTAGTCGCTTGCCTTCCACATTCTCTGACAAGGCACCAAATTTTTTTGCTACTCCCAATTGACGAAGGCGTGTTGAGGGCTGAATAAATGTTCGTCCAATATATCTGTTTTTACAGAGAACTTCGGCAAAATGAAGGCCGGACTAAAAAAAATGTTTAACTTTACTTTCCAATTTATGGGGAGAACTGATTTCAACAAACCTCTCTAGCATAACCATGTGCTGCTGCTGATCCCGATTCTGGCACGGAACTTACAATATCTGCACTAATTGGAGCTTCTCTGGCTAATTGGCGGCCGCACTGCAGTCGCACTGAGTAGACCGTTTGCCCCTCAAAGAACGAATCACTTCTGGCAAAGTACACGTATTCGAAGATACAAAATGCTTGCATCTTCGAATCGGGGCGCTCAACAATGTCAATGGTTCGAATACCATTTTTCGTCATTTCTACAATTTCACCTGGTTCCACTTCGCGAACATACCTAGCCCCAATTGAAAGAAAGCCGCAGCTTTCACTTGACACAATCCATCCCTCTGCGGGCGCGTCTTCTATTTTACCTATAAAAGGAAAGTATTAACAATGGGACTAAGAGGAAATAATGAGCTTCATACATCCGCCGAGATTGATTGGCACAATCTTTCCTATACACAGTGGACGATTTCCATAGGAATCTCGCACAGCATAGATCTTATCCTTAAGCTGTATAGCTAGTGAATACGAGAGAGGTGCAAGCTTCATAAAGTGACGAATTCGCGCAGGCCAATCAGGACCATCTCTCTACAATAATCAATAATATTTCATTAGCTGCTGATAGATTAATTGAAAATATGAACCTACCTCAGAAACATTTGGGCTGCAACATAGTGATTGGGCAATCAGCTCGCTATCGCTGTGGGTTGATAGACCAACACCTCTTCCAAGAACCTGTAATTTTGAAACACAACTAGTTTCAGTAATAATAGGTGCGTATAATATACTGAGCATACTTCACGGCGCAACTGTTCACAGTTGACTAATTCCCCATTGTGGGCAATCGCCAGGGCACCATGTGCTGTGTGAACAACAAAGGGCTGGCAATTAACTACTTCAGATGCTGCTGATGTAGAATACCGCGTATGCCCAATTCCTAGATTTCCTTTGAGCTTCTTAATTGAATCATCATTAAACAGGTTATTGATCATGCCCATTCCCTTGTGAACATTGAAGTTTTTTGAGCATTTTCCCATGCTGGTGACAATACCGGCAGATTCTTGACCACGATGTTGAAGGGCAACTAGGCCAAGGCAAATTATTTGTGCGATGTCAATCTGAGGATAATTTTAACTTTAAAAAATGTGTACTTAGAAACCTTAACAATTTATGCATTCCCTTAAATTTCAAAGATTTAATAATTTTAAGAAGTATAGTTCTACAAGCGACACAGTGGTAAACTGTGTTTGATTACTCAACCGAAGAGTTAACCAACGACCATACCACGTCGAATTAAGCCAGATCACCGCAATTAAACGACGTTGGGCGCGGTTAGTACGTAGATGGGGTACCGTTTGAGAACAACCGCGAGTCGTTGGCCCCCATCTACAGAGTTGAGGTAGATAATACATACGTGGTATCACAATGGACCTAAATTGGTCTAAGTGTGTCGGCCACCTAAACCTAACTGCTGCAAAGTTTCCTAAATTTTACGTTCAAAATTACCAAAAACAGTAGATTCCCTTCAATTCGGAACAAACTTATCTTCGAATAGACAAATGGTCCGAAAAGCGGCTGGTTGGAGAACAACTCGTTTTAAATTACTCTACCGATTAAAGTTGAACCCTCGCTTTTAATAGAAACATTGATATTTCTTCACTCGTGTAGGAGTGGTGATCGGTTATATTTAAATATTCGCTTTGATTTCGTCAGAACTTCCCGAAATTTTACTCATTCATAATGGTTTCATGGTCGATGTCAGTTTTAGCAACAGCATATCTGGAATCAGTTTTTGCGTAGTCGTTTGGCTCATTGCCTACACAGACTATTGACTTCGATTTTCTTTAGTAAAGGTGTTCGATTTATCAAAACAATCAATATATTTATATCAGCATTTAGCTTGCATGTTAGACAAAACTTATTCCTCTTAGTATTCTTTGAATACGTCACAAAACTCTACGAGGTGCAGAAACTCGATAGAAATAGAACTCAAACATGTATATATTGGTCCAACACTCCAGTCTCCAATAATGGTCAAGGCCGAAACAAAGGCTATTCAGAAATATTAAGCGGTCCCTAGACGCTCAATATTATTGTCCGTCTATGGATAATATTGCAAGGTTGTGCAATATATTGAGGAAAATCAAAACCCTTTTGATATTTATTGCACAATATAAAATATTGTATCGTCTGTGGGTACAATTACACAATATTTGTTTATTTAATTTTCAAGTGTCGAAGAGTAAACACCTCCGCGAGTGATTTCAGTGAAAATGTCAAAAGCAAAAGAGGATGAGAGAAAATTTATTTTAGAGTGTATCGAAGTGTTGTCTACACAAGTATCAGCTGTCAACTAAATTATTGTACACTATTGAACCGTCTAGGGGCCTAGCCAATAATATTTTGCACAATAATATTGAGCGTCTAGGGACCGCTTTACATTTAAAACCTCAAACATTTATTTTTCTTGCAAAATTACCAATCTTCTTCTTTCTTAATGGCATTGAGGCTGTGATCCGGATTAAAGGGTTCATTACTAACTGCATCCCTAGTGGTCCGCCTGTAGGGTTCGCCGGTTCGACCTCTGAAAAAACGACAGTCCTCCCTATTTTGAATCACTTCGTTACTGAGGCTAATCAAATGCTGGTGTTGTTGCATTTCTGTGATCCAGGAGTTTTAAGACCTGCCTCTCTTTCGACATGTACATGCTCCTATTGTTTCTTGTTTGATATTGCATTTATGCCACCGATGCTCTCCAGTCGCGTCAACCCACGGATTTGTATGCACAGTTGCGGGGCAGCTTGAAGATGTTAAATGTTTCGCTGGGTTCACCTGGATGTTTAAATTGCCTAGATGTGATTTTCCCCTTAGTCGCCTTTTACGACAAGCGCTGTAGTAATATTATCAACTCTCCCCTTCACGGTGCTCTTGTAAAATTACCAACAAATTCTCGAAATGGCAGTTCTTTTTTTTTTTTTGAATACTTGAATATTTGAAAATATCATTAATCGTATTGTTTATCATATTCGGTCAGCAAATTAATTACAGATAACTAATAATGAATGATAAAAGGAAGGTCTTAAAGATTTTATTGATACAATACGACTAATTCTGTTGCGACATGTGTAGAAATAGTTTTTTCCGAAATACGACTGACGAACTTATTCTTTGTAATTGAAGTGAGAGAAAATTTCACAATCGAACAGCTTTTCCGAAGAAAGATCGGCCTCCCAGTGTGTGCGTGAATTGCGGCAAAAGAAGCCTAAGACCTCTTGGTGACTGAACAAACGTAACATACTCCCTCAAATATTCAGGACATTTGTTATGAACAATTCCATGAAGCCTAAGGATGGTTCAAAATCATAATACTCGCCAAAACTCATTCCTAACAGAAGATCTCTGCACAACACTAACACATCTTGGAATATCATATACATACATATAAACCGAATACAATCGTTAAAGGCAACGTTCATTTTACGCCTGCATTTTTAATCCAAACTGGGGTACACTGTACAATTGTAGGACAGAAATGGGAGGGCCTTCTTCGGAAGGAGCATATGCGCGGATGTTCTCAGGCTTCTTAGCCCACCGTTGACTTTTCTGATCGTATCAGATGTGGCATCACAACAACTTAGTTTTCTGTTAATTCTAAACCCAAAATATTTGACCTGCTTCACGTAGGAAATAGTGACATCGTTCACAACAAGGGGAGGCACATCAAGTAATGAGATTTCACTTCTGGAGCAAACCGTACCCAACGATTTAGCAGGATTTAGTTTTAGAGTATTTAGCACAGACCACATCTGAATACGCGACAAATCTTTATTTACTCTAGCCACGCAATCTTCCATCAGCCCCAGTTTTCTGCACATGTATATAATGACGTCATCAGAAAAAAGAAGTTGTCCTAGCACTGACCCTTGAGGAACACCTACGTTTACCGTATATGGACTGGAGCTTATCGTAGTTATATGCCCCGAGCCTACAGTTTAATTATAGGTATTCGATTGTTTTATTTTATTAACGGATTTTGGTTATGGTACGTTTAACAGTAACTTATTAGACTTTGAAGTTTGTGGAGCTCAAAATTAATGCGTCTACTTCCTCCTGAACATCACTTGAATTCAAAAACTTTAAGGACTTATATAGGTGCTTGAAAAATATATGTATGGATAGTACTGCAGTACACAGAAGATATTACTTCAACAAATAAATGTACTTGGTGATTTTCAAATACCCTCTACCGTTTTCCAAGTTGAAGTAAATACAAGGCACACAGACTGGTACCTAAAGTGTATAGGTTGGAAAATTATGTTTCTGATATTCTATGCGTTTTACAGAATGAAGGATGACAACTATCTCTTAAGTTCACTCCACCGTACATCACTCGTTGGAGTTTCTGCGCTAAAATGTTATCGTATGCTTATTAAATAAAATATAGCTTTTTAATTTGTCACTTGCTTGACCCCAAAGAATTGCACAGAAGCTTATTTGTTGATATGACAAACATGATAACACAAACCGAACAGTACTATTGTAATCAGCTTCATAAACGTGTATCGCATTCGAATGTTTATGCATGGGACCTCGAGTTGTCATTTAACTTACCAAATATAAAAAATGCTCGTACCAACGCAATCTTGAGATTGAGATTGGTCTCACCCATTAACATGATATACGCTGTAGTACGCATGTGGGTTGGCCGCTAATCAAGACTACTGTCAACAACATAAATCGAATGACAACGGCACAATCGTTTTTTTATATTTCACAAGATTTTAGACCCAGCTTCACAGTTGAGCCAAAATACCCATGTAATATTCATCGTACCCAACCCACTAGGAACGCAAAACTCACCTGCGTAGGCCAATCGCCACATGCTATCGCTCCAAATACTCCACATTCGTGCGTTAAGCCAGTCACGTCTTTAGGGTGTTCGACTGGTTTGCCATCTCGTTTTAATACTCTTACACTAGGTATTTGCTGTTCTTGTGAATCTGAAACTAGTTAATGGTTTCAGTTTTATACTGGTGTAACCTTCAATTATAAGTTTATACAAACCTCTTCCCAGGCAATTGTTACTTGGATTTGTAGCAGATGAACCGCAATCAAGACATCTTGCACTGTTCGCGTCCATATTTATTCTATCAGCTTTTAAACCCGGTTTCTCTTTGTAGCCAAACTCAACTGATTGATCTAAATTTGAAATGAAAATCGATTATAGTTCCGCTGTGCTAACAACATGGCACTAATCAGCTGAAACGAGATAACAGAGATTGTTCGGTTTGCTCGACCAAAACAAAATACAACGCGGGTGCAATCCTAAAAATTTAGAAATAAATAAAAACATCTTATCGAGGAGACATGAGCTGATCGACCATGTAGCATTGACCACAATTGTGGAATAATTAAGTTTATATTATTGTTTAATTTCAAATGGTATTGCAAATCCTAGGTCCTACAGAGTGTAGCGGAACAAGGTGAGATGCAAACTGATGACGACTACAGCAGTAAACAGGTCGAGCTTGTTATTGTTGATACTATTGAAGTAATCTAAGCCCTGTTTCCAACATACAATAAATAAACAACAACTGTGATGTATGCAAATGGAAAATTTATAAACAAAAACATGCATAACATAACTCACTTGAAAATAAACTATGTAGGTATCATTGCAAGGGTTTTTGTTGAGTTTCAAACTCTGACTGATGCCATTTTGACGAATATGAAATCATTTTGCCGATAAGATAGTGAATAGTGGCATTTTACAGGTTTTTCTGAACTATGAACTATTTATCATTTTTACAAAAATGCCATCACTTTTTTCATACCTTTAGTTTCAAACTCTGACTGATGCAATTTTTATGAACATGAATTCATTTTGCAGCTAAGATAGTAACATAGCCCTTTTATTGACTAAAAGTATTTTTTTATAGCTCTGCCTAGTCGAAGAAAAACGGTACGTCAACCTGGATGTACCATAGGTCAGAGAAAATTTTAGGCTAGTGCGTTTTCCACTTTGCTAGAATAGGTAATAATGCTTCTAGCAGGTGAGTTTTTCAAGTCTTCATTACTTAAGAGTTCTTTGAAGAAGATCCTCGTTTTGATATGTGCTCCGTGGTTTCGTCGTCCGCGAGGCACAGCCTGCACTATGAAGAGTCGGCTAAGTTAATTTTGTTAAGGTGGTATCGTAAACCGTGGTGAACTGTGAGGTAGCCTATAAGGTTTTTGATATCATGCCTACGTAGGTTTAGGATCCTGCTGGCATTGTTTTTTAAGGGGCTGGATGGCTCGTTTTGCCTGTCTTAGACCTGGAGTGTTTTCTCAGTGTGAGATACATTTTGAGTGTTCCCAGTTTTTATACCCTATTCTAGGGGTATATTAATTTTGACGCATAGTTTGTAACATACCTTAATATTGCCCGTAGACCCCTAAAAGTTACTATATTTATGATCAGCATCGATAGTAATGTCGATCTAGCCATGTCCGTCCGTCCGTCCGTCGGCAAAAATTAGGCCTTTAAACTGGACCTAGAGAGCTGAAATTTTAACCATATACTCTCTAGGGTCCCGAAATAATCAAGTTTACGAATTTTTGAAATCCGCCCACAGACACGCCCACAAACTCAAAAAAACAAAATTTTGGAAAAAATCGAATTTTGAGCTAGGAAGCTGAAATTTTTTATATATGATCTATGACCCCTAAAACTGCTCGGGATATAAAATTTTCAAAATCCGCCCACTGCCACGCCCACAAAAAAATAAAACAATTTTATTGAAAAACCAAAATTTGAGCTAGGGAGCTGAAATTTTTAATATATACTCTCTAGGGGCCCTTTAAGCTCATGTATAAATATTTTCAAAATCCGCTCACTGACACGCCCACAAATAAATAAAACAATTTTTTTGAAAATCCAAAGTTTGAGCTAGGGATCTGAAATTTATAATATATACTCTCTAGGGGCCCTTTAAGCTCATGTATAAATATTTTCAAAATCCGCCCACTGACACGCCCACAAATAAATAAAACAATTTTTTTGAAAATCCAAAGTTTGAGCTAGGGATCTGAAATTTATAATATATACTCTCTAGGGGCCCTTTAAGCTCATGTATAAATATTTTCAAAATCCGCCCACTGACACGCCCACAAATAAATAAAACAATTTTTTTGAAAATCCAAAGTTTGAGCTAGGGAGCTGAAATTTATAATATATACTCTCTAGGGGCCCTTTATGCTCATGTGTTAATTTTTTTTTAAATCCGCCTACTGACACGCCCACAATTAAATAAAACAATTTTATTGAAACACCCAAGTTTGAGCTAGGGAACGTTTTTTTTGATAAAATCCTTTAAATGTTATATAACAAAATATGTAGAGCGTTCTTAACAATTTAACCATACTTAGACTTTTGTCACGCCCACTTATGAGGGATAGGAATAAGAATAGGGTATCCAACAGTTCGCCCAAGCGGACTGTAGCCCGTCCCTATGTTTTATAGCTACATTAGAGCTGATTTAGGTGTGTAGCAGAAGGGTTCAGATCCTGTGAAAAGAGGTTTCTGAATCACCTCTGGCTATTTCGTCAGCTTTTTCATTTCTATCAAAACCCAATGGCCAGGAATCCACCACAGTTTGGTTTTGTTTCTGTGGCTGACTTTCGGGAGGGTATTAAGCAATGTAAGACTGATTTCGAGTCAATTGTGTTTGAGCTAAGGGCTTTTATAGCTGCTTGACAGTCCGTGAATATATGGATGTGAGCGCCTTTAATAGATGGGGTTAGCGCATTCTTGAATTGCGAGGAGCCCTGCCTGGAATACACTAGGGCTTTTCCCCATTGGTATTCAGACGTTGAGGTTTGGTCCGTGAAAACCAGCTCATGTACTCGATTCCATTTTAGAACTATCCGTTTACCACTTTAATCCGATTTGGCGGTTCGGTGGGCTATTACTAGCCCATGCTTCTCTATTTGGTATCTCCGTAGAGAATCGTTTATTGAAACATTATGTTTTTTGAAGGCGGTCTGTAACCGCGCAGATCATGTCAAGTTCTGGAATTTCTGAGAGCAGCGTCATAAGTTCCGGGTGGTCACTAAGCCATATCTCATTCGTTTGTAACAGACTTGCTGAGCTGCGTATTGCGTTTATGTGTATATGCAAGGGTGTTAGTCCTATTATGGCTTCTATGGCAGCAGTGGGGCAGGTCCGCATGGCTCCGGATAAACCAAGACATGCGAGGCGTTGTACCCTTGTGAGCTTTGATATGGCGGTTTTATGGTTTGTTTTGGTCCACCATATTATAGAAGCGTATGTAATGATGGGCCTGACCATCACTGTGTAAATCCAATGAGTGATCTTTGGAGAGATCCCCCAGGTTTTACCATACATGCGACGGCAAGCCCATAAAGCTTTTCTTGCTTTTGTTATTTTGTTCTCAATGTGGGAGTTCCAGTTTAGTCTTTTGTCTAGGGTTACTCCAAAATATTTGACTTCGTCGGAATACTCAATTCAGTGAAATCTGAGCTAAGTTCAATTTTTTTCTTTTTGTAAAAGGAACAATGATAACTTTACTGGGGTTGATGGAGAGATTTTCCTTGATGCACCAGTCTAGGACTATCTTAAGGGCGTTTTGCATATGTGAGGTAAGTAAGTTTGAGTCTTTCTCTTTACCCCTAATAATGATGACAACATCATCGGCGTACCGTATTATGTCGTAGCCTAAATTACTTAACTTTTGAAGCAGGTCATCTATGACCAAAGACCACAAGAGAGGTGATAGAACTCCTCGTAATGGACAGCACTATTTATCATTTTTTGAAAATCCAATCGCTTTCTTATACCTACCTTTTGATTCAACTTTAAATCCTTCAACAAATTATCAAAAATAGAATGATAAAACTAATCGACTAAAACGCTCGATGACAACTATTTAAGAGCCATCCAGCATTGATGAGGTGAAGTAGGTAGGTATGTTGGCGCAGGTAGAATGGAGAAGGACTACCAAGGCTACCACTAACAACCAACATTTCAATAAAAACAAATTATTACAAAAGACGCAAAAGTCGTAAAATAAATATACAATGTTATTTACAGGGGTTCATAGCCAATATGACTTCAATCGCATGATGTTTAAGATCGTATTTCTAGAAACTCACTGATTTTTTATTTATTGCTAAGATTAAATTTCGCCCGAGTTTACTGAACCACCAATGCAAATAGTAAACAATTCAAATTGATACGTGACTTAAATTGTTGTTATAATGTACACAATATACCTACATTGATATTATGTGCAAGTGTAGGCATATATTACCCACATTCTTCAGAATGCCTAAAACGGCCAGGTAATGAGAGATTGAGTGACATTCTATGCAACGCGATGCGTGCCGCAGAACTGTAGTACGAACGGTGCGTGGGGCGCCGTACAAAACTTAGTGAGTGCAGTGGTGGGATTCTGCAAAGCGGAAGCGTTCAGCGTTTTCGTGTGTACGAACGATTTGCTTTGTTAATTTGCTGCAAAGCGAAAGTGTTTTTCGTGGCGATCCGCCTATAAAAGCGGATCGCCCCGTTTCTTTCACTTTTGTTTTCGCCCAACAACAGCGATCCCAGTTGTACTTAACGTTCATAAGATTGACAACCAGTTTTTTCTGCACAAACTAAGCGGAAGCGAACTGAACCCAATGTCACGAAATCACGAAACTTTTTCGTCCGATATATCAATTGCTTACGTAATCCATAATGCAGATATGTATAAACAAAACATATGTGCACGGAAGCGACTGCTTGTGTTTTCCAATGCAAACAAAAAAATAAAATATAATTTTAAATATATATAAGGCATTAACGGCTCATACAATTATTTGTGTGTGTAAAGTGGAACCCACCTACAATTTTAAGCCGGTTCCGAACTCCACATTTGAGAAGCTTCTCTTGACAATTGATACTCTTGGATGTTTGTCAAACTTTCGCAAGAGGTGGAGAGGTGAAAAAGAATTTAAGGTGTTACTGAGCCCCGGTGTGATTTGATCCTGTCACCCCTAGATTAGAAGTCGAATGCACTAATCACTGAGCGACTGCGCCCACGCCAAATCAACGGACGAAAAACGCGAATGGGATCGATATTTTCAAACGAAAGTAAAGTTGAACGAAACTGGACGAAAAAACAATTCGAAGTCCTATATCTAGCTTTTTTGGTATTTTAACCATTTCTCGCAGAGTTTAGCCGTTCATGGAATTTTGTTTATCAGCTAAGGTTAGGTGAGTTGCGGGCAAATGACAATTTGCTTTGTATTGTATAAATGGTATTCGCTACAGAGACATGTTGGAACATTATTTCTTTGAGCAATTTCATGAATTGGACATCACTGATATGTTGTTCAAACAAGATGGTGCCACAAGCCACACAGCGGGTGCAACAATCGAGTTATTGAAGTCTCAGTTCGGTGAACGTGTTATCTCGAGAAACGGATAACACGTTCACCGTTCGCCGGCCCATAGTCGGGCAACATTGACTTGCAGCGTGTAAAGCAAAATTGCTTTTGTGTGAGTGCATATTTTCAGTTTTCCTTAGCATCAATAAAAAGTACGTAGTCTATTCCATCCATTGGAACATTCTTCTTCTTTCTTTAAGACGAGATTAAGATCAGGATTAGAGGGATAGATAATAACCTTCCAACTTTACTGCATCGCTACTATTCCACTTGCGGGGTTTGACCTCAATAAACATCGGCAGGCCTTCTGGTTTCGGATCACTTCATCAATGAGGCCAATCAAATGCTAGTGTTGTTGCATTTGACCAGACATTAGGCCTGCTCCTTTCTACAATTTTGACAAGTGCATGCTATCTTAACAGATTTTTTTTGGTTGACCTTTTACGACAACAGTGATATACAGTCGTGTCAACCCACGGATTTGCATGCACACTCGTAAGATGTAAAATGTGTCACTAGGCTCACCTGGATGAGATTTTTTCTAGTAGCCGCCTTTTACGACAAGTGCTGTTTAGGAGGTACTAAGACTGTTCTAAGCCTGTCTGTACATGGGAAATTTGATTTTTTTAAAAATATGTATTTATATTCGAATGAAAAGTAGCCCAACTAGCCCCACTCTAACCTACCTACCTATACAAAAAAATAAAGTCAATCGATCTTCTTCTTCTTCATAGTTTTAAGCCCTGCCTATTTTTTTTCGATTTTGACCCTTTTGGTAATTTTTGATTTTCCTTTTACGACTCCGGTGATCTTCAGTTGTGTCAACCTACGATTTTATGCACACTTGCGGGACGGCTTCAAGATATAAATGTGCGCTAGTCTTACATTAATGGTAAAATTGCCTAGATGCGATTCCTCCAGTTAGTCGCCTTTTACTACAAGGCAAGGATTAGGCAATCAAAACCCTGCCACTTTACTGCATCCCTACTGGTCCGCTGGTGGGGTTCGGCGGTACAACCTCAATCGACATCGGTTGGTTTCCCGGTTTCATATCACTTAATCACTAAGGCCGAGCAAATGCTGGTGTTGTTATATTTATGCAGTTATTAGGCCAGCCTCTTTTCTACGATTTCGAACCTCTGAACTCTACTTATTAAAAAAAATGTAAACTGTCACTGTTTTTAAATATCCCTTAAGCTACAAAACTGGTTTGTGCCAATTATATGTGTACGCAATAATATAATACATGTATACGCGAAATATAATTGACTTCTTCAAATCAGTTGCTCACTCAGCAACAATTCAATTATAACTCCAACAAATAACTCAATATTCCCCAAATAGAATGTGTAATGCTGAAGAGCTATTGAAACATATTGGCAAAACCACGTGCGCTCAAGTGAAAAACTAATACACATTTTTTTTTGTTTTGATTTCCATTAGAATTGGCGACATTAATGTATGTATAAATCAAAGGTGTTTTTTATGGAACATTTCACTTACGCTCAGTCTAGAAGGTAAATCGCTAGCCCTTGGTGACACAAAGATTAAAAACAGAAGTTCACTACGCGGAAAATGGTCACACCAATAGATTTTCAAATTAAATTTCAATTTGTAGACTGATCAGTTATTCTTAGTATTTGGAAGCACGCACCTTAACAAATATAATATACAGTCTGTTGCGCGGTACGATCTTCTACTCCCGCACTAGCAGCGGAGTCTGCGTTGCGAAGTTGTCTGATACGTGTGATGTATATTAACGACCAGCGACGAGACTTTACGAGACGACAAAACTTGCATGAATTAATTAATTAGACTACCACTGCACTGCACCACAATTCACAACTACTCGTAAAAGCGGGCCCATTTTTTCGTCACATATAATTATATGTGTATCTCTGTTTGGCTAGAGTGTTTGCCTTGTGAGCTAATCAAGTATTCGAAATTGAAATTGGAGAACCAAATAAAGCTGATGATATAATGCGTACTCTTTCTCTGCAAGAAATACTAACACCATGACGTGGAGACTTGATGGTCAAACTGAGCTTAACAGTGTTCAGTTTAATATTTGATAAGCACTGATTGTATTGTGGTTATTGGGGAGTTTATCCACTGAACGTCAGGCGGAGTATGAAAGTAAAACAAAAGAACTTGCATCAAACCACAAACTATGATCTTGCACCAAAAACCAAAACAAAACTGTGTTTCTAGTCACCAAAATATATAGATCAAATACACAAAACATTTTCACTTGGGACGGTGGATGGCTGATGGTGGGTTGTGGAATATGAAGATTAGTGCCAATGAATCCTAACCAGGCACCGAACTATGGTTAATGTTGGTAATATGTTGACTTATAACCAATGAAGACGTACATGTTCTTCGGAGTTGACAAGTTCCGCCGCGCAACAGAAAAATGTTGAGAAAACAACGCCGAAGATTTCTTTAATTATGTAGCTTTAATAATCGTGGTTATTTTCTTTAAATGCTCCATTTGGTAGGGTGGCATAAGCATAAGTTCTTAGGGATAGATTTTTTTCATTTCCAGAAGGGAAATATATTCGAGTTTTCAGCTACATTTTTGACTAGTTTCGACCGGCATGATTCAAAGATGTTACTTGTCACTGCTCACTGACCTTTGTCTATTTAATAGATTAGATACTGTGCTAACACGCGATCTCCAATTGTAATAAATTGATAGTATAGGATAATGCATGCTGCCGTTATCTCAAGTAGAGACCATGATAGCAACTATACTGTTCATCGTATGCTAAAAACAAAAGACAGGAATCGTTTCTTTATACAGTGATGCCCTCCATGAAAATCGTTGGCTCTCTCTCTCCCTCACACGAACAAAATATGAGATGAAATGACCAACAAACAAAATTTGACAGCTGGTCTGCTTTTCCTTTGTTTTCTGCTTCTGTTGTCTGCTTTGAATTTATTGTAAGTGAGACGGCTTGTAGTGAATTACATGAGTTACAAAATAATTCCAAGAAACTTATCATTTGGCGATGCTTCTAGGCAGGTGAGCATTAGATCAGCATCTGACGGTGCACATAAAACCCATTGCCAGGAAATTTGCTGCCGAGAGACACGTTTTCGCATTTTATGAGC
This sequence comes from Portevinia maculata, assembly GCA_949715645.1. Lineage (NCBI taxonomy): Eukaryota > Metazoa > Arthropoda > Insecta > Diptera > Syrphidae > Portevinia > Portevinia maculata. The sequence goes on along the minus strand of OX454526.1, from coordinate 7,471,792 downwards.
GAGTTGTTAAGTAGTATACATATTTTTTAAGGATCACAACCTTTCAATCAACGTTGCCAAAACAACAATATTTGTTGTTTTTTTTTCTAAAAAAGGACGTGCTCTTCATGGTCTCTAAGGAGCATGTGTTCCTAATTTTAGCATTCTAGCTCTAGTTAAAGTATGCCATTAGCGAGCCGCGTCCCATATTAATTTTCATTTCCAATTTAAAAGAAGAAACAACAATTATCTGAGATCTTCTCGGTGCATTAGTCTAATGAAATAAAAATATCCTTTGATAGAGTACCTACTCGTATATAAATAATTTTTGCCTGAACTTGTACTGATGTTACCCTGTCAATTTAGTTAATCTGGGTAATCAAGTATAACAAGTCATGTTAAACAATTGAAATTAAATATTGAATTGAATTTCACTTGTTTAACAAGACTAGTTATATTGTGTTACAGGCCGCTGATTTTCGATTGCTTGGATCGTCGGTTCTTTTAAGTCACTGAAAGAAAAACCTTATAAAATGACTTCTCCAAATAGAACACGATTCCTATGCTTGGCTGATAATTGCTGGTCTCGGCAAACACTATAGCAACTTTCTAGCATAGTGTCGTTGCTGCTAATTAAACTTTTCAAAAAGTTTTGGTTGCAAAAGTTCCCAAATTAAATCCACAAGTATTAATTTAGTCTTAAAAGGCATCATTTCCTGAATGAAATCCATCCAGTGGTGATTTGAGAAGTGAACACTTCAACTTTATCACAAACAACCCACATCTTCGATGTACATAATAAGAGTCAAACAATAGGAAGCATAAACACGTGCGTTTCCAATGCTCCTAAAAGAAAGAAACCCGAAGTTGGAGTTAGAGCAAGACAGAGCATATTGCCTTTGCAATCTTTGCATTGCCTATCCAAGAGCACAGACTACCTATACATAGGTATATGTAGTCTGGTGCCCAAGAGCGACCACACCACTGCAAGCATGTTATGACGATGTTGAATGGAAAATTTGCTTGGGTTTTTCCACATAACTACAATGGAAGGAGTTTCTACGATGTTTTTGACGATGATCTTCAACTGACACTGCACTGACTACTGCAGTATTAGAAGTTCAACCGTGAATCTGTGTTATCATAATTTTGTTCTGGCTCAGGGGTTCTTAACCTTGCCCCTCATTCGAGTCGTATCTGAAGCACAAACAAAAACCAAGTTTGAATTAAAAAAGGAAAGGCGGACAGAGACGACCAATAAAGAAATGTGTTGACGGCTGGATCGGTTTTTTGCTAACGGTGCGACGTCTGGTGTACGAACGAGTATGTGTAAGTAGAACGTTTTGGAATGAAAAGCGATGAAATTGATGAGAAATGGTGCTGGGATTTAGTACGTAGCTGCTGCGATTGGTTGTTAGTTGGTTGTTTTTTCGGCAAGTGAAAACTTTTTATTAAGAAATGGTTTCAAAAAGTAAGTACATTTACCTGTCTCGGCAATATGCATATGATTGTATCTCAAACTCTAGTTGAAGGCTATACTTTGGGCAAAATAATTCAGGAGGGAAAAACCAAACAAGTTTATGATCTTCCCGAACACCCTGGACTTTGCCTGCTGCTGAGTAAAGATAGAATTACTGCTGGAGATGGGGCGAGGTCACACGATCTAGTTGGCAAATCAGAAATCTCCAATAAGACAAATGGACAAGTTTTCAAGATACTAAATTTAGTGGGTAAGTGTGCTAGACGTTAGTGAGTTTGTTTTGCAGACCACATGGTTTTGTTTCTTATCATTTTGCTGGTACAGGTTTGAAAACCGCGTACGTCAAGCCATGTTCGACTAAGGCTTTTATTGCCAAGAAATGTGCCATGATACCAATTGAGTGGGTGACAAGACGTCTAGCAACAGGATCATTTTTGAAAAGAAATCCCGGTGTACCAGAGGGTTACAGGTATGATATTGAAGTTTTTTTTTATAAATACGTTATCGTTATCTATCTTGGTGATCGAAAAGTTTTGTTTGTTTTTGTTGCTTGATGACAATTAGTGTTAGATTTAAAGTTTTGGTGGGATAACCATGGAATAGCTACCTTCATATGTACATGGGTAACCATGTATCTATGTAAAGAAGTATTTATTATCATTTGTTTCAATCAATAAAACAAACTTTATGTAGATGTAAACCTTCCGGTTTCTCAGTACCTATGTAACGAATGTGATCAACCGTTGAAGTGTGAGATATGTATATATGTTGCCAACGAATTTTTTGGGATTGTTTATGCTTTTTGTGTAAACGTTTAGTCTAACTTTACCGTCTATCTTAAGAGATTTCCCTTCCATAAGCCATACACAAAGCATAAAGAAGCAAACTTCGCATTCCCTTGTTGCTTGACAGCTGCTGTTTCGCGTTTTGTGATCAGGGGTGTAAAATCTGTAAAGTAAGCAAATCAATTGGAATATTGTACATCTGTGTAAGAAAGGAGCGTAACAAAGTGCACTTAAATTCTGTGCCCAATAGCCAAAGCAACTAAGGTCGCCTTAAGTGTTTTTCGCTGTTTAACGTTATAAGAAACATTTTTACTGTTTTTTTTAAACAAATCTAGGTGAACAAAACGACTTCATGTTCAGTTAAAGAGCCTACGTGCGCTGAAGATGTGTTACCGTGAAAAATGTTAACTGTATTTTCTTCAAGTTTTGACTTAATAAACTTAAGAAGGACCACTTAAGCTTCGGACGTTCAACTTTTTAATGATTTTTAAGAAGCGAACAGAATTCCTTGCAAATAAATGTTTAATCCTTGTACTTCATAGTAAAGATTCGAAATATTTAAAAAAATGATACACTGAGCTGTAACGAAAAACACAAATAGACCACTCGTTCTTTATTGCTTGCTTTCCTATTTTGTTCCTTTTTATACCTTCGATAGTTTTTCGTAGATCGTCGATGGTCGATTCGGTGGTTCATGTGGTGTCTCTTAAAGTCTTTGGAACGTATTATTAAACCATCATCAGAACGTCCGTTTCGCCCCATGCCGTTCTGGATCGTTTTGCCCCGCAAGGTGTTTTTTAATAAAAATATTCTTTTTTTTATGAAAGAGAGATTGTTTTACCTTTTGTTTTCATTTTCTCACAAATAAATATGCTTTTGAGAAAAAAGATTTTTGCAAAATGGAAACCGTTCGTCTGGATGTCTTTTACAAACTGAACGTTTGTTTTTTTTTAGCCAGTTTCGCAATAACACCAGCATTTGATCGGCGAACCCTAGGCGGACCAGTAGGGATGCAGTAACGTGCAGGGTTAATGAGGACAAGACGAGCTTTAGTTTATCAGGCTGTTTAACATGATGTTAAATTTAAAAGCGCTTGGTGAACCAAAATACAACATTTTAAGGTTTAATTGCCTGTTAAATAAAAAGGCAAGTTAGGTGAAACTTAAATATGCTACTTAGGTATGCACTGACTGCAATTTATATATCTATAGTTCTTCGATTTAGTAGCCAACCCTAGTAATATTAAAGAAAACTTTCATTTGGATCTATGTTTCAGGATACTGTTTCTGGAATGTCAATAATTTAGCGCCGATTTAATGTGCCGGACATTTACATATCATTTCGTTATACCTACTCGAGTGACATTTTGTGCGATCTACATAAAAGGAAGTATTTAACCTGCGAGCAGGATACTGCTTTGCTAAACTGCCTCGCTTAATTTTACCTTTGTAGACGTTTTTATTTGGATACTGAGCTTTAAGTTTATAATTGCTCTCCTGAAAAGTGTAGGTACAAAATTGACATTTATGTAATATGTTTTGGCTTTTCGGCACAGAATTTATTCCAAAGAACGAGGATCCGGCTTTCCGTTAATGCCTAAATAATTGATCGGAAAAATCAATTATTGTAAGAAAGGTGATACTGACACTGTAGTTGATCAGAACAGCTATCCATTACCGTGGAGTATACCAAAAAGTGTGTCAAAGCATATAAAATTTAAGTAAAATAATGAGAAATGACAGCAAAGTAATTTTTACAGAGAAAACAGTTAATAGTAAAGGTAAAACTATAATAGTCGTAGCGGTCCGCACCGTCCGAAACTAAAACGTTCATCCTAAAATCGAAGGATATGCTCTACTATTTTCAATGAAACATATTTTGGTTCTAATCAGTTGACTATTCTAGTAAGGGTATGGGTATAACACTTACTATCTGTCCTCCCTTGAAAATATTTCACAATAAATCAAAACCACGTTTTACTCACCTTTGACACGCAGCAAAAATTTGAGATCGCATCTTTCGTGTTAAAATTGCTCATTTTCTTTAATGAATCATGCAAAACCGAAAAAGGTCTGCTCTCCTAAGCAAAAGAGAAAATGTTTTCTTCAATGAAAACCGACATAAATGAATACAAGGCATTCGTATTGTGTGTGCGAACAGCGTATTGCTTAGTTTTGTTCACTACTGCTTACATAACGGACTTACAATCGCAGTCTACGTCCGTAAAGTTGCCAATTAGTTTTATGTATGGCAAAAAAAGGACCTTAGCTTCCGTTCACATACTTCTATTATGGGCTACTGAAGCAATTGATTGATCCCCAGTGCAGTGAGCACCTACTCTATTTGTATCTGATTGAAGTTCTGTTTTCGAAGAAATATTCAAATACATGTATATTAGGAAGCTAAAAGGTGGAATTGGTTCATTTTTTTTTGATTAAAATCCGAATACTAAAGAAAATCACTTACTTACTTAACGGGCTCCCGATTAGTGGAGAGTCTCTGCCTGAGACACTGCAGCCTTCCATCCTCCGCGATCACAGGCACGATGCTTCTAGTTGTCCAGTCCAAGCGCTCTGGCATCCGCGATGGCTTGGTCTTTAAAACGGAGGCTCGGTCTTCCTTGCGTTCTCGAACCTGGGGGCTGGAAGTCGAAGATCCTCGTGGCTGGAGAATTATTGCCCATTCGCTCAATGCGGCCGAGCCAATGTAGTCGAAGTGATTTAGTTTTTTGGACCGCATCCACATCTTGGTACAGCTCATAGATTTCGAAGTTATATCTTCTCCATTCGCTCTCCTCGCACACAGAACCAAATCACACATTTTTCAAATTTAAATGCCCATTGAAGACAGTTTATTTTTACTCTGGACGTACATTAGCAAAAGAAAATGTAGTTGAACCACTATTATTGTATTCTTCTTTTTTGATGGCAGTGTTATGGTCAGAATTAAAGGGACCATATCCCTCTCATTTAACTGCATCCCTACTTGTCCGAAGAAATTCCTTTGTACCTTAACGCAACAAAGGCTTTGAAATTCAATCCATTTTGTGTTTCCGTTTTCTGACGTCTTGTATTTGACATTGACAAAAATATTTTTTAAAGTACGTCCTAGTATCTATACATATATAGGTACTTTATTTGAGTTCAAATAATTGTTTTGTTTTATTTAAAAAAAAATAAAAACAAACCAGCCAAATTAACAATTACAGAAAATTATAATAAACATATTTTGTAAATTTCGTCAACAAATTTAATTTATCAATTGATAAGGAATTGCAATTGACTTGTTTTTGTTTTTATTTTTAATCAAAAATGTTGTTGTTTGTTTGTTATTTGTTATAATTATAATCAATAAGTAATTCATTCGATTTCTGACGCAACACTGTTGAAATCAGTATCATTTAAAATAATGCAATACTTTTTCCTTTCAGATTTGCCCCACCCAGGCAGGAAACATTTTTCAAGGATGACGCCAATCATGATCCTCAGTGGTTCGATGAGCAGATCATATCGGCAAAGATGGCATTCAATGGAGTTCTCATTGGTAACAGACTTTGATTTTGAATGTAGAGTGTTAATCAATTTAGAGGTTGCAAGAGGTCCTATATTATCTGTTCGAGTTTATCAGTAACTCTGCTGGGGACTTGCAACTAGAAAATAAATATAGATTTACAATTTAGTTCATGAACTTTTACAATCTCTAAAAAAATAGACAGGGTTATATTTTTATAGCCGTGATATGTATATTAGGTGTGGTGCTGTAATTTGAAGCCGTTTTTTTTTCAAAATCTTTTCAGGTCAAGATGAGATTGACATAATGCGCAGGATGAGCGCAGTGGTGTTCGAAATCTTGGAAAAGGCATGGGCAACTCGGAATTGCGCGTTTATTGATATGAAAGTCGAATTTGGCATTGACGATGATGGTAAGATATTATTGATATTTAAAAAAAAAAACAAGAGTTGAGATCATATAAAGAGCCTGAATACACTGGCACTCATGGCTATCGTTCCTATGAACGTTTTGGGAACATACAAGAAGAAGGCCCTTTTAGACGATCAGTTTTCAGTTATCAGTTCAGTTGTCAGTTCAGTTAAAAAAACCGTGCATTTAGACTTCAGTCCGGTGTTCAGTTCAGCTTTCATTTTAGTTGTGAGCAGCCGAAAGTCAGAAGAAATATATTGCGTAATAGACGATGAAAGCCTAATTGCAATAGCTATAGTTTTGTCGCTTAATAAATCAAAAAGAAGAAGAAAGACTTAAAAAGACGAACCCTATCTCCAATTATAAAAAAGCGGCCAAGTGCGAGTCGGACTCGCTCATGAACGGTTCCGCGCGAATTATAATTATTATTTACTTAGGCACGTATTACAGATTTATTATTAGAAAATAATGGTTCACAGTTAACACATAAGGTTTATGTTTATGAAATTAAATGTTTTTTTTTATACATATTTGAGTTCATTGAATGAAAGTTAAATTGCGGTTTACGATTTATGACGTATTAAAAAAAACTACATACTAGATCTCGTTCAAACCAATTTTCGGTGGAAGTTTGCATGGTAATGTACGAGTACATCATATATTTTTTTTAGTTTTATCATTTCCTTATTTTAGTAGTTACATGGGGGGGGGGCTACATTTTACCACTTTGGAAGTGTCTCTCGCGCAAACTATTCAGTTTAGAAAAAAAAATGATATTAGAAACCTCAATATCATTTTTGAAGACCTATCCATAGATACCCAACACGTATGGGTTTGATGAAGAAACATTTTTTTGAGTTTCAGGTCTAAGTATGGGGAACGCTCAAAATTTATTGTTTTTTTTTCTATTTGGGTGTGAAAATCTTAATGCGGTTCACAGAATACATCTACTTACCAAGTTTCAACAGTATAGCTCTTATAGTTTTGGAAAAAAGTGTCTGTGATATTCCCGGAGAGACAGACAGACAGACAATCAGACAGACAGACAGACATGATGAATCTATAAATTTTTGCCATTTGGCTACGGAACCCTAACAAGATACCAATATGACACAACTTTTGATGTCTTATTTAACGACTTAAGGTGACCTTCAAATATTGCATCATTTATAATTTTTTTTACGTATGGCACCATTTTCGATTTAACAAATATTTATCTTCCACAAATATGGACAAGCGCGATAAATTTCAATGAAATCGACCATGTTATCATTCCGTTTCGACATATCGATTCAACGACAAGTGCGATTAAAATGACGACTGAACTGAAACGTATTTACACATCAGTTTAACTGATAACTGAACCGAGAACTTATGGGAACTCCATCAGTTTCAGTTTCAGTTAAACGCTTCAGTTTTTGCGTTTAGACATCAGTTTAACTGAATGTAACTAGCTGCACCTGCCCGGCTTTGCCCGTACCCGAGAATTCTATTGGCCAATATGTTCGAGTAGACTTCCTTATAATTGTCTATAGCGGGTATCCGGCGTATGTTGCTGCGCCTAAAAAAAGAAGACCGATTTTGACCAAAGTTCACAGAAACACTCAGGCCAATACCGAAGATTGCCTGATTTGAGCTCAACCGGTGAAAGGGACTGCACGTTTTTCTCCGCATGGCTTAGGCCGCTCACACAATTTCGATGTTCCGTTTAGGGTAGGTGCTTGTTGTCTTACTTCTGCGAATCAAACAACAAAGCGAAAATAAAAAACTTCGATTGAATCACTTTTCATTCACTTCCCCACCGATTGTTATCAATGTTGGAAAAGCAACTTTCCGATGTCCGATTCACAAAAAAATGCAAAAAATTTCAATAAGAGTTATTTGAATAAAATATTGAACACACGATATCTCAAGAATGAAAGTGCGCACAAATTTCACAATAAGATTGAAACGTTCGTGTGGTCTCCCTCTTTCATATGCTTGTTCGGATAACAAAATAAGTGACGTCTGTACGGTCTCTGTATCTGCGTCGTAATTTACACGCATACGCACATATGCATGTGTACTCACTCAAATGCCCATATCTCACACACCGATGCAGATATAGCCAAACATAACAACCTTCGTGCAGACGTCGCCTTTCATGGAAAAAAATTTCATTGGAATCGGTTAACGCGTTTGGCCAAACACCGGCAACAAACACAAATATGGATTGATTTTTATATACATATATATATACAGTTGAAACTCGATTAACCGGGATGGTCGGGACCGAGCCCATCACGGATAATCGAAAATCCCGGATAATAGAACTTTTTTTTTCTCAAATAAAATAAAACAGAAATTGATATTTTAATTTTTTATTTTTTATTTTTTTTTTTAAAAAAACGAAAACAAGCATAAAATTAATTCATAAAACTTAATAATTCATTCAGTACATATTTTTGTTTGTACATACATTACAAAATCACAAGATTGATTATTAGGAACTTCAAGAAAAACTTTTTTAAAAAAGTTAAAAAAATTGTTGTATTGTTGTTTGCCGTTGTGATTGTTTTTCTTTGAGTAAATTAACGTTAATGCGGTGAACTTGCATTATATCCTGTTGTGCTATTCCAGGACAATTCGACTCTTCTAAAAAGCTCAAAAGTGTAGAACTTGCCTTAATCGCATAAACAATTGGAATTTTTGAAATTTCTACATCATCGGATTCATCAGTAAGGACTTCCGGCTCGTTGTCAAGAGGGTTATTTATCATCTCCATAATTTCGTTCTCTGATAAAACAGCAAATGGTGAAGCATTCGCATCTGAGTCCACCCAATTTCTTATTGCATTGACATCAAAATCCTCTGCGACTTCCATAATTGTTGAAACCTCGTCAATGGCATCTTGTTCTGAGGAAGTTTAGAAATGTCGATGTTCTAAAAGCTATGCAAAACTTTTTGATTTCGATAAAACTTACCTTCTTCCTCATTTTCGGGACCGAGTAAATTGTGCCAAACATTTTTCAAAACCTCGGTGGTAACGAAATTCCAGGACTTAGAAACACCCCATAAAGCATTCTTGATGTTAAATGACTTTAAAAAGTTGATCCTGTTTTCTGAGCTTACTAGCTTTCGAATAATCTCTTTGCGATAATGACACTTTAGGCTTCGAATCACGCCTTGGTCCATTGGCTGGATCAGAGAAGTGCAGTTTGGTGGAAAGTACCTCACTAGTATATTTGCGGCTTTAAAATCATTAACGTCTGGGTGGGCTGGACAATTATCCAAGAGCAATACAATTTTGGAGTTCCTGTCAAGATGGTTTTTTCCCGGTGCTCTTTAACTTCCGGGACAAAGTTTTTATTAAACCAATCAAGGAACAATTTTTGGGTTACCCAAGCCCGCTTGTTGGCTTTGTAGATAACTGGAAGCTCTCCAGCATTTTTTAAAGCTCTTGGACGAGCGCTTTTGCCAATAACCATCAACTTGCATTTATGAGTTCCTGAAGCATTAGAACAAACCAGTACAGTGAGTCGTTCCTTCGATTCCTTATATCCTTTAACTGAACGCTCGTCGTTGCTTGCCAAAGTGTTTTGGGGCAAACATTTCCAAAAAAGGCTGGTTTCATCAGCATTGTAAATTTGCTCATTGCTTAAATTCTCTGTTTGAATGAGATCAGACAATTCTTCTACAAAAAGCGTAGCAGCTTCGTAGTCAGCAGATTCTTTTTCCCCTATCGCTTTCAATCCATGAATTCCATGGCGGTTTTTGAATTTTCCCAGCCATCCTTCAGAGTATACACAGTGAGAGGCTATGTTAAGATTTTCATGAAAAAATTTTGCTTTCTCCATTATCATTTGCCCTGAAATTGGAGCTCCTCGAAATCGCTCCTGTCGAAACCATTCATACGTTGCTGCGTTCACTTTGGGATTTTCAGCTTTTTTGAGAGTTTTGCGCTTCTCCAATCCTTTTATAGTGAAGCTGTCTGCGAAAAATTTGAAAATCTTGTCTTTATTTTTTAGAATATCATACACTGTTTGGGTGCCGATTTTATATCTTTTAGCCAACATTTTCACAGGCACACTATTTTTACAATGTTCATTAATCAAATCAACTTTTTCCTTAATTGACAAAACTTTACGCGATCTTTTATTTTCACTTAACAAAGAAGAAGCCATTATCACGACGCGTAACTTCAGATTTTCCAACCAAAACTGAACAAAATCCATACAAACATAAGAAACAAAATAAAACGCAACCCGAAGAATGTATTATCCCGTTACTCCTTCTTGCGTGTCTTTTAAATGCAATGCAACAGATACAAAATTCCGTTGGTTTTTAGATGTGAAGAAAACTTGTTCGGTCTTGTTCTCTTGTTACGGATAGTAGAGTTTATTACGGATAATAGAGTTTAAATAAAAAATTGTCTTTATTGTCGATAAAGAAAATGTTTTTTTTTTTTTAGGGATAATACGAGTAGAGTTTTTTACGTGTTAAATATTTTCATCACGGTTAATAGAGCGTCCCGGTTAATCGAATCCCGGATAATCGAGTTTCAACTGTAAATAGATATAGATATATTCTCAAATCAATTTTAATTCACAAAAACTCACAAAATCGCAATGAAGAAATCCGAATCCGACAGCGCCACCAAACATGAAACAAAATTGGCTTCTCCATTGATCGATAATAGATGGCGTTACGTTGCGTGTCTATCTGACAGTTCAATTGTGATACGATATGTTACATTCAAATGTGATTCTTTATTTGGTTGTTGCCAAAATAAATAAATACAAAATAAAAAAAAAAAAAATTAAAAAAAAATCGAAAAAAACCTGTCGTAACACGCAGGGTGGTCAAAATAAGCCATTTTGAAATTTAGATTTTTTTTCTTCTAAAACCCGTGCTGAGAAAATACCTTTCCAACAAAGAATAAATCATCAAAATCGGTTCGGCCAATCTCGAGTTATGCGGTTACATCGCTTCGGACACTTTCTTTTATATATAAGGGATTTTTTAGTAGCCTTATAATGTAGTAGCTACACATCGCATTAAGGAAATTAGGAGTAGAGTAGAATATGCCGATGCACGTTAGTTTTGAATGTTTGTAGATTATAATGTGAAGGAAAAATAGAGGGAGGAAGAGCATTCCCCATTCGTGTTGTACGGCAAAGGAAAGATTCTTTGTATTTCACTGTACGACCGAATACAGGCTTAAGGGTGAACTGGTGCGCACTCCTGGCATGGCGGGTATTGCGGCTGAAATGTTCTAACTGTTGAATGCAGATCGCTTTATCGTTTGAGCACCTACGGTGGAAATATAGATAAAACAGCGATAGATAATAGGCATTACGGCGATGACTAAGAAGTCAAACGTTTCTGCGATATGCCGATCGCCGATAAGTTTTATCGCTCGTTTTTGTATTCTGTTGAGCAGCTCCAAATATGTGATTGGGGCACCGACCCAGACATGAGCGTTATACTCAAGTTTGTGGCGAATAAACGCTTTATAAATGTAGATTTCTATCAACATTAAAGTGATATGGAAACGAAAAGTTCCATTCATGCAGAATTATTTCTAAAAGTAGATTTTTGGTGCAAGGCAAAAGCGCAGCGATGAAAATCAACTGAGTGCACAGAATGCTGAAAAAATTGTACTCAAACGGACAAACGGAACTGTACTTAACTGTTTATTAATGCGTAATATAAAATGAAAAATTGCTACGTATATTAACAAACGTTTCGTTACTTTTTAAGTAAAAACTCGTAAACTCTCTACCGCAATTTTTAGACAGAAGAATATTGCCAAAATTACGCAAACATTGAAAACAAAACTTCGCATTCTTCGTGCGTGTGAATAGATTAAATTACTTTAAAAAGAGAAGTAACCGAACTATTATTACTCTACGCCCAGTCCAAATGAAAATACTCAAAAGAAACGGATAAGTAACGCAGGTACCAGTGGGCATTGAGTCAATTTTTATGTAATTAAATGGTACACTTCCACTACTGGTTAGAAACTTGTTGTAGTTATCAGTTCTATGTGCCTCGGCTTGTCAGGTTTTCTCTCGGGTGGATTTCTTCTTGACTTCTTCGTGCGGGTGGGAGCACAAAATGTAAAAACTGGCTAGGATATGGTTTGATGCAAAAATCGATGAAACTACTAGTTTCGATCTCTTTAGAGTATCTTCGTGTGCGAAACCGCGTTATTAATGAGTCGTAACTGTTTTCCTTTTTTTTGCTCTGTGTGCAGAAGGCTTAAGCAATTTTTTTCAAGGGAAGTATTATTTTCTAAGAAGATTGTGACCTATAGTTCCAGTATGGTATAGTTCAAGGGTTGCTAACGATATTTCGTTCTAATCACGTTTTATTTAACTTAATTCAGTTGGCTGGTTGATGCGTTGTGGCCCTTGATAATTTGCACTGTTGAGCTTATAAAATCTCACTAGAGGTTGATGATTTTGGTATCGGCTCCGGATGCTCTCAAATTTTTGAAAGAACTTATCTCAAAGAATTCAAAGTCAGATTTTAAATAAATGGATTTGTTAAGCCAGGTACTAACAATTGAACAAAACACATAAATTATATTTTTATTAAGTCAAGGGAATACATTCTGCAATTAGTTTTTAAGCACAACTTCAAAATTTGTCTTAATTTAGTATAAGCAAACGATTGTACATAAGTATTAATATTAATTTTAAATACTTAGATGCTAATCTTATTCAGTAGTCTTTTAGATAATATGTTATTGTATAATCTGTTTGATGAAATAAATGAAATGAAATGAAATGAAATATGCCCACCACGTCTGGATCTGATGAAGTTATCACCCATTTCAAGGCATTTGTGTGTCGATTGCTGTGGTTTGTTAGCGTAGACTAGCGACTTCACGTATCGCCAAAAAAATAATAAACGAGAGAATTCAAATCGCAAGACCGTGTAGGCCAACTTACAGGACCATCACGCGAAATTATGCCTTCATCGAGCGTTTCCTTCAATAAGTTGATTACTACGTTTGCTGTATGACACGACGCGCCATCCTGCTGGAAATAAATCTCTTCCACATTCATGCTATTCAATCGGACAATGAAAAATGCATTAATCGTAGCTCTGTAGCGAATACCGTTTACCGCAACACGCTGACTAGCCTCATTAAAAAAAAAATGGTCGAATGACTCCACCAGCCCACATACCGCACCAAACTGTGCATTTTTTCGGGATGTAACGATGTAATGTTTCGATAATCTCATGTGGATTATCTTCGCTTTTTTGCTTTTTGACATAACCATTGAGCCAAAAATGAAACCGATCGCTGAACACAGGGGATCGAATGCCAGTTGATTTTGGGCCCATTTACCTAAATTTCGACGCAAACGATGGTCATTCGGCTTTAATTCTTGCACGAGCTGCATCTCGTTAGCCCAAAAACCAAGGTCTTTTCGTAAAATTTTGCATAAAGCGGACGGACAAAGACCAAGCTGTTGTGAACGCCTTCGAATCGATAAATTTGGATCTTCTTCAAGACTCTCCTGAACAGATGCAAGATTCTCTTCAGTACGTACTCTTATTATGCGTCTTGGCAGCGTTGCCTCTAAAAGTTTCTATTAAGTTCCAAAAAAGGAAAGTGTCCCATGCAAATAACAAATTTTAATTAGCAACTGCTTTACTAGCTTTGAGTGTTCTTTTTAGTCTTTGTATACTTTTTGAAAGTATATTTCAATCTGATCGTCTTGACATTATTGCTTTCGCTCTAATACGCAATCAAGGTATATTAATATTTAAATTTATTTGTCTTTACAGGTAATATTATTCTAGCCGACATCATTGACTCGGATTCATGGCGTCTATGGCCTTCGGGTGATAAACGGCTAAGAGTCGACAAAGACGTTTATCGTCAATTGGCATCTGTGTCAGAAGGTGACTTGGATATAATTAAAAAGAATTTTGCATGGGCATCAGAACAACTTGAAGGAATCGTCCCAAAGAATGATCACCTTGTTGTAATCCTTATGGGAAGTGGATCTGATGCGGCTCACTGTGAAAAAATTGCTAAATTCTGCAAAGACTTGGGATTGAATACTGAGTTGAGAGTAACATCCGCACATAAGGGTCCTGAGGATACTCTGAAAATTCTTCGTGACTACGAGAGTGTTATTAGCAAATTGGTATTCATTGCAGTTGCTGGCCGTTCGAATGGTCTTGGCCCCGTTCTATCCGGAAGTACTAGCTATCCAGTAATCAACTGTCCACCCGTAAAGCCGGATAATGTTCAGTTGGACGTGTGGTCAAGTTTAAATCTACCATCTGGGCTTGGTTGCGCCACAGTGTTGTATCCAGAGGCGGCAGCACTTAATGCCGCACAAATATTAGGACTGACCAACTTTATCATTTGGGGAAAATTACGATCCAGACAAATCGACAATTTAGTTACTTTGAAGAAGGCTGATAAGAGCGTGCGCGGCGTTAACAGCGTGAGCTTGTAAAAAAATTAAATTGTTCTTTTTTCTTACCTTTTACTCAACATTTATGCATATTTTCCAATAAAGATCTTTTTTTTCTGAGATGATGTTTTAATCGAATAAAGCTTTAACAATTACGTACCAAGGTACTGATGTCAGATGACGACACACGTAGAAAGCTTTTGGTATCTGCAGTCTGAGTCATGAACTTGGCACATGTGTTAATAGCTGACTTGCTCAACTAGCGATAGTATTTACTTCGATTTCGACTTCAGTTCATTTATTAACCTAGGTGAGAACAGGCGAACGAATGGTTAAAGTTTTTTTGTTGATTCCTTACTTTGTCTTGAGGAATGTCAATTGTGTTTCATAAATTTAATCGAATCATCCAGTCGTCATCAAGTGAATTTGGTGAGTGAGGGAATAAAGTACAAAGCAATTGCTTTTTTCGATATGGAAAATAACGAGCACGAAGGGATCTGACAGAGTTTGTACGATTAAAACGGCGGTTGTGATAGTTATTGTTGCTATACGTTTGATTGAATTACCAGTTCCCACCGACAAGGAGTTGTAATGCAGCCAATAGGACATTCTTCGTCGCCTAACGACTGACAGGTTGTTGAACAATCTGTGATTTGCAGATCGCCAACAAATGGCGCAATCTAGGTGTAGTTTCTTAATAATCAAACAAGATATTGATATTAAAATTTGCCAATGGGTCACAGGTAGGTAGGTAGAGGTGGCGGTTCGGCCTGAACCAAATAAGCACTTGTTGTGCCTTTTTGTTACCACGACTCGTGTGACCTATGTTGTAGTGGTTGTAGAGAATTTGATGTGTGGCTATATCCAACCTGTGGAGTTGAGAAAACGGATAAGATCTTGTATCCCTTTGCCCGATATAGCGCTAAGGTCGTCGAAGAATGGTTGATTTAGTGCCCGCAGTCTGGCTCTTGCTAGTGCCGGACATTCGCAGAGGAAATGGAAGAGTTTCTCTTTCATTTACATTCCCGCAGCTTCGGCAGTGGGTGTTAAATGGGATACCTAGTTTGGCCGCATGGTCTCCAATTGGCCAGTGCCCGGTGATTATCGCCGTAATTCTGGAGACTTCGGGGCGGGTTCTGTTTAGAAGATCCTCTGTTCTTCTTTTGTCTTAAGTAGGCCATATCTTCCTTGATATGATGCAGTTAGTTAACCGTATCCATTGAAGATTGGCTTTCTGCAGGAAGTATGAGTGTATTTGTGTCTTGACTGGGAATGTGAACCCTTGCAGCTAGTGAGCCGACCAGAGCTGAGCCCTGCCTGGCCGGCTCATCTGCACGCTCGTTTCCTGTTATGTTACTATGCCCTGGAACCCAGAGTAGTGTGACACTGAAACGTTCGCCCAGTCGGGCAAGCTCGTTCCGGCACTCCTGCACCAGCTTGGAGGATATGGTAGCCGATTCAATAGCTTTGATGGCGGCTTGGCTATCAATAAGGATAGCAATGTTTTGTACGCTGTGTCACGGCCTAGTTGCGTGCAGGCCTCTCGGATAGCCAGTAGTTCCGCCTGGAAAACGCTGGCAAAATCCGGCAGGCGAAGGGATATTGATATTTTTAGCGATTCCGAGTAGACACCGGCCCCCACACCACAGTTCATCTTAGAACCTTCGGCGTATATGACCGTGTCGAACTCTTTCACTACTTCGTCCCTCTTCCAACAAGCTCTGGAAGGGAAACTTATTGGAAGCATTTTTTGAAGTTTAGTTTGGGTGTGATGTAGTCGGTTGGAAACGTGACCATGCCTTCTGGTAGCTAGTCCAGAATGCTGCTGTGGCCGTATGGCCTTGCAGTCCAGCACCCCGATTCCCTGAGTCTTACCGCGCTGAATAGTGCGGTATCTTTTGTGTGTAGGTCAAGAGGCAAAAGGTGCAAGAGCACAGTGAGGGCGTCCGTTGGGGCCGACCTCAGTGCACCCGTGGTGCCTACACTGGCTGTTCTTTGCAATCTTTTCAGTTTTGTGAGGTTGTAACCTTTACTCAACGCGGGCCACCATACTAGTGGGTCACAGGTAAAAAGGTAAGTAATACGAATCAATCCAATTAAAGTCCCCAATCAGCCATTTAATAACGCAGAACCCGATGCAACAACCTACCATGATGAGTATAATGGGTGCCGCATATTCAAATCAAATACAAGGTTGGCGCAAAGAATGTGGGCGGTGGCATGCGTCTAACTGGTGGCCAAACTGATTAAATTTTTCAATCAAAGAAAAAAGGAAATCCAAATCCCAGAGCAGTCAGACTGTAACGGTCCATACCAGGCAGAAATCCTCTTTGGTGTAGAGGTTGGAGTAAACAAGGTGTCATTCGTTTCTCTCCATTAATCTGTGGCGTATTTTGTTGTTCCCCAAGTGGATTGAACATGCACGGGTCACAACCTAACACACTTACCTCTGCGCCGTCGCCACCCCTTGATCAAACTGTTACGACCATTTCAAATGTTCTCAGTTAAATATTCAACAGCTCTTCAATGACAGGAATCATCAAAACTTTAATTTAAGTAAAAAGTTCCAAAGAGAATACTCCGTCAGATATTTGGTCCTGTGTTTGAGGAGAGCGAATGGAGGAGAAGATACAATCGCGAACTCTATGAGCTGTACTAAGATGTGGAGTCCAAAAACCTAAATCACGTCGACTACATTGGCTCGGCCACATTGAGCAAATAGAAAATAATGCTCCAGCCAAGAGGATCTTCGACTCCCAGCCCCCTGGTTCGAGAAGGCAATTAAGACCGAACCTCCGTTTTAAAGACCAAGCCATCTCGGATGCCAGAGCGCTTGGTCTGAAGAACTGGAAGCAGCGTGCCCGGACAGGACACTGTGTAGTGGGCTTACATGCGGAGCCGCTGGGCATACTGCACAACGATTACAGCAGGAGCTGCAGGGACGTTGAAGAAATAAGATATATTCGTCACCTACTATGCCCTGCCCTTAGAACTAACAGATTCAAGATTCTCGACAGCTACCTCTTTGAGGAGCTATAGGATCAGATTAACATAGACCTGAGGAAACTCCGGAGATTTACATTTAAATACGGGTGGTTCTAGTACGGCGGATCACTGAGCTCTTTTTGTTTCTTTTCAGGCCTCCAATTTTTTTTAACAATCCCAACACTGGACACAAACTGATGATATAAGTACGCCGAGACATCCGTCACGAGGGCATCCATTTACATATCTACCTACTCCAAATTGAATTCCATAACTAGCGTTTGCCCCATTTGTACTTCATTAACTTTTCTCAGTTTTAATTTCAACCTCAAATCTTTCATTTATGGCGAATACATTTGAGTTTCCTTCCAGTTTACGTTTTAAGATCGCGCGATCAATAAGGTTGTTTACCCTGATAAATGCATCTCACCTAAACTAAATTGAATAAATAAAGTGCCATTTTTATGCATTGCTGAGTTCTAGCTCATTAGTAAATTGTTTTTGCTTTCAGTACGCAAAATGTGTTCAAACAATCATTCAGTCCACAGTGCAGCTATAACTGAGATACACGATGTCCCAATGAGTGTTATCAAGCGACCTATTCCATCTGTTTTGGACGAAGCAAAAGTACTCTCATTAATGGAAACAATTAGGGTAAGTTTTTTGCCTGTCGCAACGCTTATTTTATTTTATTCTAACCCAAGAGTTGATGTAAAAAAGCAATTCAATCGAGTCCTACAATACTCTCCATGAATTTTAATTTTAGAATGAAGAAACTGAGGGTAATGTTCCGCCAATAGATATACTCTGGCTTAAGGGCACTGAGGGTGGAAATTATTACTATAGCTTTGGAGGATGCCATCGATTTGAAGCTACTAAACGACTGCAAAGGCCAACTATAAAAGCCAAACTGGTAGAATCTACTCTTAGTGATTTGCGCCATTATATGGGCTCCAGTACTCCAGCCGACTTAAAGTGAAGGATCTCAATAGAATTTAGTGATTGCTGTATGTATCTTAAAAACTGTTTACCACTACGCATTTTATTAAATTTTACATTTGAATCTTGTATTAATTTTTGTCTTTTTATTAAAATAGGCACTGTCCGTTTTTTACGGATACATTTTGTTTTATCAAGCACAAACGTCGGTTTTATATCGCTCTGGTCCTCATAAGATTCCACAATTATAGTTGTGAGTTATGCCCCATCTTCAAAAAAGGCGATCCTATATCTTGCAAGAACTATTGGGGCATATCCATGCTAAAGTGATACAAAACAGATAATCAAACTTTCATAGCGAATTAGGAAGCTTTTATTGATTGTGCCGTAAAGTATTTATCGAGACAACATCTCCTGAAGCTACTCTGAAGAAAAATCCCAAAACTACACATGCGATTTGTTCTTAATTAGATTCTCTAAGCTAGAACGTTCCTTTGTACAATCTGACGTTAATACCTCCACCGAATCGGACGAGGTAATAAGAATGTCATCTTCAATTCGTATTCCAATTCCCCTGAATTCCTTCGGCACATCTAGGCGATCTGTTGAAATATAAACGCCTGGTTCCACGGTGCAAACCATTCCTGGCTGCAATTGCATACCTCTTGACATTAAAGGAGTGTCATGAACATCCATTCCCAGGTAATGGGACACATGATGAGGACAGAATGAGTAGGCAGCCTGCAAAAACTTGAAATTGTACAGGAGTCCTGTAAATCAATTTGAATACCCACTTTTGATAGTTCTTTGCTGTCGCTTATGTGACTTGGTATAAGGCCAACCTCTTGTAAGTACTTTCCCAGCTTCACGCACATAGTTTCGAACAACTTGTCTAAATTCTCGCCGCCTTCCCGCAGCAGGATTCCTACAAACAGAAAAAATGTAAAGAGACGACGATCAATAAATTGACCTTGTTACCGATAAGTTCTTTTTGCAGAACAAGAATCACATCATAGAGCACCTTTTGAGCTTCGGTAAAGTTTCCATTCACTGGCCAAGTGCGAGTTATGTCACTAGTATAACCTCCGAATTCACAGCCTGCATCCATAAGTACTAGGTCGCCATTCTTCGTCAATTGTGTGTTGTTGATGTAGTGAATTGTCGTTGCGTTTGTGCCTGCTGCAACCACCGGCGGGTAGGCCAAATGACTGGCATTTCTCATGCGGCATTTGTAGTCAACCATGGCGAAAATATGGTGCTCTGAGTGGCCTGGTCTAGTCTCAGTCATCGTTTCATTAATTGCCGCAGATGCAATTTGGCAGGTCCTTCGCATCAAGTCAATCTCTGCAGGAGATTTAAAGAGACGCATACTGTGCAAGAACAGTTCCGGAGACTTGATATTGCCTGTCGGCTGAAGATCTTTCAAGTGCTGCGTCAACTCATGTTGATCTGTGTTCTTTTCGTCGTACCAAACTGCTGTGCATCCAGCGATTTCTTTAATTTTTCTGCAAAGCATCAACTGTACCTTGTTTATGAATCAAACTTCAACTCACCGTTCAACCTCAAATTTGAATTGACTAACTGGAAACGCTTCGTCTACCCCGAAAAG
The DNA here is from genome assembly GCA_949715645.1 of Portevinia maculata. Lineage (NCBI taxonomy): Eukaryota > Metazoa > Arthropoda > Insecta > Diptera > Syrphidae > Portevinia > Portevinia maculata. Next base: position 7,451,668 of record OX454526.1, on the reverse strand, counting down.
TTCCATCGAATTGTCCACTCCAGTTCGCGGTCCATCCCAGAGCTCAGCGTGCTTATCTTTTGGCCGCATAAATAACGTTGTTTTTGTTCTGGCAGCTTCATCGATTGTCATCACAAGAACTGAATCCGGTTCGAGACAGCCAGTCAAGTAGTAGAATTCCGAATTTTGACGGAAGACATAAGGGATTTTACCACTCATGTACTTCTTCACGGCCGATGGGATGATGACCTAGTCCAAGTAGGTAAATACAATGAACAGTCCTTGGAAAGTCGACTTTAACTCACCGTGTGATTCTTTACACTAGGATCGGTGTTGAATGTGTATTTTTGAATGCCTTGCATGAGGCGCGCACGCCGCCCTTTAAATTCTTCAACTTTGACACTGGGCACGACTTCGCCTTCTTTAAGGATGTGGGGATGTGTCCATGGCGTGGGTTGTCCTAGGTTTTCTTCAACATTTTGACTCAAAACTTTGTTCTTAGCAGAAACGACTTCGACAGTGGACGAAAGGCGCACTTGAAACATTTTAATGAGCTTTGGATTGCTTTAGGAAATATAGTAGAACTTACAAGTATTTGGTGTTAATTTATTAAGACTGCATTTTGCGAGATTTTTTAAATGAAACATATTCGAAAAGTGAAGTTATAAAAATTTGTTTGAATTTAGAAAAACGATGTTTGTTGCATTTTTTGAATGCGTTTTTGACGGAAAACAGCTGTGGGTGACGGAAAACAGCTGTAGTGGGACGAGTGTTACTTATGTCGGAAGTGAAGTTGCCAGATGGGTTATGCCGAAATTAATAATGGATACCTATTTTTAAGCTTAATGGCCAATTCACAATGTCGAAACTCAAAAAGCGTCCTTAGGCAATTGATCGACTTATAAAAATAAATTAAAATAAATATTAGGCATTAACGGCCCATATAGGGCCTAAAACCTAGCTTCTCTTACCTTTTGCTTGTGAAAATTAAAAGGGACATCATTTTTTTACCCGAATTCGAATGGCAAATTTTGGAGCTTCTCATGACAATTGATACTCTTGGACATTTGTCAGACGTTCGCAATAGGTGAGGCAGTAGAAAAAAGCTGTAGACATTACTTGCCCGCCCGGCGGTATTTGAACCGGCGACCAAGTAGTCCAACACACTAACCACTGAGCCACTGCGCCCCCAGGCTTATCGACTTACGATCGTATATATCTTTAAGTCCTTCGCAACGTATTTCCATTATGCGCATTGGGCTAAAAAAAATTGCCTTCAATTTAATTAAAAAACCTAAATACAATCCAGCTTAGCAATAGAAATCCTTAAGGTCACTCCTTAACTCGAATTTTGTTCTGGGTGCAGCTAAGCTACTTTTAAAATTTTGTGGTAATAAATCAAATTTAACAAAATTCTAATCACTTCGGCTGTCACTTTTAAATTGAACTTCAATACGGGTCGGCCCCAGCTAACCAGTTGTCGATTTTAGGAGTGACATCATTGGGCGTGTTTAATTTGCAAGGCAACTACTCGTTCTAGTTAACGCTTTGTGATTTGACGAATACCGCATTTGAATATCAGCTGTTCGCTGAAAATGTTCCCTTCGAACAATCGAAAGAAATCAACCCTAATTCGTCAGTGAGGTATAGATGTCAAAAACAACTGATTCATTTTGCTTCAGTGGCCCTGTGTATATTCTAAGGTCTCCTGTAAACGAGCGTCTCGTCGTCATGGGGCACCAGGGAATTAGTTTCTGTTTATATTCAAGATGAAGAACACGTGTGCTTAGATCTTCTACTGGGTTCCAAGCATAGGAGGAACAGACTCAGCTTATTTTGGATCAAGAATTTGAGGACGCAGATGCAGTTATCGTGTCTCCAGAACCAGATCAATTAACAGATAATGAGGATTTTGACAATGATAACGTGCTCCCGGCTGAAACACTGCAGCATTTTATCCTCGGTGACCCTGTGCAGGGTACTTCTAAATGTCCAGACCAAGCTTTCTGGCATCCGCAATGGCTTGGTCGTTGAAACTGAGGTTCGGTCTTCAATGCCTCCTCGAACCTGGGAGCTGCTAGTAATAATTCTCTTGGCTGATTTTGGTGTAAATCTTGAAATCGATGTATAGTGGAAAACGAAAACTGATCTAAGATAAAAAAAAAAAATGTTTTTGCCCGATTAACGATTGAAAGTTTACTTTTTAACATCCTATATTTGTTTAATGAATTTACTATGAAGATTGACAGTTCAAAAAGTCCTCTATTGGTTGATAATGATCGCCAATAAGCATCGCAATGTGCGTACCACTCCCCAATGGAAAATGGCACAAACTTACAACGAAATCTTTCACTGAATGTGGCTTTCTCTACAAATCATCTGAACTTTCTTATCAAAATGTCAAAGCTGATAATTGACATTTTTCTTATCATCTTGAAGTTTGAGCAGCACCGTGGGCTCAATTATTCGCGATAAAGTGATAAAATAATTTTTGTTTTATCTAATATATTTTATTGCTTCCATTCCATAGTGCAGTCATAACTGCATCATGTCGATCTACAAAGATTTGCCAGATGTTAGTAATCTAATCGCATTTATTTTGTCATACAGCTCTGAAATCTTATTTCTTCTTTCCATAGGAGCATCCGCGGAAGCTTATTCCAGATCTGTGCAGACAATTCTACCATCTAGGATGGGTCACTGGTACCGGCGGGGGAATAAGCATGAAACTCGAGTAAGTAAACTACCATTGCAATTTTCATGCACTTGTTTTTATTTTTTCCAATTCCAGTCATGAAATATACATAGCTCCGTCTGGCGTTCAAAAGGAGCGCATTCAGCCTGAGGATCTCTTCGTTCAGAATATTGAGGGAGAGGACATTCAACTGCCACCTGAATACAAGATGTAAGAATTCAGTGTCTCGCGACTTTCACAATAACTTGTACTTTTAGGCTAACCAAGAGCCAATGTACTCCGCTCTTTATGCTGTCGTACCGACATCGGGGATCAGAAGCGGTAATCCATACCCATTCTCAGCACGCTGTTATGGCCACTCTTCTTTGGCCTGGCGATGAATTCCGTTGCACCCATCTGGAGATGATTAAAGTGAGTTTTCCACTGGCTTGATTAAAACATCGGCTTGATGTTTTTTTTCCTCAGGGAATCTACGACGACGAAAAAAAACGTCACCTTCGCTACGATGAGCAATTGGTAGTGCCGATAATTGAAAACACCCCATTCGAAAAGGATTTGGCTGATTCAATGTACGCTGCAATGATGAAGTACCCGGGCTGTAGTGCAATCTTGGTGCGTCGCCACGGCGTCTATGTGTGGGCCAAAAGCTGGCAAAAGGCCAAAACGATGTGGGTTGGCTTATCTTATGCATTTCAAGTGTATTGCTTTATTTTATGTTTGTTTTGGTTCCTCTCATTTCAGGGCTGAGTGTTACGATTATTTGTTCTCGGTTGCTGTCGAAATGAGGAAGTGCGGATTAGATCCCGAGAAGATTACGTTGTAGTGATTATTTTTGTCCAAATAGTTTACAAAGTTTCAATCACACAATTACAATTTACATAAGTTTGCTATCCGGGAAAATGCATTTAAAGTTCGATTAGTACATTTTTTTCTGCAGTATGAAGGAATTTACTGTTCTTTGAATTTTACTAGTACGTAGGTAATTCTTTGTCTCCTAATAACGTTAACCTCAATTATAATTTGTTAAACCACTACTTATTTATGATGTTTTCGTTTCTTGCGTTTGGTAATTTTGTGTCATTGTGAGATGTTGCCGGAAAACGGAGCGGGACAATTGCTCCAATTTTAATGATTCTGGGTCGTTTTCGCTTGGCTTCGAATTTTTTGATTTTTACTTTTTAAATAAGGATGTTTGGCTGCTTATATAAGGTGTGTTTGTTTTACTCAAGCGTATATACGCTTAGATAAAACCAGTAAAAAACGCTCGAATGTGACTTGACCTATGCTGGCTGCCATTTGAAACTTCGTCTGGTTTCTCCAGTCAAACCTGAAAATTAAATTCCATATTGAACCTGAAATTTAAATTTCAAAATACAAGTCAGATTAAAAATCCAGTTTTAACACCGAGTAGTCAGCGGCTCAATATATATTTGTTTAAAGTCAAACTTCACAAATAAGTAAAAATTGGAGTAGTGTCAGTTCAGTAGGTGAGAAATGAAAAAGTTTTGCCATTCGATAGCAAAAGTTATCGGAAAACGTAAGAAACGGTGTTTTGGAGCTGGAACTGATCTATATCACCTTAAGCCCTTAGCGGCGATAAAGTTAGTAACATGCAAATGTGAATAAGCGTATATACGATTGAGTAAAAAAATACACTTACTTATACTTAGACTATCCACATGTTCATTTGTAGGTATATAATACAGGGAGAAGATGAACAAATGGATTTTGTTCTTCAACACTTAATTTTCAACATTTGTTTTAATAAGAATATGCATATTGCAATTATAGTTTTTTTTATTTATATTTTAGTTCTTTAAGAGGAGTTGAATTTTTTGTTTAACTTGTCTTACGCTCTGTTTGAAATAAAAGCTTATTTTTTTTCTTATGTTTTGTCTTTAATCTCATTTTATTATTATATATATTTATACATAAATTATTTATTTAGGTAAATAAATAATTATAATATTTGTATTAATATACATATACCTATAATATATTTTTCTCAAAAACCTTCAATTTATATAAATAATAGTTTCATTCATAAATTTATAATCTATTTATACAGTGAAATCTCTCTTAAGTGGACACCCAAGGGACCGGAGTTTTTTGTCCACATAAGAGAGTGTCCGCTGAAGGGAAAATTTTAAAAAGAACAGAAAATTGTTTTATTTAATTCGCTTTTTCAATAATAGGTACATACACAAACATAGTCCATAATTGTTTTTTTTTTAAAAATCTTCAATCCGGCTCTGATGAAGATTACAACCGGCTAGCTACCACTGACTCATAGTGAGATCGAAGAACAGATGTCAGCTGTATTGCCTTTTCATCCCCAGCTATTAAAGCAAATTTGCACAAAGATTCGCAAGCACTCAACGCCTTCTTGTAAGAGTAACAATCTATTTCAGTATTTGCTTCCGAAGTAGCCATGTCCCCTTCATCGTTACTTTTGCCATTCACACTTATAACGCTTAAGACATCTTCCGTTAAGTTCTCATTCCATCCCTCATCTGTCTGAACATTTTTGTCGCATGCGGCACACTCTAAGTAATCAACTTGATTGCAGACGGTTTGTCTGACTAGCGAGGATACATTTTTAAAACAGATAAATGGTATGTCATCCCCTGAAGTAAAGTCCTCAATTTGGGTGGTTGGATTTCGTAAAAACCCTTTGAAAAAAAAAAAAATGTTTATCGTTTCTTGAGAAACCTTGTTTCAGGCTGCAGCAGCCCAATTAATGGCATCTAGCACAGTAATTCTTGAAGAACGCTCTCTAACATTAACAACGTGATCCATTTTTAGCAATAAGCTGGTTTAAAACTAATTCCCGATAAAAAACTTAATTTTTTTTAATGATGCCCCGGTCTATGGGTTGACAAACGGACGTTATGTTTGCAGCGAAAAATATCATAGTTATGTTACTTATGTACAAAGTGTGTGTGTATCTATACCGACAACTGTTTGTAGAATATGCATGCGCCACGCGCTTGCTGTTACAGTAGCACAAATATATGCACGAGTATGAGATGAAAGCTTACACAATAAACGTGTAAATAAAAGAAAATGACATGCTTATGTGAATAAGAAATGTCCATTTAAGAGAATATTTTTACCAAATGAAAATGAAAATACTGTCCATGTCCACTTAATAGAATTATCCACTTTAGAGGAGAAAAGTTCAAACAAAATCATAGCAGCCAACCATCACACTTTATATTGTCCGCTTAAGGGAATCGTCCACATAAGAGGGGTGTCCGTTAAGGGGGAGTTCACTGTATATATATAATATAATATCTAGAAGGATACTCGTATATACAAATTTTATCTTGATGATAAATAAATTCGTTTCAAAATTAGAGAGCAAGAGCTCTTTCTTTATTGATTGTCTTCTTAAAAATCTACATTACATATTCGAAACACTACTATTTATACAATAAGGCGCGGTTTTCTGTTCGGTGTTCGTATCCTCTTTTGTTGGTGCATCTGTTGTTTTACTGCTTCCATGTGTTTGAAATATAAGATAAGATAATATCCATGTCCATCATCTTTCTTGGAAGGGCATCGTTATCTTTTGTTGGTGCATCGGGTGTTTTACTGCTTCCATGTGTTTGAAAGATAAGATAAGGTAATATCCATGTCCATCATCTTTCTTGGAAGGCATCGTTATCTTTTGTTGGTGCATCGGGTGTTTTACTGCTTCCATGTGTTTGAAAGATAATACATCGTTATCTTTTGTTGTTTTAGAACAGTCGATCCCTGTTTAGGTGAGCTGCTGTCATAACCTACATATATATATTTATACATATATTAATATTAATGTATTTAAAAATACGTAGATCCTTATTCTTTAAATAAATTTATTTAAATATACATTATAAATATAAAATATTTATATTTAATTATTATTGGTGTAAATTAATATAACAAATTTCAAATTCTATTTGAAAAACAAATAATTTAATTTGTTTTTAAATATAATTTTTTAAATATTTATATATGTATTCTATATATTATTTATATAATTAAAAAATATTTTATATTTAAGCTATTTGGTCTTTTGCTGCATCTCTCTCTTACGAAATTTTCATGTTCACACGCCGTCTGCACGTACTATAAATTTCCTGCAGACATCAGAAGCAGAAAAAAAAATATATGTAGTTGCGAATGTAAATGTACATAACTACTTGTATAACCTGCAAAATATTGCTTATGGATTTGATGTGTTTGTGGTAATCCACTGATGATCCCAAACCACCACAAACGCGAATTTTATATAGTCAGACTAGAAATAGTTGACAATTTTTGACTTTCAGTCATAGCCACATACAGGCTGAATAATCATTTCCTATGTTCATTCTTCGAATTGAAGAAACATTTGAAGTGGAAAAAACAATTCACACTCAGTCTTGAGTAGTGAATGTACATATATACTACTTGTATAACTTGCAAAACAGTTGCGAGAATGGTGTAAACATGAGGTAAGCAGCTTGCTTTAGTGTATGCTATCAATTTATAGCACGTGGAGACCGAGTGTCAAGAAAAACTTTGTCCAAAATACATGTGCAGAAGTTCTGTAGCTTAAAGTTACTTAAAAAAGTAGAAGGCCTAAATGTAACAAACATTTTGGTCGAGAACAAAAAAAATCAAAAATGAAAACTGTAAAATCTCCGAAAGAGAATTCTCTAATTTCAAAGAAAAGTGCGCGAACGCTTTCATAGAGAAAAATGAAAAGAAGCAACAGCTGTTGAACAATCATGAGATCAAACCGGCAAACCCCAAAAGCGGAGCAGCAGGGATGCGGTGAAGATGCGGAAGGGTCAATATCAGTTTAGTAAAGATTACAACCGAGTCGTTTAAGAAGAAGAAGAAGCAGAAGAAAAAGAAGAAGAAGAAGAAGAAGAAGAAGAATAAGAAGAAGAAGAAGAAGAAGAAGAGGAAGAAGAAGAATAAGAAGAAAAAGAAACATAAGAAGAAGAAGAAGAAGAAGAAGAAGAAAAGAGGAAGTAATCTCTATCTATATCTATCTACCTTAAGGTGCTAGGCCTAAGCGACACCACCAACTGCGAAGCCTGTGGAGAAAGCGATGACACTGCGGAACATTTCCTCTGTGATTGTCCTGCTTTTGCTCATATCAGGTGGCAGGTATTTGGTGCGGATATGGTGAGTGCTGTAAACCTAAGCTCCTTATCATTGAAGCGCCTTCTCGTTTTTCTTAGAAAAACGAGTACATTCCCACAGTAAAATGTTGTGTGTCTGCCTGGTAGTACAATGGACCAGTATTGAGTCTGAGTGCTCCAGTGCAGAAAGTCTCACACACCCCGACAAAAAAAAAAAAAAAATCTCTATCTGTATAAACAAATTAATGTGTATGTGCGTATGTAATGTAAATGCGCCCAAAATTCGGAACTGTTTGTGTCGATGGGGTTGTCTTTGGAAAGCTGATGACCGGCGAACGCATAGATAACTTTTGCCTATAACAACATCTATAGGTACGTATAAATTGCACAATTGACTCAAAAGGCATTTCATAAAATTTCACAATTTGCGCGCTTCTTAAAAAAGTGTTTGATATTTAATCTTTCAAATTTGGTTTCCTTATTTTATTGTTGAAAAGGGCGCCGGTGGTCCAAAGGCGCACTAAAAAAAAATCGAGTTTTCGAGAAAAAGAGAATTATTAACTGCTCGAAAATGACTTGCAAAAAATTGAATTTGAGTCTTCAGTCTTGTTAAGATGCAGAATTTCAATAACAATTTATAAAGCGAAAGGCACGCAGGGTATTAACTAGTAGGCGAATAAATACAAAGTACGGACCTACTTTACTGTTTCATGGATTCAGTTACTTTCTTCCAAACAAGTCGTTTTTTAAAATATAAGAACAGACTACTGTTGGGGTGAGATCCCATCCCCTGCTGGTTGCTGATGGTTCCGATTACGTGAGTAAAAAGAAAAATACACGATATGTCGATTTCGAGGAAACTGGTAACAATATGGCTGAGTGGGTTCCATGTATTACAAAGTTGCTGTTGAGCGACATCTAAGTATTAAATGATGAATACAGATACGAAATCAGAGATGGTTTCCTTTTCTAATCCAATTTGACCTGAACACTACAGTACGCTTAGTCGAACTGTTCGATATCTTATCCGTATGTCGATGCCCAAAACTGAGCGTGGCATTGGGTTGAACGTCCTGGTCCATTTTGGAACATTTTGAATAAAGCTACCATTATTTGAAACTTTCGTCAAAACACACCCAAATAGGCAAGTTGTAAAGAATGACATTTTCTACGTATGATGCAATGACAGCTATTTTCGTTTTGAAGCAATTAATCGAAAAGCAACGTTTTTTTTAAATAGTCTGTCACTTAGTCATTTCGAGCTCAAATTTTAGGGTCCCAAAATTGGTGACGGACGCACGGATGGACTAGATCGGCATAACCTTCGATCCTGATCACAAGTATAGTAACTTTTAGGTTCCCACCACCAATATTAAGGAATGATACAGATTGTCAGGCAGAATTAATTTATCCTTAGGATAGGGTATACGTGAAAGTAAAGGCACACTCAATGGACTTTTATGTTGGTAGACTTAAACCAAGAATCGGAATTTGTATTTACCATGTGGATGTGAATCAAAGTAGGTAAACTACCAATCACAGTCAGTTCAGTTATGTTCTCAGATATTTATTAGACATTCACAGTTTGGAATGTGCAACAAATAACTTCTTAGTGATATTGGATTGGAGCTTGGAGACCCACCGCACGAGGTGCTGACTCGCATATCGAAAGTATCACCCCACTTTTAGAAGTTGAAACTTATTAATTGTCCAATGGAAATGTTATGACAATTAAATTATTTTGGAGAATTTAATCGTGCGCCTATAGTTAGCGTTATGCTAAAATCTATTTGGAAAAACTTTTATATTTTGAACGCTCGACTAATATTCTCATTAGATAAAGCAGTTCCGTGTCCGGCACAGAGTTTTGAAAAAAAAAAAAATGCAGTAGCAGTGAAAACTATGATTTGCAGAAATAAGTTTAGTAGTATAATAAAAAATGTGCACTTCTAATAAATATGTAATTATTATTATTATTAAGTTCGAAAAGTGTTTGTATATACAAGAATTCATCATTTACTAGTTTCATGAAAGTGGAAATACGAGTACATTGCTCTAAAAACCGGCTTGTCTATATCAGTGAACAAGTTGAGTATGCATTCTTTGTCGGATCTGCACAAAGGTCTCATTCGTGTGGGTAATGTTTATCCGAGTTCATCTAGATAAACTTCCTTGAGTGCCTCACGTTATGTTGTCTGGAAGAGGTCGATGATTTCTGTTAAAAAATTGGTCTATTACCAATTGTAAAGTGTTTTTCGTTATTTTGTCAGTTAACAAAGGATTATAAGAAATACAAAATCAGAGAAAAACAACCCAACAGTAGTACCGAGCGCTCATTTCGAGGTTCAAATCGGATGATCACGTGAAGTGTTATCAATGGCTATATGAAATTAGGCCTTAATGAAATATGGCCCAAACAAAATATGAAAAATGGGACTTGCTTCAAATGAAAAATTTCGAAATGGAAGAATCGCCCAATCTATATGAAAAATAACCCGGAAAAACAAATCATCAGGGCTGAAGTATTCCTTCCAGATGGTGAGTTGAAGATCTGTATGTGTATCTTTTTTTTTGTTCATTTCGCGCACAGGGTGTTATCTACATAACTGAATTCTTGAAATTGCTAACAAAAATTAGCATCTGTCAATGGCTTTTAAAGATTAATAGATAATAGGTCCGTTCGCGTACTTTATGTGTAGAAAAATGAAAACTGCCAAATCTCCAAAATCGAGAGAGAATCCTTTTATGTCAAAGAAAAGTACGCGAACGCTTTTGTGTGAAAAGATGAAAAACGTCAAAGTTTGGCTTGAAAAGAAGCAACCGCTGTTTTTTTTTTGCTGGCAAACTCATAGGATTTCGTCATTTGACAGTTTTCATTTTCTTACCAGCCGAAATTCTGTGTGAAGAAAAATGAACGAAAGTACATTATTATTAATTCCATACGCCAATCTGTGTATACCTTTCTGAATGGAAGATGTAATAAATAAAATTAATAGGGAAGTAGAAAAAAATGTGAAAATTCTGTTCTTCCGTCAGCCTGTTTGCAGATCTGCAGCCTAAGCGGATGGGCAATTTTGGTTCATAGTGTTTATTTAGTAGTCTCGCACTAGGCGTTGTTGAAATTGAAATTTTAGCTCTAAAACAATGGTATATGTCATATAACGGTTTGCTAAAACTTAATTTTTCTAAAAACGGCCTTAACAGTTTAGATAAAACAGCCTATCTTTTGGTAAGAATGGATTTTGCGAGATTTATATTAAAACGGTACCTCCTATAGAACCGATTTTTTAACATCAGAATTTCTCGTTAACAACAAAACCGATTTCAATTAAATTTAAAATTTAGGAAGGCTTTTATGATCAAATTCATACATAACTTTTTTGGTTTTTTGAATATGCTGGAAACGGGTATATTTAATTTTTACAGATTATTTTCCAGATGAAAACTACAGATTTCCTTGTATTGAAATACTCCAAAAATTGCAAAATATTTTTCAAAAATTAAAAAAAAAACCGGTTTAAGAAAAACTGCTTTAACGATTTTCAATATTTTTTTCCTAGGTCGACTATTGCTAATAAAATACTATTGCATACTTCGTTTTTCCAAGAAAACTCTCAAACAAATTTGAAAAACAAAAATATTTTTCCAATATTTTTTTAAATAATTTTAAGTTATTATTTATTAGGTACATAACATATCATCATTCTTTAAGATTTTATTAATCGAAATAGTATTACATAACATATAGGTAGGAATCATTTTTATAAAATTAAATTTAATCTTCTGGCCTTCTGCGCTGCAAATATATCTTAAACTTCTTCAGTGTCAATCTCAATTTGTCGATAAATTGACATTAACGCCAATCCTGTTAATCTTTCTTCTCCGGTAGAATTTCTTAGATAAGTTTTTAGACGTTTCATTGTCGAAAATGTTCTTTCCGGTGTACATGTTGAAACCGGTAGTGTCGCCAAAATTTTAAGAAGCTTGTGGTTGTTAGGAGACAGATCCTTATTGCATTCCCCAAGAGCTGTTATTACACTCTTTGAGCGCTCTGAATCTTTTTGTGTATGGTATTTTGTCTTCCAAAAAAGATTTATAAAATTTGAAGTTTTCTTCGTTATAATTTTGTTCGTTTTTGCCAAGGATCGATGGAATCAAAATGCACAAAGAGGAAAGTATGGACTTATGGTTTTCAAATCTCATTTTAAGCTGACTTAAAAAGTCATCTAAACGAGGAATCATTATACTTATCCTAAAATAGGTTTCAGGATCTGTTGTGCTCATATTTTGTCTATGCTGCTGCCTTGACACATTTCGTGAAATTTTAAGTTTTTCATCCACAACATTTACTAAGTTTTGTGCAGTCTCAAAAGTTGTTTTGAATTCAGGAATGATATTCCTTGGAATGTGTTTGTTATTAATTCCACATGTTCCAATCCAGACACTAAGTCGCAAGAATGGGATTGTAAGATCTTACAAAGTGGCAATGTATATGTAAACAAAACCCTCATACAACACAAACTTACTGCAAAATCACTAGCTGAAATAGATCTGAAAAAGCCATTCGCTCACAACTCTTCCAAAGCATCAATTATCGCTTCAAAAATTTCCTTAATCCTCATCAACCCATTATGGTTTTCCACCCAGCGTCTTTCACACATTGCTATTAAATTTTTCCATTTATTTTGAGGATAATTTTGTTTAATCATTTCCTGCAACAAATGTGTGCGCTTTGCCGATAATTTAAAAAAATTCCAACGGATTTTTTGGTACCAATAAATAGTGTTGCGAATAGGCTGAATTTGACAAGAATGCCCTAATGCCAGGTTTAGAGAGTGTGCGCTACAATGCACGTATAAGTCTTTTAGATGAGACTCGCGTACTACAGGTTGAACTCCGTTAAAACTGCCTTTCATAGCTTAAAACTAAAATCAGAAATTTTAAACATAATCATTAATTATTTGAGTACAAATTTCATACTGATGCGGAAAAGTATGATTTACAGGATGCATTTTTAAAAAATTTCAAAAGGTTCAAATCCCTGTGATCCCTGGCTACGGCCTTTAATGGTCTTATAAACATTAACATTAAATGTGTTTCAAGCTTTATTAAAAGCTCCAACTGGTTAAAAGCTCCAACGTGGTATCACAATGGACTTTTTATGCGTCGGCTTCGGCCGACTGCCACTTCAACCTCACCAAATTTAGCCCCCGCTCGCAGCTCTCGGAGATTATTCCCCAAACGAAATAACTTACTACAGTTGTTTTTGGCACTTGGATGAAGGTTTCTGGCATAGTATCATCAACGTTCAATATAGAAGACTTCCAAGGCAAATGTAAAAAATCAGCACATGCAATGAGCATGGAGCTAAAGAAATCACACAATATTTACAACAAATTAGTATAGTAAAAGAAACAAAAAAACACCCAAAAACCCAAATGAACATATAACATCAGTTAGTGATTTTTTTTTAGTAATCTAAATTAATAATAATAAAAAAAAAATAGCCAATATAATTTAGGTATAATTTCAACAATCAAAATAATCATGGAATTTGCACGCATATCAAAAGGTAGATAAAACATGGGGGCGGGCTACAGTCCGCTTGGGCGAACTGTTGGATACCCTATTCTTATTCCTATACCTCATAAGTGGGCGTGACAAAAGCCTAAGTATGGTTGAATTGTTAAGAACGCTCTACATATTTTGTTATATAACATTTAAAGGATTTTATCAAAAAAAAAAAAACGCTCCTTAGCTCAAACTTTGGTTTTCCAATAAAATTGTTTTATTTAATTGTGGGCGTGTCAGTAGGCGGATTTAAAAAAATTAGCACATGAGCATAAAGGGCCCCTAGAGAATATATATTATAAATTTCAGCTCCCTAGCTCAAACTTTGAATTTTCAAAAAAAAAAAAAAAAATTTAATTGTGGGCGTGTCAGTAGGCGGATTTTGAAAATATTTACACATGAGCATAAAGGGCCCATAGAGAGTATATATTATAAATTTCAGCTCCCTAGCTTAAACTTTGGATTTTCAAAAAAATTGTTTTATTTATTTGTGGGCGTGTATGTGGGCGGATTTCAAAAATTCGTAAACTTGATTATTTCGGGACCCTAGAGAGTATATGGTTAAAATTTCAGCTCTCTAGGTCCAGTTTAAAGGCCTAATTTTTGCCGGCGGACGGACGGACGGACGGACGGACATGGCTAGATCGACATTACTATCGATGCTGATCATAAATATACTAACTTTTAGGGGTCTACGGGCAATATTAAGGTATGTTACAAACTATGCGTCAAAATTAATATACCCTTAGAATAGGGAATAAAAAAATTAATTAAGAGCGGCTGAATTCCAAAACGTCTAAAAATGCGCATTGTGAATGCACACTGCTTTTATAATGCCAGGTTATGAACGCTTTTGCGCTGCTTTGCATTTGTGATGCTTTGCAATTTTTGACGTTTTGGAACGACTTTGATGCGAACTATCGTAAAATGTTTCAAACACCAATAATGTCTAAACAATTAGTAAAAACCATACTTTTTAACAGCTTAATAAACAATATTGGTTCGTACAATGCCAACACGTTTAAGCATATTCTTTATTTAAGAAGGAAGCCGTTTACTCGCAGAATGTCTTTGCTTTCTTCAACTAACCAATAATTTAATGGACTCATTCTTACATTTTTTATTACTGCAAATCAAAGTAAAATTGGCAAATTATTACAAAATATATTACGGCGATGAATCCATTTTATCTGGCGGTTGAAACTGAAAAAGCAAATGTCATTATTGCATCATAATCATAGTATGCATTGCATCATAGTAATCCGTTTGCGTTTTGAAACGCTTGATTGAGCAGTTATACAGAAGTACCGCGTTTTGGAATTCAGAGAGCTTCTCAAACAAACAAGGAACAACAATCAAGCAACGAAGGATATCGTTGACGAGCTATTCGATTTTGTGCATTGGAAACGGATGGCCAACAAACAATATAAGAGTCAAGATCGACCGCTCTGAACGCATTATTCCAGTCTCCATTTCCAGATGGAGCAATTTTAACACAAATGTTCACAATGAGGGCAGTAATACTGAAAAGAGATGACAGGGTAAACTACCTCACGAAAGCTTCATGCTTAACGCCGCGTAGTTTATAGGTAAACTACTTTCCACCATAAACTACCTTTAACTACGTCAACTAATTGTCTAACAAATTGATTATCCTGTCAATGTCAGTGACGTTAAGATAGATATTAAATTGACAACTGAAAAACTACACATGACATATGACCTCGTATGCGCGGTCTACGTCGAGATGCGTTGGCAAGCGTTGCGAAGCGTTGGAGACAAAATATTATATTTACTTGCATAATTTTATCTTACATGGCGATCTGTATACGTTGAGATGCGTTGGTATGCGTTGTATTTTTGTCACTTTTTATAAAAATTTAGCACATATAAATTTTGCCAACGACCATACCACGTCGAGTCACGTAGGGCGTGGTTAGTACTTAGATGGGGGACCGCTTGGGAATACCGCGTGTCGTTGGCATAGTTGTCTCTTTTGTTCATCCAATAGAAAATAAATTATTGAAAATCATCAGCGCATCTGCATCACTTTCTATCAGTGGTTCGACGAGTACGGATGTGCGCGGAGAAAAATACCTGCGAATAATAAAATTCACACTAGCGCGCTAGCTGCTTACAGCAAAGATAAATAGAATGGATATCCTTCAGCATATAATAAAATTTATTTTACATTGAATAATATTTTCAGATATACAAAATTCCGGGAACCCCTCTTATAACCCGGAAAACGGAGAGGAGGATGAGTGATGTCAAATTGGCTTTCGGATTAGTAAGAAGTCAGATTAAGGCTGGACATAGATGACGTGAAGAGAAGACCCTCTAAAACACCGCTGACATCGACAAAAAAGGATCCAGTATGCAAGAAGCCAGCGACCAGCGATGACGCGATGTTAAAGGCACCAGACACAATAATTTCCTCAGGACCATCAAGCAACACAGCACCTATCGCAGAGGTACATTCTGCTCTGAAGCCCCGAATCGTCTGCTTCAGACTGACTATAGCAGGAATCAGCAAGCACCTGAAGGGCCAAGGTGAAAACTTCAAGTTCCACAATATAAACAACACTAAATCTGTTATCACAACCAAAACAAAGGAAAAACACCAGTAAATACGTGATTTTCCGAAGAAGGAACGCATGGGATTAAATATCTATACTGCCGAGGATGACAAAAAAACGCTCCTGGTTCTAAAAGGTATACAACAGCTATGACGCCGCTGATGTAAAAACGGTCCTTAGGTAAGCCCCTTCAGGATCAGGTCAGACAGAAAATTTGGCAGCTGTCTTGTTGAACTAAAAAATAAAATACTGACATTACATCAGTATACAGGAAAAATCTTCTGATGAACCAATGGTTCACTGCGAAAAATTCAAATCAACCAGCATCTCACAGTACAAGAACTACCAGAAGATCGGTAATATTTTTTGTTTTTTTTTTGCGTGTAGCTAGGTGAAAAGGTGAAAGCATTGTATGCTTTGAAGATTTGTCTTTCTTGTGCACCCCCATAACTGGAGGCCATATGTCCAAATTGGTTTTAATATTTGCTTGTAGAGAAGCAGTTTGTTGTAGATTGAGAGGCATGAATTCCTCCCTATGGGCCAATACATTTTATTGTATCGTATATTTAGTTCATCTCGTTTTTTTTGACATGTGTTTGCCAACGCAACTTTGCGTCCAAAGTCAAGCCTAAATACTTAGCTGAGTTCAAATGCAGAACTACTTTATTATTTATGTACACAGGTACGTGTTGTACGTTTTTATTCGTAAAGTTAATATGAACCGACTTTAGTTCATTTAATTTTATTTGCCATTTTTTGGTCCATTTGGATATATCATTTACTGTCCTTTGCAGTTTTTCTGTAACTTCCTGTGCGGTTTTTCCTACTGTAAGTACAGCAGTATCGTCTGCAAAAGTGGCAACAGTAGTTTCGTCATTTTGTGGTAGGTCGTTCGTATATAGAAGGAACAGTACTGGTCCCAACACACTACCTTGCGGTACTCCAGCTTTGATGTTTTTCAATTCGGAGTACTCATTCTCTTGCTTAATTCTAAATAATCGTTGCATTATATACGACTCTAGTATTTCAACTTCGGTCATGTCGTCAGCAACTGTGGAAACAAAAACAGTGTCAAATGAGGTAGGAAATAACTCTCCCTTGGCCATCCTGCACCTGGGCACGGTAGAATGGAAGCACCACACAGTTGCTGTTTGAGTCCCTAGAAAATCTTTTCGCATTCACTTGTCTATTTTAATTGTTTTCTGTCAGCTGATGCAAGCTCTTTGCGATCCCTGCAAAGAGTGCAAAGTCCTTCAGAAACCATTTGTAGTAAGTTGCAAGTCTTTGGGAACCGGGAAATTTTTCACTGCATCCACCTTCGCTGCGTCAGTCCTTACCACCTCGGACGAGACGATGTGCCTCAGATATTTGACGACAGATATAAAGAGCGTACTATTTGTCAGGTTAAGCTTCAATTGCGCACTTCGTAGTACCTGGAACACTTCCTTCAAGTTATCCCGACGTTACAATGAATTAATAACAGATTTATTTAGTAAATAAAAATCATTTTATAAAACTTTATTACATTTAACGCCAGATAAACAACCCCCAACAGCCATTTTAATTGTTTTCCCTCCTTTCAGTCTGTTTCTGACCTCGTTCGGCTTGCCAGCTTCGTACTCCAACTACCCGGTCATTTTATGCAGGCTAATGGAGCGCGCTCCGATCAAGCTCTGAGCGAAAAAAGAAACACGAGCCGATTTTTTTTGAAGCGCACTGCAAACGCCTTAGAGCTGCAAAAGACTTTTTGGTTAACATGTTGAGAAGGTGGAGAAAATAAAGGTAACAAACTAGCATTCTTAATGCAAAGCCAACAAACAGTTGCCAAAAAAGTGTCCAAAAAGCGGGTGCAGCTCAGGGATGGAAAAGTCGATACAATTGTATCGAATTCAATAGAAATCAATTTATTCAAGTAGAATTTGCTTTTATTCGATACAATTTATCAATCTGCATCTTTTGAATTCTTTTGCAATCTGTATTTTTCAAAAAATAAAAAAGACGAAAATTGAATCTGTTTTACATATACTCGTAGTGTTGACTGTATTCAATTTTGTACAACCCGCCGCTCTAAACCCATTATTTCAGTCAGATGGAAATTTTTGTATATTTGGAAACAAATGTGCAAAATGAGGGAATTAAGCTAGTAGACCAGAAATGGCAGGGTAAACTACCTCATGAAATCTTCATGCTTAACTACGCGTAGTTTGCAGGGAAACTACTTTCCACCATAAACTACCTTTAACTACGTTTAGTACTTCCTCTCAATGTCAGTTACGTTAAGATGTTAAAATGAACAACTACACATGACATACGAGGGCGGGTCAATAAGTCCGTGACTTTTGGAATAAAACACAGATTTTTTGATAATTTTTTTTTTTTATTTTCCACCGTAGTCTCCCTTGAGCTCTATAAACTTTGTCCAACGCTTCTCCAATTTTTTTATCCCTTCCAAAAAAAATGATTTGTCGAGGTCCTCAAAATAGGCCTTTATTTGCGAGATGACTTCATCATTGGAGTCAAATCTTTTTCCACCAAGCCATTTCTTCAGGTTTGGGAACAAGAAGTAGTCGCTTGGAGCCAAATCTGGAGAATAGGGTGGATGAGGGAGCAATTCATAGCCCAATTCATGGTTTTTTGTCATGGCAACTGCACATGTGTGCACACTTGCATTGTCTTGGTGGAAAAGAACTTTTGTTCTTGGCCAAATGAGGTCGGTTTTTTTTCAAATCGTCATTGAATCGGTCCAATAAGTTGGCATAATATTCCCCATTGATTGTTCTTCCCTTTTGAAGGTAGTCAATGTGGATTATCCCGCGTGCATCCCAAAAAACAGTCGCCATAACTTTATTGGCTGACAAACCCACTTTGGCCTTCTTTGGCGCCGATTCACCCTTAGAAACCCACTGTTTTGACTGTTGTTTGGTCTCTGGTGTGTTGTGATGGATCCATGTTTCGTCCACGGTAACAAAACGGCGCAAAAACTCCTCCATATTGCGATTAAACAACGCCAAACCTTCCTGTGAAGTTGTTACACGATTGCGTTTGTGGTCGACTGTGAGCAAACGCGGCACCCATCTTGCGGAAAGCTTTCTCATGCCCAAGTGATCATTCAAAATTGAAACCACTGAGCCATGCGAGATCCCTACGGCTTCCACAATCTCTCGCACTTTCAATCTTCGGTCGGCCAACACCATATCGTGAATTTTTTCGATTGTTTCGGGTGTAGAGACCTCAACTGGGCGTCCAGGACGTTCGGCATCTTCAGTGCTTGTACGGCCACAACGAAATTCAGTAAACCACTTTTTTACCATTGAAATCGATGGTGCAGAGTCCCCATAGTATTTTTCAAGCTTAGCCTTGTAGAGCTGTGTCAATCGTTCAAATTTAATGATCGAATCGTTCAAGTATTGGTTGAAAAAATGATTCGGTCATTTCAATCAATCATTCAATCAATCAATGACAGATGGGACATGGGAGTATTGTATTGCTCCATTCTATTTCAATACAATCAAAAACACCCATCATTCGTTCAATTTAGTTTCGATAGAGACAGATACATTCGAATTTCGAATGGATTGTAAGAGTGAATACACTCAATAACAACAAACTGCAACTGCAACAAATAATTAGGAAATGGAGATTATTGAACAGAAGCGATATTTTTGTAGAACAAATATGTGTTGGTAAAACGAAATAAGCCGAAATAAATAAAAATATTTTGATATATTAACACATTTATTGGTTCAGTAGATAAGAAATCAGTAATCAGTAATGCCCCTATTGTGTAAAACAGTTGAGTTGTCCCTTGGTTGTAATTCAAAATTCGGTATTGCCAAACACAACCTTAAGCGAAAAGTTGCCTGTCAACAGACATACAAGATGGCGGTGGTTGTCTGTGTGTATGCATATGCAACGCTTCACGATTGCAACTGAAAAAGGTTTTCTTGCTCTTGCATAATACGAAAAAATAGTTTGGTTGTGTGAAAGTTGAGTTGTATTGAGTTGTGTTATACAATAGGGGCATAATAAAGAAATGAAGTAGTCAGAACAGATCAAAAGTATTGACTCGATGAACGATTGACTTCGGGCATTGTGATTGCAATCACCAATACTTTATTGTGATCGGGTCAAAAAGATCGAATCAATCACGATTGACACAGCTCTATAGCCTTGGTCTCGGTAATGGTTTTTTTTCGCAAGAAATAATGCTTAATAAGCACACGAAATTCACTTTTTTCCATTTTCTCCTCAAATTAGTGAGTAGTCTGATAAAAATAGCTGTCAAACACAAACTAACTGACGCAGCAAGTTTAAATTTTGACAGGAGTCAACTGACAGATGCCTGTTGACAGGAGCAGTGTTGCCGTTTCAGTAAAGAGGTCAGAGATTCAAAAAGTCACGGACTTATTGACCCGCCCTCGTATGTAAGTTACGTCTGCTACCGTTATCTACGATAACTACACGAATATGTAGCAGACGTTACAAATGTAGTTCTTCCCAAAAAATTACTTTTCAGCCATCTCTGTTTGAAGAACTCATAGACTAAACTATAAACTGAAGATATGCATATCCTTGGTCGTACCGTAACCGTACTAGCAGATGAAAAAATGCGACCAAATTTGAGTGAAAAACCCTTTCACCTTAGGCTGAAACCGTACCACAAGGCCACAGGACTCCTTGGGCTGGTGAGAGCAGTTGAGGTGGGAGGGGTTCCGAGTTGCCGCAGCAAACAGGCATGCTAGCTTAAGCACGTTCTAGCTCGTCGGTTCGGGGTGGGTTCTTGCTGCGTAAACATCGAACGGTTGTTACGAATTTTCATGCCTGTAGCTTAGATGGTATTCGCTAATAAGTAAATTGTAGTAGGAAGAGAGGGCCTAAAATTGTGTCCCAAGGCTTTCAATTTGGTTCCGATTCTTATGGAGAGGAGAGAGCGACAGGTATTAAAGCTCTCATGTGTGTGTGCCCATCCCTCCAGGGTTACGAAAGACCGCATCCCACTTCCATGGCTAACATTTCACACGATTTTGGTGGTAGCCCCTACTCTTCCATCTCGACAGCGTCTCTAGGGCGACTTCTCCTCCAGCCACATCCCCTTAATTCACGACTAATGCCTTATTTGCTTGTGAGGTCAGTCAGGGTGGGTTTCCTTAATAACCTCATATTAGTACTCGTAGCATCCGGCTAACATTATACAGCCCCTAACTGGGCTCAGGTAAATTTCAGGGAGGGTAAATTAATCGATAATGAGGGGGGAAACACCAGGAACCACCGCTATAGACAACCGGGTTTTGTCTTTTAGGAAAGAAAAACAAACAATAGTGTATCTGCTTCTTAATTTAATTTAATAATTCAGACAACCGGGTTTGACTTTAGAAAAAAATAAAACAATGCATGGAGTATCTACTTCTTAACTTAAATCCAATAAACACCCTTAACGCCGTCCGCATACGCATACCGTCCAATATGACGACCATGCGACATTTATATAGTTCCCGCGAACAACAAGTTAAACAAATGTTTACGCAAATAGGCGCGGCAGAATTTAAATGACAACCTGAATACCATGCATCTTAAATTTACGAAATCGGAAACATAAAATAAAACAAACTGTAGTCTAATGGTTCGCACTTTGATCAACAAAAAATATATGAAATGGAATGGTTTATCACTTACCGATCATTATATGGGAGGGATAAATTTAAGCGCGTAGAAATCCAGGGTGAGGGACGGTGAGCTCAGCATTCCGCCTGTTCCTGTAGATACCGTATCTTTCATACGATGACGTTGACGCTAGGGTGGGAATGAATATTTTTTTTTGAACCAAAGAAGAGCTTACAATTCGCAGAATAAATTAAAATACTTAGCTTTACTTAACCTAATTAATCCGGCTTAAGCGGCTAAGGAGCGTATGATGGAACTTGATGCTGATATATTGGGTGGTGCTAGTGACGAGCGTGATGAAGGTGGTGATGGTGACGGCGGGATAGTCCGCTTGGAATTACGGTCAAGTGGTTTCCTTCTTCTCAACAATAGTCATTCGCCCTTGTCGGAGGGTCCACGAAAAACTTGTAAAGTTTCTTGGTCGTCGGAGATATTGGCAGATTTGTGGCGTGCGGGGAAGTTACGTTACCCTTGGAATTTGGAACTCCAGGAATCTTCCAAGTGGGTGGCTTGGATTCCGGCTGAAGCGGCGTCGATGCCTCTCGTTGCGGATCAATGGATCGATCTCCGTTTGCTCCTGAGTTACGTGTAACTTCGCAGAAACACCTCTGCTCGCTGGGCAGGGAATGGAGCTTAACCAATTGCGAGCGATCGCGAGTTCTTTTCTAATAAACGAAGTTTATTAAATAATCCTTGTACAAGGTGGCGCAAAAGTAATCCTCCTATCAGAAAATGCTATAAATTTTGCGATTGGCCCCTAATGTCAGTTCTGTTTTGACATTTGTGTAGTAAACACATGCGAAATACACGTTAATAAACAATGTTACGCTGCACTGCTCCAGAACGCGGAATATTGGTGACTATTTATTTGAGCAATAATCGGTCGGTGACCAAAAAACATCGGAAGGTTATTTTTGCGCCACCTTCTATAAGGAATTTTGAAATTCCACTGAGTTCCAGGAGACTGTACGTCGTGTTGATTGTATAGGGTTTTTTTTCTTTCCTCACTTGGTTGCCGTACTTCCGCCACACGCACCTGTTCAACCACGATAAGAGACCAACTGAAGAGTGGATCTTTGCGTTTTATTTATGTAGGTACATACTCAGTGGTACCCAAATGATGGTCTGACCAAACCGTTTAACATCGATCTATGTGGTAACAATTCGCGCGTTTGTTGATCATGTACCAAGAGATGCATACATAATTGCCAACGGAATATACCGGTGGGATAAGCGGACACCACTCTTCCTCGTTTCACTCAACAGACTCTTGAAACATTTTCACGCACTGTTCGACCGACTACTTGAAGCCCTAAGACACGAACCACCATTAGAAAAGACAGAGCTTTCTAATCTGTTACCTTATGCATCTTGTCAGGGGTTTAAGTCTAAGTTCATCTAAAGAAAGTGCAGATACCCGTTTCCTACAAGATAAAGAAAAAAATTATTTTTAACCAACTGTACTTTGAGCTCACTTTATATTGCTTTCATGCAAAAAAGAGTTTTCAATACAATATGCTCCATTTCATTACAATCTTAAAACAGTTTTAAATACAATTCAGAAATATCACATTCCATCCCTGGATCTGCTGTGGTAGATTGGTGTTAGTGTGGTGAGTGTGTGATGAGGTATTTGGCGCTGCATTCTGCTGTTGTATTGGTGGTTTTGGGCAGGTTTTTTTTGTGCTACAGCACATTCGGCGAAGATTACTTCGTTACCGCATATGAGAGACCTCTGTTTTAGGTTCGCGATTGAATATAAAAAATCATTTAAATCATTAAATCATTTATTTGTTACAAAAATGTTTATTTAAATATTTCTTACAAGAGGGGCCGCTGTCCAAAGCAAAATGTTGCCCCTCTCAGGTTATTTGTCGGGTTAAAATTAACTTGCCAAATTAATATAATATTTTATTGAGTTGCACTATACATACCACGATGTCGATGGTTGCATTACTAAATGGTTCTAAATATCCGGTCGCATGCACTTTCCAATGATTTCGATGGTTGCATTAATGCAGGTTTTAAATGTTTGTCGATTGTATCGATTGGTTTCCATGTTTGGAATTGTGTTAAGCAACCGAATGAGCAATGCTCTATTGTGAGAGGCCCCTATTATGAATAATCTAAAAGTAGGCAACAATTTTAAGAATTACAACTGTTCAGAATTATCTGAAATTTTCCAAGCTTCACAACGAATTTTCCACCTTTACATCTTCCAAAATCATCAAATTATGCAAAATTTGATCGAAAAAAATAAATTCAAATTTTTCGCGTTTTTCCGGAATTTGCCGAGTTTTCCCAATAAGAATTTTCTATTTTTCCATTCGAAAAGCCATTCCGGAACAATTATTGCACACAAAATTCCATACAAAAAATCCAATTTTCGATTTTTCGAATTTTCCGACTTTTCCGGAGGGTTTTCCCAAAATTTTCTTTCGCAAAAACATTTTCCTGGCAATTACAAACAACTGAAGCTGATCGGCCCAGCCGTTATCAATTGATGAATTACTATACACTTTTCACACCATTTTTATATATCTACATATAGGTAATATTGTTGCGGAGTTATTTTAAAATTATGATATCCTATGATGTTGATTGTAATCAAGTGATGTCAAGGACAATTTTGTTCAAAATTAAATACTTGTGATTTAATAAAATATTTATTTGGATAAGGATAAATATTATGTTGATAAAACTCCTTCGCAAATAATTCATTTATTTCAAACAAATTTGATTACCATAAAAAAAGATTATAGTGAGTCAATCTTAAAAGATAGATATATACTGTCGCGGACTTTTTTTTACAACTTTTAAAGAGGAAAAATTCCATCATACATAATTTTTGTTCTGATTACTGCGTATAAATGTTTTTCGAATATGCGAATTACTACTTTACCAGAAAGCAGCACTTTTTTGTGTTGAACTTAACTCATTTATGAGTCGAATCAGCAAACGAGCTTAAGACCCTTAGAGATATAACTTAACAACCTAATAGGTAATTAATTGCGACATAAAATGTTTCTCATACGTCAGAGATCAATTGAAAAAATATTACTCTCCGCATACAACGCACTTAACACTTAGAGACGAATAACATGCTCACTATCCCCATGAAGTACCACTCCATGCCAACAAGAGGGTGTGTCAACCATTCAGTATTACCGCAATTAAAAGCAAACCGACAGACGAACCCGCAATTTTCTTCAATTAATTACTAATATCCTTAAAAATTGAGGCATCGACCCTTTTTCTAGTGCAATACAATTCCCAAGCAATGATGATGAATGGTTTCTACCTTAGTTGTGTGTACCCTTTCCATTTGTGTTCCAATATTATCAGGACACATTTCTGTTTGCCTGCTTTTCATGCGCAGCTTTATCCACCCATCATCATGAACATGAAAATTGTTGCTGCAAAACATTCACCCAGCCTTCAGGGTGGTAGTGGTACACATAATAATTAGAAAGGGGGTTGAAAGCGATGTCAGTTCCTCTTCCACCAAGCACTCACTGTCAACGCTTGACGAACATCCTATGAAGGGAAAATAAAGCTATAAACAAGGAAAGACTCAACAGGTTCCAGTCAGTCGACGTCGTGCCTCCTTACTGAGCGGTAGCATCAAAGTGGGTAGAAATTTCGTGAGCTGCCAACAAGTGTAAGCTCCTTAGACAAAATCTCATTCAGAAAATAAGTCTCGTCTGCCAAAGATATTTGTTTCGTTGATATTGTGAGAGTGTGCGAATTATGCTAGAATTTTAATTTGAATTCGGTTGGAAAATAAATTGTCCTTGATCCTATGAACTGTAGTTGTTGTTGACTCAGTAACCCTTTTCATGTAAGTGATTGTTTGAGCGTGCTAAATCTATACAAATTTCCAAAACGGATTAAGAAGAATTTCATGAATAAAGTAGTCTTGTGGATTAAACGACTAAAGGATTTGTAAATGAAGAGACAAATATCCAAAGACTAAATTAATGCCATGTAATTATTATTTGATTAGTAAATGGAACGATCATTGGATTAATTTATTTGGGATGAAAACTCCTTTCTAGTTTCCCATACCGTTTGGGAACCATAAAACGTAAGTACCTATTATAAGCTGTTACTGCCATAAGACTAACAATAAATAGGCATGAAAAGTTGCTTTACGGAGATCGTAATAATGTGTAGACGACTGCGGTTGAATTCATTTATTTGGGATTTGATTTGTAGTCAATCAAAATGTAATCATTTTAACCAACTTTTTCCTTATTAATTTTTTTATTGCCCATTTGGTTTATTAAATTTACTTAATCGGAATTTAAAATATGTGTCGTTGTTCAAATTGCTTTGTGTAAGTGGCCCTAAACATTTGTTGTTCTTCTTACTTAACGGCGAAGTAATGATCAGGATTAAAGGGATCATAAGCCTCCCACTTTACTGTCAGTGGTACGCCTGTGGGGTCTGCGGCTTCGGATCAATTCTTTAGAGAGTTCAATCAAATGGTGGCGTTATCCAAGAGTTGTGGGTCCGCCTTTTTTTCCCAATTTCGACGAGTGCATGCTCCTCTTATTGATTTCGGTTTGATCATCATTTTACGACACCGGTGATCTCCAGTCGTATCAATCCGCGCATTTCCATGTATTCTTGTGGTGAGTTCCAAGAATTTATCAAATATAATATTATATAATATAAATCAAATGTTCTTGGATCCGTGTTATCCAATTGTGCCTCGTTTCTCTGACACGATTAACGATCAAAACATTTTTTCGTTGGCCGAATATAAGTACAATTAATTGGTTTTGATGAAAATGAAAATTTGATTATTGCTACTGCGCTGAGGGCTTCAGAGCCAATTTTATTTTTATTTCATTTTTCTTAACACCATATATTACTCTAAGTATTCGCTCAGTATCAGCGTAAGAATGTGGCAAAATCATAGCTATCCGAGCTGCTTTATGATTCCTTATATCAATGTTATCCAGAATTGTTGTACATCCAACTGTAACAAATCCGATTTTTCCTTTTCTTCGAAATACATTGGCATTTTCTTCAATTCCAAGGCAAATAGTTGTTTCAATGATTTTTTAAGAAATATAGCTAGATTTCGTTAGTCTTTTAACCTATTTGCGTTTTCAAAACTGAGAGCAATATCTGGCCACCAAAATTCCATCTAATCATATTCCATTGAAGTGGCATTCTTATTTTTATATCTTGAGCAGCCGATATGTAAAACCGTAAAGCATTTCAATATTTGCTTCCATTCTCAATTCCCGCCTAACAGAATTCTAAAGGGTCTTTCTTCTTCTACTCCTTTTTATACCCTATTCTAAGGGTATATTAATTTTGACGCATAGTTTGTAACATACCTTAATATTGCCCGTAGACCCCTAAAAGTTACTATATTTATGATCAGCATCGATAGTAATGTCGATCTAGCCATGTCCGTCCGTCCGTCCGTCCTTCTGTCGGCAAAAATTAGGCCTTTAAACTGGACCTAGAGAGCTTAAATTTTAACCATATACTCTCTAGGGTCCCGAAATAATCAAGTTTACGAATTTTTGAAATCCGCCCACAGACACGCCCACAAACTCAAAAAAACAAAATTTTGGAAAAAATCGAATTTTGAGCTAGAAAGCTGAAATTTTTTATATATGATCTATGACTCCTAAAACTACTCGGGATAAAAAAAAATTAAAATCCGCCCACTGACACGGCCACAAATAAATAAAATATTTTTTTTATACCCTATTCTAAGGGTATATTAATTTTTGAGCTAGGGAGCTGAAATTTATAATATATACTCTCTAAGGGCCCTTTATGCTCATTTTCAAAATCCGCCCACTGACGCCCACAATTATTTTTTATTTTTTTTTGAAAAGTTTGAGTTAGGGAGCTGAAATTTATAATATATACTCTCTAGGGGCCCTTTATTCTCATGTGTTATTTTTTTTTTTAAATCCGCCTACTGACACGCCCACAATTAAATAAAACAATTTTATTGAAACACCCAAGTTTGAGCTAGGGAGCATTTTTTTTTTTGATAAAATCCTTTAAATGTTATATAACAAAATATGTAGAGCGTTATTAACAATTCAACCATACTTAGACTTTTGTCACGCCCACTTATGAGGGATAGGAATAAGAACAGGGTATCCAACAGTTCGCCCAAGCGGACTGTAGCCCGTCCCTATGTTTTTAAATTAAATGCAATCTACTTGAGATATCTCAAAAACATTTAAATTATAAATTATCGACTTGAATTACTATCAAAACCTTTATGAATTTTTTTTTTTGTTTGTGTTGGAAATTCGCTGGAAGTAAAAAATCATCGAAAGACATTGCAGAGCTAGTACGCGAGAGATGCTTCTGCAATAGTGATGGACTTTAACTCACTTAAAAAACTCCCGGGTGACTGACATTCGCCATCCCGAATGAGATTGCACCTAGTCGACGACTAATCGGCAATTTGTTTTTCAACTAAGTATTTGTTGAATTTAAGAGATTTCTAACCTTTTTTTTGTTTGACATCAATACCTGATTTCTTAGCCCTAGCTAACTCTTATAGAACAAGAGGTTTTACCCGTCTCAATCTCCTGATTGCATTGTCATTATTTAAAAGTTCTGTTATTTCTGTGTTTACGTGGTTGAGAAGCCAACTTCTACGCCTTTGAGCAACTTTCTTAACTTCATCTTCAACCATTTCAACATTTAGATCTTTATGCAGATTGGCATTGCGTATGTACCAAGGTGCATTAACTATGTTCCTTAGTACTTTATTTTGGAAAACCTGAATTATTTGTAAATTTGTTTGGCACGAGCATGCCCACAGCTGGAGCCCGTGAGTACATACCGGTTTCAGAACTTGCGTGTATAGTAATAACTTATTGTAGTTAGACAGGGATGAGTATCTTCCAATAAGCCAATACATTTTACTGTATCGCATGTTCAACTCATCTTTTTTTTTCTTTACGTGCGCTTTCCAATGCAGTTTAGCATCTAGAGTCATGCCTAGATATTTGGCTGTGTTTGAATATTCCACTACATTGCTGTTAATGTAGACTGGAATGTGTGGTACGTTTTTATACGTAAAATTAATATGTCATTTAATCTAATCTGCCATTTCTTAGTTTATTCTGAAATATTGTTTATTGCTGTTTGAAGCTTTTTTGTTGCTATTTCGACAGTTGCACCCACAGCAAGGACAGCTGTGTCATCTGCAAAAGTAGCTATGGTGGTTTCTTAATTTTCAGGCAGATCGCTAGTGAAAAGTAGGTATAGAACTGGACCCAGCACACTGCCCTGAGGTACACCAGCTTTAATATATCTTAATGTTGAGTACTCTGCATCTTGTTTAATTCTGAAGAATCTATCTGATATATAAGACTCCAGAATGGTCGCATACTGCTTCGGCAGTTGCTTTTGTAATTTGTGTATCAGTCCTTTGTGCCAGACTTTATCGAAAGCTTGTCAATCAAGAAATGCTGTAGAGCACACATTTTTCTCTGCAAATGCTTTTTCGATTCTATCTGTGATTCTATGCACCTGATCAATGGTAGAGTGCTTATTTCTAAATCCAAATTGGTGAATTGGAACTAGCGATTTTTCATCTATTATTTTTTGCAGACGTTTTACCAGCACTTCTTTGAATAACTTGGACAACATTGGTAGAATAGATATTGGGCGATATGAGGTAACTTCGTTAGGTGGTTTGCCTGGTTTATGTATCATTATTACCTCCGCGACTTTCCACATGCTTTGCACATATCTTAATTTAAATGCAGCATTGATAATCCGCGCTAGTTTTTTTTAAACATTTTCGTGGAAATTGCTTCAAAATTTCTCTTGTAATCAAATCAAACCCTGGGGCCTTTTTTATATTTATGCTTTCTTTAATTTCTTTGGCAAGTTCTCTAGCTGTTACCGGCCGTATGGGTATATCGTCTTCGCACCCTATTTCGAGTCCTTGATAACCTTTATCTTCATAAGTTTTGAATACGTCTTCAAGATACTCAGCGAAAGTGTTTGCTTTCTCTTGGCTGCTTTTCGCCCAGTTACCTTCTCTGGTTTTTACTGGCGGAATGTGAGCTATTGGCCTGTTAATTTTCTTTGTTTTTTTTTGTATATAATTTGCCTTCCAGAGCGAGTAGTCGGTACTAGCATCATTTGTAATACTTGTGAGGTAAGTTTTCAAAGACTCATTATTGAATTCTCTTACAAATTTTCTGAGCTTATAATTTAAGTTGTTCAGTGTGGTCTTGTCGCTTGGCGCCCGTGTCTGTTGCCAGCGTTTTCTAGCTTTCCTCTTTTCGGTAATAATTTCACATATTTCGTGAGGATAAGAGTTTTGTTTGATCTTTTTTGTTGTTTTGGGAGTGGCAGCCCACGCAGCTTTTTGTATTCTGAGCGTCAGTATTTGGACTGCTTCTTCTAGTTGATCTTCTGTTTGAATAGCTGGCGATAGTTGGATACTTTCTTCCAACTTCTGTCTGAAGTAGTTCCAATCAGTCAGTCTATTTACTAGTTTTGGGCTATGGTCTTTTATTATTATTTTATCGCTAAGTGTTAAGAGTATTCCTATCTGTTGGCCAATAGATAGGTTTTCCCGTTGAGTGATATTTGGCGCCACCTTCTTTAATTGCTTCATATAGTTCTCTGCTTCTAGTATTAGTTAATCTAGATCCCCAATACTTATTTTTGGCGTTAAAATCCCCTCCCGCGATTAATCTATTGTGAAATATGCGAAAAAGACTTTTAAAATCATTGTTCTTTAGTCTATACCTTTATGAATGGATTTAGACCTCGTTCATACGTCCACCGGGAACGTATGCAGCGGTCGATTCGTTGAACCTAATTTTCGACTAGTTTTAAGACTCTAACTAATTTTCGAGACTCGGCCGCTTTTTCTTGTTTAATATTGGCTGTGAGCTCCTCTAACATCGCCAGCTTTTTGGCATAGACCATTGATTTAATGTAGCCCCATCTCGGCGGCCAATAGACGGGTCCGTTTCTCGAGATAACACGTTCACAGAACTGAGACTTCAATGACTCGATTGTTGCACTCGCTGCGTGACTTGTGGCGCCGTTTTGTTGTAACCACATATTACTTATGTCCAATGCGTGCTAATGCTCAAAGAAATAACGTTCCAACATGTCTTTGAAGCGAATACATTTCTGTATAACCTCATCAACCTTTCCCCAGTCCTGGAAGTATGGAAAAGTTATACCCGTTGTTAAGAAGGCTAATCCTGCCTCTTTTAGTGATTTTAGGCCCATAAGCATCTTACCATGCTTGTCAAAGGTGTTTGAGAGGGTGCTAGCAAAGCAAATACTTTTCCATCTGTTGCAAGACTCATTGCTTAACCTTCACCAATCAGGCTTCAGAGCTGGTAATAGTTGCTCCTCGGTAATGGTTAATATCCTTGACAACATCAGACAAGAGTTTGACAAGGGTTTTGTGACTGTGCTTTGCTTGCTCGATTTCTCAAAGGCCTTTGACAAAGTTCATCGTGGTATTCTTTGCTGGAAACTAAAGCATTTGTTCGGTTTTAATGATTGTAGTGTTAGGCTGTTGAAAGATTTCTTATCTAATCGATCTGAAAGAGTAGTTATTGGTGAAAGAAGGTGTACCTCAAGGGTCAATCTTAGGGCCCATTTTGTTCTGTATTTTTATCAGCGACCTCCCTTTGTTATGCCGTTGCTCCAAAATCAATCTATATGCAGACGATGTCCAACTTCATCTTTCCCTGCCCATTAAAAACATTGGACAGCTTGTTACACCTCTTAATCAGGAGTTGTCAGCAATAAATGGCTGGGCAGAGGAAAATGGCCAACCAAATCTATGGCTATCCTCATATCCAATGAATCTTTTGATATCAGCCTTTTACCTGATATATGGCTGCCAAGCTCCAAAATTAACGTGGTTGAACCTGCCAAAAGTCTTGGATTTGTCATTAATCGTAGCCTATCATGTTACAACCACGTTAACCTCGTTGTTGCTCGCGTCAATGCATGTCTGCGTAACTATGCTTTACATCTAGTTTTACTCCATCCGAAACTCGGGAAAGACTAGTGCGTACACTCATAATTCCTATTGTATCATATGCTGAAGTTGTGTACGTCCATCCGGTTTCTTTATCGCAACGGAAGCTACAGGTAGCTTTTAATGATGCCATTAGGTACATTCATGGGCTGCGAAGATATGACAGGATATCTGTCTACTCTCGTAACTTTCTTGGTTGCACATTGACGCAATACGTGAATACGAGGAATTGCATATTCTTACATAATAATATTATAAATACGAAAATGCCACCCTATTTATACGCTAAATTGAGTTTCTCTTGCTCTCTTAGAGGATTTAACATTGAGCTAACTATTTTTCGTTATTTGAATTCCTCCCGATTGTTTTTCATTCATGCGATTAGGCTATGGAATTCACTGCCTTCACGTATTAAAAGCCTATCAAGGAGTGACCATCTCAAGGCAGCAGTTTTTGTTCATATTGCGTCGCAGCCATAGAAAAGGAAAAAAAATATTAAATAGATCCTACTACCTCCCCCATATCCAGTCTTATATTTCCCACTTTCGTTTATAATATTGTAAATTTATTTTATATAAAGGGTGGTTAAATTTTAAGGGCCGATGTTGATTTTGAATAAAACACAAATTATTTAGGAAATTGTTGTCATTTCTTTTTATTATGATAATATTTGTATGGTTCAATTATGTATGGAACAAAATATCGGCCAAATGGGCGCCGCGACCTCGGCGGCACACCTCCATTCGATGGTCCAAATTTTCGATGACGCTGAGGCATAATTGAGGTTCTATGTCGTTAATGTGCCGAATTATCTCATCCTTTAGCTCTTGAATTGTTGCTGGCTTATGGACGTACATCTTTTCTTTCAAATAATCGCAAAGAAAGAAGTCCAACGGTGTCAAATCACATGATTTTTGCGGCCAATTGACATCGCCACCACGTGAGATAACACGGCCATTGAATTTGTCGCGCAAAAGAGCCATTGTTTCGTTAGTTGTGTGGCAAGTTGTCCTGTTGAAACCACATATCGTCCACATCCATATCTTCTAATTCGGGCCATAAAAAGTTCGTTATCATCTCACGATAGCGAACACCATTCACAGTAACTGCCTGACCGGCCTCATTTTGGAAAAAATATGGCCCGATGATGCCGCCAGCCCATAAACCGCACCAAACAGTCACTCTTTGTGGGTGCATTGGTTTTTCGACAGTCACTCTTGGATTATCATTCGCCCAAATGCGGCAATTCTGCTTATTGACGAATCCACTGAGGTGAAAATGTGCCTCATCTCTGAAGATGATTTTCTTCGAAAATTGATAATCCACTGTTGCCATTTCTTGCCACCATTCTGACCATTGACGACGCTTGAAATGGTCAAGAGGCTTTAGTTCTTGAGCCAATTGCACCTTGTAAGCGCGTAAATGCAAGTCTTTATGCATAATGTTCATCAACGACGAGCGTGAGAGGTGCAATTGCTGGGCACGACGACGAGTTGAGGTGGACGGCTCTTCAGCCACACTATCGCGAATATTTTGTGCAGTACGAGCTGTACGAGCATGCACTGGTATTTTCACATCTCCTACAGACCCGATTTGCTCAAATTTTTGTATGATTTTTCCGATTGACCGAACGATTAAATTGACCGAAAAAATCACGAAGTGCACGATATGCATTTTGATTTGAACGCCCATTTTCATAACAAGCCTGAGTACTTTAACGCGTTGCTTGATTGTGTATCTTTCCATGGTTCAAATTGAGTTAGTTGAGAAATGTCAAATAAAATGCAGAAAAAAACTTGACGTTTAGGTGTGGTTCACATTCAACATCGGCCCTTACAATTTAACCACCCTTTATATTGTCCTATAAGTATTAAATTAAATATTTGTAGATTAATAAATTGAAATTGAATTAAATTGAATTGAAAATATCATTTACCGTAACCTGAAGGTCTTTTTTATCAACGAAAAAAAACTGCCCGGCATGAAAACCGCACAAAACAGTGACTTTTTGTGGATGAAGTGCTGTTTCATGAAGCACATGAGGGTTCTCACCTGTTCAGCAGTGCATATTTTGCTTATTGACGAAGCCAAAAATGCGCTTCATCGCTGAAGATGATTTTGCGATGAAATGAAGACATTTTCTTCCATCTTGAGTCAGCTTCACCTTGTAAGGGTGTATGCCAAGTTCCTTAAGAAAAATTCGCCATAATGTGGTCTGCGAGAGGCCAAATTCTTGAGAACGCCGTGAAATTGACTGATTTGGCTGGTTTGCGACGGGAGCCTCTACGGCAGCTATATTCTAGCAGTAGTCTCACTGGCACGGCAACATCAAGGAGCGAATATTCTGACTCAATTTTTTCACTAGACTATAAATTGCTTGTCTACTGGGACGAGAATTACGGCCGAAAATTGGCGTTGACGCTGTTAAAGTTGCGACCACCGACTCGGAATTTCTGTAGTGAATTTTAATTATTTGCAAACGTGAAAATGTTGATATTCAGTAAAATCATTTGACATTGACAGTTTAGTAATCGGTTCAAGGGTGCTTTCACACTAAAAGTTTGAAGCTGTCAAGTCGCTAATGAAAGCCCTTTATAAGCAAACAGATTTGCTAAATTTTATCTCTCGGTTTGTAAGAAATCAGCTTGGTCCAACTTTTACGTCGATGGCAAAGTGCAACCGACGGCTTTTGCCACAAACCGAACCGAACGGAATTATCTTACGAGTCCAGCCAACTCGGTTTGAGAAAAAAAACTAAGCTGAACCGAACCGACTCGAAAAGCTAACTCGAGTTGGGTATAATTCAAAGCGGTTCAACTCGGTTTGAGCTTAACCCGGTTTGAACCGGATAGAAAACCGAGTTCATACATCACTACTCGTTACTGCATTGAATATGCACTGTGTGTGTGTGTTAGCGACACTACATGTAACGAAGATCGCTTCGTATCACAATATTCACACTATCAGCTTCAAAGAAGCTTCACTTAATCAATTGCATTTTCTATGAACGCAAGTTAATCAATACAAAAAATTACAAAACACATTCTCAAAAATAGCGTAAACGTACCCGAGCTCTATATTTGACCAACCCCCTCGAACTGCTCTAAATTATACATGTTTTGCAAAAAAATATACAGAACAAAGTCTTCAAATACAAAACTATTTTGTTTTATACAAAGCGGTTGGTGTACATACGTATAGTAGTACACAAAGGTTCACTCTTGACGTAATTCAGAAACAAGTACAAAACTTACAGCTGACATCTATCTTTAAAAATAAGATATGTCCCGGAAATTCATCATATTCACACCCTTCTAGGCAAGCAAACAATATCCATCATCTGTGAACTTTACAGACACGCCCCTGTAGAACAATTCTCTATCACAATAAATTTGTTGTTTATATAGAACTAAAGTGTGATTTTTGCAATTTGCAAAATCTCATCGATTCTTTATTTGAAACGTTAGATTGGTCCATGACATTTACTTTTTGAAGATAATTTCATTTAAATGTTGACCGCGGCTGCGTCTTAGGTGGTCCATTCGGAAAGTCCAATTTTGGGTAACTTTTTCGAGCATTTCGGCCGGAATAGCCCGAATTTCTTCGGAAATGTTGTCTTCCAAAGCTGGAATAGTTGCTGGCTTATTTGTGTAGACTTTAGACTTGACGTAGCCCCACAAAAAAATAGTCTAAAGGCGTCAAATCGCATGATCTTGGTGGCCAACTTACCGGTCCATTCCTTGAGATGAATTGTTCTCCGAAGTTTTCCCTCAAAATGGCCATAGAATCGCGAGCTGTGTGGCATGTAGCGCCATCTTGTTGAAACCACATGTCAACCAAGTTCAGTTCTTCCATTTTTGGCAACAAAAAGTTTGTTAGCATTGAACGATAGCGATCGCCATTCACCGTAACGTTGCGTCCAACAGCATCTTTGAAAAAATACGGTCCAATGATTCCACCAGCGTACAAACCACACCAAACAGTGCATTTTTTGGGATGCATGGGCAGTTCTTGAACGGCTTCTGGTTGCTCTTCACTCCAAATGCGGCAATTGTGCTTATTTACGTAGCCATTCAACCAGAAATGAGCCTCATCGCTGAACAAAATTTGTCGATAAAAAAGCGGATTTTCTGCCAACTTTTCTAGGGCCCATTCACTGAAAATTCAAGCGTTGCTCGTTAGTAAGTCTATTCATGATGAAATGTCAAAGCATACTGAGCATCTTTCTCTTTGACACCATGTCTGAAATCCCGCGTGATCTGTCAAATACTAATGCATGAAAATCCTAACCTTAAAAAAATCACCCTTTAGCATGGTTTGAAATTAGCGCCATTTCAACAGCAGAATCAACAAGCAAAACCTACTCGCAAGGATTCTGAGGGCGATACTCATGTATGATATTAAGATATCAACTTTTGAATTGAAAATTCTATTGTCACATTACTTGAAGTCGTTGAAGGATACGCTCAAATTTATATATTTTTTTGTGGTTGCTATCTTGAGTGTCATAATCAAACCTTTGTATCAGTATCATGACATAATTTCCTTCAAATTTGTTGGCGCACAATTTATTATCCGCATTTTGTATAAGGATAAGAAATATAGCTTCCCACACTTTTATCGTAAGGACTATTAATTCCTTTCAAAGACATTGTTGGATATTTGTGTCCTTAGAAATGCTTGTTCAAAGTTACAGTTTCCTAATAGCGCACGTAATACATAATATTAACATTAATTTGCAATCAAAAGCGCTTGCGGTGTTCATCAACTTTTAACGCACGTATTTAAGATAACATTTATGACACATATGATGGTGTATTTCATTGTATATCACCTTTACATAGCCACTTCTGATTTTTTATTACAATAAGCTTACAGCTCACATGCCAAACGAATTTGAAGTGTTTACCCGCACGCTTCAATTACTCGTACATGCATCTAATTGTTTCATAAACAAACTACTGATTTGATATAAATTCAAAGCTTCCGCCATCGACTACTCCAACGGAGCTGGTCGAAGCTTTATAAAGGGGCTTTCATTAGCGACTTGACAACTTCAAACTTTCAGTGTGAACGCACCCTTAAACCGATAACCGAATTGTCAATGTCAAAATATTCAGTAAAATCAACATTTTTATCTTGGTGAAACACACGAAGGAATAACGTTTACAAATAATTAAAATTTACTACCGAAATTCCGAGTCGGTGGTCGCAACTTTAAGAGCTTTACCGCCAATTTTTGGACGTAATTCTCGTCCCAGTAGACATGCAATTCAAAGTCTAGTGAACAAATTTGAGTCAGAGTATTCGCTGCTTGATGTTGCCGTGCCAGTGAGACTACGTTTTGCAGGAAGTGTGGAGAATATTGCTGCCGTGGAGGCGTCCGTCGCAAACCAACCAAATCAGTCAATTTCACGGCCTTCTCAAGAATTGGGCCTCTCCCAGACCACATTTCTCCCACGAATTTCGCGTAAGGATCTTGGCCTACACTCTAACAAGATCAAGCTGACGCAAGACCTAAACTCAATTGATCATATGAAGCGACGTACGTTCTTGAGTTGGGCTCTGGACGTGATGGAAGCCACTGCGCCCTACACGGGCAATATTAAGGTGTGTTACTAACTATGAGTCAAAATTAATATACTCTTAGGGCCAGTTTCAAGACTAGCTGATAAAGTCTCGGATAGCCTATCAGGAACTTATCTGTCAGCTAAACATTAACTTTTGGTTTCAAAGGTTTCGGATAGTGATATCTGACAGATAAAGTCTCGGATATCGGCCTATCTGTTATGCTGTAAAAACCTTTATAGGGAAGATAAACAAAATATTTATTTGAAGTGAATGGAAAAAATATAGTTTCAAAGCATTCTTTCGTTGACGACAGCAGAAACAAGTGCCCTAACATAGATTTGTTTGAATTTTTAGAAGACAAATTTGAAGAATATTACGATCATATTACACGGCCCCGTAGGAACAGAGTGTTTCGCATAAGGCGTCATTATGTTGAAGCATTCTAAGAAATATCCTTACATTAATAGAAAGTGATATAAAAACTTTAATTGACTAGTAAGTAGAATACCAAACCTGACATTTACTTATTTACCATTACCTATTGGATTTTCGGTAGTTTTGCAGTTCAACCAATGCAACGATTACTTATAACATGGACATAGTTGCTAGATAGCCTGGATCATGCCATGATCAAACTATTTTTAATAACTCACGTATTAAGCAAACATTAATTGATAGAGAATTTGGAAATAACTTGATTCTCGGAGATAAAGGGTAGGAAAACACAATTTTTTTGCTAACTCCCCTTCACAATCCACGGAGACCTGGAGAGCGCTTGTACAACGAGTCACAAATCAGAACGAGGAATGTAGTATAAAGATTATAATTATGGCGTATGGAAGAGTAGACTTCCAGTTTTGTCAAAGCAAATTACTTTGCACCGTTCGAAAGTACAAGCAATTATTGTTGCATGTGCAGTGCTCCATAATATAGCCACAGACATGGGTGAAGGAACTTTTGAATATAGTATGCCAGGTGATACTCAAAAAACTTATGATGTTAGTAATAGTCTATTAAGAGATAGTAGTCAAAATATTGTAAGAAATTTTAATTTTTTTTCGTGTCTGCTATAGTTAAATTTGTTTGTGCCTTTTTTCATAAATAAAATTAGCAAAATGACCTTATATTTGTTCTTATTTAACGATAACTGGAATACATAAATAGACTAAAGCGCGACTGTGAATGAAGCATTTTATACACTTTTCTCCTAAACCTTTTTTCAACAATTCAATTTTAAGAAGAAGTTGTTGTTTTCTAATTCATACATAGTGTCCTTGTGTTCCATCTCCTTTTCCAATTTTTTTAAAAATGGTTTCAATCTGGTTAAGCTTCTACAAAACACGAAATAAACAAAGCAAAACAAATGAAATGTGTTTCGAAATAAACTTAGTGGCTGATAAATTTTTCCAGCAGTTAGTTTATCAGAGACTTTGACGATGAAACAGAAAAAAAATATCAGGAACTTTTATCTGGTGGATAGGGTTATGTGTCGGCTAACTATCCGAAACTTTATCCGAAACCTTTGAAACCGGCCCTTAGAATAGCGTATAAAGAAGAGGAAGAAGTGTACATAGCGCTAACAATGTTTTTTTTATTGATTTCTGAGCGAATCCGCTCAATTTTGGTGAAATTACTGAGCCGTGACTCTCAACTGATGGGCAGAAATAGACGGCACCGCCCTACCGCTCAGCATTTTCGCATGTTTCTCAGCGCTCAGATGGCATCCTGAATGGGATTGGGCCTTCATATGCATTTTTTTTTTCCACTATCAGACCTTCTGCCGCTCGCAGCTTATTTTTTTTTTTTTTTTATTTAAAAAGGAAATCCAAATCACAGAGCACTCAGACTCGGTAACGGTCCATTGTACTACCAGGCAGAAATCCTCCTTTTGGTGTAGAGGCATGTGATTGGGTGGCGTATGTTGTTGTTCCACATGGGGATTGAACCTGCACCGCACGGGTCACAAGCCAACACACTAACCTCTACACCGTCGCTCGCAGCTTAGTATATGATTGTAGCCTAACTACGGTGTAGCTGCAGCGGTAGTATTCGCAGAAGTTCAAGCGAATACAATGTGCAGCTGCACCTGTAGAATGCAAAGTTGCTGCAGTACAAGTTGAGTCATTCTCTCTGATCGTGCTTTGCTTTTTCTTACTTTCTGACATTTCAAAACAAAACAAAAACGAAAATGGGAAGCAGTCCACCGCAATATTTGTACAAATTTTTAAATATTAATATTATTTGATGGGACTTAACTAACCATAATTATAAAAAACTAAATGGCGGATGCATGGAAAAAAATCTCGGAATCTTTTGTTTCTAGAAACTTGCCCCCTTTACTTCAAAATTATCCAGCCTATTTCTGCAAAAATAAAAATGGAATAATCTAGTCCGTGACGGCTGACTGGCAGGTCGCATGTGTATAACAAAATCTCCTATTCGATTAGGCGTCGTGTGAACTTAGCTTTAGTAAAATAAATTATTATTATTGTATTGTGCATTAGGATAGAAAGGAGGGGTAACATAAACTGCGGGGCTTGTACGGAACACCCACTAGATTGAAATTAAATCAATTTAAGCTTATGCGTTTTTTGTACTGCTCAAACTTAATTTCAGAGCAAGTTGATCTATCGCCCGGAGAGAGTGTTCGAGTTTCGCGTAATCGATTTCTTGGATTGTGGTTCGGATTATCTATTCTTTTTTAAAATGAGTATTTGTCTTATTTTTGTTGCTGTCTACTCGTTGAAGTTACATCTTAAGGTCGTCCATTTCTTGTTGAGTGAGTATTTCCAGAAAAACAAAAAGAATTAACGCGCTTTATGAAAATACAATGCCGTTGTAAATAGTATGGAACATTGACCTTCTTTCGTGGTCCATGGTTTTGGCTTATTTTATAATGAAATACCCAACCCCAGAAACACATTTTAAGAATTTTCTGCAACCGAAAGTGGAATGTGTAAATTCAGCTTTTCAGCTCATCAAGAGACTTAATTTTGTTGTGTTCAACGAAAACAAAATGTGTAGTACTTTAGGACAGGTAAACGAATAGGAAAACGTTATTATGTTGGAAAATAAACTTCAAACTGGTTTGCCCTTAGTAGTAACTTTCCATACTCTATAGACTATAGGCGTACAAGAATATTATGTATGTACTGCCCGATTCTGCATTGCAAATAGATATGTTTTTTATGCGTCAGCCCAACGTTTTACAGCATTATTCTTAAATTAATTTCGAACTTTAAACTTACATGCCAGTCAAAAATTACTTAATCAAATTTATAACTCAGATGTTATTTATTATGGCTTACTGGCTCTTGGACGCGAACCTTAATCTTAACTTTATCTTTTAAACTAAGAAGCTGACAAGAAAACTTGGTCTCTTTATATATAGCTATAACAGGAGCGAAATGTTTTATGTCGGTGAATATTGAATAACTTAAAAAAAACATAGGGACGGGCTACAGTCCGCTTGGGCCAACTGTTGGATACCCTATTCTTATTCCTATCCCTCATAAGTGGGCGTGACAAAAGTCTAAGTATGGTTGAATTGTTAAGAACGCTCTACATATTTTGTTATATAACATTTAAAGGATTTTATCAAAAAAAAAACGCTCCCTAGCTCAATCTTGGGTGTTTCAATAAAATTGTTTTATTTAATTGTGGGCGTGTCAGTAGGCGGATTTAAAAAAAATTAACACATGAGCATAAAGGGCCCCTACCCCTAGAGAGTATATATTATAAATTTCAGCTCCCTAGCTCACTTTGAATTTTCAAAAAAAAAATAATTGTGGTCGTGCCAGTGGGCGAATTTTGAAAATATTTACACATGAGCATAAAGGGCCCATAGAGAGTATATATTACAAATTTCAGCTCCCTAGCTCAAACTTTGGATTTTCAAAAAAAATTGTATTATTTATTTGTGGGCGTGTCAGTGGGCGGATTTTGAAAAATTTTTATCCCGAACAGTTTTAGGAGTCATAGATCATATATAAAAAATTTCAGCTTTCTAGCTCAAAATTCCATTTTTCCAAAATTTTGTTTTTTTGAGTTTGTGGGCGTGTCTGTGGGCGGATTTCAGAAATTCGTAAACTTGATTATTTCGGGACTCTAGAGAGTATATGGTTAAAATTTCAGCTCTCTAGGTCCTGTTTAAAGGCCTAATTTTTGCCGACGGACGGACGGACGGACGGACATGGCTAGATCGACATTACTATCGATGCTGATCATAAATATAGTAACTTTTAGGGGACTACGGGCAATATTAAGGTATGTTACAAACTATGCGTCAAAATTAATATACCC
This sequence comes from Portevinia maculata, assembly GCA_949715645.1. Classification (NCBI taxonomy): domain Eukaryota; kingdom Metazoa; phylum Arthropoda; class Insecta; order Diptera; family Syrphidae; genus Portevinia; species Portevinia maculata. The sequence goes on along the minus strand of OX454526.1, from coordinate 7,410,163 downwards.
CTATAATAGGGTATAAACAGCCGATTTCCATATATGAGGAATTGTTATTTAATTTGGCCCTTTCCAATTTATTTGGACTAGTTTTTGAATACAACATCAATCAAGTGGCCGCCTTTATTGACCGAACCAAAACATGCCACCGATATCGATTCCCGTCGACTGTTTCGCTTGCTCTGAAGAAAAATGGCGCAATGATGGTATTGGCGCAAACGCCGGCCCAAGCAGTCATTTTTTGGTCTTTGAATGGTGTTTCATGGATCTCGTGTGGATTCTCCGTTCTCCAAATGCGGCAATTTTGCTTGTTAATGGTGCCATAAAGTGTGAAATGGGTCTCGTCAGTCATCAAAATCTGGTTCAAAAAATCAAGTTCAGTGTCAACCGTTAGAGCGACTGTTTGGCCGTATTCCAAGCGATGTGCACGGTCTGCCGGAAATATTCTTTGAGTCAATTGCACTTTATACCGAGGGGCAACTAATCAATATTTTTGCGTGGTCCTGGACTACAGATTACGAAAAAATACACGGAATACTGTATTCAATGTGTGATTACACATGCATACTTGTGAATACGGGTGAATACACGAGAATACATGTGAATACGCGTAAATAATCTTGAATACTACAGAATACACTTGAATACATGTGAATACATTTGAATACAAATGGATACTTGTATTCAAATTTTGATTTGTTAACCATGCATTTGGGTCTCGATTTGGGTCGTTAAGCAGCTATTAAGTCAATGCAGAAGATCTTATTCATTAAATTGCAAATATTCTCTTTTACAACATTATCATTGTCAAATAAAACCTGCATGCTGTTAATAATTGGGAAAAGGTCATCTATATCTGTTTGATGAGGATCTATTATGCTTGTATTAAATAGTTTTTTGGTTGTTTTTCTTTTGGTGTGTACGACTGTTTTTGAGATCACTTTAGATAATTTGGAGCTCTGATGGATCTCTTTATCAGGCCCCTTTACTCTTTCCCCGAGTTATCGGAGTGAAAAATTGCTTTTAAGCTGAGCTCAAGTTCGTTTTCCTCCACTTCCAATTCACGTCCTTCGATTTGAATTATTTGATCTTCCTCACTTGCTCTGTCAAGGCCACTCTCTTCCACCAAGTGACTAACATTGCTGGCATCTCCATTAGCTTTTTCAAAATTAACGCATTTCTTACTTTGGTTTGAATTGAAAAACTTGGTAATAGGCTGACTTTTTTGTTCTTCGGAATCGGAAGCTGGGATTGCATCGTGCTTCGCGATATGCCTCACAAAATTTGATATAATCCACCTTGTGCACTGTTTTTTTAGGTTTTGTGCGTTGATAGCCACGGATTTGAAACAAATCCAGCAGGTGATTGTGGCATGAGGAAGATCATAGAGATCCAAATAAACTTTAATTTCCAATTTACTTTTGTCAAATGCTTTCGAGCTATTTTTCGTCGACATGAATTGGCAAATCAATTCCGCTATCTTATTTTTGGATATCAAACGCATATTTTCGGTATTGGTAGCAGCGGAAGAAGAAGGAATATCGAGCTTGTGCTCAAGCCGAGGCTCAAGCTTGCGTTTTTTATTACCAAACAATTTTGACTCCGAGTTTTCTCGGTGTTTTATAACTGTTTGGCAGTATGCACAGGCACTTGTTATCAGCCTCTTGTGGCCGGGGAAGAATCTAAACCTGAAAAGTTGTAAATATGGGAAAAGTTCCATCATTAATGACACAAACTTACATTTCGGGCTGCTTTGCAAACGCTCCTATACAGACAGAATATTCTTCTTCCGAAAGAATCCTCTTGAACACTGTTCGGACCGAATTTTCCATTTCAATCAGATCATCGTTCGCAATTTGAGCGATTGTGGTTGTGCTCTCGAAGCCATTGATTTTTAATATTAATTTTATACATTCTGGTACACAGCCAATTTCTTTTTCAATCGCATTCCAGACATTTTCTTCTTTTACCTCCATTTTTATACCCTATTCTAGGGGTATATTAATTTTGACGCATAGTTTGTAACATACCACAGACACGCCCACAAACTAAAAAAAACAAAATTTTGGAAAAAATCGAATTTTCAGCTAGAAAGCTGAATTTTTTTTATATATGATCTATGACTCCTAAAACTGCTCGGGATAAAAAATTTTCAAAATCCGCCCACTGACACGCCCACAAATAAATAAAACATTTTTTTTGAAAATCCAAAGTTTGAGCTAGGCAGCTGAAATTTATAATATATACTCTCTATGGGCCCTTTATGCTCATGTGTAAATATTTTAAAAATCCGCCCACTGACACGCCCACAATTAATTTTTTTTTTTTTTGAAAATTCAAAGTTTGAGCTAGGGAGCTGAAATTTATAATATGTACTCTCTAGGGGCCCTTTATTCTCATGTGTCAATTTTTTTTTAAATCCGCCTACTGACACGCCCACAATTAAATAAAAGAATTTTATTGAAACACCCAAGTTTGAGCTAGGGAGCGTTTTTTTGATAAAATCCTTTAAGCGTTCTTAACAATTCAACCATACTTAGACTTTTGTCACGCCCACTTATGAGGGATAGGAATAAGAATAGGGTATCCAACAGTTCGCCCAAGTGGACTGTAGCCCGTCCCTATGTTTATTATTTATTTTGAACTTTTTTTAATTTTCGCAATCATGCACTCGTCGGAAATTACGCGGGAGAATACTTGACATTTGATTTTTTGGTTTAAGAAAGTGACATCTATGTCAACGACCGAGTCATCGACACATATGATGCATTTAGCGAGGCATGAAGGGTAGTGCCAAATAAATACGAACACACAGTTCTGACGTCATTGCGTCTTAATAAAGAGAAAAAAATTAATATGTGAATACATAAATACACTAAAAATACGTTGACTACACGTTGAATACAGGTGAATACGCGTGAATATTTTTGAATACGCGTGAATGCACTTGAATACATGTGAATACACGTAAATACACGCGAATACGTGTGAATGCATGAGAATACGTTTGAATACACTGTGATTCACTATGAATACGTAAAGAAAAGTTCCTTGAATACACTGATTACTTGCCCCTCGCTTTATACGGAAACAAATGCAAATCATCATTCAAAATACGCCGGAGGGTGATTCCACTGACGTTGGTGCTCGGCAATACTATCTCTTACCGCTTCAACCAGTTCATTGGATTGTCTTGGGCGTTGTAAATAACAAGTAGTAGCAGAGATAATAATACACCTTCTTGCTGGCTTTGTAAATGGCTATTGGTTTATAGTTGTGGACAATTTTTTTTTTAAAGATTATTTTATGTAAATCTTTACCACGACTATGTTTTAAGTGGTCCATACGGAGAGTTCAATTTTGAGCTACGAGTACAATCCACACACCACGCGAATCGACGGACCAATTGAGAAATGAGTTCGGTGAAGAATTTATCTCCCGTTTTGGACTGGTGAGCTGGCCGGCTAGATCGATAGTGGAATTTGTTTGCGTTTGGATGTTTCCTTTGAGTTGGTGCTCTAGAAACTGGAGAAGTCGAAGTGAAACTGAGTTGGTTGGTGTATCGAGTTGGGTGCGCAATTTTCTGGAGAACACGAATTCATCTTGTTTTTTTCAGACGGTTGGTGGGACTTTAAATGTGGTTGAACTTTTTCTATATGGGTATTTCCTTTGGGTTGGTGCTCTAGTATCTGGAGAACACTCCAAGTCGAGATATAAGACATCAATTTGTGTTCGATGCCTTACATAGTTTTGTGGTTGCGAGCGATTTCGATGCGGTGTTGGTCGATTTGGCTATGATTTTGAGGCACAATCGAGGGGGCACAAATTGAAGTTAAATTTGTGTTTTTCAATGAGCATTTTTGCAACTCAAGTAGGATAGATCCGAGCACCTTAGAATAAACGTCACTGCCCTCCCCTTGTGCTACCTCAATGGACCGAAAAAGCTGTCTAAGTGAGCCTAGGCTTTGTGTCTTACCTTAACTAACCTTACCTAAACCAGATCGGATGACATGGGATAAATTACATTTAGAATTAAATAAATGTTTAATTCTAAGGAGGAAAAATAAAATATATCAGTCAGCAGTCATTTGGTACTGCTGATGGATCAACAGAAGTAGCAAAAGCCATTTTTTGTCAGATGTAGTGTACCTACCTACTGAATTTCTCCTATAAAATCCCCAACTCGTAAAATACGATATAGCCGGCATTTGCTGATGCGTATCAGTGCCTTGTTGATACCGGATTAGTTGCACCAAACAAAATGGAACGACTTTCAGACGCAGCGGTGGCAGAAATTGGGGGTAGGATTTTTCGTGCTTTGGAAGTTCAGCCTTTAGTCAGCGTCCGCAGACCAGCTGTGCAGTTGAAACTTCTCAGAACCAGGATTCACAGAACTCTACAGAGTAAAAAATTACACTCTTTCCATTCAACACCGAAACAGAATTTTCTACCAGAAGATGAGCAAAGAAGACTGGAATTTTGCCAATGGCTACTGCGCAAACCGGCAGATTACGGGCACTTCCTCAAGATTTTTCTGTGGACCGAGTGCAATTCAGAAGATTTGGGATTACAAAGCCCTTTCAAACGCAAGAATTTAATTACTGTGAACAACTTCTTTAAAATGCGTTGCTTATTAGATTTGCTTAAGAGTTTAGTAAATGTTTGGCACGTTCTTCTACATATAGCTAATTCCCATTACTAGGTGGAATTTTTGGAGCACGATTGCCGGAGCTTCTGGAAGATGTTACTCTTGTTCAGACAACTGCGATGTTCTTTCAACAGGGTGGAGCACATTGTCACAGTAGCAGCGAGCTAGCTTTGTTCCTCAACCATACTTTTAACGAACGGTGGATTGGTTGATTTGACTCCAACTCTTGGCCACCGAGATCTCCTGACCTAACACTCATGGATGCCTTTTCGAAAGAGATGAGAAGAAGTTTGCTGGTCGTTAATCTGCCAACTGAAATGCTTAAACGCGCCCGATAGTGTCCTCAAATTGAAGGAAGGCACTTAAAACAATTGCTATAAACATTCCATAAACAGCATAAAAGGTCCTTTCCACGACCACTGCATTAAAGGTCCTTTCCCCGACCACAAACAAAACATCTAAGAGATTTTAAGAGTAATTCCGTAGGTATACTTCTTTTTGACCATTTTTGTCTGACAAAAAATGGATTTTACTAAAACTTTTGTTGATAGTAACGTAAAAAAGTAGCTTGACTTAATTTTTAGGAATTTTTTCCAGGATAAAAAACAAAAAAAATTATTAAGTAAACATTTTGAGAAAAATGCATTTTAAGTAAAAAAATGGAACAACAATTTTTTATAAATTTGAGTTTAACGAGCCATAACTTTTCTGTAGCTGAACAGATGTAGCCAAAGTGTTTATGCGCCACTAGATTGTCTTTCCAAAATGTACAAAATACCTATTGTACCTTTAAAAGTTTAGAAGTTATAGCATTCAAAATGGTTACACCTCCAGGTCACCCACTGTGATGGGCTATAACTTGAAATGGGGTGTTATTGGACCCCTCCCCCCGCCCTCACTACCATACAATTTTTTGTTCGGCGGAACTTCAGCAATCTGCAATTAGTACTCGTATATGTACTACTTGCTTAAATTCATGATTTTTTTTGTTGTAGAATGAAAAACTTTAACGTTATAAAACAGATTCAAGTCTTTTCACTTCATTATAAATATTTTGCTAGTTTTACTGTTGTAATATGAGTCCACACTCAATGAATTTATTTTTAAGTGCAGTCTAAAACATTCAGATACAGCCATATACAGACGTCTGAGAGCTGAACTCCTTTAAGACAGCATTGATCCAATGTTGGAGGATGATCTGGTGCAGAAATTAACCAAATATGAGGAAAATTACGTTTGTTGAGGATCTATATTCTTTGGATGGTACATAAATGTACAAGCATTACCGAAAGCGTTTTTGCGTGCAGAATTCTAGTTAAAGTTTCTGTTTTGGGTTTATTCATGAGCTTTGTTTTATTTAAATTAATACATGAATTAAATTCGTTGCGGGCAATTTGAGAAGCTTCTTATGATAATTGATACTCTTGGATAATTGTCTGACTTTCGCAGTGGGATAAAACTGGGTCATTGGGCCCGGCTGTTATCTTAACTATCATTTATTGATCATGTGTTGATCAATATAATTGATATTGCGAGAGAAAACAATAATACTAGTTAAGAATAAACTTACTTTCCTCTTTAAACAAATATTTTCTTGTTCATCAAGAGCATAGAGCACAACATAGAAAATAGCTATGTATCTATGAACAAGAACTTAACAAACGACTCATCAAACTTCCAATGTAATTTCAGTTACTGGAAGCTGGACTTAGTATGACAGTTAAAATGTTCAGAAAATCGAAAATTGCGAACAGTTTGGAGGTGGAAACAAATTCTTTTAGACAAAATTAACTACTATATATGATTATTGTTTGCTCAGCTTTATTACAATGTTTTAAAGAATAAAAAAAATCGTTAAATAATGAAAAAAACCAGCGCTACAATGGCTACACTCAACGCTCTCAAATAACAAAACATCATCATAGGAAATCTCTGTTACTATGCCAATAGGTCCGTTCGCGAACTAATATGCAAACGTAAATTTATATAAATTTTCGTGCAAAACTATACAAACGCGTTCGCGTACTGAGAAAATGGTAAAAAGATGAACGAAAGAAAAATGTACTTTCGTTCATTTTTCTTCACACAGAATTTCAGCTGGCAAGAAAATGAAAACTGTCAAATGATGAAATCCTACGAGTTTGCCAGCAAAAAAAAACAGCTGTTGCTTCTTTTCAAGCCAAACTAAGATGTTTTTTCAACTTTTTACACAAAAGCGTTCGCGTACTTTTCTTAGAAATGAGAGGATTCTCTCTCGATTTTGGAGATTTGACACTTTTCATTTTCCTACACATAAAGTACGCGAACGGACCTAATGTCTCCAAGACTCTCGTTAATCATGGCTTTATTTTAAATAGAGTAATGCCATACTTTTCATTTTCCTTTTGGTGTTTTTTTCCAAGCGTGAAATCTCTACACCTTTATTTTTCCAAACTATGTTAACTATTAGTTTTAAGTCAGTCTGTACAAAGATCTCAAAGAATAAAGATCTTACTCTGCAGACGGACTAGTATTATTTTATTCTGCTGAATAATCTTTTATTGTACATAACTAGCGCTCATTCGTAATAGTGATTGACTTGGGCAGAGGTTTGTTAGTCGCGTTAGTTAAAGCTATGATATATTATGATGTTTGAACGTCTGGCATTGCCCTCTTTTATCTATTAACATAAATTATATTTGTATGAATCTAAACAGTTTGGAAAAAAACGAGTGTGGTTGACACCCAACTCAAAAGATAATTTATCACATGGTTCATTATTCCAAGAGACCGCCTCACTTATGGGGCTTGAAGCTGGGAAAAAGGCAATAAAAGAGGCGAACCTTAGATGGACGGCACTAGATACTTGCCACACCACAATAATTCTACGGCCAACCTTCAATGGAGCCAGAACCGAGAGTCTCATAAAAAAGGATAGGAAATCACTTTCCACCCTCGTAGGTATATTAACGGGGCACAATACTCTGCGGTACCACATGAAGAAATTGGGCTTGACGGAAGAAGAACTCTGTAGAGGCTGTGGCGACGAGGAAGCTCTGGAGAATACAACCCACTTCCTATGTTACTGCCCGGGTCTCCAACACATCAGGTACAGATTCCTGGGGAGACATTTCTTAAATGACCTAGACGAGCTCCCCAGAACACCGATAGACAGGATAATGAACTTCTCTCTCTCCCAGTGGGCATCGGAATGGGTCAGTATTGACCTGAGTGTGGCACTAAGGCTGAAAACACACCTGTCGCAGAGCGACGTACCATGAACGCGCCCTTGGGGAATAAATAGTTTGAACGCACCCAGTTTCGACTTCTGTCAAACGGCTTGCCTTTTTTTAAACATTATGAATTAACCGCCGGACAGGAGCCGAGACTGAGGTATTTTTCCTTTCTTTAATTTATATTAAACAATTTAATTTACTTTTATTATCCGTTTGATTTAGATAATAAAATTTATCCATGCATCGATATATTTATCCATATATCGCATTAAAATCTGAATGCATGTGTTTTAACACCAGAGGAATATTTATATTGCCAGTGGGTCCTGTGCTATATCTGAAAAGCAATTCACAGCTGCAGCCGCAGCAACAACAACACCGGATAAAGCAAAACGTTATTTTTTGTTTCCTGAAACAAAAGAACATTGTTTCTTATAAGAGCGCACACACCAAAGAAAACGAAACAAAAAACATGTTTTTGTTTCGAAATGTTTCGGTGGTGGTTGTCGAAAATACATGCCATTGTATACGAGCAACACACACCGAATGCAAAAAAACTGTTTGGACCCAGCTTCGTTGACGATAATTGTCTACTTTCTTATGGGGCAACACACATCAAATGAAACGAAACATAAAAACAAAAGCAAAACAAGAAAACGTGCTTCGTTGCCGATAGCTGACCTGTTGTTTTCTGCAAAACATGGGGGGGTTTCTTAATACGCATGACTTGATCCTATTCACTACGTGCAGTGGTACCTGATTTATTTTTAAAATGGTTTATGAATGGTTTTTCTGATTAATTTTGTTAATGATTACACCTAATTATGAACCTCTACAATAAGGGAGCGTATCGGAATCCCACTTTTTAAAAATCCGGAAAAAACGTTTTAAAATCCCGTCTTCTAAAATCCCGCTTATTCAAAATCCCGATCTATTATAATCCCGCTTTTTAAAATCCCGCTAATCCCGTATTTTTACAAAACATTCGTAATGGAAGTAGACAAGTGCAGTACTCTCCTAACTTTTTGTCTGTGTATGACAGTGCAGAAAAAAAATTCCCGAGAAAACAAAATAATGCTGAAGCGTGGCATCGCACACTGAAAGTTTTGGTTGGACGAAAAAGTGCTGGCTTGTATAAACTCATTACAGATTTGAGAAAGGAACCAATTGTGGTGCAAACTGAAATACAAAAATTACGAAATGGACAAGAAAAATTATATAAAAACATAGGGACGGGCTACAGTCCGCTTGGGCGAACTGTTGGATACCCTATTCTTATTCCTATCCCTCATAAGTGGGCGTGACAAAAGTCTAAGTATGGTTGAATTGTTAAGAACGCTCTACATATTTTGTTATATAACATTTAAAGGATTTTATCAAAAAAAAAATGCTCCCTAGCTCAAACTTGGGTGTTTCAATAAAATTGTTTTATTTAATTGTGGGCACATGAGAATAAAGGGCCCCTAGAGAGTATATATTATAAATTTCAGCTCCCTAGCTCAAACTTTGAATTTTCAAAAAAAAAAAAAAAAAATTAATTGTGGGCGGATTTTGAAAATATTTACACATGAGCATAAAGGGCCCATAGAGAGTATATACTATAAATTTCAGCTCCCTAGCTGAAACTTTGGATTTTCAAAAATTAATATACCCTTAGAATAGGGTATAAAAAAATTATTGTATTTATTTGTGGGCGTGTCAGTGGGCGGATTTTGAAAATTTTTTATCCCGAGCAGTTTTAGGAGTCATAGATCATATATAAAAAATTTCAGCTTTCTAGCTCAAAATTCGATTTTTTTTTTAAAAATTTGGTTTTTTGAGTTTGTGGGCGTGTCTGTGGGCGGATTTCAAAAATTCGTAAACTTGATTATTTCGGGACCCTAGAGAGTGTATGGTTAAAATTTCAGCTCTCTAGGTCCAGTTTAAAGGCCTAATTTTTGCCAACAGACGGACGGACGGACGGACGGACATGGCTAGATCGACATTACTATCGATGCTGATCATAAATATAGTAACTTTTAGGGGTCTACGGACAATATTTAGGTATGTTACAAACTATGCGTCAAAATTAATATACCCTTAGAATAGGGTATAAAAACTAATGTTATAAAGTCACGCGCTGTAAAAAAATTAATGAGAAATAGAAAAAAAATTAGTAAAACAGGTTTTTTGCGTCGCATTGCTTATAATATACATTTGAACTAATGAAATAAAAAATGTTCTTAATGGTTTGAAGTTTTTTTTGTTCCCTTTTGCAGAATATCATATAACATTACTTTATAGTTTTTTTTTTAAATTATTGAAGATTGTCATATTTATTACTCAAAAACTTATTTTGATATTATTTATTTCTTATTTTGTTACTTCCTCTAAGAATGATAAATGTTAAAATAAACTGCATTTCAAAAAAACACTCACTGCTTAATTTAATTTGCACTTTATTGGGAGGCAGTAATATGACAGTATCAAATATACGAAATTTGTTGGCAATCATACCAAATGCGCATTCAACCACTCTTCGAGCTCTGGATAAATGATAATTGTATACTCTTGTTTCAAGTATACTCTTTCTTGTATACTCAGCAAGTCACGAATTCAATTTTGTTTTATTTCAACGCACACCAAATGAAGCAAGAAAACAAAACGTTTTGTTTTGTTACATTCTGTTTCGCTTGGTGTGTGTTGAAATAAAAAATGTTTTTTTGACTATCGAATCAAAAACATTTTGCTTTATCCGATGTGTTTTCAGCCTAAGCCAACCCGCCAACCTAACCTAACCTAACTTATGAAGGTCTCTCTATGGTGGCGGAGTTCCTCAACTCTTCTGGCGAACGTATTTGTCTTTGCAAAATTTGTCTTCTTAACCAATGTAGTGCCGGGGATTTACGGAGAATATATTCGAAGGATTCATCTTCGTCTAGACAAAACCTACATTCTGTCTCTGAACACTGAGTAAAATTCTTAATAGTGCACATCAACAATGGTACAGTGACTCAGGTTCAAACCCTGCCGTGATCTAAAAATTTTTCCAATGTCCCACCTCTAGCGAACGTCTGGCAAACATCTAAGAGTATCAGTTGTCATTAGAAGCTTCTCAAATTTGCGGTTCGGATTTGGCTTAAAGTTGTAGGTCCCTTCCACTTCGTACAAGCGAATGCTTGGAGAAGCTAGGTTTTAGGCCCTGTATGGGCCGTTAATCATTTAGTCCTATAGACCTATTGACACTGCAATTAGTTTCTGATCCTAAGAACGCGGATTCTGAGCCATAACCTAGTTACTATCAGATTCGTTGCCGGCAACAATCCACCCCGGTGGACAGTTTAACCTTTATGTGTCGTACAAGGGTTTGCAACGCCTCGTAGTAGCATTCGACTGTCACGATAGTGAGCGACAGTCACCAATTCACTTTTATGTTCATTTCAAGTGATTAGCGCTTCAAGCTCATGACTGACGAGTTGCATTTCCACCTATATGAATACCTGAATACGCTAAATGAGCGCTCCTTTGCCCTAAAAATACCCGCAGAATGCACAAAGAGACAATACATCTTCATAAAGTCACTGTTCGATGGGGCATTTACAGAGAAAAGGTGAATGGCCCTCATATATTTTCTACTTTTTTTTTTGTGAACCCATACTAATGAAAACAAAAGTGTAACTGTCACATGTCAACACTTTGCTACACAAAATTGCCTGCCACATGCCACCTTATTTTTTTTGGCTTTGCCATCCTTGAATTTGTTATTTGTTTTCAACAAACAAAATGTGTCAACTGAAACAACAATTACTAACATCAGCTATGGGTTAAAGTATCGTAGTTGATTATAACCGACATCCAACAGCGTATAAAGGTTTCTATATCAAGTTCACATAAAATTTATTGCTTTATTGGCTCAAACGTTAAGTCTTCCTCCTTGCTCGTCAATATTCATTGGCAACAGGGTGCAAAGCCATTTCCAGTTAATACGTGATCCCAATGCCATGGTTCATAAATAACACTAAAAAAAACCGAACAAGATTAATTTTCCCAATCTGTTGTTGATGGTTGCTACTTCTGTTTACATATTTGAGCCACTTTTGAGATATTCTAAAAATGATGTTATTGTGGTTTTTGTTTTGCTCATATTCACCTGAAAGGTTGAAGGCAGCTTCGATACGGAATGCAAATGAATCCTTTTCACCGCACAGCAACGTGCCTCCATCTCAAACAAAAGAAGCTTAACAAAACCACTCCGATAAAAGTGTAAACAAACATCGTCGGCGTCAGTTGGCAGAAAGAGTTACCTAGGTGCATTACAAGTTTCTCCTTTCTTCGGATTTTAAAAGGGAAATTTGATTTTTTAGTCTCCTCGATGTCCTCGCTCAGAATTGCTGGTGTATTGGTTGGCTTGTTTTATGCATTATAATGTTGCGGTCCTCGCTGTTAAACCGAAAGGAGTCGGAGTGTCGCCAATAATGGGACACACTCGTCACGTGTGTGTTGGCTGACAACGGTCCTGTCGTCCTATGAACCGAATTAAATTAATAAAAGTGGAAAAGTTACATCATGCAATTAGCGTTTGTAGGTGGTGAGGATGGGGTGGGTATACATAGTGTAATTTATTATTTTTTGTTGAGAGGCGAATTCCCTTCTGCTGAAGCTAGGGATCTTCGGAAGGGTTAGGACATGATGCATAGTTGAAACTACCGTGCCGGTAGATTTTGAAATAATTCTATATACGTGTGCTGCTTATTATTATTCACTCACTTTCTGCAGACTGGCGATGGGTAAACACCATTACGTTATTATATATTAAAAGCTGGCAGTAAATTTTGAATTTGGGTTGCTGCATTCATTACTCATTCTTAGGTACCTATGCCAAGTAAAAAATACATTGAAATAATAAATACGTTTAGTTTTCAATTCATGTTTTATTTTAATTTCGCTCATATCGACTAACACACTAGAAAAAAGTGATACAATCAAACTTAACAATAATAATCAATAAATAATAATAAATAATAAAATTGCAGTACCCTTTTTATACTCTATTCTAAGGGTATACTTATTTTAACTCAAAGTTTGTAACATACCTTAAAATTGCTTATAGACCTCTAAGAGTTACTATATTCGTGGTCAGCATCGATAGGTACATCGATTGAGCCATGTCCGTTCGCCTGCTCGTCGGCAAAAAAATAAGCCTTTTAACTCAAGCTAGAAAGCTGAAACTTTAACCATATACTCTATGGGGGCTCGAAATAATAGGGTTTAGAAATTTTTGAAAACCACCTACTGACACGCCCACAATTAAATTAAAAAGTTATATCGTAAAGTCAAAGTTGGAGCTATTAAGCTGCAATTGTTAATATATATGCTTTAGGAGCACTTAATGCTCACATTTAAAGACTTTTTAAAATCCACACCAGCCCACAATTTAAACCGTTTAACTAAAAGAATCTTTGTAAACAAAAGTCCTATTCTTTGCAAAGTATGCAAAGTCATTTTAAACAATTCCCTTATATAAAGTTTTCTGCCATGCCCACCTTTAAGGGGCGTTTTTTTTTAAAAAAATTTTTGTCGGTAAAATCCTTCAAATGTTGTAAAGGATCGTTCATTAGCGGCTTGACAACTTCAAACTTTCAGTGCGAACGCACCCTTAAACCAATTACCGAATTGTCGATGTTAAAATATTCACTAAAATCAACATTTTCATCATAATGAAGTACATGAAGGAACAAAGTTTACAAATAATTAAAATTTACTACCGAAATTCCCAGTCGGTGGTCGCAACTTTAAGAGGGTTAACGCCAATTTTCGGCCGTAATTCTCGTCCCAGTAGACATCAGCCAATTTCACAGCGTTCTCAAGAATCCGGCCTCTCCCAGACCGCATTATGGCGAATTTTGCGAAAGGATCTTGGCCTACACCCTTACCAGATCAAGCTGACTCAAGAACTAAAGCCACTTGATCATATGAAGCGACTTACGTTCTCGAATTGGGGTCTGTACATGATGGAAGAAAATGAAGAATTTCATCGCAACATCATCTTCAGCGATGAAGCGCATTTTTGGTTAAACGGGTTCCTCAATAAGCAAAATATGCGTTACTGGACAGATGAGAACCCTCATGTGCTTCATGAAACAGCACTTCATCCGCAAAAAGTCACTGTTTGATGTGGTTTTCATGCCGGTGGCGTCATTGGACCGTTGTTTTCGTCGATGAAAATGACCGTCACGTTACGGTAAATGGAGGTCGCTACAGAGACATGTTGGAACGTTATTTCTTTGATCAATTGCATGAATTGGACGTTAGTGATATGTGGTTCCAACAAGACGGTGCCACAAGCCACGCAGCGAGTGCAACAATCGAGTTATTGAAGTCTCAGTTCGGTGAACGTGTTATCTCGAGAAACGGACCCGTCTATTGGCCGCCGAGATCGTGTGATTTAACGCCTCTAGACTTTTCTTTAATGGGGCTACATTAAATCATTGGTCTATGCCAACAAGCCGGCGACGCGACGTTAGAGGAGCTCAGAGCCAATATTGAACGAGAAATAGCTGCCGAACAAAACCGCTACGACTCAAATAAAGATAAGAGTCGGTCAACTAAAACGCCACTCGTAATAAACGTGACTGTTCGTTTGTCCTTAACAATCTCACAAACCGCTCGGCGGATTTTGATGAAATTTTGTATCTGCGTTCTTTGTGGTATCTGGAAGAATCTTAGCAAAGTAAGATTAAGCTGACATTTTTTTAAGCTTCTGACTCGCCAAGGCGATGGAAAAGGCACTTCGACCTATGAGATCTTTTGTGCCGCAGGGCGCAGAAAATATTTAGGCTTGTAGAATTTCTACTTTCCGTTTAAAGTAGACAATTTTACCAGCAGAAGACTTCTTTACGTCTTCGGTACTCAGTTGTTCCCTGAAGAAAATCTTCTTTCTATTTCCATTAAAGGCCAATCACATAATATGTGTTCAGCTGTTTAGTCTTCTTCAAAATATAGCCAGCACTCTGGAGAGTCGACTATTTTCATTTTGTTTGGATCGTATCGTTAGCCATGGTGACCAGCAAGATAACCTACTAAGTTTTTGATATCTATATATCTACCCTATTCTAAGGGTATATTAATTTTGACACATAGTTTGTAACATACCTTAACCCTAGAAAGATTATCTACGTCTGCGAGACGTATGACGCGCGGAATAAATGTTATATCTTTTTAACTATAAACCGCATTGGGTTGGTTGCTTAAACTAACTCAGGCGGTGGTCGGAGCTTGCCCGTAACGGTCGTGGCGCGACGGTAAGTACCTGCGGTAACAAGTTATAGATATTCCGTACTTCTGGGAGCGTGTGTGACGTGTGCCATTCTTACATTTTTATTCGTATATAATTTAAAATTACTAAGACTTATTATTAGACTTATTTTAAACCGAAAAATGAAAATTTGTCGACTATTATGACTTAATGTCAATTTTAAGGTTCCTTTAAAATATAAGTAGTTTTTTGTTGATTTGTAATGTTTTTTGTTTTCATTGTTTAAATTAATATTTATTTATACTAAATCATTGATTTATTTCTCTTAATATGAACTACATAAATAAATAAAACGTTAATATTTTTTTAAAAAGTTGATGGGTTTCATTAAATATATGTACTACCAAAGTGCCATACGTCTCTGAGACATATGACTATCTATTACGTCATAAAAAATATGATTATATTTCTAGGGTTAATATTGCCCGTAGACCCCTAAAAGTTACTATATTTATGATCAGCATCAATAGTAGTGTCGATCCAGCCATGTCCGTCCGTCCGTCCGCTTGTCGGCACAAATTAGGCCTTTAAACTGGACCTAGAGAGCTGAAATTTTAACCCTTACTCTCTAGGGTCCCGAAATAATCAAGTTTAAGAATCTTTGAAATCCGCCCACAAAATCAAAAAAAACAAATTTTTCGAAAAAATCGAATTTTGAGCTAGAAAGCTGAAATTTTTATACCCTATTCTAAGGGTATATTAATTTTGACGCATAGTTTGTAACATACCGTAATATATTGCCCGTAGACCACTAAAAGTTACTATATTTATGATCAGCATCGATAGTAATGTCGATCTAGCCATGTCCGTCCGTCCGTCCGTCGGCAAAAATTAGGCCTTTATACTGGACCTAGAGAGCTGAAATTTTTACCATATACTCTCTAGGGTCCCGAAATAATCAAGTTTATGAATTTTTGAAAACCGCCCACAGACACGCCCACAAACTAAAAAAAACAATTTTTCGAAAAAATCAAATTTTGATCTATGACTCCTAAAACTGCTCGGGAGATAAAATTTTCAAAATTGGCTCTTAGAACTGGGATGCTATCCCAATAAAAGATAAATTCCATATGTTCCCAGATTTTTATTGCAGTGATTACTGCCGATCTAGGGGTGCATCAAAAGTGTTCGGGACCTGTGAATGGTGTTTCTGAACCCTTCCTGGCCAATTTGTCGGCTTTTCATTACTATCAAACCGGTTATGGCCCTGAACTCACCAAAGTTTTGTCTTGTTTCTTACGCCGAGTGTTTGAAGGGTATTAAAACAGTGCATGACTGATTTGGAGTCAATGGTGTGCGAGTTAAGGGCATTTAAAGCTGCTTGAGTACTATATGGATGTTTGCGCCTTTAATACCAGATATTTAAATGTGGCTGGCGTATTCTTGAACGGCGTGGAGCTCTGCTTGAAATACGATGGGACTTTTTCCCATAGGCATTGTCATGTTGAAATTTGGTCGGTATATACCAGCTCCCACACCCGTTTCCTTTTTAGTACCATCCGTATACCACTTAATGCCGATTTGGCTATTTGGTGGGTTATTGCTAACCTATGCTTCTCTATTTGGGATATCTGTTAAGAACCGTTCATTAAAGGATAAGGGGTTATGAAAGCTATCTGTGACCGCACGGTTCGTGTCAAGTTCCGGTATTTTAGCGAATAGGCTCATTAGTTTCGGATGGTAACTAAGCCTCATCTCTTGAAGCTGTACTAAATTTGCTGCAATGCGAATCGACATTTTATGTAAGTATATGTGGGGAAGTGTTAGCCCTATTTTTTTTTTTTTTTTTTAAAAGGAAATCCAAATCCCAGAGCACTCAGACTCGGTAACGGTCCATTGTACTACCAGGCAGAAATCCTCCTTTTTGGTGTAGAGGCATGTGAATGGGTGGCGTATGTTGTTGTTCCCCATGGGGATTGAACCTGCACCGCACGGGTCACAAGCCAACACACTAACCTCTACACCGTCGCCAGCCCTATTAGTGCTATATCAGATGTGGGGCAAGTTCGTATGACTCCGCAGATGCTTAGGCATGCAAGCCGTTGTACCCTTCTGAGCTTTGCGATTGCTATTTTGTTTTTGGCTTTTGTCCACCAGACTATAGATGCATATGCTATAATGGGCCTGATCATCATTGTATAGATGCAGTGGGTACTCTTTGGTTAGATGACATGGGTTCTGCCATACATGCGGCCGCAGGCCCTCTGGCAGCTAACCTAGGCGCCTGCCATATAAAGAAACAACGTCCTGCGGGTTCCGCTAGCTTTATAGTATAAAACAAATTCTATTTAACTTACTCCAGCTACTTAACCTTTAACGTTTTGATAACATTGGTGACCTTATTTTCCAATGGCGTTTCACCCAGATGTGGTGCTGTCTGCCTACATAAAAAAACCGACTTTTTGCTATAATAACTATAATCAGGGGTTTGAGCAATCGTTTTCTTACACCACATGTGATCAAAATCCTAAATTCGTTACTAGCGCCTGGCAGCTGTTAAGATACGCACGCAATGTCCGAGACCGAAAAGCGTCTACCACCTCTCTGGTCTCTCCTAGAAACACCCCACGTGCCCCAGCTTAATTAACCTAATATAAGATTAAGAGGATACTACTTGGGAGAGCGTGTTCTCCACCTCCCCTCAGCAAACCGTCCAAATTCGAAGAATTGCTTCTCTTCTCTGTTTCAGTTGTATCCCTCTCCGCTTTTGCACTACTTAAACGAAAGTGCTTGTGAGTATTGGCGACGTCACCGCCATGGATGAGTCGCATGAGCCTGGAGCTGCGGTTGTGACGGCACTTCTTCTACCTTAACAGCAAAGTTATGATCGGAATGAAAGGTCCCAGATAGCCCTCACACTTTACTGCCTTCCTACTCGTCCGCCTTTAAAGTTCGCATGTTTGAGCTTAATATGCATCAGCAAGCCTCTGGGTTTTGTATCACATTTTCACCGAGGCCAATTAAATGCTGGTGTTATTGCGTTTGTGTGATCCAGGAGTTTTTAGGCGTGGTTTTGATACGTGCTTGCTTCTATAATTGTTTAATAATTGATCCTCCTTTGACTAAGGTGATCTTCAGTCTTGTTAGCCCACGGATTCGCATGCACGCTTTTGAGATAGATTCAAGATGTTAAATGTGTCGCTAGGCTCACCTGATTGTTAAAATTGCCCAAAAGAGATTTCTTTTCTAAGTCGCATTTCAAGAAAAGCGAAGTGTTTTGGGGGGCGCTGCAGGGATATATTCTAAGACCGTCCGCGCACTGCCGTAGTGGTTTTACAATATCGGGACAACACTTCGTCTGCACCATCTTTTTTAAATCAATATGGATAAAAACGCAATCGGTTGTGGGTATTTTATACACATCTGGCTCTAAATAAAGATTTCATTGACTCATTGTCCCAAATAGATTAGAAAAAAAATCCACGTTCAATCCAACATTCCCATATACCACCATTAGCTTAATGGTCTGGTCACTGATACTGTTACAATAAAAAGTGACGTGTTTCATGCGGTTTTCTCTTTACAGACGATTAACATAATCAACGTTGCGTGTTCAAGATCTGTCTACTTACCTTTTGTTGGGGTATCCTCCAGTTTTCCGGTCGCCATTAATAATCATTGGGCGAGCATTGAACGTGATTAAAAATCAGCCGTGATGTTGAATGGAAAATGCGACCTGAAGCAGGAATCACTTTCAGCTGCAGAGTTGAAAATAAATATTTGCCAGGCAGTCGTTGCAGAACACAACCACGACGACAAAATGTCATTACGGTCTATTAGTTCAGAAGACATATCAAATGCACCGGTCGGTAGATGTTGCAGTGCAGCCGCCAGAAATCCGGCGATAAAAACAGGACGAAGGATACAATTGTTCCAGGTGAGTCATTTTTTAAATTGCAGTATATTAATAAAATTTTATTGTTTGTGCTTGTAAGTTCCTGGTATGGTGCCATTAAAAGTCTGAAGCAGTTTTGTTGTATATTCATATACTTAATGCAAAACTAGAAATCGTTAGTCAAAGGTTTCAGTAAAGATATTATTATGTAAAAAACTTGTTGTTTTCTGAAATAAAGTGCACGACTGAATCGTACGAAAACTTTCCTGCTTTATAAAGAATTGGTTTCGAATCACAGTCAGAAGCCATTTTCTATACTCTACTAAAATCAGGAAAACAGAATCGTAATAATGTAGATTATATATTGTTTCTAGAAATGATTAGTAAACAATTGTATTATTCATGAAGGGTTGGAGTCGGGATCGCCTCAATTATTGTTTTAATGGACTGCTTCAATTCAGTCAAATTCCTTGGTTTCATTTTGTACACCTCATGCTTGACATAACCTCATAAAAGAAGTCTGGTGCAGTCAGGTCAGGTGACTTTGGGGCCAGGGGAAATTGGAGTTTCTGGATATTAATTTGTTTATGAATTTTTGTTGGAGCTCCGCCATAACCAGTCTGGCTATGTGCGCAGTTGCTCCATCTTGCTGGAACCAAATGCTGTTGAAACGGATATTTCTTGGGCTCAGTACTGGGTAAAAAAACTCCTTCTACATCTTTAAATAACGGTCCCCATTGGCAGTTCCTGTTACACCGCTTTTTTCAATGAGGTATGGCCCCACAATGCACCTTGATGAAATTGCGCACCACACAGTGACTCGTTCTAGGGTCTCATGGAGTATTTCTGGACTAGATTCACTCCATACGGCAATTTTGCTTATTTACATTGCCGTTTAATCAAAACGGGCCTCATCTATACTAATATTATAAAGAGGAATGATTTGATTGCTTGTTTATTTGTTTTGAATAGGCTCCGAAACTACTGGACCGATTTGAAAAATTGTTTTACCATTAGAAGCCGACATTATCCCTGATGAACAAAGGCTACTTTTTACCGCGCAAAAATGCTCCATTCCTACGGGAAAACGGGTAATAGGACAATGGGTAGGGTTGTGACCGATATATTAGTATTCTTTAAGATATCCTTACTATAATAAAGCTGTAACTTTTTTTCTGGCTGTAAGGTGTTTGACCGGATTTGTTTAAAAAAGTACTGCACGAAATAGATTCCGGTTTTCACAGTTACATTCAAAATTGTCGAGATTACAAGATAGGATATGTTTTACCATTGTCCGCTGTCCGGAAGCGGAGATCTAAGCTGATATCTAAGAAAAGTTGTAACTCTCGAATGCTTTCTAGCTCCTAGCATTAAGCATTAAACTATAAATTTTATACAATTCAAAAAAAGTAAAATGTTCGATTGAAGCTAGATCGTTGGATTTTCCCAGCGTTGAGTGGAGGAACATTTGTATGTGTGTGCGGCACAAATCGGTTTCTCTCTCTGTACCTTTTGTGCTGTGTGCTTTTTGTTTCTTTTTTTATGCACCTTTTGTAGTTTGTGTTGTTTTTTTTTGTGGCTCATGGGATTGAGAAATATAGGGTATGAAATGTAATTGAGAGTGAGTCACACTGAGAGTATATCCATATAATGAAAAGGGACACTCTCGACTTTCTTTATCAGTTCTTATCAGGAAGTATTTTGTTTTAAATTTGAGAAGTGGCAGACTGGCCAAGCAAGGCGAGCATGGGTCAGCTAGTCAGATGTAAACAAGCAATTTATCAAGCTGTTGTCTTCTTCGGTCATTTTAATTATTTTTTGCCAAAATTCCAGGCGAATAGGCAAATCCAGAGGGTTTAACTTGCTGGCAATTTAGACTTTGTACGGAATCAAGTTTAAGTTACCATGAATTATCCGTTGTAATGACTGTCTGCTAACTCCAATTTGCGCCGATAAGTTTCGAGTCGAAACTCTTGGTTTTGAATGAATTGACGATGCTACAACCGCGATTGTGTCTTGAACCCGAACATAGGGATCTCGATGGCACGGTCTTTGTGCAATGCTTCCAGATTCGGCAAACATGTTTACCAGCCTTATAATGGTCCATCTACTCGGGGGAGTGCCGCCCAACTGCCGCCTGAATTCACTTGACGGAAATGAATTTATTAACTTAATCGATTATTTATTTACCTTTATATTTATTTTTTCATTTATTAGTACGAGTATATTGATTTACTTATTTATTTATTTATCTACTTTAATTTATTTATATCTGTGATAATTTTGTTGCAAAATGTAATTTTTGTTAAATATTCATTTTGTTAACTCGTTAGTGAGTTTTTAATTAGTACCTGATTTGGCCTCTTTCCTATAGTCAAAAATACATTGCTTAATAAATTTATCAAATATCAATATCTATTACATATGTATTACATTTTTTTTTCTTTTTTAATTGGAGGTTTTTTCGTATTTTCCTTCAGTATTGTATGATTTTTCATTTTTCCAACTTAAATCACTAATGTTTTGTAGATAATATTTCAGAAGAAAGATACAAATTATCATATCTCTGTACTGTTAAATGTGTGGTAACCATTAATCTATCTAAATTAATCTATCTATCTATCTGAAGCAGTCCATTAAAACAGTAATTGAGGCGATCCCGACTTCAACCCTTCAGGCCGCAATGAATAATTTTCTGAGCAGGTGTCGCATATGCGTGGATGAGGATGGAGGTCATTTACGGTTTATCATCTTCAAAAAAAAAATAGTTATCTATATATATAAAAGAAAGTGTCCGAAGCGATGTAACCGCATAACTCGAGATTGGCCGAACCGATTTTGATGATTTATACTTTGTTGGAAAGGTATTTTCTCAGTACGGGTTTTAAAAAGGTCAAAAAATCAACATTTCAAAATATCTTATTTTGACCACCCAGCGTGTTACAACCGGTTTTTTTTCGATTTTTTTCAATTTTTTTTTTTTTCATTTTGTATTTATTTATTTTGGCAACAACCAAAAAAGAACAGTACCTATACTGTTTTCCATCATTAAGTACTTCAATATAATCTATCTATGTGTGTATAGTAAACAATCCCAGCAAGACGCAAAGGGACCAATTTGGGCCGTCGAACGAATAGAACGACAGACATGCGAAATAGAAGAGCCCAAAGATCAGACGAACGAGTCCAACAAGATAATGCAGATGTGCGTATGAGCATGGCACAATTTCGTGAATCACAATCACAAGAGGCGCGAGCTGAACGAAATCATCAAAGACAATTGGATTGAACGGCTTACTTATCGGTATGGATCCAGATTCTAACCTGTTCCTGAAGTCAATTCGAACATTTAATTCATGTTTCCAAATGACATCGTTCGGAGCAACAGAAATAGTTAAAAATAATGCTGCAAATGGTCAACAATTCTATTCAAAATTCGAAATCAAATTCCAAGTTTATCACAAGGTGGGCTCATTGCTGCCAATGCCGAATGAACCACATAATTTTTTACAAATTTACTTTATGGGCGGTGGAACTCCGAAAACGCACTCGCAAATCGCGTGGATGCACGTTGCGGCTACAGTAACCTCAATTTACCATATGCCAGACGCATCGTCGGCGAGCTCTATAAACATTTTCACCAAGCTATCTCTTTCTGAAGTGTGTATTAAACAACAGAAACAAATTGAATGATAGAATTGGAGAAATTTGCACAAATCGTATGGAATAATCATTGTGATTGTTAATGAACTGAATATGAAAGTGCAAACAGAAGCTTATTGAAGGGTAAAAAATAACAAATAATAGAGAAAAAACGTGAGAAAGTATGTCAAAGCAAAAAAAACAATTAACATAGGGACGAGCTGCAGTCCGCTTGGCGAACTTTTGGATATCCTATTCTTATTCCCAGCAGACACCTAGAGAGTCTATATCATAAATTTCAGTTTCCTAGCTCAAACTTTGACTTCCCAATAAAATTGTTTTATTTAATTGTGGGCGTGTCAGTGGGCTGATTTTAGAAATTTTATCTCCCGAGCAGTTTTATGACTAAAAGATCATTATAAATTTCAGCTTTCTAGCTAAAAATTAGATTTTTTCGATCAATTTGTTTTTTTTTTGAGTTTGTGGGCGTGTCTGTGGGCGGATTTCAAAAATTCTTAAACTTGATCATTTCGGGGACCTGAAGAGTATATATGGTTAAAGGCCCAGTTTTTGCCGACAGACGAACGGACATGATCGACATTACTATCGATGCTGATCATAAATATAGTAACTTTTACGGGTCTACGGGAAATATTATGGTATGGTTCAAACTTCAAAATTAATATACCCTTAGAATAGGGTATAAAACAATTGTATTTAGATATCTAATATGTTTGTTTAGAAAACTTTTGAACTTATTTGCTTCCAAACAAAAATATTTACAAATTACAAACTGACAATCACGCTATTGTCATCAATGCGTGGATTTCATGCACCTGTCGTTGATGACTTTGCTGGAATCAGGGTTGGCGACCGTACAGCGACGCGACAAATCAAGATTTGAAGAAGAAATAATAATCTTGAGTTCATTGCTGATACTCACCGTTCTCCAATATCCGCTAATGTTTTGAAATGGACAAAACGTCCACAGCACTCAATTTTTCTTTAAGTCGTAGACCACATCCCAACACACTTACAATAACTTAGTTATTTTTCATTTCCCTACGAAAATATTCACTAGAAATAATTTATATTGCAAAACAACGTTTGCCGGGTCAGCTAGTCTATATATATAAACGAAAGTGTCCGAAGCGATGTAATCCCATAACCCGAGATTGGCCGAACCGATTTTGGTAATTTATACTTTGTTGGAAAGGTATTTTCTCAGTACGGGTTTTACAAAGGTCAAAAAATCAAAATTTCAAAATGTCTTATTTTGACCACCCAGCGTGTTACGACAGGTTTTTTTTCGATTCTTTATTTTTTTTTTTTCATTTTGTATTTATTTATTTTGGCAACACCCAAAAAAAGAATCGTATCACAATTGAACTGATAGACACGCAACGTAACGCCATCTATTATCGATCAATGGAGAAGCCAATTTTGTTTCATGTGTGGTTGTGGCGCTGTCCACGTTGACTGTGCCATTTGATCCAGTTGAGCAGTTTCTTCATTCGTTGCTGTTTCAGCGTCCATATTGCACTTTGCGAATTCGTGTTTTGTTCGATCGAATAACGTTTGCCGGCCATTGCGCATTACAGATTCGGATTTCTTCATTGCGATTTTGTGAGTTTTTGTTAATTTAAATTGATATGAGAATATATAGAAGAATAGAAATGAGTGTATTCATATTGGACTATTTTCATTTCATTTGAACAGTGGCGATTGAGCGATTGCGGCATTTTGCGAATTTGTCCTGTGTTGCATTGTTGGTTGGCTATTGGGATTTGTCTGTAAGAAGTGGTACGTTTCTATTGGTGTTTCATTGTTTTCAAATTTTCTATTTCGAATTTCATTGTATTGCAGTTGTTCTTCATAATGCCAACAACGAAAAGATCTAATTTAGGCCGACGTTCTGCCAGCAGTGTCGACTCATCGTGCGAATATGAGTCAACAAGATAGAGAGATTGCGCAACAACGAAGAAATGCAAACCACGTCCAAATTCGTGCGCAACAAACAGAAGAACAACAGCAGGCGGTAATCGATTCGCGTAGATTGGCACAACAAAGTCGTCGAGTAAATCGATGTAGAAATTTATCGATTCAAAGTCATCGAATAAATACTGAAAATAGACAACAAAGAAGAAGTGCTGCTTCGAGTAGCATTTTGATATGATTGTGCATTCGATTATAAATTGGATCAATGGTTGTAGTATGTCCACATTGCAACACATTGAAATTTCCAGGAGAAACACCTGGATTGTGTTGCCTTAGTGGAAAAGTTAAATTGCCAACATTGCCATCGCCACCGGAACCAATTTCTTGCAAATGTTCAGAACTATATATATATGGGTGCTTTCAAATGACTTCTTTCGCTGCATCAATTACCAATGAAAGCGGATATAATCCGTTGTTCAAGGTAATTCCTGCTCGAAAGAGTACTCATCCGTTTCCTTTGAATGATCGCATTTTATTAATTTTGAATTCGTCTCTTGGTAACCAGATTCAAGGGCAGATGCCTCATCGTGCTGGGTCGTTATTGTCGCTTCCTGATGGAGAATACAATTTCTAACAAATCTATTCCATTGGGATCGAGAGCGATAAAATAAACCGTAGTAGTGCATTTGATGCGATGTGGATGACTGTAATTCGATTAAAGCAATCATATACGTTTGCAAGTATATTACAAAAGGCAGTGATTTGGCTGCGTTTGGTGTTCCGGATCCAAAAATGCCGATGATGAAGTAACGCGGTATCAAATTGGAAGAAATGTTAGTTGGCTCTTTGGCGAATTTTTTCATTTCCAATTCATGAACGTCATCTAACTGTAGTTCATTTGGCGGTGCATCTAGAGAATGGTCAACGTGTTTATTTCACTGAACACACTGCCATTCAACGTGCTGAAAGACCACCAGCTACAACATTGACCAGTTTCTTTTCGACATGCGAGAGTGATCCATTCGCACGAACATTGCTCTACTCTCAGATACCGCATTATTACACTTGGAATGCTTGATCGTAAAAGTTTCAGCGGCGAAAGCAAGGCGAGCGAGTTCCGGATTATCCAGATGTGACAGATGCCATCGGTCGTATTTACACAGTGCATCCATCTAGAAATGCAGAATGTTTCTATTTGCGATTACTGTTGGTGAATGTTCGTGGGCCAACTTCATTCGAGTAACTTCGAACCGTCGATGGAGTACTCTGTCCTCACATATCGTGATGCCTGTCAACGTTTGCAATTGCTTGATATAAAAGAAAGTGTCCGAAGCGATGTAATCCCATAACTCGAGATTGACCGAACCGATTTTGATGATTTATACTTTGTTGGAAAGGTATATTGTCTTGCAACAGTTTCGTTGTATTTTTGGATGGGACGAAGTCCGCCGGGGCCGCTAGTATAAAATAAAATTGAATTTTCTATACAGTAAAAAAAAAATGAAATAAGTACCTACCTACATTGATTTTAAAAAAGGTATTTGAATTTCTTATTATATCACAATTGGTGCACCACCATTTGGGATCTATGATCGATAGCGAAGCAAGCTGTGATGACAACATTAAGGATCGCGTAAGCGTAGGGTGGATGAAATGGAGGAAAAACTCAACCATCTTCTGTGATCGAAAAATGTCCCCTAAGCTGAAAGGAAAGCTCTACACCGCAGTTATGCGCCCAGCGCTCATACGGTTCACAATGTTGAACAGCGTACAAAAGTAGGATGCTTAACATGACAGCAGGAGTAACAAATATTGATCGAATAAGAAGTTCCAAGATCCGAGGATGCCCTCACGCCGGAGAACCTATATCGAATAAAATTTAGTGCGACCGACTCAGTTGGTCTGAGTAATTCAAAATCGGGAGGCCTGCCGCTATTTTCTGCGGTCGAAGCGGTGAACCCAACAGGCAGTAAGGTTAAAGGCGAAAACATCATTAAATACTTTCTTTAATTTATACACAAATATTTTATTAAATTAACTCCAAGAACAATAAACCTGCAGTTAAACTAATTTATAAGAAACCTAAAAGGGAACTTCAATAATACGGCCATAATCCGTTTTTATTCTCTTTTATTTGAAACAATAGTTGCGTATTGCAAACGTAGGGGCAGGACTAAGAATACCCCCTGCCCCCTGACTGCAGATCACTGGTGAGCGAAACGAACGATCAAACAATAATAACTAATGCACGTGTCCTAAACGAAAAAAGGGGCAATCCTTATAATTCATGGATCTCACAAATACAACAACAACAGAGGCGGACCAGTAGGGATGCAGTGAAGTTTGAGGGTTATGATGTTTTTTTTTTTTTTTTTTTTTTTTTTTTTATAAAAAAGGAAATCCAAATCCCAGAGCACTCAGACTCGGTAACGGTCCATTTTACTACCAGGCAGAAATCCTCCTTTTGGTGTAGAGGCATGTGATTGGGTGGCGTATGTTGTTGTTCCCCATGGGGATTGAACCTGCACCGCACGGGTCACAAGCCAACACACTAATTAGTTATGATGCCTTAAGTCCAGATTGAGAAGAATTTTGTTTTTGTACGTAGCTGATTTTTTTTTTGTTCAGCTCTTCTGAAAGACATTTAAAATTTGTCTACTAAGCTAGCTAAGTCGTGACTATTTCACCTGCCAAATATTCTGTAGTAAGTATGTACCTAATTGTTTCTTCCACTATCATCACTTATGAACTATCGCAATATTTTAAAACAAATGGTCGTGCAATAAATTTGCATGATGCACCAAATAAGTTTTGAGAAAACTTTTGCAAGAAAATGTAGGGTACGTCATTTATAAATTCATTATTAAGGGAATCATGGAAACATGTTTTACCTATATCAAAGTAATTCTATACGAGAAGGAGGAAGCTGATCGGGTTGACTCAGCCGGTGCTAAAAGGCGTCTTAATTCAACTCTCCAATGAAGTAAAATATCTGGGGGTCATCCTGGATAGCAAACTTCTTTGGTTCAAGCACGTTGAGCTGAAGACTGCCAAAGAGCTGTTGGTTTTCTGGCAGTGCAAGGGCCTTTTCGGCAAGACATGGGGCTTATCACCGAAAAGAGTCGTATGGATTTATACGGCTATGATAAGACCATTTCTAGCATACGCATCGGTTGTTTGGTGGAATAAGCTTTCACGTAAATACGTTACTGATACATTCGCTAAACACCAAAGGCAGATAAGTATCGGCTGCATGGGGACCTTCCCCACCTCCCTGGCTCCGGCCTAGATGCATTATTGAACTTCCCGCCCCTTGATGTTTACATCACGGTTGTACAATCAAAGCTATCTCGAAAAGATGCCTTTGGTATAACTCGCACTGGAGTTTTTATGAACTTGCGCTCCTATCTTATCGATATGCCGTCCGATGCAATGACACCGGAACTTCGACTGAAGCACAACTACAAAGTCGACTTTCCTCGTGTTCAGGACTGGCTCTGGCCAGACTCTGAGTCTGCAAAGGAATGCAGTCGAATCTTCACGGATGGCTCCAAAACCGATCGAGGATTTGGTGCTTGTGTTTTCATGGAGAGCGATAACGTTAGACTTTTCTTTTCGATAGGCAAACATGCATCACTCTTCCAAACAGAGACTTATGCTATCCTAATGGCCATGGACTATGTTACGAGGAACAGGTGGAGCGGGCGAAGTATCTGCGTCTGTAGCGACAGTCAGGCTGCGCTTAAGGCCTTGCTCACCTCCAAAATGGTTCGTGAATGGAAGATCTTTCTGAATTTTATCGGAAGGCTGAGTTCACTTAGACTTGTCTGAGTCCTCGGTCATAACGGGATCACGAGAAATGAGATCTCCGATGAACTTGCTAGACAGGGCTCAGAAGAGGACTTCACAGGACCTGAACCAGCGATATGTCTGCCTGCGTCCTCGGTCAGGGCTTCCATAGACGGTTTTGTTTCAAATGAAAACAATCGCAGATGGCATGAATCTCCAGGGTGCTCCAGGTCTCCCCGACGTCTGTACAAAATCTGCGGCATCCTTGTTGTCTTTCAACAGAAAAGACTGCAGACAGACTACTGACGTTTTAACGCTTTTGCCAAGCATCTTAAGGTGCTATGCCTAAGCGATGCCACTAACTGATTGTCCTGCTTTTGCTCGTATCAGGTGGCAGGTATTTGGTGCTGATATGGTGAGTGCTGTAAACCTAAGCTCCTTATCATTGAAGCGTCTTCTCCTATTTCCTAGGAAAACGATTAAATTCTCTCAGTGAAAGTGGTGTATCTTCCTGGTAGTACATTCGACCAGTAATGAGTTTGAGTGCTCCAGTGTAGAAAGTCTCACACTCCGAAACAAAGAGTAATTCAGGAGAATTTCGTCAAATTAACGTTGTAACAAAAGAGTTTGATTTTACCGACATTGTGAAGTCCTAATAGCTTTATTTGAGGTTAATACACAGTTCATGAAGTGCTAAAATTTGTTTTTACTAAACCATTTTGTATTGTAAAAAGACTTCTCAAACATTTGTGTGTCTCCAACAATATAGTTATAAAAACAATCTGTCGATGCATCAATCACGTGCCCTCATCAACTTGAGATAATTTTAATCGTTTCCCAAAATCATCATTAAAATGGAGAAAAGAAAATAGATATACGATTCACTAATTGCTTTGCTAAATCGAAGATGACGTACAAAAGCAGAGAAAATCGAATAATACTGCCGCAATATGTGTATGACATGAATTGAATCAGATGTCCTTGAAAGTTGCTATCTTTCCTAAAATAGTTGTTAGGTTGACATGTATTTGCTGCGAAGTTGATTTCTACAAGAATGTTTGCAATCGGAAGCAAAATAAATTAAATATAAGAAAAAGACAGAAGGTATAATGTTATCGCCGTCATCGGACATCTAGTCAATATTGATCCCCAGAGATACTTGTAGATTATTTTCTGCTGAAGGGCTTTCAATACATCATTTAGGTTTTGTCCATTCATACGAAATGGTTAACAATGTGAAGCAAATTCTTCAAAACATATGGGTCCTTTTAGATATTAATCAGTTTGATTGTTCACTTTAAACTGAAAGTTTATTTGCTGCGGATGAGTGACCAGAAAGTTTATTATTTCCATAATATTTCAGTCGACTTTTGCAATATTGTATAAGTCAACATGACCTATCTATTTCCAGAAATTTTGAAAAAGTCAATAAAATTTTGCATAAGTGGATTATAATGAGATGAGGAATTCCTTTGAATGTTCCACCATGAAACGTCAGTGTTTTGAGGTAAATGTTGTTAAATCTCCTCTCCGAAGCCCTTCAATGCAAACGGAACCGAAAATCACTCATAGAATTTTGCGTTCGAAACGACTAAGAAGATCTTCATTCTGATATCTATACTATCTTCATCATATCATGAGTTTGAAAAATGTAATAAATATGTATCGACGACAACATTTTTTTTTTTTTTTTTTTTTTTTTTTGTAAAAGGGTAGGTGAAGATCTTCCAAAGACACTATGAGAATAGCAAGCGCGTGCTCATAGTTGTGTCAGATTTTTACTGACTAAAAACACCTCCCTTCGATAGATTGATGGGTACTGCAACTAAGATATAACTTATCAAGCAATTTTTCTATCACGAAATAATAACTTTTGACAGGTTACTTTCCAATGAAAGATCCTGCATGTTCCGCAATTTAGGCGCGGTTAATCTTATCTTGCCAAGTCGAACGGTTTCGTTCTTTGTAGTCGGCGCAATAAATTGCTCTCATCCAAGATTTGTCGGACTGTATTGTTGGTATGTCCGATTAGTCGGTTTCTATGCTTTCTCGCGAAGCTTCTAGTTTCAGCTTCGATTGTTGGAATTCCGAGATCCCTGTGGATATCGTCGTTTCTAATATACCATGGTGCTTGTACAATTTCTCTAAGCACTTTATTTTGAAAAGTTTGTAAAATATTGGCATTTGTTTTCTTGGTACAACCCCAAAGTTGTATACCGTAGGTCCACACCGGCTTTAGCACTTGCTTGTATAAAAGCAGTTTGTTCTCGGTACTGAGCTGGGAATGTTTTCCGAGTAACCAGTACATTTCTCTATATTTGATATCGAGTTCTTTACGTTTCATTTTCACGTGCGAACTCCATTTTAGCTTTGCGTCGAGAGTCATTCCCAGGTATTTGGCCTCGTTTGCAAAGGGTATTCGGGACATGTTTAGGAAAATTGGCAAGTCATTAGTTTTCTTATACGTGAAATTCACGTGAACAGATTTAGTTTCGTTGAGGGCGATCCGCCAGTCCCTCGTCCATTCATTTACCTTATTCAGTGCGATTTCTAGTTTTGCAGTCGTTTCTTCAATTGTATTACCTACTGCAAGGATAGCGGTGTCGTCGGCGAACGTAGCAAGGGTAGTTTCATCTTCTCTTGGTATATCGCGTGTATATAAGAGATAGAGAAGCGGCCCGAGGACGCTACCTTGCGGTACGCCGGCCGAAATTTCTTTGAGCTCCGAGTATTCGTTCCCATTTCTAACACGGAAGAGTCTATTCCCGAGATATGATTCTAGAATATCATATAGGCATACGGGAAGAACTTGTCGTAATTTAAATTTTAAGCCGTCGTGCCACACCTTATCAAAGGCTTGTGAGACGTCAAGGAATACGCTTGAGCATATCTTTTTTTCTTCAAATGCTTTCTCGATTACGTCAGTAATTCTATGCACTTGGTCAATCGTCGAATGCTTGGTTCTGAACCCAAACTGGTGGTCAGGGATAAGATTATTTTCTTCTATAACCGGTTGTATTCGCCTTAATAGTATTCTCTCGAAAACTTTGGATATCACTGGAAGGAGGGAAATTGGTCTATATGATTTTACTTCATTTGGCGGTTTTCCTGGTTTTAAAACCATTATGACCTCCGCAACTTTCCATTGGCTCGGCACGTGTTTTAGTCTGAGTGCCGCATTTATAATCTGAAGAAGCTTAATTAATGCTTTTCTTGGTAGGACTTTGAGAACTTCTCCAGTGATCAAATCATAACCAGGAGCTTTCTTAGGTTTTAGAGATTCGATTTCAAGTTTTAGTTCCCTTAGCGTTGCACTTGTGAGTGTTAAATTGTCAGGTAGTAATTCCGTCCTATTAATATTGTCGTGGACCGCTTGACCATCGTATGGTTTAAAGGTTTCTTCTAGATGGGCGGCAAAAACGTCCGCTTTTTCCTTATCTTCCCTTGCCCATTCATTTTGATTTATTTTAATTGGCGGCGCGGGGATTTTAGGCCTTTTGGTGCCTTTTATAGGTTTCCAAAGTGAATAATTGGAATCTTTTTTCGCTGTTAAATTTTCAAGGTAGGAACCTAACGCCCGATTTTTAAAATCCTTAATAGCTGTCTTCAACAAATTGCACAAATAATTCAAATGTGCTTTATGTTGCGGAGCGCGACTCTGTTGCCATTTTTTACGCGCCTTCCTTTTTTCGTTGACCAATTCTTTTATTTCTTGAGGATATCGTAAGCCGTATTTAGCCGGCGTTTTTCTTGGATTAGGCGTATTATTCCAGGAGGCGAGCTGTACGATCTCAACGAAGCGATCAACTTCAGCCTCAAGTTCATAGGGTGTCGTAAGTGGAACGCTCAGTTCAACATTCTCTTCAATTTCGTTCCTAAGGCCTTCCCAGTTAGTTGATCTACCAGTTAATCTCGCTGGCTCTAGGTTATTGGCTAGTTTTACGCTCAATGTTAAAATAACCGGTGAATGATCAGATGACAGATCAAAGCTCTCTTCAATTTTAATGTGGTTGGTAGTTATTCCTTTCACGACGAAAAAATCTATCAGATCAGGTATTTTTGAAGTATCAGTTGGCCAGTAGGTCGGTTTGCCCGTCGAGTGGAAATCGCAACTGTACTCCATACCTGCCCCATAGAGCATTCTACCTTTTCGCGAGATGTATCTAGAACCCTAGAACGTGTGTTTCGCATTAAAATCGCCGCCAATAATGAAATTTGGTTTGAGCGATTTAAGCAAGTTCGTGTAATCATTTTTTTCAAGCGCGGAACGCGGTGGACAGTAGATAGATGAAATTCTAAGAGTACGCTGACTATTTTTTACTCGAATCGTGCACAGTTGCATAGTTTCAAGCTCTATCTTCAGGTCTTCGTATTGTTCAATGCAGTCTTTAATAAACAATGATGATCCACCTCTCGCGTTTCCCGAAGGGTGACAAGCGTGGAAATCATTATATCCTTTTATTTTTAAATTCGATCCCTTTTTTGCGTGAGTTTCAGATATCAAGCAAATGTCAAGATCTTTCTCACGTATGAATATTTCCAATACGTCAAGTTTTTGCAAAAGTCCGTTTGCATTCCAAGTGCATATTTTTAACATTGGTTTTTCATTCATGTTGTATTTGAAGTGCGCGTTTTCCATGAATTATTTTCGAGCTTAACCAGCCGATCGAGAATAATTTTATTTATTTTACTTTGTTGTTCAAGTTTCTCGAGAATAACTGAGAAAACGAGAGAAACAGGGTCCGGCGAAGTTTCAACGTTTTTTGCTCCTTCGAATGCCGCGGCCTGAGCGTAGGTCTGCACTCTGGCTGTACGAGGGCCACTATTCGATGGCTTTCCTGATGGTAACTTTTCAATAGCGTTTCTTTTGACAACAGAGGTTGAGGGCTTTTCTGTTGTCTCTCTTTCTCTGACATTTTTGCGCTCTTGAACCGGAGGTTTTGTATTGCCTACTACCTCCTGGGCAGTCTTAGACTTCGGCTTGGCTAACGGTTTTGTATTCCTATTTTTAGGCTTGAGGAACGCATCTCTCCGTTTTTGCAACTCCTTAGCTACTTCACAACCTCTATAATTTGCCGGGTGCTTTCCCTTACAATTAGCACAGGTAGCGGAGGATTGTTTATTTCCTCTACAGTCTTGGGAAAAGTGATTTCCGGCGCATTTCACACATCGCGGCTCTTTTTTGCAATACATTTGCGTATGATTAAATTCTTGGCAACGTTTGCACTGTGGAATTATTTTCGAATTTCTACGCATAGGCTCGATTTTTACCACAATATTTACTATAGATTTAATTCGGTATATATCTTCGATGTTATCAGACCTATCGAAGGTAAGCATAAAGAGCGGAAGTCCACGCCTTACCAGGATATCCCTATCTTCTTCCGTTTGTTGCTTCTCCTTCTTGATGATATTAACGGCATCAAGAATTTTAAACCCTTTGGCTTGGAGGTCGTTAATAACCTCTTCTTTGGTGCATGAGGGGTGGAGTCCCCTTGCTACAACACGATGTGGCCTTTCAGACTTTATTTCGAAAGTATACCACTGGAACTTCTCGGCATTTAACTTGTAAGAAATTGCCCGGTAGTCTTCGTGGTTATCAACGTTAATTTTCCACGCATTATTCCTCAAAGATGTGACCTTAAATTTCGATTTTAACGTTCCTTTAAGGAGGCTGTGCAACTTATTATACTCCGTTACACCAACGACATTTATTGGAGGCGGTGCGCGAATTTGCGCTTTGAGTTGTTTTTCTTGCGGTACTTTACGCTTTTGTTCTTTTGGGGACTCGACTTCGGGCGAAGAACCAGCTCTCCTTTTTTTAGTAGGTCTTTTCTTAGGGACCCGATTCGTTTCGCGTGCTAGCTCTTCTTCGTCGGTGTGGTATTCCGGACTAGCTAGGCGTGGAGGAGTACATTCGCGTTCTTTCTGCAAATAAGTGTTCCTTAGGACCTTATTTTCTTCTTTTAACAGATCTATCTCTTTCTTAAGATCTTGATAGAGTAGATCCATTTCCTTAAGCTTGATTCGGAGTGCTTTATTTTCTTCCTCAAAACTTGTATTTTTCACTGAGTCCTGTTTTTCACGCGCTGGCGCTCCCGGCGGACTTCTTTTCCCGGGGTTATTCGATCTTGATGGAGGTGATCGAGATACCCTTGAACTTTTAATAAAAGGGTCAATGGATTGCAATAAGCGGCTCTCCCCAGAATCCGTAGAGCCGACCTCCGAAGAGGGTGGATTTTCCAGTAAAGCTGGACTGCCACCTGGGGTAATTAATCGTTTCGTTTTGTTCATTGCATTTTTTGTATACACTATACGCTCGGTATACGGAGGTTGGATTTTAGTCGCCTCTTACGACAGGCATGCCTACCTCGGGTAAATTCTAGCCCCTACCCGAAGGGGTACAACATGGCACTTTAAATATATTCTCCCATAAAAGTTTTTATTTTTATTCAGTTTATTGAATTGAATTGAATCTAATTTACATAATACTACAAGATATTATATTTTTAATAAATATAAAGAAGAAATGAGTTGACAGGTTAAAAAGTTTCCAATTTAAGGATAATAATTATGATTGTAATATAAATATAAAAAAATAAGAAAATAATAATAATTATAATCATCATAGATAATATTAATAGAAAAATAATTGGATAGACAATTAATAAGTGAAGAAAAAGCTTTTTCCGAAAGACCGGTGATGCTCTGATTGTCTGCAGTTCAGCAGGCAGACAAATCCATAGAGTTGCCGACTGCCCTCCGACTCGTGCGCACGTGCTCCGATTTTTGTCCGCAACCGGTTTCGCAAATGTAAAGTGAAAAAAAAACAAAACAAAAATTTAATCACTGTCAGTGCCGGTGTAGTGCGCAGAGAAAAACAAATCACAAAAAAAAGAGCGACAGCGCTGGGTATTCCATCTTACCCCATCCCACTTCACCGCTGCTGGTTTTGCTTGGCTATTGCGGGTACCGTACGATTTTCGTTTGAGTACTTGCAATGGTGGGACAGCATCCGATGAATAGCTCAATAGCCTGTCGTGAGCGGTTGATTTTGTTGGTGGACGAAAACAAGTTACCGTACGGGCATAACACCTGCGGTAATTATTTTGGAAATCATTTTTGACGCTTTTTGTCTCCAGTTGCGTTTTAATTTAGTAAAGTTTAAATAAAAGAGAGGTTTAATATTTTTCTTTTTTATTCTTTAATTTTTCAAATTTTATCACAGCTTGTTATTATTTAGTTTTTATATTAGAATTTATTTTTTCGCTACGCGTTTCGGAAAGCTTGTTTTCATCATCAGGCGCTTTGTACTAGTCTTTTATTGTTTTAATGTACACAATTACCTAATTATGTTGTCTCGCTTCTTTTGTCAGAATGTTTCGGGTTTGCTGGTGTCACACGGCGGCACACTTTTAACGATTTCAAACTTTGGCGGCACACAAAGAAAAAGATACGTTTAAAAATTATTTACTTACCTATAACACACTGCGTAAAAAAGATTATGATAATAATTTAAAATGTGCGAAATAAAATAATATGTACTACAAAAATAACAGTAGGTACGTTTATTTAGGGATTAATTACAAGTTAATAATAAGAATACTTTTAATGCGAAATTTGAGCTTGATGTGTTTTGATAGTTTCATTTAGGTATATTTGGTCGTAAAAATGACAATACTACTCTCATATGGTCTTCTACATTCAACAATTTTGATCTTTTTTAGTTTTAATGTTGGTTAATGCGGAAAATCCGAATTCGCACAAATAAGATGTGGAAAATTGTAATCATATGTTTAAAGCTTTTTTGGCTATCATTGGGTAATCGCATTTAATGTCAATCCAAAATGAATTAATTGATTCTTCTGAATATTTTTAAAAATAAAAATGAGTCTTCTGAATGCTCGGAAAATCCGAATTCACACAAATAAGATGTGGAAAATTGTAATCATATGTTTAAAGCTTTTTTGGCTATCATTGGATAATCGCATCTAATGTCAATCCAAAATGAATTAATTGATTCTTCTGAATGTTTTTAAATTAAATCTCGACTATTGGAAAGCAAAATGAGTTCTTCCTCTTCATTCAAAGTTACGTCAAATACAGAAGTATCATGAGAAATGGATTACGAACCCAATCAAATTTCTTTATATCTAATTTTGGGAAATAATGAATAATTCTCTCCGCTAATGTTGTCAAATGGTCAATAACAATTATTTTAATAGTTTTATAGCAGCATTTTGGGACTGACTCAAACGTTTCTAAATTGCCTTTCTGAGCTTTATTTTTCCATAAAGTTATTTGTTTTTGGAATCCCACCAGCTTATCGGTTGAGCTTAAAATATTTGCATTAGGCCCTTATTATTGTTATTAAAAATAACAAAAATGTCTGATAAGTAAGCCAGTTTAGTACACCATATTTTATCTTCCAACAAATAAACAAAATCATAATTTTTATCTTGTTCAAAAAACATTTTCATTTCGTCTTTAATATCTAGCACACGATATAAGACTTTTCCTATGGACAACCACCTTTATTTTTTTATTTATTATTATTTTTTTTTTTTTAAGAAAGGAAATCCAAATCCCAGAGCACTCAGACTCGGTAACGGTCCATTGTACTACCAGGTAGAAATCCTCCTTTTTGGTGTAGAGGCATGTGATTGGGTGACGTATGCTGTTGTTCCCGATGGGGATTGAACCTGCACCGCACGGGTCACAAGCCAACACACTAACCTATACACCATCGCCACCCTTACTTCCGTATGCAATAACAAGGATTCGTACATGGCTTCCATAGCTTGGCATAATTTACTAAATAAGCGACTTTTTAATGGTCTTGATTTTATATAATTAATCATTTTAACACATTGTTCCAGAACTTCAATTCTGAAGGCAAATATTTTGTAACAAGTTCTTCTCGATGCAATAAACAATGGGTTCCTAATATATCCCCAATCAGTTCTTTAACGTGTGCTACAAATCCTTTTAGATGTCCAGTCACAGCTGGAGCACCATCTGTACAAATACCAATACATGTATTAAGAAGTTATAACACCCTAACTTGTACACCCAAGTGTACCCATTCCAGTCGAGTGTCTTTCTTACCCTACTGTAAATGTACTCCCATTTCAATTTTTGAATCCATCCCATATGACACCAGCATAAATGCAACGAATGATACCCACGTATCGTAATCAGGAATGTGCAGGTACAACCAGAATACTTAACTCGCGGATCTTCATGAATGCAACAAGCAGACGATACACAAGTGTCATAATCAGGAATGTGCATGTGTAACTAGAGTACTTCACTCGTGGATCTTCATGAATACAACGATCAGACGATACACAAGTGTCACAGTCAGGAATTTGCATGCGCAGCCAAAACCCTCAACCACAGATGCAACGACCTGTGCCACCCGATTTTATACCACCTCCCAGTCCCATTCCCACGTTCTTGAATTTGTAAATTAGTATATAAGATAGAATTATTTAGATTAATAAATCACTTGTTAAGAACTAAGCACAAGAGACGATGTTTATCATTTTTATACTACTTTGATGTACTGGTTTATGTGCCTTTATATCGCCATCCACTTCGGCAAGTTTATGTGCTTGACGAATTCTCTTTGAGGACCAAAATAGGTTCTCCCGAACAACATGACTTCCAAGAAACTTTAATTTCTTTTTAATATGAACTAATTACATCAAAAATATGTTTGCCAGTTGTAAAATCAGGTAACTCCCGACAACATAAAAATTGATTTTCGTGAATAAATCTAACGAATGCAATTAATTGATTCAGCTTTTCCTGTAATATCTGTT
This sequence comes from Portevinia maculata, assembly GCA_949715645.1. Taxonomy (NCBI): domain Eukaryota; kingdom Metazoa; phylum Arthropoda; class Insecta; order Diptera; family Syrphidae; genus Portevinia; species Portevinia maculata. Next base: position 7,371,984 of record OX454526.1, on the reverse strand, counting down.
GTTTCGTCGATTTGTAGAGCAAAATTTGAATTTGCAAGAGTTTTTGCAGTATTTTGCGACATATCTTTAATTCTGCTATGGATTGTGTCATTCGAAAGTGGTATTTTACAAATATCAATATCTGCTGATCCACCAATCATTATTTTTACAATTTTGCGACAAGTTGGTAGTAAAATGTCTTCAGCCAAATTGTAAGGTTTTAATTTAACAGCAATCAATTCAGCTATTTCGTAAGAAGCTACTTGAGCCTTTTCATACACACCGATTTGTATTTCAAAAACATTTTTTTGCTTGGATTTTGAAGATAAAGACTTTTGAAAGTAGCTTTCATCTTTTGTTGAAAGCGAAGGATGATAAGTCACCAAGTGACGTTGGAGTTTGCTCGGAACCATAGCACTATTTGATAATGACACTCTGGAACAAGTTTGGCATTTTCCATTGCAGAGTTAAATCCAAATTTCAAAAAATCTTCGTGGTATTTTCGATGAACAATGTATTTTTTGGAGCGAGAGAGAGTATCTTTACTTATACAGGGCGTGGACTCATTAACTCATTAACTTGGTTAAGCTTTCTTCTTTTTAACCATTTATCTATTTTTAGAAGGTTCTATTAAAATAAAAATAATATTGTCGAAACATTATTAAAAAAGGCGAATCAAATATTACCTTTAAATACGATTTATTCAAGTTTGAGAATACAATACTGCAAAGCCAATATGTTTATATAATTTTATAAATGGAAACTGCAAGCACATAAACAAATTGTCAGTTTTAACGAAAGAAAATGTGCAGTAGCTACTATGCAACGCGTTGGGAATCCCCGCTGTCATTAAAACATCCTGTTTTCGTACGTACTGTACCAGCGACAAGTGTGAGCCTACTTGAGGCATAAAAATCAGTTTAAGATTAAGAAAGAATGCGTTGCAAAACAAATATGAAATAATTTAAAAATTAAAAAAATTATGGATTTAAATATCTATTTCTGTTAAAAGGATTCTTCTTTTAAATCATATTATTTAATAATATTAACATAATTAAATTATATATCTAAAATTTGGCGGGACACTTTTAGAATTTCGCGGAACACAAAAGTGACGCGGCACAGTGATTGAGAATCACTGGAATAGCCTGTCGTGAGCGGTTGATTTTGTTGGTGGACCAAAACAAGTTACCGTACGGGCATAACACCTGCGGTAATTATTTTGGAAATCTAACGTAGATTCATTTTAGTTGCTTTTTGTTTCCAGTTGCGTTTTAATTTAGTAAAGTTTAAATAAAAGAGAGGTTTAATATTTTTCTTTTTTATTCTTTAATTTTTCAATTTTTATAACAACTTGTTATTATTTTGTTTTTATATTAGAATTTATTTTTTCGCTACGCGTTTCGGAAAGCTTGTTTCCATCATCAGGCGCTTTGTACTAGTCTTTTGTTGTTTTAATGTACACAATTAACTACGCTCTACATTTAATCAACAACAATCACAACCTATCGGACTTTGAAACAAACCTGACACCCATCCACATATGCAAGAAGAGCCGACTACTTGACGCCCTTGAAGAATACGAAATATATAAAGCCAACAAAACAGAAGAGGACAGAATATTGAACGACAAATTATTATTCAAAACAAACGAACTATATGACACAGCAATAAAGCACAGCACATAAACAACAACAGGCAAGAAGCAAACAACAATAGACACCAGCAAACCCGAAACATACTGACAAAAGAAGCGAGACAACATAATTAGGTAATTGTGTACATTAAAACAACAAAAGACTAGTACAAAGCGCCTGATGATGGAAACAAGCTTTCCGAAACGCGTAGCGAAAAAATTCTAATATAAAAACAAAATAATAACAAGTTGTGATAAAATTTGAAAAATTAAAGAATAAAAAAGAAAAATATTAAACCTCTCTTTTATTTAAACTTTACTAACGTAGATCTTCAATTCACGGCTTTTGCTTAGGTAGTTGTGTGTTATTTTATGTTTGGATTTTATAATGTGTAGGAATTTTGTTGTGGATGTTAGTAACATTCGTGGGTTGAGGAAATTTTTTTTTTCATTATACGCCCATGTTTTCCACAACAAACCAGCTGTTTTGGCACTTAGTGAAACCCAGGTTAGTGTTGGCTTTGACTAAAAAGAGTTTAGTCTACCTGGATACAACTTAGTGCCATTATTTTTTCCCCATCGCAGTATCGCCGTTTTTATACGTAGTGACGTAGCCTACCAACTTCAGCCCCAATATGGTCGGTGTCCGGAATTTAATTTTATTTGGCTCAAATTTCATGTCCGTAGCCAATTAATCCACTACTGTTTTATTTACAGAAGCCCCAACTTGGACAGACATTCAACTTATAATGAGTTTGATGCCCTGTCTAATTCCATTACAAGAATTGTGATCCTTCATCCTCGTTCTGAAATCGTGATTGCGGGCGATTTCAATATACACAATTCAAGTTGGCTTCGACATTCTGGTCAGACAACACCCGAAGGAAGGTACGTCGAGATCTTTGCTGAGGTAAATAACTTGACTCAGCTTGTAAATGAGCCGACAGGAATGGTGCCGTGACATAACCCCACGCGTCATAAGCCCAAAACTGGAAATTTCGCCTTATATCGCTCTGTGAAAGTGACATAAGGCCAAATTCTAGCATTTGGTGTTATGCCACTTTCACAAAGCGTCATAAGGCCAAATCCGGAAAGGGACATAAAGCCAAATTTTCAAAACCGTACCTCGCACCTACTCCAAATGGGATTAGTTACAAAATCGCAAGTAGATTCTATAAACAGTGCAATGCATATGGGGGGCATGCTGCCCCCCTGCAACCCCCCTGCTTGGGGTCACTGTTTGATTTGGGGCAGGTGCAAGAGCAAATTGTTGAAAACACCACCAAGCGAAAGTGTCATAAAGCCAAATTGGCCTTATGACGCTTTGTGAAAGTGGGTATTATGTCACTTTCACAAAGCGTGAATTTGGCATTATGTCACTTTCACAATGCAACATAAGGCCAAATTTCGTGATTTGGGCTTATGACACTTGGGGTTATGTCACGGCACCGACACGAATACCGGACATTAGCAGTTAAACTGCTAAAACATTGGACTTGTTTCTTACCTCTCACCCCGATAAATACGCTTTGAACGTATTATCGCCTTTAGGTTCGTCAGACCATTGTATCATATCAGTTGTTTTCTCGTACTCCAACCACATAGTTAAAGAAAAAACTCCTAATCTCCAATTGGGAAAAACTAAACGGTTTCTTTAAGAGTTTTAACTGGTCGCTCTGCTTCCTCGACAGCGACGTGGATGATGCTGCTGATATGATCACAAACATAATTCACCTAGGCATGAAGTCATTTATCCCTAACAGGATAACAAGTATCAAACTCAAGGTTAACGCGTGGTGTGACTCGAGCTGCAAAGAGGCTATCAGGTTAAAAGAGGTAAGCTTTCGGCTATTCAAAGCCAAACCTTCTGAGGAAAGCCATAAAAACTTTAAACGAGCCAGAAATGACTGCAATGCAAACATTAATCGTGTCAAATTCTTCTATGACCAAAAGTTGAGGCAAAAAATACTACAAAGTCCCACGGGTAGTAAACACTTTTGGCCATTTGTTAAAAACATCAAGAATTCGGCCTCATCATCTATCCCGACACTCATTTGCAATGACATTCCAGCTGTCAGCTCTATAGATAAGGCCAATCTGCTTGCTGCTCATTTTGCAGTCAGCTCAACGCTCCCAGATTGTGCGTTGTCTCCTCGAGCGCGTAGAATACTCCATGGGACCAATCTACTTCCGCACTCGTATAGTGGCTTGAGTACTTCAAGATCTTGACATACACAAATCCGTTGGTCCAGATGGTATTTCCACAATCGTTCTGAAGAGGTGTTCAATGGTGGAATCTTCTTCTCCCTCCTCCTACCGACCAATTGCACCTACGTCCCTTCTTTCTAAGGTCATGGAAACGCTGATAAACCGTCAGCTAATGAAATATCTTGAATCGCGAAAACTTCTTAATGACCGGCAGTATCGTTATCGCGAAAAGTGGAACCAATCTCTTCACCAAGGTGGTGAAAATAAGATTGTAGCGCTTGATATTTCGAAGGCATTTGACAGAGTTTGGCATCAAGCTGTCGAAAAGGCGTGTATTTGGAATCGATGATAATCTTCTTCAATGGAATAGAAATTACCTTTCGGACCGTTCAATTCAAATTGTCTTGGACGGTTTCAAGTCTGCAACTCACCAAATAAATGCTAGTGTTCCCCAAGGTTCCCTTCTGTCCCCGACTCTCTTTCTCATTTTTAAAATTGATCTCCTGTCTGCTACTACTAATCCAATCCAGCATAACTCAGTGGGGTTCAACCAATAGAGTGGAACTTAATGCTTCCATAACACAATGCTGTCTCCTGTCATTAAAGCAAAACCCACACACACTGCCATTATCCATGAATGGCACTTGCATCACTGAAACCGAAAGGCTTTGCATTCTCGGTATGTGTGTTAATCACAACCTTCGTTGGAATGACCACATATTCAATGTCGCCAAGAACGCAGCGAAATGTCTACGCTTCCGGTGCACCAATAATTTATTTGGAGCTACTTGACAGGATCCAAAAACGAGCGATAAAACTTATTAACGACCGAGACATCGCCCGATCGATTCACTCTCTTAATCATCGTCTTAATGTCTCCTGCCTTTCGTTATTTTATCGTTATTTTCACCATAAGTGCTCAAACGAAGTAGCCAGTTGCATTCCTCCCCTTGAACATTTCAACCGCAATACCCGACATGCAAGGAATGCTTATCAGTTCACCCTCAGGCCTGTGTTCGGACGTACAGTGAAGTTCAGAGAATCTTTCCTCAGCCGTACAACACGAATGTGGAATACTCTTTCACACGTTGGTTTTCCTTTACATTATAACCTACAAACATTCAAAACCAACGTGCATCGGCATCTCTCCTTTTCCTCTCACCCTAATTTCCTTAACGCCCGCGCTGTGTAGCTATAACATTATAAGGGTACCAACAAATCTCTTTAGTGCGTACAGATTATAAAAGAAAAAAAAATAGACGAACTGCAGACACGTTGAAAGATCGTTCCGCAACTGTGTGTGCAAACCGTGGGAGAATGAGATTCAGTCCTAGGCGAGATTGCAAAAAATGAAGTTCCTGCTTTAAATACTGTGAGCAACTGTCGAAAACAATTTTATGCATTGTTATAATAATTCTAAATTTATAATAGTCATCGAAACATAGTCCCAGTAGCTATGCCCTTAGATGAGAGACGCTTATAAACCTCGGCTTATTGAAAATGAAACGCAGACAATCGTTATAAAGCAACTTTAATTTTTCTCCTACACTCATAGTCAAGGCAGGGATATACAGTGCAGTTAAAAGTGAAGAATGGTAAAATAAGGCTCTTCAGAAGTCGCATTTTCATACCTGAATACATTTAATCAGCAGCGCACCTCAAGCTACGAAGGCCAGCATAGAATTTCCTTATTGTATCACTAACGGCATCACAACAGCTCAGGTTGCTGTTGATTGTAAACCCTAAGTACCCGACCTTACTCACATACGTGATCATGTCTCCATTAAGTACGACAGGCGTAAAATCCACTGAATCAAGTGCACTACTACTGCAGAGCATAGGTACTGTTTTTGATGGATTGAGTCGCAGTCGATTAGAGTGCGCCCAGTGCTGTATTAGGTCCAAGTCCTCGTTGATTCTGAATACAAGGTCTTCTTTTAACCAACCTCACGTGAGAAATATATCAGTACATCATCCGCATACATATGAGTGTTGCTGCAAATAAGAAGAAGATCATTAATAAAGAGCAAGAATAAAATTGGCCCTAGTACAGACCCCTGGGGCACACCATTATTTGTAGTAATTGGACAAGATGACCCAGTTGGATACTCATCGATGAGTCGTAGAGATGCATCGGAGAAACCAAACAGATTTATAAACTTCGATAATGGTATTATGTGATCAATGCTATCAAAAGCCAGTTTAAAAGTCAAGGAGGACTACAAGACCAATTTTACTGGAGCCCAAAGCAAATCTAAGATCTTTTGTAACTTTAAGGGCTGCCGTTTCGCAGCTGTGATTCATGCGGAATCCGGATTGCCACTCTGACATAAGATTATTGACGTTTAGATGATTTTGGATTTGATTGGCCATTAGCCTCTCTCTGACTTTAGCCAGAAAGGGTAACGAGCTTATTGGCCTGAAAGTTAATGGACGAAAACCATCCCTCCTCCTCGCCCTCCCCATCTGGGGTGGGTCCACCAGTGAGATTTCATCGCAGAGTGAAACGACTTCATATACTATCTTTATCACAGTATCATCGAGGTTAGTATCGGGGATGTTTGAGTTAAAGCCTTTGCGAACGTCCATGCTTCTACGCCATAGAGCAGGACTGGGATGATGAGGGTCTTATATAGAGTATACTTAGTGGTTGTTGACAAGACCTTACCAGTCAGCTGCCTTCTTAGGCCAAAGAAACAGCGGTTAGCAAGTGTAACTCTTTGTTTGATTTCTGCTGTGGTGTCATTGTCAGAGTTTATTGCGGAACAGAGGTAGACAAATTCCCTAACCACCTCAAAGTTTTAGCTGTCTATGCTGACGTTCTGTCCTTTTCGTCGATGTTGCGTGTCCCTTCTTGTTGACAGCATGTATTTTCACCACTTAACCCGTGTCTTTTAATTTCTAAATTAAATGAAAATAAAATGTTGAACAAGCTCTCGTCGGTTAAAGTACCATTCCTATGGCAGTGACCCCCAAAAATTAACTTTCAACTCTAATTTATGCGCCCCCTCTCAACCTGCATTTCATTTGACTCAGCAACAAATAAGTCTAATCACACAAACAAGTAACACCATTGCCCGACATAATTAGGTACTATCCGATTTCATAAACATCTTCAATCCCCACCTAGTTGGAGACGTATTTAAACTTATTGGGATCAGAGTACATGCCCGGTATATCTTTTAATTAGATAAACGATAATGTACGCCACAATTTCTCCTTGTGCCAAACAGTGGCCGCGCTATGATGACATTTCATCAATTACTCCTTATTACTCTTCGCTATCTATCACGCTACAAGAAACCACTTAATGAGCCATTAATTTCTATTTTCAGATGATCGTCCTGCCATTTATTCCCATCCTGGCGTTAATTGTCCAAACATCGCTTATACTTCAGGAGATCCTAACCTATCGCTCCGAGGTGTCTGACATTGAAACGCAGGTAAGGTTGTATAGACGAACTCCCACTTTTCTCCATCAGGGTCTTGAAAGTCGTGAATTTCAAGAATGTAATTAATATTTATCGATGACGACATGGCATGGTTAATATATTTTCCCATCAAAGTTAAAGGACGAAAACCATTCCAAGGACGAAAACCAACCAGAGAAATTTCATCACAAATTGAAACGACTTCAAAATATTGATACACTATCTTCATCATAATATCATCGGGGCTAGTTATCCGGGATGTTTGAGTTAATTTCATAACAAGGATGTTCGACTAATAGTTGCAATGATGACAGCGAAACGATAAAAGTGGTGTGCGTGTCAAACTGATAGATGCTAACTAAGGCGCTAAGGTCAAAGATATTCATAATGCCTTGGTTGAAATGTGACTTGATAACCATGACCGCGACTTCAAGTGGATGCTTATTTTGCGCTCGTTTTCTATTTTATTTGGTTCGCCGCGGCATGGTCAAGTAATCCATATCTCGTTGTCCGCAGCTGGCATTAGAAAATGCTTTAGAAGAAGGACGGTTGCATATAATGAATGGACACTAATACCAGACCAGGAACTATGTTGACCTCTCTTGCTGAAAGTATACTTCCTCGTAAATGCAAACAGCATACACAACGGGGCACCCATACTTTTTTTTCGTACAGCTGAATAATATGTGCATTCTGCAAATCTGGATTTGTTCCCAAGGACGAAGTTTCTTTGTTTTGCTTCAGCTGAAGGGCAATGAATATAAATGGGCACGCAAAAGTCAGCATCTGATGGATCGCTGCAAATGCATACATTTGTCTTGGCAAACTATGTCACGTATACGACACAGTGTATCGTAGAAATTGATAGAAACTGCATGCAAATTGATTTTATTTTTATTAAGATAAAAAATTATAATATAAAGTCAACTGCATTAGCCTGACTTTATGTGTTTGGAAATTTAAAGTTTATTTTTATTATATTTGGAAGAGGATGTAGGATCTATTAATATTGAAATGGTGAGGGAAAATCTTTCAAGGTAAATCTTGATTTTTGGGATTTGGGCAAGTGCATAGAAACACAAGAAAACTAGATTGAAATTTGTGAATTTTTAACCATAATGTGGAATTCAGATTGTAAAAAGAGTTTTCTATTTAAGATTTAAGGAGATAATAATGTATCCGTAAAATTCAATTGCATTCCAGGTAACCATTGCTACAGACCTCGGGAAAGTAGTAACACGTTTGCAACTTGAACGTTCCGAGGTGGCATTTTTTATCTTTACCAACGGCAGTACCCTCAGGTAAAAAATATTTTCCATCTGTAAAAAATGACTATGATGACAATGCTTAAAAGTAAAAATCATTTCAGATCGAATTTAACTCAACGCTTTGCTGTCACCGATCAAGCATTAAATAACATGAGCACGTGGAGTGAGGTTAATGTGCCAACATCCCCGGACGACGAGGACTTTGAAGTTATGCTGAATAGGAGTGAATTTCAGAATCGGCTGAATGATTTTCGGTATGTGACAGCATTAATAAGAAATAAAGGAATTTCAGCCTTTTGTCTGCGCCATAGAAGCCATTTTATTATTGCATTAGTATGCAAATTGAATTGTGTCTTCAGTTGGAATATGTTTTTCTCTGACCTCCGAACGGAAGATACTTTACCTTTTTTGGTTTATATCAAATTAATTTGGGTGGGTTGAATTCACAATTTCTGCAAACAACACCGGATAATGAATGAAATTACACAAAATGCCAATTTTACAATGTAAAGGACTTTTTGAAACTTGAAAGCGAAGGCATTGTTTTTGGATGCACTGAAAATTGGGCATTGGTTTTGTTTTATCACGCTGCAACTAGAGTTTATTTTTTCGACAAATTCCTTATAAACGCGAGAAACAGCGCAAACAATATAAGAAGATGAATCGTTTAAATTATCAATTTTGTTAGAAAACCAAAAAAAGAAAAGCAAAAATTTTCCAAAATGGACAAATACTCTGAACCGAGTTCTCTGTTTTGTATGGATCGTAGAGTCGCTTCTTTTAAACATGACAGTACCAACTGAGCCGGTTGCACTCTATTTTCTTTGAACTTCCTATTCCATCGAGCTTTATTACCCCTGCTGTCACTGTCATGCGATATGCCAAGTAACTTCTTCTCTGCTGTTTTCTATTTGCTCTCTTACTTTTGTACGCATTCCAATATTGTGCAGCGCCTTCCTTTTAGCGTTAACATACCGCCACTCCTACCTCCCTACACACCTCCTTCAATGGATTAGAAACTACCTTTCAGACCGTTCAATTCGAGTTATTTTGGACGGCTTAAATTCTGCAACCCACCGAATACTTGCTGGTGTTACCCAAGGCTCTGTTTTGTCTCCGACTCTCTTTCTCATTTATATAAATGATCTCCTGTCTGTTTATACTAATCCAATCCATTCCTTTGCGATGACAGCACCGTAAGCTTTTTATATTGGTTTTTTAGGTTTTCTTCCCTCATCTTCAGGCGTGGAACCGGAACGGCAACGTATGTTAAGCCCATTGAATCCTAAAGTTGATAGCATAGTTAAGAAGCTACACAGCGCAGCCGTTAAGGAAATAAGGGTTAGAAGATAGGGAGAGATACCGATGTGCGTTGGTTTTGAATGTTTGTAGATTATAATGTGTAGGAAAAATGGAGCGGGGAAGATCAATTCCACATTCGTGTTGCACGAGTAAGGAAAGGTTACTTGTATTTCACTGCTTGACCGTATACAGGCTTAAGGTTGAACTGATGTGCATTCCTAACATGGCGGGTATTGCGGTTGAAATGTTGTAGGAGTGGAATGCAACTGACAAGAGACATTGCGACGATGACTAAGAGAGTAAAGCGATCTCGCGATGTTACAGTCACCGATAAGTTTAATCGCGGGTTTTTGGATCCTGTCAAATAGCTCCAATAAGTAATTGGTGCACCAGACCAGATATGCGCATTGTACTCCAGTTTTGGGAGGATAAACGCCTTATAAATAACAGCCAGATCAGAGGTAGTAAAATATTTCTTGCAGCGCTTAGGGAAGCCTGGGCATTTCCCAGCGTTCTTGGCGACATCGGATATGTGGTCATTCCAACGAAAGTTGTCATTAACACACATACCGAGAATGGAAAGTCATTCGGTTTCAACGATGCAAGTGCCACTCATGGACATTTTCGTAGTGATTAGGCTTTGCTTTAATGACAGAAGACAGCATTGCGTTTTGGAAGCATTAAATTCCACTCAATTAGTTACACCCCACTGAGTTATGCTGTCGAGATCGGAATTAAATGAGCTTAACATACGTTGCCGTTTCACCCGAAGATGAGGCGCGTGAACCAAGAAACGAATATGAGAAGCTGAGGGTACCAAGAGGTAATATACAGGAGATTTATAAAAATGGGAAAGAGAGTCGGAGACAAAACAGAGCCCTAGGAAACACCAGCATTTATTTGGTGAGTTGCAGACTTGAAACCGTCCAAAACAACTTGAACGGATTAGAACTTGAAAGGTATTTTCTAATCCATTGAAGAAAGGTATCATCGATTCCAAATGCACGCATTTTCGACAAGAGAGTTTGGTGACAAACTCTCTCAAATGCCTTTGAAATATCAAGCGCAACGATCTTACTTTCACCATCTTGGTGAAGGGATTGGTTGCACTTTTCGGTTTGACTTTTCGGTTTGACTTTTCGGTTATCAAATCACCAGTGGACCTGTTGGTGCGAAAACCGTCCTGAAGTTTTTGGGGTTCTAGATATTTCATGAGCTGACGGTTTATCAGCATTTTCATGGTCTTGGAAAGAACGGACGTGAGTGCAATTTTTCGGTAGGAGGAGACAGAAGAATATTTGAATTTTTTGGGGAAGGCCTGAACAAATGTTTTTTTCCATCTTCTCGGGAAGAACCCTGAAGAAAAGGATAGATAGAAAAGTTTGCGCAATGGTTTTACCAGCGAGGAAGAACACCTCTTCAGAACGATAGGGAAAATACCATCTGCACCAGCGGATTTGTAAACGTCAAGATCTCGAAAAACTCTAGAAACTGTACGAGTGCGGAAGTGGATTGGTCCCATGGAGTATTCTACGCGCTCGAGTACAGTGGGAGACAAAGCACAATCTTGGAGCCTTGAGATGACTGCAAAGTGGTCAGCGACCAGATTGGCTTTATCTATAGAGCTGATAGCTGGAATGCCATTCAGCAGCATCCACAACCAGTTAAAACTCTTAAAGAAACCGTTAATTTTTCCAAATTGGCTTTCTCGTAAATACGTTACTGCTGTTTTCGATAAACTCCAAAGAAGGGTATGTCTCGGCTGCACCTTCCTTCCCCAGCACGCCTGGCACCTCCCTAGATGTATAATTGTATGAACCTCCCTTCTTGATGTCCAGTTCAGACCCCACACATATCACACGTTTAAAAAATGCGCCTTTTCATATAACTCGCACTAGAATTTCGATGAACTTGCGCGACGGTTGTCCTCTCCGCTGTGACTTGGCAGCACTATTCTGGTTGTCATTTGACATTTCGTCTGTTTTTTCCATTTAAACTAAAATATATTAAACCTGAAAGTTAGATTCCAAAATACTACTCTGATTAAAAATCTAATTCACCGTATAGGGCGAGAAAATTGCAACTTTAAATTATTAAGTTGACCCCTATAAGACATAAGACAAGTGGTTTGGAAATGGAAGCGGTTCAATATTTTGTTGGTAAAAATAAAATCAAACACGCAAGTAAAATTTGGGGGATGTCAGTTCAGTAAGTGATAAATGTCAATGTTTTGACATTCGATAACAAAAGTTATCGTATTCCGATAACCTTGTTTGATCTATATCGGCTAAAGAACTTAGCGGCGATAGTTATCACCGTTAGCGTATATAGGCTAAGTTATTGTTGTATATAACATGCAAATGTAAATAAGCTCATATTCGTTTGAGTAAAAAGCCGCAACTAATGTCAAGCTGGTAAAATCACTGCGTAAGCTTTTCCATATGCCCTACTTTTCTGGTCTCTTTCCGAGTAGATGAAAAACAGCATTTGTCCAAGCCATCCCTTATAAAAGGTGGGTCATCTTCTCTCTCAAACTACCGACCGACCCATTACATCTATGTCACTTCTTTCCAAAGTCATGGAAACGCTGATCCAAGTTCATGGAAATGCAAAACTTGTGCTCTGAAAGAAAGCTGTCAATAAAATAATGTAGTCTTATTTTTCTACAATATCATTTAATGGAATTGAAACCCTAGTTAAAAATATTGACATGGTGCAAGAGTCCAGAGCTAAGTCTTGCCAGCTGCTAATTCGTTTGCGGTGCGACAAAAATCATTCTAATCCCTGTTAAGTGTAAGCACAAATAAATGGCGAATTTTAATTCCAACCATTTTTTCCAGTAGAAGAAAATCTGGGCAGTTTTCGCTGTAATTGAAGTAACTTATAATTCAGTCCATTCCTCTCAAGAAGATACGGCAAAGGGGCGCAACAAGGGGCTGCACTTTCAATTAAACAAACAGACCGCCATTACACTCCCTTATGCAATACAATGTCGAGTCACGTTTTGTTGTTAGTTTTATTTTTGTTTCCCAATGTGTATTAATTTTCCAGCAAAAAAATAAGTTCCGAAGAAAGCTCTATGTCTGAGGTAATGAATTGGTATGCTGCCATCAACAAGGGTATGCTTCATCATCTATCCGTGCAAATCAAGGAGACCGACAATAGTGGTGTTTGGAGGTAGGTGGTCAAGAAAGAGCACGAATCAAAATATTATGAATTATAATTGAAATTTAATACGCCATTGAACAGATATCTGGTGGGTTTCAAGAACCTTCTTAAAAGCATTGAATGCCGGGGCATAGCTTCTTCGTACGGCATCAAGTATTTTGGACGAGGTGTGTTAGGCACCGAAGCGTACGTGTCTTACATTCGTTACGATTTTCTGGCCAAGGAACTTATCAACTCCACCATGAATTATGTTCCATCTCTGAGGTCAATGTACGTGGATTTGTCAAGGAATATGAAGGATTTCCAGCAGCTGAAGAACTGGTAGGAGTAATTTTTTCAACGTTATCGATATAATAGGCTATTGGGGCTTTGTTTTATTTCCAATAAAAGGAGTTCAATAATTCTGCGAAATACAAGGATAGAGCCGAGAGTTGATGATGCTATTGATTACTATGATCTCATGTTAACCTACACCATTGAACTGCGAGTGCTGCAGAAGGAATTACGTAGAAAAATCAAGTTAGTCCTGTAATTTAAAAACACATTTTGTCCTATCATTCACATGGAACTTTGGTTCGATATAGAGACTATGTGGAGAATACCTTGATTGAAGCCAGCAACAGAGAGGCGGTTGGTATTGCCATACTCGTGGTGGTGCTGTGTGTATCACCGATAATCATTATCCTTGTTAGGAATGCTGCTGCCACAATCCAAGTAATTACAGACCGCAGATAATGATGGTAATGTAGTTAATGTGTTTTGCCTTTCAGATGTATGCGATTCACTTGGCGCAGAAAGCCAAGGAGTTGAAGCGTGAAAAGCGTAAAAGTGACACTTTGCTCTTCCAGATGTTGCCACCAAGTGTTGCCATGCAATTAAAGCACACTAAACAGGTTTGTCCTTCGATAAAAAAAAAATAAGTGCTTGTTAATATTTATTGAAATGTGCATTCTACAGGTCCCTGCTGAGTCTTATGAAGATGCAACTATTTATTTCAGTGACATCGTTGGATTCACGGAGATTGCAGCCGAATGCACACCGCTTGAGGTTGTATATCCACTGAGGTGTAACTAATCCTGATCCTAAGGACATTTTTCTTCCTTTTTTTTCTAAGGTGGTAACATTTCTGAATTCGATATACAAAGTTTTCGACGAGCGAATCGAATGCTATGATGTTTATAAAGTGGAAACGATTGGTGACTCCTACATGGTCGCCTCTGGATTGCCAGTTAAAAATGGTAAGGACAGTGAGCTTGGTGATTATTAACATCTGGCGGCCTTTAATGAAAGTTATGTCTTTGAATTTTTTCCGCGGTGCGGTGAGTTCACTTTTCCTGGTTTCCAAATACCATCTTTTCCGTTTGATGTTTCCTTTTTATAACCTATTCTAATGGTATATTAATTTTGACGCGAAGTTTGTAGCATACCCTCATATTGCCCATAGACCCCTTAATGTTACTATATTTATGATCAGCATCGATAGTAATGTTGATCTAGCCATGTCCGTCCGTCCGTCCGTCTGTCGGAAAAAATTAGCCCTTTAAACTGGACCTAGAGAGCTGAAATTTTAACCATATACTCTCTAGGGGCCCGAAATAATCAAGTTTAACCTACAAATATTTTTTAAATCCACCTACTGACACGCCGAAAACTAAATTAAACAATTTTATTAAAAAACCAAAGTTTAAGCTAGGGAGCGTTTTTTTTTTACAAAAGCTTTGTTTTTTTTCGATTAAATCCTTTAAATGTTATATATCAAAATATGTAGAGCGTTCTTATCAATTCAACCATACTTAGACTTCTTGTCACGCCCACTTATGAGGGATAGGATTAAGAATAGGGTATCCAACAGTTCGCCCAAGCGGACCGTAGCTCGTCCGTCCCTATGTTTTTATCCTACTCTAAGGGTACAATTTTGAACTATAGTTGTACCTTAATATTGCTCCCAGACCCTTAAAAGTTACTATAGTTATGATCATCATCGAAATCTAAGTTGATTTAGCCATGTATTGGCCGCCCGTCCATTGTCAATTTTAAAACCCTCAAATTCGATATAGAAAGCTGAAACATGACACATATACGAGTACTTTCTAGAGGCCAGAAATAATCAAATCTAGAGAACCCGCCTGAACTGACTGATGTATCTTATTTTTCCTTCACAGCGAAATTATGATCCGGATTTTTTTTTTTTTTTTTATTAAATTCTGGCTCGCCAAGGCGATTTATAAAAAGGGGGGGGGGGGGGGGGGGGGGTACTTCGACCTAAAAGATCTTTTGTACCGTATGGGCCAGAAAAATTTTAAACTAATAAAATTTCCACTATCCGTGTAAAGCGGACAATTTTACCAGTACAAGAATTCTTTATGTCCTCGGGGCTCAATTGTTCCCTGAGAAAGATCTTCTTTCTAATTCCATTAAGGGCTGGGCATTCACATAAAATGTGTTCAGCCGACTCGTCCTCTTCATGCCTGCTTAGGTTTAGACATTTGCTGGCATTATGATTGAAGGGCCGAATGGCTCGTTTTGCCTGTCTTAGACCTGGGATGTTATCCCAAAGATAGGTACATTTTCTATGTTCCCAGCTTTTAATTGCTGCCGTTGCTGCTAATCTAGGAGTGCAGCAGAAAGGTTCAGGACCTATGAAAGGTGTTTCTGAACCTTTTCTGGCCATTTCGTCGGCCTTTTCGTTACCTTCTACCCCGACATGACCCGGAACCCACCATAATTTGGTCTTGTTTCTTATTCCGAGTATTTGTAGGGTATTGAAGCAGTACATGACTGAATTGGAGTCAATGGTATACGAGCTAAGGGCGTTTATAGCTGCTTGACTGTCCGTGAAAATATGGATCCGGATTAAAGGCGTGGTTCATTGCATGCTTTTTGGTGCTACTTAGGTACTATAGGGTGTTTTTTTTATAGAGACATACAACTTTTTATAAAAAAAAATAAAACAAAACAAATTTAATGGAATGACCAAATTTTGGATTTATTAGCTCACACATTTCATGGCATTTAATGTTAAAAAAAAATTTCTCGCATATGACCTCCGCTATTGCGCCTTATGAACGCCTTCCCCTGTCGGTTCACTTTTTCGAACATACCAGGTCTTATTTCGTTAATAGTGCATCGAATGTCATCGAAATTTGACGTACACCCACAAAAAGTAGTTCAAAGGTGTCAAATCACACGAACGAGGTGTCCAACTCACAGGTCAATTTCTTGAGATGATTCGGTCACCAAACGTTTGGCTCAACAAAGTCATGGATTCACGCGCGTAATCGTCCATCTGAGCAGCTAATACGCAGTACTATTGTCCGATTCATGACCACATTTACTCTTTGTGATAATATTCATCCAAATCGAACCCGTACCCTGCGTACATAAGAAGCCATCCTCGCTGTTGACGTGAGTGTGAGAGAGGACCCGAATTTATCGATCCGACGCGACGCCGTTCTCAGCAACTCTGTCTCTGCTCGTTCACTAGTTGGAAATTTTTGAGGAAAGATCTTGGCTTACATCCATATAAGATGATTGATTGATTGATTCTATGAATGGGTTGAGAATCAACTGAAAGTTGAACCAGAATTTTATAGTCAAATCATTTTCATCGATGAGGCTTCACGGGTTTGTAAACAAGCAGAATTGTCGTTTTCGGAGAAATGTCGTTTTCTGGAGACTCCAACACATAACGAAAAAATCACTGTTTGGTGTGGTTTACAAGTCATCGGCCCAATTGTCCTTAAATCCGAAAGCTCTGAAAACATTACCGTGAATGGCGACCGCTACAGGCAAATGATTCGTGATTTTTTTATTCCTCATGTCATTGGAAATCATTTGGAGGAGAAATGGTTCCAACAAGGCGGCGCAACATGCAGATCGTTGAGCGGGTATTAGATAGCCGAATGCGGAAATTAATACTGCTATCTGAAGACCTGTGTGGGTTTGTCGCAGGGAAATTGAACACAGATACAATTTAAAGTATGAGTATCATGGCGGAAAAACATCGTGATTCCTTAAAGCATTTACATATGGTGCTGGTTGCTTTTGAAAAAGCCTTTGACAGACAACTAAACGATCTGTTATGGGTGGCGCTAAGACGTGAAATCCTCATTCCAGAAACATACGTTGAGATGATCATGGACATGTATGAGGAAGTAAAAACAAGAGTACATTCGAAGTCCCTTGTCTCTTGATATTTATTACAGTCCTTGATTAGCTGCTTAAAGGAAAAGAGACGGACTCCAAAGTGCGACAGTTATTCTTTGCTGACGATGAAGCCATCATTAGCTTAGATCAAACGTCTTTGCAGCGAGCACTTGGTGTATGGGAGGACGTTTTGGAGGGAAATTGGTAACGTATTAGTCTGAAAAACAGAGTACTTCTGCTGCCGGCTCTCTGATCCATTCTGATCTCTTCCAGACATTTATTGAATATAAGAGTGATCCCCAAGTTCAAATATAAGGGATTTATGATCAATTGCGAAGCAATCTGTCATGACGATAATAAGCATAGTGTAATCGTAGAGTGGATGAAGCGGAGGGAAAACTCAGTCATCTTCTGCAATTGAAAAATGCCCCCTAAGCTGAAACGAAGGCTCTACAGCGCAGTTGTGCGCCTGCACTCATACTCGCTTCACAATCTTGGACCGCGTACAAAAAGTATTTTTTTTTTTGTATAGAGTTTCTAATATTACTTCCAAGCCATAGTAATATTAACAAGCAAGCTGAGAGTTACCTATCCTGGTTGAAAGCATGAGACTTGGAACCAGAACTAGGCTCGGACGAATAATAGGGGTAGGTGGAAGATCGTACATGCGACTCTTTCTCACTTAAGATAAGAAAACAAAAACCACCTCCCTTCGAAACCTTCATACTACAACTAGGTTATTCCTATCTAGTAGTTTTATTTAAACTGTTAAATACGCGTTTGGCAGGCAGCTTCCCAGTGGAGGCACCTACTAATACCGCCATAAGCACGCAGTTACATCTTATTGCGCTAATTCAAATGGTTTTATCCTATGTAATCGGCGCACTAGGTTAGTGTCGTCTCGAATTTGTAGCATGGTGTTATTGCAATGACCGTGAAGGCGTGTCTGTTGTTTGCGGGCAAAATAATTTATTTCATCTTCGACGGTAGCCATACTTAGGTCTCTGTGGATATCAGTGTTTCTGATAAACCATGGTGCATTTACTATTTTTCTTAGCACTTTGTTTTGAAAAGTTTGTAAAATTTTGATATTACTGGATTTGGTACCTCAGCATCGTTTGCCCGATTTACAAAAAAGGAGACCCTCTGAACTGCGCCAACTACAGAGGCATAAGTCTCCTCAACATCGCCTACAAGATCCTATCTGCCGTAATATGTGAACGCCTGAAACCGTTTACCAACAACCTGATTGGCCCTTATCAGTGTGGTTTTAGGCCAGGAAAGTCCACAACCTAACAAATTTTCACACTTCGGCAGATTCTGGAAAAAACTCAAGATGTCCGAATCGATACCCACCACCTATTCATCGATTTCAAAGCCGCATATGACAGCATTTATAGAGACGAACTGTACAGAGCCATGTCTAGTTTTGGTATTCCGCCCAAACTCGTCCGTTTGTGTAGGATGACGATAGAGAATTCTCGCTGCTCTATCAGGGTCGGAAACGACCTCACCGACACATTCGATACCAAAAAAGGATTTAGGCAAGGCGATGCGCTGTCATGTGACTTCTTTAATCTGATTCTTGAGATGATTGTGCAAAAAGCCAACACCAGAGGCACAATTTTCCAAAAGTCGGTGCAACTACTAGCATACGCTGACGATATTGACATCAATGGTAGGACTCAACGTGATGTCTTAGCCACGTTTGCTAGTATAGAGAAGGAAGCGGCGAAAATGGGTCTAGCAGTAAATGAGGGTAAGACTAAGTATATGCTGTCATCACGAAAGGACTCACAACATCGACGAATTGGACAGAACGTCACCATTGACAGATATAACTTTGAGGTAGTAGGGGACTTTGTCTACCTCGGCTCTGCTATTAACTCTGACAACAACATCTCGTCAGAAATTAAACGAAGAATTACTCTTGCCAACCGCTGTTTCTTCGGGCTAAGAAGGCAATTTAGTAGTAAAGCCCTCACTCGAACTACTAAGGAGATCCTATATAAGACCCTGATCATCCCAGTCCTGCTCTAAGGCGCTGAGGCATGGACCGTATCAAAAGCGGATGAAGAAATCCTTGGTAGATTCGAGAGGAAAATTCTTCGAAAAATCTTCGGTCCCGTTTGCGTTGACAAACCAAGAACTATACGAGCTGTACAGCGACATGCCCCTGGTCAAAAAACTCCGCATTGGGCGTTTAAGATGGCTAGGACATGTAGAACGAATGGACACCAATACTCCGGCTCGCAGAGTCTTCGATTCCCAGCCAGACGGCGGACGCAGTAGAGGAAGACCTCGCCTTAAGTGGCGCGCACAAGTGGAAACCGACCTCAACCAACTTGGAGTGCGCAACTGGAGGCAGTTAGCTAAGGACCGGGCTAATTGGAGAGGCATGTTGGTTGAGGCCCAGCTTCATTCCGGACTGTAGCGCCACTTAAGTAAGTAAGTAAGGATTTGGTACAACCCCAAAGTTGTATACCGTATGTCCAAACCGGTTTTAGTACTTGCTTGTATAAAAGCAGCTTGTTCTGCATGCTGAGTTGGGAAAATCTACCAAGCAGCCAGTGCATTTGTTTGCATCGAATGGCGAGCTCTTAGCGTTTCTTCTTGACGTGCGGTTTCCATTTTAATTTCGCATCGAGTGTCATTCCCAAATATTTTGCCTTGTTTGCGTACGGAATTCGTACCGAATCAATGAAAATGGGTAAGTTGTCTACATTTCTATAAGTAAAATTCACGTGCGTTGATTTCTCCTCGTTGAGAGCAATACGCCTAGTCTTTGTCCAAACACAAATTTTGTCAATAGAACGTTGGAGTTTATTAGTTGCTGATTCAACGGTATTACTGACCGCTAATATAGCTGTATCGTCTGCAAATGTGGCTACTGTTGTGCCTTATTCTTGAGGAATATCACTAGTGTATATTAGAAATAGGATCGGTCCAAGAACGCTTCCTTGGGGAACTCCTGCCGCGATTTTATTAAATTCAGAGTAATCATTTCCGTGTTTTACACGAAAGAGTCTGTCTGATAAGTAACAACTAAGGATATCAGATAACTGTTTCGGAAAAGCTTGTCTTAGCTTATGTTTCAAGCCCGTATGCCATACTTTATCAAAGGCCTGAGAGACGTCGAGAAAAACACTAGAACATATTTTTTTCTCCTCTGGGGCTTTTTCAATTACATTGGTTATTCTGTAAACCTGGTCGATTGTAGAATGCTTAGTCCTGAATCCGAATTGGTGATCAGGTATTAATCGACGTTCTTCGATAAATCGGATGTAGGCGCTTTAACAAAAGTTTTTCGAATACCTTCGACATTATCGGTAAGAGCGATATTGGCCTATATGATTTTTTGTCATTTAGTGGTTTACCGGGCTTTGGAATCATTATAACTTCAGCTACCTTCCATTGTCGTGGAACGTACATGAACGATGCATTTATAAGATAGGCAAACTTGATTAAAGCTGTCCTAGGTAACTCTTTAAGAACCTGTCCTGTGATTAAGTCATATCCAGGAGCTTTGCTTAATTTTAGTTTCTCTATTTCGAAGCGCAGTTCGGGTAGCGATACACTTTTTATTCTATAATTATCAGGTGCCACGGTTAGGACAGGAAATTCGAGCAACGCTTGACCATCAAATGGTTCAAATGTTTCTTCCAGATGTTCGGCAAATATTTCGGCTTTTTCCTTGTCACTCTTCGCCCATTCTCCATTAATTTTCCTGATGGGTGGCGCTTGCGTTTTTGGTTTTTTAATGCCTTTCATGGCTTTCCAGAGCGAGTAATTTGTACTTTTATCCGCAGTTAGGCTTCCAAGATATGTAGAAATTTCACGATTTTTAAAGTCTCGAATTTCTCTCTTAAGTTTACTGCAAAGGTAGTTAAGAGTGGTTTTATCCTGTGGAGCTCGAGATTGTTGCCATCTTTTGCGCGCTCTCCTTTTTTTCTTTAACAATTGAGTGAAAGAAGTACAAAAAGTATGAGGGAAAATTAACGGCAGCTGAAAAATGCTTCACATGACAGCAGGAGTTACAAAGATTGATCGAATAAGAAGTTCCAAGATCCGAGGAAGGGTCCACGTCAAAGAACCTATGCCCAAGAATATGGAGAAATCCTAGGAACCCTGTCAAAAAGGCATTATCAATAATCGTTTTCATACAAACGGGAAAGAGAGGCAAGCCTTTAAACTCCTGCATCACACAAAAGCAACAAAACCAGCATTTGATTGGCCTCATCGACGAAGTGATTCCAAATCGGGAGGCCTGCCGCTATTCTCTGAGGTCGAACCGGCAAACTCCATAGGCGAGCCAGTAGGGATGCAGTTAAGTCGGAGGGGTTATGGTCCCTTTAATCCTGATCATAGCCTCATCGTCATTAAGGGAGAAGAAGCTGAATTATATATTATATTATTAAAAAAAAATACAATTCGGCCGAATTATGGGATACTCTATTCCTTTCCCCCAAAAATTCAATGTTGCAAAAATCGAAATATGTTTTTTTTTTTTTTATAATTAGCGTGCGCTAAAGGGATTTTTTATTTTTCTGTAATTGATACAGTATAAATATAGTAACTTCTAGAGTCAACGAGCTGGATTTAGAATTCTCATTGCCCAAATTGGAAGTAACGCTCCAAAAATTGAAAAACAGCAAGGCTCCTGGCATAGACTGCATACCAGTCGAGTTTTATAAAAACAGCACTATTGATTTTAAAAACTACCTCGTGTCTTTCTATAACAAATTGTACAATGATGGATGTGTCCCTAACAGTTTCAGCGAATCTGTAATTTTTGCCATTTTTAAAAAAGGTGATGCCAACGCTGCGGAAAATTATAGAGGTATTTCAATTTTAAATTCAATAAGAAAAACTTTCACTGCAATCCTATATGAAAGGCTCACAAAATGGATTGAGGATAACAGTCTTTTGAGCATCTTTCAAGCCGGTTTCCGCCCAGGTTTTTCAACCATGGATCATATCTTGGCCATTTCAAGCATTGCTCAACAATTTATAGATAGAAAAAAGAAACTATACACTTGCTTTGTTGATTTTAAAGCTGCATTCGATAAAGTCAATAGACAAGCTTTAATATACAAACTTTCTTGCATTGGTTTGTCAAGAAAGTTTCTCGAAGTGTATGCAAGTCTTATTTCGTCAACAAATGCAAGGGTATGGGACGGTTTCACATTTTCAAATCGATTTGATACAATTACAGGTGTTCCTCAGGGTTGTATCCTCAGCCCATTATTATTTGCCCTGTTCATAGATGATGTCTGCGAGCTTCTTCCGGGTGGAGTTAATTTTGCTAACATTATAATCAAAGTCCTGTTGTACGCGGACGATCTAGTTATGCTTGCTGATAATCCTTTCACGCTTCAATTGCAAATAAACCGTCTAAGTTCATTTTGCGAGTCTTGGGGCTTGCAAATTAATACCCAAAAAACTAAGATTGTTATATTTGAAAAGAGACAATCAAGAAGGCGAGCGGAAGAAAAATGGTCTCTAAACAATACACACATTGAGGTTGTACAGGAGTTTAAATATTTGGGTGTCCTCTTGACCTACAATTTAAGCTATCTAAAGCACTCCAAAGAAAAAAGCAACGAAGCTAAATTGGCTCTTAATATAATGTGGCCAAAGTTTTTTTCGAACCAAAATGTTGATTTAACGTCCAAGTACAAAGTTTTCAACGCGACAGTAAATGCATGCATGGCATATGGCGTCCAAGTCTTCGGATACACACACTTCGAAGCTTTTGAAATTGTACAAAGGAACTTTTTTAAGAGGATATTTCGTTTGCCTAAGTCAACACCCAACTACGCCATATATGTAGAGTCAGGAATAGTCCCTATATATATACAAAATTTGAAGGCAAGTGCGAACTTCATTACTAGAGTGATGAAAAGAAGTGAAACTTGTCTTCACAAAATCATCTTAAGAAAATTACTTCGAGTGAATGCTTCCCCGTTTAAAAACTGGAACGAACTAGCTTTAGCTTACGAAACAAGTTTAAACTTAACAGAAACTAATGTGATCGATTGGCAGGCTCAGTTTTCTGATGTGATTGCTAAGGTGGATCACAAAATGTTTCTGGATAACCTTTCCAGAGCATCTTCGTCTACTTCAAGAGCTATTTATAGTTATTTAAACCATGAACTGCCCTCGGAAGTCTCTTACTTTAGTAATGATTTTTCAGCCTCGGTTATAAGTATTATTTTTAGAGCAAGAGTTGAAATTTTAAATTTGAACTTTATACCTCATCGATCAGACTTGCCCCAGCTATGTGATCTATGTAACGGAAGAGCGAATGAAGATATATACCATTTCGTTGCTGCTTGTCCTATTCTACAAGAAATTCGCCGGTTGCATTTTCGGGAAAGTTTTATATCTTTGGACAAACTTTTTGAAATTTTAAATGGAGCAATGGGCTGGCTCAGCCTCTATAAATATTGCCAACATGCTCTTTCTTACCGTAACAGTTTCACATATTAAACTTAGTCGATTACCCACTTATTGCAGTTTTGACCAAATTGTATACTTAACTATTTATTGTTTTGTTGCTGATCATACTAAATTTGATAATATCTCTTTTGTGTTTCAAATCACGTTAAAATTGATAATATTGTATAAACAGCTATTTCTAACCAAATTGTGTATTATCTTGGGTTTCAAATCATGTTAAAATTGATAAAATTTTGTATAAACAGCTAATCAAATTAACCAAATTGTATAATATTTTGTGTTTCAAATCACGTTAAAATTGATATCATTGTTTTATATAATAATATTTCTTCATATCTTTTGTTAAACATTTTTGCTTTTTATTATTTCCTTTATTTTTTTTTTAAATCATATTATGAAATGTCATCTCAGGCAGACGGCAGTATTGCCATGTCCTCATTCTTAAGTATACCAATTTGTAAACTTTATGATGGAAAAAATAAAGAATCTATCTAATCTAATCTAATCTATAGTAACTTTTAGGGGTCTACGGGCAATATTAAGGTATGTTACAAACTATGCGTCAAAATTAATATACCCTTAGAATAGGGTATAAAAATAAAAAAAGGGTTTTGAATAATAATGTAATTCTTTGTATTATTTTCTACAATTTAAAGTTCGGGCTGAAAAAACCATCTTTAACTACTTAAAATATATTCAAGATCCGCCTAAAATTATTTTCAGGAAACAAACACATCACCGAGATCTCCACTATGGCGCTTGACCTTCTGGATGCCTCGACCTTTTTTAGGATTCCCCGGCGGAGTTCGGAAACTTTGCAAATCCGTTGCGGAGTTCACACCGGCCCAGTTGTAGCAGGCATTGTGGGGACCAAAATGCCTCGATACTGTTTGTTTGGTGATACGGTGAACACAGCGTCACGCATGGAGTCCACTGGTGAGGCACACAAGATCCACATCACCGAGGAGATGAACGACGCTCTGGTTAAAGTCGGGGGCTTTAAGACCGAACATCGAGGGTTGATCGACGTAAAGGTAGGTTGCGCACCTACCAGTAGTCAAAAACACAAATAATCTATGGTATTTTTCAGGGCAAAGGTCTAATGACCACGTACTGGCTGACTTGCAAAGACGGCCCCGTGGTCCAACGTGAAGAGATATCCTGGTACGCTGACATGCAGCCGGTATTCCTTCAGAACCTCAAGTGTGACAGATATCTGAAGAAGAAGTAAATCTACATCGAAAAAGCCCTGTCGACCTGCTGTCTATACTTTTAACGTGTACTCATGTGTGAAGTCGAACCACGTTCCTGCCACCAAAGAGGCATACCCTAAGCTAAGCATATAAGCATTATTTATTAAAGTATCTGTAATAATTTAGAATAAATGTTTTAATAAATGTTCAAAATAGTAAAGGAATGCTGTTTTTGTTTCGAAGAGTAGATATTGTGTATACTGTACAATTTGCATACCATCGCCAGTTTAATAGCAAAATTGGCTACGGTCCAAAAAGCAAATTTTCTTTTGTCCTTTTTTCGACGTAGTCATTTTGCCATTCGACCCGAGAGAGTCGGAGCTCGGAGCATCGTTCGGCGAATAATAGTAATGTATGCTTTTTTGGCAAGGTTTTGTTGTTGGCATCGATAGTTGGGTCATGTAGTTTTATTGGAAATGATGTTATTTCACTTGTACAGGAAGTGACTTTACTTTGTTTTTTGCTTCACCCTTTTTCGCCATTTCCTTTGAATGGCGGCAAATTTACGAGACTGTGTTTGGACAAAAGATTGAATTATCTTTGTGGTCGGATGGTGGTAGGTCCAGCAGAATTTACATTTCGGATTTTGTGACGGTTGAGCGAATTGGTTATCAGTCTCGGTGGTTGGTGAATATCGTCGTTCGTTGATTTAAATAAATTACATTGTATGTGGGTAAGACTTTGAGGTCCCATAAACGGAAGAGGATTAGACATAAACGAGTAATGGGAAGTAGATAACAATGGAAAGTGTTTTATATTTAAGAATTTTTTTTTGTATCATTGTTATGTGATACTTCTGGCTATTGATTGAAAGCTGCTTCGGGCAGGGAGTAATACTTAATGGAAGTTTGGGTTTGGCCCAATTCAGTTTTCCCCAAGAAAAAACTGCTGAAATATTGAATAGGATCTATTGATTTCCAGCCATTGACAAGAACTGTTTTTTTTGGGAAACGATATATTTGTGGCCTCGCAAATTGGTTGCATATAATTTTGCGACACAATTTAAAAATCCCTTACCTGGTAAAAAGAGATAAGAGTTTCAGGTATTAGAGGATGACGTTCTGTTTCGTTACCTCCGTAGTTATTCATGGTTTTTTGGACAGCAGAGTGTACATTTAAATGAAAACTGGCGTTTTGTGACATATTGACATACTTAGATACATAGCGCTTTCTTTATCATTCACGATCACTAAAACTACAATATTTAGTTTTTATTTGCTTTATTTCGTTAAAATGTAAGCCTAATGCAAGTCACCTTTTTATACCCTATTCTAGGGGTATATTAATTTTGACGCATAGTTTGTAACATACCTTAATATTGCCTGTAGACCCCTAAAAGTTACTATATTTATGATCAGCATCGATAGTAATGTCGATCTAGCCATGTCCGTCCGTCCGTCCGTCCGTCCGTCGGCAAAAATTAGGCCTTTAAACTGGACCTAGAGAGCTGAAATTTTAACCATATACTCTCTAGGGTCCCGAAATAATCAAGTTTAAGAATTTTTGAAATCCGCCCACAGACACGCCCACAAACTCAAAAAAACAAAATTTTGGAAAAAATCGAATTTTGAGCTAGAGAGCTGAAATTTTTTATATATGATCTATGGCCCATAAAACTGATTGGGACATAAAATTTTCAAAATCCGCCCACTGACACGCCCACAATTAAATAAAACAAATTTTGGGAAAAATTGAATTTTGAGCTAGAAAGCTGAAATTTTTTATATATGATCTTTGGCCCATAAAACTGCTTGGGACATGAAATTTTAAAAATCCGCCCACTGACACGCCCACAATTAAATAAAATATTTTTTTTGAAAAACCAAAATTTGAGCTAGGGAGCTGAAATTTTTAATATATACTCTCTAGGGGCCCTTTATGCTCATGTGTAAATATTTTCAAAATCCGCCTACTGACACGCCCACAATTATTTTTTTATTTATTTTTGAAAGTCCAAAGTTTGAGCTAGGGAGCTGAAATTTATAGTATATACTCTCTAGGTGCCCTTTATGCTCATACTTAAATTTTTTTTAAATCCGCCTACTGACACGCCCACAATTAAATAAAACAATTTTATTGAAAAACCAACGTTTGAGCTAGGGAGCGTTTTTATTTACAAAAGCTTAGTTTTTTCGATAAAATCCTTTAAATTTTTGTCACGCCCACTTATGAGATATAGGAATAAGAATAGGGTATCCAACAGTTCGCCCAAGCGGACTGTAGCCCGCCCCTATGTTTTAATATAATAATACTCCTATCGCTTCATAAGGTTAGGTTAGGTTTACGGGCTGATGGAACAGAGCGAATCTGCTACACCACACTTAGGTCCATGTGATCCCATTGTGATACCCTTTGTTGGGAGTCCTTCGTCCTTGGTTTCTTTCTTACTCTAGTTTGTCCAGCCATTTGGATGTCCGTATAAACCTGTAAAGATTTGATAGTGAGACATCAGAAAGTTCTTGAATGTCTTGGAAGAAGTATCTTCCAAGTGTTCTGTTCCTCAGGTGACAAAGGCTTGGACAGTGACAGAGAGAGTGAGGTGTGTCCTCATCGGTTTCCTCATCACCGCAGCCTCTACAGATGTCCTCATCCTTGAGATTTAGTTTCATTGTGTGATTCCTTAGCAGGTTGTGGCCAGTAAGAGTACCGATCAACTTTGACAGCGATGTCCTGTCGTAACGTTAAATTTTGTTGGTTCGGCCCTTATCATATTTTGGCCACAGCTTGCGTGATATGTCACAAGTGGTTAGTGACCACCACCTGTTGTTGGCTTTCATTCGTGTTTTGTATTCCACTCTTTCTCTGAGGTTGCAGAGTGGTGGTTTAACCGACTGAAGTGCCTGTTCATGGTCCATCGCAGACCAATTTCTTGCCAGTTCGTCAGCTCGCTCGTTACTGGATAAGTCCTTGTGTCCAGGGACCCAGCAGAGACTCGTTTTGTGCTTCGCGCCAAGAGCTTTGAGCTCCTCGCGGCAACAGCGAACAAGCAAGGACTTTATTTCTGTAGCTGACACCGCTTTAATGGCCGCCTGACTATCAATAAAGATGGTAATATCACTGCGTGGTATCGCCATCATTGATACCATGCTTGCGACTTCAGTGATTGCTAAGACTTCTGCTTGGAATACACTACAGTGATCAGGTAATCTAATCGATCTGTTAATGTGTAGTTCATCTGAGAATAGTCCAGCACCCGTTCCACAGTCCATCTTTGATCCGTCTGTGAAGATGGAAATCGATTTCCTTTTCATGGGTTCGTTTGCGTACCATTCCTCCTTGCTCGGAAATGAACAAGAGAATGGTTTTTTGAAATCTAAGTAAGGAGACATGTAGTCAGATATGACGTTGTTCCCTATGTACATGTTCAGAATCAGTGCATGTCCAAAATGACTCGGGTTCCAGCTGTTTGTTTGGCTGATTCTCAAGGCACTTTTTGCAGCCGATTCCTGCATATACAGATCCAATGGTGGGAGATTGAGAATGTCTTCCAAGCCAGCGGTTGGGGTTGTTCTCATTGCACTGGTTGTCCCTATACATGCTAGTCTTTGTATTTTTGCCATTACCTTGAGATTAGTTGCCTTGTCTGTGGCTTGCCACCAGACTAAGCTGCCGTATGGGAGTATTGGTCGCACAATTGCCGTATACATCCACAGAATTATTAGTGTTTGGACCCCATATTTTTCCTAAGATACGGTTGCATGCGTAGAAAGCGTTGGCCGCTTTCCTAACTCTGTCATAGACATTTGGCTTCCAACTCAGCTTCCTATCGAGCATAATTCCTTGATATTTCGCACTCTCTGCCACCTTCAAGGGTATTCCCTCAATTTCTGGTGGTTTGAATTCTGGTATTCTTCTTTTATTAGTGAACAACACCATTTCAGTCTTTTGTGGATTGATCCCAAGACCGCATTTTCTTGTCCACGTAGTGAGTGTCCGCAGGGAGTTTTCTAACAGTTCGCTCAGAGTTGATAGGAATTTTCCTGTCGAAAGCAATACTACGTCATCCGCGTATGCAATTACTTTGACCCCTCTGTTTTTGAACTTTAGGAGTATTTCATTGACAACAAGTACCCAGAGTAAGGGGGATATGACTCCACCTTGTGGTGTGCCTCTGGACGCCACGACCCTTAGGTCATTATCGCCTAGTGTTGCATTGATGTATCTTCAATTGAGCAGGCTCATAATCACCTTAGTGAGAGACTGATCGACGAGTTCTGCAATGCTCTTTCCACTGCTCGCGTTTCCACATTGTTGAATGCTCCTTCAATGTCTAAAAACGCTGCAAGTGTGTATTCTTTGTCCTTGAGGGACTTTTCTATAGTGCTGACGACGTCGTGTAGCGCCGTTTCCACTCCTTTGCCTTTAATGTAAGCGTGTTGGGCGGTGGAGATCGCGCTATAGTCGAGTCGACTGCGAATATGGATGTTCATTAGCTTTACAAACGTTTTTAGGATGAAAGATGTCAGACTTATTGGTCTGAAGTTCTTGGCATAGATGTGACTAGGTTTTCCTGCCTTGGGAATGAATACCACCTTCACTTCCCGCCAGGCTTTAGGAATGTAGCCGCACTCCAGACTTCGTGTAAAAAGTCGTTTGAGAACCGGTATGATGACGGTCTTTGTCTTCTGGAGCATAATAGGAAAAATCCCATCTCTCCCAGGTGATTTGAAGGGAGATAGTGTATCAATTGCCCAGTTAAGCCTTTCTTAGGTTATTACTCCTTCTGGAACCACTGAAACAGTTGTAGGAGTAATATCCGCCTCTAAGTTATTACCTAGACTCGGGGTGCACCCTGGAAAGTGAGCCTGTAATAGGAGTTCGAGGGTTTTTGTGCAGGACTGTGTCCAGTTTCCGCAACTGTCCATAATAAAACCTGGAACACAGGGTTGTTTGGACAGAATTTTCCTAAGCCTGGAAGATTCCGTCGTGCTCTCGATGTCACTACAGAATGTATGCCAAGCCGTGCGTTTAGCACTTACTATGGAGCTCTTGAATTTCCTGTGACTGGCCATGTACAGGTCCCAGTCCGTTGGGGAATTGGAGGCTTTCGCTGCATTAAATAGAGCTCTAGTTTTTGTCCTAATTTTAGACAAGTCCTTTGTCCACCATGGTGGATGCTTTGTGTTCTTTATTGTCCGTAAAGGACATGCTTAACGTACGCATTTGTCAGAATTTTGTTTAAGTATTCTGTGCCTGCGTCGATTTCATCTGGTGTGACCAGTGTTTGTCGTTGAAGTTCCCTACTATTCTTTTCTACTTCTTTGAGGAATGTATCCCAGTTTGTCAATCTGGGATTCCTAAACTTTTTTATCGGGTCTGCTTTCTCGTCCGTTAGGAACTCTATAATCCTGTGGTCTGAAAAGGATGTTTCAGTAGAAACTTTCCATTCTCGCACATTCATAGTTTGTGAGTTGTTATAGAGTGTAACATCTAATACCTCACGTCTGTT
Source organism: Portevinia maculata (assembly GCA_949715645.1). NCBI lineage: Eukaryota > Metazoa > Arthropoda > Insecta > Diptera > Syrphidae > Portevinia > Portevinia maculata. The sequence continues at coordinate 7,341,682 of OX454526.1, read as the reverse complement.
CCTAGTTACGAAGGTTGGTTCATTGCCACTATTGGCTATCAATATATTGTGTTCAATAATAAATTCAAAAAGGGACTCACCTCTCACATTTGTGTCAGTGCTAGCCCATTGAGCATGATGGGAGTTAGCGTCGCATCCTAGGATGAAATCCCATTTTTCATGCTCAGCTTTCACAACCAGCAGCCTGGTTAGTCCGGACTTCCTGGAGAGTCGTGTGGCATGTAAATCAACACGAGTATCAGCGGGCATCTACCTGCTCGCTCCCATATGACTACTGTCTGGTCTGTATTGCTGTAGCTAGATAAAAGAAATAGATTAATCTGTTTTCTAGCGACAATACATGTGCGTTTCTTACTGTGATCTGGTGTGTTGGTGTTGTAGACGACCAGATCCTTATAGTTCAGCCCTTTTATCTCACCCCGGATGATCCAGGGTTCTAGAACCAGGGCGACGTCTATGCTTTTTGTTCTCATAAGGAGAACAAGATTGGCGCTGGCCGCCTTACTGTGGTGAAGATTGATTTTTACTATCTTCATGACGGCCAGCTTCTTCTTTCCTGTCCTTCTTGTGAGTTGCCGCCAGTAGCCGTAGTTTACAGAGCGTTATGCCTATGCGAACCTTGAACTGTTGGTTACGTAGTAGCGGCAACGATTTGTGGCTGAGGAGTACGGTAACTTCCATACCATTCTCAGTTTGTTCCCCCGTTTCCAGAACTTTCCACTCCTTGCTTTGTAATTCCGGGTTAAGGAACTGCAGGTTGCGTTCGATTCTTTCCACGGGCAAGTACGGTCCTTGAATAAGAATGTTTATCGCTTCATAAACATATGTACTTTTTAAATCTAATTTAATAATGTTAATTAAGGTTATGTCCATGGCACCTTCATTGAGACGAAAGCGGAAACTCTTAGTCATCTGCTGGAGTCTCACTTTCCGGGTAACCAGATAACAATTGGCTCACAACCAGCCCCGTGATTTATTTCGTATTAGAACACTACCTCCCTAATAATTGTACTTAGTTTGTTTCTTACTTTATCTGTTAGTCTAGTTTCTAGTATGAATTTAAATAGTTTGTTTTTTTCTGTGTCGTTCGTAAGTGTGTTCGCTATAAAGTTTGCCATGTTCACAAAATTGTTTAATTTGTCGAATTCTCCGTTGTATTCGGGAATGACTTTTAGTGTTGTTACAATGTCAAATGTCGCCATTGTATTTAATTTTATATGGTTTTCCTTATTACTTGAATTTGGCTCTTCTTTTATGTCTTCTAACAAACTTCTTTTGTATTTTAGGATATTCCTTAACTCTGTTATTTTATTTTCAATTATTAATTTAATTGGACCATAGTCTTCGTGTTGGTCTGAGTCTCTAAAATTTATAATTAATTATTCTAATTCTAATTCTTTGTCAATTAAATGTCTACTAGTGTAGATCCTTTTTGGCGTTTTCTTGAAGTTATCAATAATATTATTCAATGATCTTAATATAGTTAACATATGTTTTAATTTTTTTTATTTAAACGTCAATTATAGCTTATACATATGTAATATATTTTAAACATTAATCCTAGCTATTTCCTTATTCACTTCATTGACAACTACTTTATTTATTTTTTTCTTACATATATTTCTTGCTATTTTACTTAACACTATTATAATAATAAGTATGGCTATCACTATTAATATGTCTATCATCTTTCCATTATTATTATTATTATTGTCGCCTGAGTTGACGACAATATTCTCTTTGAAGTTTTGTCCTCCCATTTTTTTTTGTTTAAAGCAGAAAGATATTCACAAAACAAAAAATTATATTAAATGTGGCAAAAAAAATAATTCAATTTGAAAATAACAAGCTTATACATATCAATCTGATGGTTGTAAATTCCGAAATATGCAAGGTAGGTATTGCAAAATTATAACAAACTTAGTAACTAGCTTGACGAATAAAAAATATTTGCTGATTTATAGATTGATTGTGTTTGAATCCTGTCAGGGTGCACGTGGGCTCACATCGTCTCTGCTGTAAGGCGTTGCTGAATGGATTGGTGTTTTGGTAATGTTTTAGTTTAATTCATCATTGTCTGTCGCAGATAATTGTTTCTTGCTTCCCAATCGAAGCGGAAAGGCGAATTCTTGGGGTAGCTTTCGCATAATTTTTCCAGATGTTATAAGTCGGCCGAAACCTTCCTGATGCACAAATGCATATTTAAATGTAATGTATTTGTTTTTTATATAATATTATTTTAAGCATCCGCATTTATATTCATTGTTCTACTAGGGTCAGTGGCAGGATCGCCATGTAATGTATGTAATTTATTTTGTATTAGAACACTACCTCCCTAATAATTGTTATGGGGATTATTGGCTATCCCAAGCCGAAGAGAAATGAATAAACGGCTAAGAAGCCAAGCATACCATTCATAAGTCAGATAGTAATTAATTTTTATTCAAAGATCTTAGCCTATGTATACAAAAATATCTTACATGCTACTTACATTATAATATGATAAAGGAAGACAGAAATAAAAAGGAAAATGAACTACTCAGCACAATTTGCTGCAACACGTAAATGTGCAATCGTCATTGGCCTTGATTCTATGGCGAGCATTAACTGTGTATCGGGTTTCGAGTGGATTTGGTGGGAAATGTCTTGTGAGAAATGTGGAATGTGTGTCTATGTTTTTGTGTTGCTGGGAGAATTGCATTTGATGATGAGGCTATTTGTTAGTGTAGTTATTATGTACACTACAGTATATTGCGAAGGCTGTGGTAACGGACGAGGCCATCAAATACGCTTTTGCGTCTTTTGAAGATTGCAATAACATGAAATCCCTTAGTCTAAATCCAGTAAATTCCTTAACTCCCACTCATTTTACTAACGCAAGTAGTACTTTGTTAAATTTATTTTTCTCAAATACTAGTGACGATATTTTCTTTAACCAAGTATCAGCTCCGATGTTTTCCAAGCACGATTTAATTTTTGCATATTTTAATATTTCAGTCTCCCAGATTCCGCGTAATATCACTTATAGAAACTTTAACGCTTTAAATGCTAATCTACTTCGAGTTGATCTGGAAAGAGAGAATTGGCAATGCTTATATAACTATCAGTCATCAGAAGAGCAGATAAATACGCTTAACGATATAATTCGTAACCTTTTTAATATACACGTCCCAATTAAAACTAAAACTATTAAAAATTCAGTCATATCCTGGTTTACTCCTGAAATTATGGATTTCAAAAATAGACGCGACTTAGCATTCAAGAGATGGAAACGATTTAAACTGCAAGAGCACTATAATGATTTTCGTAGGCTAAGAAATATTGTAACTCTTAAAATTTATAAGGCTAAACGTAGTTTTTATTCTAAGCATCTGAACAGTAACTTACCGACAAAGACACTATGGAAAAATATTCGTGATATTGGAATTGGTTGCAAAGATGAGTTTGATTTTTCTACTGTAGATCTAAATCAACTAAACAATAAATTTGTGCAAAGCCCTATGATGTCATCACTTAACATGTGCCTACTGATACGTTAACTACTGTGGATGGTTTTGAATTTCGTCGAGTAGAGCAGACAGATGTCGTTAAGGCGGTATTATATATTAAATCCAAATCGTCAGGACTTGATGAAATCCATCCCTTATTTATTAAAACTATCCTACCCATTATCCTCCCAGTACTTACCCATATATTTAATACTATCCTAATGACATCCCGATTTCCCAGTGCCTGGAAAACTGCTAGAATAATACTCGTTCCTAAAAATAAAGGAACTGCACAAACACCCCCTGAATTCCGTCCTATTGCAATATTACCGTTTCTGTTTAAAGTTTTTGAGAAAATTGTTCATGTCCAAATATCACACCATATCCGGAATAATGCTTTACTTTGCAAACACCAATCAGGATTTAGAAAGCAGCATAGTTTTACCTCAGCGCTGCTTAAAGTGACGGATGATCGAAGGTTGTGCATGGAAAAAGACCAGATCGCACTGTAATAAAGCATGTCCGTGGTTTGCTGATGTTGTCACAAATGCTATTAAGGCCAGAAACAGATTTTATGGTAAGTGGAAGCGTAGCAGCTCGCCCACAAACTGGAGTAGATATAAAGTAGCACGCAATGCTGCAACTATTGCTATTCGTAACTCTAAGCGGAACTTTTATTCTTCAAAGCTTAGTACTGCACTGCCCTCGAAAGCTCTGTGGAGAAATCTACGCCAAATAAGAATGACTGATAAAACAAATGTTAATTGTTCGCTCGACCCTAACGATCTGAATCATGCATTTTTATCTGGTGGAATTTCACCCGACAGATTCGACTATTTTGCCTCGCCTCTGGGTTCTGGACAACAAGCTGAGTTTGAGACGGTCTCTGAATCCGAAATCATCGATATAGTCAGGGCACTACGATCGAATGCTATTGGCGATGATGGAGTGCCTTTTCAATTTGTTAAAATGTTTTTGCCGCATATTTTAAGTCATGTGACATACGTTATAAATTCTTGTATTATGACCTCAACATTTCCCTTGTCCTGGAAACGTGCTAAAGTGATACCTGTTGCTAAGAAACCTAATGCGAGCACTGCCAGTGATTATCGCCCTATCAGCATCCTACCCGGTTTGTCTAAGGTCTTTGAAAGAGTTTTGGCGAGACAAATACAAAGTCACCTGTGTGCCAATTCTCTTCTTAATCCGCTCCAGTCGGGGTTTAGAGCAGGCCATAGCTCTTCGTCCGCTTTGGTTCACATCATGGATGACATAAGACTGAATTTTGACAAGGGATTCATGACATTACTTTGCCTTCTCGACTTTTCAAAGGCCTTTGACAAGGTCAATCATTCCATCCTTTGTTGGAAGCTTTGGCATTACTTCGGTTTTGGGTACAGTGCCATTAGACTAATTAATAGTTTTCTGAGTGATAGATTACAGAAAGTTGTGGTTGGGGACAATTCTTCCGAATTTCTGCCTGTTATACAAGGGGTTCCCCAGGGATCAATCCTGGGACCCATTCTTTTTTGTCTCTATGTTAATGACTTACCCTCTGTTTGCAACCAAGCATCAATTCACCTCTACGCTGATGATATCCAGCTTTATTATTCTAGGCCCGTGGAACAGCTGGATGAACTTGTTTTGCATTTGAACCATGATTTATCCTCAATTAATAAATGGGTTTTGGATAATGGCTTAATCCTTAATCCAACTAAGTGTCAGGTCATTCCTATCTCCAACAGGACATTTGAATCTTCCTCTATCCCGGATATCTTTCTATCTGGCACTAAGATGAAGTTAGTCGAAACTGCAACTAGTCTCGGCTTTGTCTTAAACCGCAATTTATCCTGCTATAATCACATAAACGTCGTTATTAGTAGAATTTATGGTTGCTTGAGGAAACTCTGGATTTCAGCCAGTTTCACTCCAGTTGCAGCTAGACGCAGACTGGTTTTTACCCTTATTGTGCCCATTTACCTATTCTGAGGTAGTTTATAGTAACCTCGACTCACTCTCATATCACAAGTTGCAAGTGGCTTTCAATGATGCTGTCAGATACATTTACCAGATACGTAGGCATGAAAGAATCTCTTTTCTCGCGAGGACTGTTTTAGGTTGTACTCTACAGCAGCACAGAAACATTAGGAACTGTTTGTTTCTTCATAAAATCATTAGTACCCAGTCCCCGTCTTACCTCTACTCCAAGCTCCAATTTACCCGCTCCCTTAGAACTTTCAACATTGTATTCCATAGGTACAACTACTTAACTTCATATCGCCTTTTTTTTATCCATGCTATTCGGTTATGGAACTCCTTGCCCTTTCATATAAAAAGATTATCAAACACCAATAATTTCAAGGCTGCACTTTTAAATTTCTACGCTTCACAATAACATAATACTCGTACTTCTTAACTTCCTCTTCTTCTATCTGTCGTTCTCTTTCTTCTTCTCTGTCCTAATTTTATCTATCTTTCATATTTCTTTTCTTCTTTTCTTTTTATTTTCTGTCACTATACTTTCTGAGCTAAATTGTAATTTTAATAAATAAATAAATGAAATAAATGACATTTTTAACAGACCAAGGAAAGAAAAATGCATAGAAATAGTTGATAAGGCTAAAAATTTGGGCATTTGGTTTAATAGCAACTTAAGATCGGGTCTTCATGTTCGTATTGTTGTAGGAAAATATATGGATGTCTGCGTAACCTATATACGAGTATGTCACAGTATTACACCCCCGTCAAAACAAGATTAATGTTAGTTAGATCTCTTATTGTTCCAATTTTATCTTTTGGGTCTGAGGTTGCAATGTACTGTAATACTGAATCCAGAAGGAAGCTTAATGTTCCCCGCGAAGGTCAGTCACCTTGACGTGTGTACCATCATTGCCTTCGATGGTGCCGGTGCGGCGGCTTACGGCGCAAAGATTCAACGGGCTATGCTGTCGACGACTTCTGTCGTCAGAAGGGTCACCCATGGCAGACAGACCGACTGATGAGCGCTAACCAAGAGCTGGCCAGGACATTCCGTCCGATCCCATGCCCCCCCTCGCCATTCCCAATATCCTTACTCCCCCCCAATGCCCCCCTACCCCTGTTCCTATCCCTACCCAAACCTAACTCCAGTGGTGGTGTGAGCGAATTAGTAAACCGTGCCCAGGGATGAAAGGTTGGGGGTTAAACCAACCGTTAACTGAGCTCCCTCAGGCGCCTTGGCGCGGGCCTGTTGTATATAGCCTTACCCAGGTATGGCGGCGCTGCCTGGGCTGACCTTGTTTTTTCCGGCCTTACTCGTGGGAATCTAAACTAAAAACTAAAAATGGAACAAACAAAACAAAATCAAAATCAAAAAAAACAAAAAAAAATTATAAAAAAACAAAATGCAATTCCTGTCAAGGGGGAGAAGGAGGACGATTTATCATCTTCATCTATCTCTCTTCTAGCACAGGAATTGGATGAAACGGCGCTTTTGGCTAGCGACAGTGAGGAGTCGGTAAAAACCCTCACTAGCGACAGCGAAGTCACCGGTGAGCAGGCTGGAACTCTCATCGGTGACATAGACACACAGGGCAAGAAGGCAGCCGAAGAGATGCCCGGGACAGCAGGATCATCCGCTGTTCCTGGGACCATCTTGGAAGCAGCGTCAACAAAGACAGGAAGAATAGAGGGAAAAGTAGACACAGCTGGCTCAGCCGCTGCGTCTGCAGTTTCCTCTAATATAACAACGAAGAGTGCGAAACAGAGCGCACAAAAAAGGGCTAAGGCTTTGCTACGTAATGCAAATCGCAAGGTAGCCAAGTATGGGAGCTGTGAACCCAGCACCCTCAGTGACTGGGAAAAGGCAGCTTTTGCGAGGGCCAAGACTTTTCTGGCCGACCTGAAAAAAGCAAAGGAGGGGAAAAAGCTGGCCAATGAGGAGGTGGAGGTTGAACTGACTGCACCCTCCACCTCCTACGCAGCAAAAGCTAAGGAAGGGAAAAATGACTCGGGAAGGAAGACGAGTTTCAACAGCAAGAGAGGCAGATCCGACGATGCCGCCGAGTCCAACGCAGCGAAAAAGGTGAAGGCTGCGACCACACCGGCAATGCGTCGCGGACACAGCGACCCGAAGGACGAGCATCTCGTTGCTGTGATAAACGAGCTGGAGCCTTGCGGTCGTCTCACAATCGACCAGTGGAAAAACGTCGAGGAGAGGTTCCAAGACGCCCTGTGGAAGGAACTATCCGCCGCAGGAAACGGGGAGCTTCAATTTGATGGCGCTGGTTGGGAAGGCGGGCGCAAAGTTGTTGCTTGTGGAAACAAGCTTTCGGTAGTTTTCCTCAGACACTTCGTCACGGAGGTATCCGATGCATGGGAAGGTATTAAGCTAAAATGCTTAACGGTTGCCGAGTTGGCAAAGTACAATCCGCCAACAGCCTGGGTTTGGGTACCTAGTCCCTACACATACCCGGAGAAGCTCCTAGGGCTCCTACATGTTCAAAATCGGGAACTTAAAGCCGATACATGGAGGGTCCTAAAGACGGGGCCTAGACGGCAATACGGCCAACACTTCCTACTGGCCCTAAATAAGGAATGTCTTCCATACCTGGAGAAATCCAATGGGATGGTAAGATACAGCATGGGGAGGTTGATGGTCAAAACATCGACCAAGGGCAGAGATGAGGAGGAGCCCCCCCATGATGATGATGGAAGTGCTGCAGATAAACCTGCACCACAGTAGGGCTGCGACGGCCTGTCTGATGGAGTACGTCATTAGGCAGGACATTGCAGCCGTACTCATACAGGAGCCCTGGATCAATAAGAACGTGATTCAGGGGCTCCGGCAAAAGAACTATACATTGTTCTACAAGGCGGAAGGTAAAATCAGGACTTGTATCCTTATTAAAAACCACATAAAGGCATTTCTTTTGAATAATTACAGCTCTGGCGACTTGACGGCGGTCATCTGCGAGAGGGAAGATGGAAAATCTCTGTGTCTGACCTCGGCCTATCTTCCCTACGACTCTGCGGTCGTAATAGCGGAAGATCTAAAGGACTTGGCTGGTCAAAACTGGATGCACGTACTGGGCTGTGATGCAAACGCCCATCATACCCAATGGGGTAGTGGAGACACAAATTCAAGGGGTGAGTGTCTTTATGATTTTATTATATTGTCCAACCTTACGGTATGTAATAGAGGGAATTCACCTACTTTTGTTACACGTAACAGACAGGAGGTTTTAGACGTTACACTTGTCTCCAACACAGACAAAATGGAAATCAGGGAGTGGAGGGTAGTTGATGAGGCATCTCTGTCTGACCACAGATGGATACGCTTCAAAATTAATTTTCAGCATAGGGCGTGTAATTTCTATAGAAACCCAAGAAAGGCAGACTGGGATAAATACATAGATTTCATTAATCTACGTTTAGATACCCAGCCGATCACCGGCGAAAATATGGTGGACTTAGATAGGGCAGTAGAAGCCGTGAGCAGAACCCTAAACACAGCGTTCGAAAAGGCATGCCCGGCAAACAAAAAGCCAAAAAGGGCTCAACCGAAGTGGTGGAATAAGGAAATCGGCCTTAAAAGAAGGGAGGTAAGAAAACTTTATAATAGGGCAAAACTCATTAAAAACGATACCACATGGGACGAGTATAGCGAAAGCAAGAGGGAATTTAAATACTTAGTGAGGAAATCCAAGAGATCTTCATGGAAAAAGTTCTGTGAATCTATTGAGTCAACTGAAGAGGCGTCGAGACTGCGTAAAATGCTCTCAAAGGAGGCTAGCGTACCTAGCTACCTAAAAAATAGCAACGGGACATGGGCCGTGAGTAGTCAGGAGGTTCTGGCTACCCTGGTGGAAACCCATTTCCCCGGTTCCACAACCACAACGGACCTAGGCCTACAGGGGCAGGAGGAAGTCGACTGTCCCTCTTTCGAGTGGGAAGAAATTGACAATATCATCAACCGAAAAAAGTTACGGTGGGCCATGCATACATTCAAACCGTATAAATCTCCAGGGCCGGATGGTATTCTACCGATCATGCTCCAAAAAGCGCCAGAGCATGCAAAACAAAAGATTTTGGATATACTGAGATTCAGCCTAAGAACAGGGCATATTCCAACAGCCTGGAGAGAAGTCCGGGTTGTTTTTATACCCAAAGCCGGCAAGCATGGTCACACGACGGCTAAGGACTTCAGACCAATCAGTTTGTCGTCCTTTTTGCTCAAAACCCTTGAGCGTCTGGTGGAAGCTCACATTAGAAATAAATGTAGCAATGGTTTCTTATGCGAGTCACAGCACGCATACTTAAAGGGTAGATCAGTAGAAACTGCTCTACACAACGTAGTGGGTAAAATTGAAAATAGTCTACACTGCGGCGAATTTGCTTTGGCCTCTTTTCTCGATATAGAAGGAGCCTTCAATAACGTTGAGTGTAGTGCTATAAAAAGCGCATTAACAGGCGCTAACATAGAACAGGGAATCATAAATTGGGTATGCAACATGCTCGCCAACAGGAACATAAACTGCTCCCTTGGTCAAAGCTCCATAAGGATGTCTGCAACCAGAGGAACCCCGCAGGGGGGAGTCATATCGCCACTGCTGTGGGTACTGGTCATTGACAACGTCCTAAAGGAAATTAAGTCAATGGGTATAAGTGCCACAGCGTATGCGGACGACGTGGTCATAGTAGTGCAGGGAAAATATTTGAATACCTTAAGTGAGATCACAGAGTCCGCCTTAAGGAAAATTAGTAATTGGGCCAAGGGCTGCGGACTAAATGTCAATCCCTCGAAAACAGAGTTAGTCCTGTTCACGAGACGACACAAATTACCGCACTTCAATCTCCCGAAACTTGACGGAGAGGAACTGCTCCTCAAGGACAGTGCGAAGTATCTGGGCGTAATCCTAGATAGAAAATTAAATTGGAATCTTAACATAAGGGAACGAATGAAGAAAGCGTATAATGCCCTCTTTATTTGTAAGAGAACAATAGGCAAAACATGGGGCCTGAAACCCGCCATGGTACACTGGATATATACAGTAGTGGTGATACCCATACTTACATATGGCTCACTTGTGTGGTGGAGGGCAACAAATAAAAGAACCATAATTGGAAAACTAGCAACGGTGCAGAGAACGGCAAGCATAGCCATTACTGGTGCAATCCGTACCACTCCTACGGCAGCACTGGATGCCTTCCTGCACTTTATCCCGCTAGATTTAAAAATAAAGCAACTTGCTGGCAACAGCGCTTTGCGCCTAAAAAATTTAGGCCAGTTTAAGGACTGTAGTTTTGGGCATTGCACGATCTTAGCTGATGTGCTACCCGGAAATCCTATACGGACTGATGAGATTTGCCCCTTGGTGGACCATGACATCCCCTATGAGGTGTCATACCCGCGAAGGGAGGAGTGGCAAAGAGATGCAGTCATAATAGCAAACGAGGTTGCTATTTACACTGACGGCTCTAAGACGGGGGAGAGAACGGGTTCTGGCATTTTTTCTGCTGATCCAGACCTGAGAGAGTCTATACGACTCCCGGACACAAGCAGTGTCTTCCAATCGGAAGTTCTTGCTGTTCTAAGGGCGGCAGAGATAGTGCAGATGAGATCATTGTCGGGAAGAGACATTGCCATCTATATTGACAGTCAGGCGACACTTATGGCACTTGAATCTGCTAACATTAACTCTGAGATAGTCAGAAACTGTCGCACAATGCTTAAAGCAGCATGTAGACGGAATCGAGTAAGACTGTGCTGGGTACCGGGACACTGCGGTATAGAGGGAAATGAGCAAGCCGATGAGCTAGCAAGAAAGGGAGGGGAGCTGGAAAACAGCGGAGGTGTGAACATTAAACCACCCCTGGGCGTCTTTAAGGGAAAAATCAATGAAAAGATCTTAAAAATGGCTGACCTCAGATGGCAGAACATAGTGGGACATAGGGTGTCTAGAGCCCTTTGGCCCCATTTGGATAAGAAAAGATCTAAGGAAATTCTAAAATTGAGCAGGGAACAGCTTAGAACAGTAATTGGGATTATGTCAGGGCACTGTCTTCTAAGAAAGCATGCTAGGCGACTTGGTCTGGTGGATGTGGACACGTGCAGGTTCTGTGGTGATCTACAAGCCGAGGAAGACATAACACACATATTGTGTGAGTGCGAGGGTATAGCACGGAATCGTAGGAGGATTCTAGGGGAATACTTCTTCGAGGAACTAGGGGAGCTGAGCGGCATAGACCATAGGAAGCTGGTTAAGTTCTGCAGGAGGATTGGGCTCTGTCTAGGAAAAGTTTTTTAGGTTTTTAGGTTTTTCTCCAATTGAAGTTTTTTCAAGTGGTTCCCTAGGGATCGCGATGGGCCCTTCTGGTGCCTAGTGCTGTGTGCAAATTGCATACCCCTTTTTAACCTATGACCTATGACCTAAGCTTAATGTTGTCTTTAACAATGTTACTCGTTATGTGTAAAGCGCCAGGATCGTATATCCGTATATAAAACTAAAGTTCTGGGCTTAAAGATGGATAAATCTTAGACTATTGTACTATAAAATATTTGCATAAAACCATAATTTCGCGAAGTCCAGAATACCTATTTGAAAAACTTACTTTGTCTAATCTGCCTCGTACTCTAACTATAATCCCTCCGCGTGCAACATGCATTTCAACCGAGCGACAATTTTATGTTCATGGTATTCGCTTATGGAACTCTCTCCCTCTTGGCGTAAGAAGACTTTGTTTTGTAGACCGTTTTAGTGTATCTCTTTTTTCTTACTTGGCTGGTAATTTAATGTAGGTTTAAGGGCTTTTAATGTCTTAATGTTAAATATTTTATTTTATAACTTGGATTTTTAATACATATCAATACCATAATTTTGTAAACCTTTTTGCATAAGCTGCTAACCATTCTATTTTTCTCTTTTTCTCAACTGTCATTTTTATGGTAAGCATTTTGTTCCTACTTATTAAATTATATTAAATTAAAACTTAAATTATATTAAATTAATTAATTGAATTAAATTATAATAATTAAATTGTTAATGATCACATTTACGTCGTTATAGATACTTATTGTAATCTTTGTAAATGTTTTAAGCGTAATAAAAAATATCAAGTCACCTGTCACGGACGGAATATAGCCAGCCATGCTGCAACAAGGCAAAAATCAGTTGCTACCGACTATGAAGAGAATCTTCACCGCTGTCCTAGCACTGTCATACATGCCAACACCCTGGCGTGCGGTTGGAGTGACCTTTATACCACAAATTGGCAGAACTGACTGCTACTCGCCAAGAGATTCAGACCAATCAGTCTGACTACTTTCTTGCTAAAAAGCATGGAAAGGCTGGTCGAGCTTCACCTGCGCAAAATGCTTTGCGATTGCACCCAATATCTCAGATGCAACATGCCTATCAACGCGGAAAATCCTGCGAGACTGCGCTCCAAAATCAAGTTGGTAGAATTGAGGGCGCGCTTGACATGAAAGAATACGCGATGGGCATTTTCATCGATATTGAGGGTGCTTTTGACAATGCGCCATTTTCATTTCATTTCATTTTCATTTATTGAACATCATGTACAAGTAAGACTTAGTCTTTTATAGTACTTAACAATAGAGGATAACATTTGATGGTTAGACCTACACTATACCTAACAATAAGAAAGTAAGAAAAAAAAAATAAATAAAAATTATAATAAAAACTATTGCAGGAAGGAAGAAAGGGGAAAAGGAGTAGAAGAAAAAGAGTAGAAGAACTTTAAAGAAATTTGAGAGTTGTTGCTTCTTTTTTTTTTGTTTTTTCAAGAAAAGTACTCCAACGCAGATTTTTTGAATTCAGTTGCTCCAGTTATTTGTTTTGTTGCATTGGGCAAAGAGTTCCAAAGTCTAGTGGCATGAACGAAGAAATGGCGAGACGTGGTTAAATAATTGGATGGGGTGTAATTACGAGTATATTAAAAGTTCTGGAAGAGCTGGCAAATTGAAGCTTTTCAAATAGATATGGTGGCGATTGATTGTGAATTACTTTGTGCAGAAAGACACAACATCTAACATCTAGAAACTGCTGAAGTGTACAACCAAGCACTCTTTTGTTGTAGTTTAATATGTGATCATATCGTCGAAGGCCATAAACATACGAGTACCTAACCATATCGTTGAAAGCAACGGCAAGTTTATGCAGCGATAAAGAATCAATCTTGCAATAAACAGCGGAAGCATACTCAATGTAAGGCACAAGAAGGGATTTTATAAGCCTGAGCTTCGTCTCAACTGGAGTAAAGCTCGCAAATAACAATAGTTTACGTAAACCACCGTAAATTCGCCTTACTGTGCAGTTAATATGGTCAACTGGGGATAACGAACGATTGATGCGAAAACCTAGATTAGTTACAACTTCCATGAATTTCAAATGTACACTGTTAAGAACAATTGGATGTAGTTCTTTAGTGTCATGATGTTTTCTGGATATTAAGATAACCTGCGATTTTGATGGATTAAGCTGAAGACCATTACACCGCGACCATTCATCGATTTTTGATAGATCTTCATTCATCCTACAAACAAGGACGTCTACTAGTCCTATTGGTCTGGACAAGTAAATTTGAGCATTATCTGCATAAAAATGTCTTATGTGTCGTGTGCGACCAGTGTCCTGACGAGGTTTTTTGTCGTACAGAATGTTGCCTTTAAACGGGCGCCATTTTGTACGTATCGCTGCCCCGGTTTATGGCAGGATGTTAGGGACCATGGTCGAGATGCGCACGATATTATTCTCCAGCTGCTTCAGTCCGGAGGGGTCCTTTTTTTTTATCATCTTGACACACACAAATTTTATCGTGCAAAAAAATTAGAAAGAGGAGAGATCTGTAAGAAAAGTTAAAGAAAAAGAGAAAGAAATAGGAAAGGAAAATCAACCACACACACTTGCTGGGGATTCAGATGGTCGAATCCCTTGCCCTCCCAACCTTTGACGACCACATTCCGTACTTATATGGGTCGTCCCACCAATCATTGAGAACACCACACCATTTACGTTTAAGTCACCATTATAAAATGAATTTATTTAATCATATTCTTTAGTTAAGCAAAAATACTATATAAAAAAAAGGAAACACACTACCCGTTTGGGTCATAGCTCAACACTTGAATTTAGCTTAATATAGCTGCTCCCTTTTGATTCATTTTACTTTTAATCGATTTATATATATATATGTATACCCTAGTTATAGTAATTTACCCGTTAGTTAAACTCGGCTACTGCCGTTACCACTTCCAACGATGATAGATCTATCCTCGGGTGGGGTGGATTTGAAACGAGAACTTATGCGAACTTTGTCCCTAAATTAAAAATGCACAAATAACTCGGAGGAACGCTCCGTTAGGATTCTGGGGTGTAAATATATATTGTAAATCGTTAAAGGAAATACAAGTCTGTATAAGGGGAGCTTATTATAGATAGTCTTATTGTAGTATTTTATGTTAAGGGCATGGAAGTGTTAACTTACTTATAAGCCCACAGTAAGTATGTAGTTTAATTTTAAGTTTTAAAGATAAATTTAAAGGTAGGCAGTTATAAGGTAATTTATTTTTCAGTTCACTTAATTTATTTGTAACTAGCTTAAAGGTAGGTATCTAAATTTAAAGGTAAGTAATTTTGAAGTAATTTAATTTTAAGTTCACTTAATTTATTGGTAACAAGCTTAAAGGTATCTAAATTTAAAGGTAAGTAATTTTAAGGTAATTTATTTTTTAAGTTCACTTAATTTATTTTTAACAAGCTTAAAGGTATCTAAATTTAAAGGTAAGTAATTTTAAGGTAATTTTTTTTTTTTTAAGTTCACTTAATTTATTTTTAACAAGCTTAAAGGTATCTAAATTTAAAGGTAAGTAATTTTACGGTGGGTAAATATATAAAAAAATACATGTTTCTAAAAAAATTAATCTTAAGTTATGGTAATTAATTTACTGTTGCCTTGGGAACTGCTTCTGCTCCTGCTGCTGGTGGTTCGGTTGGTTGCGGAGGCGGCACCCACATATACACAATGATGTGCCAATAGGCCATTATTTAATTACTATGAGCGTTTAAAAAAAAAATTTTTTTTTTTTTTAGTCACTATCTAGTCTAAGTATTTTATTTCTAGGCACTTGCCATTTTTAACTAATTCACCATAATATGTTTTTTTTATTTGTTTTTATATAAAACTTTCCACTTTCCAATTATCAAAACCTTCCTTTAGCACTTGTAAAATTCAACTCTTTTTTTGTGGTGATCAAAAAAAAACTTCGGCACTTGCCATCTTAAACGGCACACGCCAAAACTACGGCACACGCCAACTTATTTTTTTAATTACTACATTTTTTTAAAAAATCTTTCCACTTTACAATTATTAGAACCTTCCTTTAGCACTTGTAAGATTCAACTTTTTTTTTCAACCGAAGCGCAGCACCCTTTTTATATCCCTAGCATCGTCGTATAATTCGGTACTTTGTTTACGAACCAAAGTTATTTTCGAGCAAACTTTGTTTACGAACAAAATTAGTTCATAAACAAAGTACCGACTTAATCCCGCATGCCCTATGTTTTACACTCGCTAATCCCTAAATCTACCGACCATCCACAATTTATTCGTCCCCTCCCCCTCCATACTATCAGTTAAGCTTATACACCAGATGGCGAGTGCACACAAGCTGTGCTTGGTACATGCGCACTTCATTCGTAAGGTGAATATGGAGAGACAACTTTCCTGGTGTGGAGGCGTGGCTTCGCCTCTCTTGCTATTAATTTTTTTCTTACCCGCTCTCAGAAGTGGTGAGTTCAGAGGTCTCTGCTATGAATTGTTTTAGCTAATTAGATTGGGTCTCGATTCTCCACTATGGAGCGGCCAATGAAATTCGGCTTTAAAAAAAATATTAGTTTCCAGGCACTTGGGTTGGTGAATAGGTGTCTCTACTACCTTTGCTATTGTGAGAGCCATTGTCACTCTGGGTATTTTCATAGAGTGGCGTAATTGAATTTATGGTGACACAGAGGCAGATGAGGTAACCAATTTTGGTGAATGTTAATATTTATTGCCCGAAAGTATGCAGTATGTTATTAGCAGGTTACGACATAACTCCGTACTGGTCGAAATACCGGGAAACGAATTTCTGCCCATTACAAATGGACGTTAGTGTTCAAACATACACCGGGCAATTCATTAATAAAAATGCAAATCAAAATAGGGCCTAGGATTGACCCTTGGGGTACTCCGGCAAGTATCTCTTTACTGTGAGAAGATTTGTCGCCAACCTCAACCCTTTGAAAACGATCACTCAAATAACTTGCTATAAAACGCACAAATCTGTCACTTAATCCAAAATAATCACTTAATTTTCTCGAAAGGATGACATGATTAACACTATCAAATGCATTAGAAAAATCGAGCATGCAAAGCACAGTAACATAGTCCATGTCATAACAAACCCCAACCTCAAAGTCGAAATCTGATAACGGTTCAAAACAGAGGTGATCGTTAGGAGTAAATGATGTACCACTTACTGGGTTAGTCAGGAAAGCGTTATTTAATTCATCTGCAACAGGAGCGGTGATTAAAACATCTTTTTTACCAACTCCAACCGAACGCAAGTTACTCCAAAGTTTTTTTTCCACTTTGTTCTGTTCCCAGCTTGGACAGAAAATATCTTTTTTTAGTTCTCCTCGTAATGAAAGTTGACTGGTTACGTGCACGACAAAAAAATTCCCAATTATGAATTGTTGGACTTTGCTTCCACCTTGAATACATTTTCCTGCGAACTTTCATAGCTCTATGAACATCGGATGTAAACCATTGATAGCTGCTGTTACGGACTTGAACCGTCTTCAAAGGAACGTGTTTGTCAAATAAATAGAGTAACAGCGGTTGCAGGCGATAAACTTTCTCATTAACATTTGATGCATAGTAACAATTGTGCCAAGGAAGTATAATCGCATCATAATGCAAGGGAATGCTATCCACCGAAGAAAAATCCCTAAACTGAAAAGTTGATGGTGTGGCAGAACGAGTCAAATCAATATTATATGTGCAATAAATTAAATTATGGTCAGTCACACCTTCTAACGATAACTGGTCTTGTGGCAGTGCATTAGACCGATCAGATACCAGGAAAAGATCCAGGAGACTAGGGGAGGCATTAGGAGCGTAACGAGTCGGATATGAATTTACTACAGCTAACCCTGCAGATGCAACAAGTTCCAAAAGTTCATTAGATCTGCAGTCATTTTTGAGAAGATCAGCATTAAAATCACCACAGACAAGTATGTGCTCATAAAGAGGGGTGAATTCCTGGATTGCGGAAAATAATGGTTTTGAAGGGCAACTTCGGTTGGGGCTGTAAACTACGCCTATAACACACTTACTATTACCATCAGATACTTCCAGAAACAAGTACTCATTGGTACTCCCATCCGATTCAACAATAACTTTGCAGTTTAAAGAACTATTACAGTACACAGCCACTCCACCACCAGTTGTGTTTGTGATCCTATCATTCCGAAAAAGTTTATATCCATTAATATTGAATAAACTATCCCCAATGTCAGCCTTAAGCCAGGTCTCAGTGATACATACTCGTATTATATCAACGCTCGATTGTTCGAAGACGTGACGTAAATAATCTACTTTTGATATATTTAAGCTACGAGCATTGATACAGCATACCTTAAACCCTTCACACGCATTGGACAGTATTCTTATCATCGATCGAATCTATATAAAATCTAATATAAAATCAAAAAAATGAAAAGAAACAGATGCGAATTCTGGCCGTTATATTATGGCGGGGGTAAACAGAGGCTGCCCTCAAGGCGGCGTTCTGTCTCCACTGCTGTATTGTATGCCCGTCGACTCTCTGTTGAACGCACTCAACAATTCTAATGTATACGCTCAGGCGTACGCGGATGATGTTGCCGTGCTTTCTGTTGGATAATGCCTAGCGACTGTATGCGTCAAGGCGCAGGCAGCCCTTGACGTGATCGACAAATGGTGCACTAGGAATAGGCTCTCGGTCAATCCTCTTAAAACTGAGGTTGTTCTCTTTACGAGAAGAAGGAAGCTGATCGGGTTGACGCAGCCAGTGCTACAAGGCGTCACAATCCAACTCTCCAATGAAGCAAAGTATCTGGGAGTCATCCTGGATAGCAAACTTCTTTGTTCAAAGCATGTTGAGCTTAAGACTGCTGCCGGTTTTCAGGCAGTGCAAGGGTATTTTCGGCAAGACATGGGGCTTAACACCAAAAAGAGTCCTATGGATTCATACGGCTATTATAAGTCTATTTCCAGCATACTCATCGGTTGTTTGGTGGAATAAGCTTTCACATAAATACGTTACTGCTGCTTTCGACAAACTCCAAAGGAAGGTATGTCGCGGCTGCACGGGGGCCTTCTCCAGCACTCCTGGCTCCGGCCTAGATGCTGTATTGAACCTCCCGCCCATTGATGTTTACATCATGGGTTGCACAATCAAAGCTATCTCACGTTTAAGAAGAGGTGCCTTTTGGTATAACTCGCACTGGAGTTCTGATGAACTTGCGCGACGGTTGTCCATCGACTCCTGCCTTATGGATATGCCGTCCGATGCAATGACACCGGAACTTTGACTGATACTCAATTACGAAGTCGCCTTTCCTCGTGTTCAAGACTTGCTCTGGCCAGACTGTGATCCCGGAAAGGAATGCAGTCGAAACTTCACGGATGGCTCCAAAACCGATCAAGGATCTGTCGCTGGTGTCTTCATTAAGACGACAACATAAGACTTTTCTTCTCGTTAGGCAAACATGCGTCAGTCTTCCAAACAGAGACTTATGCTATCCTAATGGCCATGGACTATGTTGCGAGGAACAGGTGGAGGGGGCAAAGTATCTCCGTCTGTAGCGACAGTCAGACTGCTCTTTAGGCCTTGCTCAACCCATTAACCACCTTTAAAATAATTCGTGAATGCAAGATCTCTTTGAATTCGGTCGGAAGGTTGAATTCACCTAGACTTGTTTGACTCCAGAGTCATAACGGGATCACGGTAAATAAGATCTCCGATGAACTTGTTAGATAGCGCTCAGAGGAGGACTTCTCAGGACCTGAACCGGCGATATGTCTGCCTGCTTCTTCGGTTAGGGCTTCCATAGACGGTTGGGTTCCATATGAACACAATCGCAGATGGCATGACTCTCCACGGTGCAGACAGACTAAACTAATTCTCCCCGACGTCTTTAAAAAATCTGCGGCATTCTTGTTGTCTCTCAACAGAAAAGACTGCAGACAGACTACTGGCGTTCTTAGGGGTCATTTCGCTTTTGCCAAACATCTTAAGGTGCTAGGCCTAAGCGAAACCACCAACTGCGAAGCCTGTTAAGAAAGCGAAGACACTGCGGAACATTTCCGCTGTGATTGTCCTCCTTTTGCTTGTATCAAGTGGCAGGTATATGTGGTGCTGATATGGTAAGTGCAGTAAACCTTTGCTCCTTTTAATCGAAGCGCCTACTCGTCAGAAGTCATTTTCCTTGTATGAACCAGCTGTATAGAAGATTCTATCGGCATTGAAGTTAGAGATCATTTGATCATGAAGCATTCGAAAAGTTTTATCCGGGGTATTTTCATTTTTAAAATCTGCGAGCTTAGTGTTTATGGGTAGCAAATTTCTTCTCCAAGCGGGTGGAGTTTCTGCTATCAAAGGGACATCCAGCTAGAAAGTCCTTTGACGAGATACCAGTGACTTACTAAGTGAAGAAACAGAATTCTTCTTAGCCTTACTCATTGAAAGTGATTCTCTGGCAGCCTCGAATAGCGGGTGTGTTGCGTATGTCATTGCCTTGCTGGCAAGGTTAGCTGCTCTTCTTTTGCCTAAAGTTTCAAAGGAATCATACCCGGCTTCCAGTCTAAGAACTTCAACTCTTGTGGCCCTTAGGGCTCCTGACGCTGTCATGTTCAATGTCGAGCATACATATACATATTACATAAATATTATAAAGCATCATAGATATTGTGCTACTTATACGTTATACTCATACCTTATACTATACTTTTATTGCCCATTTCCAGCCTCTGTTGAAAGGTATGAAATTAAATTTCAAGATGCTTTTTAACTTACCCATTTCCAAATGCGATTACGACAAATCAAATATAGCTATATCTATGTACATCTAATTGACATTGATACGATCCTATTTTTTCTTGATTTTGCGGCTATAGAAAATGGCTAACGAAAAAATGTGATTCGAAACCAATTGTTATAAAAGCGAGAAAGATATCGTCCTGCACTTAATTTGTTGTGGTTTTATTCTTTCGCATTTTTTCCCCAATAGCTAGTTTCTATTTCTTTTTCAAAGTATCTGTTTATAAAACTGTAAATAGTTTAGCAGAAAAGTAAAAGTAAACCGTTCACTAACAGAAAGCAATCATGCCAATTTGTCTGTTGGCGGAATGTAAGATGGTTCCCGAAATTTAATCCTCTTAATTAACGACTGTCAACACTAAGCCGGATCTGAGTTTCGCCGGTTTTATTTCATTGAATATTGAAGTTAATGAGGGCAAGACCAAGTACATGCTATCAACAAACAAACAAACAAAAACTTCGAGGTAGTTAAGCAGTTCGCCTGCCTTGGAGTAAACATCAACTCTATGAATGATCTGACGGAGAAATGCGTTAGGAAACCGCTGCTAGTTCGGTTTTGCAAAGCCAATGGGTTTCAAAACTCCTCATTCAAAGGACCTTAATCCTGCGATTAGGAAAGGGAATGTTATATTGGGTTCTTTTGAAAGAAAAATACTCCGTCGGATATTTGGTCCTGTTTGCGAGGAGGGCGAATGGGGGAGAAGATACAACCGAGAACTCTATGAGCTGTACCAAGATGTGGATGTGGTCCAAAAAGCTAAATCACTTCGACTACACTGGATCGGCCACATTGAGCGAATGTACAATAATGCCCCAGCCAAGATTCCTATCCCTCAGATTCGAGATCCCAAGGAGGACCGAACCCCAGTTTAAAGACCAAACCATCGTGGATGGCAGGGCGCTTGGTATAGACAAATTGAAGCAGCTTGCCCGGGATCGCGGAGGGTGGAAGGCTGAAGTGTCTCAGGTAGATACTCTTGACGTACCGGGAGCCCGCTAAATAAGTAAGTAAGCATATTGGCAGACCAACCGGTTTCGGATCACTTTATAGCTAAGGCAACTTAAATACTGTTGGTGTTGCATTTGTGTGATCCAGGCGTGCATACGTTTCGATAATTGATAATTGTTTGATCTTCCTTTTACGACACTGGTGGTCTACAGTCGTGTTAACCCACGGATTATTATGTGCACTTGCGTGACAGTTTCGGGATGTTAAATGTGTCACTAGGCTCAATGGTAACATTTCCAAGATGTGATGTGAGGGGAGGCCCTTAGTCGCCCTTAGGCCCTTAGTCCAAACTAAGCTAATGCTCATAAAATCATTGCTACTGCCCATCGTGGATAATGCTGCAGTCGTTCATTGCGAGCCTGCTTCTCATTCACTGCAAAACTTACTTGTTGCTTTTATGATATGCTTAGGAAGGTTTTTGGTTTGCAAAGGTTAAGGAGGTACGTTTGACAAGATGCTGCTTTTTTTGAATAAAATAAATTAAATTGAATTGGGTATAAAACTCTCATTCTGTACGGTATAACAAAGTATTAGTAAACAAGAATTAATTTTAAACGAACAACATGGAAATTCGTTAAATATCCATTAGGGTTCCCAACTTTGTTTGGAAGTTAATATTTCAATTCTACCCACACTGACTCAGTGGTTTATTGTGTGGACTTCTCATCGAGGGGTCTTAAGTCACGACGGGCCAAATAAAAGCTAGAGTTTGTATCTACTTCCCCCAACTCTGGCTAAAGTCTGACGAACATCCAAGAGAATCAATTGTCATGAGAAGCTCCTCAAATATGCCGCTCGGAGTCGGCATAAAATTGCAGGTCGCTTCCATAAGCACAAGCAAATGGTTAGAGAAGCTGGGTTTTAGGCTCTGTGGCTTTAATGATTAATATCAAATATGCCAATTATTTCCTGCAAAAGTTAATGAATTCATGTTCAATTCTAACTCAGACTGAGAAATCTTTAAATAAATTTGGCGGACGTAATTTCCGAAATACATAAATCATTCAGGGTTGCTCCGAGACAGCAAATATATGTATGATATTAGCATTTTCTTTTTTTGTCTGTAAGAGCAAAAGGAGGACATTTTTACTTAAATGCGGAAGGGAGAACAAAGCGCTGAAAAGGAGAACTGTCCTTCCAAAAGGAGGACGATTGGGAACTCTATATTCCATAATCATAGACCCATCTGAAGTGCTTCACATTGACTTTAAACTAAGACCACCACAATTACAATTACCTAAACTCACACATATGTACAAACACCATCGCTTCTATACAGAGTTTATTGTTTTCAGTTCTTAAGATAGTTGGAAACGACATTCAAAGTGTTTCCATCTACATTTTGGAGTTTAAACTTTTAAGGGAAACAATTCGTATCCTTGCAACATTCTAATTAAATAATTTTAAATACATTCTCCTTTTCCTGGAAACGTGGGTTCATATTTTGGACATGTAAACGCCTGGTTCCCGTTGAGTACTAACTTCAAACTTGCATATTAAGGAAATCGAAATGTTAGATATCAAAAGGACGAGTTAAAATAGCGGTTCCTTTCGTTTCATCACAATATGTCATTCTGCGAGAATAAATACCGCTTGGGCCGTCTTTACCCTGTCTATGGATTACTTATGGAA
Organism: Portevinia maculata; assembly: GCA_949715645.1. NCBI lineage: Eukaryota > Metazoa > Arthropoda > Insecta > Diptera > Syrphidae > Portevinia > Portevinia maculata. The sequence continues at coordinate 7,318,428 of OX454526.1, read as the reverse complement.
CATTTGAATTCAAGTTGAGACGGGCGTGATTGCTCAAAAGTGTGAATTATTTCTACTCATTAAAGACGCTTGGGGTTTTCTGAAGAGCCTTTGAAAAAAACATGTTAAAGGCAAGGAATACTATACAAAGGTTAAGTGGGTGTAACATTCGACCTTGAGAAATTGCTTTTCCCTATGCCATCAAGAAGGACTTTTGCATAGAAAGTACTTCTAGGCGGAAAATATTATGCCAACAAGAATCTTTTACAAAGATAAAGGAATATCGGTCTTGTTTCAAGTGTAATATTCCTAAGTCTTTGATATTGAAAAGATATTGCAATGAGAGATGAGAATGATGAGAAGTTTCTAAAATGTTTACTTTTGCAACGCCTACCCCAAGGTATGTCATGTGGACTTTATTGAAAGTGGATGGGAAACATAATATAATGTACATTTGCTTGTATTAAATTCAGTTTGTTTACTTGTTCAACTCGCATGCAATAACAATAATTTAGGGCTTATTGTAACAGACAGACGTGTGAGCACATTTGCCACATGGTTGCCTAGAAGCATTGACCATAAGGGCCGAGCCCATAGAATCCGTTAGTCGGTGGGTGCGTCGTTTCCAACGAACAGCAATATAAAACACACGCATTCTCTATTGAGGTGGCCCATAACTAACGGGTCCGTGAGACTCGACGGATGAAGTAGGTTTACATTCTACTTTTCTGTCCGTCGACGTATAGCAAAATAATTCTCCGTGCTTAAGATTTTTTTTTTGCAATTGGTGATGATGCTGTTTGTATAAATGATTTAAGAACACACATCGTATGTTGTTCAAATAAACTGAATGGCCTATATATGACACAGTGGCGTAGCAAGTGTTGGGGCCGCCCGGGGCAGACATAATTTATCCTAGTAATTTTTTCACACACTAAAAAAAAAAAAACGTTGACCGTAGACAACAGTTTCAAACAGTTATACCTACACATAATATGTACGTCAATAAACTTGGTAAAATTTCTATTCAAAATTTTGTCAATTATTGTGAATCAAGTGAAGGAAAAATTAAGCCGCAAATTTAAAGTATTCCCATATTGGTTCCGATTTTTCGGAAATTTAAAATTCTTCAGAAAAACAGGATTCGATTAATTTTTGTAATATTTTTTTATTTTCCTGGGATGTTGCATTAAAATTCCACATACATTTTTAGCATAAGTAAAAGCACCGTCTACCAATTTATCGCGTTTTTCTGTAAGGCAGGTCAGTAATGCATTCATTTTTTGAGTATATTGATGAAGATTGAGTCCTTCTGTTTGCAAGTATATTTGGGCATCATTAACTTCGTGTAGTACTGGTTTCCAAAAGCCCAAAAAAGACAGAAATAAAACCGATTGCAACGCTATTAGCGTTGCTCCTATATCCGTCCGTGTGTTTAGTCTTTCGCCTGCCTCCGTCAGTTTTTCCAAGGTTTTAAAAATGCCCTCATAATGGTTCCAGGTCTACTCGACTGCATCAGCTCTTGCCCTTCATCTTGTTTCTTGCAGCCTCTTCAATGCTTTCCTTGAAGTACAAAGCAGAAATTCCCAACGGTGTCTGGACACGGAAAAAATGAATATATGCATTCTAAGGTACCGAAGAAAGCGACCCAATTTGACTCAACAGCAGTAAACAAACCAAATTTAAAGAGTGATTGGAGCAGGGTATAAATTCTGCTTTGGGGTTTATGTCTTTTAGCCTTTGCTGCACTCCCGTATATTTTACAGCCAAGATAACAGTATTGTCATATGTTTGACCTCTGCAATCCATTATATCAAGACCATCAGCTTTTAGCTTACTTAAAATCATGTCAGAAATGCCTTCAGCTGTTTTGTTCTTTGTTTCGATAAAATCAATAAAACATTCCACTAGTACCTACTACTTTCTGATTTTCAATTTTAAGATAACGCAGTACTTGACTGGTTTGATCTTTGTGTGATACATCTGGGGACTATCGAACATAAGGGAATAATATTTAGGCTTTTTAACTTGACAGAAAATTCGTTGACGAACGTTATCTCCTAAAATATTAATGAACTCGTTTTGAATTTGTGGTGACATACGAGTATAAGTGATAGTTCTTCCACCAATTTTTATTCGTGAAATAATGTGTTCTCGAAGCACTGTAATTTGCGAGTAGGTGCACCAGTTCTAAAAAGTTGCCCATATTACCTATCACTGGTAATTTCTTCTCTGTGGTGACGAAAAGCCAAATTCTGTTTCGTGAGGAATTTAATAATATCGACCATTTTAGTAAGAATTTTTTTGTTTCTTTGGCAACTATATTTTTCTGTCTGTTATGAATTGTCTTTCCTGTTCGAAGTCTGGCCTCTAACTTCTTCCATTTGCAATGGTTTTGGTTGTGTTGGGGACTTGATTCATGCCTGGCTACTTTGGGATTTTTTTTTTGCCAGTTATTAAAAATATCATATGAGCAAAACTGTGATGCTTTGTTTTTGTCCGGATTTTCAGACAAACGGCAGCAAAAGCAAAATAATGACAATTTAGAAGGAGAATAAGCCATCCTAGAACTTAATACTTTTTCGCCGTTAGTCAATGTGCGATAAAACATTTCTCTTGTTAGCCGCCTCGTCGTCGTTCCTGTCGGTGCAGCAGAAACCGTGTCGCTTACATTCTGCACTACTTCTGGACCGTGTTGCACAAGTAGCAATCTCATATTTTCATCTATATCATTAGGCCACTTTCTCATTTCATTTCATTTATTTCATTTAATTTTTATTTCATTTGGCATTATTATAATATTATTATTAACATTATTATAGAATTTTATTATACTGGCAATAAAGAAAAATATAAACAAATCGTAAAACAAGTGAATAAATAAATAAAACATTTAAACATACATCTTCATATATATTTTTAAGAATAAATACCAAATTTAAAAACAAAACCATAGGGACAGGCTGCAGTCCGCTTGGGCGAACTGTTGAATACCCTATTCTTATTCCTATCCCTCATAAGTGGGTGTGACAAAAGTCTTAGTATGGTTGAATTGCTAAGAACGCTATACATATTTTTTTATATAACATTTAAAGGATTTTATCAAAAAAAACGAAAGCTTTTGTAGAAAACGCTCCCTAGCTCAAACTTTGGTTTTTCAATAAAATGTTTTATTTAATTGTGGGCGTGTCAGTAGGCGGATTTAAAAAAAATTAACACATGAGCATAAAGGGCCCCTAGAGAGTATATATTATAAATTTCAGTTCCCTAGCTCAAACTTTGGATTTGCAAAAAAATTGATTTTAAATAATTGTGGGCGTGTCAGCGGGCGGATTTTGAAAATATTTACACATGAGCTTAAAGGGCCCCTAGAGAGTATATATTATAAATTTCAGCTCCCTACCTCAAACTTTGGTTTTTCAATAAAATTATTTTATTTAATTGTGGGCGTGTCAGTGGGCGGATTCTGAAAATTTTATCTCCCGAGCAGATTTTCGCAGTCATAGATCATATATAAAAAATTTCAGCTTTCTAGCTCAAAATTCGATTTTTTCCAAAATTTTGTTTTTTTGAGTTTGTGGACACGCCCACGGGAGGATTTCAAAATTTCGTAAACCTGATTATTTCGGGACCCTAGAGAGTATATGGTTAAAATTTCAGCTCTCTTGGCTCAGTTAAAAGGCCTAATTTTTGCCGACGGACGGACGGACGGACGGACATGGCTAGATCGACATTACTATCGATGCTGATCATAAATATAGTAACTGTAGTCTACGGGCAATATTAAGGTATGTTACAAACTACGCGTCAAAATTAATATACCCTTAGAATAGGGTATAATCAATCGGGGAACTCCAAATAAAAGGACTTGAGTTTAGTCCGAAACTGCCCAGTGCCGTCTAGCCTTCGCACATGCCGACGCAAGCGGGCGGAGTTGATGAAGAGCTGTCGTTCCGATGTGAGACACGTGACTTGGGGGTGAATAAGTTGTTGGGATCTGTTTGAGGAACCAAAGCACAATTTATTAAAAAGATAGCATGGTGAAGCAGTGGTATTGATGGTAAATTGGCACCTGCCGCCCGGGGCATGTGCCCCCCTTGCCCCCCTCGCTACGCCACTGATATGACAGCTGGCAAAATGCACACAAAACTTCAGAAATCATCTCAACTCCTTTTTATGTGATTTTACTTTCCTGATAACAAAAATGTTTGAAATATTTTCCATCAAGATTCCCACGATGGGTAATTTTCCCAACGCATGTGAACACTGGTTTTGACTAGAAACCACAAAAATAAACCGAATCAGGAAGCTATCTTTAATAATTCTATCTAACTCCATAATAACAATTGGATTTCATTTTGTTTCATTTCATTTCATTTCATTTATTTATTTAAGATGAGCCTATACACATTAAGATATAATATCTTATAAAAAAGTGATAAGCCATACAAATTAACAAAAGAGAGCTTAATGTATGACGACATAGTTCTGAACAATTGTAACGGCAATAGGTAGTTAAATGTAGAAGAAAAAAGAAAGGATAATAAAAAGAATAGGAGAGAGAGAAAAAGGGAAAAAAGAAAAGGATGAAGATTGAAAGTATGGGACTGAATTAGAAGGTCCATAATAGAGAAGAGACAAAGTTTAGGGAACAGAAAAAAGTGTCTTAATTGGGTTTTAAATCTTGTTGTATTACTTGTTCTTTTGATATAGCGCGGCAAAGAATTCCAAAGGCGAGTAGCGTTAATAAAAAATTGGCGATGAGATGTCACGGAAGCGTGGTGGGGTTGAGTCAATTGGTTGGACCTGGCCGAGGAAAGTCTCGTAAATCGTTCGAATAGGTAGGGTGGTTGGTGTGTTAGCAGAATATTTGAAAACAGTAATAAGGTGCGGAACTGAAAATAGCTCTTAAGCGGCATGTTGACCAGTCTATTGGAAAAATTCGATACTCTATCGTATCTTCGAAGTCCAAAAATATATCGAATGGTACTATTAAAGACAACATCTTTGCATAAGTAATTACAACTGGAGAAAACTTCTCAGCCGTAGGCCAGGATAGGTAAAATTAAGCTTTTCGCAATCATTAGACGTGTCCTTAAAGGAGTATACAACTGAGAGTACGTAACACTCCATATGTTTTCCCGATAATAGAGTTAATGTGCTTGTCCCATGTGAGGTTAATGGTGAAAATAATTCCAAGGTTTCTATCGGTGTCAACATATTCGATAGCGACATTATTTAATGTAATCCGTGGAAAATAAGTTAAGTCAAGGATATTTTTCGATATGACCAAGCACTTAGACTTCGAAGGGTTTATAGCGAGGCCATTAAGTTGAGCCCAACCTGCTACCCTCTCAAGATCCTCATTCATACTGCAAGCACCGTTTGCGATCAGTCCAAGACGGCAGCTGTAGTAAATTTGTACATCGTCTGCATACAAATGAGCCGAACAGTTCTTAATGATTGAGGGAATTTCATTAACATAGAGGGAAAACAGTAAGGGACCGAGTATGGATCCCTGTGGGACACCACTATTGGTTGGAAGAAAATCCGACAAACTCTGGCTTATTTCAACTGCTTGCATTCTATTCGATAGATATGATGAAATAAGCTTTACAGCTTCAGGCGAAAAGTTGTATTGTCGACGGAGCTTTTCTGTAAGACTACTGTGAACCACTATGTCAAATGCCTTGGAGAAATCGAGACGCGGATTTGTCCTCGTCCAGTGCTCTATGACATTTAACAAAGCGGTAACACAGCTGTGCTTTTCTCGAAAGCCACTCTGCTTTGGTGTAAGGAGGTTATAAGTCTTTAGGTACTTGGATAGATTTATTAAAATGAATGCTTGGGATACCGACAAGAGGATTTGGATAGTGCAGCGAGTAGATGAACCATTCTGAGGCTGTGGAAGCATCGCACGAAGACCATACCATCGAGATCCCTATGTTCGTGTTCAAGACTAGCGGGTGGCATTGGTGCGATGGTAGTCGTGCGTTCGAATCCCGGGCAGGGCCATGATTTTTAAATTGAATACTCACGTGATTACAGGTCTCCCTAAGCAATTTAGGCGCTGCAAAAGCACCAAACATTTAAAGGATTTAATCGAAAAAACGAAGCTTTTGTAAAAAAACGCTCCCTAGCTTAAACTTTGGTTTTTCAATAAAATTGTTTTATTTAATTGTGGGCGTGTCAGTGGGTGTATTTAAAAAACATTTAAACATAAGTATAAAAGGCACCTAGAGAGTCTTTATTATAAATTTCAGCTCCCTAGCTCAAACTTTGGTTTTTCATAAAAAGTTTTTTTTTTAAATTGTGAGCAGTGGGCAGATTTATTTACACATGAGCATAAAGGGTTCCTAGAGACTAGAGAGTACATATTTTAAATTTCAGTTTCCTAGCTCAAACTTTGAGTTTTCAATAAAATTGTTTTATTTGGCTTTCGAAGTTTCATACTGGATTGGTTTTCCTCATTTCTTAAAAACAGAAAGCAAGTTGTGAAAATAGGTAAATCTTTTAGTAACTACCGTAATATTGAAACGTGGGTCCCACAAGGATCGGTCCTGGGACCCATCCTTTTTCTAAGTTTTATTAATTCCATCTTTAGCCTCCCATTAAAAGGTAAGAAAACCGGTTTCGCTAATGACATTGCCTGCTCGTATTCAACTGATTCAGTTTTAAATCTGGTTGCCGACATCAATCATGATCTAGAGCTATTTAGACACTGGTTCAAAACACACAAGCCGGTTATCAGTGTTAAAACAAAAGTTATGTATTTTAAACTCCCACAGCTAAATAGTTGCCCTCCACCTTAAATATTTCACAGTTGTGACTGCAAGAATATGTTGCTAAGTACAGAAACCTGTGTTACAAGACCAAACAAAACAACTTCTTTTGATACTGACAAAGCTTGTTCGCGAAATTTTTTCTAATAGAAGGTGTATCTACTTTTAAATATCTAGGTCTTCTTTTTGACTCTCAAATGAATTGGAACTCACATACCTTGCTGTTGAAAATCTATATGTTGAGAGCTACTTATATAATGTATCATCTCTGTGCTCCCAAAAACTCCTTCAAACCGTATACTATGCCTTAATACAATCAAAATTGCAATATGGTCTGGAGTGCTGGGGTGGCACTTACAACTTTAATGTGCACCCTTTGTTCATATCACAAAAACATGCTCTCAGAATTATATGGACAAAATGGCGTCGAGAACATAATTTTCCGCTTTTCCTGAAGTCAAAAATAGTACCTTTGAAACATCTTTACTTTTACAAAGTTTTGAAAATATTTTTTCGAAGGAGTGGTAACTTGCCAAACCAAGACATTCCTATTTATCAACTTCAGAGTGCTGAAAGGAGAATCGCTTTCATTCCACCTCATAGTACCCAACAGTTTCTAAAATTCTATTCCTCGATAGCGCCTAGATTATACAATAAATTACCGCTTGTAACTCGGCACATTTCACAGTCCTTTTTATTTAATAAACAAGTTAGACAATGGCTCTTCAACTTTGACCAGGCCCAGATCAATACTCTGATCAGAATTGTTATGTAAAATTTAATATAAGACTCACCGAGTTTTTCTACTCATTTATCACCCCACAACCATGTCTTTTTAAAAAATTTTTGCTGTGTAGTATTTATTTACTCAAATCACTATATTCACCACTAGTTGGCTAAAGGATTTTATCCTTAGTCTCTATAGAATGTCACCATATACAACAATGTTTTATTTGTATTTTTATGAAAAACACTTAACTTTAATCTGACTGTAAGTCTCCTTTTCTTTTGAAACTTGATTGTTTAATTAATTTTATAGATTAAAAGTTCTTTGTAAGCTCTGTACAAGACATTGTTGAAATAAATAATGAAATAAATAAAAAAATAAAAAAGAATTTAATTGCGGGCGTGTCAGTGGGCGGATTTTAGAAATTTTATCTCCTAAATTTGTTTATTAGAGTTTGTGTCTTGGGATTTCAAAAATTCTTAAACTTAATTATTTCGGACCCCTAGAGGATATATGGTTAAAATTTCAGCTCTCTAGATCCAGTTTAAAGGCCTAATTTTTGCCGACAGACGGACGGACGGACATGGCTAGATCGACATTACTATCGATGCTGATCGTAAATATAGTAACTTGTAGGGGTCTACGGGCATGCTACAAACTTCGCGTCAAAACTAATATACCCTTAGAATAGGGTATACGAAAATCGAAGCAAACCCAGAAATATCTTATCTCTCTCACTGCTTCATGAGCCGCCAAAAGAAACATCCACTGGATAATTGTTACCATGTTAAATGAATTAAATCTGCTGAAAATTACTTTTTCTATATTTTTTTGTTCAATACCCCACCCCATATGATTGTATTTTTCCTTTTGAAGTGGCATTCAACACTATTTGAACTCACTCTGAATAAAATATCGAATGTCACCAAATTTGTTTTACCTTACTTTTTAATTCCTTATATATTGAAATTTTTATATGGATTTGTATTATATTATATTTATAAGTAATTTAAGAGAAATAAATATCATCATCATCATCATCATCAAATAAAAAATAAAATAAAATGTTAACCAGCTCCAGAGGAGGTTACATTTTTGCAACCTTTACTCACCACGCTAGTCTCAAAATTTAGTCAGTAGGTAAAAAGCGAAAATGTCCCTGTAAATAAGGGTGTAATGCCAAATAGGCAGCGAATTTGGCTTCATATGCTTGCATGCTGTCAATCGGTTTATCTGCTATTGTAATCGGCCATAAAAAGCTTCTCTTAAATTATGGTTCGTGCATCAGATAGATTCTATAATACAACCAACAGCACTGATAAGGAAAGAATTCCCTTAATAGTGCGCATGACTTCCTCCAGTGTATTGGTACCTAATTGACTTTTTTTTTGCAATATTTATTATTTCAGCCTCAGTTAAAATTAAGAATCCGGTCCAGAGACCGTGTCGTGGAGTTCGTTGTTCCACCACTGCCACCGCCTCTTAGATTTTGCACTTTGCGTAACTAAAACTGTTTTGCTTTGTAGTAAGTGTTTTGTTTTGCCAGTAAGTGTCAGTGACTGTGATTTATCCTATCCAACGTCTTTTCATAAATTACCATAGGAAAAGATTCCCACGGCAAAGTGCGTGCTGTATATAGACCGTTTTGCAATTTTTTTTGTCTTACACCTAATTAAATAGTTACTTGTATTTAAATACATAACATGTGATTAAATGGTTTGTGAATTCGTAACATGAAGTGCTAAATATCTGCAGATACTCCCTTCTCGCATAAACTTTCACAACTTTCGTCGTGAGGACTTAGAGGAATCTCTGTTCTGATTTCTGGGACAAGTTGACTCTTATTACATGTGAACTACCCCCGATCTCACAGGATTACATTCGAGTTAATTGCTTTCGAAGTGGATTGCAGAAAGTTTCATCACTAAGAGTCACGTATTATGGTTCTCTTAAAGTGAGTTTTAAGAATAATTTAAGTTTAATTGAATTTCTTTTCACTGAGATGTATCGGGTATTGGTAATACTGCTCAGGATGTCGCATCGTGTTCTGATGCTTTTTTGCATGTGTCTCAACTGTCGCTTCATACGTGCTGTTATTAATAATAATATAAGGACATGAGTGGGAGCAGAGTGATGGCTAATCTAGAACTGAGGGTTCATACATATTTTGCATTACGTTGGCAAAATAAATTCTGCACGTCCTAAGAATACTACAATATACGTCCCTGTAAGGATATTTGCAAATATAACAGAATTGCTATTAAATTAAATTAAATTAAAAGTTTGATGATTATTAGATTTGCGATGGAACCGTAGAATTGGCACCCCTTTTAGAAGATCTCATGAAAACTTGAACAAATTTTCACAAGAAAGGTCCCTATTTTCCTATTTAGCATTTTGTAATCGAACCCGAATGTATAATGAGTATATGTGTAGCATTATGCGGATCTTATCATGTATGCAAATGTGTATACACATACGAATTGAATTCCAGAACAAACATTGCGAGCGGTAGAGTAAAAAGTTTGATTGGTTTAGAATAGGTAAACACTTCAACATTATGTAAAAAACACGTGTCTTTCGTATTTAAGACTGCTGATGCATTCACAGAGTTTCATTCTGTGCTGTACTGAGCAATCTCTCAAAGGTATCTTTTTTTTTGTCAAATTATGCACATCAACCATATGAAAATTGCTTACACGGTTATATCGCACTTTTTTTCTTTTTCTGTGTCGTGGAGTGCTTAAAGCAAGCAACTATCACGAGCAGAAATTGCCGGCACAAAAAGTGGTCTCACAGGCTAGGCTCATCATTTAGTGCAGGTGTTAGTAAAGACAAAACAATTAAAAATACAATAATTATGTACCTACAAAATACTAACACAGATACAAAATAATGCAGACAATTTAAGGCATTAAAGCATTATTACGCAAAATATTTTTTAGCTTAATTTTACTAACATGAAAGTCAATCACATGATCATTTAGATTATAGATTCTACTCATGCGACTAATAGGCTCATGCGTCCCATAATTCGTTCTATGATGGGGGCTAAACAATAATTCAACACTGCGCAAATTATGGGCACCACCACGAAAATTAAAGCCAATAGGCGACAGCAAGTCAGGTGCATCTATTTGACCGGATATAAGCTGCTGTAAAAAAATGATATCGCTATTAAGCCTTCGTTGAGAAAGGGGTAACATTTGAAGAGGCTTGATACGTTGACTGTAGGGAGGAAGGTTAAATGGATCATCCCATGGAAGTCCTCTAGGTGCAAATCGAATAAATTTACGTTGAATGGCCTCTATTCGATTTGAATGAATGTTGTAGAACGGTGTCTTGAGAGGCATACTCTAGAATCAGACGGACGAAACAATTGTACAATGACATAGAAACGTAAGGGTCATTAAATTCTTTGGCCCACCTTTTTACGAAGCCCAGCATAGAATTAAATTTATTAATAATAGAATTAATATGCTTAGCAAAAACCAGTTTGGGGTCGAAATAAACCCCAATATCCTTAAAATTATCAACATTCCAAAGAATATGTTGAGACAGAGAATATTGAAAGGTGGAAGGGATAGTCTTTGTAGAGAATGTCAAATGTTGACATTTAGTTGGGTTCAGGGATAAACCATTTTTATCACACCAATTTGCGAAGCTATTAATGTCAGATTGAAGAAACATTCTATCTTGCTGATTAGTGATAGATTTATATATTTTCATATCATCAGCGTAGATCAGGATATTACTGTGATTTATACATGCCTTAACATCATTAATGGCAAGTATAAATAAAATTGGTCCGAGGTGACTTCCTTGGGGAACTCCAGACTGAGCTGTGAAAGATACTGATAGCGATCCTCTAAATTTCACTTGATAACCCCTTGATCTAAGGTATGAATTAACCCATTTTATGAAACATGGTGGGAAGCTAAAAGCCCTAAGCTTAAATTCGATTATTTCATGGGATAGCTGGTCGAAAGCCTTAGAGAAGTCAGTGTATATGCAATCCATTTCGCCCTTATTCTCCAAGGCATTAGAACAATCATGCAAGAAACTTAATAGATTAGTGACAGTGGATCTGTTTCTTACAAACCCATGCTGTTCATTACAAATTATATTGCGACAAAGAAATATTAGCTTTTCACAAACAATTTGTTCAAAAAGCTTAGGGATACACGAAAGCTTTGAAATGGGCCTATAATTAGTGATATCACCACGTTCGCCTTTTTTAAATACAGGTGTGATAAAAGCACTTTTACATAGATTAGGGAATTTACCTGTACTAATGGACAATTCAAACATATACTTAAGATATGGAGCAATTGCATGACTGCATTTTTTAAGAACAATCGGTGCAATGCCATCAGGACCTGATGAATAGTCATTCTTCAGAGAAGAAATACATTTTAAAATTGTTTCCAAATCGAATGAGATACTACGAGTACTAAAACTTATTTGGGAACAGCTAGTTAGATAACTAAAATATTGATCATCAATGTGAAGAGGCGTCTCCCTAAATGACTTACTGAAATGATCTGCAAACATATTGCTTGCGTCTAGCGAATCAGCAGTTGTAGAACTATTGTAAGTAAGCTTCGATGGATAACCATCGGTTTTTTTCTTGGAATTGACAAAACCTCAGAAAAGTTTGGGGTTCAATTTTAAAGAGCATTCCATTTTACTTATATAGTCAATATATAAGTAGCAGGATAAAGATTTGAATTCATTGAATAATGTGAAATAGAGTTCAAGATCTGAGTGGCAGAGACTTTTTAAATAGTTCTTCCAAGCCCTATTACGTCTGTTTCGTATCGATTTGAACTCTTTAGTGTACCAGGGATCGGACGCTTTCAGATTCCTAGAGGATTTCACAGGAATCACTTTTTTCATGCAGTTATCCATCAAAGAATAAAAAGAACCAATATTAGATAAGGCAGTAAGGTTAAAATTAAAGCTGTTAATTTCATCAAAAAGCCTTTGAAAATTTGCTTTCCGAAAGTCAAAAGATTGCGAACGGTCATACGAATTACTATTTTCGTACAAATGTGCGCCTAGTTCAATAAATACATCCAAGGGTGGATGATTGTCATCTATGTTAGTTATACTGAAGTGGGATTCCAGAACCACAGTACTAACAGACTCAGAAGAGAAAACAAGATCGAGAGTTCGATTTCTGAAATTTTTTATACAGCTTGTTTGCTGTAAGTCAAAAGACAAAATGTTGTCAAGTAAAGCGAGCTCTTGTTGGGCAGAGTCAAAGGATGGAATGAAATGAGAATCATCCTCAGAAGGTACCCATCCAATATGTGGCAGATTGAAGTCGCCTATAAGTAAGACAGTGCTGTCACAACAAGATATGCCAAAAATATGGTCTAGTGCCATAGAAAGTTCCGAATACCAATTCCGGTGGTATAAAGTGCAAAATGTTGATTCTTCAGAAAACGCAATCAAACATTTAAATCAACATAGCAATTTATTCCTTTTTAAATGGGTGTAAATATTTACAGAAACCAAATTTGAACTATATGTAAGTTATGGCATAATGTATTAAAGAATCGCTCTTAACGGGTGGGTCATCTAGTGGTTTCTTTTTAAATCATAGGTTATTTCGACACTTACAGCTGTTTCCCGCTCGAAATCTTGACAGAAAGTCAGTATTATACCGGAACGAAATGAGTCGCTTTGCGCTTGAACAACGTCGGGAAATATTGAAAACTTAATTCCAAATTGAGTGCAGTGTAGCCCAAACAGTGCATTTTTTGAAAAGAAGTTTTGGCCGAAATGAAGCACCTACCGCAAGTTTGTGCAAAAAGTTCGTGGGACTTGTATGCTAGTGGACAACAATCAATGTCCCCATCATGCGGCTGCTATAGCCGAGAGTGTGAGACTCAATTCACGAACATCAATTTGCCATCGATCTCAATAGCTCAACATTTCTCGCACTACCCTGAGGAGAATTCTGTACAAAGATCTCGGATTATTCGCTTACAAGGTCCAATTGCCTGTGCAATTGAAGGCGCACGACCATCCGTTTCGCTATCGCCTCGCAGTTTGGGCCTAGGAGCAGCTTGAATTGGACAACGTATTTGAGCGAAAAATCATCCTTTCTGACGAGGCGCATTTTCATCTCAGCGGCTACATTAACAAACAAAATTGCCGCATCTGGGGCTCGGAAAACCCGCACGTTATTGCCGAAAAGCCAATGAATCCACAGAGAGTGACAGTTTGGTGCGGATTCTGGACTGGGGGCATCATTGGACCATTTTTCTTCAAAAATGAGATTGGGAACAACGTTTCGGTCAACGGTGGGCGTTACATAGCCATGTTAACCGACTTTTATTTTACTGAAATTCAAGACATGGATTTTGACGACCTCTGGTTCATGATGGAACCATGCCACAATCGACCTTTTGCGCAGCAAATTCCCAAATCGTGTTATCAGCCGTTTTGGCGAAGTCAATTGGCAGCCTCGGAGCTTCGATTTGAGCCCTTTAGACTTTTTTTTTGTGGGAAACCGTAAAGGACCGATGTTATGCCAACAACCCGGAAACGATTCAATCACATAAGACCAATATCATCCAAGCGATCGGTGAGCTACAGCCCGAAACCACCAACAAGGTCTTATGAAATTGGAGTGATATTATTTTAAGATAACATTGACCCGAGTATTTTTATTACTCAGCTTTCTGTTGCTTCAGTAAGTCTAAAACATATGTATAACATAACGAGGATATTTGGATGTACAAAGATTCCTTCCTACCCGTGCAACACGAATTTTGAGTTTTTTTGCCAAACTCTATATTTTTCCGTCGTCTTTTAATTTACAAACCTTCAAAACTAACATGCATCTGTTAGTGCTTCTAAGCATCCAGATATTTTGGATATCCGGACAGATATTTAAAATATCCGGATAGTACCGAATAGTGTCGGATAGTCGGATAGTATCGGATAGTTGGTTCAAGCAGCGTTTTCCGCATTCAGGTTGTTTTAATAGAGTTTCGGATCCCTATGTCTGTCTTACTACCAAGCAACAAAAAACGCCAAGTGCATTGCTGCAACAAGCACGTGGGAGTCTGCCTATATCTTTTGCCTTACCTGCACTTGCACAACACGCGAAAATACCCACGCACAGTAACCAAGCATCTTTTTCCCTTTGCTTTGTTGCCACACCAACACCCTACAGCCCTGTTTCCACGAAACCAAAACAACCACTAAATCACAGGAATTCTAATAGACATAGAGATAAAAAACACTGTTTACAACACCCTGAATGCGGAATAGCTGCTTGAACCAACATCAGATTCCATCCGACTGTCCGATACTATCCGGCACTATCTCAGGATCCGACCTTATATAGGTATTTGATACTTTCTGAGTATCCGACACAACCCGGTACTATCCGGATAGTTCGGATTTCGGATTATGGATTGGGATCCTATCCGCATATCCAGGTATCCGGAAGATTCGGATATTTTTTGACGAACTAATCTGAATCTCCTCTCTGCCTTATGAAAACTTCCCGCAATCCCGCACTTTGTTACTATTAACACTAAACGACGTTGGGCGCGATTTGAGAACAACCGCGTGTCGTTGGCCAGTCCCATCTACAGAGTTGAGGCAGATAATACATACGTGGTATCATAATGAACCTAAATTGGTTTAAGTGTATCGGCTTCTGCCGACAGCCACCTAAACCTAACCTAACTTAACCTAACCTACTATTAAGATTAAACGGGTACATCACAACCCAAGCAGGTCAAGCACCTTAATATGACCGTAATGAAGCGAAACCATGCACTGAAATATTTTGTTTTATAAAAAATCACACATTGCTTACTGCATGTCAATTCGTGCTGCAAGATGTATTTTTTTCTAATTTTACTGCACCTCCAGTAGTAGAACAGCACAGTGTGGTAAAATTTGTCCGGTTTGACGTTAAGTGCAGAGAAATTCTACTGTGACAATTTTACTGCACATCTGTTTCATGCGCGTAACTGCTTGCATCACTGCGTGCAGCATCGCTGCACAATTGTTTCAGGCAAAGCTGCGCTACAAGATGCAGTAAATTTGATGTGATGGTGGAGAGGGCGCATGTTAAGGAGTACATTATGTGCTTTGGTCGGAGTGGACAGAAGAGCCCCAGTTGCACCAATGCCGGCTGCTCTCTGAACTTGATTTAATTTGACATTGTTGTATGCTTTGCTTAAGGTAGGCCATCATACTAGTGGCCCGTAGGTGAGGATGGTGCATACTACGGTTGTGGACATCCACAGAGCACCATATTCGGGCAGAGTCTCCACTATTGCAGGCGTTGAAAGTGACGCACATGTTTTCCAAACAACGTTTCGGTGTTTGAATTCCAACTAAGCTTTGGATCTAGGATGACTCCTTGGAAGATAGAGAGAGTGTTTGGTTTTCGAGTCGAGGTAGATTGAAAGTCGGTATCGCGTACTTGGTGGTAAGCAGAATAACCATGTCGTTGGCATACGCAACTGTCTTAATTCCAATTCTGTCGAATTCTGACAGAATTTTGTCGATTATACCATGAGCCAAAGTAGATGCGATATAACCCCCCTCGGGCCGTGTCTCTGTCTACAGTCTTGGCTATGATAGTGTTTCCCTTCTGAGCCTGAATTATTTGGCCTTGAGAATGCATATGATTCATCTGCTAACAAAACCCTCTACACCTACCTTGGTGAGAGATTATTAAACAGATTCAGTAAAAGCTCCTTCCTTATCTCAAAAGGTACCAAGAACTGCCTTTGAGGTAGGCATGTTGCGACTTCACAAGGGTTCTTTCTCTTTCGTTGGTAAACAATTTTTTTTCTCATTCCTGTCCACAAGAGAAAATGATTCATGCTAGTTGTGTTCCTTTTATGTGCGCCAACCAAAACCTGAAAGCAATACCTACGATCAGAAACAATCGTTTGAATATTATAGGCTTGATCGTGAACTGATGTGAACGAAAATGTATTTTTTGTAGAAATATCGATAAAACAACCATCGGCAGATGACAGATGGCTGTCTGGAAAGCGTCCCTAATTTTGCCAGAATGTTTTTAGTTCATCAATTGACCATCAGATCTTTGTTGTGGAGTGCTTAAGCAGCACATTTAGTGCAGGTGCTAGTAAAAATCCAAATACACATACATAGATATTTTTTTTTTTCTTCGACCTAAAAGATCTTTTGTACCGTATGGGCCAGAAAAGTTTAAACTAGTAGAATTTCCACTTTCCCTGTAAAGCGAACAATTTTACCAGTAGAAGAATTCTTTATGTCCTCGGGGCTCATTTGCTCCCTGAAAAAGATCTACTTTCTAATTCCATTAAGGTCTGGACATTCACATAAAATGTGTTCAGCTGACTCGTCCTCTTCAAGACAGAGTCGGCACTCAGGAGAGTCTGATATTCTCATTTTGTGTAGATGATATCTTAAACCATGTTGACCAGTAAGGTAACCTACTAGGTTTTTGATATCATGCCTGCTTAGGTTTAGACATTTGCTGGCATTTTTATTGAAGGGCCGAATGGCTCGTTTGGCCTGTCTTAGGCCTGGGATGCTTTCCCAAAGATAGATACATTTTCTATGTTCCCAGCTTTTAATTGCTGCCGTTGCTGCTGATCTCGGAGTGCAGCAGAAAGGTTCGGGACCTATGAAAGGTGTTTCTGAACCTTTTCTGGCCAGTTCGTCGGCCTTTACGTTACCTTCTACCCCGGCATGACAGGGGTACCCACCATAATTTGGTCTTGTTTCTTATTCCGAGTGTTTGTAGGGTATTGAAGCAGTACATGACTGATTTAGAGTCAATGGTATACGAGCTAAGGGCGTTTATAGCTGCTTGACTATCTGTGAAAATATGGATGGTTGCACCTTTTATGCCAGATAAAATAATGTGCTCTGCTTGAAATACGCTGGGACTTTTTCCCATGGGTATCGTAAAGCGTTTGTGTAGTCCGTATATTCCCGCTCCTACCCCCGTTTCCATTTTAGAACCATCCGTATACCACTTTATGCCGTTGTGTCTGTTTGGTGGATTATTACTAACCCATGCTTCTCTCTTGGGTATCTTCGTGGAGAACCGTTTGTTGAAGCATAGTGTTTTTTGAATGCGGTCTGTGACCACGCAGTTCATGTTAAGTTCTGGCAGTTCATCGAGAAGGGTCTTTAGTTCCGGATGATCATTAAGACTTATCTCGTTTAACTGTATTAGACTTATTGCACTGCGGATCGCCACTTTTTGGATGTATATGTGGAGAGGTGTAATTCCTGTTATTGCCTCTATGGCAGCAGTTGGACAAGTTCGCATGGCTCCGGAGATATCAAGGCACGCAAGCCGTTGTACCTTTTTGAGCTTCTCTATTGCGACCTTTTGTGTGGATTTTGTCCACCATACTATGGAGGCGTATGTTATAATGGGTCTTATCATCACTGTGTAGATCCAGTGGACGATCTTTGGAGAGATTCCTCAGGTTCTGCCATATGTGCGACGACTGGCCCATAAAGCTCTATCAGCTTTAGTGATTTTGTTGTTTATGTGAGAGTTCCAGTTAAGTCTCTTGTCCAGGATTACTCCAAGATACTTGACTTCGTCGGAATACTCTACGACCGTGTCGTTTATTGTGATTAGGCCTAGGTCTAATTTCCTCCTTTTAGTGAAAGGAACGATGACGGCTTTACTGGGATTTATGGAAAGATTTTCCTTGATGCACCAGTCTATGGCTGTCTTTAGAGCATTTTTCATTTTTGAAGTGACACCAATTGAGTCTTTGCCCCTGACTATGATGACTTTTTTTTTTTTTTTTTTTTTTTTTTTTCTAAAAAAAGGAAATCCAAATCCAGAGCACTCAGACTCGGTAACGTTCCATTGTACTACCAGGCAGAAATCCTCCTTTTGGTGTAGAGGCATGTGATTGGGTGGCGTATGTTGTTGTTCCCCATGGGGATTGACTATGATGACAATATCATCGGCGTACCCAATTGTAGTGTAGCCCAAATTGCTCATCTTGTGTAGCAGGTCATCGATGACCAATGACCACAAAAGGGGTGAAAGTACTCCCCCTTGTGGGCAACCCCTTACGGCTGTTACTGATTCAGTATCAGTCATTCATCAGGTCATTCCTGACGAGGCAGTTATTTTGCGACTTTCCAGCATGGCTTTGATCCATTTAATAGTTGGTTTGTCTATGTTTCTATGGTACAAAGCATTTGATATGGATTCATATCCAGTGTTGTCAAAAGCACCCTCTATGTCCAGAAAGACACAAAGTGCGATCTCTTTGCAACGGTAGGCGTTTTTTTATCTCTGTAGTTAGCAGTGGCGTGGCGTGGATAATTTTAAAAGGGAAGACGTTGAAAAATTTAGTCACCTATAAAAATAAAAGTCTTTAAAACCTGAAATAAAATAATTTTTAATGGGGATATTGTATCTACATAATATGCATTCCACATTGACTTAGCAAAAATATTCCAGCTACATTTTTTATACTTCAAGACATTAATATTTCAATCAACAATGAGCTTAAAGCATAACAAAAGTGGCTTCAAAAGAAGCCGGTCTTGACAGACGCATGATACAATAACTTAAAAAAATTCAGCATAATGTGGATAGTAATTTTAAAATAAGAAAATTCAGAAGAATTATATGGATAATTCTTTATATTTGTTAAAATATAAAAACGATACAAATAATAATGTCAGCAATAAAAATAAATCAAAATTAAAAACAGCTAAAATTCACACACTTAAAAAAAAAAGTGAAAAGTTTTGTTAAAATATTAGTTCTTTATAATTATTTGTATTCTAATGCTATTCGACGATCTTTTTTGATAAACTCTGCCAATACCCTTTCATAGAAGTTTGGTCTATTTTTAATTTTAAGAAGAAGTCTTCTTTCTATCGATATGAGGGCTAAATCAGAGAGCCTATCCTCGCCCTGTGAGTTTCTTAAATAAGTATGAATTCTTTTTAAAGCAGAAAAAGACCTCTCAACGGAGGCGACGGAAATGGGAAGTGTTAAAAGTAAACTACTTAAGTTTAAGACTTGAGGGAACACTTCTTTCAATGCTTCACTATTCAAATGGTTGTGAAGGTCGAGAACCTCAAACTGCCGAAGTGACGACGAAGAATATAAAACATTAAGTTCATTTTTTAATGCCGTGAAGTCAAAAATTCTAGGAAAAAACTTAATTAGGGAAGATATTTTTACATCTGGACTGGAACGAGAAAAAGTGTCATACTTCAAATTATTTAGTAAATCCAAAAATGTAAGATTACTAAATGATTTATATCTGGCATTTATTTGGCTAACTATATTGTCTTTAATTTCAACAAAAAGGCGCTTATAATTCGTCTTCAAATCGAAGTCAAGCAACCTGCGTTTACGTGGAGGTTCGATGCAATCATTTACGCTGTCATAAATAACTTCAAACATATTTAAAAAGTCAGAGCTTATCCATGACTCAAAACGTTCGATTTCTTGCTTGGCATAACTAACGTCTGTTTGTTTTTTTTTGAATTAAATTAAATAATACATCGGTCTTTGCAAATATTTAAGAAAGGGTATGAAGCAAAAAACAGAATTCCTTGCTCTCTAATTTATTTAATAAACTTTCTGCCATCGAAAGTGTGTCAGTATCCCATTCCCTAGAGTCATTAATTATTTTACTAAAAGTTTCAATTATATCTATTCTACAGTTAAAGATTACGTTTATTATTCTTGAATGATAATGCCATCGAGTTTCCGATACTCCTGGCATGCGTCGATTGGAAATTTGTTTTAAAAGATTGGACCGCTTTGTGGATTTATTAAAAAATCGAACGATGCTATTAGTATAGCCAAAAAATAGTTTAAGTTCTGCTATGTTTTCTAGAGATCGGGATAGTACTAAATTTAAAACATGTGCATAACAAGGAATAAAATTTGCCATCGGGCATTCATCAAGGACCTTCTTTTGAACACCACCCCCCTCGCCGGACATAACTGCGGCACCATCGTAGGATTGTCCTATTAACTTTTCCTTGCAGTCGTATGTTTCAAGAATTTTAAATATATGATTGGATAACTCATTTGCATTGACGCTAACGTCAAAAAATCCAAGAAATCTTTCTTGTATACCATCCTCTGACAAGTACCGAAATATGGCACTCAGTTGTTCCCTATGACTCAAATCTGGTGTTTCGTCGATCATAATCGACACGAACCGAGCATCCTTGATTTCCGTTTTAATTTCGGATTTAATAACCGCCGCGATACTATGTATCAAATCGTTTTGAATATCGTTGGATAAACCTGAAAAAATTGGATTGTGTGTACTTGAACACTGCTCTAAATGGGATTCCAATAAAGTGTCATATTTAGATAAAAAATAAACCGCTTCGACATAATTGCCACGATTATCTGAACTAGACCTTTCATCATGACCGCGAAATGCTAACTCCTGTCTGCCTAATAAAATGACCGTGTCAATAAAACGTTCCATTAGTTTCCGATTTTTATCTACTTTTTTATTATGAACAACGAAAGAATTTCCTAAAGAAGTTTCAATGCGATTCGTGCCGAATTCGTGTAGGGATAAACAACAACGAATATGTTTTTCTGTCTTAATATGTTTTTTCGAAGAATTAACTAAATTATTTATATCAGTGAAACCCGTTCGGCTCCAAACACTGGCGGAGTTTGAAAAAAGAAGACAAGGAAAACAAAACATTTTATTAAGCTTGCAACTCCCAGTTAGCCACTTATATTTTTGGTATAAGGAAACATTAAAATGTGTCACAAAACCATCTCTCCTTAGGTAATTAAT
The DNA here is from genome assembly GCA_949715645.1 of Portevinia maculata. NCBI lineage: Eukaryota > Metazoa > Arthropoda > Insecta > Diptera > Syrphidae > Portevinia > Portevinia maculata. The sequence continues at coordinate 7,297,129 of OX454526.1, read as the reverse complement.
ATTTATAAAAGGCATAGAGCGCCCTACGTCTATAACTTTTTTTTTATCAAGAAAATATAGCTTACTAAAACTATTTGAATCCTCCAGGAGGAAATCAGTTAAACAGCAATCTACACTAATCAAAGACATTTCCAAAAAAAATCTAAAACTGCACTAAAATTAAGAAGCTAAAATGTTTTTATCAGTAAGTTGGTAATAAAAGAAACTAAAAAATTACACATTAACCTTCACTTTCACTTTCACATCTAACTTTTCACTATTTTAATTTAAGATTTTATCAAATTGGCTTTACAAAACACTAGATTTTTTCAAGTTATTGCACTTGTGCAACGCAGTCTGTCAATAAATTCCAACTGATTCTAAATTAAAATTTGAATTCCTGCTTAAAAAAAAACAAGTGTCGGTATTTTATTTGACATGAACTTCTCTTAAGCGATATGCTGAATTTACTCTGCTGACAAATTGCCATAATATTCTACCATATTTTATTTCATAAGACAAAAGTATAACAATAAATTTGTAAAAACATCGAAGCATTAACTATCACAAGAGAGAAAAATGAAAGCTCAACTTCTTACATCAACACGCATATCAATATCAACATGGGGCTTATCACCGAAAAGAGTCCTATGGATTTATACGGCTATGATAAGACCATTTATAGCATACGCATCGGTTGTTTGGTGGAATAAGCTTTCACGTAAATACGTCACTGCTGCTTTTGCCAAACTCCAAAGGCAGGTATGTCTCGGCTGCACGGGGGCCTTCCCCAGCACGCCTGGCTCCGGCCTAGATGCACTATTGAACCTTCCGCCCCTTGATGTTTACATCATGGGCTGTACAATCAAGGCTATCTCACGTCTTACAAGAGGTGGCTTTTGGTATAACTCGCACTGGAGTTTTGATGAACTTGCGCAACGGTTGTCCTTCGACTCCTGTCTTATGGATATGCCGTCTGATGCGATGACACCGGAACTTCGGCTAAAGCGCAAATACGAGGTCGACTTTCCTCGCGTCCAGGACTGGCTCTGGCCGGACTCTGAACCTGGAAGGGAATGCAGTCGAATCTTTACGGATGGCTCCAAAACCGATCAAGGATCTGGTGCTGGTGTCTTCGTGGAGAGCGATAGCGTTAGACTTTTCTTTCCGTTAGGCAAACATGCGTCAGTCTTCCAAACAGAGACTTATGCTATCCTAATGGCCATGGACTATGTTACGAGGAACAGGTGGAGGGGGCGAAGTATCTGCGTCTGTAGCGACAGTCAGGCTGCGCTTAAGGCCTTACTCAAACCCTTAACTACCTCCAAAATAGTACGTGAATGCAAGATATCTCTGAATTCGGTCGGAAGGCTGAATTCACTTAAACTTGTCTGGGTCCCGGGTCATAACGGGATCACGGGAAATGAGATCTCCGATGAACTTGCTAGACAAGGCTCAGAGGGGGACCTCTCAGGACCTGAACCAGCGATCTGTCTGCCTGCGTCCTCTGTCAGGGCTTCCATTGACGGTTGGGTTTCCTATGAACACAATCGCCGTTGGCATGACTCTCCAGGGTGCAGACAGACTAAGCAAATGCTCCCCGACGTCTGTGGGAAATCCGCGGCATTCTTGTTGTCTCTCAACAGAAAAGACTGCAGACAGACTACTGGCGTTCTTACGGGACACTACGCTTTTGCCAAACACCTTAAGGTGCTAGGCCTAAGCGACACCACCAACTGCGAAGCCAGTGGAGAAAGCGACGACACTGCGGAACATTTCGTCTGTGATTGTCCTGCTTTTGCTCGTATCAGGTGGCAGGTATTTGGTGCGGATATGTTGAGTGCTGTAAACCTAAGCTCCTTATCATTGAAGCGCCTTCTCGTTTTTCTTAGAAAAACGAGTAAATTCCCACAGTAAAATGTGGTGTGTCTGCCTGGCAGTACAATGGACCAGTATTGAGTCTGAGTGCTCCAGTGCAGAAAGTTTCACACATCCCGACAAAAAAAAAAAAAAAAAAAAAAATATCAACCTCAAATTCAAAATCAAGAATCAACCCACATAACACATTCAGATATTATGTCATAAGAAAAAAGAAATAAGTCAAAGAACACCGTGTTATTAGACACAATGTTGCAAAAAAAACGAGTCAAACGTAGCACCTGCATTCCTGCAACATGTTGATATCTTCCGATTGAAACGCAATGCTAATCGCAAAAGGGAGAATGAAATGAAACAATTCCAAGTATTCAGCGTGAGATTTGGTTTATAAGACAAAATGTAGCGTCTTTTTCTTTGAATATAAAAGCGGGTGTTGAACAAAGAGGATCGGAACCGCAATGCTTGTAGAAGAAAGGGATATAAAACAAGTAAATAAGACGGAAAAATATTTTTTATTCTATTATAGAGAGCAGCGGTAGTTGAAAACTTTTTACTAAGAGTATTTTTGTGACTCTTCGTTGGTTTGTTGTTTGTGATTTGTGGATTGTGGAATGTGGTTGAATCTTGATTCTTGAATGAAGTATGAAGATACAGACGAGAGGTAGAATGAAAATATTAAACTTATTCGATAGCTTATGTGTGAGTGTGTGTGTAGATTTTATTTTATAATTAAAATACGGGACGGGTTTCATTTTTCATATATTTATTTGGCAGATAGTGCTTACTTTTGGTGGATTTTTAAAAGGGAAGACGGTAGGAATCGTGCTATATGGACGCCACGCCACTCTAGTTAATCTTAACAGAGCGCCTTCCGTGGATTTGCCCTTTTGGTACGCATATTGGTGAGGGTGCAGAGGCATGCTTTTTGATATGCATTCTCTAATGTGGATGTCAATAATCCTTTCCATTGTTTTCAGAAAAAACGATGTCAAGCTTATCGGACGATATGATTTAGGTAATTCACTCGGCTTGTTTCCCGGTTTAGGTATAAATACTACGTTTACCTCCCTCCAGATAACTGGTATATACCCCCAGTTGAAGCTGAACCTAAATAAGGCAATCATGGATGGTAATAAAAATTCTATTCCATTTTAAATGAGGGCTGGAAAAATACGGTCTGTTCCTGATGCCTTGAATGGTTTAAATGAGTTAATTGCCCATTTAACCGTATTCGGAGTAAAAAGTGTTCCGGATAAACTATTAATTCTGCTGTGGTTTCTTGGAATTGAGACCTCCGCTATATGGTCATCTGTAATGACCATCGTGTGAGACCCTGGGAAGTGAGCCTGAAGCAAAGTTGTCAGCGTTTCTTACCGGTCGCGTGTGATTGAACCAACTGATTTGATTAACAATCCCATGCTTTTTCTTGATACTTTGACACAGCCCTTTGGAGGCGTGCCACCTCTGGAAGTTTTTCGATCTTCTCACAGTTTGCACGCCATGAGGCTCTTTTGGATCTGCACAACTCTAAGTTGTATATGGTCAGCATGGATTTATATTGTTCCCATGTGCCGGCGCGTTTTGCTTTGTTAAAAAGCTTTCTCACTCTCTTTCGAATAGACTCAAGGTTATCGTTCCACCATGGTACGCACCTTTTAACCACGGTTCTTTTAACCTTGCAACTATTTTTGAATGAGGTAAGAATATTATCATTTATTTGACATTGCGCAGCATCTGCATCATTTGTTGTTGATGGTGCTTCTGGCAGCATGTCAGAGCTGACCGCAAGATTTCGCGGTAAGTTCTCCAATTAGTCAGTCTGTTGTCATAACGGACTGACGAGTGTTCGGCATTGCATCTTATCTCGAATCGGATGTGCATACATAGATAGTTAATCTATAGGAGCAACAGATGAAATACATATTATGTAAGCAAAACTAACACAACCGCGGAAAAAAAGATAATTTAAGCCACTTAAACACTTTTACGTAAAATATCTTTCAGCGTTAATTTACTAACATGCAAGTCAATTCCATCCTCATTAAAATTATAAATCTTACTCATGCAACTGATATGCTCATCCATTCCATAATTCGGGCTATGATGCGAGCTAAGTTATAAAGCCAACACTACGTTAGTTATAGGCTCCACCATGGAAATGCAAATGAACTTAAAAAAAAGACAGCATATCAGGTCGGATGGTTAAATGTTCATTCCCTGTAGCAACTTTAGAAGACCTGAGCCTCTCCCTAGAACTAAAGTGCTAATTACGATATTTAAATACATACCTGCATTTCATCCGTTTGAAAAAAAATAAAACTAAAAAACGAATTTGAACATCACAGTATAAAATGAAATAATCGGATGTTTCCCGTAATTACTATGAAAGTTCAGTCAAAAGATTTATTTTGAATTTTTAATTTAACGCATGAAATATGAGAGTTGCACACCCAACTATTTGAACTCAAATAATAGTTGGTTTTTCGTTAACCAAGTGCACTAAAAAAATACCTTCAGTCCAATGCTTAATTTGCAAAGCGAAATAAATGAGTTCCGTCCTAAGGCATCGGGCATCTAACGAAATGTTCACCGATATGGTGGAACGTAATTAGTTCGAAAATCAATTTTCTTGTGCTCGTGCAATGTGGCTATGGTTTAGATACTCGTATACATATTTCAAAATGTTTACAATAACACTGATCGGCTCTGCCTTTATGAAAACCAACGCTGCATCATCTCTCACAGCAAAAGTTGGGGGTGAAATGTTCCGGAAAATGTTTCTACGGTTTCCGTTTTAACTGGAAATCACGATGAACTTTAATTAAAAACGATAAAATTTATTTTAGCATTAACCAAAAAGACGGACAGGACTAATTTAAACGGAACTGTCAAAGAAAAAAATTTCCGAATACAGATATAACCGAGTTCTCTTTACAATTAAGGACTGTACGGACAAAGGAAAGCTGATTTCCTTTTTGTACGCCTACGGAGCTAATTTGAATAGCAATTAGCTTACATTGGCACCGATGTAGTTGACCTCGTGTTAGCCTTGCCTGCGGATTTAAAATCGTTTACTTTGGGATTATGTAGGTAACTTTTTTTTTTGCTGATAAAAGGGTTTGAAGTTTTTTTCGCAGTGAAAGAATAACAAATGCGTGTATACGTAATACGAGCATCAATCGAAGCCATCCATCACTTGTGAAATGATATCAGGGATGTTTACAAAATAAATAATGGTGATGGATGTTGGAGGATTTAAAAAAAAATGTTCCCTCCATGAAAAGTGTTTACCAATAAATTTTCCTGGAAATGTATTTTCAGAATGGGCGGATATTGAACATATGAAGGGAATGTCCTGCGGTGAAGTACTGCGATTTAAAATTTGCTGGTCAGATTCAAATAAATTGGCTTGTGGGAAATTAATGTAAAATCGTATCATTGAGTAGATTGCTTAAAATGGAAATATCCGTTGAAGCATTGTTTTTTCGCGGCAATGCGCAGGGGCAGTTTTTCCCATAATTGTTATTTTTCGATGGTATCCGAAGTAGGGTGAACAAATATTTTCTGACCGACATGAAAATTGGGATGAATTTATTTGTTTGCTGGTTTTAATAAAACGTTTCGTGTGTACAAACAGAAATTTTTACAATAGGTTACCACACATTTTACAATAAAGAAACTCAGTATATTTGTATACCTTTCTACTGAAAAACCAATATTAGGATAACAATAGATACATTTTCAATAAAAACAATTAATATTTTGAACGAAACATACAAGAAAAACCCCAATGTGCAATGCATCAAAGTTGTCCAGATAATCATTGATTTTGTTATTTTAACAACGTGGGCATTAGTGTGGAAGAAGTTGGAGAGGCAGCTAAAGGCTCTTAAAATCGAAAAACGTTTGGGCTTTACGGTATTGCTTCTGAGTTTTGGAAAAAGATGGGAGACATCGGGTTCATTCGGCTCATGACAATTAAATGAATAAAAAAGTGATTCTTTAGTGCGAGAAGATCAAATATCTGGGATCTATGCGTTGGCTTAGGGTGGATGAGCTGGCGGGAGATCGGAACCATCTTCTGTGATAAAAAAATGCACCCTAAGCTATAAGGAAATCTCATCGCAGCAGCTGTGCGTCCGGCGCTTACATATGGTTCAAAATGTTGGAAAGCGTACAAAAAGTAAAAGGGCAAATTAACGGTAGCTGAGATGAAAATACTTTGCTAGGCAGAAGGAGCAGCAAACTTTGCTCGAATAAGAAGTTCAAGGATCCGAGGAAGCCTTGACTTCAAAGAACCGTTCAAGCTATTGCAACGTTCAAAGGAAACGTTCTTCGAACCCCATCAAAAAAGTATCTATACAATCAGGAAAGAAAGGAAGGTCAACAAACTCTTGGATCACACAAACACGAGCATTTGATTGTCCTCAGTGACGAAGTGATTCGAAACCAGGAGGCCTGCTGGAACTTGTTAAGGTCAAACCGGTGAACCCTTCAGGAGGACCAGTATGGATGTAGTGAAGTGAGAGGGCCATAATCCCTCTAGTCTAGATCATAATCTCGTCATTAAAGAAGAAGCAGAACAAATTCGGGATATTGAGTTTGTTTCTTGACACTTTTTGGATTGGTGTCTTGCAAAGTTATCGCCGAATTGAGTCTTACTTAGACAGGAAGATAGTGGGGAAACACTATTAATTTATTTATTTATTTCATCAACAATCTTAGCTTACAGATTACGAATATAAAATTTATTATACAATAATTACAAAAAACAATATTCTAATAAATAATAAATAATGCATAATTTATGGATTAAGTTTGCAAGCAACTTGAATACAATTTGGCTTTGAAGCGGTCGCGCGAAATATTAAAATCAATATGTATAAGCAGTTATTTCATTAAATAAACTTAAGGATCTATAAATTGACTCATTTCGATCATAGCTTGTTCTATGCTTCGCCTGGTAAAATAAGTAACGATGCCTTAAAACCTTTTCCCGAGCATAATGTAATGATTCATCTATCTTAAGTTTAGACTAGAGAATCTTCCCTTGAAAGTATCTGAATCAAATCGTTTTGTTCTGTTCTTAAGTACTGTGTTAGTAGGTGATTGTCGTCCATACGACACTTGACTTTGGTGTTAGAACATGATACAAAGTAGGAAGTATGAAATTTGTTGGTTTATGTTTTGGTCATTATAACATAATACATTGTGTGGACTGTTATGCGACACATTGTAGGAGGTATGAAATTGGAAGCAGGCTTTCTTCAACCCATACTTGGTTGATGATTTGATGCATGCGCCCTACCAAAACATCACGTCCGCATTTGAAGAGCTCAGCTGGTAAGCCTTTTTGTTCTTTAGCTTTTTTACAGCTATGCTAACCTCTTCAATAGTGGGTGGTGGACTCGGTTCTTCATTGGCTGGACTTGGGTTCTCTCCTTGCCCTATTACTCTCTATATATGATGTCCATTTAACAGCTGCTGGAAATGCTGCGTAAGCACATCTACTATTCGTTTTGCCTCGGTGACTAGGTTTCCTTCTCTGTTTCGAAGAGCCTTCATTCCGGTCTAAAATCCAGCAGCCAGTTTCTTGGCCCATTTATCTCCGGATGTTGTTTCGAGTTTGTACATGTGTACGTTCTGTCTCCATTTTTCGGTGAGCTCATCATCATACCTCTTCAGATGTATATATATTAGGCATTAACGGCCCATACAGGGCCTAAAACCTAGCTTCTCCACCCACTTGCTTGTGCGGAGTGGAAGGGACCTACAATTTAAAGCAAATTTGCTTCTCATGACAATTTAACTCTTGGATGATTGTCAGATGTTCGCAAGAGGTGGGGCATGGAAAAAACTCTGGATGTTTATTGGTCCCGGCGGGATAGGACCCGGGAACCTTTCGATTAGTAATCCGTCACACTTACCACTCAGCTGCTGCGCCCCACAGACTTGGGAACATAGTGCTAGTTATCACTCAGTGCACTCATCAAGGATTTTATTTATTGTCACCAGTCAGGGAATATTAACAAATGCATTTACATTGTACATTATTTATGTAGAAACAGATTTATTTGTCTGGTTATCTTTATAACCATTTATTCCGAATAGTAAGCTTGTGGAATAATAGGTTGGGTTATTAATTCATCAGTTCAATTTAAAAACAAATATATCATGAATATAAGTATACATAGTATGTATGTAAGGCATATTGTGATTTTGATCATTTTGACAGGTAGTGAAATTCTATTTTCATTTGGCAATGTGGCGACTCCGTACTTACAACCACACAATGGAAAAAGAAACTTTGAAAAGTTAAAATTGTTAAAATTGTATTGGTCTGGCTGTGATTTATGGAATAACATATTTGTTTCACGAAAATTGAACCCGATAGAACACAGGATCTCGTAGAGTTGTTGCCTTGCGGGTAAACGGATGATTATGTAGAGATGAAACGAATCCTGATATTTATATATTCATAAATAAATCTGAGTGGTACTAGAAAAAAGTAAATTCCTGAGCTGTTAACAGCGGTTTTTAGGGTTCCGTAGCCAAATGGCAAAATATGGAACCCTTATAGATTCGTCATGTCTGTCTGTCTGTCTGTCTGTCTGTCTGTCTGTCTGTCCGGAAATGTCTTAGCCACTTTTTTCCGAAACTATAAGAGCTATACTGTTGAAACTTGGTAAGTAGATGTATTCTGTGAACCACATTAAGATGTTCACATAAAAATAGAAAAAAAACAATAAATTTTGGGGGTTCCCCATACTTAGAACTGAAACTCAAAAATGTTTTTTCATCAAACCCATAAGTGTTGGATATCTATGGATAGGTCTTCAAAAATGATATCGAGGTTTGTAATATCATTTTTTTCTAAACTGAATAGTATGCGCGAGAGACACTTCCAAATTGGTAAAATGTTAGTCCCCCCCCCCTCTAACTTCTAAAATAAGGGAATGATAAAACTAAAAAAAATATATGATGTACATTACCATGCAAACTTCCAACGAAAATTGGTTTGAACGAGATCCAGCAAGTAGTTTTTTTTTAGCACGTCATAAATCGTAAACCGCAATTTACCTTTCATTAAATCAACTCAAATATATTATTTTCTAATAATAAATCTGTAATAGGTACCTAAGTAAATAATAATTATAATTCGCGCGGAACCCTTCATGAGCGAGTCCGACTCGCACTTGGCCGCTTTTTTTATTTTGTTTCTTTAGGTGCTGAACAGAATGTGTATCTGTAGCGTATCTGGTGCTGGGTATCTGGCATCTTTATAGCACAATTGAAGGTAAATCAACTTTATAATATAGACAAACATTGTGTTCGCCCATACCACAGTACATATTTTAAACTTCTTTAACATTGTTACAATTTTCAATCCTATAGTGGCAAACAAGCCGAGTAAACAAAAATTATCAGAACTTTAAAGATGCACTAAATGAAAAAAAAAAAAATCGAAACGATCTCGTTAACTTCAAAAAACGAAGTGCCGAGTTCTGCGTAGATTTTCGTCGCTAAGAGAAATCTGCCAACCGCTTTAAGATCCAATTCGCCAAGAAGAAAGTCATCCACTTCAATCGCTCCTTTTATTCTTTTCCAACTCCCCACAAGAATTTCCTCCTCCAGTCATCCTCTGTGCGGTGTCTCTTTTCCTCTTTAAGTTGACCTCATTTGAAAGCTCGTGTTTTGACATTTTTGAAACGTGCGCGCAGGTTAGTTTACAAATAGAAGTGTTGCATTATATAGCCCTTCCGGAGATCGATGGGACCGTTTTTAGGGTTCCGTAGCCAAATGACAAAAAAAAGGGAACCCTTATAGATTCGTCATGTCTGTCTGTCTGTCCGGGCATGTCACAGCCACTTTTTTCTGAAACTATAAGAACTATACTGTTAAAACTTGGTAAGTAGATGTATTCTGTGAACCGCATTAAGATTTTCACACAATAATAGAAAAAAACAGTAAATTTTGGGGGTTCCCACTAAGAACTGAAACTCAAAAAAATATTTTTCATCAAACCTATACGTGTGGGGTATCTATGGATAGGTCAATGATATTGAGGTTTCTAATATAATTTTTTTCTAAACTGAATAGTTTGCGCGAGAGACACTTCCAATTTGGTAAAATGTGTGTCCCCCCTCTAACTTCTAAAATAAGGGAATGATAAAACTAAAAAAAATATATGATGTACATTACCATGCAAACTTCCACCGAAAATTGGTTTGAACGAGATCTAGTAAGTAGTTTTTTTTTTAATACGTCATAAATCGTAAACCGCAATTTACCTTTCATTCAATCAACTCAAATATAAAAACCCTAAGAAAAAAAACATTTAATTTCATAAACATAAACCTTATGCGTAAACCGTGGACCATTATTTTCTAATAATAAATCTGTAATAGGTGCCTGAGTAAATAATAATTATAATTCGCGCGGAACCCTTTATGGGCGAATCCGACTTGCATTTGGCCGCTTTTTTGTTTAGAACGAGATGTCTTCCATTTAGTTACGCTTTTGGATATCGACCTGACCATTTTTGTTACAATACAGAAACACGATGTAGATACACCACGCTGTACAGAACTTTAAGATTTTGAATGTAAACGTTCCATAAAAGGACATAATGAACCCAAACTGATGGTCAAAGTGAGCCGTGAGCCATGTCACTGTTTTAAGTCGCCTAACAATGATATTAAGACAAAAATGAATCAGAAGGAAAATAATACCATAGACCGCGGAAATGGCGTTATGCCTCTGAAATTGGCACCATTCAGCGAAGGTTAGGTGGTTAAAGCTGCATTTTGAAATGATCAAACGTGTGTAGTATACGTGACGGTGATTTCTTAATAAAACGCATTTTTATGAGAAATTTTATACCGAACATTTGAGTAGAAAAGTTAGCTTCGGCTTTATTTCAACTGTCATCTCTTAGTCCCATCTGTGGCAGTTTGAAAGATATCCCGTAAAACATGTAAAAACATCACACAAAGAAGTGTCTATAGTTATTAAGACATTGATCCATCTCCATTTGCTTTCTTTTCCTCTTTGTAGCTTTCAATCTAGTCAGCCAAAGGAACTAGGATTTTGAAGTAAATACCACTGATACCTTATTGAGCCTTGAGTAAAAAAACACGTACCAACGAAATTGGCAGCAATAATCCCACTGACGCTTTGAGTGTTGATAGTGCTCTTATGTGGTTCAACATGTGGTGATAGCATGGTACTGTGATAGCATTCTGTTATGCCACACGTTATATTTCGTAAGTAGTGTCGGCCTTATTCAATTATCTCAGATTGAATAGGAAAAGGGAAAAATTCTGAAATTGGCAACGTTTTTCTCCACGTTGGAGAAAGCAGCTGGTGGTTATTGGAAGTGGACTGAATCGGAGGGAGTTTCTTATTTAAACCGATATGGCAAAATGTGATTATTGATCCGGGATATGTGTTGAATTGGATGGTTTTTCTTAAAAAACATGTTGTGTGTGGATTTTTATTAAGATAATGAAAATGAAATTGAAGGTACTCTATTATTCTAAGAAAACTAACGTTGTTGACTACCCCTAATAAGCTAACAATCGGTCGAATGGACGAATTATAATTTTTTTTTAATGCTTCCTATAATACATTATATGGTAACCAACTGTTTCTTTCTTTTTGAAATATAATTTAACACCTTCCCAAATAATAAACGTAATGTTATTTTATTACAGGGTGGCGCACCGATTGTGCTACAATAAGAAATTCAAATAACTTTTTTTTAATCAATGTAGATATTTCAGTTTTTTTATAGTATAAACAATTCAATTTTATGTTATATAACTAATTGTTTTTGAAGATGATAGATCGTAAATGACCTCCATGCTCATCCACGCATATGCGACACCTGATTCGAAAATATTCCTTGCGGCCTGAAGGGTTGCAGTGGGGATCACCTCAATTATTGTTTTAATGGACTGCTTCAATTCAGTCAAATTCCTTAGTTTCGTTTTGTACACCTCTTGCTTGATATGACCCCAAAAAAAAGTCTGGTGCAGTCAGGTCAGGTGACCTTGAGGGCCAGCGGAAAGTAGAGTTTCTGGATATTAATTTGTTTGGGAATTTTCGTTGGAGCTCCGTCATAATCGGTCTGGCTATGTGTGCAGTTGCTCCATCTTGCTGGAGCCAAATGCTGTTGAAATAGATATTTCATCGAGGCAGTTCTGATTCCAGACGAATAGGCCAATCCAGGGGGTTTAACTTGCTTGCAATTTGGACTTTGTACGGAAACAAGTTTAAGTCATCATGAATTATCCGCTATAAGAAGGCGCCTTCAACAACATAAACACATCTGTAATCGCTAATGCACTAACAGAACTGAATGTGGATGGCTCGCTTGTTGAATTGATCAATCTTTTGCTTTCAAGCAGGATTATCAACTCAAAACTGGTCGCTACATCCCCTAGCAGGTTTGCCAGTAGAGGTACGCCACAAGGCGATGTCCTTTCCCCCCCTTCTGTAAAACTTAGTGGTGAATAAACTACTGATATGCCTGCAGAGGGAGGGTTGCACTAATTACACTAGTTTACACTAGTACTTTTTTCATGCAAAAAAGTCATTGTCTATAAGTGGGGCCTACATTCCCGCATCTCTCACTGGCTATATGTATCTGTAGTGAGACCAATCCTGACTGGTTGTCTGGTGGACTGAGGAGGAGGAGACTACACGTCCCCTCCTCTGTGCATGTGCTGCACTCTCTCAAAGAAATCTCTATCTAGGAGCCTTCTTCCTTAATGAACTTAGTGACTTAGCTAACACAGATGTTAGAAGTCTTTCGCGCTTCATTAGAAGCTCCAAATTGTTTAGCGAGTAGATGACGAAACTCACCTGATCCACGTAGCATCACAACGGACCTCATTGGTCTAAATGTGTTGGCTATTAGCTGACAGCCACCTCAACATAACCTAACCAACCCTATCCGTTGTAATGACCGTCTGCTAACTCCAATTTGTGCCGATAAATTTCGAGTCGAAACGTTTGGATTTGCCTGAATTGACGATGCCACATCTGCGATTGTGTCTTGAACCCGAACATAGGGATCTCGATGTTACGGTCTTTGTGCGATGCTTCCAGATTCGGCAAACTTGTTCAAACAAATTTCCGCCTTAATTCCCTTTGAACGGAAATGAAGTACTGCAAAGCATGGTACCGCTGCACTATCCAAATACTCTTTTCGGTATCCCAATCATTCATTTTAATAAATCTAAATAGTAACCAGCCAAATAAAAAAATAAAAAGCCGATTAGTTACACAGAAAAAAAGTTATTGCGTTATGTTTTTGTAGAACGATTCGTGCGCCGCCCTGTATATTCGTATTTTTGTACTATTAAAGTCTTTTAAAAACATAGGGACGGGCTACAGTCCGCTTGGGCGAACTGTTGGATACCCTATTCTTATTCCTATCCCTCATAAGTGGGCGTGACAAAAGTCTAAGTATGGTTGAATTGTTAAGAACGCTCTACATATTTTGTTATATAACATTTAAAGGATTTTATCAAAAAAAAAACGCTCCCTAGCTCAAACTTGGGTGTTTCAATAAAATTGTTTTATTTAATTGTGGGCGTGTCAGTAGGCAGATTTAAAAAAAATTAACACATGAGAATAAAGGGCCCCTAGAGAGTATATATTATAAATTTCAGCTCCCTAGCTCAAACTTTGAATTTTCAAAAAAAAAAAAAAAAAAAATTGTGGGACACGCCCACAGTGGGCGGATTTTGAAAATATTTACACATGAGCATAAAGGACCCATAGAGAGTATATATTATAAATTTCAGCTCCCTAGCTCAAACTTTGGACTTTTAAAAAAATTGTTTTATTTTTTTGTGGGCGTGTCAGTGGGCGGATTTTGAAAATTTGTTATCCCGAGTAGTTTTAGGAGTCATAGATCATATATAAAAAATTTCAGCTTTCTAGCTCAAAATTCGATTTTTTCCAAAATTTTGTTTTTTTGAGTTTGTGGGCGTGTCTGTGGGCGGATTTGAAAAATTCGTATACTTGATTATTTCGGGACCCTAGAGAGTATATGGTTAAAATTTCAGCACTCTAGGTCCAGTTTAAAGGCCTAATTTTTGCCGATAGACGGACGGACGGACGGACATGGCTAGATCGACATTACTATCGATGCTGATCATAAATATAGTAACTTTTAGGGGTCTACGGGCAAAATTAAGGTATGTTACAAACTATGCGTCAAAATTAATATACCCTTAGAATAGGGTATAAACATAGGGACGGGCTACAGTCCGCTTGGGCGAACTGTTGGATACCCTATTCTTATTCCTATCCCTCATAAGTGGGGGTGACAAAATTCTACATATTTCGTTATATAACATTTAAAGGATTTTATCGAAAAAAACGAAGCTTTTGTAAAAAAACGCTCCCTAGCTCAAATGTTGGTTTTTCAATAAAATTGTTTCATTTAATTGTGGGCGTGTCAGTGGGTGGATTATGAAAATTTTATCTCCTGATCAGTTTTAGGAGTCATAGATCATATATAAAAAATTTCAGCCTTCTAGCTCAAAACTCGATTTTTTGAAAATTTTGTTTTTTTTTGAGTTTGTGGGCGGATTTCAAAAATTCATAAACTTGATTATTTCTGGACCCTAGAGAGTATATGGTTAAAATTTCACCTCTCTAGGCCCAGTTTAAAGGCCTAATTTTTGTCGACAAACGGACGGTCGGAGGGACATGGCTAGATCGACATTACTATCGATGCTGATCATAAATATATTAAGGTATGTTACAAACAATGCGTCAAAATTAATATACCCTTAGAATGGGGTATAAAAACAGCATTTTCGGACTAAAATTAACAAGTCCTCATAGATTCCAAAATACATAAAAATCTAACTCAAATACTTTCATGTACGGTTAAAAAAAAAAAAATAAAAAAAAAAATATTAAAATTAAAATAAAACGTTGGTTATTTGTTCTTCCTGTTCTGCGGGAAAGTTATTATCGATTCGAATGCAAAGGTATTAGAATAATCAAGTATTTTTGGCCTTGGAATGGAAGTTATTCACAATGTTGTAGAACGGAATAAATGTTAATGTGCTGAAGCTGCAAACAGACCACCAACGCTGCAACGCTGCTTATTGATCATTGGAAAAGAATTTACGATATGTTACTCCGGCAGTCTTACTAAAAATTCAAATTGTACAATGACGATGCAGATGAAGCTGTTTGCATAAATACAAACGTGACGCTAAATAGTACAAGTTTCGGTTCGGTTACTAAAGCTCTTCAACCAAAAATGTTGGCATCGCTTTATTTTATTTTTTTCACTAAAAGTCCATAGTGACACTTTAAAGACTCAATAAAAAATAAAAGAATTTCAAAAAAGAAACGAAAACAACGTACAACGTATATTCGTGCATCGTGCTTAAACTTTTCCAATAAAATTTAATGAAACGAACATGTTTTTATTCTTCAGCATTTTTAGAATTTTTTTACCCAACTCTATGCCTAAAAATTAAGCACGCATTTGTATTAAAGATTTTCAAGATGGAAAACTTTTTACATAGGCATCTACTCGAACAAAATTTAGCGACAAGAGAACATATAATTTGATTGGAGAGCGGAATTTAGGTTGCAAAATTTAGCGTTTTATAAATTATAAATGAAAGTGGATAAAAAAATGTACGATGTCAGAGAAAAGTTTTCTTTTTATGTGCGACGTGACAAACACCTTTCATTGACCTCCTTTTTTGCTACTCATAAACGAAAGGTAACAATGACAACGTTTACGTTACGCTCTGTTTCACATAAAAACTTTGCGAAAAGCTCATACTTTGTTAGGTTCAACAATGATGGCGTAAATGCTCGGAATATTGCACATAAATGAAAAGGTTGCATAGAAATATCCAGGCTTCAGAACATTTTTCTGTTTTTGTTTTTATGTTTTAGTTCATGTTTGATAGGGTGGATTTTATTCGATTCTTCAGCTGTTACACAAGAGTGTATTTCTTTCTGAAAGTAACATGCAGAATGAATGGAATGAATAAATGACAATCATATCCCTCATGACCAGCGTTGCCACACTAAGATTTTCCTAAGCAGAAGTCTTACACCCGTATTCAATGATCAATTAATGATAAACGACAACATTTATCAATCGATCGACATTTTGGTATTATGAGTGTCAATTGACAAATCATACATCTATTGCGAACACTGGCAAGCAACATGGAATTTTGAAGAGTTATTCTATTTGACGTTTATGCTATTTTGTAAATTAGTAAATTGAAAAGAAAAAAGTTTATGTTTATGAACTTGTTTTTGTCAAAAAATGCTCATACATTTTGCAAATACTTTTCTTTGGAACGATTTTTGAAAGTAAAGTTCCAGTGATTGTATTATAAACATATTATTAATTTATTTTCCCCAAAAAATAATTCTACTGACGACATTTCGAATTAAGAATGTTGTTTTACAAACAAAAAAATTGTGATTGACTGAAAATTTGATAGCTTTCAATATTGTTGACAATGCTTAATAAATCAACAGGCGTACAATTCTATTTTGATGGGATGTGTAAGATGTGACCACCTTATTTTAGGAATGTTACAGCCGTATTTCTTAACGAAGTACCCAAAACAGTAACATAACGCACTTATTATAAAAAAAAAAAATAAGACGCTTAATGATAAGAATAAAATTATATTTTTGTTTTGTTATTTATTTATGAATTTTTGTTAATGTAAACAATAAGAAATGTTTAAGCGTTCTACCTTAGAGTAAAGATGTAGTTTGTGGTACGAAGTTTAAAAAAACATGCAACTTTGTAGTATGGTACTACATAATGTGGCAACGCTGCTCATGACATCGGTGTCTCATAAAAATCTATGAGGCATTTCATGTCGCCAGGAGACCATTTTAACAATGTATTTGATCCTGGAATCGTTAAATGAGATTGAGGGTATTTCCCCTATCGTTCTGAGGAGGTGTTCTTCCTCGCTAACAAAACCATTGCGCAAGCTTTTCGAGAAGATGGAAACCAGCATTTGTCCAGCCCGTCTCCAAAAAGGCGAAAATTCGTATCCCTCCTCTTACCGAAAATTTGCACTAACGTCCGTTCTTTCCAAGGTCATGGGAACGCTGATAAACCGTCAGCTCACAAAATATCTTGAACCCCGAAAACTTCTTAATGACCGGCAAGTGGAACCAAACTCTTCGCCAAGGTGCTGAAAGTAAGATCGTTACACTTGATATTTCAAAGGCATTTGACAGAGTTTGGCACTAAGGTCTCTTGTGGAAAATGCGTGCATTTGGAATCGATGATATCTTTCTTCAATGGATTAGAAATTACTTTTCGAACCGTTCAATGTAAGTTGTTTCGGCCGGTTTAAAGTCTGCAACTCATAAAATAAATACTGGTGTTCCCCAAGGTTCTGTTTTTCTCCGACTCTCTTTCTCATTTCTATACCCTATTCTAAGGGTACCTATATTAATTTTGACGCATAGTTTGTACTCGTAACATACCTTAATATTGCCCGTAGACCCCTAAAAGTTACTATATTTATGATCAGCATCGATACTAATGTCGATCTAGCCATGTCCGTCCGTCCGTCCGTCGACAAAAATTAGGCCTTTAAACTGGACCTAAAGAGCTGAAATTTTAACCATATACTCTCTAGGGCCCCGAAATAATCAAGTTTAAGAATTTTTGAAATCCGCCCACAAACTGGAAAAAACAAATTTTTCGAAAAAATCGAATTTTGAGCTAGAAAGCTGAATTTATATATGATCTATGACTCCTAAAACTGCTCGGGAGATAAAATTTTCAAAATCCGCCCACTGAAACGCCCACAATTAAATAAAATAATTTTGTTGAGAAACCTAAATTTGAGCTAGGGAGTTGAAATTTATAATATATACTCTCTAGGGGCCCTTTATGATCATGTGTTAATTTTTTTTAAATCCGCTTACTGACACACCCACCATTAAATAAAATAATTTTATTGAAAAACTAAAGTTTAAGCTAGGGAGCGTTTTTTTTACAAAAGCTTGGTTTTTTTTTGATAAAATCCTTTAAATGTTATATAACAAAATATGTAGAGCGTTCTTAACAATTCAACCATACTTAGACTTTTGTCACGCCCACTTATGAGGGATAGGAATTAGAATAGGGTATCAAACAGTTCGCCCAAGCGGACTGTAGCCCGTCCCTATGTTTATAAATGATTTCCTGACTGTTGCCTCTAATCCAATACACTCCTTCGACGATGACAGTACCCTCAGCTCTCATATTCGTTTCTTGGTTCGCGTCCCTCATCTTGGGGTGTGGAACTGGAACGGCAACGTACTTTTAGCTCATTAAATTCTGATCTCCATAGCATAACTCAGTGGGGTGTAGCTATAATAGATTGGCATTTAATGCTTCCAAAACGCAATGCTGTCATTAAAGTAGTACCCAAACACAATTCCATTGTCCATGAATTAAACTTGAAACCAAACGGCTTTCCATTTTCGGTATGTGTGTTAGTGAAAACTGTCGTTGGAATGACCACATATCCCATGTCTCCAAGAACGCTGCGAAATGCCTGGGACCCCCTCTGATCTGGCTACTATTTATAAGGCATTTACCCGCCTGAAACTTGAGTACAATGCTCATATCTGGGCTGGTGCACCAATAACTTATTTGGAGCTACTTAACAGAATCGTTATTTTATCGATAATTTCACAATAAGTGCTCAAACGAAATAGTGGAATTCCAACCCTAGCACAGTTCAACCGCAATACCCGATCTGCTGGGAATGCTCGTGAGTTCACCCTTAAGCGTATATTCGGACGCAGAGTGAAATCTCTCCCTATATTCCTTTTATAACAAAAACAAAAAAAAAACACATTGAAATATACAAAACAAAAAATTGCTATAAATGCTCACCCATTTGATGGCTTGCAGTTGTTTAATTTTTTTGAACAATTCCATCTGTTAAACGAGAGAATATTTATTTTATTCCACCTCTCTCTGTGAATTAAAAGAATGCATTCCAAGTATTCCAGAATGAATAGTGAAACAGCAAAATAGATTATCCGGAAATGGCTCAATCGGAATATTCCTTGGTCTTTAAAACGGAAGTTCAGTCTTCCTTGCCTTCTCGAACCTGGGGCAGGGAATCGAAGATCCTCTTGGCTGGAGCATTATTTTTCATTCGCTTAATGTGGCTGAGCCAATGTAGTCGACGTGATTTTGATTTTTGGAGTACATTCATATCTTGTTGTCTTGTCCGCTCACAAAGGACCAAATTTCCGACGGACTATTATTTTTCAAATGAACCCAATATTAGCTCGCCTTTCCGTCCAGCAGTCGGCACCATAAAACAGGACTGATAGGATTAAGGTTCGATAGAACATGCATTTTATCCTTCGAGTGAGGAGTTTTGAACCCATTTGTTTGGCCAAATCGAAGTATAAGCGGTTTTCCAAGGTAATTCTCCGCTGGATCTCCACTAAGGTGTTATTCGTGGAGTTTATGCTAGGTGGATGAACTCCTTAACTACCTCGAAGTTATTGCTATCAACAGTGACTTTTTGTCCTTGGCGGTGGACAGATATTTGTTTGTTTCTTGATAGCATACATTTAGTCTTGCCCTCATTTACTTCAAGACCAATTTCGCTTATTTTTAAATCGCAGTAAAAGCCTCTAACATGGCACGCTGAGAACGGCCGATGATGACAATATCGTCCGCATACCCCAGTAGCTGGACTATTGAAGATAGGGCCTTCCGTTTTGACACCTGCCCTTCGCACTATTTTCTTTAGAACAAGATTGAAGAAGTCACATGATAGCGCATCTCCTTGCCGAAATCCGGGACAAGTTTGCAATAATTCAGAAGACCTGCTTCCAATCTGTGCATTACACCGCATGTTTTCCAGTGTCACCCGCCACACCTGGATCAGTTTTGCCGGAATTCCGAATTCGGCCATCGCTACCTAGAACTACTGACGATGAATGGTATCATATGCGGCTTTAAAGTCGATGAAAAGGTGGCGGGTCTTGACTTGAAATTCATTGGTCTTGTCCAGGATTGGCCTTAGCATGAAGATTTAGTTTATTGTCGATCTGCCGGGTCGGAAGCAACACTGGTACGTGCCGATTAGTGTGTTGCAGAACGATATTTAGCAGGGATATGTCTCGAATAAATAAAGAAACACACTAAACACTTATCCGGTTTACATTAGAGATTCAATCCGGTTTCAATCCTTGTAAATCCAGATTGAATCGCGACAGGATTCATTCAATGTGATTGGATTGAAAATCAGATTGAATGGGAGTAGATTTCATCTTCACAGTTCCTAATAGGTGTTATGAACGAGGGCGCGCAAACACTCCCTCACTTGTCTATCTAGAAACGGTCAGCTAAACGTAGTTACTTTTTTTTCTGGGGGTACTGTATATTATACCAAAGTGTTAACACCAACAATTTTTTTTTGGACACACATAACACAAGTGCCTACACCTCAGTTCACAGATGAGGTATACTTACCATGACCCTCCGTCCTTTATTGAAGAGGGGAGTCCTTTCTTTTGCCTTTGACCTGTATTGTTATACCCCATTCTAAGGGTATATTAATTTTGACGCGAAGTTTGTAACATACCTTAATATTGCCCGTAGACCCCTAAAAGTTACTATATTTATGATCAGCATCGATAGTAATGTCGATCTAGCCATGTCCGTCCGTCCGTCCGTGCGTCCGTCCGTCCGTCTGTCGGCACAAATTAGGCCTTTAAACTGGACCTAGAGAGCCGAAATTTAAACAACATACTCTCCAGGGTTCCGAAATAATCAAGTTAAAGAATTTTTGAAATCCGCCCACAGACACGCTCACAAACTAAAAAAAAAAAAAAAAAACAAATTTATCGAAAAAATCGAATTTTGAGCTAGAAAGCTGACATTTTTTATATGTGATCTTTGACTCGTAAAACTGCTCGGGAGATACAATTTTTAAAATCCGTCCACAATTAAATAAAACCATTTTATTGAAAAGTCAAAGTTTGAGCTACGGAGCTGAAATTTATAATATATACTTTCTAGGGGCGCTTTATGCTCATGTGTAAATATTTCAAAATCCGCCCACTAACACGCCCACAATTTTTATTTTTTTTAAAACCAAAGTTTGAGCTAGGGAGGGTAATTTACAATATAGACTTTCTAGGTGTCTGATGGGAATAAGAATAGGGTATCTAACAGTTCGCCCAAGCGGACTGTAGTCTGTCCCTACGTTTTTATTTAATTTATATATTAAAATAAAGAAAGATCAATTTGTTGCTTCAAATTATTTAAAAAAATATGTGTAGTGATTTAATCTTAAGCATATAAACGTATTACCGAAATTTGACCCAACTTGACCATCTAATGATACATTTTTGATAACGTGATCCTTTAAAAGCTAAATAGTTTATTATGTAGTCTTCTTATCCGAAAAAGGATTGCCCCTACCAAAATTCATTAAATTATTTCTATTTGCTCGTTACTATTAATATTATAAAAGTATAGTATGTGCTAAAGAATTAAAGGTTTTGCGGTATACCTCACCTGCATTTAGTAAAGCACGATGCTGACATTAAACTGATGTATGCCAATTTTCCAACGATTTCCATATAAATTATGCGAAAACATTTCGCAGCCACGTTAGCGTTGTATATAATAAAAATGATGTTCATATAACGTACGATACTCTATTGTATGAGAGATTATGCAAGCTGACACTTACATCAACTTTTAGAATGGTTAATTAAAATAATTTGAATCTGCCTTCAGTGCGGATGAAATTTGATGTAGCTTTGTAGGTAGATACCTCATTCTGGAGAATGAAGTGGATATCTATACTCGTATCTATAAACATACTTTACGATGAATAATGCAATTATAACGAAATTCAAAGCCAGTCAAGTGGCAAAAGGATATACAAATTTTGGAAACCACCCAGATCAGTGTGTGTACCATGCTTCCCCAGAGGGCGGTGGTCGTTTAATTATTCATTGACCAGACAGGATACCATATTGAAGTAGCAACACATAATAAAGTTAAACATCAAATCGATTGCATGGAAAAATAACTCGTTTATGTGTTTCGAAATTCAACTCAGATCCAGTATTGCTGCTGAAGTTGGGAGAAAGTTTGTTGATTTGCGGGCAACTCGACCACTTAGTAAATAATATATTAAACACTTCGTTAAGCTATCACAGAGAAGCATATGCTCCCTACCAGGAACTATAAACTTGCGATTACCACAGCCATCGTCACCATGCCACAGTCAAATAGAGTTTTGATATAGTGGAATGCGCATTTTGTATACATAGGTTCGTATTATGTTTGTTAAGATGATATCATTGCAAACAGCTATGCAAATATTGTTAAACCGTGGAAATCTTTTTGGTCATATATCCATGGTTCAAACGGACTTCTATGTCGATTGAAAGGTAGTTATTTTTTTTTTTTCAATATAACTTTATAAATATATACATGAACTATAATATTAATAATTGAAAACAATTACGGCTACCACGGCTTTGGTTTAAATTAATTCTTCATTAATTTAAATACCAGAAAAAATGCCGAAATATAATTTAAAGCTTACAATTATCTTATTCCGATTTATTAACTGTTACGCTTCCTTTACTAAACGGGCTCCAGGCCCTTAAATAGACTTTACATGAGACACTGTCTCCTTGCATCCTCTGTGATCCCCAACACGTTTTCTTTAGTTTGTCAAAAGAAATGTTCCTACCTTACCTCTTGACTCCGAGATTTTTTTGTTGTTGTTTGAGTAGGCGCTTCAGTGATAAGGAGCTTAATGTTAGCAGCACTCACTAATACGAGCAAAAGCAAGACAATCACAGGGGAAATGTTCCGCAGTGTCGTTGTTTTCTCCACAGGCTTCGCATTTGATGGTATCGCTTAGCACCTTAAAGCGGCCCTTACACAGTCAATCGGATGACATCATGCATCGTGTATGTAATCGAATGACGTGAAATTTTTAGTTTTTGGGAGTTGGGTACGGATGTGCGATGATTGAAACGGACGATTGTATTGCATATACATATTGTTCTTGCACATTGCATAAAGAGGGGAAAAAAAATGTCGAGAAAAAAAAGAATTTGGATGAAGGAATTTTTAAAAGAAAGGAATCAGTTCACACATGAAAATATTTTGAATGAATTGAAAATATCTGCACAGGACGTTTATAAAAATTTTATGAGAATAGATAACTCCACTAACGAGGAATTGCTTAAAATAATTTCTCCTTTAATTATGAAAGAAGATACATGCATGCTTCAAGCGATTTCCGTAAAACAGGGGCTTTATACAACAATGCAATAACTTCATATTGTTGCATTTTTTTGTTTCGGTCGCTATAATCTTTCCCTTTGACATCCCATAAACTCGGTTATGACTGATAAGTTTCAATTAATTCCGATGCAATTGCTCGGTCTTCATCTTCCTTCAATTTTCCGCTGGCGCCAGACATGTTTTCGCTTCTGTAACACAAAACACAGTGGAGTAATTACGTCAATCCAACCCTTACACATATCAATTAGCATGACGTTCATCATGCAAAATCAAACTGGCTTTGATTTTCGTCAATCAGACTTCACCAAATGTGTGTGACTCATACAGATACATTTTCACAAACACATGCGAGTGATTGATGCCATTCGATTGACCCTGTAAGTGCCGCTTAAGATGCTTGGTAGCGGGTATTGGTGGACTACTGGACCAAGATGACTACCTTGAGGAACATCCGATGTATAATTTATTTTCTATCTTACAGATGCTTACGATAGGATCCACTTTAATAAATTCTCAAGGACACCAACTTTTGTAGTTTAAAAATAATGAGTCTAATGTCAACTCTGTCATAAGCTTTACTGAAATCGGTGTAGATTCCATCAACTTGGTTTCAATTTTCCATTTTAATTGAAATGTAAAGATAAATAACCGTTTTCAGCGCCGCATACAATTAACCCTAGAATACTAATCTTTTTTTTTTGTCGCTAATCACTAATCCTCGCCTGGGAGGTTACTTTTGAAAAAAGAACCTAATGAATCATTTAAAACAGTTATTTTTACCTTTTAAATGTATGTATCATACTTAGAAAAACGTTACTGTTTTAGAAAAAAATACTAATTTTGAAGTTTTACTAGAATTTTAATAATGAAAACCATTAAAATAAAAAAACACATTTTTGAACTTTTCAAATAGTAAGTGACGACTTCACAAAGAAAAAAATAAAAATTAATATCTTAAAAATTGCATATAAACTTTGCAAAAACCAATAAACACATAAAAACGCTTTTATAACAAACAAAAATCAGAGCTGTATCACAAGAATTGTGGCCTCCACGTTAATTTAAAAATTAGCCCTTTTTAGGAACTTTATTTATTTATTTGTACATCCGAAGCAGTTCGGCGACCTATGTTCTAGGCCATACGTCTTGTCGCAATTTGCACATTTGTACACACTCATGCGTTCGCAGGACAAAATCCGCATACTGATCTCTTTCCTTTTTTAAGATCGGTTTTTCAGGACAAAGTGTAGAAGTAGAATCCTCATAAGCAGGCAAATTAAGCACTTCGCGTGAGTACTTCGTCGGACAGCTCTTGTAACCACTGGCTTATTTGCTCATTGGAATCCATCTTTAAAAAAATCAATTTTCTTAATTTAATTCCATGCAAAAAACAGAAATAATTAAAAAAAAGTAAAATTAAAGACTTGAAAAATACTTACCTTAAACACTAATGCTCGCCTCTAAGGCGACACCGAACTCTATAACTGGGAAATTAAACACTGAAATTTTACAAACGTCCGCTATCCACCGCGTCTGAATCCCAACTGAGTTGGCAAAGAAGACAGAATCCCATGGGTGTAGTATATTCTGAGAAAAATGCAAAAAACCGGTTGTGAGCGGCCTCACAGGCGAGGATTAGTGTTCTAACAGGGTTAATCGGCAACAAGCTTTTCAAAAACTCTGGGTATAGCAGATATTATTGCAGTACCCTTATAATTTTTGAGACTACACCTATCAGCAATTGCTGAACTCATTGACCCTTAGTAATAAAAGAATTTATACTCGAGTTTTACGTAAACTCGAATTTATCTCAAAATCGATAGTAATAAAACCATCGAGCTACTTCTAAAATCGACAAATACTAAGTTGTGGTCGGGCCGTATCTAAGTTCCATTTAAATTTGACAGTCAAACATTTCAAAATGAATTTTGAAAGAATTGTAAACGATTTAAATATTATTAATGATGCAGAAAATAATAGAGCACGAAAAAAATATAAAAAACGTTTCGATGCACTAGAATACTACAGCGATATAGAATTTAAGAAAAACTATAGGCAAGTATAGAAGTTTGAAAGGTTTGATACACTTCGTATAATTAACACTTTCTAAAAGATTTGGCAAGGAGGCTGTGCGTTGGATAACGCATTTAATTGAAGATGATATCAGAGCTACCGGTAACAGAGGATAATCTGTTCCACCACTTATTATGGTTTTGTTAACTTTGCGGCACCTTGCAAAAGGAAGCTACCAGCTCGATTCAGGTAACTTTCAGTTTAATTTTGAATTGGAGATGTGGATGCTATTGTAGAATAACCTCTTCACAGCTGATATACACGGAGTAAGTAAAAAAACCGCCAGCACGGTGATCCGCAAAGGAGTCAATGCACTGGCTGGAAAACTCCCAGAATTTGTTTATTTCCCGGAAACAAATGAGGGTATCAGTGAAGTCAAAAGAGGATTTTTGCATAAATTCGGGTTTCCTCAATGTCTGGGGGCTATAGACTGCACTCAAAAAAATCCAGGTGGGGAATTGGGAGCACGGCATCGGTGTCGGAAAGCATTTTACTCTCTAAATGTTCAAGTTTTAGTTGATTCTAATGGCAAAATAATGGATATTGTTGCACGTTGGAGAGGAAGTGCGCATGATTCACTAATTTTCAACTCGTCTAGCATTAAAAGAAGGCTAGAGGAGATAAATCGCATGGGAGGAATTATACTTGGTGATGGCGGATACAAACAAAGCAGAATAATGATGACACCATTTAGACAAGGGACTAGCTTAACTGCATCCGAACAAGCTTATCAACGACATCATATTCTTGCAAGAGGAGTAGTTGAAAGAACATTTGGACAGTTGAAAAACTGTTTCAGGTGTTGCTTTAACGGATTCCAATGCAATTTAAACACAGCAAAGAATACAATCGCTGCGATTGCAGTGCTGTGGAATATAGCTAAGACTCGAAACGATTTCCTAATTGGAGGTGCACCTCAAAATCGTAAGTAAATTGGAACCATAAAGTATAAAATTCGCGAATCATGCGCACATTCTGTCACATTTTTGTTTCCCTAGATCTTGAGGACGGCAATACAGAGCACTTTAACTTGCCGGAAGAAAATCACAGAGGAGGAAGACAATTACCACACATTTTTCCAACAATAACTGAATTAAAAATGCCATTTCTATTGTACTTATATGTAACATTTTCACAATTCAAATTAAATTTTTTCAAGTTTGCTCAAAATAAATCTACATTCGAATTTGCCATTTTAAATCAGAAATCATATTTGTAATTTGTGGTTCTGTCAAAATCAGCTGTTAGCTCACAATAGTGATTATGAGTCACAATGATTACGTTGAATTCAAATTTTACAACTAACAAAATTCGACTTTAGAAGCGATTTTACGGATTTCTATTACTAAGGGTCATTGACTATTGCGACACCAGGAAGATGGGCCTAGTTATATGCTGTGATGCCAATGCTCAAAACATTGTTTGGGGCAGCAGCAAATGCAACATGCGAGGAAACCATCTCCTGGATTTCATTCTATCATCTGATATTACTATCAACAATGTTGGCTCGCAACCAACTTTTGTGACGTCAAGAAGACAGAAAGTGATCGACCTAACTTTATCAAATAGATACTTTAAGGCGGTTACTAACTGGAGGGTCTCTTCGGAGGTGTCCCTCTCAGACCATAGATATATCGATTTCCAAATCGGATGCGAAGCCATAACTTTGCAGGAGAGGAGGAATCCGAGAAAAACCAACTGGATACGCTTCAGGGAGGAATTAGGGAAAACTCTCAAAACTCCAACCAAACTCAGGACGAGACAAAAGGTAGAGGAAGCTGTTCAAGACCTGAATAGTGCCATTACTAGCTGTTTTGAACTGACGTGCCCAGTAAGCAAACCCCCTGGCAGAACACCGGTTCCCTGGTGGAGCTCGGAACTGCAAAAAATTCGTAGAGAAGCTAGAAAGCTTCTAAATAGGTCACTCAAGACTGATTTGGAGACAGACTGGAATCTCTACCGATCGAAGCAAAAGGAATATAAGAGGCTAATTTGGGTATCGAAAAGTGCTTCTTATAAGAATTTCTGCGAAAAGATTGAAACGCTGGGTGAAACTAGTAGGTTGGTTAAAGTTCTGAAAAAGGGCAAACCAGCCAAACTGGACTCACTTAGAAAACTTGATGGCACCTTTACTGAGACGAAAGCGGAAACTCTTAGTTATCTGCTGGAGTCTCACTTTCCGGGTAACCAGATTACAATTGGTTCACAACCAGCCCCGATTACCGAGACTATGAGTGAGCCAAGACAAACAACTCGGCGTAGCTGGTATATTGCGTAGGCCGTGGTGACGGACGAGGCCATTAAATATGCTTTTGCGTCTTTTGACGGCTTCAAGTCACCTGGTACGGACGGATTATACCCAGCCATGCTGCAGCAATGTACAAACCAGTTGCTACCGAATATGAAGAAAATCTTCATCGCTGTCCTAGCACTGGCATACATTCCAACACCCTGGCGTACAGTTAGAGTGGCATTTATACCTAAAATTGGCAGAAGTGACTACTCACTCGCCAAGAGCTTCAGACCAATAAGTCTGGCTTCCTTCTTGCTGAAAAGCATGGAAAGGCTGGTCGAGCTTCACGTGCGCAAAACTGCTTTGCGATTGCACCCACTATCTCAGATGCAACATGCCTATCAACGCGGAAAATCCTGCGAGACTGCGCTCCAAAATCTAGTTGGTAGAATTGAGGGCGCGCTTGACAGAAAAGAATACGCGATGGGCATTTTCATCGATATTGAGGGTGCTTTTGACAATGCGACTTTTGATAGCATGTGCAGCTCCGCCAGACAACACGGCGTAGACGAACCATTGGTGTTGTGGATTAAAGCAATGCTAATGAATAGAACGTTGGTTGCGGATGCGGATTGTGGCCGCTTTGTTATGGCGGGGGTAAACAGAGTCTCCACTGCTGTGGTGTATGCTGGTCGACTCTCTGTTGAACGCACTCAACAGTTCTAATATTTACGCTCAGGCGTACGCGGATGATGTTGCCGTGCTTTCTGTTGGATCAGGCCTAGCGACTGTATGCGCCAAGGCGCAGGCGGCCCTTGACGTGATCGACGAATGGTGCACTAGGAATGGGCTCTCGGTCAATAATCTTAAAACTGAGGTTGTTCTCTTTACGAGAAGGAGGAAGCTGGTCGGGTTGACTCAGCCAGTGCTAAAAGGCGTCACAATCGAACTCTCCAATGAAGCAAAGTATCTGGGAGTCATCCTGGATAGCAAACTTCTTTGGTTCAAACATGTTGAGCTGAAGACTGCCAAGGCGCTGTCTGTTTTCTGGCAGTGCAAAGGCATTTTCGGCAAGACATGGGGCTTATCACCGAAAAGAGTCATATGGATTTATACGGCTATAATAAGACCATTTATAGCATACGTATCGGTTGTTTGGTGGAATAAGCTTTCACGTAAATACGTCACTGCTGCTTTTGCCAAACTCCAAAGGCAGGTATGTCTCGGCTGCACGGGGGCCTTCCCCAGCACGCCTGGCTATGGCTTAGATGCACTATTGAACCTTCCGCCCCTTGATGTTTACAATGGGCTGTACAATCAAGGCTATCTCACGTCTTACAAGAGGTGGCTTTTGGTAGAACTCGCACTGGAGTTTTGATGAACTTGCGCAACGGTTGTCCTTCGACTCCTGTCTTATGGATATGCCGTCTGATGCGATGACACCGGAACTTCGGCTAAAGCGCAAATACGAGGTCGACTTTCCTCGCGTCCAGGACTGGCTCTGGCCGGACTCTGAACCTGGAAGGGAATGCAGTCGAATCTTTACGGATGGCTCCAAAACCGATCAAGGATCTGGTGCTGGTGTCTTCGTGGAGAGCGATAGCGTTAGACTTTTCTTTCCGTTAGGCAAACATGCGTCAGTCTTCCAAACAGAGACTTATGCTATCCTAATGGCCATGGACTATGTTACGAGGAACAGGTGGAGGGGGCGAAGTATCTGCGTCTGTAGCGACAGTCAGGCTGCGCTTAAGGCCTTACTCAAACCCTTAACTACCTCCAAAATAGTACGTGAATGCAAGATATCTCTGAATTCGGTCGGAAGGCTGAATTCACTTAAACTTGTCTGGGTCCCGGGTCATAACGGGATCACGGGAAATGAGATCTCCGATGAACTTGCTAGACAAGGCTCAGAGGGGGACCTCTCAGGACCTGAACCAGCGATCTGTCTGCCTGCGTCCTCGGTCAGGGCTTCCATTGACGGTTGGGTTTCCTATGAACACAATCGCCGTTGGCATGACTCTCCAGGGTGCAGACAGACTAAGCAAATGCTCCCCGACGTCTGTGGGAAATCCGCGGCAATCTTGTTGTCTCTCAACAGAAAAGACTGCAGACAGATTACTGGCGTTCTTACGGGACACTACGCTTTTGCCAAACACCTTAAGGTGCTAGGCCTAAGCGACACCACCAACTGCGAAGCCTGTGGAGAAAGCGACGACACTGCGGAACATTTCCTCTGTGATTGTCCTGCTTTTGCTCGTATCAGGTGACAGGTATTTGGTGCGGATATGGTGAGTGCTGTAAACCTAAGCTCCTTATCATTGAAGCGCCATCTCGTTTTTCTTAGAAAAACGAGTAAATTCCCACAGTAAAATGTGGTGTGTCTGCTGGTAGTACAATGGACCAGTATTGAGTCTGAGTGCTCCAGTGCAGAAAGTCTCACACACCCCGACAAAAAAAAACACTTTTAAATATCGCAATCAAGAACGAAATAGCTCTGGTAAAACAACACATGATGAAGATTGCTTTAACCAATCTAAAAGAGAGAGTGCTATTCTGTCAGCATTCTTTATAGAAAAACTGGGGGAATATCATCAGGACCAAAACCTTTCTTGTCGCTTAATGTTCTTAATGTAAGGACCATGACAGTATCAACTCACTAAGTTCTTGGGTCGATTAACAAGATATCGAACCACGCTTTTCACCGCAGAAGGATAAATTGATGACGATGAGGCACTTTGTGAGCAAGGCCCTCATTCTAACGAAAAAAGGGATGAGTGAATCGTGTAGCTACACATTCATACTGTGTATTTCAATTTCCCTCCTTTCCTTACTAAGACCATGCACTTTCAATGTTTATGAATCTAAATTTGGGTAATTTTAAAATAAAATTCGCGATTCACCATAGTAAAATTTGCTGAGGAGCGCCAATATGAATCATTGCAGTTACTCCTTTCTCTCCTCAGATTTATGTCTTGATTTTCTGCTCCCCAATCGATGGAGTTTTATGATTGCATCGAACTGATTTTTTCACTCATACATATTTCTAAACATAAAGAAAGACTACATTCCGCTTGGGTAAGCTGTTGGACACCCTATCAATTTTCATATCCCCCCAATATGGGCTTGGCTTTGGGTTGAGAAACGCTAATCATTTTGAAAATTTTGTTTGTTCCAACAAAATGACCAACATTTAGTAAAGAACTTTGTTTAGGCGAATGATTAAGAAGGGTCAGAATTTACCCGAGGTAGGCACGCCTGTCGTAAGAGGCGACTAAAGACCAAATTTTGAAACTTTTTGAAAAAAAGTTACACGAAAAAAAACATGTAATGACCAAAACAACAGGAAGTTATACCCCAGGTGGCAGACCAGGTCTACTGGAAAATCCGCACTCTATCGAGTTCGGTCCTGCGGATTCTGTGGAGGACCAATTATTGCATTTAATTGACCTGTTCAGAAAAAATTAAAGGGTTAACAGATCACCACAACAAACAATAAAATATCGCCATCGGCTGTACGTCCACTAGAAAAAAATGTCTACATATTTTGCAATGGATGTTTTTTAAAGATTTTTTCGAAAATATACACAGAGTTTTTCTCAAAAACTCCCCAAAAAAATGGGCGTAGGGAAAAACTTTGCATGGGCACATTGTTTACAAGGATATTATTTACATACATGTTTATACCCTATTCTAAGGGTATATTAATTTTGACGCATAGTTTGTAACATACCTTAATATTGCCCGTAGACCCCTAAAAGTTACTATATTTATGATCAGCATTGATAGTAATGTCGATCTAGCCATGTCCGTCCGTCCGTCTGTCGGCAAAAATTAGGCCTTTAAACTGGACCTAGAGAGCTGAAATTTTAACCATATACTCTCTAGGGTCCCGAAATAATCAAGTTTACGAATTTTTGAAATCCGCCCACAGACACGCCCACAAACTCAAAAAAACAAAATTTTGGAAAAAATCGAATTTTGAGCTAGAAAGCTGAAATTTTTTATATATGATCTATGACTCCTAAAACTGCTCGGGATAAAAAATTTTCAAAATCCGCCCACTGACACGCCCACAAATAAATAAAATATTTTTTTTATCCCCTATTCTAAGGGTAGGCATATTAATTTTTGAAAATCCAACGTTTGAGCTAGGGTGCTGAAATTTATAATATATACTCTCTATGGGCCCTTTATTCTCATGTGTTATTTTTTTTTAAATCCGCCTACTGACACGCCCACAATTAAATAAAACAATTTTATTGAAACACCCAAGTTTGAGCTAGGGAGCGTTTTTTTTTATAAAATCCTTTAAATGTTATATAACAAAATATGTAGAGCGTTCTTAACAATTCAACCATACTTAGACTTTTGTCACGCCCACTTATGAGGGATAGGAATAAGAATAGGGTATCCAACAGTTCGCCCAAGCGGACTGTAGCCCGTCCCTATATTTTTATACCCTATTCTAAGGGTATATTAATTTTGACGCATAGTTTGTAACATACCTTAATATTGCCCGTAGACCCCTAAAAGTTACTATATTTATGATCAGCATCGATAGCAACGTCGATCTAGCCATGTCCGTCCGTCCGTCCGTCGGCAAAAATTAGGCCTTTAAACTGGGCCTAGAGAGCTGAAATTTTTACCATATACTCTCTAGGGTCCCGAAATAATCAAGTTTACGAATTTTTGAAATCAGCCCACAGACACGCCCACAAACTCCAAAAAACTAAATTTTGGAAAAAATCGAATTTTGAGCTAGAAAGCTAAAATTTCTTATATATGATCTATAACTCTTAAAACTGCTCGGGATATAAAATTTTCAAAATCCGCCCACTGAAACGCCCACAAAAAAATAAAACAATTTTATTGAAAAACCAAAATTAGAGCTAGGGAGCTGAAATTTTTAATATATACTCTCTATGGGCCCTTTAAGCTCATGTGTAAATATTTTCAAAATCCGCCCACTGACACGCCCACAATTTAAAAAAAAAACTATTTTTGAAAATCCAAAGTTTGAGCTAGGGAGCTGAAATTTATAATATAAACTCTCTAGGGGGCCTTTTATGCTCATTTGGTGATTTTTTAGGGTTTTTTTTTCTCCACGGGTGGCGCCTAAATTCCTTAGGGAGATCTCTTTCTATAGTATTCAATAAAAATCATGGCCCTGGCCGGGATTCGAACGCACGACCTGCCAATCAGTTAGTGAATACACTGCAATCGCGCCATTTCCACCATCTACTTACATACTTTGTAATATAATTTTCTAATATGTAACTGTTTTTACATTTTTTAATGATATTGGTCAGAATCGTATTAAAAAAGGGGGCGTGGCAAAACAATTTTGTATGGGAGAATTGAAAGGTTTTTTTTCTTATTTATTTTAAAAGGAAATCCAAATCCCGGAGCACTCACACTCGGTAACGGTTCATTGTGCTTACATACTTACTTACTTAGGTGGCGCTACAGTCCGGGGTGGGGGGCCTCAACCAATACGCCTTTCCAGTTAGCACGATCTTTGGCTAACTGCCTAAAGTTGCGCACTCCAAGTTGGTTGAGGTTCCCTTCCACTTGCGCGCGCCACCTAAGGCGAGGTCTTCCTCTACTGCGGTGTCCGTCCGGGTTGGAATCAAAGACTCTTCGGGCCGGAGCGTTGGTGTCCATTCGCATGTCCTAGCCGTCTTAGTCGACTAATGCGTACTTTTTTGACCAGGTCGTCCAAAGTCCGTCAACGCAAACGGGACCGAAAATCACTCAAAGAATTTTGTGTAACCAAGAAGATCTTCATTCGCTTTTACTAATGTCCACGCTTCTGCGCCGTAGAGCAGGACTGGGATTAAGAGGGTCTTATATAGAGTCTATTTAGTTTTTCTTGACAAGGCCTTACTAATCAATTGCCCTCTTAGGCCAAAGAAACAGCGGTTGGCAAGTGTAATTCTTCATTGTACTACCAGTCAGAAAGCCCATTTTTGGGGAAGAAGACGGAGAAAATGATGTGTCATTCGTTTCTCTGCATAAATGGGTGGTCTATGTTGTTTTTCCCCATGCGGATTGAACCTGCACCGCACGGGTCACAACTCACAAGGCACCATACTAACCTCTACACCATGTCGCCACCCTAATTGAAAGCTTTGTCAACATACTTTGCGAACAACACGAACTTTATTTCCATTGACTTTTTCGTGAAAACTTTTTTTTTGAATAATGGGCGTCACAGTCAGTTGATTTAAAAATGTCTTTACAATGATTATTACAAGAGTTACAGGTGTTTAACATTATTAGGTCATTGGCCAAATAAAACAACATTAGAAATGTGTTTTTGGGATAACAAACCAAGACTTCAACCAACCCTATTACCGTAAACAAACAAAGCTGCGGTGACACCATACACATGAACATCGAAAACATTATAAAAGAGGAAGCTATCACGACTCTGACGTACATACGTCATAAACACCGTGTATCAGATAGTGATAAGTTTGTTTTGTATTTTATATTTCAAGAAATAGAAGTTTTTCTATGATTTAAAGTCGAAGTAAAGTTTTTAGTTTATAAGTTCTAAATTGCAGCTTTCTACCTCGAATTTTACTGCCTTAAAATTGGTTACAAACGGACAT
Organism: Portevinia maculata; assembly: GCA_949715645.1. Taxonomy (NCBI): domain Eukaryota; kingdom Metazoa; phylum Arthropoda; class Insecta; order Diptera; family Syrphidae; genus Portevinia; species Portevinia maculata. The sequence continues at coordinate 7,263,012 of OX454526.1, read as the reverse complement.
GGCTAGATCGATATAATTTTCGGTGCTAATCAATCTATAGTATATAGTTTTAGGGGTCAACGAACAATATTAAGGCATATAAAGTATGAGTAAAAAACAAGCTCCTCATCATTGGAGCGCCTAATGGTTTTTCCCAGAAAAACGAGGAACTTTGGATCAAAGTGGTGTGTCTTCCTGGCCGTACAATGGACCAGTATTCAGTCTGATTGCTCCAGTGCAGAAAATCTCGCACCCTCTCGGGTTTGAAAGTGAGTAGTCCATTGGAAAGGGCTCCTGCGACAGACTTTATTGAACAATAATTTAACTTTAAAAACAAAAGAAACACTAACTTCAAAATTAGGTTGCATTGTAAAGTTCTGCCAAATTTCGCTACGCGAAACAATATTTTGACAATTAAGCAGAACTCGACTTACCAAACTTTTATTCAATCCCAATCTGGAAACTAAAACCAAAAGCAATCTAAAACTGCTGAAAACCAAACAACCACTCTGCGTATAAAATTTCTGAAATTGAATAGTAATCGGGAAACTCATGGGGATAAAAGGTCAGCATATAGAAATTCTCTCGCGATGTCGATGGCAGCGAAGAACGAAAAACTTAATTCCAAACTCAGACAATGTAAATTTTTATGAGTAAGCATTTTTGAGAATAACTTTATGTCGGAAACTTTTGAAATCCACCCCCAGCTATGCGTGTGCCCAATGCTAATGGAATTCCCATTGAGAGTTCGTTCGAAATAATATCATATCTTGTCCCCCTAAATGAATTGCTTTCCAAACATATTGAATAAAATCATGAGTGGCCTTGTCGGCAGACTCTCTTCAACGTTACGCAACTCGTGAACAAGGCACGCAAAATAGCAATACATTTTTCGGATACTCTAATAGATTCGTAAGTGATTCATCATTACCATGCGGACAGTTGGCCTAATTCGCAGACAACAAAACGGATACACTGACACAAATGGACAAACAATGTGTTTGATGGACTGTGCCGGGTATATCTACTTACAAGTGGAACAATGGAAGAAGATCAACAGACAATAAATTTCTTAGCTCATTGATGGTAAGGAACAATAATAATAAAAAAAAACAATAATCGCAAACTACAGAACATCGCAGGATACGCACATAATTTCGCTGATCCCAGCTCAGTGGCAGTGGTGCTTCAGCACATTGATGTACTTGTTTAAGAATATTCCATAAATAGCTCGGTTAAGAAATAGCTAGATACGCAATTCTCTATCTCTCGACTAGGAGAAGAAAAATCAAGAAATATGGAAATTTGATTACCCGATGTTCGGTATGTGTGAATACGACATCAGCAAAGAAATTGCGATTTCTATTGCCACACTTAACATAAACTTATCGCATTGCTTTTGATTGCAAGAGTGTGTAGTAAATTGAATTGTAACTTATTACGTCAACAAATAAATAAAATGGAGTAACTGTAGATGAAAATGTGATTGTACCATCGTGGTTGAACACCATAGTAGAGGGTCTTTCATTAGCGACTTGGCAACTTCAAACTCTTAGTGTGAACGCACCCTTAAACAGATTACCAAACTGTTAATGTCTAAATATTCAGTAAAATCAACATTTTCAATATGGTGAAGAACACGAAGGAACAACGTTTACAAATAATAAAAATTTACTACCGAAATTCCGAGTCGGTGGTCACAACTTTAAGAGCGTTAACGCCGATTTTCGGCCGTAATTCTCGTCCCGGTAGACAAGCAATTCATAGTCTAGTGAACAAATTTGAGTCAGAATATTCGCTGGTTGATGTTGCCGAACCAGTCAGACTACGTTTTGCCCGAAGTGTGGTGAATATTGCTGCCGTAGAGGCGTCCGTCGCAAACCTACCAAATCAGTCAATTTCACGTCGTTCTCAAGAGTTGGGCCTTTCACAGACCACATTATGGCGAATTTTGCTTAAGAATCTTGGCCAAAAGCTTACAAGATCCATCTGACTTAAGAACTAATGCCACTCGATCATAATATGAAGCGACGTACGTTCTCGAATTGGGCTCTGGACGTGACGGAAGAAAATGAAGAATTTCATAGCAAAATGATCTTCAGCGAGGAAGCGCATTTTTGGTTAAACGGCTTCGTCAATAAGAAAAATATGCGTTACTGGACACGTCAGAACCCTCATGCGCTTCATGAAACAGCACTTCATCTGCAAAAAACACTGTTTGGTGCGGTTTCAATGTCGGTGGCGTCATTAGGCAGTTTTTTTTCGTCGATGGAAATGACCGTCACGTTACGGTAAATGGTTTTTTTCTACAGAGATATGTTGGAACGTTATTTTTTGAGCAATTGCATGAATTGGACATCAGTGATATTTGGTTCCAACAAGACGGTGCCACAAAGCCACAATCGAGTGAAAAGGAAATCCAAATCCCAGAGCACTCAGACTCGGTAACAGTCCATTGCACTACCAGGCAGAAATCCTCCTTTTTCGTGTAGAGGCTGGAAAATGGATGGTGTGTGTTGCTGTTCGCAATGGGGATTGAACTTTACCGCACGGGTCACAAGCCAACACACTTAAATCTACACCGTCGCCACCCTTCCATGCTTTCTTCCACCCATATTTAGTTGATGATTTGGTGCATGCGCCCTACCAAAACATCGCCCCGTATTTGAATAGGTCTGATGGTAAATCATCAGAGCCGGCGGTCTTTTTGTTCTTTAGCTTTCTTATAGCTATGCAAACCTCTTCTATACTGGGTAGTGAAATCTGCTCCTCATTGACAGGACGTGTGTTCTCTTCTTGCCCTATCACTCTCTCTACATGATGCCCATTTAGCAACTGTTGGAAATGCTGCTTAAATACGTGTACTATTCCCTGCGCTTCTGTGACTAGTTTTCCGCCGCTGTTTCGATGAGCCTGCGTTCCGGTTTTAAAGTCAGCAGAGAGTTGCTTTGCCTTCTTTTAAAATCTCCGTATGTTGTTTCGATCGCGAGACTCTTAGATTTCCTTCAGCTGTGAAACTGCGTACGCCGTCTTCTTTTTACGCACCACAAGCCACAGTATCTAAAATTGATCGGCAAATGATGGTAGCAATACATTTGCAAACCCTTTTACGCCCGCCGTACTTTAAAAGCGAACCCACTTTAATAAACGTGCTATGCCAAATAATCAATTGAATTCTCGATTTATTTCTTAAAATTGATAGTAGGCGGTTATTTTTTCATTTATATGTGAAAAGAAAGTACCATACATAAAATTTGGCGCCAAATGTTGACAGTTCTGAAAGTTGAGTTTTCATAGTGAGGTGGGTGAGTTTTATAATAAGTGTATTTAACTGCTGTTTTTACAAATCATCACTTTTTACAACTTAATAGAAAGGATACTGGATAACCTTATTGTGGTAACTCTTTTTCTGTGATTCTTAATTCATATACAGTATTTGGGGCGCTGTTTATGTAAGTGTCGTTTTGATGTGTAAACATCTTTGCTCTCGGTAGGGGCTAGTTGGAAATATCGAGCGTCACCGTCATCGTCAGATTTTCAGCGTCACCGTCATCGTCAGATTTTCAGGCTGGACGGCATAAAACCAAAGTTTGAGCTAGGGAGCTGAAATTTATAATATAAACTCTCCAGTGGCCCTTGATGCTCATGTGTAAATATTTTTTTTGTTAGGTATGCAGATTGAAAATGTCGAAATTCACCCCCAAAAATAACTATATTTAGAACTTCAAGAAGCTATCAACTCCATCTTTGATGAAGAAAATGACAATGAGTTTGATGTGGTGATTGTGCCACCGGAACCTAGTGCTCTCACAGACGAATAGGAAGGCGACGAAAATGGCATTGAAATGTTCGCTCTGCCTAGAGACGTGCCGGGTACTTTACAGGTGATGCGCCGACGTATGCTACAAGATGATGATAGTGGCTGGGAATATAGTGATGACGAACCGCTTTCTAACAAACGACAACGAACTGAACCAATGGATTCTTTACCAATTTGGAAAAGGTGCGATGGAGCATATTCTGAAAAAATTACAGTTTCGAACGCGGTACATACCAGGATGAGTCGGCTATGTGAAGAATTGATAAATCTTACTCCTGCGGATATATTTGGGAATTGTTTGATGAAGAGGTGTATGACCTGATTATAGGCAACAGCTTGTTGTATGCAGGACAGCATAATCGACATACGAGTAGCTTTGAGCTAAATAAGGATGATTTGCGTGGATTTTTGGGGATTTTACTTTTGTCTGGTTATCATAAAATAGCTCGAGAGCGCATGTACTGGAGCTTAGATGAAGATGTTAGACTCTCTATTGCAGCTGATTGTATGTCGCGAAACAGGTATTTAGATATAAAGAAAAACATCAATTTGGCTGATAACACCTTTGCCGAGAAGTCTAATGATAAAATTTTCAAAGTGAGGCCTTTATGCGACCTACTGATAGAAAAGTTTTGTCAATGGGGCATATGCCATGAAAATCTATCAGTCGATGAATCAATGACAAAGTATTATAGTCACCACCAATCGAAATAGTTCATTAGGGGGAAATTTGACCGAAACGTGGTTTCTCTCGCAAAGCTCTTCATCAGGATGTGCTGCACAATTATCCAATAAAAGAATGATTTTGCAACCGATTGGAAGTCCTACTTTTATGTCCTACTTTGTATGTCTTCTCGTTTCAGGAATGAAGTTGCAAGCCGTGGATTCCATGTCGGTTCTTAGTTCTTAAATTTTTCAAGCCAACCCTGAGAATAATTGCACTCAGTTTCAGTTTTCATATGCTCATGGAACCTTTTAGCTTTTTCTATCAGGATTGGTCAAGATACTGGACTACCTTCTCGACGCCGTTGTCGAAACCATTCATAAAGTGCCTCGTCTAATTTGGGATTCTCAGCTTTTCGCATAGTCTTACGACTTTGATTCGTCTTTGTGGAATAAGTATTCGCGTAAAACTTTTTAATGACATCCTTATTTCTTTTTATGTCGTAAACTGTTGACTCTCCTATCTCATATTTGCTACAAATTAAGCGGACGCTTGTGCCATTCTCCAAATCGATTACAATTTCAGCCTTTTCTTAAATTTGAAGAACATTACGGGCTCGTTTTGTCGACATAGCGATACAAATGCTTACTGCAACGTCAAACACCACGAGTGCTCACGAGATATGCTATTTGGTGAAGGTAAACAAAACTTAAAGTCTGCCTTTTAGTCTAGACGACAAACGGTAAACTTATTTTTCAGACTAAAACGCAGACGGTAAATTTTTGAACATATACATGAAATCATCAGCCCACAGCATTGCGGATATTAGAAGTTTCTCCGGATATTAGAGTGTAAATTTCACAAATATTTTCTTTAAAAAATTCCGGATATTAGAGGTTGCCGGTTATTGGAGTTCCGGTTAAAAGAGTTTTTACTGTATACTGTGGAAAATCCGTTGGAAGTACTAATGAACCACTAGGCACTCACGTGGTCAAAACGTTGCTCCAAAAAACATCAGCAATACCACAAGAACATACGGTGTATTTCGACAATTTTTCCACAAGTTACGATTTGCTAAAAGATTTGAAACAGTGTGGGTATAGAGAAAATAGAACAAAAAAGTGTCCACTGCGGTCAATAAAAGAGATGAAAAAAATAAAAAGATGTGAGTATGATTATCGCTTTGACACTAAAAAGAAATTACTCTTTGTGAGATGGAAGGACAATAGTGAATGCACCATTGTTACCAATTTTGATAAGGTTGAACCTATAGATAAAGTAACACTGTGGTGTTCGGAAATGAGAGAAAAGGTGGATATGGATGTACCACATCTATTTAAGAATTATAACAAATGTATGGGCGAAGTCGATGAGATGAACCAGTCAATTTCATTACGTCGCAGAAGTAACCGGGGTAAGAAATGATGGTGGGTCATCTTCACTTATTTGATGGATATGGCCGTTTCAAATGCATGGCGCTTGCATGTATTTTCGAAAGCTTTTAGGCAGAATATTGCCAGAAATTACCTGCGTCCTAGAAGCAGAAATAAAAGTCGATCTAGCCCAGCGATAGTTGGTCTTACAGCAAACAATAACGGACATAACCCTAAGAAGCTGCAAAAAACAACTGCGAAGTGTGATGTGTCACGCGCGCATCAAATGGAAGTGGGATAAATGCAAAAAAAAACTTTGTGCATTGACAAAAATTGTTTTGCAATATATCACTCATAAGCAGTGTTGCCGACGACACTTTCCTAAATTCCCCAAAATTCGATGTTAAATTACCCGAATTGGGAAAGAACAAAGATCCAATTTCCCACAAATTCCCCACGCAATTATCTAGTAAAAAAAACAGGTTTTAATAAAAAATCGATAAATTTTAATTATTTATTTTTATTCAGTCATTGTTTTTTGCGATATCTTTGCTCCTAACATCTTCTTTGATGGATCAAATTTCAAACTACCCACTATTTATACCCTATTCTAGGGGTATATTAATTTTGACGCATAGTTTGTAACATACCTTAATATTGCCCGTAGACCCCTAAAAGTTACTATATTTATGATCAGCATCGATAGTAATGTCGATCTAGCCATGTCCGTCCGTCCGTCCGTCCGTCCGTCCGTCCGTCCGTCCGTCCGTCGGCAAAAATTAGGCCTTTAAATTGGACCTAGAGAGCTGAAATTTTAACCATATACTCTCTAGGGTCCCGAAATAATCAAGTTTAAGAATTTTTGAAAACCGCCCACAGACACGCCCACAAACTCAAAAAAAACAAAATTTTTGGAAAAAATCGAATTTTGAGCTAGAGAGCTGAAATTTTTTATATATGATCTATGGCCCATAAAACTGATTGGGACATAAAATTTTCAAAATCCGCCCACTGACACGCCCACAATTAAATAAAACAAATTTTGGGAAAAATTGAATTTTGAGCTAGAAAGCTGAAATTTTGTATATATGATCTTTGGCCCATAAAACTGCTTGGGACATAAAATTTTCAAAATCCGCCCACTGACACGCCCACAATTAAATAAAATATTTTTTTTGAAAAACCAAAATTTGAGCTAGGGAGCTGAAATTTTTAATATATACTCTCTAGGGGCCCTTTATGTTCATGTGTAAATATTTTCAAAATCCGCCTACTGACACGCCCACAATTATTTTTTTTTTATTTTTGAAAGTCCAAAGTTTGAGCTAGGGAGCTGAAATTTATAGTATATACTCTCTAGGTGCCCTTTATGCTCATACTTAAATTTTTTTTAAATCCGCCTACTGACACGCCCACAATTAAATAAAACAATTTTATTGAAAAACCAAAGTTTGAGCTAGGGAGCGTTTTTATTTACAAAAGCTTAGTTTTTTCGATAAAATCTTTTAAATTTTTGTCACGCCCACTTATGAGATATAGGAATAAGAATAGGGTATCCAACAGTTCGCCCAAGCGGACTGTAGCCCGCCCCTATGTTTTTTAATTCATTCTCTGGTAATTAAAAATACTAAGTATCAGTATGTACTTGATTTCTGTTTTCAGTTTTTATGTTTTTTAGTTCACTGAATTTTCTTTCAACTGGTGCGTTTGCAAAAGGCAATAAAAGTAAAAGGCATATGACAATTTTTAAATTTAGAAACTGTCCGTGTCCCGCATTGTTTTTAAGTCTAAACACCTTTCCCGATTAGTTTTCAGCACTCTCTTTTTCGTCAAGTCTATGTCCAACAAAATTCAACATAGCGTGAGATCGCTACTCGTCACCCAGTTTTTAAAGTGTCACAAACTTTTCATGCACTGGAAATCGCCTCAGCACAGGAATCGTTGATTTTGTGTTGAACTGCTGAGTTCTGATGGATTAACAATAGAAAAAATAGCAAATATGTATCATTAAAATCTAATCTCTTTGAAATGTCCGACGTCAATTCAATGTAAAAATCTTGGCATGTTTTATAGAAACTTGAAATTCAATATTTTTTCAATATTTTTTATTAAAATCATCAAACCGTTAATGTATCGTCCTTAGAAAAAGTACTAAATACTAAAATGTTAAAATCCTCGCATTTTCCCCGCATAATGCCAATCCCCTCAAAATCCCCAAACGAGTTGAGGTTCCCCGCAGTTTGGGGAATTCCCCACAAATTGGGAACCTTGCTCATAAGTGTCCAGTGTACTACCAAAAGCACACCTCCCAAATGCACTTCTGAATTATTTTTTAAGTATTTTTTCTCTAAAATCTATTAGAACTATTCCTTTAAAAATGATCAATAAAGACATTTCAAAATTATAACCATTTCTTTGACTATGGGCGTAAATGGGTTAAATTGAGTCAAAGGCATTGTACCAGTATTCTATTGAATTTCGCAGATTTTTTTTATAAATTCTGGCTCGCCAAGGCGATTTATAAGTGGGGGCATTTCGACCTAAAAAGATCTTTTGTACCGCGAAGTCCCATTTTGATGATCAGATATCAATCCAGTTGTCAGTTCAGTTTTGAACTTTTTTTAGTTGAGCTATCAGTTAAGCATTCAGTTAAACTGATATGTAAATTCAAAAGTTTAAGAAATTAACTGAAACTGATAAAATTCCCAAAAATTCAAGACTGAACTGACAGCTGAGCTGATAACTGATTATTTAGAAGGGCCTTAACGCGGTAGATAAATCATAATTTAAGTAAGTTTTGCAATGGTTTCCTTGTGGGCATTTTCAGCTCAAGCTGTAAATTAATCACAAATAAAGCAAAGGGGAACCCTACACTGTAGCCTGAGAATGTCTACTAAATTGGTGACCACACCACTCACCATTGCAATAACATCCATTTGCCTTTTTCGTTGGACGAAGAGAAATTCAAACAGTTGACAAACGCTTAAATTCCCCAAAATAATGTCTTGCTCATTTGGCATCCTGGTAACTCGTGAAAGGGTTTTATGTGGCGATTTTAAGAATCATTTTGACCACTGCCACATGCCATCATGTGGTAATGACACTTGGGTGTACGTGGCCTTCTCATTATTTCTAGAACCATCACCCTATGTACCATCTGCCATTATGGCTTTAAAATGTCGCCCTAGCATTGTGCTTACATGTATGCTGTTTTTGTTTTCTCAAAAATAGAAAATGGCTTGTAATTTTTCGTTGTTTCGTTGCTGTCCGTCTGTTGTACGTTTCTTGCAAATTAAACGACCAAATTCATGCAACATCCTTTCCAAGAGTAGCTACAACGAGCATTCGTGACGTATAACGAATGCTGTTTTGGTCAGAAAACTTTGTCTTTACCGCACGATGAATAAAAGCGAATCGCATTGCAAGAGTTTATGACCAGGTCATTTCGCATAGTCCTTTTGTCCGTGGCTGGCAAATTGTTGGTTAAACTAGTATCATGTGCAGGATTGCACTTTAAATAGCTTACATCTCTTACACTTGCATGCCGCATCCATGGTACGGTTTTTGCTTGTTTGCCTCGAAGAGATGAATAAATTACACTAAAAAGAAAATCCACTTAATCCTGACTATTAACGAGTCTAGGGTGGTTAGCAACTACGGCACATGAAGAACTTAATAAAAATATAAGGAGCAATGTTTCATGTCGGATGTTAGCACTTAGGTATCGTAGAGATTTATCCGTTGTGACTGTTAGCTGGGGTAACGCAAATAAATGCCAGCATTCAGCGGAGCATTTGTTTCAGCGAATGCATGCAATTTGATAGAGTGCAATATTTCACGGCAATGGCTTTTGGGGCGTGCTTGTAGGTGGGATTATTGAGCATGTTATTTTCGGTTGTACTCTCTATGAAGGTCCATTCGATGTTTTATGTGTAATAAAAGGAGTCGGTCTGTTTGGCAATTTAGTGAAGTGTAGAAGTGGCCATTGTGAACCACGGCATTATAAAAGAAACTATTCCATTAGACTCTAAAACGGGTTATCTACTGCGCCAAATGATTCAGTAACAATAAATTTGATTATCAATACATAATTCATTCGCCATAGCGGCATGGAACTTTTCCCTTCATCATACCGTCGCCTATTTAAATTTTATCTGACTATTAAACAGTTTTTGATTTCACCAATGTAAAAACGGAAATTTTAGGAAAATTTATACTAAAATTGGGTTTGATTCCCAAGCCTGGATGCAAAATATAAGCTGCTTCCGTCATTGTATACAGACTTTATAGTCAACACTATCGCCAAAGAAATTTCCCTGGAGTTTTTTTCCCATTTTGGGAAAATTGGTATCGCTAATCATGTTCGAAATGAGAAAAGAATTTTCCCTTAGAAAAATAGCTACCTATCGCTAATAACTTTTACTGGGGAACTTTGTCATTCAGGGCTATCGTGAACAAAATTCCCTCCGGAATATTTCCCATTTTTCAAAAATATGTATCGGCATGAATTTCGAAAAAAGGGAAAGAATTCCCTCCGGAATAAATTGGTATCGTAGACAAAGAATCCCCAGGGAATTTCCCGAAATTCCCTCCGGAATATTTCCTTCGCAAGTATGCTGGTGGAAATTCAAAAATCTAAGCAGTTTGTATGTGGATAGGTAGTCGGTTGCTTTTAAGTTTGTATTTTAAATCAAAAAAAGTGAAATAAGAGTTGCATTGGTTTGTTGTGGCTCAAATAAAAAATAACTTTAGCTTTAGGAACGTAGAAGAATTTTGGATTTATGCAAGTATTTTTTGTTCAAGTTTCATTTCGATAATTTTATATAAAAATAAACATATAGGTCTAACTCAACTAATCAAAGACAATTGGAGATGATGGTACATTTATGTGATGGAAGCCGCGACATTGCCAATGGCTTCACTACGAATAGGAGCAAAGACGATGCGAATAAATTTTGGAAGCTTCTAGAGAAGGATCTGAACGGCGTAGGAGCTCCAATGTCACTTATTTATGTCACTTCACTAAATCGAACGCGAGTATAATAAAATAATTGATAACATTAACAAAATTTTCTGTTAAAAAAAAATACATTACCAAAATCTCCACAAATATGAGCTTAAATTATAATTGAATTATTTGCGTTTGACAACTGTCAACGCCTTCTAACATACTCGTAACTTCGAAAAGTCCGGGGGAAATAAATTCCGATGGAGATTCACAATACTAGGAATAATTTCCAAGGAACAAAAAATGTCCGGGGGAATTTTTTTTACTCGGAATTGCCGATAGCCCTGAATATTTAAGGTAGAATTTGTCCGTAGGTAGTTTGTCGGGGAACAAAAGTTTTGAGAATGTAAGTATTTGTTTATAAATTAATAAAAGAAATATTTATGAAAAAACAAATTTATTTTAAGGTCTAATGCAACAATCAAGAGAAAATGAGAGATCCTTGTAAGTTTAATGGAAAAATATCCAGATATTGCTAAGGGGCATTCTAAAAGAAAAAAAGATGAAGTGCAGAGCATTTGGAAGGCGATCGAAAAATAACTAAATAGTATTGGGCCCCCCACGAAATCTGCATTTGAGTGGAAAAGGGTACATTTTTATTATTTTTTTATTTTTATAATTTATTGATTAAAATGTGTTAAATTTCATTTATACCAGGTTTGGGGTGATAAGAAGAAATACATAAAAAAAGTCAGTTCAGTTCAGATTAATCGTCGGGTTGGTTACCCACCAGATATTTAGATATTTAGATAGATATTTAGATATTTATTTATTTAATTAAACAACCATATACAAAAGATTACAACTAAGTATCTATAAAGTGTAGATGTGATCAAAATGAAATTATTTTAAATAAATTGATTATAAAAACAAGGAAACAAACAAAAAAAAAAAAAGGTGTTTACATTTAGTGTGCAATTGAATATTATAAATTTATGAAAATAAACCTATCCTAGACCCTACGATCCATTTATCCTATTATTGCCAGCCAAATATGTGAAGAGAGAATCAGCAAAACCACCCACAAAACAAAGTCGTCTAATACCGAGTGGAAGTAAATTCCATAAGCGAATAGCATGAATAAAAAATTGCCTATCAGTAGTTACACAGGTAGTGCGCGGAGGAATTAAGCTCAGAGATCGTGATGAATTAGAAAAACGAAGTTTTTCATACAGATAAGCAGGTTGTTTAGTTACAATGATTTTATGCAAATATTTTAAAGTACAATATTCTAAGTACACATCCAAAGTACATCCAAGAATTTTCTTTTTGAATGTCGATATGTGATCATAGCGCCTCAGTTCATAAACGTAACGAGTAACGTTGTTAAATGCAATATCAAGTTTTCTCTTGGTTTCCGCCGAACAGTTACAATAAACTTCGCAACCGAAACTAATAATTGGAACAATTAGGGCTTTAGCAAGCATCAATCTTGTGCTTAGGGGCGTAAAGTGTTGTGACATAGACAAATTTCTTAAACACCCATATATCTTTCCTATAACGGTACCAACATGATCATCCCATCTTAATCGAGAGTTAAACCAAATCCCCAGATTCTTGGCTTTATTAGTAAATTCAATTATATCATTGCCTAAACTAACAATTGGTAAACAAACTGTATCCACGGCATTTTTGGATATAACCAAGCATTTCGATTTCTTAGGATTTAGCTGTAAGCAATTTCTTTCGGACCAAAGGTTAATACTATCAAGATCTTCATTTAGTTTAGTAACTGCATCCTCAATAAGTCCGTACTTACAGCTTAAATACATTTGAACATCGTCCGCATACATATGAACTGAAGAGTGAGTTAAACAACCAGGCAGATCATTAATGAAAACTGAAAACAGTAGAGGACCCAAGATAGATCCCTGTGGTACCCCCATAAAAGTTGGTATGAAATCTGACATTCTATCATTTACTACGACAGCTTGACTCCTGCCTGACAAGTAAGAGGAAATCAATTTTGCAGCGCTCATTGAGAAATTGAAAGAAGTTCTAAGTTTAAAGACAAGTTGAGAGTGACTCACAGTGTCAAAAGCTTTAGAGAAATCCAACAAAGTCAGAAAAGTGATATGATCTTTATCTAGAGATGACCTTATGTCATCTGACACTTTTAACAGCGCAGAAGTACAACTGTGTTGCAACCTAAAGCCAGATTGGTACCTACATAGTAGGGCATTACGCTGTAAATAAGATGACATCTGATGATGGATAAGTCTCTCCATAACTTTTGATAAAAACGGCAAAATGGATATGGGTCTGAATTCAGGGGACAATTGTGAAGTTCCCGGTTTTTTTAGAATGGGGACTATTTTTGCAATCTTCCAGGCACTTGGGAAACAGGAGGTCATGAGTATAGTATTGAAAATGCGTGTAAGTAGAGGAAGGATGTGAGGTAGTATAATCTTAACAAAACAAGGATGTATTTCGTCGAGACCCACAGACTTCGATTTGATACTCATAATAGCTTTAACTATATCAGTTGGCTCAACACACGAAAACTCAAATTCAGACATGCTGGAATCATTAGATGATTCAACTGACCATGCGTTAGCACTGGCTGGTGAATGAGTTTTGACAAACTCGTTGTTAAGCTCATTAAGATCAGTATTCCTGAAGTCAAAATCGCTACGCCCACCAACACCTATTTCACGAACGTTATTCCATAAGGTCTTCGATGGCAAGTTAATATCTAGTCGCTTAGAGTAAAACTTTTTCTTTGCTTTACGTATTTTTAAATTTGCCAAATTTCTTAGCATCTGGAAACTTTTGTGCAATATGGCCAGCTTAAAACGCTTCCATCTTCTAAATGCTACGTCACGTTTAAATATTAGTTGGACTATTTCAGCCGTAAACCATGAATTCACTTTATATTTGGCCGTTAGTGATTTAATAGGAACATGTCGATTAAACAGGGATATTATAATATTATTAAATTTGTTAATCTGTTCATCGGGCGACACTTCATTGTAGCACTGCCAGTTTACTCTAAGCAAATCATAATGAAGGAGATCAAGATTTAATGACCTGAAATCTCTAAAGACACAAGGGAGCGATTGCTTGCAACACATAAAATTGAAGGTGGCAAAGATAAGGTCGTGCTTTGAGAACATAGGCGCTGAGGTTTGGTTAAAAAAGACATCTCTCGCACATTCACTTGCTACAAATAAATCGAGTAGAGTACTACTGTTGCTAGTAAAATGAGTAGGGGCGACCGTGTTTACAATATTCAGCCCAAGAGATTTCATATTTTCAACAAATGAAGATGAAATCCCCTTGTTGAGCATGTTACAATTGAAGTCTCCACACACAATGTTATGTGTGAATAGGGTTGAATATTTTTCAAGAATCGTATACAGCGGTGTTATATCTATATGACTATTCGGCCGATAGCAAACTCCAAGGAGGCATTTACTATTTTCATTACGTATTTCAAGAAAGTAATACTGCATTGAACTTCCAGGTGATGACTTTTCAACCGGATAACACCTAACAGCAGATCGCACATAAATGGCTGCACCACCACCAACTCGATCATGTCTATCGGCTCGAAATAATCTATAACCAGTCATGTCATATATTTGATTTTTAACCAAAGGCGAAAACCAGGTCTCGGAAACACACACGATATCTACGTCAGAGCCAACAAACAGATTTCTGAATTCGTCGATCTTACCAAACAAACTCTGTGCATTAATGTGACATATACGTAGTCCATCGCGCTGTTTACAAAAAATATTAATTAAAACCCGCAATTTATCATTTCTACCATCGCTACTGGAAAAATTCCCATTCATTGACGCAAAAGTAAAAATGTACAGGAAACAACAAGAAAATCCTCCCTGGCAAAAGACTCTGTCAAACGTGACTGGAACGACCATCCCAAAAAAACCTGACCGGCAATAAAAAATGGAAACATAGGACAGAAAAATACAAAAATTACAATATTAAAGTAAGGTGAAATACAAAAAAATAAAAAAGTGCATTCATTCGAGTGAAAGAAATTAAATTCTAAGGTCAAAATAGTAAGCAGTTTACGTTGATATGCTTTCATTATCATTGTTGTTACCGACATTTGCAGCAACTATAGAGTCTAAGCAGGTGGAGTGATCTATGCGAAAAGCTTTTCCATTTGGAATTTTTTGCACGTATACACACCCATTGCGAGTGTAAACAGAAGCCAGCTGGGAGGGACATCGTCGCTTTAGCTGAAAAGCTTTCCGAAGAATTATGCGGTTAACTGGAGTGAGGCTTTCATTTAAGTATATACGGCTGTCAGACCCAAGTCCAAGATGATGAAGGCGAAGTGATTGTTTAGATGTTTTGTACATATTGCTAACGCATTTTAGCACCGTGTTCTTGTCTGATACGGATTGAAATTTAATTACGATTGCCCCATCCAATGAGTTGCCCTTTGGTCTGATACGAAAAATCTGCTTGGGAACGAGGGTTTTGGGACATTTTATCGATGAGCAAAGTGTGTCAAACATACTGGCAAGATCCTCCTTCTCAGTGAATGGTACTCCATGTAGTAATGAATCGGCTGCAATTTGTTCACGATGAAACTTATCGACAATTCCTTTAAGTGCAGATATTTCAGTATTTTGCTGTGGTGATATGGGTAATTCCTTTTTTAATGCAAGTTGCTGTAGCTCAAGTTCATCCACTCGCAGTGCCAAAGTAGATATTGTGTTTGTGATAACTTCGAAGCGGCGATTAAAGTCCAATACAATATTATCCAGTTTTTGAAGAATGTTTTTATTTACATCCATGATAATGGATTTCAGTTCAGTAGTGCTATCATCAGTTTTTTTGTTTAATCGCATTTCAAGAGATTTCCACATTTTCTCATCTTTCATAGAAAAAACAATCGCGGGTGACACTTGCTGAGGTGGTTTAGATCTTAAAGTGCGTGGCGAGTGAGAGAGAGACATATTTACCAACTTGAGAAAATATTTCGGCAACAGGCGCGTCCCGAGGTGGTGGATAGGGGGACCGCGGTACGATACGTTCGTGATCCGAGGTTTTAGAGTCATAGCGGCGTCTTATACACCGTCAAAGCTCTATCGCGAACCAAACCAAAAAACAAGTATGCAGGAACAACGTAATGATTTGAATACTCCAGGTGGTACTCGCATGGGCGAAAATCCACCCGTGGTCTTTTCGACCACGGTCGGGGCACGGATTCTGGAGGCCCCAACCGACATACATTTACCCCCCGCCTGTACAGGCGTTGACCTTCGAGCTGCGAAAAAGTTTGCTTCCGAAGATTCCTGCAGCTCTATCTCCGACACGTTCGGTAGACTGGGCTGGAAACATGAAGAAAGTGGCGGAGAGGTTCAACCTGATACGCTTAATCTTCAGACCAATAGACAGACAGCCGATAGGTGTGATGCTGCCGACGAGGCCTGCGAAACCGAACAGGTGAAACGGGCCACAGAGGCGGCGTCCACTGGTCAGCGTCCATCTAAGAGCCAGCGAAAGAGGAAAAGGAGAAAGGCGGCTATCGTGCGGCGCAAAGAAACTGCACCGCCAGTCGAAGGCGCAAGCGCTGAGAACTGCCCTTCCCCGGCGGCGACGGCAAAGAGATGCAGGTCGGCAGAGGTTACCCCAACCGAAACCAGCCAGCTGACTGAAACCAACGCTGCCTCCTCTTCCAATGGCTCGAACAGGAAAAAACGGAGGAAGAAGGCCTCTAGCACTCCTGTCGGTGGAACTACGCGCGCACCTTCTGCGTGCCCTTCCACTAGAACACCTCCAGCTGATGGAGGTCCCCGCGCCCAAAACCTGAGTGAAACAGCTGCTGCAAGCAGAAATGCTCGCGGCGGCAGTAGGCAGAAAATGGCTGTCGCGGGAACATCTGTCAGCAAGAAAAAGACGGTATCTTACAAGAAAGCCGTTACCTCTTCTCTGGTGTTACTCATCAGAAAGGCTGGCGAAGACAACAGCATGACCGACGCAGAGTGCAAACACTGTGAAGATCACCTGTGGGAGCTGGCAAAAGCATCCAATGAATGCATTCAAATGGAGGGCAGTGAACTGAAGAACGGAACCTTTACGGTGAAGTGCTCAACACAGCAAACCTTTGAATGGCTTAGTAAGACGGTGCCGAAAATTCCCCCTCTGGGAACCACAACTTTCGAGGTTTCCAGACCCCCCAAAAAAACGCGCGCCATCTGCTGGATCCCAGGGAAACTTAGAAAGACGGCGGATGTGCTAGCGCGCCTACACACCCAGAATCCTGGGCTTGATACTAGCGACTGGACTGTTCATTCCCACAGGGAGAGTAGAAACAAGGATGATAAGGAAGGATCTACTCTCGTTGTTGGTTTAGATAAAAGTTCTGTCGAGACTATTAGGTCCGGGTATGGGATGCGTCCTTATTTGCACCTTGGAAGGATTCAATTCCGCTTTATTTCCAAGTGAGTGCGAGTAACGGACGAAAACCCCTAGTTTATACCAATGATTGTATTTACTCAGATCAATCTTCAACACTCCAAGGCTGCTACTGCTCTTATCAGTAAGAAGCTTTCCGTGTTGAGTACAAAAGCCCACATAACATCCATACAGGAGCCATGGGTGTGGAAAAATCGCATCTGTGGCCTTGGAGGTGTCCGTGGCACCACGATACTCTGTGACGAGCGGTCCGAGAGACCAAGGGCTTGTCTTGCTGTGTCGAACCTTCTCTCAGTGACTAAGCTTGGACAATTTTGTGGCCAAGATTTGGTTGCTGCAGCCATTAGCTACGAAACGAATGGAGACTGGACGACCTTCGTCGTGGCGTCAGCTTATCTCCCCTATGATTCAGTAGTGCCTCCACCACCAAGGGCAATTGCTGAACTTATAGACTATTGCGACACCAGGAAGATGGGCCTAGTTATATGCTGTGATGCCAATGCTCAAAACACTGTTTGGGGCAGCAGCGAATGCAACATGCGAGGAAACCATCTCCTGGATTTCATTCTATCATCTGATCTTACTATCAACAATGTTGGCTCGCAACCAACTTTTGTGACGTCAAGAAGACAGGAAGTGATCGACCTAACTTTATCAAATAGATACTTTAAGGCGGTTACTAACTGGAGGGTCTCTTCGGAGGCATCCCTCTCAGATCATAGATATATCGAATTCCAAATCGAATGCGAAGCCATGACTTTGCAGGAGAGGAGGAATCCAAGAAAAACCAACTGGATACGCTTCAGGGAGGAAATGGGAAAAACTCTCAAAACTCCAACCAAACTCAGGACGAGACAAAAGGTAGAGGATGCTGTTCAAAACCTGAATAGTGCCATTACTAGCTGTTTCGAACTGACGTGTCCAGTAAGTAAACCCCCTGGCAGAACGCCGGTTCCCTGGTGGAGCTCGGAACTGCAAAGAATTCGTAGAGAAGCTAGAAAGCTTCTAAATAGGTCACTCAAGACTGATTTAGAGACAGACTGGAATCTCTACCGATCGAAGCAGAAGGAATATAAGAGGCTAATTCGGGTATCGAAAAGTGCTTCTTATAGGAATTTCTGCGAAAAGATTGAAACACTGGGTGAAACTAGTGGGCTGGTTAAAGTTCTGAAAAAGGGCAAACCAGCCAAATTGGACTCACTTAGAAAACCTGATGGCACCTTCACTGAGACGAAAGCGGAAACTCTTAGTTATCTGCTGGAGTCTCACTTTCCGGGTAACCAGATTACAATTGGTTCACAACCAGCCCCGATTACCGAGACTATGAGTGAGCCAAGACAAACAACTCGGCGTAGCTGGTATATTGCGAAGGCCGTGGTGACGGACGAGGCCATTAAATACGCATTTACGTCTTTTGACGGCTTCAAGTCGCCTGGTACGGACGGAATATACCCAGCCATGCTGCAACAATGTACAAACCAGCTGCTACCGACTATGAAGAAAATCTTCACCGCTGTCCTAGCACTGGCATACATTCCAACACCCTGGCGTACAGTTAGAGTGGCATTCATACCAAAAATTGGCAGAAGCGACTACTCGCTCGCCAAGAGCTTCAGACCAATCAGTCTGACTTCTTTCTTGCTGAAAAGCTTGGAAAGGCTGGTCGAGCTTCACGTGCGCAAAGGTGCTTTGCGATTGCACCCACTATCTCCGATGCAACATGCCTATCAACGCGGAAAATCCTGCGAGACTGCGCTCCAAAATCTAGTTGGTAGAATTGAAGGCGCGCTTGACAGAAAAGAATACGCGATGGGCATTTTCATCGATATTGAGGGTGCTTTTGACAGTGCGACTTTTGATAGCATGTGCAGCTCCGCCAGACAACACGGAGTAGACGAACCATTGGTGTTGTGGATTAAAGCAATGCTAATGAATAGAACGTTGGTTGCGGATGCGGACTGTGGCCGCTATGTTATGGCGGGGGTAAACAGAGGCTGCCCGCAAGGCGGCGTCATGTCTCCACTGCTGTGGTGTATGCTGGTCGACTCTCTGTTGAACGCACTCAACAGTTCTAATATTTACGCTCAGGCGTACGCGGATGATGTTGCCGTGCTTTCTGTTGGATCATGCCTAGCGACTGTATGCGCCAAGGCGCAGGCGGCCCTTGACGTGATCGACGAATGGTGCACTAGGAATGGGCTCTCGGTCAATCCTCTTAAAACTGAGGTTGTTCTCTTCACGAGAAGGAGGAAGCTGGTCGGGTTGACTCAGCCAGTGCTAAAAGGCGTCACAATCCAACTCTCCAATGAAGCAAAGTATTTGGGAGTCATCCTGGATAGCAAACTTCTTTGGTCCAAACATGTTGAGCTGAAGACTGCCAAGGCGCTGTCTATTTTCTGGCAGTGCAAAGGCATTTTCGGCAAGACATGGGGCTTATCACCGAAAAGAGTCCTATGGATTTATACGGCTATGATAAGACCATTTATAGCATACGCATCGGTTGTTTGGTGGAATAAGCTTTCACGTAAATACGTCACTGCTGCTTTTGCCAAACTCCAAAGGCAGGTATGTCTCGGCTGCACGGGGGCCTTCCCCAGCACGCCTGGCTCCGGCCTAGATGCACTACTGAACCTTCCGCCCCTTGATGTTTACATCATGGGATGTACAATCAAGGCTATCTCGCGTCTTACAAGAGGTGGCTTTTGGTATAACTCGCACTGGAGTTTTGATGAACTTGCGCAACGGTTGTCCTTCGACTCCTGTCTTATGGATATGCCGTCTGATGCGATGACACCGGAACTTCGGCTAAAGCGTAAAAACGAGGTCGACTTTCCTCGCGTCCAGGACTGGCTCTGGCCGGATTCTGAACCTGGAAGGGAATGCAGTCGAATCTTTACGGATGGCTCCAAAACCGATCAAGGATCTGGTGCTGGTGTCTTCGTGGAGAGCGATAACGTTAGACTTTTCTTTCCGTTAGGCAAATACGCGTCAGTCTTCCAAACAGAGACTTATGCTATCCTAATGGCCATGGACTATGTTACGAGGAACAGGTGGAGGGGGCGAAGTATCTGCGTCTGTAGCGACAGTCAGGCTGCGCTTAAGGCCCTACTCAAACCCTTAACTTCCTCCAAAATAGTACGTGAATGCAAGATATCTCTGAATTCGGTCGGAAGGCTGAATTCACTTAAACTTGTCTGGGTCCCGGGTCATAACGGGATCACGGGAAATGAGATCTCCGATGAACTTGCTAGACAAGGCTCAGAGGGGGACCTCTCAGGACCTGAACCAGCGATCTGTCTGCCTGCGTCCTCGGTCAGGGCTTCCATTGACGGTTGGGTTTCCTATGAACACAATCGCCGTTGGCATGACTCTCCAGGGTGCAGACAGACTAAGCAAATGCTCCCCGACGTCTGTGGGAAATCCGCGGCATTCTTGTTGTCTCTCAACAGAAAAGACTGCAGACAGACTACTGGCGTTATTACGGGACACTACGTTTTTGCCAAGCACCTTAAGGTGCTAGGCCTAAGCGACACCACCAACTGCGAAGCCTGTGGAGAAAGCGACGACACTGCGGAACATTTCCTCTGTGATTGTCCTGCTTTTGCTCGTATCAGGTGGCAGGTATTTGGTGCGGATATGGTGAGTGCTGTAAACCTAAGCTCCTTATCATTGAAGCGCCTTCTCGTTTTTCTTAGAAAAACGAGTAAATTCCCACAGTAAAATGTGGTGTGTCTGCCTGGCAGTACAATGGACCAGTATTGAGTCTGAGTGCTCCAGTGCAGAAAGTTTCACACATCCCGACAAAAAAAAAAAAAAAAAAAAAAAAAATCATCTATATAAAATACTTACGAGTAGGGTATTTAAACTAAAGTATTACTTTCTATTGTAGTGTAAATGCTTATTTTCCGGAGGAGAAATTATCTGAACGTTCCGTCAATGCATCCTATTACACCTGAAATTACATCTAAAAGTAGGCAATACGTTTAACAATTACAACTAAAAAAGGTTGTTTCACATAATAATAAAGATGTATTCAGTTGTTTCAAAGTTGAGTTGTATAAGATACATCTCAGTTGATTTGTACAAGGTGGCGCAAAAGTAATCCTCCTATCAGAAAATGCTATAAATTTTGCGATTGGCCCCTAATGTCAGTTCTGTTTTGACATTTGTGTAGTAAACACATGCGAAATACACGTTAATAAACAATGCTACGCTACACTGCTCCAGAACGCGGAATATTGGTGACTATTTATTTGAGCAATAATCGGTCGGTGACTTTGGCACAACGTGAATTTCGTCGCAGATTTCCTACCCGTCCAACGCCTACTGGTGCAACACTGCGACGTTTAGCCGCTCGCCTCGAAGAGACTGGCACAACACGAGATACTCCCAGGCGTCGCAGACCCCGGAGTAGCCGTTCTGCAGAGAATATTGCTGCTGTAGCCGAAGATGTCATTGAAGCGCCGTCGACATCGACCAGACGACGTGCCACGCAAATGGGTATCAGTCGACGGTCTTTACAGCGAATTTTGGTACAAGATTTGAAGATGTTTCCGTACAAAGTCCAGACGGTGCATCATCTGTTAGCTGCTGACCGTCAATCGCGTCTAACATACGCTCAAGTCATCCTTAATCACCACCAAGAGGAAGATGATTTTTCATCAAAAATAATCATGAGTGATGAGGCCCATTTCCATCTTAGCGGGTACGTAAATAAGCAAAATTTACGCTTCTGGGGCACTGAAAATCCGCGTGTAACCCACGAAGAGCCATTACACCCGCTCAAAGACACTGTATGGTGTGCTGTTTTCGCTGGAGGAGTCATCGGACCTTTTTTCTTCGAAGACGTCGCGGGCCAAACGGTTACTGTGAATGGTGAGCACTACAGAGCAATGATCAACGAGTTCTTTTTGCCGCAACTTGATGAATTGGGATTGGAAAACATGTGGTTCCAACAGGACGGTGCAACGGCACACACTGCACGTGCCACAACCGATATGCTGAAGGATGCATTTCCCGGGCGCCTAATCTCCCGTTTTGGCGATTTGCACTGGCCAGCAAGATCGCCTGATTTGACCGCTCCAGAATTCTTTTTGTGGGGCTTTTTGAAGTCGCGGGTTTATGTCAACAAGGCTCAGACTCTTGCAGCTCTTAAAGACAATATCCGTCAAGAATGTGAGGACCTATCGCCGGAAGTTTTGGCCAAAGTGATGGAAAATGCCATAAAAAAGGCTCAAATGACAATCAACTGTGGCGGCGGCAATTTACATGACATCATATTCTCGACTTGATGTAAAAAAAATTAAAAGACCAAATAAAAATAATCCACAAGAAGAATCAAAGTTTTTAATTTTTTTTTTAAATTACAGCCAAAAAACATCGGAAGGTTATTTTTGCGCCACCTTGTAATTGTTAAAAGTTTTGCCTACTTTTAAATGTCAATACGAATATTACTTCGAAAGTGATTTTTAGCCATTGTATGTTGGTACGACACTTTTCGTGGGAGATTTACGATGGGAAACTTTTGTTCCCTGGTAACATTTTATTTCCGGGGAAACGAAGTTCCCATGAAATTGGCGATAGGGCTGAGTATTCTCACTTCGTGTATACGACGATACGCCACCCGACGACTTGAGGCCAAAACAAATGATGATAGCTTATGCACATTATTTTTTAAAATTAATATTTGCAAGTGAAAAATGAATATTCATACTTAAAAGTGATGGTGGATAAAGAAAAGTGGGAGAATTGTCGTCGAGTAGATGGTATATTAGTTGTTGGCTTTAATGGAAGTTTTGGGTAGGTTAACGCATATTGCAATTAGACCATCACAGTCTTCTGTAAGTTGTTCCATTGTATTTAATACATTTGGTGTGTAGTGTATGTTCAGATCAGTGAAGGTGTGTACGAGCGCTTGCTCGGCTTGTCATAATAGCTACGGGTATTCATGAACAACTGAAATTGATTTATTTATTGGTTCATCAAATAAAAGCGGCATTCATTCATAATCGGTATTAAAAATCATATTAGGTATATATTTCGTTAAATTAGGTTACACAATCGAATCTCCGAATATAAGCAGAATTTTTTCATTTGGTTTTGCACAAACAGCTGAGTTATGTTGATCAGTTTGGGCAGATAAAGCTCATTGATTTAGGTATTCTTTTTGATGACTATCTACCAGTGGCGAGGCGCCCTTATAACTCGATTTACGCCGGGTTACCTTTTAAAATTCTACCTTTCAACAATGTTTCAATCCAACAAGCAACATGCATCTGAATGTGTGTATATATAATAATAAACATAAGATTTGTATGTTTCCTACACCTGCACTTGCAAGCAACAAATTCTACCAACCCACCACCTGCTATTCACCTGCTCTCATATCGTTCTACTGCTCTACGCACACAAATACTCACACCATTGCATCCCTATTCTCCAACATCAGATACTCCGCTCCATACCCCATAAGAAACACATACGCAAAGCGATAGCAAAACAAAGCATACTCGTAGTAACCCGGAAATTTTCGCGTTATGAAATATGTGGCTGATTAGAACAAATTGGCTTTCTTTCCTTGTTTTGCCCTTATCGTTCACCGCGTTTGACTCCTCTCTGTTTGATACACGCTTCCTTATGCAAAAATATAACCCGCTTTTCAGCGACTTATTTGGCGAGTTTTGTATGTAGCTGAGGTGAGTTCTGTTTGAAAAATTCAGTTGTGAAGCAGACTGCGATGTGTAACTTAAAGTAACATTGAGTGGAATTATTGTTGTGCAATATAAATAATTATAATGTGATCGAAAACAGTGAAAAGTGTGAGAAGTGTGAAAAGTTTAAATTGTTTTGTTTTCAGTTAGATTCAGCAAAGGAGAAAATGGCATTGTTAACAGTAAATTGTTGTTTAGTGGATTTGCTTTTGGAAGAAGAAAATTATTTTTGTAAGTTGAGTTTTCTTAAAAAAAAAAAATTATAGAGATAGGACACTCTCCTCCTTCTATGAAAATAGATTATAAGCGCAAGGATGGTTTTGTTTCGCATTTCAACGCATCTATATATCAAAAATATACTTGGTTGACTGGTAGTTGTAAGCTCAATAAAATGTTTTGCTTTCCTTGCCTCCTTTTTTTCTAATTCTCCTAGTGTTTGGAGTCGCACGGACATAAACAATTTAATTAATTCGGCAAATAAACATGTCAAGACGGAAAAACACATTCGTAGCTGTTTATCTTTGCACGAATTCGGCACTGATCGTATTGAAACCTCGTTAGGTAATTCCTTTGTAGCTCACAACAAAAAAGTTGATAGAAACCGTAAACTAATGGAACGTTTTATAGATACGGTAGTTCTTTTAGGCAAACAGGAACAAGCATTTCGGGGTCATAATGAAAAGCCAGATTCTAATAATCGTGGCAATTATGTCGAAACACTTTTATACTTATCTAAGTATGACCAGTTAATGGACTCTCATTTGGAACAGTGTTCAAGTGCACGTAATCCGGTTTTTTCGGGTCTATCAAATGACATTCAAAACGATTTAATACAAAGTATAGCCGCAGTGATCAAATGCGAAATTAAAGTAGAAATAAGTGAAACGCGATTTGTGTCCATCATGATTGATGAAACACCAGACATGAGCCATAGGGAGAAACTTAGTGCCGTTTTGCGTTACTTATCGGAGGAAGGAGTAGAGGAAAGGTATCTTGAGATTTTTGACGTGAGTGAGAGTCGAAATGCCGATGAGCTCGCTCAAAACACATTTTCAATATACTTGATGTATACGGTTGCAAGGAGAAATTAGTTGGGCAATCTTACGATGGGGCCGCGGTTATGTCAGGGGAAGTAGGTGGTGTTAAAAAAAAGTCCTGGATGCTTGTCCAATGGCTTATTTTATTCCTTGCTACGCACATGTTTTAAATTTGGTGTTATCTTAATCACTGGAAAATATACCTGAATTGAAAGTTTTTTTTGGCAATATAAACACAATAGTACGCTTCTTTAGTTCAAATATTATAAAACAAATAGCACACAGACGCATGCCGGGAGTATCAGAAACTCGATGGCATTACCATTCCCGAATAGTTAACGTTATTTTTAACTGTAGATTAGATATTATTGAAACTTTTAAGCAAATATTAGACCATCTAAAAGAATGGGACACTGACGCACTTTCAATGGCCGAAAGTTTATTGCTTATTTAGAAGGGAAAGATATTTGCTTTTTACTGCACGCGGTTTGCGAAATATTTGCTCAAACCGATGTATTGTTTAATTTAATACAAAATAAACAAACAGATGTTGAAGTTGCTAAGCGAGAAATCGAGTGTTTTAAGTCTTGGCTTTCTACTGAGTTTCTAAAGAAATTTGATTTAATTTTTGAAAGAATAAATGATTGTGCTGAACCTCCACGGAAACGCCGATTACTTGATTTTGATTTAAAGACTCACTATAAGCGCCTTTTTGTAGAAATAAAGGACAATATTATATCTCAAATTAAGACACGATATAAATCTTTCACGGATTTAATTTTTTTGAATTTACTCAATAAATCAAAATACAGTCGTTTTGCTCAGTCAAGCCCAGATGATAAAATATCTTCGGTGATTAACTTTTTCCCTGGAATTTTCGATTTTTTAGGTTTAAAAAATGAGCTGAAAGTTCTCTATACTACGTCTTCACTTCAACCACTTGACGTTTTATCCCTCTATAAACATTTATGAAGTGAAATATTGTGTGAAACATTTCCCCAAATCTTAAAATTAAGTGGACTATTTTTAACACTACCAATGACTGTTGCTTCCGTGGAGAGATCTTTTTCCACTCTGAAAAGAGTTCATACATATTTGAGAAATTCTCAAGGAGAAGACAGGCTTTCTGATTTAGCACTTTTATCCATAGAAAAGCGACTCCTTTTAAAAATAAAAAGTATGCCTAACTTTTATGAAAGAGTTCTTGCAGAATACGTGAAAAAAGGTAGAAGAATAGTCTTAGAGTACAAATAAAAAAAAATATTTAACAAAACTTTTCACATTTTTTTCCAAATTCTACTGTTTTTGATTTAAAAAAATATTAATCATAAATATTTTATTTTTTTAACTTTGTACAAAAACTATTTTCAAAATATTTTTATATATTAAAATATTTTTATATATTATAGATATAAAATTTATACATTTTTGTAAATATTATGCGTGAAGCTTTTATTTAAATTTAAATTTTTATTTATGTATTTATTTATTTAACAAACCGTGATTTATGAAGTTCCTTTTTTTATTACTTACTATCAATTGTCTTTAAGTTACATTTGCATCTGCCAAAAAGGTTTCTTTCGAAGCCACTTTGATTACACTTTAGGTTCATTGTAAATTTAAGCTTAAATGACTTGAAGTATAAAAAATTGGCTTGAATTGCTTTACTTCTATGCGATTTGCAGTACACAATATAATTTCAGAAAGCGTTTGCAGGTGCATATTTTTTCCGACTTACCATTTAACATTTTCCACGCCACGCCACTGCTATCTACTGCAATTGACATAAACTCTGTATAACTTATGGATGCTGTTTTATGAATAAGGATTTATGCAACGATGAATAAAAGCCCGACCACTAGCGCCCGATATACTTAATTCAAATTTCAGTTTCAGGATGGCCGAGTTGGTACTAAGGAAATGAAGTACCTACAGTTTAATTTTTTTCAAAGTTGCTAGGTACAATTATGCAATTTTATAGGTAGGTACCTATCACATATATGAGAAATAGACGGCTATGAGAAATATTAATTGTTAAATGTATGTTAATACAATTGGTTTTAATGTTTTACCGGGACAAGCGGAGTTGACAAAATAATACCAAACCCCATAATTTCATCGCTATTTCTACCTATTTACCTCCTGGGTGATGCGCAAGAAAACAGACTGGTGTTTTTTTCATTTTCCGATTCGCTCTCCGCTCCTCCCCGTCTGGGGAAACCACGTTGAATAAAAACACGTAAATCTAATGTTAAAACATAGGTAATACAAAAAAGAAAAAATCAAGTAACCTTCATAAGGCAAAAAATACCAACGAGTGACCTCCCTCAATGCTCCATTGCAAAGGTGCATGGACTTAAAAATATATAACAACAATTTCATATGTTGATAAAAGATAAATATCGTTCATCGAATTTAGCAATTTAGCTCCACGCAAAACAACGAAAATTCTTAGTATTCATATCAATATTCATCATATAGGTACATATTGACCAAGGGTGGTGCGGCATGGCACAATACTGACACCAAATAATTTATGTCATTGATTTATAAATTAGATCGAATATTTCTAAATCACCTTTTCTAAGGTACCTTTTTCGACAAGATACAGCCAAAACAGTGAGGCTCTAAAATGCGATAAACTCATAATTTCTTATTTGATGAAAAATAAAGAAATCAAATTTTATTAAATTTTTCCTTTCAAACGAATCACCCGTTCCTTCATACATTCTACTTGTGGACAACGAAGCCAGATTTCTTATTTTTCCATCATCTCCCTCTTATCGGACGCAGAAGGCAATGGTGCTGCAAATCTTAAAAAGTATTCGGCTGTTACAAAGAAAAATAAATACTAACACTTCCATAAGAACGAAAATCATATGGCATGACCAGAGAGTCGATAATGCGAGATCAATTATCCATACAAATTAACATTTGACCACTTTGGAAGTGTCACTCGCGCAAACTATTCAGTTTAGAAAAAAATTATATTAAAAACCTCAATATCATTTTTGAAGACCTATCCATCGATGCCCGACATGTATGGGTTTGATGAAAAAACAAATTATGAGTTTCAGTTCTAAGTAAAAAATTTATTGTTTTTTTTCTATTTTTGTGTGAAAATCTTAATGCGGTTCACAGAATACATCTACTTACCAAGTTTCAACAGTATAGCTCTTATAGTTTCGGGAAAAAGTGGCTGTGATATTCCCTGAAAGACAGACAGACAGACAGACACACATGACGAATCTATAAGGGTTCCGTTTTTTGCCATTTGGCTACGGAACCCTAAAAATGCGCTGTAATAATAGTACTATAATGTGTATGTACAAAGCGTCCGTCTCAAATGTAACGTGTATGGGAAAAATTGAGAAAAAGCATTATGTGTGAATACTTATGCCATGAAAAGCAAACAAATAATGGTGCATGTTTTCATAGTTCGATAAGTTTCGTGGTTTTGTGTTGTATTGTTTACAAATATAGAATATTGTAAAAAAATGTAATTGAAAATTAATGCCGAAACTACAAAAAAAGAGCAAGAGAAAGAAATTACAATCAAAAATAACACAAGGCAATGGCTATTTATTTAAGCACTTGTCTGCTTTATGATTAACATTTCTTAGGAGCTATTTGAACCTTAGCTACATTCAACATTCTTTTTCTGACCCACTTCTCACCAAAGTCTGACGAACACCACAAACCATTCAGGTTGCGGAAAATTCTTGTTTTTGGTTTTTGGGATTCTTCTGAAAAGTTTCTTAAACAAAAAAAAGTTAACAATATCCTGGCACCGCTAAGTATCGCAAGATCCTTCGAAATTGAACAAATAACAAATTTCGCCAGTTTTGCTTACATTGTAACCTCTATTTGGTCCAATTCCAATTCAAAGTTCAAAGCCAAACATAAAGTAAAGCTCCAAACACTAACAAAAGCATCTACCAGCCCTTTTGCGTATACTTAAAACATCACTATACACATATCCTTGTATCCACATGAATGTTTAACGAGTCCAAACAATCTCATTGATTTAAGATTTATTATTTCCAATTGTACAACGGATAAAGGTCATTTTGTGGTATAAAAGAGGACACTAGCTTTGCTTTAATCATAAAGCACTTGACACTGTATATCGTCTTTGTATATAAAAAGTTTATATACAAAGATATCGTCCAGGGATGTCGCTAATTTCTGCAGTAAGCAATTCAAAAGGAGACAACAAAAACAAGGCGATGAAATAGAACTAAGAACAAAATGTGACTGCAAAACTAACTAACAACAACTCGTAAGCACGACATGATTCACACAAACAGAAAATGTGATGCTTCCCAAAGGAATGGAATCTCTTGAAAGTGCTACCCGAAGTGGAAAAAAAAGTTGGAAGGAAAATGAAATGCATCCTCCCCAAACAGGCAGGCTGCAGTAGTTACTTTTATGGCAACTCTTAGGATAAAAAAAATAATGAAATGAGGATTATGTTTTATTGAACCGACCTCCTGGCGAGTGTTGCGTATCTGCTGTCGGCGTTCGTTCCTTAAAAGATATAGCCTTAAGCTGTACATTCAAAGCGGTGTTTAGTGCAACCTATTTTTAATGACTAGTAGTAAATAGTAATTTTATTCGTAAACTTCAGTTTCCTTATTATTTTTTACAATAATTTACAATAAAAGACTTTGGCCTTTGCCGTCAGCCGAAGAAAAGAGAGAATTATGCTAATATTTTTATTTGTTGTTATTTAAAAAGCTTCGTTTATTACTTGTTGCCGGTATTTTAATGCAGCTTTAAGATAGCTAGCAAGCACGCTCCAGTCCTCACCATTTAGACTTCTGATGAAGTCAGCCATTGACAACGTCTCCTTATTCCAATGAGCTCGTCTGATCTCCTTCAGTATAGGACATGTTCCAATAAAATGAAAAACGTCTTCTTTTTGTCGAAGGTTGCATAAGCTGCATTCCTCATACCCGTCGCTTATATATGGTCGAAAGTTCAATCGGAGTAGTTCACCTCTGGCCTTAAAGATATTGGAAATTACGTCTACACTGAACCGATCGTGGAAATAATTTTTTGTCGCTAGATCATGGCTGAGTAAGGGATAATTACATCTGGTCTCACTTTGTTGCGCTTTCAGTCTAAACTCCGCTCGGGTAGACTCTTCAATATTATATAACAGCTCTTTCAGAGAATGACGCCAAGATTCGGCATTATAGTCCGTTAACTGCATATTGTGTTCGCTGCTCAGCCTTAACCATTCATTAAAGAACTGCAGCTCCCGTTGTATCAAATATTTTGCGACGATGTGTGGAAGTCGAAAACGTGGAAGTTCCATTACTTTGAGTATGTAGAGAAAGTGCAATCTCAATGTAAAGATGTAGAGAGGAGATATACCAGTTTCCAGGTGCAGCATGTACGTCGGTGTATTTTCGGGTAATCTAAACATTTTTTTAAAGAAATATCTTAAAAGTTTTTCAACCTCTTCGTACTCGTATACCCCCCAAACTTGTGCAGCATAGCACATGATTGTTTTACTGACTATATGCGTTTAGTATTCTAAGTAAACTTGCAAATAATCTGAGCGTGTTTCATTAAAAAATTCGAGCTAAGATGGTACTGCACTCCAAAAGTTAACTAAGTAGAATGGCAAAAGTTTTGATTTGCGGCAACTGGAAGAATATTCAATTTACTTTGAAAATTTGCATCAGTTATTTCAATAGTTCAAGAGTTCAAGTTTTCGCTGAGCCGGCCTTAAACTACGATAACTAGACAAATTAACTGGACCTTAGTGCACATGCACAGATACCATTGCCAAGTTGTTCAACCAGAGCAGTCCAAGTTAACTGAATTGCAAATGAAATCATGTGCGGTGAATCGAAAAGGTTAGGTGTGGGCGATAGAGCATGACCATAATGTCGACTAACAAAGTACATCTTAGGGTCTGTCTCACAATGTCAAAGTAAAGTTCTGAGTAGTTACCCAACACTTAAATTTCTCTCCAGTTTAATCCTTCCATTAGCGAATATGCACATCCATCCTTCTCATAAATTTATGTATTAAGTTATGTCTCAGTTATTCCAGTAGTAATTGTGATCAAAACCGTGAATTATTATTTTTTTGCCAGAAGTGCTTAAAGAATTTTAGAAAACAGATTTAATTTACAATGTCACAAAACAGAGAGAGAGAGAGAGAGAGAGAGAGAGAGAGAGGGAGAGAGAGAGAGAGAGAGAGAGAGAGAGAGAGAGGGAGAGAGAGAGATCATTTTGCTAGGACCGATACCTATCTCTTCGAAGAACATCTGTGTTGTTTTGCCCTAACACAGGTGCGCAGAGGGGTTTTCTAAATATTTATTCCCTCCTAAAACAAAAAACAAATAATGCCACTTTTGAAAGAATTGAAAAATCTAGTCATATAAAGAGTGTCCCAAAATTTACGCCAGATTTCATTACACAGGATAGAGTGGAATGGTGGAATGCGGGTGCCAAAAAAAAATCAAATCAATCAAATAGTAAGTAGCACCGAAAAGCATGCAATGTAATACGATATTGACAGGTGCTGCTTGCTGTTAAACACAAATGCTTTGCGCTGTGTTCTTAGCACTATAAGAGTGCTGTAACTTTACAGAAAAAACCCCTTTAGCTTAATAAAAAATATAATAAAATAAAAAATAAAAAAAAAAACAGGATAGGGTTATGTATGGAGTAGCATATCGGACAAATGGCCTACTAATCAATGACATCCAATTTAAGCAGAAAGAACTCTGTTGTCATATCACAACAGTCACTGCTTTACTAACTTCGTTTTTAAAGAGGTGTGGTCCAATAATGCTGCTTTAGCATCATCTGTCCACCACCATGTTGCTTTGCCGTTTTGATAGTGCTTTTGAAGCCCCAAGCAGTGATTTGGCTTTATCCAAGAAGGTCGTTGTAGGGAATTCCACATATCTTGTGCTCGGCACTCGGCATCCTCAAATTCATTGATGATGCGATGGAGATAATTTTGCATATTTGCAAAAAATGCTGCGCCGAACGAAATAGTTGTCCAGGTTGTACCATTTGATTTTCGCAGAAACTTTTGTTTGTTTAGTTCTGTTCATCCCCGTCGGCATACAAATTTCTGTCATTAGGAGGCGATGTTGCTAGGCAATTGCCTCTGTCCGCAAACGCTTAGGATATCTTCATCCGGAGAGTTCCTGGTGCTGTATCCCAGTCCTACATGACACTTATCATAGTCTTTGTTCGATTTTCTTACATGTCCGTTCAAATCTCCACTAACAAACACAAGTTCTTCTTTCGGATGTTCTAGATGAGGTTGTAAAAATCTAGCCAGAATGCATCCTTTTCTCTCTTCTCGCATCCTATTTGGGGGCATTCCACACCTCACCTTGCATCAGCAGTTTAAGAGATATCAAACGATCACTGGACTTTTAAATAGTCAAGACGCTGCCAAGTAGCTCTGCCGCAAGGATGATACCGTCTTCGTTCTTACCCTGTTCCGTTCCGTAGTAGAACGCGACTGGTTTCCGGAGTTTCGCCATTTCTTCTTGAACACATAAGATGTCAACTCATATATTGATTAAGCTCTCGAAGGTTCAATCCCCATGGGGAACAACAACATACGCCACCCATTCACATGCCTCTACACCAAAAGGAGGAATTCTGCCTGGTAGTACAATGGACCGTTACCGAGTCTGAGTGCTCTACGATTTGGAATTCCTTTTACACAAAAAAAAGAAGAAGCTCTCGAAGAATATAAAATCTGTTCTGCCGTATTCTTGGACGCAAGCATTTGATAAGGTGTGGCATGAAGGCCTCAAACTCAAATTAAGACAAGTTCTCCCCGAATAGTTGTATAAAATAATAGAATCTTATTTACAGAATAGACTCTTTCGTGTCAAACACGGAAGCGAATACTCATAATTTAAAGGAATAAGGACAGGTGTGCCGCAAGGAAGCGTTCTTGGGCCACTTTTGTACCTGTTATTTACGCGTGATATACCGCAAGCCGAAGGTACTACAGTAGCCGCGTTACGAGGCTACGATACTACGATACTACGAGGCGCGCTTAACCGGGTCAATGAATGAACAAAATCATGGAAGATCGTTCTTATCGAAACGAAATCGGTCCACGTAGATTTTACATATAAACAATCAAATAACTTGCTTGTGTTTATAAATACGGTCCAAGTTGTTTTTATAAATACGGTCCAAGTAAATGAGGCCAAACATCTCGAAATGACTCTATACAACTATGGGGTTGTACCAGTGAATCAAATAAAAACACATTACAAACTTTTCAAAATAAAGTTATAAGATCATTCGTCAATGCAAAGTGGTACATTAGAAACGAAGATCTCCATAGAGATCTCGGAATTCAGACGGTTAAGGAAGAAACTAGATATTGCGCTCTAAAGCATAGAAATCGTTTATTAGGACACGTCAATAACTCTGTCCTTGAAATTGTAGACGAAACAAATTTATTGCGGCGATTACGACGAACTAAACCTTCCAACTTAGCCCGATAACCTTCAACCGCAATACAATTGCGGAAGTAGCAGGAATAGGTAGAGGACGAGGTTCGCAAGGTCGCAAGAAGAGATGAAGTTAGGCTTCGTAACCATGTTAATTTAGAAGTAGTCCAACTACTTAATAACAACAATTTAGTTAAAAGATTACGTAGAATTATACAAGGTGGCGGAAAAATAACCTTCCGATGTTTTTTGGTCACCGACCGATTATTGCTCAAATAAATAGTCACCAATATTCCGCGTTCTGGAGCAGTGTAGCGTAACATTGTTTATTAACGTGTATTTCGCATGTGTTTACTACACAAATGTCAAAACAGAACTGACATTAGGGGCCAATCGCAAAATTTATAGCATTTTCTGATAGGAGGATTACTTTTGCGCCACCTTGTACCTTTGAACTAGCTAACTAGGTAAAAAGGGAAGAAATATATATGTAACAACGTAATCACAAGAACAAAGTGATAATGAATTAAAAAACAAAAGGTAACAAACCATTTCTCAAAACAGTACATAAGTACATAAGTCAATATTACAACAAAATTACTGATTAGTCTGACGACTAGGTGCGATTACTGGAAGGATGGTAACATCATGCCTTCCCTGTGTGTTTTTAGTGGGTGTTTCAAGTCCCACACTATCGCAAAGCTCGCAAGCGATATCTTTCAACGATTTTCATCTAGCTATACATAAGATGTCAACTCGCCTTCTAACCATCATCTCTTCAAGCTCGCATCTACGACTACTCATACTTAAAACGTTCGAACTCGCGACCATTGGGTTTCGCTTAAGCTTTGCTATGCCCCGGAAACCAAATAGCTCCAGACGCGAACATTTCTGCCCTTCCTAGGATAAGTACCATGATAAGTTGTATCTGGGGCATCTGGGGGTACTGGGCTTTTACGACACCGGTGATCTCCAGTTGTGACAACTCACGAATTTGCGTGCATACCTGCTGGACAGCTTTGAGTTGTTAACCTGAATGTTTATTTTACGACAAGTTCTGTTTATCAGGGTGCGCTCTATAATATTCTACCTAACCCTTCCTTACACGGGGCAGTGTCTATATTATTATTAAAAAAGAAAAAAACAATGACGCGAAAAACCAAAACGAAAACTATGTTTTCTTGTGACAGACAGAATGCAACTGTCAATTTATTTAACCGGTAGTTATCTGCGCTATTGGGTACTTCATCCACCCATTAAGTAAATAAGAACATTGGTTACTGGTTACTCTTATTCGGTTTTTGTTAAACGCACATGTGGATAATGCTGATTAAGTTGCAAGTAGTTTAACTGTGACTTTTCTTTCACATTGTGAGACAGACCCTTAGAATTGAAATTCGTGCCATATTATACGATTAAGTACTTGCGATACCAGACTGTGCATTTATCCTTGTTTCATATCGATTAAATCTATATGTGCTGTGAATACAAATTGAGGTACATTTGGGGATGAAAAGCATTTTGAAGATGTTTTAAATTTACGCTCTTTCTATTTACATATACCTGTATTAACATTTAATGGAGTGTTTAAATAACGAAAAATGGAAAAGTATAGAACATTTCCACTTGACGGTGCAAATAAATGATGTTGTCTTTGCCGACTGTGGAGGGTTGGTCTGTGGCTTTCATTTCTTCGCGCTCCATTTGGTAAATACAGTAAAGTGAACTGGAATTAGGAAGGTTGCCGCATTTGCCTCATTTTGTATTGTATTCATTTTATTTACGCAATCCAAATAGAATATACAAATGCATTGTTATTTATTTAATATGTCACCTAAGATTGGATTTTCGTCTCTTGTAAATTGCACAATGAACAAATAATTGATAAATCTCCCAGATGCGGAATAAAGTTTAAGCTCAGTATCTCTCCTCTGGCCTTAAAGATAGTTCATATTATTTCCGTAGAGGATCTTTCATTAACAATTTTTTTTACGCCTGGCTTATGATTTAAGTTGGCTAAGTTGAATATATTTGACTGTACATTGAGCTTTTTATATTTTCAGTACAATTGCTCATTGACTGCCATCAAACTATGTAACTGATTTTTAAAGTAACTGATCCTTTGACCAGCTATCGGCACCATTTTCAAGACATGGTCTTATATATCTCACCTTCGACTTTAAAACTTTATCCTCAACTCGTACATGCCAGTACAGAGATTTAAAAAACATAAATTATGCGCTTCTTGATGAAGATAATTTTCCAAGAAATTGCTTACAATGTTGTCGAGCACATCGACACAAGTTTTTAATAAAAGTGTATATAAGTGGAATTTTCCCAAGCTCGCTTAAGATTGCTGAAGTCATTCCTCTCGACAAAAACTCAAACCCTTGTGAGCTGAATAATTATAGACCGATATCTCTGCTATCAGTTTGCTCAAAATTGTTTGAAAAGGCGAAGCAAAGGAGAATCTTAACGTTCTTAAATAAAAATAATTTTTTTAATGATTCCCAATATGGATTTCGTGCTGGTAGGTCAACCGAAGATGCGTTGCTGAAATTTTGTAGTGAGTTGCATACGGCTGGGCTATTCATTGACTTAACCAAAGCTTTTGACTTAGTTGATCACAAAATTCTTTTGTCAAAATTATATAATGCTTTTATGCGTGGTTTTATTTATAACTGGTTAGCTTCTTACTTAAAAGATAGGAGTCAGACAGTTAAAATAAAGGGTTGCCTTGCTGCATTACGCAACATAATTTTTTGTTGTTTCGCAAGGTTTGGTACTTGGTCCATTGCTTTTCTTGATTTTCATCAATTCTATATTTATACTGAATTTTAAGGGCGTAATAACAGACTTTGCTGATGACATGGCCTTCTCCTATGGTTGCAGTTCTCGGCTTAACTTAATTTCGGACATCAACTCAGACTTAGATATTCTAAGACACTGGTTTGCTGTTCATAAAATGGTGTTGAGCAATAAAACCAAACTAATGTACTTTAGTCTCTCAGGGCCGCCTACCATTGATTGTGATTTTCATTCTCCTGACTGTCAAAAATTCACTTTCAATTTAAGTGAGAATACTACATTTCTTTCCAATGAACCCTGCTCGGTTCATTGTTTTAAATTGAATTTTGTCCAGTCCTTCAAATACCTTGGAGTTATTCTTGATAGTAAGTTGAACTGGTCCGATCACACCATCTCCCTTAAAAAGTACCTATTGTGTTGCACTAGTCAATTTTATAATCTAAACTTGTACTGTACTCAAAGCTTGAGTACGGGATAACTTGTTGAGGTGGTACTAATTTGAACAAGATCAATCCACTTCTTCTTCTGCAAAAACATATTGTGCGTATTATTTGTAAAAAAATTTGCTATCACAAAAGTTTCATTTTGTTCCAGGAACTAAAAGTTCTTCCACTAAGGCATCTGTACTACTTTAAAGTTCTTAAACTATTTTTTATTAGGAGTGGCTATCTGTTACGGGTCCTGAGTCTTGGGTGATATCCATTTTAGCCGACCTAAAACAAAAACATAGGGACGGGCTACAGTCCGCTTGGGCGAACTGTTGGATACCCTATTCTTATTCCTATCCCTCATAAGTGGGCGTGACAAAAGTCTAAGTATGGTTGAATTGTTAAGAACGCTCTACATATTTTGTTATATAACATTTAAAGGATTTTATCAAAAAAAAAAAACGCTCCCTAGCTCAAACTACTTGGGTGTTTCAATAAAATTGTTTTATTTAATTGTGGGCATGTCAGTAGGCCGATTTAAAAAAAATTAACACATGAGAATAAAGGGCCCCTAGAGAGTACATATTATAAATTTCAGCTCCCTAGCTCAAACTTTGAATTTTCAAAAAAAAAAAAAAAAAAAAATTGTGGGCGTGTCAGTGGGCGGATTTTAAAAATATTTACACATGAGCATAAAGGGCCCATAGAGAGTTTATATTATAAATTTCAGCTCCCTAGCTCAAACTTTGGATTTTCAAAAATTAATATACCCTTAGAATAGGCTATAAAAAAATTGTTTTATTTATTTGTGGGCGTGTCAGTGGGCGTATTTTGAAATTTTTTTATCCTGAGCAGTTTTAGGAGTCATAGATCATATATACAAAATTTCAGCTTTCTAGCTCAAAATTCGATTTTTTCCAAAATTTAGTTTTTTTGAGTTTGTGGGCGTGTCTGTGGGCGGATTTCAAAAATTCGTAAACTTGATTATTTCGGGACCCTAGAGAGTATATGGTTAAAATTTCAGCTCTCTAGGTCCAGTTTAAAGGCCTAATTTTTGGCTACAGACGGACGGACGGACATGGCTAGATCGACATTACTATCGATGCTGATCATAAATATAGTAACTTTTAGGGGTCTACGGGCAATATTAAGGTATGTTACAAACTATGCGTCAAAATTAATATACCCTTAGAATAGGGTATAAAAACAAAACAAAATTACTACCTCAATAAAGGACCACTATATGTCCAAAACAAAATCACTTACCTCTGAGGTAAACCCAAGGTATAAGTTAAGTTTCGATATGTCGAAAGGTTTAAAAGAAAGATTTTTTATTTATTAGCTCTTTATTGAACTATTTATACTATCCTACTGCAGCGTCAGCGGCTTGGTGTTGTGGATGTGCGGATACTTGCAGCGTTGGCGGCTTAGTGTAGTTGGATGAATAAGTGCAGCGTCGGCGTCTGGTTTGATGGCGGTGTCAGGTGCATGCTGTTCGGGTGAATGCCTGTGCGGCATGTGCATGTGCCATGCTTATAGTGGGTGTGGAGGCATTGCCTTACATTAAGGAATGCAACATATTATGTGCTAACTTATATGCACCTTTGCATTGGACTTCGTTGCACCATCCTAAAACAAACAAAAAGAAAAATTGAAAAGAAAATAATAACAAACAAAAATAAATGAAAATTACAATGACGACACGCACATACAAACACTGACCGATCGCAATAAAAACGAAACCGAACCACAGGAGTTACCTGGCCAAGAAAACAATGGAACGCAGCTATTGTTTTGGCTTGGTAAATCCTAGGTACATGCGATTGATAAATATTAGCAATCAGTGTCACAAAAAAAAAATCAGTTACCTACCTGGGGATTGAGGTGAGGTCTATGGATAAATCAAAGAATCGCATGCATTTTCGATGCACCAGCACGTGAAGGGGTGAATTCCTCAGGTTTTCGTCCAACGTTGGAGTATCTCCATCGGTAGGACAGCCACAAATGATGAAAAATAAAACAGTATCAATTAGTTATTATTATTACAGATAATAAATAATAAATAAAATAAAATTGAACTTACCTGACGACCGAATCGTAATCCAAGAACACGAAACAAAATAATAATAATTCTCGCACTGACAGTTCACTATGTACATACCGGTACGGTACACACTAGTCATTTCACTTGCTTGGCTGTTCGCACCTCGCAGATAATGTTAAAGGTTATCGATGACATGGACAATGGGATGTTGCAATAATAGGTATGATAAGGTAGTGCTAAGTGTAAGTAGTTACATATTTAAAAAAAAAAATAAAATACGAACTGTCATAAGATTTTTAAATCAATTAGGATTAATGCAATATTAGGATTACGAAAGTGCAATATAGATTAAGGTTACGTATTAAGTATTTTGGTAATTAATATAGGCAGCTCTTTGTGTTATGTTAAAGTAAAGTATGCAGAAGTGGTCAACATGTTGCAATAAATAAGGTTGATGCGGAAACTACACCAGCAACTGATAGAGGCAGATCGATGTGGCTATGTATGTAGTTTATATATAGGAATTTGAATTTTGTTAGGAAAGGACGGTTGAGGGTCATTGCCTTATAGTAAATCAGCCGGTATACTAGCATACAGCTCTCAAGGACAAAATAGCGAATTCCGTGTTATTGAAGTCAAGCAGAGGCAGAAGATCCTAACTACAGGCGATATTCCCTGAAAATTTTATTTTCAAACATAAAATATATTGGAGGTGAGTTAGGAATAAATATGGGAAACATGAAAACTACGAGTATTGACTTAGCTTCGTGTAATACCCTAGGT
This sequence comes from Portevinia maculata, assembly GCA_949715645.1. Classification (NCBI taxonomy): domain Eukaryota; kingdom Metazoa; phylum Arthropoda; class Insecta; order Diptera; family Syrphidae; genus Portevinia; species Portevinia maculata. The sequence goes on along the minus strand of OX454526.1, from coordinate 7,223,501 downwards.
ACGCGCATACGGATACATCTATCCCAGACAAGGAAGGCACCAAGATCGAATTGGAAAAAAAAGAAAAGAATAAAAATATAAAAACCATAGCAGAGGTAGGCTATTTTAAGATCTAGTTGTGAGCCGGCGATTACACAAATGTTTCCACTAGGTACTGGGTTGAGGCGTTTGGTCAGAAGACGACCCTCACCTCTGCAGATTTTTTTTTGTCTTGGGGTCGCATACAGACACTCCAATAAACATCGTGTCGGCTTATGTGTGCTTGAATTCAGCCCAACAGCAAGCAGCGGACGCAGTAAAAATCCCGAACAAAGGCCCCATAAACTTCGCCCTTGAGAAGGTCAACGCAGCATAGGCGTTCCGCTTGTCAGCAGTCATTGTGCCCCAGCAGGTTTATATCCCCCTTAATGCTCGGTGATTTAGTGCAACAGAAACACCGTTTAAAGACAGACAATATAGTGAATTAGTGTTAATAGAAGATTTATTGAATAGTTTAATTTAGTTTTATTGATTTTTTTTTGATATTAGAGTAACGTAATTTGTAAGGATAAAGTTTTCTAGAAGTGAGTGAATACGCGGAAAAGAGGCGGTAAAGCCCAACCTAAATTGAATTTGCAGAAATCATCGCTCCAAGTGCTGCCGGCAGGACGACGAGGGACGAAACGTAAGTTTTTTTATTTTCGTTTTATTTTCTTTTGTTTTCCTTTTTTTTAATACGGAGGCAAGAATTAAGCCAAATTACGTTTAATTAGGTGTAAAGATAAGACATTCACTACCGCGAACTTCGGTATCCATTGGATTAATTTTTAATTTTAAAGTATTTTAGGATTTAAGAATGAATTATAGTGGATTTTACAAGTGAATTTGGTCTGGTTATTTCAATGGAGTAGAAGCAAGTGTGATTTGGTGTGTGGAGTAATTGGGAAGGCCGTCCTTCCGCTGGTGCCATGACGTAGACGATACGTAGACGACCAACGGACATGAGGACGGGACGTGACGACGTACGTACTCTCCACTACCAGGACACCTAACGGACAAGTGGCTGGATTCTGGTCAAGGGGCTATCTCTCGTTGTTTTCGGCCAGAGAGATAGCCAAAGGAGTGTCGTCCGACACATAGGGTGGGTAGGCCGAGCCAGAGCCAACATCATCTGGCAAGTCTCAGGAACGAGACGAACCTTACCAGGGAGCGACATTAGGAAGCACTGGATGCAAAGCAAGCTGAAATTAGGTTAGATATAAGTTAGATTAGGGATATAGAATAAGCCTTAGCTTACGTTTTAGGTTAGAATAGGATTAGTTTAGCATAGTTAGGGTAAGTGAGATGCATCTGACTTCCTGTACTCTCTCCTTGGTAGGGCAAAGGTATTGAGATTTTCTTTTCGTCTGTCCTATCTTTCGCTTCGTTTCTCTTTCCTTTCTTTTTCTGTCCGTCCGATTTAGTTCTCTGCCTATCTTCTTCCTTTTTTCTCAGATACGATAATTTTTGTTTGTGAGCAGGTGGTTCAGTGTGAGGGGTGACAAGAACTACCCCCGTCCGACGAGCGATAGCCGTGCAACCGCGAGCGTGCCACCGTCCTCCTTCACTACTCCGAAGACGCCCCTGTGGCCAAGCCTTGACTCATAACATATCTTTCAGTAAGAAGAAACTCGCTGCATAATTTACGTGTAAATTCCTTCAATTTGGTCAATATCCCAGCGTATAATAAAAACTCTTCAAAAGATTCTTCACAGTAGTTGCTCCATCAATTTTTAATAAATTACCTTTCTCTATCAGAAGTCTAAGAAACTTGTCAACTTTCCTATACAAAATAAAATCTTGGCTTTTTAACCATGATAACACTCAAATCGAACACATAATTTATTCAATTAGTTAACACTATAATTTAAATCAATAAAAAAACATTTTTCTTTCCTTTTCCACATTTAGTAATACGATTGAATTCTTATATTTTTGAAGGGACACTCGCCACTAGCTCTTGCTTAAGCATAACTAAAGAGTGTCTTCAACTTATTTTGTTGGGTCTTACAATAGGTTTTCATATTTTTTTTTGAAGAACGCTTCATAAATTTGTTAATTGTTTTGCATAATGTTAATTATTATACTATTGTTACTCCTTAATAATTTCTCTGAATTATTCTTATCACATTTTATATATTGTACCTAGCAAGATGAATTAATAAATACAAATACAAATACAAATACAATACATGTTAGACACATAATTTGAAGTAGTGTGTACGATTTTCCTTTTTCTAATGAACAAGTTCAAATTCTTAACACTTATATTCAAAACCTTTTTAAATCCCATACTGTAGGACCACAAAATACACCGTGGCTTACTAGTCAAATTCGTTGCTCATGCGAGAACGAGATTTAGCTACAATCGTTGGAGGCACTACCGACATCCCTTATATCTGAGAACCTTTCATTCTCTGCTCGTTGTCCTATTTAACATTTTGATGCGGTAGATTCCGCTGATGTGCTTGAAAGTAGACTTGCTATAAAATCGAAGGCAGTTGGACTTGATAGCTTAAGCATATTGTTTTTAAAGGTAATTTTACCGCTATTACTTCCATACATAACACATGTTTTTAACTCCATATTAGCTACAGGCATTTTCCCTTCGCAGTGGAAATCGGCCAAATTTATACATGTTCTTAAAACATCCAAGTGTGATGACTTCAGACCTATATCCATCCTTCCATTTTTATCAAACGTACTCGAAAAGATTTTACAAAAGCAAGTTAATAGCCACCTTTCTATGAACAAGCTTCTGTCTTTCCGGCAATCTAACTGTGGTAGAAGTTGCTGAAGACCTCCAGTATGCTCTTGACAGGTATCTTTCTGGGTCCTCCTCGATTTTTCAAATGCGTTTGATTTTTTCATTTTCATTTATTTATTTTGTTTGAAGCTTACATGATACTTCAAGAAAATAATTCTTAAAATAAGGTATCGAATTTTTTATTAATTACAGATAACTAATAATGAATGATAAAGGGAAGGTTTTAAAGATTTTATGTTTATTGATACAATACGACTAATTCTGTTGCGACATGTGTAGAAATAGTTTTTCCCGAAATACGACTGACGAACATATCCTTTGTAATTGAAGTTGACGAAAATTCCACAATCCCACTGTGTCTGTAAACCGCGGTAAAAGAAGCCTAAGACTCTTTGGTGACTGAACAAACGTAATATACTCACTCAAGTATTCAGGACATTTGTTATGAACGATTCCATGAAGCTTAAGGATGGTTCTAAAATCGTAATACTTATCAAAACCCATTCCTAACAGAGACCTTTTCTGTTACGCAACACTAACACATCTTGGAATATCATAAATATACCGAATGCAATCGTTAAAGTCAACGTTCATCTTACGCCTGCATTCATAATTCAAACGGGGTATACACTGTACAATTGTAGGACAAAAATGGGAGTACCAAGCTTTTTATCAAATTCATTTTCATCTTCGGAAGGAGCATATGCGCGGATGTTCTCAAGCTTCGTAGCCCACAGTAGACTTTTCTAATCGTATCAGATGTGGCATCACAACACCTTAGTTTTCTCTTAATTCTAAATCCAAGGTATTTGACCTGCTCCACGTAGGGAATAGTGACATCGTTCACAACAAGAGGTGGTACATTAAGTAATGATATTTCACTTTTGGAGCAGACCATACCCAACGATTTAGCAGGATTTAGTTTTAGAGTATTTAGATCACACCACATCTGAATACGCGACAAATCTTCATTTACTCTAGCCACGCAATCTTCCATAAGCCCTAGTTTTCTGGACATGTTGTGATGTACAGGTAGGTTACTGGAAGGGAGGTGGTGGTTGACCTAGGTCCCATGGCAGCAATAGGCACGCTTGAGGATGCGCGGCGTTAGCTCGACGGTGGGGTGGGAACTTGCTGCCTTCCTATACATACATAAATTTTCGTGCCTGATAGAGTTAATAAAGGTTTACAGATAGTAGAGGAGAGAAGAAAGCGATTTAAGAAAGAATCAAAGTAAAACAAGTGAAATAAAAAGAGCGATAAAAATCGAAAGTACATAGCTGACGCTGTTCCTGGTGTTGAGGAACATGTTGGACTTGCCCTGCCCCTATGAATCTGGTGAGAGACGAGATGCACCATGACTATCCTGTGTCCATATCTCTTTAGGATAGTCCCATTAGATACCCACACACGTATCTACACAATCACAACCCTAATTGCGGATAATTTAAACACGAACCGGAATCATTTTAATATTTTACACAAATGCATGTAAGTATGTAGGTTTATTCATGAAGAAAAAAATTGTCTTATCAACAAGAAACATGTTTACGAGTGTTATGCATACTTAAATTGATATTTTGATCTAGCAATAATGCACTGGATATAGTAATTAGTCTAAGGTTTTTTTTTATTAGGGTAGGTATTTAATTTAATGCAAGCAGATATTTTAAGTATGTAGTGGTATGTATGTGTGTATTTTAGGTAATTTACTTCTTTAAGAACAAATATTATATGTTTAAAAATTGTAAAAGAATAGAAAAAAGTTTTAGGATTTTGCCTCAGAAATCTATGATCATATAGTTAGAAATTAAGTACTCACGGTTGTCCAGACGATGAGAAGGATGTGGCCACATGTTTCTGTCGTTGGTATAAGATGGTTTTGATGTTTTACTAGTTGTGCTATATATATGGTAAATTAATTACCCAACACTTCTTAGGCAAATACCTAGCTCACTTTAACAAATTTGGTAATACTGACTTGGTTTTAATAACTTTTACTTTACGTTAGGGCAAATTTTGTTTTAATTTTGGTTATAAAAAAAAGGAGAGTTGATTCGACACTTCATACAGACTTTTGTGCATGCACATGTATTTCATGACAAGCACTAATTAAGATGATTATTTTATAACACTTTTCTTTTCATTCCTTTTAAATTATGCGGTTGTTGGAATGTGATTGAAATCACGTGTCTGCTGGTGGAGATTGGTGAGACTTTGATGACTGCTACACCACGCGCAGATGTTCCTTGCGTTGTTAGAACTAAGCCAAGCACGATGCGCTGAGGCGGTCTCATCCAGAAGTTTTGATGATCTTTCGGATCGCGTAGCACAAGCTCGATAAAAAAAAACAACTGCGGACGCTTCAGTTCGGTCTTTCTATTTATGTACCTTAGTACGAATGTGGGTAACGCGGCACTCCCGAACTCTATTGATGAGCGTCCGCAATTTTCTGTGGGAAATAATTGGATTATTATTTGCACTACACGCCGCTTAAACAAACAATAACCTACCTTGTTTTTTGGTGAATTCTTTTGCTCGGATAAATGCTTTGCATATACGAGATCTAGGAACCATTTAACTGAATGGCAAGAATCTCAGGCGGCGGCGACAAATTAGGCCCAAATAATATTGACTCCTAAAGCCGCAACATTGAAATGGTCTTTTAAAATCAAAATAAATTGAAAAGAAAACTAGATTCCAATCTTACCTGTGGATTCTTATGTTCTATATGTGTAAGAACTTTGTACTATTTTTCCACTGTATGATGGATCGAATAAAAGGCTTCAAAGAACTTGTCGCGCGCACTGACTGGATTGAAATAAAATGAGTCGAGCAAACGTGTGGCTTGGGTGGTTAAAATGGATGCTTTCCGTGGGGGAGTGCAACAGTTCAGTGTACATCTCAGCCGATTGGTGGAGACTGTTGGGGTATGTTAAAGTGAACGTCCGGTTTAAGTTCATGACTTAGGGAGCAGCAGTTAAATTCAAAACCTAACGAAATTAAAATCTGTTTTTGTGTTTGAGGTGTGCGTCACAATGTATATAATAACGTCATCTGCATATAGGTGAACATGACAGTTTTCGAGAATAGCAGAAAGGTCATTTATAAAGACAGAAAAAATAAGTGGTCCTAGCACTGACCCTTGAGGAACACCTACGTTAACCGTATATGGACGTATCAAAGAGGACATTAGATCTATCCTACTCTCCCTCTATTCTTCTTAATAGAGAACCAATCAAGTATGTGCAAACTGTCAAAAATCTTGGCATGACCTTTAATAGGACAATCATATTAATGTCGACCTATGGTATACTCCGTATCTATGGTGTCTACTCTCGCAAAAACGCTTGTGATGCTTATCTTGACCTATGGTTGGGAAATGTTTTATAATTTTAGCTATGATTTTAAACGGAGACTCAGTATCGCGTTTAACAGCATAGTGCGCTATGTATTTGCAATACGTCGTTGGTCGCATTGCTAACTATTCAAAGTACTTGTATAATATGACACTTGATGACCTACTTAAGTCTCGTACTTTAAGCATGTTTTCGGACATTCTTTGACTCATCAACCTGAATATATTTATGATAAAATTAGATTTGACTTCTCAAATAGATCTGCGTAGTTGGTTCCTCGGTGGTATTGTTAGACTTCGGAACGTCAGTTTCTTTTTATTTCGATTCGGTTGTGGAACTCTTTGCCACGTGAAATTAGAAGGATAGACAGCACAACAGAAGTCAGAAACAAACTTTGGAAATATCTTTCTACTAATTCTTAGAAATCAAACTATTTTTATCTGTTAGTTTTTCGTTGCATAAGTTTTTATTTGTAAATTAAATCCCTTTTTTTGTCCCCCACTTTTTATCTGGCTTATGTAGCTTTCACTAATTGAATTTTTAAATTGTTGTTCCTCTTTTTCTATGCTTAATATTCTTTTATGAGATATGTACTCGTATCTTACTGTATTTAAGCAACGTTTGAAATAAATAAATAATGTTGTCCATACATATTCTATTGGCTTCAGGAAACTACGTCCCAAAACAAAATTTTAAACTAGCCCCAAAAGTGAGACTGCAACATGGAAGATGAGGGAAATAACATTATGGTAAACTTATCAAGATGTCAGGCAGCACAATTTGTAATTTGTTCACATTGTTCACACCCACTTACTCAGGGAGAAATATCAACTATAGGAATTCAAATAAAAAATAAATATATTGGGGCGTGCGACATACGACATCCCAAGCCTAGGGAGAAAGAGACTTGTTTTTATAATACGAAATGTCGTCAATTTTAAAATGAAAATACCAACTCACAGCAAATGAAAAAAAGTCAAAAACATAGGGACGGGCTACAGTCCGCTTCGGCGAACTGTTGGATACCCTATTCTTTTTATTTTTTTATTTATTTTATTTATTCATCTACCAGGTAGAACACCTTCACAGATTTCGCATAAAGTAATAAAGGTACATACAGTAAATATAAAATTACAAAAACATAATAATATGAGTTAATAAACTAAAAAATTGGCATTAATTACGAAAGATTGAAGTTAAAGCAGTAAGAGCGTCGCATTTAAATAAATCCCGATTTGAGGTTAAATCCAAGTTATTACCAATCGAATTAAACAAACAGATGCATCGAGTTATTGGTTCAGACAAACCATAGTTTGTTCTATGTGCCAGAGGTAAAAACAATTGTCTGTCCCTTAGTACTCTGCTTGGTGCATAGAATGGTAGACTAAAAAGAAGTTCACTACAATTGATTCTGTTAGAGACAATATCTTTCAGGAACACCAAAGACTGCATCTTTCTCCTAACCACGAGAGTATTAAGGCCTAACAATAAGCAACGACTATTATAAGATGGAAGCTCAAAGTCTCTATTAAATTTCTTCAGAGCAAGGCGAGTGAATCGTTTTTGGACCCGTTCTATTCGAGAAGAGTGGACACCATAAAAAGGATCCCAAATTACACAGCAGTACTCTAATCTGGATCTTATTAAAGAACAGTAGAGAGTTTTTAGTACGAATGGATCACGAAAGTCTTCACATTCCTATCCCTCATAAGTGGGCGTGACAAAAGTCTAAGTATAGTTGAATTGTTAAGAATGCTCTACATATTTTGTTATATAACATTCAAAGGATTTTATCAAAAAAACACGAAGCTTTTGTAAAAAAAACGCTCCCTAGCTCAAACTGTGGATTTTCAAAAAAAGTTTTTTTTTAATTGTGGACGTGTCAGTAGGCGGATATTGAAACTATTTACACATGAGCATAAAGGGCCCCCTAGAGAGTTAGGTTAGGTTAAAGTGGCTGTCAACAGAAGGCCGACACACTTAGACCAGGATTAGGTCCATTGTGATGCCACACGGATCGAGGGGTTTCCCCACTACTAGTTAAACCATTTAGAGCTTCTTATGAAGCGCGATAGGCTTCTAACGTCAGCGTTAGCCAAGTCGTTAAGATTGTTAAGCAAGAAATCTCCCAGATAAAGATTTCTATTATGGGAGAGAGCTGGACATGTGCAGATAAGGTGAAGTATAGTCTCCTCCTCCTCCTCGTCCAAGCAACTTCTACAGAATTCGTTAGAATAAACGCCAAGCCTCGATGCATGCTTGCCTATCAGACAGTGCCCTGTAATGGCACCTATAGTGGAGCTAATATGCAGTCGGTTTAGTGAGATCAGACTCTTAGAGCGTCGCAGGTAGAGAGTATATATTATAAATTTCAGCTCCCTAGCTCAAACTTTAGATTTTCAAAAAAGGTTAAATTGTGGGCGTGTCAGTGGGCGGATTTTGAAAATATTTACACATGGGCTTCAAAGGCGCCTAGAGAGTACATATTATAAATTTCAGCTCCCTAGCTCAAATTTTGGTTTTTCAATAAAATTGTTTTATTTAATTGTGGGCGTGTCAGTGGGCGAATTTTGAAAATTTTATTTCCCGAGCAGTTTTATGAGTCATAGATTATGTATACAAAGTTTCAGCTTTCTAGCTCAAAATTCGTTTTTTTCCAAAATTTTGTTTTTTTGAGTTTGTGGGCGTGTCTGTGGGCGGATTTCAAAAATTCGTAAACTTGATTATTTCGGGACCGTAGAGAGTATATGGTTAACATTTTAGCTCTCTAGGCCCAGGTTAAAGGCCTAATTTTTGCCGACGGACGGACGGACGGACGGACATGGCTAGATCGTCATTACTATCGATGCTGATCATAAATATAGTAACTTTTAGGGGTCTACGGGCAATATTAAGGTATGTTACAAACTATGCGTCAAATTTATTATACCCTTAGAATAGGGTATAAAAATATCCGACATCAAATTCTAAACTGTTGTATTAAAATACTCTACTTAAATCACCAAAACAATATTGTTTGAAGATTGTAAAAAAGTACGTCATTTTTGACGAAGGGTTGAAAGGTATATTAGTAGCCATCGACGACTGGTGAGTAGTGTGGCTGAATGGGTGAAGGGGCCCAAGTTGGCTATATATATTTGATCGGGGCAGTGCTGAAAGAAATATTGATTTATCGATACAAAAAAAAGAAGAAAGGAAATATTTCTAAGATATCACAGGGGGTTTATTATTTTCGCGAGTATCTTTCGCCGTTTCTATCCCTGTGGAGAAAGTTTAAGATGTAATATTGACTAGATATGACAGTGAACATTAAATCAAACGACATGAACTAAGGAAGCTGGTACTCTTAACGATTTTATATTTGATATAAAATATGATAACAGGTATTACTATTCGTAAACAGGTGGAACGGAGTGTATGCAGAGAATGGCAAATCATTCGGGCTCAACGATGAAAAAGGGGAGAAATCACATAAAGGAAATTTTAACATCTAGCGGAGCCTTGTGACACATTTAACATCTTCAACCTTTCCCGCAAGTCTATATGCCATTCCATCGGTTGTCACGACTGGAGATCACCAGTATCGTAAAAGATGGATCAAACAATAATAAATAATTGAGGCATGAACGTGTCGAAGTCGTAGAAAAGAAGCAGTCCTAAAATCGATCGTATCACTGTAATGCAACAAACGCAGCATTTTACGAGTAGTTTGCCTTAGTGATAAAGTGGTTCGTATGCGCAATTTGACACTACATTCGCTTCGCCACTGGCGCCTATCGGAGTGAACGATGAAATTCAAATCCATCGATTGATTGTACATACATACATCATTAGATAATTTCATGTTGCTGGGGATCGAATTTGTATTTTGTATTTTGGGGGAAGCCCATGTATGGACTTTGAAGTAATTTTTTATGTTTCGCCAGCAGGGACTGGAAATTGAGTTAATGATAATGATAATGTTAAATGGGTAGGAATGATTGATTGCGCTATGTTTTGTTTTGTGTGTGCGTTCGTGCGTTGTGATTAGAACTGATGGAGTGTGTCATTGTTGGTGTAAGGTATATTGCAGTGTCCGGTGGTTACACTAATTGTAGCACCAAAGTGCAGTCTGTTCAGAGAGATCAAAAACTTAGAGCTGTTCAGATCCATCTTTTTTTGTCTTTCTGTTTTGTTGCTAAGTAAGCTCCAAAAATCCGACTATTGTCGTTGACCATCGCCCTTGCAATGTGCTTTCGAACCATCTTAATGAGGAAATTGTCAATGCTATTCAGTGGGCCCTATCGTCTTTTCCATATAACTAAGCGCTATATTAAACTACAATGGACAACCATAAGCGATGATCGGCCTTATAAGGCCCACGTAGCAAATGATCTTCACTCTGGAGTCAAGTTGACTGCTATGACACAGCCTCTGTTTCAGATCATAAGCCTACTTGGCCCCATCAAGACGAGCAACTATATGTCTATCGAAATACAGATACTGTTCAAGCCAGATACCCAAATAACTAAATCTGCCAATGGCTGCCTATTTTGTAAAATTATTTTTTCCGATTTTTTCAAATTTTTTTCTGGTATCTCTAGAGGCCCAAGCCAATGTTGTTCTGATCAAGATTGTTTCCGTCTTCTGAAAGTTGATTTTCAACTTTCCAGTCGTCCCAATACCCCTTACTTTTGACAAGGAACTGCTTTCCGATAAGCATATTATAAATTACATATAGCAAAGGTTTGTGCATCCCCCGTCTGGTAAACTTATAGAAAAGTCCCTCTAACCATACGGTGTCAAAAGCCTTCTCAAAATCAACCAGACAAGCACCCGTGCATTGGTTCTCGCATTTGTTCCACTTAATGTAGGAAACCATCTTCGACGCGGCAGTGTCATGCCCCGACCTGAAACCAAACTGGTTGTCCGGAATTATGTTATTGTCCTCAGCCCACTTCAATAGGGCTCCATTGACAACCCTTTCAAAGACATTTTTTTTTAACTAGCGTGCGTTAAAGGGGCTTCTTTTCTGTAATTGATACTGTAGTACCCTTATAGTGTGTATACACACCGCAGGCATTTTTCAGTTAAACACCTACAAATGCATTGTAATAGCGAAGTAGTTTATTGCCTACTATTAGGCGGTATAACTAGGAGGAAGTAGAATGATAAAATATTTAAAAGTGCACATAATATAACCAAGCATTAATTGCACTTATTTTGTTTTTTATTCAGCGAATTTTTGCTTCATGGACATGGTCGGGATTCGAATACGCAAACTTCCGATCAGCAAGTGAATACACTACCACTGCACTGTTGCCACCTTGCAAATATTCGGAAGCAAACTAATCGATCGGTGGTTGGCACTGTTCCTCCTATCTTTACCCTTTTTTTGGGATAGAGTGTACCACAGCTACGTTTTTCCTTTAGTGCGTGCAAAAGATTTTCAAAATGCCAAAGGCGAAAATGATTCGAAAACACTTTGCAATAAAATAATTTCCACATATGACGATTTTAATTTCACCCAACATTGTGTGGAATAAATTGATGTAGCCTCGAATCACATCTACACAAGAATTGAATATTTGTCCAGAACCGGATTTTATGTCTTGAAAAAACCAACAACGATATAGTCAGTGTTGTGTCATTAAAACTTTTCACATGGGTTACATTGTGTAACTTCTGGCATCAATCGCATCTATTTAGTTTTTTCACATTGCATCTCATTTCATAGCAAAATTCTACACAGTTGTGTTTATTTTATCTCGAATTTACACAAAGTTTAAGCTTCATATACAAGCGCTAACATTCAATTCATCTGCAGGACTACCTTGTTTGTTTTATAAGCAAAATAAATCACACAAACAACTACAAATCAAGCTTTTGCAAAAAAGAGCTTTTAGGTTACGTTCAGATCGTATAACAAACAGATACCCTAACTAATAAAGTGAATATCAAACAATACACAGCGAACATAAAATACCGCATTTATCTGGGAGTAGCTACATATTTCGTGGTTATATATTCCCACCCCGCATATGGCATAGTGTGGCTTTATAGGCAAACATATCTACTACAAGTATCCATTTATGTATATTCTTCTTCCATTAAATATGTAAATTGATACTTTGTCTACATAATTTTGGCTGCGAGCTCAGATGATGCTGAAACAATAAAACGAATTCCATTAATTTACTAAACTACCCTCACGAAGCAATTATATTGTTCTTCCGTCCGTTTCTCACTTCTCAACACATCAGGCCAATTTCTAACAACTTTTGGAGAGATTTCCATTTGAGATTCAATCCTAAGAGTAATTTCGAAACTTATTTGGCAAATTGCATTTCGGTGCGAAGCCAGCAGGAGTTCGCCATCGCAACGTTAAATTAATGACTTGCCCATAAAAGTACCTTAAAGTCAATCACCTTCTCGATGAAATAACAAGCATCCTGGGCTCTCTGATAAATTGCCATTAATGGTGCCACTCCATTCATCCCCATTTACCGTCTCTATTTATAAATGAGTTACTGTCGTTTTGCTTTACACTGTTGGTTCGTGCAGAATTACGACGACTATAATGGCATGGTAGACCAAAATGTTAGTCAATCTGCTCTAACCCACTTCAGAAGGATGGAGTATATTTACAAGTTCCTTACTTTGTATCTTCAGTTGCTGCATGTACTCCTTGAGAGACACAAAGAAACGATATATGTCGCTTCATAAACGGATATATTATAAGCTTTCTTTGTCCAATGTCAACTACCCCGATAAGAAAAATTGTACATCCTTATTGAACAGAGAGATTGGTCGATATCGACATATCTAACGAACAAGCACCCCCCGTGGATCTTGGGAGATATACTTTTAAAACAATTTTTCTTTTCGACTTCACCAGCCATTGTCATCCTGTCTACATAGTCATCGTCATCACATCCCCTTATCACCAACAACCTCAATATTAGACTCCTGTGAGCCGCTCAACTTCACAAACATGTTGTATGCATATACAAACTCGGATGTAAATGCATATGTGTGTAAATCGATTAAATAAGTAATTGTTTCGGATTAAAATTTGGAGAAAAAGCGATAAGCATCGGTAACAGTGTTTCGAATTCAATACCATCACCCTCAGCAATTTTTGGCAATCCCAGTTCGAATTATTTCTGTTAGTGTTGGGTAGGGTCTGCAAAAGCATTTGCATTCGAAACTATTTTGAAACAAATTATGGTTAGTAAGTAAAAGGCGATAATGGTCCTTGAAGAGACTGCACAGGCATGTGGTACGTCATTAATTCCACATTAATTTTTAACGTACATATTGACAAAATAAAAAGCATCCGATTCGTGGGCGTATACGCAATTTCGATTGTTTTTTTTTTTGCAAATTCATTTTGCGTTTCAGGCATTCAACGATAGATAGAAAATACATTTGTTCACAAATGAAGAACTATGTTGGAGAAAAAACATTAAGGACGCTCGTTAACAAGGACACTAACTAAAGTTGATTTTGATCGATTGTGAAAGTAAGCTGTAAACTTTTTGGGAGGATATGTTGATTTATTATGTTTCCTGTTTACCAACTTGCTGGTCGTTATTGATTTGTCGTTTAATTTTTTGTACCAAGTGGGATGTCTTTTTTTTCCTTATGACCGAGGTAAGCTCGTCGGAGGCCAGGAAAGACGAAAACTTTAGGCGGAATACAGAAACTGTAGACTCACAAATAAATCTTTTATTGGTCTCTTTCGGTTAATTATAATCTAGCTTTATAATATTTGCGGGAGAACCGTGGAGTGGATACGGTTGGGGTAAGGCGGGAATACGTCAATTTAAGGACCTCAAATGACTCATAATTCGGACGGGCCTCCTCACCTGGTCGCCTCATATCAGTGGCGGCGGATCAGGGAACAAGTCTTAATATCTGCCCTCCTAGGATGTGAATTAGTCAGCCGACAATACCTGGTGCGGTCGGATCTGAGATGGTTTCGGCTCTGCCTCACTAACAATACTTTACGCAGTCTTTTGTTTTTATAATTGGCGTGTGCTAAAGGGGTCTTTTCTGTAATTGATACAGTAGCCTTATTGCGCAGGCATTTTTCAATTCAACACCTACAAATGTCATTGTCGACGTATTCATTAACTGAAGTTTAACAGCCAAAGTAATAACTGTTTAGCTCCTTCCAAAAACTTTGGATTGGATTGCAAATGGAGCTCATTACCATGCAGTGGCAGCAAGGAACGCTATAAGTAAAGATTCAGACTGCAGAGTAGTACACCGAGGTTCGGACTCAATATTTGACGAATTTCTTGCAAACACCATATGCTGGCCCAAAAATTCTTCGGAAATAAATATCTGGACGTGTTGAAGCTATACGATGATCAACATCGATGCACCCAAGAAAAAGGAGCACTTTATTAATATACATGGAAAGCATGCGATAAATGCAATGGTGGTCCAGGCCGATATTTCTATGCTATTAACATTAGCTGGCCGGTAGTATGCACAATGAAAATTACAAGAGTAAATTTTGTAAACACGACAGATTTTGGATTTTTTTGTTCCTTAAGCGTAAATGCATCTACATTTTGCTCGATGACTTAAAGGACACTTTCAAAAACAAATGACAAAACCTGTCTTTTATAAAAAAATATAAAAATGCAGATCAGAAGTAAAAAGAAAGCACTGTCCTCTTAAAATAAGGATGAATGGTCACCGTACGTATACAGAAAATCCATATTAGGGAGACGAAATGTAAATGAATTCTCAACGTAAATCGTGTTAGTAGGTCCTTACAAATTACAGGTCTTACAGGTTCTTAATTAATAATTTTAATAAATTGAAATTGAAAAAAAAATCTTTCAATGGACAAATTCGTGTTCTTCTTTCTTTTTAATTTTATATTAAAAAGTTCTCTGCTTTGTTTGCTCTTCACTTACAACTTCATTGTGAAAGTTGTTGTTTTTGTTTATTTATGCAAATTGACTTCGTGCTAATACCCAAAGGATAAACAAAACTCCCTGAAATAATGGGCGGTTTGGGAAGTTATGTTCAACTTTGTATTGTCTCTAAAAGTGTTTCGACGTTATATGTTTAGCACAGTGAATGTTTTGCGGTAGGTAGATATATTAAATTTTTATTTGCGTTGTAAAACTTTTTGCTTTTTGTTTGCTTAAACTTTGTAGCTTGTTGTCAATGGGAGCTAGGAGCAAGTATGAGAAAAGTATTTAATATTTTGGATTAGGGACGGATACAAATGTGACATAAAGAGAATTGTTAATCAACTTTGATTAGTATTAAAAGTTGATTTGATTATTTGTGATAAACATATTTTATTCAAGTCCGAGATGATGGAAAATTGAATTTTTCCATCCCGTTCTCCAAAAAATCGAATCTTTTTCTCCTTCCTTCTACCGATCAATTGCAGTTACGTCACTTCTTTCCAAGGTCACGAAAACTATAAACTTTTTTTTTCCGCGTGCGAGACTTTCTAGACTGGAGCACTTAGACTCAATAATGGTCCATTGAACTACCACGAAGACACACCACTTTTACTGTGTAAATTTACTCGTTGTCCTAACAAAGACGAGTAGGAGCTTAAATGATAAGGAGCTTAGGTTTACAGCACTTATCACCTCAGCACAAAATACGTCCTCCTCTGAGCCCTATCCATGAAGTTCACCGGAGATATCATTTCCCGGGATCCCGTTATAACCCGGGACCCAGAAAAGTCTACGTGAATTCAACCTTCCGACCAAATTCAGAGAGATATTGCATTCTCGAGTCGGGCGCAGTGGCTCAATGGTTAGTGTGTCTGCTACTAATCGAAAGGTCCCCGGTTCAATTCCGGGGCCAAATAACATCTTGAGTTTTTTTTCCACTGCCCCACCTCTTGCGAACGTCTGACAAACATCCTAGAGTATCAATTGTCATGAGAAGCTTTTCAAATTAGCCGTTCGGATTCGGCTTAAAATTGTAGGTCCCTTCCACTTCGCAAAGAAAGTGGTTGGAGAAGCTAGGTTTTAGGCCCTCTATGGGCCGTTAATGCCTAATATATATATATTGCATTCTCGAACCATTTAGGAGGTGGTTAATAGGTTGAGCAAGGCCTTAGGAGCAGCCTGAATGTCGCTACAGACGCAGATACTTGGCCACCTCAACTTGTCCATAGCCATTAGGATAGCATAAGTTTCTGTTTGGAAGACTGACGCATGTTTGCCTAACGAGAAGAAAAGTCTAATGCTTCGCTCTCCATGAAAACACCAGCACCAGATCCTTGATCGGTTTTGGAGCCATCCGTGCAAACTCGACTTTATTCCTTTCCAGGAAGACTTCGTAGTTGCGCTTCAACCGAAGTTTCGGTGTCATTGCATCGGACGGTATATCCATAAGACAGGAGTCGAAGGACAACCGTCGTGCAAGTTCATCAAAATTCCAGTGCGAGTTATAAAAGCTACCTCTTCTTAAAAATAACTTTTACTGTGCATCCCACGATGTAAACATCAAGGGGCGGTAGGTTTAATAAAGCATCTAGGCCGGAGCTAGGCATGCTGGGAAAGGCCCCCGTGCAGCCGAGATATTCCTTCCTTTGGAGTTTGGCGAGAGATGCAGTAAGGATTTAAGTGAAAGCTTATTCCACCAAACAACATATGCTAGAAATGGTCTAATCATAGCCCTATAAATTCATAGGACTCTTTCGGTGATAAGCCCCATCCATGTCTTGCCAAAAATGCCCTTGCACTGCCAGAAAACCGACATCGCATTTTCAGTCTTCAGCTCAACATTATTGGACCAAAGAAGTTTGCTTTCCAGGATGACTCCCAGATATTTTGCTTCATTGAAGAGTTGGATTGCGTAGGCTTTTAGCACTGACTGAGTCAACCCGATCAGCTTCCTCCTTCTCGTAAAGAGAACAACCTCACTTTTGAGAGGTTTGACCGCGAGCACCATTCGTCGATTTGGTGCTGTGTGCGAGGAGGACGAATGGAGGAGAAGATGTAACCGTTAACACTATCAACTGTACCAATATGTGGATGTTGTTCGGTTCGGCCACCTCCGCGAAATGACAAAGATGCTCCAGCAGGTACATAGCAAGTGAATTAGGGTTTCTTTTTCAGTTGTCACTTTACAACTGCGGCAGTATGTATTGTATGGGATGCCCAGCTTGGCCGCATGGTCACCTATAGGCCAGTGTCCCGTAAAGATCGCTGTGAGTCTTGCGATGTCTTTTCGGGTTCTACCTAGAAGGTCGGTTGTTTTTGCCTTGTTGTAGTTCGGCCACGTTTTCCTGGATATGACGCATGCAGTCAGCCTGCTCCATCTGAGGTTGGCTTTCTTAAGGTATTCTGCGGTGATATTTGCCTTAACTACTCCGAGCGGAATGTGGACTAGTTCCGCCAGAGAGCGGTGGAGAGCTGAGCCTTGCCTGGCCAGTTCGTCGGCATGTTCGTTTCCATCAACGTTACTGTGCCCTGGAACCCAGATCAGGGTAACCTTGAACTTATCAAGCAGGGCCAGCTCATTACGGCATTCTAGTACTAACTTAGAGGATATAGTGACCGAAGCGATCGCTTTAATGGCAGCCTGGCTGTCAATAATTATGGCGATCCTTTGCCTCGGTGTTATATTGGAGTGAGGTTTGATCTGGCGACAGGCTTCACGGATAGCAAGTAGCTCCGCCTGGAAGACGCTTGCAGTATCCGGAAGTCTGTACGATTTGGCGATATTTAAGGATTCCGAAAAAACTCCCACACCCACGCCGCAGTCCATTTTTGAACCGTCGGTGTAGATTGTTTGATCGAAATCCCTTGTCACTTGTTCATTTCGCCATTCTGATCTGGTAGGGAAGTAGTTATGTTATTCGCCCTAAACTTGAGTACAACGCTTCTATCTATGCCGGTGCCTGAATCGCATATTAGGAGCTACTCGAGAGATTACAAAAACGCGTGATAAAACATTTTGTCAATCGAGATATTGCGAAATTTGTTGACTCTCTTAGTCTAATTCATAATGTCTCCTGTCTGTCGCTATTTAATCGATATTTAGACCAGAAGTGCTCAAACGCAATAGCCACCTGCGTTCCAGCCTTCAACCGCAATAAGCGCCATGCCAGGAATGCGCATCAGTTTACCCTTGAGCCACTTTTGGGACGTACAGCAAATTAAAAAGAATTCTTCCTTAGCCGCACAACACGAATGTGGAATGCTCTTTGCCCCTCTGATTTAACATTTAAACCCAACGTGCATCGGTTTCTCCTCTGTCATCCTTACCCCCGTTTCCTAAATGCGCGCTAAGTAATAAATATAAACGCATCAACACTATAACAAAAAATCCCTTTACTGTTTTTTCGACAAAGTCCTTAAAAAACGAACAAAAAACAGTTGTGTAATAATATATACAATATTCCTCTTAACAATGCACCCATTCTTAGATGTTCACCATATACAAAGTTCAATTGACTGCGAAGTCTGTGCAGCAAAAAATTAAAAATTCAGAAAAAGGACATTGCTGTAAGGCATTGTCTACACAAACTGAATATTTGAATAAGCTGATTGCAGAAACTGCGTACCTCTTTGAATTCTTAAAAGCAGTCGATCTGCACTTAAAATTCATAGAATATCTTTCATTTCAAGTTATAGACGGTTACAAAATGTGCACTTAGAATGCGAAATATTCACCTCGATTTAAATGTTTGTATCTAAACAAAACTCAACTTTAGTTAGTAACAAAACAAGGAGCTCTAAGTTTGAATAACGATCCAAAATAATTTAACATTTTCTAAATATCTGACATACTCATTTGAATAGAACAAACTTGGTGCAATGCTTTAAATTCTGTTCTCTTAAACTAACTTCCAAAAACCACAAATAAATTTCATCCCAAATAAGTCAAACAACTTGTTAGGGATGGCTGTAGGAATATTCATTTGTTTTAAAACATGTTATTGTGTCCTTTCTAGGTTCTTCAATGAAATAACAGAGAATGGAAGTAGCATTACGAGTATCATGACCACCTACAACTGAAAGTTGTCAACTTCAGAGAGGGGTATACCATCCGTTTCAGCTGATTCCTTCCTTGATAAGGACTTTCTTCATCAACGCACTCATCTCAACTCTAACAGGAACCCAATTAAACCGGGGCATACACCATGCCAGCAGGACGAGTTGCTGGTAAAGTTGGCTTCTCAAACAACTACTACGATGGTGAGTACACACAATTCATCTGAAATTCTACACCGCCACTTAACCCATTTCTTTGTATTTTACAGGACGATCGTATGTCGGCTTAAACGAGGAAATAATGTGGGTCAGCATAGGCATGGGCATCACTATAGTCATTCTGATAACAATCGCACTCTGTTATATAGCGCGAGAGAAATGCCAAAAACGTCGCGAATACTATGTGACAGCCTAGCTGGTTGTCTACAATTTGCCCAAGGATAATAGTCAAGATTCTTATCAAGCCAAGCCTTCTTATAGAGACATCTCATTTCGAGCCATCAGCTATTCATGTTTTGGATATAAATAACTTGATGGAAAATAATTCAACGACTGCTATGCAGGCCAAAAGGACATGGGGATGAGGGCCAATGCGATGTGTATGTTTTATTTTGGAACATTTGCTTGCTTAAAATTTCATGGCAAGCAAAAGTTGACTACCACAGTAATAGAGGATAATGTCTGAATAAGTTAGTAACAACGATGCGCTATTGTTGGTTGTTTGGTTAAATGTATTTGAGGTAGAGGGTAATTTAGTTGTCACTCGGTTTTGTATGAATTGATGAGTTCCATATCTTTGAAAGACAAGACAGTATTAAACAGTTTTTCTTTGAGGGATCACTGAACGGAGAACATTTGTATTATAAAAGAATGCTTTTCAAAAGATATTGAGTTCTAGTATATTCCAGGCGGATTCATTTTTCAAATTTAGTTAATGAAACGATTTCTGTAGAAGAATTCAGCTGAAAAAGTAGTACACTTTAAAACATTAAGAAGGTAGGATAGTGTGGATTATATTCAAGTACGTGTGGTCGGCTATGATGTGTAATCTAAAAGTTGAGTGATGACAAAAATGTGACGAGATATAAGGTAACATTTACACCAACTACTTCTTGGCATACAATTTCGAATGCAATACAAGAATTATTTACTTTGGCCTATTTATTAGTTGAAAAATATTTTTCCCAATGTTTGTGTCTTATAAATTTGGAGTACATTCACTTCATAACTGTTTGACGTATGAAAACACAGACCAATTAGTGATTTGTCTTCTGAAACTAAATAACTTGATATCCTACGAGCATATTATAACAAATGTTCTTTGTTGCCCTAGAATTATATTTATTGTTATATTATTTATTATTATATTTATGTATAATAGTTGTTCTCCCTTCAGGTTATTTACTTTTGTTTCGATTCAAACCCTACTTTCGCATTCTCTGTTGAGTTCAACACCCCTTCGGGACATATTGATAGCTACCGTAGATTTCCCAAATAGTAATACTAAATAAATAATAGGGGAGAATAGTGTGCCTTGGACCAAATTTTATATAAATATTTTTTCCGTTTTGTTTGATTGCTTCTTCAACTGAAAAAGGTTCCGAACCAACGCTTTGGATGTCTTCAGTCCAACAACACATTTCAATGGAGTTTAACAGCCCAATTAATAAACGCAAATTAGGGGTGAATTATCCTTAATCAATGAATTAAACAAGAAATCTTAACCACAAACTTTGTTGAAGTTAATTTACGTTGATAAACATGCAATCAACTGATTCACCAAAGCAGGTGAATTAACGAGTAATTAAGTTAAAATATAACTGACAGCATTTTTGTCAACTGACAGCGAATCTTTGCAGTAAATGAGTTGTTGTATATGGTATCTCCATACAATTTGTTACTTAAGGATTCCTAATTTCAAAACGACAATAAGCTAATGCATGGACATGATAATTTAACCTTTACTCCACAATGTAGTTAATTTGTGAGTTAGAGGCAAATTAAGTAATTTTTATTAATTCGGCTGTAAATGTTTAAATAGGGTTTAATCTAAGTATACCGTGAACGAAGCCGGTGTGTACCTTGGACTGCCCACAATGAGAACGCAATCTGAAGCAAATATAATTAAAAATTTAAGAAAACTACATTATAAAACACTTTCACAGTCTAGAATAAAGAAAACGCATTGAATGATCTTGATGTTTGTCCTTTTGCTTTGCAGTCCTTTATTTCCGTTAAAAGGGAATTTAGGCGGGAGTTTGTCGGCACTCACCCGAGTAGACGGATCATTACGATGCTGATAAACATGTTTGCCGAATCTGGGAGCATCGCACGAAGACCGACCATCGAGATCCCTATGTTCGGGTTCAAGACACAATCGCGGCAATTCAGGCAAATCCAAGTGTTTCGACTAGAAATTTATCGGCGCAAATTCGAGTCAGCAGACGGTCATTGCAACGCATAATTCATGATGACTTAAACTTGTTTCCGTACAAAGTCCAAATTGCAAGCAAGTTAAACCCTCTGGATTTACATATTCGCCTGGAATTTTGCCAAAAAATGATTGAAATGACCGAAGAAGAAAACAGCTTGATAAATTACTTGTTTATGTCTGATGGGGCCCATTTTGATCTAAACGGCAATGTAAATAAGTAAAATAGCCGTATATGGAGTGAATCTGATCCAGAAATACTCCATGAGACGGTACTGCACACAGAACGATTCAATGTGTGGTGCGCTGACGTGCGCAGTTTCATCAAGGTGCATTGTGGGGCCATACCTCGTTGAAGAAAACGGTTTAACAGTAACTCTCAATGAGGACCGTTATTTAAAGATGTTGATGTTGAAGGAGCCTTTTTTTACCCAGAACTGCGTCGAAGATGTATCAGTTTCAACAGCATTCGGTTCCAGCAAAATGGAGCATCTGCACACATAGCCAGACCGCTTATGGCGGAGCTCCAACGAAAATTCCCACACAAATTAATATCCAGAAACTCCGCTTTCCGCTGGCCTCCAAGGTCACCCGACCTGATGGCACCGAACTTTTTTGTATTGGGTTTTATCAAGCAAGAGGTGTACAAAACGAATCCAAGGAATTTGACTCAATAAAAGCATTCCATTAAAACAATAATTGAGGCGATCCCGACTTCAACTCTTCAGGCCGCAATGAATAATTTGTTGATCATATGCATGCCGTATATGCGTGGATGAGGATAGAGGTCATTTACGGTGTATCATCTTCAAAAACAATAAGTTATATAAAATAAAATTGAAATTTCTATAGAAAAAAAATCAAATACATTGATTAAGAAAAAGTTATTTAAATTTCTTATTGTAGCACATTTTTACAGATCGACAGCTGAAATGGTGTGGTTACGCTAACGGTGCCTGTTATCGATCTCATAACTTGTAATTGTTTTCTGTCAGTAACGATAGTCAGACACCGAGAACTGTACTAGTCTTCAGCATGCATTAATTTTAACAATATGGTACTAAAGGATCTTTCATTAGCGACTTGATAACTTCAAACTTCAGTGTGAACCACACACACTTAAACCAATTACCGAACTGTCAATGTCAAAATATTCAGTAGAATCAACATTTTTATCATGGTAAGGTACACGAAGGAACAACGTTTATAAATAATTAAAATTTACTACCGAAACTCCGAGTCGGGGGTCGCACTTTAAGAGCGTTAACGCAATTCTTGTACCAGTAGACAAGCAATTCATAGTCTAGTGAAAAACTTTGAGTCGGAATATTCGCTGCTTGATGTTGTCGTGCCAGTGAGACTACGTTTTGCCCGAAGTGTGAAGAATATTGCTGCCGTAGAGGCGTCCGTCCCAAACCAGTCAAATCAGTCAATTTCACGGCGTTCTCAAGAATTGTGCATCTCCCAGACCACATTATGGCAAATTTAGCATGAGGATAAGATCAAGCTGACTCAAGAACTATAAAGTCAAAACAAAACAAAATATGCGTTACTGGACAGGTGAGAACCCTCATGTGCTTCATGAAACAGACCTTCATCCGCAAAAAGTCACTGTTTGGTGCAGTTCTCATGCCGGTGGCGTCATTGGGCCTTTTTTTCCATCGATGAGAATGACCGTCACATTTCGGTAAATGAGCGATTGCATGAATTGGACATTAGTGATATGTGGTTTCAACAAGATTCAATTCAATTTCAATTCAATTTTTATTTAACTGAAAAACATAGTACAATAAGACTTAAGTCTTTTACAGTATATAAAGATAAATGATAGTTAAAATGAGAATTAATAATATATAAAACAAAATGATTATAATAACTACAAATATAGATAATAAACTAAAAAAAAAGAAAAAGAAAACATAAAAGAAAATAATAATAATAAATTTGAGTTAAAAGGCAAATATTAACAATGCAAGAGTAAAAGGAGGAAAAGATAAAAGAAGAAGAAAGGTAGAAAGTTTAAATTAACGAAAAAAATAAGGGGAATATAAGCAAAGATTGCTATGGTAAAGCAAAGTATCTTAAAACTGCATTTTTAAAATTAGTGACACTAATAGTTTTTTGTATCGCTGTGGGTAGGGAGTTCCAGATTCTGGTGACATGTATGAAGAAGAGGCGCGAAGAGTTCAAATAAGTACAACTGGGAATGATAAGATTTAGAGTTCTGGAGGATTGGGGAAATTGAAATTTTTCAAACAGATACACAGGAGCATGCATAAAAAGGCAGCACCTTAGGTCGAGAAATTGCTGAAAAGTACAACCAAGTACCAGTTTGTGATATTGTGAAATATGTTCATATATATTCACCTCATACACGTACCTAATCATGTCATTGAACGTAACTAGTAATTTATGCTGAGAGTATGAGTCAAGCTTGCAGTAAACAGCAGTAGCGCAATCAATTATCGGCATAAACAGAGTCGTAATAAGCCTTAGCTTTGGAGCTGCCGGAGTAAAGGTGGAAGATAGCCAAAGTTTACGCAGCCCGGCGTAGATTCGTTCAATAACATAATTTATGTGATCGGTTGCAGATAATGAGCGATTATGCTTAAAACCAAGATTGGACACAACATTCACAAATTTGAGCTGCATGTCATTTAAGAAAACAGGGGGTAGTTCATCGGTGTTAAAAAACTTCTTCGAAATTAAGATTAATTGGGATTTCGCTGGATTTAAACTGAGCCCATTACAAATGGACAAAGTTGTTTATATTTCTCAAATCTTCGTTAACTCTGGTAATAAGATCCTCGATGAGTCAAATTGGTCGAGATAAAAAAATCTGAGCATCATCAGCATAAAGATGAATAGAAGCGCTGGACCATGCTTTGGGAAGGTCATTAATGAAGAGGCAAAATAATATTGGTCCTAAAATCGATCCTTGCGGTACTCCTGCAACAAGGGCACCAGGTTGGGAAGATTTTCCATCATGAACGACTCTTTGCCACAAGCCACACAGCGAGTGCAACAATAGAGTTATTGAAGTCTCAGTTCGGTGAATGTGTTATCTCGAGAAACAGACCCGTCCGCCGAGATCGTGTGATTTACCGCCTTTCGAAATATTTTTTTATGGGGCTACATCAAATTATAGGTCTATGCCAACAAGCGACGTTAGAGGATCTCAGACCCAATATTGAAGAAGAAATAGCGGCCGTTTCGGTCGAAATGTATGGCCGAGTCATCGAAAATTTTGGTCAACGTATCGACCGCTACATACGTTCCCGCGGTGGACTTTTTTTGAGATATCTCAAGTAGATTGCATTTTATTTAAAAAATAAGTTGTCAAGTCCTTAATGAAAGACCCTTTATATGGGGCGTTATTCCTTATATTTATTTGTTAGCACAAGTTGTTAGAAAAATGCTCTACATACGAATATTTTTCTCAAAATCGGAGAGGGAATCCCCTCTTTGTACGAGTATATATAACCGTTTTTTTAAATTTATTTTAAATAGCGACTTATTTTTTTCTTAAAGAGTTCTTTGGTGGGAGTACTTATTTTGAAAGGGTAAATGTACACGTTTAGCAGGTCCTGGGTTCACTTGGTCCAAGGTACACTATACTCCCCTAGGATTTAACAAAGAAGAAATTTTCTCTGAAATGTAAAAAAAAAGACAAATAAACTTCGATAAACTTTACCCAGGGGAATTGACTTTGCTTACTTCCGTTTGCAGGTTTTTGCCGATTTCCTTTGGCAATGCAACTTTTTTAACTTTTCGTCAAATCACTTAGAATGTTGATTCGATCCGAAAGGGCTACTCCGTGAATTTATCTCAACATGCAGAGAAACACAACACATCCATCAACATGCCCATCAATAAATCAAAGTGCTCCTCTGCACCAAGGTCTTTGTTATTCGCTCAAGTAGGAATGTGTGTTACTGACGTGTATGGTTAAGCAAACGAGCACACTCACGAAATTCAAACATAACAACAAATAAGTATGATTTATCCCTCGGTTATTGTGTAGATTTTATGTTGGAGTATCTCAGAGTATGTACACAAGTGAAAACCCCAGCCTTGGAATGAAGTTAATTATGACCTTGTATACAATTCACATATTTAATAAAAATAAATTTAATACAACCATGTATTTGGCGAACCCGAACGACCATTAAAAAAAACTGCTTCGAATTTATAATGTTGGCATAAGTAAAACACTTAAATTGAACGTTTAAACAAATTAAAATCAAATAAACTGTAGTGTACTATTAGTAGCACATTTACTATAATTCTGAAATACATGCACTGTAGAATAAAATTTAAAATTGTAATATTAAATAAGTAGATGCATTTCTAATATATTTTTTATGAAAATTTATTCAAATTTAAGTTTGTATGTATAAATTTTTTTTTTATTAGATAAATGTTACGAGGAAACATTAGAACCAAATATATAATGTTATTTAATATATACCATATGATATTTAATTTATAAATAAAGAATTGTTATTGGTAGACGATGGACCGTATTCGTATACCTTAAATTAAAAACTAACTTTTTTTATTTTTTTTTATTTCGTATTATTTTGCAATCATTTATCTTTGCTGTCGAATGTCACAATTTTGTTTCCATTGTGCAATAAATCTTTTTTTGTGCTGGGACTCTATTGCACGTTAATGAGTTCAGCGGAATTTAATTAATTAACTAGAGTTGTGGAGACTGCTTGTCAGTTGCAATATTTTAGAGAAAACATGATTATTTTATTGTTGTATTTTTGTTTGTATACATCCATGGCCTGGAGTGTAATTTGTTGTGGCAAACCAGACCAGTAGAGATGCATTAAAGTGGAACGCTAAAAATCCCTCTAATCCAGATCATAGCATCGCCATTTCAGAATTAAAACAAAAACATAGGGACGGGCTACAGTCCGCTTGGGCGAACTGTTGGATACCCTATTCTTATTCCTATCCCTCATAAGTGGGCGTGACAAAAGTCTAAGTATGGTTAAATTGTTAAGAACGCTCTACATATTTTGTTATATAACATTTAAAGGATTTTATCAAAAAAAACGCTCCCTAGCTCAAACTTGGGTGTTTCAATAAAATTGTTTTATTTAATTGTGGGCGTGTCAGTAGGCGGATTTAAAAAAAAATTAACACATGAGCATAAAGGGCCCCTAGAGAGTATATATTATAAATTTCAGCTCCCTAGCTCAAACTTTGGATTTTCAAAAAAATTGTTTTATTTATTTGTGGGCGTGTCAGTGGGCGGATTTTGAAAATATTTATACATGAGCTTAAAGGGCCCCTAGAGAGTATATATTATAAATTTCAGATCCCTAGCTCAAACTTTGGATTTTCAAAAAAATTGTTTTATTTATTTGTGGGCGTGTCAGTGGGCGGATTTTGAAAATATTTATACATGAGCTTAAAGGGCCCCTAGAGAGTATATATTAAAAATTTCAGCTCCCTAGCTCATATTTTGGTTTTTCAATAAAATTGTTTTATTTTTTTGTGGGCGTGGCAGTGGGCGGATTTTGAAAATTTTATATCCCGAGCAGTTTTAGGAGTCATAGATCATATATAAATATATTGAGTTTGTGGGCGTGTCTGTGGGCGGATTTCAAAAATTCGTAAACTTGATTATTTCGGGACCCTAGAGAGTATATGGTTAAAATTTCAGCTCTCTAGGTCCAGTTTAAAGGCCTAATTTTTGCCGACGGACGGACGGACGGACGGACGGACGGACGGACATGGCTAGATCGACATTACTATCGATGCTGATCATAAATATAGTAACTTTTAGGGGTCTACGGGCAATATTAAGGTATGTTACAAACTATGCGTCAAAATTAATATACCCCTAGAATAGGGTATAAAGAGCACACATTAGGCGTTTTTCTTTTTTAGCTCCGAGCGGGGCACTGAGCTGTCAAAAAAAGAACTGTGTTACTTTTTTAACTCGGAGCGCTCTGAGCACAAAATTTGTATTTCTTTTTTATCTCTGAGCTAGCTCAGGGCTCGCTCGATGAGCTCGATTGCAAATGACCGAGCACATCGAGCGAAAAGCTGAGCGCGGCTGACTTCATTCATTATTTGTGCTTTTTCCATAGTTTATTTACTAGAAATTATAATTTAAATGGAACAATCCTTGACAAACACCAATTTCAGAAGCAAACCTAACTATTTTGAAAATTAATAAAAAAAAATTATCTAATGACAGTTCAGTGCTCAATTCTGTTTCTTAATTAGCTCGGAGCGCTCAGGTTACGTTCAGCTCGGAGGGAGCTCTGATCGCTCGGGCCCCGCTCTGTTCCCCGCTCGGGGCTAAAAAAGAAAAACGCCTATTGCGATATTTCTATTTTAGTCTTTCTTCTTCTTTCTTAACGGCGATATAATCATCTGGATTAGAAGTATTGTGCCTAACCCCACATGCGGTCACTCTTCATTTGTATACCCTGTCCTGAGGGTAAGTAATCTGTTTGGTAAACAAAATGAATTGTAGACAACAAAAAAAAAATTAAAGAAAACATGGAACACGCATAGACATTTAATCGCTTTATACAAACTGTTCCCACAGGAAACAATATTTCGATGTTGTAGGAGACCCTTTTTTATATAATGCGTGAGCCTAAGGGTTTTTGTCTGTAATTGATACAGTAGTACCTTTTTAATGTATATACACCACACAGGCATGTTTCAATTCTACACACGACAAATGCAATGCCATTGTGGACGTATTTCATCGCCTGAATGAAGTAGAATGATAAGAAAAATTGGTTTGTGAATTGGGTAGGGATTTTTTGCTGCTGTTGAACATAAATTGAGTGAATGAGCGGGTGATGTCAAGTCTATTACAAAGGGCGACAATCGAACATTTCTAAATACAAAAAAAAACTCAAAAGGAAAAACAGTAGATGCGAAAGGAAAACAAATATATGCCTACTTAATGGCAGGAGTCGGAGTGATGATAAGAGCGAAAATAGATATGAGCAATATAGGATGGATGCAACAAAGCCATAAAACCAGCTCTTGTTATTGCATTTGCTACATTTCAGGGGCTGTATTCTGAGAAATGTCTCATATGCAAGCATACAACAAGGATTGGCGTTTACTCATGCAGACGCTGCATGGACGAAGAGGAAGATGAGACTATTCCACCTTCACTCAAAAATGAAAAACTCTATTTGGGAGCGCCCATCCTAGTGCGCATCTTTTTATACGCTTTTCAAGTAGTTCATTTTTTGATCTTGGGAAATTCCAGCGGTCGTTTCTTATTTACCTTTTAATTTTATGACTTAGGTACTGTTGGGAAAATATGTACCTGTTCACAGGTAGTATATAATATATAGGTATAGTATATAGGTATAAAATCTCCATCAGGTATGAAGACTGAAAATAGATTGCAAAATTCAATTCAATTCAATTCAATTCATTTATTAAATGGTTTGTACATTAAGATATGATCTTTTATAGTACTTAGTATTTTACACATAAGTTATAATAATTCAAAATACTTAAATCTAATAACAATATTTATCTTAATCTAAGTGTGAGATAGGATACTCGTAGAAGCTGGCTTTAAGAATAAATAAAGAAAGGGAGTGGATAATGAGGAAAAGAATTTAAATGGATAAGTTAGAGAAATGTTGAAAGATTGCACTTTTAAAATTGGCTGGATTTGAGATATTCTTCAATTGAGAGGGCAAAGAGTTCCAAAGGCTTACAGTATGGATAAAAAATAAGCGTGATGAGTTAAGGCTATTGTGACGATAGGGAATGAGGTTGATGGTTCTTGAGGAGCGAGTATAATTAAGTCTGTTGTACAAATAAGACAGAGCTTGAGTTATTATAATTTTATGCAAAAACATACAATTCATGGCGTTGATATATTGTTCCAAAATACAACCTAGCAAACCCCTAGCAAACACAGAAATATGGTCATATCTACGTATGCCATATATATAACGCACTGCATCGTTAAATGCAACTTGCAGTTTTCGCTGGGATGAAGAATCGAGACTGCTATAGACCACCTCAGCATATGTTATGAGGGGTAGGACTAGAGACAGTACCAGCTTTCGTCTTGTTTCCTGAGGGGTAAAATAAGCAGTGATCCACAATTTGCGAAGACATCCGTAGATTCGCCCCACGACCACGTTTGTGTGATTGTAACCAGACAAATTTCGGTTGATAATATAGCCTATACTAGTGACAGAGTCCACAGCTTTGATTTTGTTATTGTTAAGGTAAACATCGGGAAGGAGGCAAAAGTCAAAATAATTTTTTGAAATGGGTATTATTTGAGATTTTGATCTATTCAGAAGCAGCCCGTTAGCTACAGACCAGGTTGTAATCTGTTTTAAGTCTTCATTGATGAGAAGAACAAGTTCATTGAGGTTACCAGAAGGCTTCTAAATGTAATTGGACATCGTCAGCATAAAGATGTACTGAAGTATATTTGCAGACCTTTGGAAGGTCGTTAATAAACATGCAGAAGAGTATCGGGCCTAATATTGAGCCTTGAGGAACTCCCTGCTTTATTTCTTTCAACAGTGAAAAACGTTCACCAGAATTAACCCTTTGCGAACTGCCAGAGAGAAAACTGCTGATCAATTTTACTGCTCTTTCACTGAAACCAAATTGATTCTTAAGCTTCCTACACAGAACTTTGTGATTAACTTTATCAAAAGCCTTAGAAAAGTCTAGCAAACACAGCAACCAAACATAACCCCTGTCATAATCCTGCCTTAGTTCTTCAAAAAGGTTAACCATAGCTGTAGAACAACTGTGGTTAGCTCTAAAACCAGATTGCTGAGCATACAGCAATTTTTTCAGTGACAAGTGCTTCATTATCTGCTTTGCCATAACCTTTTCAAAAACCTTTGACAAACAAGGTAGAATGCTAACCGGTCTAAAATCAGCAGGAGAAGATGCATTTGTTTTCTTTGCTATTGGCAAAACTCTTGCAAATTTCCAGAGCTGAGGAAAAGTTGACACCAGTTAACTACATGGGTGAGATGAGAGACCATTTCCGGTAAAATGAGTTTAACAAATCGAATTGGAAAGTCATCCTCACCTATCGAATTGGACTTAATGGCTGTAACGCATTGAATAATTTCAACTTCCGTGGCTACTTCGAAACTTTCGAACGTTGGTACAGAGCCTACACAGTCTACTGTTCGATTATAAGTTGAGCTACCAGCAGTGGGATCATCACCCAAAAAAAAAATGTTCAAGTCATCAGGATCCAGATCACACGGAGAGTTATTCCTTCCAACAGACATACCGATTGTCTTTAGGTTGCTCCAAAGTTTCTTTGCAGGAAGGGAAGGATTTAGCTTGTGGTGGTTGAGTAATTCCGAGCCACTTTGTATGCGGACCAATTAACCTCAGATGGTCTACGCTTCCATTTACTGTATAATTTGTTCCTCGTCTTAATAGAGCAGACCACCTCCGAAGTAAACCAAGGACATGCTTTGTTCTGAACTTTCACTGTTTATAAAGGCACACATTCATCATACAATTTTAGTAGTATTGATTGAAACAGTCTAACTTTTTCATTCGGATCACCAGTTAATCGGCATTGCTCATAGGGAGCAGAAAAAGTCGCAGCTTGAAGAACGTTAGCATCAATAGAATTAAAATCTTTATATGTAAAAGTGTCAGGGATGGCAGTTTTCGAAAAATTTATGTCATAACAACAAAAAAGTAGATCATGGTCGGAAACATCAAATGAAAGTTGGTCAAACAAGAGAACGAGCGATGAACATGAAACAATTATAAGATCAAGAAGACTGGGTACCCTATTCTTCTCAAAACGTGTAGGGTAAGTTGTGTTTATTAGCTGCATTCCTACTGAAGAAACTGAATCTTTCAGTTGAAAGGCCAGCGAATCATACTTTAGAAGATCCACATTAAAATCACCACAAATGATTAAGTGTTCATAGAGAGCGCAATATTCAGATATTAATATTATTATAGGCACAAGCAACTACATATTTGGTATTACAGTCGCGTAATTCAACTAGAATGTATTCGATTCCACTTCCAGAGGACTTAGTAACAATATCACATTTAATATTTGATTTACAATAAACTGCAACCCCACCACCCGTAGTATCAGTAACTCGATCGTTTCGGAAAAGTTCATAGTTGGGAATCTTATAGAGAAAGTGTTCAATATCTGGCTTAAACCATGTTTCACATACACAGATAACATGTATGGCCTCATCCTTGTGATCGTCAGTGTACTGTAGATAGTTCACTTATCATATTTACAACATGTAAGAAGTATCTCATATTTTTGTCGCTTACGCAGAACCGCCTTGAAAATGAGACTACGCCACTTTGCATAAGCGTCATAATGAGATTTCGAGAGATGACTTTATGTCGCTGCCCCGAGTTGACACCATATCACTCTGAAAAATAGAAGCACTCTCTTCACCATTGTTGTAAAAGTAGTCTCGCTGCGCTTGATAGGTTAGGTTAGGTTATAGTGGCAGTCGGCAGAAGCCGACACAATAAGAGGTCCATTGTGATACCACATGGATTTATCTTCTTCCTACTCGTTGAACAGTGTCCGGTGATTAGGTACACCAATTGTAGCACAAATGTGCAGTCTGTTCAGAGAGATCAAACACTTAGAGCGTTTCAGATCCAGCTTCGGCCGAACCTGTTTTGTCGTTAGACAAGTGTTGCCACTTATCCATCTAAGGTTAGTTCTCTCGATAGCCTTCCTCATAAACATAAGTTTTCATGTAGCAATGTGGATGCCTGATAGCGACCTTACCATGTCGAATCACCACAATTAAACGACGTAGGGTGTGGTTAGTACTTAGATGGAGGACCACTGGAGAATACCTCGTGTTGTTGGCACCTCATACGAACATCTGACAAACATCCAAGAGTATCAAATTGTCATGAGAAAGCTTCCCAAATTTGCCCTTCGGATTCGGCGTAAAACTGTAGGTCCCCTCCACTTCGCATGAAAGTGGTTGGAGAAGCTAGGTTCAGGCCCTGTATGGGCAGTTGAAGCCTAATAGGTATGCAATGGGGATGCCTAAGGAACCTTTGTCAGGTAGAAGGGGCGGTATGGTTCCTTTTTTGGGGTATTCATCAGCCCTACAGTTTACTGGTTTATCTCTTTGTCGCGGCACCCAGCACAGGTGAATGTTGAACTGCTCCGCCATCTCCACGAATTGGCAGTCTAGGTCTACGATGGGGTTTGTAGATAGAGAGTCCAGAGATTTTATCGCAGCTTGACTATCTGAAAAGATTCGGATTTCCATAGCAGATATCGGGTTCCTCTTCAGCCACGATAGGACTTCTTTGACCGCCATATTTTCCGCCTTGAACTGAGGTTCAACATGTCAGAGAGCACACTTCAACCAACCCTATCGTCGGTTTTGGATCCATCGGTGTAAAAGTGGATCGATTCATCTTCGACAGGCGGCCCTTCCTCCAAGAATGCTCTAGTGGGATGTTGACTTTGAAGTTTATGTCAAAACGGGCCCGAGGGGTGGTGTAGTCAATGTTGCTTGGGAGGATTTTGAGATTGTTTAGAATAGAGGAGTGGCCGATTTCAGACCTCTGCAATGTTGCTTTAGGCGGACAGCCGCACTAGCAGCCGCTTGCTTACCAAAGATGTCAAGGGGTATTAGGTAAGACAGAATGTCCATAGCAGCAGAGGGAGTAGTGCGCAGTGCACCACTAATGCAGAGACACGCTGATCATTTTACTTTCCTAAGCTTATCGCCATTGATCGCTTTGTCTAAGGCAGTCCACCAAACAACTATCAGGTACATAAGTATCGGTCTTATTACCGAGATGTATAGCCAATTGGTAATGCGGAGTTGAAGACTCCATTTATTACCGATAGCTTTTTTGCAAGAGAAGAGTGCTACCGTACTCTTTCTTGTATGTTAGGTTTCCAGCTAAGCTTTTTATTCAAAATGAGAGTGAGAAAATGAGTATTTAGCTTCATCAGAAAAGACTAAGCTTGTGCCCTTTATTGAAGGAGGGTCAATGTGTGGAATTTTATATTTCCTAATGAATCGAACAAGTTCATTTGTGTGGAGGTTGACACCTTACCCACAATGATCTGCCCATGTCGTTAGCTTATTGAAAGCGTTTTGGAGATAGGTGCTTGGCTGATACGACAAGGGCAACGTTTTCTGCATAGGCAATCGCCCTGCAGCCTTCCGCGATTAATACTCCACAGGCATTTAACAGAGTTTGACTTCGAGTAGTTTCTATCTGCATACTCTTTTCCAATTTAAAAGGTGTATCTTACCCCCAAACTTAAGCATAACGCTCATATCTAATCGGGTACACTGTTGTTGAAAAAAACTTTCAAAAGTTTAACAACGCTATCTTTTTCATTTCCCTGTTTCGGCATAGGTCCACCACTCATATATAAAATTAATAATACTGATGTGCATTGTCTCAGCTAAAAAACATAGGGGCGGGCTACAGTCCGCTTGGGCGAACTGTTGGATACCCTATTCTTATTCCTATATCTCATAAGTGGGCGTGACAAAAATTTAAAGGATTTTATCGAAAAAACTAAGCTTTTGTAAATAAAAACGCTCCCTAGCTCAAACTTTGGTTTTTCAATAAAATTGTTTTATTTAATTGTGGGCGTGTCAGTAGGCGGATTTTAAAAAAATTTAAGTATGAGCATAAAGGGCACCTAGAGAGTATATACTATAAATTTCAGCTCCCTAGCTCAAACTTTGGACTTTCAAAAATAAAAAAAAAATAATTGTGGGCGTGTCAGTAGGCGGATTTTGAAAATATTTACACATGAGCATAAAGGGCCCCTAGAGAGTATATATTAAAAATTTCAGCTCCCTAGCTCAAATTTTGGTTTTTCAAAAAAAATATTTTATTTAATTGTGGGCGTGTCAGTGGGCGGATTTTGAAAATTTTATGTCCCAAGCAGTTTTATGGGCCAAAGATCATATATAAAAAATTTCAGCTTTCTAGCTCAAAATTCAATTTTTCCCAAAATTTGTTTTATTTAATTGTGGGCGTGTCAGTGGGCGGATTTTGAAAATTTTATGTCCCAATCAGTTTTATGGGCCATAGATCATATATAAAAAATTTCAGCTCTCTAGCTCAAAATTCGATTTTTTCCAAAATTTTGTTTTTTTGAGTTTGTGGGCGTGTCTGTGGGCGGATTTCAAAAATTCTTAAACTTGATTATTTCGGGACCCTAGAGAGTATATGGTTAAAATTTCAGCTCTCTAGGTCCAGTTTAAAGGCCTAATTTTTGCCGACGGACGGACGGACGGACGGACGGACGGACGGACGGACGGACGGACATGGCTAGATCGACATTACTATCGATGCTGATCATAAATATAGTAACTTTTAGGGGTCTACGGGCAATATTAAGGTATGTTACAAACTATGCGTCAAAATTAATATACCCCTAGAATAGGGTATAAAGATGAAATCCCAGAGCTTCAGGGAGTTTTGAGCACCGCGTGGGACTCTACAGTGTTAATAATGCGATTTAAACTAAAATTATTTGCCTTCTGCGACCGCGGAGGGTTCTTAACTGAGGCTAGCACCACGGCAGTGCACGTATTTCAAATCACACTTTAGGGCGATTATACTTTCTGGAATAAAAGGAAGATTAATTTTCGGTTTCATACGAAAACCAAACCCGACGTCAAGCTATCAAATATGCACACAGAAGGGTGAATCTTTTTTTTCTAACGAAATAAGTCATAATGCTTTATGAACGTGGTTATGAATTCATTTATGATTCGATTCACGAATAATACAATTTTCCAGGATTTTTCCGCAAACTTGAGACGTTTAACTGGAATAAATTTCTCGACCCGAAACATTGGGGTGTAATGAAAATGGTTTAGTTTTCTGACATTCATGGACTTGCAAAGTCAAAGTCAAGTTAGATGCATTCCCATTTTATTAAATTAGTGAAGAGGATTAGTTTGCCGAAAACGAACAGAATTTGCAGTCTCGCTTTAAGTACGAAAGTGATTTTATAACACGTGCGGGTATTTGACAACCTATGGAAGTGAAAAACGGGTGATGCTGATTTATATTCCACGTCAAATTCTCAAGAAAAAAGTTTGGGCTCACGCTTACAACAAAAAATACCGTAATTAATTTTAACAACTCCACAGACAAGTACACTTCAGAAGGACAACGTTTCTCAAGATTGGGTTAGGGTAAGGTGTTGAATATTAATTTTGCGTTCCGAGGCTTTTGTGGGAAAGTGTTCCGTCAAACGGATTGAAAATGCAATCCCACAGAGCCTGGAATTGAAATGACTCTTTTGCTCCTTAGGGTAAGTAGAAAGCACTTCTGAAAGGGTAAACAAACAATTGCTTGTGAAGCATTCCCTATCCGGTTTATTTATTTGAATTAACTTTGCATGACGACAGCATTAGTAGACGGAGTGAATCCTGCTTGAAAAGACTTTCATTTAAGAAAACCTTTTCGGGTGGACTTTATTAATATCAGTTTTTTATTCGTTTCAACGTCATTCTTTTCAGGTAACGGAATGCAAATGAAAAGTCTTTACAGTGTTTAAATGACGCCTTTTAATGAAACAAATCGAGTGTATTCAACAGAACAAGCATAAAATGAAATTAAATTCTCTAGGGTTAGGAAGGATGAAATAAATTTAAAGTCATTGAATGGTCAATGTTGTTTGGCAGTGTTAGGATGAATATCTTCCGTAATACTCTTCCTTACACCATTGAAAGGTTTCGTTTTGTTAAATACGCCGAAGGAAAAGTGTAATCCTTAAACAAAATCAAATGGATTTCCAAACGTTTCAAAATTAATGTTTTCGTTTTATAAAATAAGAAGCATTAGGATAATTATGGTTGACGCAAAATGGTGACAAAACGTCCATATCTGCAAATGCTACAACACAAAGTTGGGTTACCAAGGGCTAACAAGGGCGTGGAAACAAAGGTCTGAAGGAGTCTCGCAGCTGGAGGAAATCATAGAGTGCGCAATCGAAGCATTATCCGGAGATTTTATAGCAAAACTGAGCAATTGACGACTGCAGTGGCGGATGGTTTTAAGACCAGAATGCAGGCTATTCGAAACAAAAAAGGAAACATAGTCACCAAAGTGCAGGGAATGGTAGATGTACTTAAGAAGCATTTTAAGCAGGTCTTAAATAGACATTATGTACGGGGTCTTTCATTAAGGACTTAACAACTTCTTTTTCAAATAAAATGCAAACTACTTGAGATATCTCAAAATTTAATTGGCTTTAATTACTATCAAAACATTTATGAATCGAATGCGACTTCGTTCATATGCCCACCATGAGAACATACAGCGGTCGATACGTTGAACACAATTTTCGATGACTCGGCCGCACATTTCGACCGATACGGCTGCTATTTCTAATTCAATATTGGCTCTGAGCTCCTCTAATGTCAGAAGCTTGTTTGCATAGACCAATTATTCAATGTAGTAACATCAAAAAAGTCAAGACGCGTTAAACCTCACTATCTCGGCGGCCAATAAACGGGTTTGTTTCTCGAGATAACACGTTCACCATCCCCGGGACATAAGTCCTA
The DNA here is from genome assembly GCA_949715645.1 of Portevinia maculata. Taxonomy (NCBI): domain Eukaryota; kingdom Metazoa; phylum Arthropoda; class Insecta; order Diptera; family Syrphidae; genus Portevinia; species Portevinia maculata. The sequence continues at coordinate 7,186,374 of OX454526.1, read as the reverse complement.
AATTTTTCTTTTGGGACTTATGTCTCACTTAAGGGACTCCCAACAGTAAAAGTTGGGACTTATGTCTCACCAAATGATGTGAAAATGAAATAAGGCCAATTTGGCGTTATTTCACTTTCCATTTGTGCTGTTTTCAACAAGTTGTCCTTACACCTACCGCAAATAAAGCAGTGACCCCAAGCAGGATGGTTGTAGGGGGCAGCATGCCGCCCCATACCATAGATATGCATTGCACTGTTTATGGGATTAGTTGCGAAATCGTAAGTAGATCCCATAAACAGTGCAATGCCTATTTTCAAATATGGCCTTATTTCGTTTGGCGTTATTTCACGGCAGCGCTAATGAGTAGTAAGTCGGAGAAAATATATGTACACATATTTCAATTTATTGAAGCAAACATGTTCCATTTTCGTCCCGCTTCCTTTACAACCGATTTCGAACAGAGCCTTCGAAATGGAATTCAATAAACCTACCCTGCTGCTGAGATTAGAGATCTCTCAGAAAATTTGGGACTTATGTCCCATCTTCGACAAAATATTTTAGAACGTATGTCCCGATGGTGTGGGACATAAGTCCCAAATCAATTATGTCCCACTTAAGTGGGCAAAGTGCAAAACGTAGTCTCACTGGCACGGCAACATCAAGCAGCAAATATTCTGACTCAAATTTTTTCACTAGACTATGAATTGCTTGTCTACTGGGACGGTAACTACGGCCGAAATTTGGTGTTAACGCTTAAAATTGCGACCACCGACTAGAAATTTCGGTAGTAAATTTTAATTATTTGTAAACATTGTTCCTTCTTGTACTTCACTATCACACTGCAAATGTTGATTTCACTGAATATTTTGACGTTGACAGTTCGGTAATCGGTTTAACGGTGCTGAAAGTCTGAAGTTGTCAAGTCGTTAATGAACACATTGGCTGTGCAAAGTAATAAGCGTCCTTATGCACCATTGAAGTCCGTCCATTGTTGGAAAAATGTCCAACATTAATGTGGTTAATGAGTGAAGTATTACCCACCTGGCTATGGTGAAGTAATAATTAATCGATAAAATAATTCAGACACATGCACAAAATAATTTCCATAGCTCAAGTCAGCGGAAGTGCATTAAGATTATCCTGCAGATGAATACATGTTTGACTTTTTCTCGTCTATGGATAAAGATACTTTTAAGAAGGAAGCCACGTTCGTTATACTTGTATGCTATATATTCCACGTCATTGGATTTCAATTTGCATACTCCGTGGTGTTGCAGCATATTATATTTTATTTGGACTTGCACTCGTCAACAGTATAAGTTATGTAGATCCAGGGGATCGTATCATCTTCTGTTCTGCATTAACTGTGTTCATATTTGGAAGGACATCGTAATGCAGATATTATTTAGTGCGTTTTATTTGATATTTGAGCAAAGAGAAAACGGATTGACATTACGTTCTTTCCGAGAACCCACTGCCCAGGTATTCCGTATCTGTATTTTGTTCGTGGAATAGGAAATACCCTCGCGGTATATTGATTGAAGTAAGCTGTAACCGAATATAAAAATGTGAGATTGCTTTACACTTAAAAAAAAAGTTATAACAACAATTTAAAGGTTACAAAACACGATTAGGAATTTTTCTTGGAAATGTTGGATTGTTTCTATGAAATTTAAATGATATTACAATCGTGCTGAAATTCAAACTCAAACTAGGTATGTTGTGCGATATTACGACCACACAGAAGTTCAAAAATGTGTGTTCCGTCTGTCATCGAGGCCCCAGACACTTTAAACTTCGAATTTGGGTTTCCTAGGCTTGTAACTTGCGGTCATTATACCCTATTCTAAGGGTATATTAATTTTGACGCATAGTTTGTAACATACCTTAATATTGCCCGTAGACCCCTAAAAGTTACTATATTTATGATCATCATCGATAGTAATGTCGACCTTCTACTCTCTAGGGTCCCGAAATAATCAAGTTTACGAATTTTTGAAATCCGCCCACAGACACGCCCACAAACTCAAAAAACTAAATTTTGGAAAAAATTGAATTTTGAGCTAGAAAGCTGAAATTTTTTATATACATATGATCTATGACTCTTAAAACTGCTCGGGATATATAATTTTAAAAATCCGCTCACTGACACGCCCAAAATTAAATAAAACAATTTTATTGAAAAACCAAAGTTTGAGCTAGGGAGCGTTTTTTACAAAAGCTTCGTTTTTTTTTGATAAAATCCTTTAAAAGTTATATAATAAAATACGTAGAGCGTTCTTAACAATTCAACCATACTTAGACTTTTGTCACGCCCTCTTATGAAGGATAGGAATAAGAATAGGGTATCCAACAGTTCGCCCAAGCGGACTGTAGCCCGTCCCTATATTTGTATACCCTATTCTAAGGGTATATTAATTTTGACGCACAGTTTGTAACATACCTTAATATTGCCCGTAGACCCCTAAAAGTTACTATATTTATGATCAGCATCGATAGTAATGTCGATCTAGCCATGTCCGTCCGTCCGTCCGTCCGTCGGCAAAAATTTTAACCATATACTCTCTAGGGTCACGAAATAATCAATTTTACGAATATTTGAAATCCGCCCACAGACACACCCACAAACTAAAAAAAAAACAAAATTTTGGAAAAAATCTAATTTTGAGCTAGAAAGCTGAAATTTTTTATATATAATCTATGGCTCCTAAAACTGCTCGGGATATAAAATTTTGAAAATCCGCCTACTGACACGCCCACAAATAAATAAAACAATTTTATTGAAAAATCAAAATTTGAGCTAGGGAGCTGAAATTTATAATATATACTCTCTAGGGGCCCTTTAAGCTCATGTGTAAATATTTTCAAAATCCGCCTACTGACACGCCCACGATTAAATAAAACAATTTTATTGAAACACCCAAGTTTGAGCTAGGGAGCGTTTTTTTTCGATAAAATCCTTTAAATGTTATATAAGAAAATAGGTAGAGCGTTCTTAACAATTTAACCATACTTAGCCTTTTTTCACGCCCACTTATGAGGGATAGGAATAAGAATAGGGTATCCAACAGTTCGCCCAAGCGGACTGTAGCCCGTCCTTATGTTTTTTTTTTGGTTCTATCCTTTTAAATGACGGTACCCTCCATACTTTTTTCGTCAATGAAAATGACCGTTAGGTTATTGTAAAAGGTATTCGCTACAAAGACATGTTGGAACGCTTTACTTTGAGCAATTACATGAATTGGACATCAGTGATATGTGGTTCCAACAAGACGGTGCAACAAGGCACACAGTGGGTGCAAAAATCGAGTTATTGAAGTCTCAGTTCAGTGAACGTGTTATCTCGAGAAACAGACCCGTCTATTGGCTGCCGAGATTTTATGAATTAACGCCTCTAAACTTTTTTGTAAGGGGCTACATCAAATCATTGATCTATGCCAACAAGCCGGCGACGTTAGAGAAGCTTAGAGCCAATATTGAACGACAAATAGTGGCCGTATCGGTCGAAGTTATCGAAAATTGGGTTCGTCGATAAGTTGAGCATGCGTTCCCGCGGTGGAAATCAAGTCCTTGATGAAAGACCCTTTACAGTAAATATGCAATAAATGTGTGATATGAAATTGTATACTTGCAATATATTTGAAAGTAAATAATAATTTTAATTGAATGGAAATCGGATATCCGCTGATGTATGCTGAGCTTGCAAAATAATCATTGCATTAAAATGATAAAAGAGCAAACTACGGTTTAAATATTTGTCGGTTTATTTGAAATAAGGATGTGATGTTTTATCAAGTTGACTGGTTACAATGTATTACAGGAAATGAATTCATTTGTTTATTGTGTTTGGTTACGTCAACAATGTGATAAATGCAGATGAACTTGAGCATGATAGATTTTTCCATGTACATTTTTCTGCAGATACACTGATGTTTTTTTTTGTTTGCTTTTGTGATGGATCATCATCTGCAGCTGAGTGATTAAACCTTATAATTTATTATTCTCTTGTTATTTAACAATGTAAGAGTGGTTATTCGTGTTGTTGTCAATAAATCAGAAACGTAAGTACCTTTTGTTGCTGCTTGTCTCACCATTTGGTTGTGTCAGGGCATACATTGACATGCTGGCGGCAAGTGCGCCTTGTAACACATTTAATATCTCCTGCAAGTGTGCAGTCCGTGGGCTGACACGACTGGAGATCACAGGTGTCGTAAAAGGAAGATCAAACTTAAGTTCCTGGATCACACTAGTTCAACACCACCAACATTTGATTGGCCTCAATTAAAAAGGGAAGGTAATCATCTTTTTAATCCTGGTCGTTAAGGAAGAAGAAGAAAGAAAACGTAAGAATCAACATTGGGAAAGGCTACAGTCCGCTTGGTCGAATATTTGAATACCTTATTCCTATTCCTATCCCCCGTAAAGTGGGCGTGGCGAAAATCTGAGAATTGCTAAGAAGGATCTACATACTTCATTATAACAAATTTAAAGGATTTTATGGAAAAAACAAAGTTCAAGTGGCAAACAACTTTATATAAAAGAATTGTTCAGAAAGACTTCATCAATATACTTTGCGAAGAATAGGGCAACCAACTTTAAAAATAAATCAATATTAGACATTAACGGCCCATATAGGGAATAAAACCTAGATTCTCCAACCACTTGCTTGTGCAAAGTGGAAGGGACCTACAAATTTAAGCCGAATCCGAACGGCAAATTTGAGCAGCTTCTCATGACAATTGATACTCTTGGATGTTTGTCAGAAGTTCGCAAGAGAAAAACTTTGTACAAACAAATTTTTAATAAATACTTTAATATATACTTGGCGGACTCAAAAAATAAGTACAGGTGAAGATTTCGTAACACTAGCGGTTTTACATATTTTTAGCTTTCCAGCTCGAATTTTAGGGTTCAAAATTCCTGACACACGACAGATGGATGGGTAGACCATAGCTAGATCGACATATGTACCTTTTTTTTTCTTTCGTTCGTCATCTAAGATGACGAAAGGTATATCAGTATATATATCAGTGCGAGTGGCAATGGTGCAATGGTAGTTTATTCACGCACACATCGTGCCGTCGTTTTGGTCATTTAAAAGTGCTCAAAATGTCGTAGGATACCCAGCCGACAAGTTGCGTTCTTACAACTGACCCGTAAAGGCTAAGAGGAGGAAGACTACTGGAACTGGTCGCATGCATTTGCTTAAAATTGTCCGAAAGAGTTTCCGGAACGGTTTCTTTTAGGGAACCCAAGCTAGTCAAAAAAGGCAACGTTAAGATATAAACCAACTGTTTTTGCACCGTTAAACTACAAAAAAAGTGGTATGGGTGCGACCCGCAAGGTCCACACGACTAACTTCCCAGTAGGAAGAAATAAAAAAACAATATCAATTTTTTAAATAATTATTATTATTTATTTTATTATTATCTATTATTATTATGATTACAATTATTATTATCCGTAATAGAAGTTCTGGTAGAAGCCGGCACCCCCCCTGTATCGTCGTCTCCCACCTCCTCTTCTACCTCCTCTTCCTAATCCTCTTCTTTCTCCTCTTCCTTTTCTTCATCCTCTTCCTCTGTCTTCATCTCTACCAGTCTTACTTCCCTGTTCCCGGGACCTCTTTTTTATCACTTTTAGGGGTGTGGTGGCTACCACGATTACTTCCCCTAGCTGTAATAATAATAATCATAATAATAATCTATATATATAAAAAACAATCCATATTTGTGTTTGTTGCCGGTGTTTGGCCAAACGCGTGAGCCGATTGCAATGAATTGTTTTTCCATGAAAGGTGAAGTCTGTACGAATGATGTTATGTATGTGCGATGTCTGTATCTGCATCCGTGTATGAATTATGGGCTTTTGAGTGAGTACACATGCATATGTGCGAATGCGTGTAAATTGCGATGCAGATACAGAGACCGCTTATATAAAAAAAAACATCGTTCAGACGTCACATATTTTATTATCCGAAAGCGCATATGAAAGAGGGAGACCACACGAACACACGAACGTTTCAAGCCTATTGTGGTGTTTGTGCGCACTTTCATTCTTAAGATATCGTGTGTTCAATGTTTTATTCGAATAACTCTTATTAAATTTTTTTTAAATTTTTTTTTGTGAATCGGACAGCGGAAAGTAGCTTTTCCACACATTGATAACAATCCGTGTGAAAGTGAATCTATCGAAGTTTTTTACTTTCGCTTTGTTGTTTGATTCGCACAAGTAAGCTGACATAGGCGCCTGCCAGACAACAAGCACCTACCCTAAGCGGAACAACGAAGTTGTCTGAGCGGCCTGAGCGGCCTACGCCATGTGGAAAAAAACGTGCAGTCCCTTTCACCGGTTGAGCTCAAATTAGGCAATCTTCGGTATTGGCCTGAGAGTGTTTCTATGAAGTTTGGTCAAAATCGGTCTTCTTTTTTTAGGCGCAGCAACATACGCCGGATACCCGCTATAGACAATATAAAGGAAGTCTACTCGAACATATTGGCCAATAGAATTCTCGCGCACGGGCAAAGCCGGGCGGGTGCAGCTAGTAATAATAATAATAAATAGTACAAATCATCAATTTCAAAATTCAGATAGTTTGCCTTTATTTTAGTTATTTATTTACTAACAAAAAACGGCTGGACCGATTTCGCTGGAAACTTATTCAGTTGTGAGTTACGTAATTACGTACCGAATAAACCCGGTCCCATGTCAATATCATCTTTAGTTCTTCGAGATAATCGTGGCGAAAGATAATTTCGAACGCACATACGAACATACGCATATACGTACATACACCCACACAGACATCTCAATAAAAACGTTGGATTTGGATTCTGGTGTCTTTGAAACGTGGAGATATGTCAAAATCCGCGATTCAGAAAATCGGTCCCATCACAACAACGGCTTTTTTTAATGATGATCATAAATAACAAAGTAACTTCTTGAGTCAATATTTAGGTATGCAATAAGCTATGAGTCAAAATTAATATAGGTACCCTAAGGATAGAGTATAATAAATAGACTACAAAAATTTAAAATTTTCAGGACCGCTGGTATATATATTTTTAAATGAGGGGTTTAACCCCTGTTTCCCTTCAAAATAAAGATTAAAGTTTACAAGTTTAATATTTAAATTAATTTATTTCAGATGCAAGATCGAAATTGTAGATATCGTTATCTATGCAGTATAATTGTGGCTTGCCTTTAGCATTTTATATCGAAAAAAAATCTCGCATCTATCTTTCGAAATATGTCAAATAGCCCATATCAACGACACCACATGAATTTATCCACCGTACACCATTCAGCTGAGGGGCTCATATAAAGTTTAGCGAATCGAGTCGGTGCCGGCATGACCACCAAGTGGTTACCACGGGAAGGTCAAAGAGGCACAATTGGTGTGTAGTCGTAGAAGCAATACTGGGCGCTCACCAGTTTGACGCCGCATACTGCCTTAGGTAAGGCACCCTACCACCTATCAGTCTATACAAGAGGACATTGAAACATGTTGCATGAATTACTACTATGTAGCTCTTTATGAGATCACCCTATTAAGCGAAAACTATTGCATTCAATCAGCTAAGCAAGAGGTAGATACATGAAGGGCACTTTAACTACTTGGGGAATTCTTTTCTATCTATCTACTCGTAGATGTTAAACACTCATGTTTTTCGATAGAATATTTCTTCTTTTCAGAGTCTGTTCATGTTAAATTTTAAAATATTCTTTGGAACATTATTGCTTTTATTTTCGTGCACAATTTAGCATCATGTCATGCATTACGGAAATCTTTTATATTGAAATTCCTATTCTTCTTCGCAAACCTGCCACTCACATTTAGGTACCCCTAATGATGTGATGATATACTGCTACAAATTTCCCAAATAAAATCCAACAAACGAGGAATTGCGGCTAAATGAAGGAAATCTTAATTAAGAAGTTCATTTAGATAAATACTTCTTAAGAACGCAATGTATACCTAATTACCCATAATGAGATACATCTTAATGAGTTTTATATTTGGGTCGCTCATCTCTAGGTAAATACAATAGAGACAGCCACTCCACTTCGAATAAATACAAAGATACTGCGAATAAAGCGAATGACTTACATATTTCTCACAAACCCTGGACTCGACACCTCATCTGAGATCCGGATATCAGAATCGTATGTGGCTGTGGAAGAAGGTTGCTCCGGCTTGATATATATCAAGTCGGTGAGCCGGATTAGATTGTATAATTTATTAATGCCGCATTAGATCACAGCAATTTCTGGTGCTGGGTTTCGAAGGCAAACACCGTATCAAGGTGACATTTGGAGCCGCAGAGAACAAGGTTGGTACGTGCTTTCTTCCGACTCAAGTATGTATCACGTATAATTTATTATTTGCACTGATGTAGGTTTATTTTTGGAGGATTTACCTAAATTCTGTGTTATTCATTCGTTTTTTTATTTCATGGCGAATCCAACATCATCTGGTGGAACTATTACTCTACTTTGTTTTAGATTCGGTTGGATTTGGAAATCCCGCGGAGACGAAAAGTTCCACTAACGACCTACGTAGAACTGACTATGGGAAAGAAGAATATGAAGAAACAAACTGTCTGTATTATAACAACGCGATATTCATGAAACGACATGAAATCCGCTAAATAGACTTTGTTGTTTGCTTGCTTTCGGCGGAATAAAGTTGCCCTATTCCATTCAAAGGGTGTCCGCCAACTTTTTTTCCATGCAGTATAACTGTTTATTATTTGCATCCATTTCAGGGTATGAAATTTGTTTAATGACAGCGAAAATGGCACGTTATTGTGTTTTGTAGGGACATGGCAGTATCCTTAACGTCAACTTTTCTCATTAAAATTTGAATTAAAGAACACAAGTCACAACTGGCTTTTTTGTTTCCTTCTGTTTTCACAGCGCGATGCAAAACAGAAAAATGAAATTGCATTGGTAGAGGAACTGGGTTTTTATATCTTTTCCAAACGTGATAATAATTATTACCAGCTGGTACCCGGCGTGCATTGCTGCGCCTCACAAAAAGAAATTCATGTTTTATACCCTATTCTAAGGGTATTATAATTTTGACGCATATTTTGAACCATGCCTTAATTGCTGAGCCTAATTGCTCATAGACCCCTAAAAGTTGCTATAGTGCTGTTTTTTTCTTCAAAGTATTCTAGAAAATTTTCTGAACACCAAGACGCGTTTTATTGGGAAGTGTGTGACCAGCTCAGCAATATTGTACACCTTAATCAACAGCAAAACACAAGAGAAGATAAATAGGTCAGCACAAGAGTGAAGATAAAGTCTTGAAAGTCTGGAATGAAATGACGCCCAAGTGCGTTTCCGCACCTTAGCTAAAATTTTCAATAAGCTAAGCTGCGGAAATTAAATAAATTTATTACCCCGAAAACAACTATACTCATTCACAGTGGATAAATAGTGGATAGGGAAATTGATTTGAAAAGTAAAAATTAGATTAAGGCTGAATTCCAAAACGCAGTACTTCTGTATTACTGCTTAATCAAGCGTTCCAAAATGCAAACGGATTACTATGATGCAATGCAAACTTTTCTAAAGCGCATTGTGAACGCATCAACTGCGCAAACAAAAGCAAACAGAGCATCGTGAATGATTATGATGCAAATTACATTTCATATTTCAGTTTGAACCGGCAAATAAAATGGATTCATCGCTGGAGTCGTAAAAAAAATAATATATTTTGTAATAATTTGCCAATTTTACTTTAATTTGCAGTTATAAAAAATGAACGAATGAGTCCATTAAATTATTGTTTAAAAGAAGAAGAAAGCAAAGACATTCTGCGAGTAAACTGCTTCCTTCTTAAATAAAGAATATGGTTAAACATGTTTTCGTACGAACCAATATTGTTTATTAAGCTGTTAAAAAGTATGGTTGTTACTACTTGTTTGGACATTATTGGTGTTTGAAAAACTCAAAGTCGTTCCATAACGTCAAAAATTGCAAAGCATCACAAATGCAAAGCAGCGCAAAAGCATTCATAACCTGGCATTAGAAAAGCAGTGTACAATGTACATTCCCAATGCGCATTTTTTTGACGTTTTCGAATTCAGCCTTGCTTTCGTTAACATACGAGTACGTCTAAAAACACAATTTAATTTCACCAAAAATCAGGTTTGGTTTTTTGAAAAAAAAAAACAGCACTAATATTGGGATCAGCATCGATAGTAATCTCGATCTACTGATGTCCGTCCAAAAAACACAAGGTAGAAAGCTGAAATTTATCCTCTCTAGCGGCCCGAAATGCTGATGTGGAACGATTTTTAAAATCCGCCAACTGACATTAAGCATATAGGGCCCCCTAGAAAGTACATAATATAAATTTCAGCTCCCTAGCTCAAATTTTGGTTTTTAAATAAAATTGTTTTATTTAATTGTGGGCGTGTCAGTGGGCGGGTTTTGAAAATTTTATCTCCCGAGTAGTTTTAGGAGTCATAGATCATATATAAAAAATTTCAGCTTTCTAGCTCAAAATTCGATTTTTTCGAAAAAATTGTTTTTTTGAGTTTGTGGGCGTGTCTGTGGGCGGATTTCAAAAATTCGAAAACCTGATTATTTTGGGACCCTAGAGAGTATATGGTTAAAATCTCAGCTCTTTAGGCCCAGTTTAAAGGCCTAATTTTTGCCGACAGACGGACGAACATGGCTAGATCGACATTACTATCGATATCGATGCTGATCATAAGTATAGTAAGAGTAACTTTTAGGGGTCTACGGGCAATATTAAGGTATATGTTAGAAACTATGCGTCAAAATTAATATACCCTTAGAATAGGGTATAAAGAAGGTGTGAGCCACGCTGCACTCACGGTATAGTTGATGTGTAAACATGTACGCACAGTTGCGCGTTAGCTACCTAATTTGTTATCTAGCTAACGCCATAACAAAGTAACTTACGTAGTTAAATTAGCTGCGCTAAAAATGCAATCGATTTGGTGGCTAGCTATCATAATGACAACTAATTTTTGCTATTAGCTGTTTTTTTTTTTTTTTTGTTTTTTTTTTTTAAAAAGGAAATCCAAATCCCAGAGCACTCAGACTCGGTAACGGTCCATTGTACTACCAGGTAGAAATCCTCCTTTTGGTGTAGAGGCATGAGAATGGGTGGCGTATGTTGTTGTTCCCCATGGGGATTGAACCTGCACCGCACGGGTCACAAGCCAACACACTAACCTGTACACCGTCGCCACCCACGCTATTAGCTGTTAGTTGCAGGTTGTGTAACTAAGCTCGTTAGGTTGCTAAAGTTAGTTGCGGATGACAACTAAAAATTGGTTAGTTTTTAGCTGTAGCTTTTTAGCTGCCTAGGTAATAACTAATAACTAAATAGAAATTTTTTATTTTGCTATAACGGTGATAATTTATTGGGATTTATTATGCATATTGCGTTTAAAATAAAAATTGATTGAATGTCCCTTTTATTTTACATCAGGTTATTTTACAAAGAGGTCCTTGGAACCACAATAATTCAACCCGAAAAAGGATATTTTCCCAAAATGTCCTTAGAAACGGCACGGTATATATGAGTTCAATGTTATTTGAATGAGGGGTGCTAGGAACAACAAACATTTTTGTAAAATATTCTTTTTTCGACTTTTAAGGTCTTTTTTGTTGTTCCAAAGACCTCTTAGTCAAATAACATTGAACGCAGATATACTGTGCAGATTCTAATGACATTTTGGAAAAATATCCTGTTTTGGACTATTAAGGACCTTTTTATACCCTATATAAGGGTATATTAATTTTGACGCATAGTTTGTAACATACCTTAATATTGCCCGTAGACCCCTAAAAGTTACTATATTTATGATCAGGATCGATAGTAATGTCGACCTTCTACTCTCTAGGGTCCCGAAATAATCAAGTTTACGAATTTTTGAAATCCGCCCACAGACAAGCCCACAAACTCAAAAAACAAAATTTTGGAAAAAATCGAATTTTGAGCTAGAAAGCTGAAATTTTTTATATACATATGATCTATGACTCTTAAAACTGCTCGGGATATATGATTTTAAAAATCCGCATACTGACACGCCCACAATTAAATAAAACAATTTTATTGAAAAACCAAAGTTTGAATTAGGGAGCGTTTTTTTACAAAAGCTTCGTTTTTTTTTTGATAAAATCCTTTAAAAGTTATATAACAAAATACGTAGAGCGTTCTTAACAATTCAACCATACTAAGGCTTTTGTCACACCCACTTATGAGGGATAGGAATAAGAATAGGGTATCCAACAGTTCGCCCAAGCGGACTGTAGCCCGTCCCTATGTTTTGTTGTTGCATGGACCTCTTAGTCAAATAACATCAAGCAGAGATATACCGTGCGGATTCTAATGACATTTTAGAAAAATATTCTGTTTTCGACTATTAAGGACAGTTTTTATTGTTGCAAGGATCTCTTAGTCAAATAACATTGAACACAGATATACTGCGCGGTTTTTTAGGAGTTTTTTTTTTTAAAAAAAAAGGAATTTTCGGGCTTAAGGACCTTATTTGGTTCTCCAAGGACCACTTGGTAAATAACCTTATTATAACTAAAAGTGAGATTCTTAAATCGGCTAACGGTTACCGAAGTACAAATCGATATTTTTCCTCTTACCTTCAACTGATGTACAACAAACTTCAAGCTATACAACCTCAATTATTCAAAACAAATCTACTTCCACACAACTTCCCGGTATTTCGTAAGGACATAATAATCTCTAAAATTGAACATAATTAAAACTGGAAAATGGATAACGAAATAAAAGAATTGCTCCTGTGCCTTTTTTCGTTAAATTGTTCGAAAAAATATTTACACATGGGCATCAAGGGCCGCTGGAGAGTCTATATTATAAATTTCAGCTCCCTAGCTCAAACTTTGGTTTTTTGCCGTCCGACCTGAAAATCTGACGATGACGGTGACGCTCGATATTTCCAACTAGCCCCTACCGTGAAAAAAGATATTTACACATCAGCGAGAGCAAAGATGTTTACACATCAAAAAATCTCTTATATTGAAATATCAAAATTTGAGGTAGGAAGCCGAAGTCGGGAACATCAAGAATTCGGCCTCATTATCTGGCCCGACACTCATTTACAATGACATTCCAGCTGTCAGCTCTATAGATAAAGTCAATTTCCTTATTGCTCACTTTGCAGTCAGCTCAACGCTCCCAGACTGTGCTGTGTCTCCATATACTCGAGCACATAGAATACTCCATAGAACCAATCGAATTCCGCGCTCGTACAGTGGCTAGATTACTTTAAGATCTTGACGTTGACAAATCTTCTGGTCTAGATGGTATTAACCCGATCGTTGTGAAGAGGTGTTCTTCCTCGCTGGAAAAACCATTGCGCAAGCTTTTCTATCTATCCTTTTCTTCAGGGCTCTTTCCGAGAAGATGAAAAACAACATTTGTCCAGCCCGTCATCAAAAATGGGGAATCTTTATTTACCTCCTCCAACCGACCAATTGCAATAACGTCGTTTCTTCCCAAGGCCATGGAAACGCTGATAAACTGTCAGCTCATGAAAGGTTAGGTTAGGTTAGGTTACTGGTTTGACCGGGGTCAGCTCATGAAATATGTTGAATCGCTGAAACCTCTTAATGACCGGCAGTATGGTTTTCGCAGCAACATATCTATTGGGGATTTGGTGACTTATCTAACGGAAAAACGGAACAAATCTCTTCTCTAAGGTGGTGAAAGAGTTTGGCACCCAGCTCTCTAGTCGAAAATGTGTGCATTTTCATGATACCTTTCTTCCATGGTATTAGAAATTACCTTTCGGACCGTTGAATTCAAGTTGTTTTGGACGGTTTCAAGCCTGCAACTCATCAAATAAATGCTGGTGTTCCCCAGGGCTCTGTTTTTTCTCCGACTCTCTTTACAATTTTTATAAATGATCTCCTGCCTGAGATGAGAGTACCCTCAGCCTCTTGTGTTCGTTTTTTTGTCCAAGCCCCTGATCTTCGGGTGTGCAACTGGAACAGCAACGTATGTTAAGCTCATTTAACTGCGATCTTGACAGCATAAGTCAGTGGGGTGTAACTTATAGAGTGCTTCCAAAATGCAATGCTGCCAGTAAAGCAATACCCAAACACCATTCAATTGTCCACGAACGGAACTTGCATCGCTGAAACCCCTTTGAGAAAAAGGATGAAATTTCAATCAAAATCAGTTCGGCACATACGAGCTGCAAATGTCCAAGTCATGCTATTCTCATTTCTTCACATTGAGTTTTTTTTCTATAGTTTTTCCTCCAAATTTATTACTTAATACTTACCGCATTTAAAAGTAAATTGTATCTTTCAGTAGTAAGATATCAAGTATCATATCTCTGTGCAAGCTGTGCCAACCAATAAATGTAAATATTTAACTATAAAGCGACAATCTATCTATCTATGCCATTCTCGTCCCCTTAACCAACATTTAACCGCAAGTGGTGGCCTTTGACCATTATGAAGTAATAACATTTCCAACCAAGAACCACAACTGTGAATACACAAATCCTGATGCCTTTTGATAATTATGCAGTCTTAGCCAATAAATAAAAGGTAAGAGTCCTTTATCACAAGCAGCAGATGGTTTTATTGTACTTAAAATGAAGTAACTGCCAAACGAGGATTTACAACTTAGAGGGAATTGTGAATTTCCGTAATGGTATCCATAGATACTCTTCAAATGGACTGTGGAAGGGGCGAAGTAATAAATTGTGAACCATTTAATTTCCTCAGTCGAAGAGAAAACATTTTTAAATCTTTACCTTTTTGCACGTCCCAAACTATTTTGTATCTATCTTTGGAATTTTTTTATTACTATTTGCAGGTTAAATCACTTGAACCCGCAAATCTTCGGCAAACCAAACACTATTTCCAAAATGTAAGCTGACGTAGGTGTCTGCGGGATAACTAGCACCTACTCAAAGGGGAGCAAAGTTGTATGAGGGGGCTAAGCCATGCGGAGAAAAGGGTGAAATCCTTTTACCCCACGAAGCTGCCTCCCAAAACTGTTTTATTCGATGAAGTTGGAAATGTTTATTCCTTATCATTTGTCGGACGTTTTTTCTATTTTCTAAAAAGGAAAAAGTAAGATTTTGTATGGAACATTTTTCATGTTTTTTCTTTCGAAAATTTTGACGTTATTTCCGGGAGCCAGTACTTTCTTTTGTATTTACCTACCTAAACGGTGCTACAGCTGGAATTAAAATATACATAAAGGGTCACAACTAATTATAAGTTATCGATGGCACCCTGGGTGTATTGTGTTGGTTTCCCGGAGGCTTTATGTAGGCGGTATTCACCTAAGTCTGTTAAGAGGGTAACCAATTAAGACCAACCAATCGGATTTAACCTTTATCTCCCTATGGAGAACAATAATACGTGACGCAGAAGCGAAAAGCAACTAGAATCTGCACATCAACCAGAAAATCTGTGCCTGGTAGTAAAATGTACCATCACCGAGTCTGAGTGCTCTCGAATTTTGGAAAACTAGATAGATAGATATTTTTATTTTGCATGCAAAATTATACATAGGTTCATTACCGCACATTTACGACACTGAGATTTGGTATATTTTCATGCCTTTCTACTGAAAAAATAATAATAAGATCACAAAAGATACATTTTTAATAAGTTTACAATTGATATTTTGAAGGAAACATACAAAAAAAACTTCAATGTAAGAAAAAAAAGGAAAAAAAAAAAGAAATAGATAAATATGTACCTAACAGTAATTGTTCCTAATTCTAAAAACATGTGTATACAGTTAAAAACAGAGTAAAATTAAACAAATAACAGAAAAATAAATATATATGTATAAAGACCTAAATCACTATCAAGAGAATGAAAAAGTAAGTATATATATATATTAAGTAACCAATAAATAGGTAAGTAGATTAAACGAATAAATAAATAAATAGATAAATTAAATAAATAAATAAATTAAATAAATCAAATAAACAAATAAATTTATTTAAATATATTAAACAAATCAATAAATAAATAAATAGACATATAGGTTAAGTAACAAGCAAATAAATATATAAATTAATTAACAAATAATTAAATAAATAGACATATAGGTTAAGTAATAAATAAATAAATATATAAATTAAATATAAAATAAATAACTAAATATGTAAAATAACTTACAATTAAATAAATAAATATAAATATTTCATTAGGCGAATCAGAAACAAACTTTTTCAGGTACATAATTGGTTTATAATGGGATTATCAGAGTAATCACACCTCATGTAAAATGTATTTTCTAGTTTTCGAATTCTACCAGAAATCAGTTCAACATACCCTCTTCTATGTAACTGTAAGGTTGAAAAGTGGCCAACTATTGTATTTTTATAAAATGGGTTTTTGAAAAGTCAAGCAGCATGTGTTGTACAATGGAGCAGCCCGTTCGCTAGTTACTAGCGATGAGTATAAGAGTGAGTATCAAAAAATCTGTCAATGGCCCGTGAAGGATACTAGTGAGCTGTATCTCACTGAACATATCTTCTTGGACGAAGTGTTTACCTAGAATATTAAGCCTGTTTTTTGCAAAAATATATAAAACGCGAAACCGTGATAGTTTTATGGTTATCTTGGAGAAGAGTACTTTGGACTGACGAGACAATTTGTTCTTTGAATGGTACTGATGGGCGAACGTTTTTTTATTCCGATCCAAATGGGATGCATATCATAAAGTGTGTGGAACCACTTGTGAGGTGCTCCGATCATACGAGACACTCATATTATTTAGAGATATTAAATGATGATGCACTGGTGCCAGGCTCTACATTCATCGGGACCAATTTCATCGTCCAGCAAGATAATAAACCCATACACACTGCCTGGAACATATAAAAAGTTTGTATCGGAAGTAGGTCAAGAAACTTTGAAATGGCCTCCCCAAAGTCCTAACTTGAATGTAATAGGAAATGTTTGGCATCTAGTAAAATCTAAAATTCCACAAAACATAGGAAGATCTGCAGATGAAACTTGGAAAGATTTTATAGCAGCTTGGAGTACCATTCCTGCAGAGCGAATTCGACACTTGATAGATTCCGTTAAAAGACGCCATGCAGAGGTTATTGATATAAAACGAGGAAACACAAGTTATAAGGTAAAACTGTGAAAATAAAACTATTGTGATTGTACTAAAATATCTTTTTTTTCGGCTTTTAGCACTCTTAACGGAGGACAAATTCACATGTGCAAATGATTTTGGCAGCTTCTTTCAATGTAACAATGAAGCGTGGTGTCCTGCTTATGAGTGGTGGTGAAAAGTGGTTTCCCGTCGAGCGGCGCAAGTGTCCCGTAAGCCTAAGATGTCCAGAGCCAGGCGACCAATTCAGCCTGTCTGCTGTAGAGCGGGGGACGTTTTAAAAATACGGCGAATACCGATGAGGAACAGAGCCAGGCGACCAATTGCTTGTTCAGCCTGTCTACATAAATCCAACAGAATGATTTTAAAAATAAAAGAGCGGCTCCAACTTTGTTGTGTGCTCACAAACTTTATTTAACCGACTGCAATAATTCAGAATTCACGCTGCCCTCTTATACCCAGAATTGCAACGGTGCAGTGTGAATCTTAAAAATCAACATTAATTCTTTATTTCTCCGTTTGTTCAATTATGTGTATGCGAAGACTTACAGTTGCGTGTTTTAAAAGCATTTTTATGTTTACATGGGATATGTGCTTTTAAGTTTTAAGAAGTGCTTAAAGTAAAAATATGCCTTCAAATTGCAAAAATATAAATGTTATTGGAAGTAATAACAATAATTATTCAATAACAATAATCATTGAAAAAATAATAATAAGTGAAACAATGTAAATAGTAAGTTTAAGAAAGGTAATTTATTAAACATGGCTGCTACAAAAATAATTTAGCAACTTTCTTTTTCGTGATTTTTATCGCTGTTTATGAATCAAGCTTCTTTCTTTTGTGTTAACCATTTCAAGAGAATGTTAACAGTTATTAACTAATAAACCAATTAAATAAAAATTACTTTAATTTAAACTAATACCACTTTGTTGAATAGCTACAGTATGAAAAATATGGATACTGAATAAACCAGATGGTTTAAATAAATAAAAATATATTGTGCAAATAATTTTGCCATCGACTCTACAGTACATATTTGTATTTGTATATTGTATTTGTTTTTTATTTATAACTCATGTTAACACATAGATACAATGCAATCTTTTAAGTGAGTTACAGTATTGACAAGGTTGGTACACTAAGGTATAAGTATATTTTACAATTTCAAATTGATTTAAATGGCAAAAATGTATTTAGCTATATTGATATTGGATATTTTACTTAAAAAGAGAAAAAAAAAATAAAAATAAAAATAATATGCTAAAATTCCCTAAAACCCTATAGCAGTTAAATAATTAAAATTAAATTCAAAAGTGTTGTTTGATTTGTCTTTGAAAATCGCTCATGCCTGAAGATCTCCTGATATGAACCGGAAGCGAATTCCAAAGACTTACGGCGTATACAAAAAATTGTTTTTGTGTAACATTATAGTTATATGCTGGCGGAACGAAACTTCTACTTCTGGCCGAAGAAGATGCAAATGGTAACCTTTGGAAAAGATATTCTGGTTCCTGTTTTTGTCTGAGAGTGAATTGGAAAGTCAATATTTTAAGGTCGAGATATTTTTGTAAGTCCATTCCATGAAAATGCCTTACATATTCAGAAATGTGTTCCCTTCGACCCAAGTTATAGGCAAATCTCACTGTACTATTTACTGCTACCCTTAACTTTCGAAAGCTATGACTGTCTAAGTCACAAAAGACTGGATGTGCGTAAAAAAGAATTGGCAGCAGAAGTGACGTAACCAATATCGCTTTGATCCTAAACGGCAGATCTTTTCCTCCTTGATACAGAGCGCGCAGGGATCCATAAACTTTAGAGACGGTATTTATAATATGATTCTCCCAAGTGAGATTTTGGTTAAACGTTACACCGAGATTTTTTAAGCTGGTGACGTATGTTAACTCTGATCCATCAACAAAAAGTTGAGGTAAGCTTTGTGTACCGATACTTAAACGGTTGATTGCAATTGCTTGACTTTTGCCGGAATTAAGCCTAAGCTTATTTTTTCGCGACCAAGTGTCTACAGAATTGAGGTCTTCATTCACTCGCTGAGTGGCATCCTCAACTAGACCCAATGGATAGCTTAAGTGCAGCTGAACGTCATCGGCATACATTTGAACCTTGCAGTACTTTAACACTAATGGAATGTCATTATTGAATAAGGTGTACAATAACGGACCCATTACTGATCCCTGTGGAACGCCGGCTCTGGTTACAATAAAGTTGGATAATGTCTCGTTGATGTACACAGTTTGAGTACGCCCATTTAAGTAGCTTTGCATCAGTCTTAAAGCCGTCGGGTTGAAATTAAAACAGTGTTTAATGGCGGTGATGGCTTTAAGGACGTCATATTCATAAATTCTTTGAAAACAAAAATCTCTAGTAGTTAGTGGAGTAAATAATTCTTCAACGATGTAGGGGGTCTCTTCTCTAACGACAGGAACATTTGAGTTAACTGAAGCAGCAGCAAATTCGATGTTTAATTCGTCAGGACTTTTTTCACAGGCATCTGCATCAGCTGCCTTTTTTTATACGTTGGATACCAGGAGTGAACCATTCACAATAATTGCTTTGATAAGTTTGCGAATACGGATGTACCTTAAATTTAAATCTAAGAATTATAAAAGCAATAAATTTAAATAGCTAGCAGCGTTTTGCAAAATAATAATACAAAATAATAATAAAAAATAATATATGCATTGATTTTGAAATACATATGTATATAGATAAATACATTTGTTTATGGATATTACGTCATCACTTCGACATCAGCAATCAATAAACTAACAAATGCACCAGAGAAGTCGCATCAACCAAAAATAACAACCACCAATTTCTGGGTCTATATGAGTTTAATGTAGACCAAGAAATATGGTATCAAAATTATTAGTATAAATAGCCGGAAGTTCTGTATAATAAAGAAGAATTGGTTTCACAGTAAAATTGGTTTTTATTAAAACTTAAGCTTTACCCCTACCAAAGGCAAGGTGGCTATTGATCAATTAATAAATATTTACAAAGTGTAAATACTAGAAACTCATTTAATTATGTTAAGGGTCTTTCATTAGCGACTTGACAGCTTCAAACTTTCAGTGTGAACACACCCTTAAACCAATTACCAAACTCTCAGTGGAAAAATATTCAGTGAAATCAACATTTTCATCATGGTGAAGTACACGAAGGAACAAAGTTTACAAATAACTAAAATTTACTACCGAAATTCCGAGTCGAGGGTCGCACTTTAAGAGCGTTAACGCAATTCTCGTTCCAGTAGACAAGCAATTCCTAGTCTAGTGAGAAACTTTGAGTCAGAATATTCGCTGCTTGATGTTGTCGTGCCAGTGAGACTACGTTTTGCCCGAAGTGTGGAGAATATTGCTGCCGTAGAGGCGTCCGTCGCAAACCAGCCAAATCAGTCAATTTCACGGCGTCTTCCAGACCACATTATATCGAATTTCGCGTAAGAATCTTGGCCAACACCCTTACAAGATCAAGTTGACTCAAGAACTAAAGCCACTTGATCATATGAAGTACGTTCTTGAACTGGGCTCTGGATATGATGTAAGAAAAGGCAGACTTTCACCGCAGAATCATCTTCATCGATGAAGCGCATATTTGGTAAAACGTCAATAAACTACATATGCGTTACTGGACAGGTGAGAACCCTCATGTGCTTCATCAAACAGCGTGTTATCCGCAAAAAGTCACTGTTTGGTGTGGTTTTCTTGCCGGCGGCCTCATTGGGGCCTTTTTGCGTCGTTGAAAATTACCGTCAGGTTTTTTTTTTTATGAAAAAAAAAAGGAAATCCAAATCCCAGAGCACTCAGACTCGGTAACGGTCCATTGTACTACCAGGCAGAAATCCTCCTTTTTGGTGTAGAGGCATGCGAATGGGTGGCGTATGTTGCCGTTCCCCATGGGTACTGAACCTGCACCGCGCGGGTCACAAGCCAACACACTAACCTCTACACCGTCGCTACCCTGACCGTCACGTTACGGTAAGTGGTATTCGCTACAGAGACATGTTGGACCGTTATTTATTTGAGCAATTGCACGATTTGGACATAAGTGACATGTGGTTCCAACGAGACGGTGCCACAAGCTACACAGCGGGTGCAACAATAGAGTTATTGAAGTCTCAGTTCGGTGAACATGTTATCTCGAGAATCGGACCCATCTATTGGCCGCCGAGATCGTGTGATTAAACAGCTCTAGACTTTTTTTTATGGGGCTACATTAAATCATTGGTCTATGCCAACAAGCCGGCGACGTTAGAATAGCTCAGAGACAATATTGAACGAGAAATAGCGGCCGTATCGGTCGAAATGTTCGGCCGACTCATCGAAAATTGGGTTCAACGTATCGACCGCTGCATACGTTCCCGTGGTGGACATATGAACGAAGTCGAAATCTATTCACAAATGTGTTGATAGTAATTCAAGCCGATAATTTTTTTTGTTGAGATATCTCAAGTAGTTTGCATTTGATTTTAGAAAGAAGTTGTCAAGTCCTTAATGAAAGACCCTTTATAATAAAACCATTTTCCATTTGAACCCCATGTAATCCATCTTTTAACAGAGCTCAGGGGGTTTCTCGCCCGGCATAAACGATTTTCGTTTGACCGCCTTCTTACTTCTTGAGTAAGAGTAAGGCCGGGTACTTCTTCATTGTTAAAAACGGCTCTTGGAAAGTATATCCAAGCGAGCTGTTTGTTTGGAAGCCTTACAATAGCATTCTTAATGAACTTTGACGATCGATTTTCCTGAGCATTTCTCCTTCTCTGACGATTAAACTTTGATATATGTAATAATCGAATGGTATTACTGGCTCCTTATTGGCTTTAATGCCTAAAGTAGGTTAATGGAAACATTGTTAAATTCAAAAACCGCGATTGGCCGACTATGTGACCCAAACTAAACTGAAAAGATGCATTCGATTCGACCAGCAAATCAGAAGCGGTTGTTAGCTACACATTTTCAACATCTGATTATGTAGAATTATCAGATAAAGTTTACCCTGGCTGGATGGCAACGTATATGTGTGTACATAAGTACATGTTGACATCACTTACAAAATGCGTATCTACTAGTATCAGCCTATTTATTCTGATAAATCAATTGGTTTATTATCCAACTACGAGTATGTAATGCTTAGGCTTACCTGCTGTATGCCAACTTCTTCTCATTATAATCTCCATGAAAAATGTTGCGGTTCCAGCTGTTTAAAATCAAAAAACACGGAATTCCCATTTATGACGGAATAATTAACGTACGCACCAAACCTGTTTCAATTACACAAACAGCCGCTAAGAGTAAACAAATTGCAACCGATCATGTTAATGTCAACCAGATTGGCAGACTAGTTAGTATTGCCCGTTAGGCCAAAGTGAAACAATCATGCGTGCAATGCAAGTCAGCCATCTAAGACGGTTAGCAAAAGTCGTAGCCCTAGTTATTGTGTGCATGTGTTTACGGAATTGCTGCTCCCAAGCTCCTGTCAATCTATGTAAATTAGGCGATTGCACTGGTTACCTGTCCTGTACGGTTTTGAGGTCAGCCCTGAGCTTAAATATGCCAAAAAGTTCAAAAGATGTCATCAACATTGTAAAACAACACCGATGCGGTGACAGTGAAAGTGTAAGTTGACGTTTGTGGGGCTACCTAGGTCGTCTTATTCAAAGTGCTCTAATCGCAGAAAAGTGTTTGTTGTACTGATTTGGCGGCGGATCTCGTCAGGAACAGCATTCTCACAAATTT
Source organism: Portevinia maculata (assembly GCA_949715645.1). NCBI lineage: Eukaryota > Metazoa > Arthropoda > Insecta > Diptera > Syrphidae > Portevinia > Portevinia maculata. Next base: position 7,163,504 of record OX454526.1, on the reverse strand, counting down.
TACGGATGAAGAAAGCGCAATTGGTCTGGCGCAGTTGATGACAACACCGTGCGGTAGATCTGATGGATCGGATCGCATGGCGAATGGAGTTACAGCGTTTCTTTTCGAATTTCCATGGATGGCTTTGCTGGAGTACAACACCACAGTGGGGAGCAGATTTCTGTGTGCTGGATCACTTATTAGCAATCGATATGTGTTGACAGCGGCGCATTGCTTCACTTCAGCGGATACGCAATTGTAAGTGTTATCGCCGCAAATATGAGTGGCAACAACTTCGTTATGGTTTGCCTTCTAGAGTCAACGTTCGTTTGGGTGAGTATGACACCAGTAAGGAGATCGACTGTGATAAGTACGGTAGTGGAACGATTTACTGCGCTCCTCCTGTTCGGAATCATGACGTCGAGGACGTTATTATACACAAGGACTTCAAAAGTGGATTCTATAATGACATCGCTCTTATAAGGCTTAAGGACAAAGTTAATTTTGCAGGTAAAAGGGTCTGGATAAGAATGGACGCATTTTAATAGACAGCTCCTTTCAGGCCGCGTATCTCCTATTTGTCTTCCAATTTGGAAGGACTCAATAAGAAGACCAGACAACGCTATAGGCGCGGGATGGAGCTATGGTATGCTTTACTCTTATGCTGATTCTTTACCTCAGAAAATGAAATGTTTGCTTCCCTCAGGAAATACATCGGATGTATTGAAAAAAGTAGATTTGTTAGTGCTGCCAAATGACATCTGCCGAGATCGGTTTTCCAAAGACTTAACATCTTTTCATATATGTGTCGCTAGCAGAAAGGGAGTGGCCGCTTGTAAACGAGATTTGGGTGGACCACTTTTTACGCGTGACAGGATCCCTGATAGATTTATTCAGTATGGTGTTTTGTCTGGTGGTGATGTAGAGTGTGGTGACAATAATACTGTAACAAGTATTTATACAAATGTGGTGGACTACATGCCGTGGATAATAAGAAATCTGAGCCCCTAGTGAAAGGGGCCTTCGTATTTAAATGCAGATGTAAATATATTATTTTTTTTTTAATAAAAATGGTAGGGCTCTGGTTTTCTTTAACAACAAGATTGATAAACAAAAGCTGGCGCCTAAGATAATGCTCTATTGTTTGTGTTGAAATAGTAGTTCGCTGATGTTACTAAGTTAAATTACTGGTTTCCCAACTTCCAGCGCTTGAGCGATGCCACTGATTACGAAACTTATAAAAGATCTTTCATTAAGGACTTGACAACTTCTTTTTTAAATAAAATGCGAACTGTTTGAGATATTTAAAAAAAAAAATGTATTGGCTTGAATTACCTACTTTCAAAACATTTATGAATGAAATTCAACTCCGTTCATATGTCCACCACGGGACGTATGCAGCGGTCGATACGTCGAACAGAATTTTTGATGACTCGGCCGCACATTTAGACCGATACGGCTGTTATTTTTCGTTTAATATTGGCTCTGAGCTTCTCTAATGTCACCGGCTTGTTGGTATAAACATGATTTAATGTGGCCCCATAAAAAAGAAGTCTAGAGGCGTCAAATCACACGATCTCGGCGGCCAATAGACGGATCTGTTTCCCAAGATAACACGTTCATCGAACTGAGACTTCTATAGCTCGATTGTTGCACCTGCGGTGTGGCACCGTCTTGTTGGAACCACATATCACTGATGTCCAATTATGCATTTGCTCAAAGAAATAACGTTGCAACATGTCTTCTGTAGCGAAAACTATTAACCGTAACGTGCCGGTCATTTTCACCGCAGAAAAAAATGGCCCAATGACGCCACCGGCATGAAAACCGCACCAAACAGTGACTTTTAGCGGATGAAGTGCTGTTTCATGAAGCACATGAGGGTTCTCACCTGTCCAGTAATGCATATTTTGCTTATTGACGAAGTCGTTTAACCAAAAATGCGCTTTATCGCTGAAGATGATTTTGCGATGAAATTCTTCATTTTCTTCCATCATGTCCAGAGCCCAATTCGAGAATCTACGTGGCTTCATATGATCAAGTGGCTTTAGTTCTCGAGTCATCAAAATTCTCCATAATGTGGTCTGGTAGAGGCAAAATTCTTGAGAACGCTGTGAAATTGACTGATTTGGCTGGTTTGCGACGGACTAGAGGCTAGGGCAGCAATATTTTCCACACTTCGGGTACAACGTAGTCTCACTGACACAACAACATCAAGCAGCGAATTTGCTGACTCTAATTTTTTACTAGACTATGAATTGCTTGTCTACTGGGACGAGAATGACGCCTGAAAATTGGCATTAATGCTGTTTAAAGTTGCGGCCACCAACTCGGAATTTCGGTAGTCAATTTCAATTACTTGTAAACGTTGTTCCTTCGTGTAATTCACACTGAAAATGTTGGTTTCACTTAATATTTTGACGTTGACAGGTCGGTAATCGGTTGAAGGGTGCGTTCACACTGAAAGTTGGAAGTTGTCAAGTCGCTAATGAAAGACCCTGTATTTTTAAAGTTGAGCTTCTGCAGCCTGAGTAGTTTAGGTGCTAAACGATTATAGGTTAAATTAAATGAAAACTAGTTTGCTACATAACGCACTAGCTGTATACATAAATCTTAATTATCCTTGAAGTGGTGTTCTTCTACGCTGGCGAAACCACTGCGTAAGCTTTTCTATCTGCCCTATTCTTCAGGGCTCTTTCCGACAAGATGAAAAAAAGCATTTGTTCAGCCTGTCCCAAAAAAGCCGAATCTTCTTCTTCCTCTTCCTGCCGAACAAGGTCATCTAAACGCTGATTAACCGTTAGCTTATGCAATATCTTGAATCCGGGAAACTTCTCAATGACCGGCGATGTACGGTTTTCGCCGTCGAAAATGAGCGCATTTGGAAACGATGACACTCTTCTTCAATTGAATAGGAACTTTCTTTCGGACCGTTCAATTCAAATTTTTTTTTACGGTAACAAGTTTGCTGCAACTCACCAAATAAATGCTGGTGTTCCGCAAGGTTCCGATTTTGCTCCGACACTCTTTCTCATTATTTTGGGTTGGGTTCGATATCCCGCTTTTTATAATCCCGATTCTTAAAATCCCGCTATTACAATCCCGCTTTTTATAATCCCGCTTTTTTAAAATCCTGTCTTTTAAAATCCCGCCTCTTATAATCCCGTTTTTTATAATCCCGTTTCTTATTATCCCGCTTTTACAATCAAAAGTAGTTGCTTTATTTTAAAAATCGCGCGATTTTTTAAAATAAAGCAACTACCTTTGATTGTAAAAGAGGGATAATAAGAAAATTAAAATAAATTAAGCAGTGAGTGTTTTTTTGAAATGCAGTTTATTTTAACATTTATCATTTTTATTTTTAGAGGAAGTAACAAAATAAGAAATAAATAATATCAAAATAAATTTTTAAGTAATAAATATGACAATCTTCAATAATTTAAAAAAAATATAAAGTAATGTTATATGATATTCTGCACAAGGGAACAAAAAAAACATCGAACCATTCAAAATTTTCTATTTTATTAGTCCAAGTGTATATTATAAGCAATACGACGCAGAAAACCTGTTTTACTCATTTTTTTTTCAATTTCTCATTAATTTTTTTTACAGCGCGTGACTTTATAACATTTGTTTTTTTGTATAATATTTCTTGTCCATTTTGTAATTTTTGTATTTCAGTTTGCACCACAATTGCTTCCTTTCTCAAATCTGCAATGAATTTATACAAGATAACAATGTTTTTGTAAAAAAACGGGATTAGCGGGATTTGGCGGGATTTAAAAAAGCGGAATTATAATAGATCCGGATTTTGAACAAGCGGGATTTTAGAAGACGGGATTTTAAAAAAAACAGTATTTTAGTAGACGGGATTTTAAAAATTTTTTTCGGGATTTTTGAAAAGCGGGATTCCGATACGCTCCCCATTATTTAAAATGATCTCCTGTCTGTAACTTCTAATCCAATTCATACTTTCGCTGATGACAGTAACCTCAGCTTATCATATTCGTTTCCTGGTTCATGCCCCTCTTCTTCGGGTGTGGAACTGGAACGATAACGGATTTAAAGCACATTAAATTCCGATGTTGACAGCATAGTTCAATTGGGTACAACCAAAAGGCTCAAATTAAATGTTTCCAAACGCAATGCTTTTTTCTATCATAAAAGTTAACAGTCTGCCATTATCCATGAATGGCATTTGCATCGCTGAAACCGAAAGACTTACGTTTCTCGACATTTGTGTTAATGTCAATTTTCGTTAGAATGACCTCATATACGATGTCGCCAAGAACGCTGCGAAATGTCTAGGCTTCCTTCAGCTATGCAAGAAATATGTCCCCCCTTCTGATCTGGCCACAATGTATAAGGCGTTTATTCGGCCCAAAATTTAGTACAACGTGCCGGTCGGGTGAAGGGATCACATCAGCGATCATTTATTTTCATTCATTAATGTTCTCGTTCTGAGCTTCGATACTTGAAACCCGCCAGACATGCATCGAGCGTCATATAACATGTCTATCGCAATATTAATTCATGTCCATATGACTAATACCTATGGTACACAATATGTATACCGACACCTTCGGTTTCCGTCTGAAGTGGCGACCATGCCCACCGACATCAAATCACATAGATAAGTATGTATCTCGTGAATGCGTTTGTCTCACCACTAAACACCATAGCAAATACTATGACGGGTTCGGGTTGCACTATGCATTTCGCTGCCAACGTCCGGTGCATAAGATAATAATAATGCTGATAGGGTGATATGCACCAGCAAGGTATAAAATGATTAGGGTTCAAGTATCGAGGGAAGGAATATGAGTGGATTGGAATGTGAACCAAATCTAAAGGAATATTTTTGTATAAATAGCATAAGATTTGGTAAATAAATGTTCTTCTCCTGAAAGCAACCAAAGTACGAGTACTAAGACCATTTTATTTTCACGAGCAGCTCGCTCAATTTAAATAATCTTATACAAGGTGGCGCAAAAGTAATCCTCCTATCAGAAAATGCTATAAATTTTGCGATTGGCCCCTAATGTCAGTTCTGTTTTGACATTTGTGTAGTAAACACATGCGAAATACACGTTAATAAACATATTGGTGTTGGAATATTGGTGACTATTTATTTGAGCAATAATCGGTCGGTGACTTTGGCACAACGTGAATTTCGTCGCAGATTTCCTACCCGTCCAACGCCTACTGGTGAAACACTGCGACGTTTAGCCGCTCGCCTCGAAGAGACTGGCACAACACGAGATGCTGCCATCCGTGGCAGACCCCGGAGTAGCCGTTCTGCAGAGAACATTGCTGCTGTAGCCGAAGATGTCATGGAAGCGCCGTCGACATCGACCAGACGACGTGCCACGCAAATGGGTATCAGTCGACGGTCTTTACAGCGAATTTTGGTACAAGATTTGAAGATGTTTCCGTACAAAGTCCAGGCGGTGCATCAGCTGTTAGCTGCTGACCGCCAATCGCGTCTAACATACGCTCAAGCCATCCTTAATCACCACCAAGAGGAAGATGATTTTTCATCAAAAATAATCATGAGTGATGAGGCCCATTTCCATCTTAGCGGGTACGTAAATAAGCAAAATTTACGCTTCTGGGGCACTGAAAATCCGCGTGTAACCCACGAAGAGCCATTACATCCGCTCAAAGTCACTGTATGGTGTGCTGTTTTCGCTGGAGGAGTCATCGGACCTTTTTTCTTCGATGATCAATGATCAACGAGTTCTTTTTGCCGCAACTTGATGAATTGGGATTGGAAAACATGTGGTTCCAACAGGACGGTGCAACGGCACACATTACACGTGCCACAACCGATATGCTGAAGGATGCATTGCCCGGGCGCCTAATCTCCCGTTTTGGCGATTTGCACTGGCCAGCAAGATCGCCTGATTTGACCGCTCCAGACTTCCTTTTGTGGGGCTTTTTGAAGTCGCGGGTTTATGTCAACAAGCCTCAGACTCTTGCAGCTCTTAAAGACAATATACGTCAACAATATGAGGACCTATCGCCGGAAGTTTTGGCCAAAGTGATGGAAAATGCCATAAAAAGGGCTCAAATGACAATCAACTGTGGCGGCGGCCATTTACATGACATCATATTCTCGACTTGATGTAAAAAAAATTAAAAGACCAAATAAAAATAATCCACAAGAAGAATCAAAGTTTTTCATTTTTTTTTTTTTTAAATTACAGCCAAAAAACATCGGAAGGTTATTTTTGCGCCACCTTGTACCTCGGCCCGCTCTATTAACATAGCGTTCGTCGCTAATAGAGGTAAACGACAGCATAATAGCTAATGTTTTGGGTCAAGGGATCTTAACTATTTTAGGACCAACATTACACCAATGACATATTTGAAGCTACGTGAGATAATACAAAAAACGCGCGATAAAACTTATAGTCGATCGAGATATAGCGAAAACCTTTGACACTCTTGTCATTGTCGTAATGCCTATCGCTGTTTCATCGATATTTCCATCACAAGTGGTCAAACGAAATAACTATCTGCATGCCATGAATGTTCATCAGTTCACCCTCAAACCTTTTTTTTTGATGTATAGTGAAATACAAAGAATCTTTCCTTCGCCATTCGGCGCTATTTACTTCTACTTTAACGTTACAAAACAATAACGTCTCAACAAAGTAGTCAAAGAAGTATACAAACAAGGGCAGAAGAACTATTCTGTGCATGCATTGTTGTGTTGGAAGCTTAAAGCTCAGTGCGGCACGTGTTAACGTGATCGTAAAATTCAAATTTGAACAATGCTCAACAAAGACTCATACGCTCGTTTGGCTTACAGGCAATCGATTTATACAAACACGAAATGAATTAGCCGAGTCAGTTACTATTTCCTTCATCATAGATGTAACAAATCCGTACGCGCTTAAAATCAGGGTGGGATTCTATCAAAAGCGAAGTGAGAAGTACTTTTGCATTTCAATTAAAAAAAGGACTCGTCCGAAAGCGAATGCCTGCTACACCCTTGTTGTTTCTTTCATCTCGTTTGTTACCCTTTAAAAACTATAGAGTTGGCGTGCCCTCGACTACTGTGTTATAACCAGGAAAATGTGGTCACTTTAAGCAAACAAATCCTTCGAATTTACAAAATACCTTTGCCCTCTTTCGTGGGTGTTATCACCGGACACAATATGCATTCTGCAGAGGATGGAATGCGAGGAAGTGAACGAGGATACCCCTCATTTACTCTGTCTCCGCTTGCATCGTGCTGTTTTACAAATAACTTCCTCGGAAGACATTTCTTCCAGGTTTAAGAGGAACTCTCTGGCAGGTGTGTAAGCGACTTGAACAAGTTCATAAATCCATCGGGATGGATTGTAAATGTGTTGGGTTTTGCATAAGATTTTCATTGGTTCTAAAGTATGGGAATCATTGTAGGTATAAATTTGAGAATCTTAAAATATTTGTTTTTTTTTGCGGGCTGATTGGTATTGCCCTGGACTACCCAGGTTCAAATCATGCCGGGGCCCAAAAACTTATGAATTTTTGATTTAGATTTTTTTTTGAAGAATACAGCGAATCGAGTTTAGTTCTTCACTATCTTCAATGGTGCTCATCATTATTTTATATTGCTCGTATATATTTAACAATTGTAAAACTGAATGAAAATGATAAATGTCAAGGAAATAGCTCTCGTTTCATACGTACAAACGATTTCGCCTTACATAATCCCACACCTACTCAATAACGTGAGATGTGGATACTTCAATTCAATTCAATTCAATTCAATTCCAATTTATTAATCTAAAATGTAACCGGGCTGTACAATGAGACTTAGGTCTCTTTTAGTACTTATGGTACAATACACATATAATAAATTTACAAAATTATGAACAAAAACTTAGAACTAAAGAAGTGGGAAATATAAGACTGGATATGGGGGAGGTAGTAGGATCTATTTAATATTAATTTCCTTTTCTTTCTTTCTTTTTCCTTTTTTATTGCTGCGACGAAAAATGAACAAAAACTGCTGCCTTGAAATGGTCACTCCTTCATAGGCTTTTAATACGTGAAGGCAGTGAATTCCATAGCCTAATCGCATGGATGAAAAACAGTCGGGAGGAATTCAAATAGCGAAAAATAGGGATGTCAATGTTAAATGTTCTACGAGAGCGAGAGAAACTCAATTTAGCGTATAAATAAGGTGGCATTTTCGTATTTATAATATTATGCAATAATATGCAATTCCTCGTATTCACGTATTGCGTCAATGTGCAACCAAGAAAGTTACGAGAGTAGATGGATATCCTGTCATATCTTCGCAGCCCATGAATGTACCTAATGGCATCGTTAAAAGCTACCTGTAGCTTCCGTTGCGATAAAGAATCCGGATGGCCGTACACAACTTCGGCATATGATATAATCGGCATTATGAGTGTACGCACTAGTCTTTCACGAGTTTCGGATGGAGTAAAACTAGCTGTAAGCCATAGTTTACGCAGACATCCATAGACGCGAGCAACAGCGATGTTAACGTGGTTGTAACATGAAAGGCTACGATTAATGATAAAACCAACACTTTTGGCCTGTTCAACCACCTTAATTTTGGAGCTTGACAGCCATATATCAGGTAAAAGGCTGAGGTCAAAAGATTTATTGAATATGGGGATAGCCATAGATTTGGTTGGGTTTAACACAAGGCCATTTTCCTCTGCCCAGCTATTTATTGCTAACAGCTCCTGATTAAGAAGTGTAACAAGCTGTCCAATGTTTTTCATGGGCAGAGAAAGATGAAGTTGGACATCGTCTGCATATAGATGGATTTTGGAGTGACGACATACCAAAGGGAGGTCGTTAATAAAAATACAGAACAAAATGGGCCCTAGGATTGACCCTTGAGGTACACCTTGCTTGATAGGCTTAAACGCGGAATGTCTTTCACCAATCACTACTCTTTGAAATCGATTAGATAAGAAATCTTTCAACATCCTAACACTACTATCATTGAAACCGAACAAATGCTTTAGTTTCCAGCAAAGAACACCATGATGAACTTTGTCAAAGGCCTTTGAGAAATCGAGCAAGCAAAGCAAAGTCACAAAACCCTTGTCAAACTCTTGTCTGATGTTGTCAAGGATATTTACCATTGCTGAGGAGCAACTATGACCAGCTCTGGAGCCTGATTGGTGAAGGTTAAGCAATGAGTCTTGCAACAGATGGAAAAGTATTTGCTTTGCTAGCACCCTCTCAAACACCTTTGACAAGCATGGTAGGATGCTTATGGGTCTAAAATCACTAAAAGAGGCAGGATTAGCCTTCTTAGCAACTGGTATAACTTTACCATACTTCCAGGACTGGGGAAAGGTTGATGAGGTTATACAGAAATTTATTATATGCGTTAGGTGGCCAATGATTTCCGGTACGATTAGTTTAACGAAACTTATTGAAATACCATCTTCACCAGTCGCATTAGACCTTATTGAAGCTATGGCGGAAAGAACTTCGTTCTCTGTTACCACTTCAAACTCAGTCTGACCTCCAATGCCTGCATCTATTTCTTCAAAGTTTGAGCCACTAGTTACTGGGTCATTTTCCAAAAAATAGTCGTTTAGTTCATCAGTGTCCAAAACGCAGTCTTCAATGGACCTACTGCAAATACCAATTTGTCTCAGGTTCCTCCATAACACTTTTGGGGGCAGTGAAGCATTTAACTTCGATGAAAAATAGTTACGCTTAGAACAACGAACAATTTGAGTCGCAAAATTGCGTGCAATTTATAAGCATTCCAATTCAAAGAACATCGATTTAATCTCCATTTGCTATAAAGCCTGTTTCTCTTTTTCAGCGCATTGAGGACATCGGTTGTGAACCAAGGGCAAGAAATAAGTTTATACGAATAGCGCAATTTGGAAACTCACCTTTCATATAAAACATTTGTGCACAATCTAAACGAATTCATAAGTTTGAGTGCGGAAAAACTTTTAGAGACTGCAGTTGTAGAAAAATATCTTTAATATTTCGATCAAGATGAGAGTTGCACAACTGGACCGGAAACCCTTAAATGATATGAAAAGTAATTTTATTCACACTATGCGAGAAAAGACAGATTTCATTTCATTGGTATCCGTTGAATGCTTTGGCAATCATGGGGAAGTATTTTTTTTGGAAAAACTATAGTGACTAGAGTTGGGGCAAGTAAAAAAGTAAAAGTCATTATGTATGGTTCACATTGGGATGCGATATATCATTATTTTTTTTCAATTATGTCAACCTGGAGGAATACCCACTAACCAGTGTCATTAAATAGGTACATAATATAAGTTGTAACAGTAGCCGTGTTTCATTATCGAAAATGATGTTTATAGATCATCAAACCGAAATGCATACGTGCTAAATAAAAAAGAATTTTGAAAATTTCAAGCATAAAAGTTTTTCGTTTTTGTTTTTAATTTTACTTCTTTTTATTACGATTTCAATAATGCGGTCAATAAGGTGTAATAACTTTCAATTAATTTTCAAGTAACTTCAAGCATTTTCAAGTAATTTCAAGCATTTTCCAGTAACTTCAAGCATGTCCAAGTAACTTCAAGTATGTTCAAGCATTATCAAATGCATAACTTGCACAGCAATGTTGTTGTTGGTAACTTCAAGCATTTTCAAGTAGCTTCAAGCATTTTCAAGTAACTTCAAGCATTTTCAAGTAACTTCATGATATAAAATTTTTCCGTTCCGATTGGCAAATTATTGCCTCACACAGCAATGTTGTTGTTGTTGTAATTTCATCCAATTCGCTTCATTTTACCTGCTGTAATTCATACTGTGTATTACATATGTGGATAATTTTTGTATTGTGCAATTCTATGTACTGCCCCCTACCCAAATATATATAGTGTTGGCATATCTATGTGATGTATAATAGCAAAAAAGGGGGGGAAACACGTTATAGGCAACTCCGTATTAATATATAGAAATTCTAAGGGTATATTCATTTTCTAAGGGTATATACATTTTTAATATTAAATTAGATTTTTATTTTGTAACATACTCGTACCTTAATATCGCCGGTAGACCCCTAAAAGTTACTATATTTATGATCAGCATCGATAGTAATGTCGATCTAGTCATGTCCGTCCGTCCATTCGTCTGTCAGCAAAAAATAGGTCTATAAACTGGACCTAGAGAGCTGAAATTTTAAAACTATATTCTCTAGGGACCCGAAATAATCAAGTTTACGAATTTTTGAAATCCGCCCACAGACACGCCCACAAACTCAAAAAAACAAATTCTTCGAAAAAATCGAATTTTGAGCTAGAAAGCTGTAATTTTTTATATATGATTTATAACTCCTAAAACTGATCGGGAGATAAAACTTTCAAAATCCGCCCACTGATACTCCCCCAATTAAATAAAACAATTTTTTTGAAAAGTCAAAGTTTGAGCTAGGATACTGAAATTTATAATATAGACTCTCTAGGAGCTCTTTACACTTATATTTAAATATTTTTTAAATCCACCTACTGGGGGCGTGCCACAATTTAATAAAACAATTTTATTGAAAAACCAAAGTTTGCGCTAGCGAGCTGAAATTTATAATATATACTCTCTAGGGGCCCTTTATGCTCATGTGCAAACAATTTCAAAATCCGCAAATTGACACGTCCACAATTTGAAATAAACTTTTTTTTGAAAAACAAAATTTTAAGCTAGGGAGCGTTTTTTTACAAAAGCTTCGTTTTTTTGACTTCAATCCTTTAAATGTTATAATAACAAAATATGTAAAGCGTTCTTAACAATTCAACCATACTTAGACTTTTGTCACGCCCACTTATGGGGAATAGGAATAAGAATAGGGTATCCAACTGTTCGCCCAAGCGGACTGTAGCCCGTCTCTATGTTATTTTCCATGAAATGAGCAAAGCATGAACCATTATCAAATCAATTAAAAATGGATTGGCAGTCGAATTCAAACTTGGCAGATCTATCAAGCAACACGGCGCACAGTGTGGGAATTCGCTCATCCAGTGGAATTAAATTAATAGCGCTTACACATTTAACTTTTTGATAATTTTTTCGCCAGATTTATCATAAATATGTGAACAATGATATTTACTATACTTACTTAACGGGCTCCAGACCCGTGAAGAGTCTCCGCCTGAGACACTGTAGCCTCCAATCCTCTGCAATCCAGGGAACGCTGCTTCTCCAGACCAACCGCTCCGGCATCCGCAATGGCTTGGTCTTTAAATTGGAGGTTCGGTCTTCCTTGCCTTTTCGAACCAGGGGGCTGGGAGTCGAAGGTGCTCTTCGCTGGAGCATTATTGTCCATTCGCTCAATGTGGCCGAGCCAATGTAGTCGACGTGATATTTGGAGTACATCCAAATCTTGGTACAGCTCATAGATTTTGCGGTTGTATCTTTTCCCTCGATTTGCCCTCCTCGCATACAGGACCAAATATTCGAAAGAGTATTTTTTTTTGTCAAAAGAACCCAATATTAGCACCCCTTCTCTGCTTATCGTCCAGCACTCGGCACCATAAAGCAGGACTGGTGGGTTTTAATTTCGATATAGCATGCAGTTTGTCCTTCGAGTGAGGAGTTTTGAACCCATTTGTTTTGCTAAACCGATGTAGCAGCGGTTTCCTAAGGTAATTCTCCGCCGGATCTCCACTGTCATTCGTTGAGATGATGTTTACTCCTAGTTAGATGAACTCCTTAGCTACCTCGAAGTTATTGCTATCAACAGTGACGTTTTGTTCTATGCGGGGGGCATATGTTTGTGTGTTAGTTGATAGCATGTACTTTATCTTGTCCTCATTTACTTCAAGAACAACCAATATCGGCTGCTCCTCAATCGCCGTTAAAGCTTCTAATACGGCACGCTGCTAACGGCGGGTGGCATTGATGCGATGGTAGTCTATTCACTTACTGATTGGCCGGCCGTGCGTTCGAATCCCGGCCAGGGCCATGGTTTTTAATTGAATTCACATAAATAGAGATCTCCCTAAGCAATTTAGGCGTCACCCGTGGAGAAAAAAATACTAAGCACCAAAACTTCTTTCCTATCCTCCTATTCTTTCGAATAGTAAGTAGCACCTAAAATCATGCAATCCAATAATACATTGCTAGGTGCTACTTACTGTTCAACAAAAAATGCATGCGCTTAGTTTAACTCTATAAGCGTACTGTACATATACAGAAAACATAGGGACGGGCTATAGTCCGCTTGGGCGAACTGTTGGATACCCTATTCTTATTCCTATCCCTCATACTAAGTTTGGTTGAATTATAAAGAACGCTCTACATATTTTGTTACATGACATTTAAAGGATTTTATCAAAAAAAAAAAAACGAAGCTTTTGTAAAAAAACGTTCGCTAGCTCAAACTTTGGTTTTTCAATAACATTAAAATAAAATATAAAACATTACATAAAAAAAATTAACACAATGTGCTCATATCATGAGCATAAAGGGCCCCTCGAGAGTGTATATTATAAATTTCAGCTCCCTAGCTCAAACTTTGGATTTTCAAAAATGTTTTTTTTTTTTAAATTGTGGGCGTGTCAGTAGGCGGATTTTGAAAATATTTACACGTGAGCATAGAGGCCCCCTATAGAGTATATATTATAAATTTCAGCTCCCTAGCTCAAACTTTGGATTTTCAAAAATGTTTTTTTTTTTAAATTGTGGGCGTGTCAGTAGGCGGATTTCGAAAATATTTACACGTGAGCATAGAGGCCCCATAGAGAGTATATATTATAAATTTCAGCTCCCTATCTCAAATTTTGGTTTTTCAAAAAAATTGTTTTATTTAATTGTGGGACACGCCCAGTGGGCGGATTTTGAAAATTTTATCTCCCGATCAGTTTTTGGAGTCATAAATCATATATCAAAAATTACAGCTTTCTAGCTCAAAATTCGATTTTTTCGAAAAAGTTGTTTTTTTGAGTTTGTGGGCGTGTCTGTGGGCGGATTTCAAAAATTCGTAAACTTGATTATTTCGGGAGCCCAGAGAGTATATGGTTAAAATTTCAGCTCTCTAGGCCTAGTTTGAAGGCCTAATTTTTGCCGACAGACGGACGGACGGACGGACGGACATAGCTAGATCGACATTACAATCGATGCTGATCATAAATATAGTAACTTTTAGGGGTCTACGGGGAATATTAAGGTATGTTACAAACTATGCGTCAAAATTAATATACCCTTAGAATAGGGTATAAAAACAAAGTCCCTTTAGAGTAAGCGAATTATAAAAAAAAGTATACCCCAGTAGCTGGACAGATCTATTGAAGATAGTGCCTTCCGTGTTGACACCTTTCCTTTGCACTATTTTCTCCAGAACAAGATTGAAGAAGTCACATGATAGCGCATCTCCTTGCCGAAATCCGATACAAGTTCGGAATAATTCGGAAGAGCTGCTCCAAACTGCACATTACACCGCGTGTTTTTAAGTATCACGAGACACAACTGGATCAGTTTTGCCGGGATGCCAAATACAGCGATCGCCACATAGAGCTCCTGACGATGAACGCTATCATATCCGGCTTTAAAAATAATGAAAAGGTGGTGGGTCTGGACTTGAAATTCATTGTTAAATTTTTAGGATTTGCCTTAGTGTGAAATTTGGTCTATTGTCGATCTGCCGATTAGCTTTGATTTATCTGGGTCACGGATCATAACGGGGAAGAGGAAATGAGATCTCCGATGAACTTGCTACACAGGGCTCAGAAAAAGATTTCTCATGACCTGAACCGGCTTTATGTCTGTCTGTATCCTCGATCAGGGCTTCCATGGACGATTGGGTTTCATGTGGACACAATCGCAGATGCCATGACTGTCCAGGTTGCAGAGAGACTAAACGAATTATTCTCGACGTCTGTACAAAATTTACGTCATTCTTGTTGTATCTCAAAAGAAAAGACTGCAGACAAATTACTGGCGTTCTCACGGGACATTACGCCTTTGCCAAGCATCTTTAGGTGATAGGGTTAGGCGATACCATCAAGTATGAGGCCTGTGGAGAAACTGATGACACTGCTGAGCATTTCTTTTGTGATTGGAATGATTTTGCTCGTATCAGGTGGCAGGTGTTTGATGCTGATGTGGTGGGTGCTGTAAACCTAGGCTCCTCATCACTGAAGCTCCAGCACCTACTCGTTTTTCTTAAAAGAACGATAAAATTTTAGTACAAGTACAATGGACCAGTATTGAGTCTGAGTGCACAATGTGTAGAATGTCCCACACCAAGACAAAAAAAAGATCTATCCCGATCAGAAGTCATAATAAAACACGGCTAATATGTAAACGATTTCCAAAGTTATAACAATAAACAAATATTTAATTATAAATGAAAGATCTTCAATTTTTGTTGAACTTCTTGTTCGTTTTTTATTTTTCACAACTTATATTTAATTTTATTAATATTATTTTTCTATCGCGACGCGTTTCGGAGCTTGTTCTCCATCATCGGGCGTTTGGGTTTCGTGACTCGTGACCAAACACCCGATGATGGAGAACAAGCTCCGAAACGCGTCGCGATAGAAAAATAATATTAATAAAATTAAATATAAGTTGTGAAAAATAAAAAACGAACAACAAGTTCAACAAAAATTGAAGATCTTTCATTTATACTTCAAACACAACCGGAGACGAAATAAAATACGAGTAAATAATATAAAATGAAATATTTAATCCTTATATTTTCGTTAGTGCGCTGGGTGAGTTAAAGTCATTCACTATTGCAGAAGCATCCCTTGCGTACTAGCTCTGCAATGTATTTCGATGATTTTTTACTTCTATGGTCTAAGGAAACATTTCGCTTTTTTCACTAAATCACTCTTCTCTTACAAGCAGTCTTTATTAGCTAAACTACTCGTACATCGGCCACTGTGGGAGCAGTGACTGGTTGTGTTGGACTGACCGAGGACTCTCATGCTCAAATCACGTCGTCGGGGCCCGCCAAAGACTGCCCCACTTCTGGCCCATGTCTGTCAAACATCCAAGAGTATCAATTGTCATGAAGTTTTTCAAATTTGCGTCTCGTAATCCGCATAAAATTGTAGGTCATTTTGAAGAAAGCAAGGTTCCGGCCGTTAATGCCTAATATTTTTTTATTTTAGATCGACCGAATAGACAATAATTCTACAACAACCTTCTGGAGAAGAAAAAGAAGACCAAGCATCTGTTTCGAAGACAAAGCTACGGCGAATGCCAGAGCGCTTGTTCTGGACAACTTGAGCAGCGTACCCGTTCCTAAAGGGCCTGAACGTTCAATATCCTATTAGCCCCTGATATGAATGAAAAAGAGATGGTAAGCTTGCACTGCCTTATGACATTGCCATATTAAAATAATTCTTTATTTAATGGAAAAGCAATTGGTATCTAACATGATAGTCGCTGAAAGCATTGATTCGGTAAGATGAATGTTTCCAAATGGGGCACTTTAGTCTTTGTATATAGACTTTAGAACTCTATATACAAAGCTTTAGTTCTATTTTTTTCTCTCTCACTTAAATTCCAGATTCATATTTATTAGGTTTTCACTACGACAAGCCCTTTTCACATCCTCCATGAGCGACACAATTCTTGTCAAATTTTCAAATCGAAAAAGCCATTAACGTTAATGTTGCTAACTTTGGCGCAATATTGTTAGTTTGATCACGTCTGCCATTTGAGGTAGAAAGCTAAATGCTCAGGTAATTTGAAGGAAACTTTGTACCGTACATAATTAAATTCGAAAAGTTGGTAGCCTTTTAGGCAGGCTCAAAATAGGATGCCATTCTTAAAGCAAACTCATTAATGACTACCTAGCAAATGGAGCAAACTTGCTTCGCAAAATAATTTCATCACCACAAAATCGTAAAAATATGTATTCGTCCTGCCGAATTAATCCTGTGCGATGTTTTGTCTCTGCGCTGACTTTATCAAGTTATACTGCTGTTGCGGTTAATGCGGCAAAGGCGCTGAGTTTGATTAACATCTTTATGCGAAGATTTTGCTTCAAAGCATTTGAGGGATATTCTCAGAAATATTCGGTTCATAATAGCATTTTGGCAAGCCAGCAACAGACTTGAACCAGAATTGGGAGAGTGGAAATTAATTCTATTTACAATTAACAAAGCATTCCGTCGAAATTAGTTTTACTTTAACAGTCCAAGTCTCATTATTCCCTTTTATATATCGGTTTCAGAAAAGGCAAAGTTAAGTGCATACAAGACGTCCAGAGATAGGCATACACATTTGTAAGTTCCAGGCGTACTTGTTTTGAGTAAGGCCAGCACATTTGTAGATTGCGGACATAAGCACTTATTTTGAGCGAACTAACACCAGCCCTATCCTCTGAAGCTGAATTAATTTTAAAAGAGAGTACCCACCTTCAAAGTCTTCCTGTATTAATTGAGAGGAGTAGGTCAATCGATTGATATTTAAGTGAAATTGTTTATCTATAAAAAGTGTCGCCAGTATCCACTGCTCTAAAATAACATATCTTTATAGTGTGAAGAACAATTATATATTATATGCTTTTCTTCCAACACCAAACATTTTTGGTAAGTTACAACTGGTTTCTTATTCTATAATATTCTTTCTAATGACTATGGACTGCGACAAATGAATAGCAAAAGAGTTATTGTTAATAACAAATTAGGTGGGCGCGAATGATATTATGAACTCTGTTGATATTAATAGCTGCTCATTAAGGCAGGCGTGAATGACCTTGAATGACCTAATTGCAATTGTTTTTACATTAAGTTCTTTGGAAGAGGTAAAGTGTCTTTCTTATATACTTTTCTGGGAAGACATTATAGCTTCCTTTGTTTATTTTGGATAATTCGGGTATATCACTCTATGTAGGTCTATTATAACGAAGGTTTTTGCACTTAATAATTAAAAACATTTGAAAAAGAATATGCGTCAAAGGAAAGAATATTTAACAGTGTCTGAAGAGCAGATACTTTGATGTAGGGCTTACTTATTGACTTTCCAGTCTGGGTAAGTTAATGTAATTGGTCCGAAAATTAAAATCGTGATTTACAACATATGTTAAAATTCGAAAGGTTCAGAATATGTTTTTAAATGTTTTTAAGAAGATGTATTTGTGTGCGTGCGTTTTTTTTCGTCGCTGTACCAATGGATGTGGTAATCTTCAAAAGATGGCAGTCATAATTCGCAAACCCGAATAATCGATGCCAGGAATGCGCCAATGTGCTTATCCACACCCAGCACACTTCATACTGTCTCCCCACGGGACTGCCGTTAGTTATTACTTTACGGGGTTGGTTATCAATTCATGCTATGCGCCTTGTCTTGTTTTTTATTGTCAGTTATTTATTTTTTTATTTATTTATTTATTTATTTTTATTATTCTTGGTTACAACTATGAATTTAACAATTTGTTAGCAACTATTTATTTAATTAAACCCGTATAATAGCAGTAATAGAATAGTAAGTAACATTTTTATTTATTAGAAACAGAGATAATGTTACTTTAAACCAATAGCTATTCTGTTGTGGGGTGAGCACTGAGCAATTAAAAATAAGAGAAGCGGACAAAAATAAAAACAATTGAAAATATACAAATAACAAGAGTTGTATCAAAGTTATAAGGGTACAGTCAGCTGGCAAAAGTTTGAGTAGTTAATAATGACAAGAGAACAGACAGAAAAAAAGGAAACATTTAAACATTTAAAGCAAGTAACTCTATGACTTCCTAAATATAAATAAATAATTACCAAAACCAAATAATATAGCGCAGCAAATCAACTTCATTGTGATCGAAACCAAGGAGCCAAGATTTAATTTCAATTAAGAAAGAGAAAAGAGTTCTAATGATTCGTATATCTGCAGGGAGTTTGTTAAATAACTTCCTGGATATAATTGAGTACGAGCTCCTGAAATTTGTTGTGCGAAAGGCCGGGATGGCAACCCGAGTTTGGAAATTGCTGCATAAGTTATATGTGTCAAAAATTGGACTCTGCATATAACCACCTCTAACAAAGAAAACCTTTAGCTCCATGAGCTATGAAATACAATATCGATGTCTGGAATCACATCATTACTGAGACTAAAAAACATAAGTTTGGTTTTGTTACTGACTACTAGCTACTGGTGAGCAAACCATATTCTCAAAAGGCTTACGTCAAGATTTAAGTCAGGAACTAAATTGAGGCTGTTGACTGACTCATAGGCTATACCCAAATTATCAGAAAAAGCCCTAACTTTACCCACCAAAGGCAGTTGAAATATAGATTTGATGTAGATCAAAAATAAAATTGGCCCAAGAACAGAGCCTTAGGGAACACCAAGGCGGATTCCCTTTGCGCTACTTAGACTATTCCAGATTTTAACTTTTTGCTTTCTATCCCTTAGGTAAGACGCGAAACAATCATAGTAAAAACTACGGAAACCAACATTATACAATTTTGCCAAGAGAATATTGTGATCAACCATATCAAACGCCTTGGTTAGATCAACAAAGAGCACAGCACAACATTTTTTTTGGTCCAATCCTTTCTGTACCAGGCAGCAGAAATCTATCAGAGCATCTGCAGTAGATCGACCAGTCCTAAAGCCGAACTGCTTCGAACTGAAGAAGTTTATTTTATTTAGGTATTTTAAGACCCTATTCTTAACTGCTTTTTCAAATACCTTTGAAATAGAAGGCAATAACGAAATTGGCCTATAATTATTTTTTTCTTTTTTGCTTCCATTTTTAAAAAGAGGTTTTACGTTTGCACATTTAAGCTCTTCTGGGAAAATTCCAGACATGACACTCAGATTTAAAAGATGTGCCAAATCATCAACTATATTGAGAGTAATTCTCTTAAGAAATTATTCAACGAGTTTATAATTTTTAATATTTCAAGCCCCGAGATGGTTTCAAAGTAGAAACTATTTCCGTTAAAAGTAGAATCTCTCACGCCCCATTCGAACCCGGCCCAACAACTATTGGAGAGGGCTTCAGTTGGGGAGGACACTTGCCCAATAGAGGCAAAATAATCATTAAATTCGTTTGCAACTGCAATCGGATCGAATATAATGACATTACCATCTGTTATTGTAATACAGTTATTGTGGTTACTAACATTGCGGTTGACAATGATATTGATAAGTTTCCATTTTTTTCAGGTTCCCTTGTGCCATTCTCATTTGGTTATGATATTTTCTGACGCTTCTGGTGCTTTTGATGCTCTCCTTAGCTTTTCTACTCTTGGCAGTTCATTTTGAAGAGTTGTTACCAGATTACAAACTGCCATCCGATTGTCCTCCGACTGCAACCATTTTACGAATCGCCTGCAATGAAAAATTACGTACTCCGTGTCTTAGTCCTGGTCTAGACAATCTGGGTAATCTTCTTCATCATTCTTGCCATTTCCCTTGCATCTTGTCCGCCCAGCGTTTTTCTGTTGTATAGCCTCAATATATCGCCCGCTCTAATGATTATGGGTATCATTCCAGCTATGACGAAGGCGGCTTCGTCCGAGATGGTTCGAAAACCGCAGATTGTCCTTAATGCGCTAAGCCTGTTTGCGGATGATAGTTTTCTACTTGTTTCTTCCGTCGCTAGTAACCACGCCCAAACTGGGCAGTGTTAGGGAGGACTAAGCCGACTACTCTTGATAAACCGGTCCTCCATCCGGGTCCACCGATATTAGGTAGTATGCGTGAGAGAGCTCCCTGTACTTGCGATGCTTTTTTTATAATAAACTCGACGTGCATCTTAAACTGCAGTCTGTTGTCTAGCATGACTCCAAGATATTTGACTGCTTCTTTGGATCGGATGATGTGGTTCCCCACCTACAAATTTGCGAATTCAATGGTTCTCCTAGCTCCGATTCGTTATAAGGACAGCTTCTGTTTTATGGTCGGCTAGTTCTAGTCCGGCGGATACTAGCCAGTGTTTTATCCTGGAAATTGCTTCATTTGTAGCTACAGTGCTACAGCCCTTCAGCTTGGTCATAACCGTCCTCTATGCTATTCCCCAGGGGTCAGCTTCGTCGCATATACGCTTAAAGCATTTTGCCTTACTTTCCTTGATAGCCCTTTTCGTCTCGCCTAGTTCGTGTCTTTTGTGTCTTCATGGAAAGACTTACACCAGAACCACGTTTACTAATCGTGGAAATTTATTTCCAAAATTCGAGATTTGTTCGCCAAACAAATAGTTTTATGCCTCTATAAAAAACACCCTAAACATACATTCGATTCCTCACGATCACATAGGTACCGAGACTGGATTCGATGTATTTTTTTTTCTCCCACTAAGCATTACGAACCACTCCTGCACATCTTCTGAAGGGCGTTCGTTATAATTGGGCAATTAGCTTAAATAAATAAAACCACACATTCGATTCTACGAATATCTAACGGCACCCTTATCGTGTTAGGCCGATGGCACGGGATCAAACGGGATCAAGTGCTTCATACCATACTTTTAAGGAATTTATGAGTTGTGGGGACGCAGCAGCTTGGCAACTGGATGAATGCATTTGGTGGATGATACGTCACAGTCATTCCTATCATCTTCCGCTGTGGTCGGGCCGCCTCTATTCTCGTGCAGAAAGCAACTGCGAAGAAATAAATCTATCTTCAGAATAAAGTGAAAGAACTTGAGTTTGCATTCTCATTGCATTTCGGCGCAACATTTCTTGGTGATTCAGATTCAGATTCACCTCACCAACCCTTGGGTAATCGGTTGTTCAATCCCCGACGATTGTTTCCGTTGATAATGGCAACCTTTTCTACCGATTAAAATTAAAAATTAAATCATATTTCATAAAAAAATAAGTATTCTCTTTATAAATTATAACTCAATCTAAATGCTTTCAAATGAGTTCCGTTTCTAGTTTTGTATATGTTCCTAGTACCCTAAAGGCATACAAACAATTATGGTTTCTATATTTTGTGCAGTTCGTCTGAAGCTATTTTAGCATTGTACGTACATATATGTATATAGCTTCGTAAATTCTTTCCACCAAGAAAAACCGTTTCTTTGAAAAGATACTACAAACAAAAACTGTTAACAATAATTTGAAATTTTTTACTTTTCTCTTGCTGAGCCTCACACCTATACCTTCCCATTGTGTTGGTTCTGAAACAGGTAACTGCGTCCCATATTTTATTACCCAAGAAAACTCGCTTCCATATCTTAACAATGAAACGATAAAATTGTAACCCAATTACAATTGTGTCATCATGGCAAATAAGCAAGGCAATTGAAATAGCAAATGGAATTTCTCCTGGATACCTTTTATGTAGCATTTCACAAGGCCCTTAACACTCTTGTATGAGTACAAAAAACATAATGTCACACCCATTAAAATCAATTGCAAGTCATACAGAAAATCGTTATTTTTAATGGCTATTACTTGGAGATGACTCCCATTCACCTGACTGCATGAGCATGGTCACACCCACCCTCTTACCCATCTATGATAATCAAATGAACTGGAAAGATGCAGTCAACTGACGGGCAATGACTTATTTAAAAAAGCGATTTCACAATAGTGAAAATTCTCTCCCCAAATCGATATTAAGTTCACAAGGATCTCCAACGAAGATAGCGAAAGTGAATTAACTAAAAGGTGTCAGGACGAAGTGGGTAAATAAAAAAAGACATTGCCTTTGTTAAAACAATGTGTTAAAACAATCTAAGCATACTTTCAGTTTAATTAACCTTTTAATGGAAAGTATACTTAATTGATTTTCATCGACTAAAAGGATGGAAAGCGCCCGGCGCGCTCGCATACGGTTCACAATGTTGGACCGCGTACAAAAATTATGAGGGCAAATTTACGGCAGCTGAGATGAAGATGGAAGGAGAAACAAAGATTGATCGAATAAAAAGTTCCAATATCCGAAAAAGCCTTCATGTCAAAACCAGTTGGTACTGTCGCGTTCAAAGGAGAGATCCTACGAACCCTGCCGAAAAAGGAATATCAATTAGCGTTTCCATACAAACGCGAAAGTGAGGCAGGCCTAAAAAGTCAAGGATCACACCTCACCGACGCGACGAGGTGGTTACAAATCGGGAGGTCTGCCGTTATTTTATGAGGTCGTACTGGCGAACCCCACAGGTACACCAGTAGGGGTGCAGTTAAGTGGGATGGTAATGATTCCTTTAATCCTGATCATAGCCGCACCGCCATTAAAGGAAAAAGAGGAAGATCGACTAGATGCAGGGTATTGCATCTACTATGATGTCTTAAATACTTTACTGGCTGACGGCAAACATGTCAATGCCACTTGTATTTATTTTGTGAATTTTAGTAATTTTTTTTTTTTTTTTATAATTTGAGTGCGCTAAAGGGATTTCTTTTTTCTGTAGTACACAGTACCCTTATAGTGGAAACCACAGCGCAGGCATTTTTTTTGTTGCTGTAAGTAGCTCCCAGCAAATGATTCATTGTCAATTTTTGGGTGCTACTTACTGCATGAAGGAATAGATAGGATAGGAAATAAGTTTTGGTGCGATGGGATTTTTTTCTCCACAGGTGGCGCCTAAATTGCTTTAGGGAGATCTGTTTTTGTTGTGTGTAATCAATTTTTATAAAAATCATGGCCCTTTTCGGGATTCGAACGCACGACCTGTCAATCACTTAGTGAATACACTACCATCGCACCATTGCCAAACGAAAAAAAAAATATTCTATTCTATTCTATTGTATTCCATTCATAAATACTCAGTTCATTCATTATGGATAATTTTTCTCGTACACGGGTTAATCTCAATTTCACTTTTTTCATGACCCAATAACTGCCATTCGTGGATCTATAAATCACTATTAAATTTCCTATCCGCATTGACACTCCTTTCCGAAGAAGACCTATTTCAATACAACAAATCTGTTGATTATGTCGTTGTCGGTATTACGAGCGTATAGGGCGAATGAACGGTATATGTAGATGTGGCAGCTATATAATACACGCTAACGTCTGGTTTGTTTCAGTAATTTTTTTTTTTGCAATACAGGTAGACCTTGCATAACACGTACTTCTTTTCTTAGAGCGTTTTTGGATCCTGTCAAGTAGCTGCAAATATGTTATTGGTGCACCAGACTAGATATGAGCATTGTACTCAAGTTTCGGGCGGATAAAAGTCTTATACATCGTATCCAGATCAGAGGAGGTAATATTAATAATAATATTACTTACATCGCTTAAGGAAGCTTAGGCATTTCGTTTTGTGGGTGTGTCAAGGTGCATCCAACAAAAGAACCCCCCCCCCCCCCCCCCCCCTCCGAAACATCGAAAATGTGATCATTCCAACGAAAGTTGTCATTGACACTCATATCGAGAATGGAAAGTCGTTTGGTTTCAGCGATGCAAGTTCCATTCATGGGCAATGGAATGTTGTTTGAGTATTGCTTTAATGACAGCAGACAGCATTGCGTTTTGGAAGCATTAGATTCCACTGTATTAGTTACACCCCAATGATTTATGTCTGGTTCGGAATTTAATTAGCTTAACATAACTTGCTGTTCCAGTTCCACACCCGAAGATGAGGGGCGTGAACCAAGAAATGAATATGAAGCCGACGGTACTGTCATCGGCGAATTGGATTAGAGGTAACAGACAGGAGATCATTTATAAAAATGAGAAAGAGAATCGGAGACAAAACAGAGCCTTGGGGAACACCAGCAACTTGAATTGAACGGTCCGAAAGATAATTTCTTATCCATTGAAGAAAAGTATCATCGATTGCAGATGCACGCATTTTCGACAAGAGAGCTTGGTGCCAAACTCGTTCAATTGCCTTTGAAATATCAAGCGCAACCATCTCACTTTCACCACCTAAGTGGAGAGATTTGATCCACTTTTCGGTTAGATAAGTCATCAAATCACCACTGGACCTGTTGCTGCGAAAACCATTTTTTTTTTTTTGTCGGGTGTGTGAGACTTTCTGCACTGGAGCACTCAGACTCAATACTGGTCCATTGTACTGCGAAAACCATACTGCCGGTTATTAAGAAGTTTTCGGTATTCAAGATATTTCATGAGCTGACGGTTTATCAGCGATTCCGTGACCTTGGAAAGAAGGGACGTTATTGCAATTGGTCGGTGGGAGGAGGGAGAAGAAGATTCAAGCTTTTTTCGGACGGGCTGGACCAATGCTGTTTTCAATCTTCTCGGGAAAAGCCCTGAAGGAAAGGATAGATAGAAAAGCTTGGACATTGGTTTTGGGCAAGAGCACCTCTTCAGAACGACAGGGAATACCAACTGGACCAGCGGATTTGTGAACGTCAAGATCTTGAAGTTTGAAGTACTCTAGTCACTACGCGCTCGAGTGCAGGGTGTGACAAAGTACAATATGGGGGCGTTGAGCCGACTGCAAAGTGAGTAACAAGCAGATTGGCCTTATCTATAGAGCTGACAGCTGGAATGTCGTTGTAAATGAGTGTCGGAATAGATCGCGAGGCCGAATTCTTGACGTTTTTAACAAACGACCAAAAATTTTTACGACATCCGTCGGACTTTGTAGTATTATTTGTCTCAACTTTTGGTCATAGGAGAATTTGGCACGATTAATGTGGGCATTGCAGTCATTTAAACTTTTTTCGGCTTTTTTTAGATGGATTGGCTTTGAATGAAAGAAAGCTTATCTCTTTTAACCTGATAGCCTCTTTGCGGCTCGAGCCACACCTCGCGTTTACCTTGGGCTTCACACATTTTATCCTGTTAGGGATGAAAGTCTTGATGCCCAGCAGCATCCACGTCGCTGACGAGGAAGCACAGCGAACAGTTAAAACTCTTAAAGAAACCGTTTAGTTTTTCCCAATTGGCTTTCTCGTATTGCGATATGGTTCTTTTAGGAGTTGGTTCTTTAACTCACCGGTTGGAGTACGAGAAATTTGCTGATATGATATAATAAATATATTATGTATTTATTTTCCTCATTCATTATTTGTTTTGATTATTTATTGTTATGTTTACATTTGTTTACTATTATAAAAAAAACTGTTAGCTGTTCTCTGATAAAAAATCAATAGTAATATTTAAAATTTTTTGAAGTAAATGGATTGTGACCAGAACCAATTAGATTGGATAAATGTTTCCCAACTAATTCTAAAATCCAAATTTGTTCAATCTTTTCGTGTAAACAAAAAAAACGACTAGACCGAGTTCAGTGTATTTTTTTTAGTTCATATTTAATTAAATACGCGTCAATTAGGACGATTATGAAGTCGATCTTAACAAAAAAACATAGGGACGGGCTACAGTCCGCTTGGGCGAACTGTTGGATACCCTATTCTTATTCCTATCCCTCATAAGTGGGCGTGACAAAAGTCTAAGTATGGTTAAATTGTTAAGAACGCTCTACATATTTTGTTATATAACATTTAAAGGATTTTATCAAAAAAAACACTCCCTAGCTCAAACTTTGGTGTTTCAATAAAATTGTTTTATTTAATTGTGGGCGTGTCAGTAGGCGGATTTAAAAAAAAAATAACACATGAGCATAAAGGGCCCCTAGAGAGTATATATTATAAATTTCAGCTCCTTAGCTCAAACTTTGGATTTTCAAAAAAATTGTTTTATTTATTTGTGGGCGTGCCAGTGGGAGGATTTTGAAAATATTTATACATGAGCTTAAAGGGCCCCTAGAGAGTATATATTATAAATTTCAGCTCCCTGGCTCAAACTTTGGATTTTCAAAAAAATTGTTTTATTTATTTGTGGGCGTGTCAGTGGGCGGATTTTGAAAATATTTATACATGAGCTTAAAGGGCCCCTAGAGAGTATATATTAAAAATTTCAGCTCCCTAGCTCAAATTTTGGTTTTTCAATAAAATTGTTTTATTTTTTTGTGGGCGTGGCAGTGGGCGGATTTTGAAAATTTTATATCCCGAGCAGTTTTAGGAGTCATAGATCATATATAAAAAATTTCAGCTTCCTAGCTCAAAATTCGATTTTTTCCAAAATTTTGTTTTTTTTTTGAGTTTGTGGGCGTGTCTGTGGGCGGATTTCAAAAATTCGTAAACTTGATTATTTCGGGACCCTAGAGAGTATATGGTTAAAATTTCAGCTCTCTAGGTCCAGTTTAAAGGCCTAATTTTTGCCGACGGACGGACGGACGGACGGACGGACGGACATGGCTAGATCGACATTACTATCGATGCTGATCATAAATATAGTAACTTTTAGGGGTCTACGGGCAATATTAAGGTATGTTACAAACTATGCGTCAAAATTAATATACCCCTAGAATAGGGTATAATAAAACAAAAAAAACGTATTTTATATTTAGAGGTATATAATCAAATGGGAAGCTGCCCCGGGGATAATTCAAAAGTCTAAAAATAAGGACCACCCCAATGTACATACACACATTCACACACATACATATGCTAGATATTGTGAACCTTCAAAATTGAAAATACATATCTTGTAAATCACCATTTTTGTTTTCGCACCAATTACAATAACTTACCCAGTAACTGCGAAGTTAACAACGTCTAAAAAGTTTAAAACAAAATAATATTTTTGGGTGTTTTTTGAAATTATGGAACGAAACCATTTTTTTGCACTGGTGTCTTGTATCTATCGTTTAACTCGATGTCGGCATTTTTCAGGAACGTATCACCCGTGTTAAGCAAGGTCTACTGTACATAAAAGTCCTGGCAATTTTTTGTATCTTATCACTTCTAGGAATTTATATAAGATAAAAGGAAATACCTATACACAAAATCCCGAATTGATTAAGAATTGGTGTAAGGGATTTTCTTTACACAGACAAATAACCGAAGGATTTCGCTTGTTTGTACATATTTATTTATGATCTTTTCTCACGTTGTTCGTATTGAATTGAATAGGGAATTGGGGAAAAATTAATACAAATTGTATCTATAGCTTTTGTATCTATGGTATTCAGCAGATTATCGACATTGAGGGCGAAGCAGTTTTGTGTACGTGTTGGCTGGAGGTATTCATGGAAACGCTTGATAGTACATTCGGGTTAGATAACAATGTATTTAAATAAAGCTTTAAGCAATTTGCAAGGAACGTGTACATACAAAATTATACAACATCTCGATGTTAATACAATTACTTATAATGGTGATAACAACAAAAGCAAATTGATGGGGTTGTTGGAGGCGATGGCTGTACTTATTTTTTCAGTTTTTAAATTGCGAGGCATCTGGAAATACAAGCGCAAACATTAACCTGGAATCGGCTAGAACAATAACAAGCAATTGAGCCTTCAACTAAAGACTTAATAACGGCAGACACTGTAGAGACACTGCAGCCTTCCACCCAGTGGGATCCCAGCACGCTGCTGTTAATTGTTTAGACCAAGCGTTCTATCATTCGTGACAGCTTTGTCTCTATTCGTAAAAGAGAGGTTCAGTCTTCGCTATTTTATCGAAAATGGGGTATAAAAGCTTCGTGAACGGAACGTTGGAGCTATGTTCACACGATTGCCAGATCTGACAATATTGTCGTGAAAAAATTGTCATAAATGCCTTACAACCGCGTGAACTTACAATTTTGTCTGACAATATTTGCTGAAAACACATGGTCAGATAATTTTCAGACCGCCATCTGACAATTGGCGCGTTCAATTTGCAGGTCAACTGCAAGTTCACTACTAATTAAATGTCTATCACTTGCCAAACGATGGTCACGTGAGTTATTTGATCAATGAGAAAAGATAAAATAGTAGTCACTAGTAGTTGACTTGTGAATTGAACGCGCCCAATGAAACTGTCAGGTAGCTGGCAATCGTCTGAACACACAATTGTACCATTGTCAGACCATTGTCCGGCGTTAAGGACGTTTGCAGACTCATTTGCTATTGCCAGATGTGCTGTGCTTATGACAATTGACAATTTCTTTATTGTAAGATAATAATTTCTCACATTTGAACGAGGAAAACGAAGTTTCGGTGCTACTTTTTTTAAATTTTTGAATTAAATTTTTTTTTGTGAAAATGAGTCATCACGTCGACGTAGAAAACGATCCAGCATTTCGGCCGGTTGAACTTCTACAACTTTCGCAGTCACCGACAAAGTCTAAAACTGTAAAAAAAAGATTAAAAATCGTATCGAAAAATTTGAGTGAGTGGTCCCAGGATCAAATTTAAATTTAATTGAGAAAATCGATGAGGGTCCGCATAACATTCAACAGCAACCATGACAAATATGGTAAAACAAAATCAGGTGCTAGCGAATCAATCCCTGTGATATCAAATTTAAGTCAATTATGTTTTCGGAAGCAAATAAAGTTCTCCTAGCTAGATATCGTAAAGTCAACACAAGCCGCTCAGCCGCTGAAATGCTCGCGTGCATATTTGGTTTATGGTTTTGGATATGTGGAGTCATTAAAGCTAGCAGATCATCGAATTCTGGCTCTTTAGCTCACACTTTGTCCTCCTATTGATGGCGGGCCACCCTTGTCCAAACCCGCCGACGTTTCTGTGGCGATCCATCCTCCTCGCTACTTTCCAATAAGCATTTGGCCGCAAGTGCATCTTTTTGTTCCTTTCGATTTATTTATTCTTTATTATTTCACGTTTCTCAAATTCACTTCACTGATACAGAATGAAAAAAAAAAATTAATTTGTCTGATAATGCCGGTCAACGGATCTGCCAATTCATTTGTTA
The DNA here is from genome assembly GCA_949715645.1 of Portevinia maculata. NCBI lineage: Eukaryota > Metazoa > Arthropoda > Insecta > Diptera > Syrphidae > Portevinia > Portevinia maculata. Next base: position 7,133,952 of record OX454526.1, on the reverse strand, counting down.
ACAAACTTGTGACAGCCGTGTAAACTGACAATTTTTAACTTGACAACGTTGACAGACAAAACATTGCCAGGCCAATCATCTGACAATGAAATTGTCTGAGTTTGGAACAAAATCTGACAACCGTGTGAACTGACAGTTTAGCATTGTAAGGTAATTCGTTATTGACACCCATTTTCAGACCATTGGTAGATCTGACAATATTGTCAGGTCTGGCTATTGTCTGAACTTAGCTTGAGTCGTTCATCGTTCCCAGTAGATGTAAGGATCTGTAAATATGGTGACATCCGTGCTGGCACCTTCCCTGCGAACTATTTGCTCAATAACAAGATTATGGAATTAAAAATGAGAGCGCATCTCTTAACCGGGATCCGGTAGTATTTTAGAAAGAGTGGTGGTATAGTCGGGACTCCACATTAGGACCATCAATCGCTACACAGAAAAAAATATTGTACGTAATATTGATAAATTCTGTTTATCAATGGATTTTTATTGATTTCAATGTACAATTTAATTAATTAATGTACTATTAATTAATTTTTTCATTAATTACAATAAACCAAGATTCATTAAGTAATAACCATTTTATTAATACTATTAACTACACTTAAAATGTTTTTTTAATTGAGGCAATTAATATTTTTATTAATATTATGTACGAAATGATTAGCAAATATTTTAACTATTACTTTCATTAGTTAATGAAAATTTAATTAATCTTAGTTGCGTGAAAAAGCCTAGCAGAGTGAAAGTACGAGTATGGTTCAGAGTATCAATTTTAAATTGGGTTAAAACCATCAAGCTATTTTTACGAGTATGTAGAATATTTTATATATAAACATCAATCAACCTATACCTTTGTTTTTATACCTTCTCACAAAGCGGATGTATTAGAATGTAGAAAAATAATGACCGCAGACCCCGAAGACCTTAAGGGCATATGATCGAGACCAATTGGTAAGTCGAATGAGCCATCTCCGTATGTAAAGAAGTTTTACTCCTAAATTTAAGTTACGATATTGAAATTTGGCATACGTGTTGGAAGTCATTCAGCACAGATCAAGTTAAAGATTTATTGAAATCACATCCACATCCCACAATCGGTGTGAATGTGCGACAACGTCTGTTTTTTTAAGAGCCAGTATAGACCCATTGACCATACTGGCTCTGAAAAATTGAAGACACCAAACCATTTTGGGTTAATATCTTCATTTTGGTCAAATTTAGTCATCCTACATCCATTAAAATAGAATTACATCAGTTCTCAAAACTAGACGAAAATTATTTCGCTAAATGCGTGGGAAATGGAAAACTTTATAACTTTGTTGAATATTGTATATGGCTCCACGTTTTAGGCGCGTGTCCTGCAAAAATTGTGTCTTTTTTGTTGTTATTTTTCCAGTAAAATTGCTCGAAAATAGAAAAAAAACATTGGGACGGGCTACAGTCCGCTTCGGCGAACTGTAGGATACCCTATTCTTATTCCTATCCCTCATAAGTGGGCGTGACAAAAGTCTAAGTATGATTGAATTGTTAAGAACGCTCTACATATTTTGTTATATAACATTTAAAGGATTTTATCGAAAAAAAACTTTGGTTTTTCAATAAAATTGTTTTATTTAATTGTGGGCGTGTTAGTAGGCGGATTTAAAAAAAATTAACACATGAGCATAAAGGGCCCCTAGAGAGTATATGTTATAAACTTCAGCTCCCTAGCTCAAATTTTGGTTTTTTAATAAAATTGTTTTATTTAATTGTGGGCGTGTCAGTGGGCGGATTGTGAAAATTTTATATGCCGATCAGTTTTAGGAGTCATAGATCATATATAAAAAAATTTCAGAATTCTAGCTCAAAATTCGATTTTTTCCAAAATTTGGTTTTTTTGAGTTTGTGGGCCTGTCTGTGGGCGGATTTCAAAAATTCGTAAACTTGATTATTTCGGGACCCTAGAGAGTATATGGTTAAAATTTCAGCTCTCTAGGCCCACTTTAAAGGCCTAATTTTTGGCAACAGACGGACGGACGGACGGACGGACGGACGGACATGGCTAGATCGACATTACTATCAATTCTGATCATAAATATAGTAACTTTTAATGGTCTGCGGTCAATATTAAGGTATGTTACAAACTATGCGTCAAAATTAATATACCCTTAGAATAGGGTATAATTATCTGACCAATATGTTTGATTGCGCATATACCCAACTGTAAAATAACGACACATCAAACAATTCAATAATCACCAAAACGTATGGACCATGCATACCTTACCTACCCTGCTGTATTCTATTCGTAGGTACAAAATTCTCGGAATAGTACCTAACTGTTTATGACTCATGATCACAGCACGAACACAACACGAGTATGGCATTGGCATGGCAGCAGCTGCACCGCATAAAGTGTGACATACCGTTACCATACTAAATCCCTTTGAAAACCAGATACACAATTGCTGTGTTTGTGTGTCGTAGCTATCCGCAAATTTATATTTGGGCTTAGGGCCGCACTCAACGATCCAGAGAATTGTTTACTTGTCGGGTTTAGGTGCATTGTGCAGAGATATTCTTATGTCGACGCGGTCAATTTTGTTGCTTGTGGAGAGAGGCCTTAAGCCTAAATTTAAATTCGTGAGGGTACGAGGTACGACACACAAGCAAAGGAGTTCGCTGGATCTGTTATTCTGCTGTTCTGCGATGCTCTGATCTACTGATGTGCGATATGTGTGTGGCTTACGCACGCTTATTTAAAGTAAAACGTTTGGGTTGCCTGCGTTTGCGATAATGTTATTGCGATTCAGTTTAAGTTTACATTTTGCGCTGTGAAGAGTGAACTTAGATTGAAGTTGGAAGATTTACCTAACTAGTTTTAGTGCGTGCTATTAAAAGTTCTAAATAAAAGCGTCATATATATTCGTCAGGTATATTGTTCTACGAAATATTTTCGTTTCGTGGTTTTCTTACACCAGGTAAGTTTATATATTTTAAACTATAATATGTATATACATAATTCGTATTAGGCTATCGATACGAATTATAAATATTTACCAGGTATGTACCTATATATTTATGATTCGTATCTATAGCCGAGTCGGTTAAGCCATGTCCGTCTGTCCACACGTCTCAATGTAAACAACTTTTACGCTTAAAATTTTAAGCTATAATGTTAAAATTTAGCACACGTATTGGAATTCATCCAGCACAAAACACGTGTGAAATTTATTAAAATCCGTTGACTACCACGTACAAAATCGACGTGAATGTTTGATAACCTCTATTTTATACCCTACCACGGTAAATTTACTTTACCGTATAGTTCGTAACAGGGATGAAAAATTAACATTTTAATTGTACTATCGAGTGAGTTTAAATTGTTATTTTTGGGGCTCAATTGTACTTTTTTCGAAAAACTAGGTACATAAACACAAAATTAACATAACTTTTTGTGTTTGATATGATAGGCAAGGTATGGGTTTTCAAAAAGAACTCGGCCACCAATAAGGACATGACAAATTGACCATTTTAAATAATATATTGAAAATCTTATTTTTGTTTTTACTTTTATTATTTTATTTTTGTATATTTATGTTTTTCAAAAATTGAGAAAAAAGACAAGAAACGTGGGTGGTTCTATGTCTGTCTAACGATTTCGGTAATAGAGTGGGGGTTCTACGATTTGTATAGCTTTTAAATATCAGACTTGGTATAAAATGCCTTTTGTTTGTGAGAAAATTGGTTTAGTTTCTATTATGCGGTGTAGAAGTTATAGAACATTTACGAATTCTTGAACCAACTGATATGTTTTTAATTAAAAAGATATGTTTTAATTTCGTCAATTTCTTTCTTGCTTCTTAAGTTGGCAGTTTGTAGTCGGTAGTTCGCAACATTTTTGTGTGCGTTGATGTTGTATTTTTGCTAATTTTTGATTTTCAATTATTTCCTCTCTTATGGGAAACCGTAGCAAATGTTGTACATGTCAGTCTCACTTATATAAAGGAGCCTGACGATGGCCATTTGGCAGTTGCTGAACAGATGTTCTAGCCATTATAAGTAAGTGTTTGTTAATTTATAAATTGTTGCATTTTTTCAATCATCAATATAAATTTGAATTTTGTATACGGCGTTGCCTTGGCTCTGCCATAGAGGATGTACCTCAACATAAGCAACGATACTTTCGGTTGGCTTTTTAATTAAAAATATTTCAGTTGGTTCAAGAATTCGTAAATGTTCTATTACTTCTACACCGCATAATAGAAACTAACCAAATTTTCTCACAAACAAAATGCATACCAAGTCTGATATTTAAAAGCTATAAAAATCGTAGAACCATTATCTCAAAAACTCTGAATTCGACAATAACTCAAACACTTTTAACCTTAAGTCGAACTATAAGCAATAATAAACAACATTAAGAATGGTATTTTCCCCCTCTATTACCGAAGTTGTTAGATACTCTGAAAATGTAATGAAAACTATATTGAAACAACTTTGTCTAGGTCGCTAACAGTACCTACCTATAATAACAACATTTTTGATAAGAATAAAGTATTGTAATGGTTTGCTTTACATTATTCCTCCTTTAATAACTGACAGACCGCTCCACGTATGATTTCATACTTGACGGGTTTTTTTGTAAGGGTCTTAGTATAATTTTTTTGAATGAATTGTAACTCCCTAATGTTGGAAATGAATTGTAATGCAAAAGTAACAATTGTAATGTCGATTTCATCCCTGGTTCGTAACGCCGTGAAATAAATGCCACAGACAATTATTACTATTTAGAGAAATGGTCAAAACCGACAGGCTAACGATTTACTTAAATAAAAAATTATTACTAGAATTTGTTTTTTGTTTTTTTAAGATTACTGCTTTCTCCTGATCGGCTACACTTGCAATCAATAATTAATATAAATTTACTTAATTTTTTCTCTCATCATTAATTTAAATTAACTTGACTTTAACCTTTTCAAAATGATTTGTTTTATATGCAATAAGAACTTTTCTTCAATAAATGTTGGTATTCAACACATTAGGAAGTTCCATGGTCTAGATTCAGTTTGTACATATCGATGCATGGAACCTTCATGTACACAAGTGTTCCAAAATGTATCTAGTTTTAAAAAACACTTAATCCGCAAGCATGCTTCTGAAACTCCGCCAAAACCAGGCCATACATTTTCCTCGAGTGTGGTGGAACCTGTTATATCGCTAACTTCAGTCGTGGACGGCTTTAATAACCCTAATGATACCACTCCAAACATTTTTAATGAAAATCAGTTGCCACGGACATTTAATGTAGAATCAGCCACAGAAGAAATAAAGAAAAACTCTCTAAAATTTTTATTAAACTTACATCAGAATAACAATTTTTCCAGAAACGATGTCTATAATATACAAAATAATGTCACTGAGCTCATAATTCATCCAATTCTCAACGCACTTAAGGCTCAATTAGAAATCGATTTAGAAAATGATCCTTTAATTTTTAATAAAATTTCAAGTCTATTATTTAAGCTTCAAAATCCATTTGGTGATTGCTCATCCGACTATTTGTTACACAAGTATCTCGAAAAGGAGAAAGCTATACAAAATCCTAAAGTATTTGTCATAAATAAAGATTTCGGTACAAGTCTACAGAACGGCTACTTGTGCTATAAAGAAAATGTCGCTACGGGAGTTATATTACCGCTCAAATTTCAATTTAGCAAAATTTTTGAAAATAATACACTGCTTTATGACATGCAAAATTATATGGAAGCCTTAAAAACCAGCGCTGTCTTTACTAATTTTGTGCAAGGGCCCTTATGGAAGAAAAAGATTGAACTGTATCCAAACGAAATCAACATACCATACTTTCTGTATTGTGATGACTTTGAGATAAACAACCCCCTAGGATCCCATTCAGGTAAACACTCCATTTGTAACTTTTATTACTCTTTTCCGTGTCTGCCGTATGAGGAATCCAAATTAGAAAATATCTATCTTGGTTTATCAATAAGAAGTCAGAATCTAAAAGAATTTAGGAATGAAAAATGTCTTCAGGATTTTATAAGAGAGCTACAAGGTCTTGAAGATGAAGGTGTAGTTGTACAACCATCAGATGGCAAATCCTATACCGTCCACTTTATTTTAGGACTTATTCTAGGAGATAATTTAGGACTAAATTCAGTTCTTGATTTCAACAAATCTTTTTCTGGTAATTCTTACTGCAGATTTTGTAAAGTTACCAAAAATGAGGCACATACACTATATATTGAAAAATCTGATGAGCTCCGAACCAAGGAAAACTACGCGAGTGATTTAAACGCAGATAATTCCAAGTCGACCGGCATAGTCAAAGATTCCTTGTTCAACAAAATACCATCCTTCCACGTAGTTGAAAATTATGCGGTTGATGCCATGCACGATATTTTTGAGGGTGTGTGCAAATACGATCTATGCCACATTTTAATGTATTTCATTTATAAAATGAAATATCTAACGTTAGACATGCTTAATAAAAGAAGCAAAACTTTTGAATACGGGCCAGTCGAGGTCGGAAACATCTCGTGTGAAATTAAATTGCATCATCTGAACCAAAATAATTTAAAAATGTCGGCCCGACAAATGATTACTTTTGCCACTTATCTTCCGTTGATGATAGGTGATTTAATTCCACCTGATGAAGAGGTTTGGAAGTTCCTTTTAAATTTGGTAGAGATTATAGACATTGTGTTATGTTTTCAAGTTACTGATACGTCTATTTTAGCACTAAAATCAAAAATTGAAACCCATAACAGGGATTATGTTAGATTGTTTGCAGACAACTTGAAACCTAAATTTCATATTTTAACACACTATCCTTCAATTATAAAACAAGCTGGCCCTATTCGGAAAATTTGGTGTTTTAAATTTGAAGCAAAACACAAGGAATTTAAGAAATATGCAAACGTAATAACAAGCCGAAAAAATATTTGTTTGACTCTGGCAAAAAAATTTCAGCTCTCTTTCGCATATCAAGTGCTTCAGCCGACATCATTAAAAAAGTGTTACTCTGTTTGCGTTGACGATCAAATTGCTGATACATTTCAAAATATTATTTCTTCCAAATTGAGCTGCGATGTTTCAAATATAAAATCTTATAGCAAAATTAAATACAAAGGCGCAATATTCAAACCAAGTTTTTATGTATCGGTATTTAAAAACGATTTTCAAGTATATTCGATCGTTAGCATAGTGTTACATAAAGAAAATATTATTTTATTTTGCCAAGAAATAAAGTCTGTCTTATATATTCCACATTTGAATTCGCACGAAATCGATCCTAAATCATTAGGCCAATTTCAAATGATTGACATAAACTTAATTGTAGGCCCGCCTTTAACGTCAATAAAAACACCAAGAGGAAAATGTATGGTTAGGATAAAGGAGTACTATAGTTCGGTTTTATAGAAATTATATTTAAAAAACATAGGGACGGGCTACAGTCCGCTTGGGCGAACTGTTGGATACCCTATTCTTATTCCTATCCCTCATAAGTGGGCGTGACAAAGTCTAAGTATGGTTAAATTGTTAAGAACGCTCTACATATTTTGTTATATAACATTTAAAGGATTTTATCAAAAAAACGCTCCCTAGCTCAAACTTGGGTGTTTCAATAAAATTGTTTTATTTAATTGTGGGCGTGTCAGTAGGCGGATTTAAAAAAAAATTAACACATGAGCATAAAGGGCCCCTAGAGAGTATATATTATAAATTTCAGCTCCCTAGCTCAAACTTTGGATTTTCAAAAAAATTGTTTTATTTATTTGTGGGCGTGTCAGTGGGCGGATTTTGAAAATATTTATACATGAGCTTAAAGGGCCCCTAGAGAGTATATATTATAAATTTCAGATCCCTAGCTCAAACTTTGGATTTTCAAAAAAATTGTTTTATTTATTTGTGGGCGTGGCAGTGGGCGGATTTTGAAAATATTTATACATGAGCTTAAAGGGCCCCTAGAGAGTATATATTAAAAATTTCAGCTCCCTAGCTCAAATTTTGGTTTTTCAATAAAATTGTTTTATTTTTTTGTGGGCGTGGCAGTGGGCGGATTTTGGAAATTTTATATCCCGAGCAGTTTTAGGAGTCATAGATCATATATAAAAAATTTCAGCTTCCTAGCTCAAAATTCGATTTTTTCCAAAATTTTGTTTTTTTGAGTTTGTGGGCGTGTCTGTGGGCGGATTTCAAAAATTCGTAAACTTGATTATTTCGGGACCCTAGAGAGTATATGGTTAAAATTTCAGCTCTCTAGGTCCAGTTTAAAGGCCTAATTTTTGCCGACGGACGGACGGACGGACGGACGGACGGACGGACGGACATGGCTAGATCGACATTACTATCGATGCTGATCATAAATATAGTAACTTTTGGGGGTCTACGGGCAATATTAAGGTATGTTACAAACTATGCGTCAAAATTAATATACCCCTAGAATAGGGTATAAAAAGTGATTCATTTAGTCAAATTAATTTTTTTCTAAATTTCTATAAATAAATACAAATCGCGATATATGAGCAATCAGAAACAGTATGGCTGACCAAGAGGATATAATAGAAGATCTGATTGTCCAGATGGGCAATGATTTGACACCACAAGACAACCAGAATATAGAATTTGTACTATCTGGGACTGAAGTCATTGAAAACTTGGACGAATTGGAAATATTATTAACATCATGGAATTTGCAGCAATTACATCAAACACTAATTGGTTTGTTATGAATAATATTTTTAATTAATATAAATAAGTCACAAAATATTTTTTTGCTAGACACCACTTTTTTTTTTCTTTTATGATAATCGCGTAATTTCACAGATCAGGAAATTTGCATTGAAACATTAAAAATGATTAAGCCGCACCACATTCCAATAATTCTCAAGGATTATTCAAATGGAATACAAATTAGATTTGAACACAACCTAGACACGTGGCGTCAAGATATACCTGTGGCACTTGTACATAAAAGCAAGAACGTCGTACAAACTCCAACTTCCAGTAAATCGCATGCAATTGTCGGGAGGTCATCACATTCTATACGCTCATCCAGGTCTTCAATATCGTCACCATATAACGCAGAATGTTCTTCGCCAGATATATCTGAGAGTCAGCCGTCTCTAGCCACAATATTGAACTTTTCAAACAAAGGACCTATGTTGACAGACTACTACAAACACAAGTCAATGTTTGACGAAGAGCAACGAAGCATTCTTATAAATATGATTGTTCGATATTTTGAGGAAAATAATTTTCATGTGTCGTTGGCAACGTCTTACCGACTGGAAAACGAAATCGTTCATAGGTTCCCAAGTGAGAAACTTGAGTTTTACCGTGTCGGTAAAAGGGGAAAAATCTACAACAAATTTAGTAATCTTAAGGCAAGTTCGAAAACCCTCACAAGTTTTACGAAAGCTTTGACTGCAATAGACGAAGATAAAGTCGAAAAAAGAATCATCAAAGAATTTGGTAAGTCTGACTGCTTTGTAGATATTCACTGCATTAACACAATTGAAAAATACGTCAAAATGTAAGTCGAAAAATATCGGTCGTTTAAATATCATAAATGTTGGTAATCGAAAAATGGGGGCATCTATGTTGACATGATATCGCGTAAATGTCCTTTTAAGAGAACTTTATATATATACGAGTATCATTGACAAACTGCTGAACGAAAATATTCATTCTTGTTTTTGAGTAGGTACTATCACCTTTGTTTTCTTCATTATTTCACATTTCGAAAAAGTTGTTGCTAAAATTAAACAAAATGCTGTCATAATTCTTGATACTCGTATTAATTTTAACGAATTGGGCATTCCTGTAAATGCAGCACTACAAAATAATTGAGTCACCAACTACAATCTGTACATATTTCTAATTATTCCTTCACAGTTCCAGAAGTTGATGCTGAGTACTGTATCCGTTCAATAAAATTTGATAATTTAGGCGCGGATGAGTTTGATAGATGCTGGAAAGCATGCAGCCAATACCGGTTGCATGAAGTTTCCACAATGCCTTTAAATGTCGTTTTCAAAAACTGGCCATTTTACAAGCAAGCGAGGGGCTTCATTCTTGTAAGTAAAATATGAATTTAAATAAATTATTAATATTCAAATAGATATATAACAAAAAAAAAAAAATAAAAATAATATATTATAGTAATTTAAACAAATTAATAAATTTACACAAAAACCTTTTTTTTGTTATTCAGATTGAAAACGATTTTACAACAATGTTTGACAGCAGCAGCAGATCATCAATTTTAGAAATGTGGGATAACAGCTATCAAAGGATTCTGGACTTCCTTTCAACAGAATCTCATGTTAAAGAAAAGGGGATTAAGGCAATTTTAGGAAGGCTGGCTTCCTGCGAAGTTAAAGGTTTGTAGTCAATAGATGTTTTTTCTCTGAATTCTGCTTTAAACAGGAGAGTGCCAATTTTGACCCTTTTCCCAATAGCCACTACTATAATGTATAGTAGGAAAGGAATGTCTGTATACACTAAAAGTTTAAATGGCGGTAGTTCTCAATTCGCTGTGGGAAAAAAGTTATGGTTCAAAAAAGATTAAACGAAAGTACAATTTTTATATTTTTACAAACTTATCAATGTGGATAAGTGTATCAATGGTCCCACGACCATGATTGAAAGCAGCTTGGTTAGGTTCGATAAGTTTATGCCTTTCAGCGTTCCACAACAATCTTGTTGAAATCTTTTTTAAGATTTTGCTCATGCACGCGAGTAGTGAAATCGGCCTGCAACCATTTTTATCTGTGTTGTGTTTTTTTGGTTTGGGAATTGGGACAACTATATCTGTATTCGATGTCTGAGGAATAATACCTTTGTCGAAAACTAGGTTAAACAGAGAAAGAATATGATGTAGGAATGTTTCGAATACTTTACTATTCTTATTGACTCTGCACTACTTTATCGCTTGTAATTTTTTTCCCACAGCGAATTGACTCTTACTCTCATACAAACAATTGATCTGCACAACCTTTATAATGATATATGACTTAGGTACCGTTATTAGTAGGAGGGCCAGACTACATTTTTTAGCATTCTCCTTTATAATTCAAAAATACTACTTGAAAACATAATTAATCTATTTTATATTTTATCTCCAAAAGACCAAACTAAAAATGCGTGTGCTCTTTTATGGTCACTTCACGGGTATCTGGTCCCAACAGAAAAGATAATTCGCAGAGACGTGGCCGGAACAAAGAGAACTGTTAAATTCACCATAAAGGATTCTCAAGAATCTTTTATATACATAGGAAACAACATACAGGAAATCGAAAACCATATTGATTTCCTAAAATCTCGGATGGAAAACATTCAGCCTTTTATTGCTGCAGTGGGCGACGATATCTTCAATTTGAGAGAAATGTTTGTATATTTAGATGGCATCAAATTTAAATTTACAAACTTTTTACGTGCAGTCGATATATGCTTCAAAATATTTTTTTTATTCAACATGGAATACCCTAAAGCTTGTACACATTTTTGGAATTTCATGCAAAGATTTTTTTATAAATTAAATTGTAAAGGAAAAACTAGTCCGAAAATAAGCATTCTTGTAAAAAGTCTAACTTAAAGGTGCATTCACAACTGGCGAATTTGCTATTCTATTAACTATTAACTTTAGCTATTCAAAGCTGTAAATATTGAAATGGGTAACTAACAGGGATTGATTGAGGAGATATTATTTAAAAAGTTTACCAAAGTTAAATAAATTTAGTTTTTACTGTGATTCTGTTTTAATTTGTTTTCATTTCCACGGTCTCCCGATGAGGGAGAAATTATTACCTCAACAGCCTAATAACTTACTTAAAGAGTGGCTCGAGGTGTTGCAACTTTGACCGAAACAAAAGAAGGAAGGACGTTGATTTTTCAAAATGAAAAAAGGCGAGTATGAAATCGGAAACAGGTTGGTTTTTAATTTTTTTAAACTTGCAGCATTAAAGTGCTTTATACCCAAATCACAATCTGGCTTCGCTTTGCCTGACGTTTATTAGTTTAGCTATAGGATTTCAGTACATCCTATCACAATGTTGCTTTGGCTTTGACCTTGCTCTTTGGATTCGTAAAGAGAAACGTAATGGCTACGTAATAAGATTCAATATCAAAACTTTGGTTAAAATTGTTGAACTTTGGCTCGCTTTGACAATTCGTAGCTGTGAAAAGGGAGTAAAAAAGTAAAAACTTCTGCGGGAACTGAGAATAATAATTTCAAAGCGTACTCAAAACTGATGGAACGTTATGATACGAAGCGAAGCCTGAAGCTACATTGGGTTTTTGCATTATTTCTAGGTAAGATTTGGTTAATACAGTGTTTGAATCAGCTCTTTCACGGGTAATTCATCTGAAAGGAAGGGAAGTATTATGAAGTTTAGTGCATAATTTGTTGAATAGGGAAATAATGTATGTACCCAATTGATGTGCGTCGGTAAATTTAAGCGCAATTACGATTTCAACGACTGATGCTTGTCAAAATAGAGAACAGAACCTAAAAATTTGATTAAACTTTAATTAAAACTACGTATATTTATAGGGTTCTAAGTTTTCATGGATGAATAAAACCTATCATTTATCATTCAACGCAATGCATATAATATATACACAAGTTTGTTGATTTTTTATATTAATTAATTAAATAATTAACAATTAAATAAAAAAAAATAATTAAATAATTAATAATTAAATAAAAAAATTAATTAAATAATTAATAATTTTTTATTAATAGTATGTACGTTTTGCCGATTAACATTCATTGATTAATGAAACCTTTCATTAATCATTTAACGCTGTGCAAAATATTAATGTAAAAATTTGTTGATTATCAACCAAAAGTTTAATAAAACTTTCATTAATAGTATGCACGTCTTTTTATGATATTAATTCAATTAATATTCATTGAAGGGTGTGCATAACAATGATGAAAGATTTAATAGATTACCAGACAAAAGTTTAATTAAAATCTTAATTAATATTACGTACATTTTTTTCGATATTAATTGTTATTAATTGGTTAATGAAGTCATGCATTAACGCTGTGCAAAATATTGATGTAAGAAGTTGTTGATTATTCATCAAAAGTTTAATAAAACTTGTATTAATAGTATGCACTTCTTTTATGATATTAATTAATATTAATTGATTAACGAACTCATGCATTAATTAATTATCGCTGTGCATAGTATTAATGTACCTGTTTGTTGGACGAGAATTAATTAAAATTTAATCAATATAATGTACATTTTAATTGTATTTACGTACCTTTTTCTTTCTGTGTACGTAGCTGCTGACGATGAATATGCGGCCATAAAGTCGCTGCAATGGTTTTATTTTGAAATTTGTTGCTCTTTCCTAAAATAAGCCTCAGAGTCCGGCAGGGCCCGTAAGATTATCTACCTCATCGAGGCCCTCAACCATTTGCAGTGAAATGAGCAAATAGTTTACGAACCCACATTTACAAAATTGTTGGTCGGACAAGGTTTTTCTCGCCCGGTTACGCCAAAAGTGGCCACTTTCGGTAACATTTTTTTGTGCTTAATAATACCATAAGGTTCTCGAAAAAATATAGTTTCACAAGAAAGGCCTTGACAAGTTATTTTCAAAACAGATAGTCGACAAAACAAATTTGCCGAATCTCCTTGTCCGACCACTGTGAAAATACTTCTTTTTATACACCTCGCTTCAACTGAATAAGCACAAACATTTTCTAAGCTACGTTGTCCATTTTTTCAAAATCTTGTGCCGTAATATATCATTTGAAGATGCAAAGTGTTCGCGTATGATGTTGACAACATAAATCGGAAAGAATATTTCAAAAAGTACCGCTATTTTTTTCCTGGTTTCCTTGCAAACCATTCAATATGGAAAAATGCAGTTATATTTTGCGTCAACTGAATAGACACAAATATTGAAATTGGAAATAAAAGTTATTGGGATTAAATGAAACAAGTGTTTCTTAAAATAGTTTTTTATTGGTTAATTTTAGTAGTGGGTACTGCCGCCTTTATTCGTAATAGTTTCGTAAATTCGATCCGGCATGGAATCGTACAGCCTCTTTATGTAGTTTAGTGAAATTTCCCTCCAGGCCAATTTAACGCTTTCGATCCGGATGGGACATCCAATGTATAAAAACACCTTTGTTCCTTGTCCCATCCGGATCGAAAGGGTTAATGGCTGCAATAAGGGATTCTCTGTCCTCAAACTGACGGCCAGACTCATAAACTTATCGTACTAGCCATCCCCAAACGTTTTCTATAAGGTTCAGGTCCGGTGAGTACGGCGCGGCGGCCATTGAAGCAATTCCACATTACGCTCCTCTATCCAACTTTTTACTATGCGCGCCGTGTGGATGGGGGCGTTGTCCAGCTGAAAAGTTCAGTTTATGGGTCCAAAAATGCCTGAAAATTTAGAGAAATTTCTTTTCAAAATTCCTTTATTTAATTTTTGAGGTTTGGAACTCAAGGTCAACAGTGCCACAGTAGTTAACTGCTCCACATACCATAAAACCACCTTCTCGACTATGATGCCGCGCTAAAAATCGTTCTTTTTTCCTCACATCGTGGAAGTAATAATTAAACCCATCTGGGCCATCAAAATTAATCTTCTTCTCATCCGAAAAAACAAACGTGACGCCATTTATTTTTAAAACTCATATGGAATCTAGAGAATTCTAAGCGCATACACTTCCGTTTCTCGTTAAGTGGTGGTTTCTTTTGAATTTTCAACCGTTTTAGATGTTTGGCACTATTGATAACCCTTCGCACTATTGAAACGCTTGCACTAACACCGGCTTTTTGCTTTATTTTTGCCGCAGAGTTGCAAAAATTGGAAGGAAATTGGTCTTCTTCTACAACTGCTGTGTTTCCGTAGGAATTTTTGTTTCTTAAATAAGAATAGACCACACTAAAACTTCGTCCAATTTTGTCAGATATAGAACGCCCGGTTAGTCCTTGTTCTTTTAGTAAATCGATTTGAGCTCTTTCAACACTATTTAGAGATTTTGACCTACCCGTGAATAAAGTGCTAAAGTGAATAAAATTCACTTAAAGCACTTCAACTGTTGATCTAATGTGTCAATCTCCACAGAATACTCATAAGCAGTGAAAATAATGACCTGGTGTCTATTCAGTTGACGCAAAATAAAACTGCATTTTTCCATATTGAATGCTTTGCAAGAGAGCCAGAAAAAAAATAGCGGTACTTTTTGAGTTATTCTTTCTGATTTATTTTGTCAACATCATACGCAAACAGTTTGCATCATCAAATGATATATAACGGCACAAGGTTTTGAAAAAATGGACAACGTAGCTTAGAAAATGTTTGTGCTTATTCAGTTGAAGCAGGCTGTATCAATGATTTCAGAGATCGGACAGGTCAAACCCTTCCGAAACTATGCGTGAGACCACTTTTTTGGTAAGTCTACTGTCATTATGTATTCAGACTAACTTATGGAGAAACTAATTTATTTCATTGCAAATTTAAGCCTTATTTTTTCCAAATGAAAGCTTACAACGTCCTTTTTAAAAACAAAGATGTCGAACAGACTTTACGTATACATGCATATTTTGGCCTTTAACAGGCCTATACAGGGCACAGAACCTAGCGTATCCAACCACTTTCATGCGAAGTGGAGGGGACCTACAGTTTTGTGCCGAATCCGAACGGCAAATTGGGAAGCTTTTCATGACAATTTGATACTCATGGATGTTTGTCAGACGTTCGCAAGAGGCGCCAGACTTTACCTTAAAAAATTTGGTATCAATGAGGTAAGTATTTGGGTAACCTTAGTAATAAAGCAAATAACTAGTAACAATAGCATTTGGACTATCTAAAAAGTCTCCCCGACTTCTGAAATCGTAAGGAGGACGTTATTATCCTTCAATTGATATCAACTTTATGAGGTAGGTAAACAGAAAAAAGGATTGCCACTGTGGCGGAAAAAGGAGTTTCGGCAACCTTATAGTATAACTAAACACAAATAGGTGTACCGGAAGTGGCCACTTTTGCCATAGTGGCAAGAAAAAACTTTTCAGACCAACAGTTTTGTAAAGGTCGGTTCGTAGACAATTTATTTTAGTGCAACTTTTTGAGGATCTGGATGAGGCAGGTAATCCTAGGGCCGACTCCCTGACTATCAGTGTAACAATTCAATTTGGTCCATTGTCCATTTCGCGGGGCAGAAGTCACATTGGTACGTGCCGATAATATGAGATGTTAGCACAGTACGTTGGTTACGATCTGATATAATTAATCTTTACGGATATACCTCTATTGGGCTTGGCAGTCATCGCTCATCCGTCATACTTCGCCGTGACAAATCATACCCCCTGTGTATTTAAAGAGGTATACCATCAAATCTGGCTGCCTTTTGAGCTTTTCTACAGCTATGCCAACCTCTTCTATAAACTTGGTGTTGTAGCCTTTTTTTTATAGACTGGAAGTCGTCGGTTCTCTCCTTGACCTACCACTTTCTTGACATGATGCCCGTTTAACAGCTGCTTGAAATGGCACTTAAGTAGGTACATCTACTATTCTCTAAGTTTGCTTTGCTATTTCAAACAGCCTACGTTCTGATCTTAAAACATTCGTATGTTGTTGCTATCGCGAGTCTTATTCTTTATACATGTAAGAACGATATTAAATAGATAACGAAGAAATGAACAAACATACTATAAAGCTTCTTTTTTTTGGGGCGGGTTTCCAATATGAACACTAAGGATTTTTTTTTTCTGGCTTGAAAAGGCCTAAAAAAGATAAATATAATATTTTTTTCTTGAGGAAATGAATTTTGTTTTTTATTTTAGCCAGTGTTGCCAGTTTAATTGAAAATCACCTAGCGCTTTAAACGAAGTTAAATGGTTGAATAAGTGTATACCAAAAACTGTCAGGCAGGTGCCTGTAAGAAAGTATGGCGTATTTAAAGTATGGAGTGGGTGGCTCGCTTCGCTCGCTAACAGGATTTTAAGCTTTTTTTCCGCAGGGTTTAGCCGCTCACGCGACTTCGTCACTCCGCTAAGGGTATGTCAACAACTGTCAGGCAGGCGCCTGGAGCTAAAGTTTATATATACTTACTTTGGGGTATTTACCAGTATATTTTCAGAAAAAAAAAGGCAAATTAACTTAAATTGTGTCAACTTTTCGACATATGGCAATACCTATAATATTTTCCAACATTCACTGCATTCACCACCCCACCTACCCCCCTCCACACCAACAGAAAAGACTTAGCACAAGCGTTATGCAAAGTGAACGCGTCCATTTGTGCAGTTTGTAGGTGCACTTTTCAGTGAAAATTGAAAACTTTAAAAATAAACAAAAAATAGAAAAAAAATTCATCAGAAAAATTCTTTTACAGTACATCTTAGAATAAGTCAATTTAAATAAAAAAATAAAAAAAATGAATTTGCTTAGTGTTCATAATGGAAACCTGAGCCTTTTTTTTTTTAAAAAAAAGAAGTAATATTTATTTATAGTAATATTTCCTTTAACGCATTTATTTAAGGCTTATTATCTCGACGAGATCGCTTCCGGTCGGCGCAAGGAGTATGCCATAATCAGCTGCATCACTAAAATGAAAGAATAGGCCATATGAGCACAGCTGTAAATACTTTATATCTACTTATTATTCTAAAAGTATTAAGACCAAATACTCTACAAAGATCTAAAACGGCAATGATTGGAGCGGTGGACGAGAGATGTTGCAACGAAAGTACGAAGCACACGAGGCAGGAAACCGCACATCCCCGTGTGATTAGGGATATCTGGCAAGCGGAAACACCCAGCAAGCCGATCTACCTCCAACCCCTGGCGTCTCTTTAGGGAGGAAACCGCACCCTAACCACGCTCGGATGGTTGGGCTCTCCTCACTTCTCGACATACACAGCACACAGAGCAAGAAACCGCACATCTCCATGTGCCAGAACAAATTGTCGGACAAGCGGAAACACCCAGCGAGTCGACGAAACAAACGGTCGGCGGGAGTACACCATTCCTATTGCTCTCGATGGCTAGGGAGGAAACCACACCCCCAATCACACCCAACGGATTAATACACTAACACCACTAACCTTAAAATATAAACGGAAATAGGCTGCCCAACCGTCTCCCACACATCCACTCCATCGCACCACGTGCACTATTTTTTTACCAATACATCCATCGAATATCCATTATGCTATAGCAAGCACACAATGGATCGATTCTTAGGAACTACTTCTCTACATTGAACAAATATTGTTCCTAATTGAACAAGCAATATTACAACTTCACATTCGACAATCACTGTCAAACGATGGAAAAGTTACTAGAACACTTAAATCTACAAAACCAAACTGCACCCAGTGAATAACTCACACTTCGTTCGCTGAAGATCTATTTTATTTTACTGAAGGAAAGCCTTCACGATCACAAAAACCACTTTTATTATTCCTCACTCGATTTAAAACAAACCGCACAGCTCAAGGGTACTTTACTAAGTGTTATGAACCCCTATACCTAATCTAATCAAGTTTCTTCATTTCCGTTCCCATGGCATTTTTTTGCTGCATTGCTTTTGCAGCCACCACTTCTCAGATTGCAAGTTGCAAATTCCACTGAGAACGTTTAATTTCGAAAAACAAAATTCTCCGATTACTGCTATGTGCACAGTTGTGCAATTATGCGCAATATTGTTTGTCGCAAAAACTGCTGACGCACCTTTATCGTTTCTGTCTTCTTTGCGGTTGGGTCAGTCAGTTGGGTTTTTTTTTTAAAGAAGACGAGTAGAACATTAAATAAATTGTACTGTTAAAAGCAGCCGAAATTATGTGAATAAAATTTTATATTTAAAACTGTTAAAATCAGCCGAAATTATGTGAATAAAAATTTATATTTAATACTGTTAAAAGCAACCGAAATTAAATAAATTGTACTGTTAAAAGCAGCCGAAATTATGTGAATAAAATTTTATATTTAATACTGTTAAAAGCAACCGAAATTATGTGAATAAAAATTTAATAAATAAAATAAAATTATTTCTTGTCCCTTTTCACTCGGAATCCTAACATAAGTAACCTGATTCTCCTAAGCAACTCAATCATCTCTTTGATTAGGAGATGGACTGGGAATCATCACATAATCACCGTACGGTGCCTGGTCATAAATTCATCCGTTGCGATAAGGAGTGTTTGGCTAAGTGCGGAAATTCAATCTCTCTGGTACGAACCAGTTACATGAAATTATATCCTTAGAGGGAATGTGGGAGATAAGCACATACCAAAACAACACCGATCGGTGCCTGGCCAGAGGGATTGTTGTCCTTGCACGTATACCCGTTTGCTTTAACGGGGTGCAGGTACGAGCATTGCCACTGCATTGGTATGAATCGGCGGCTTTTCTTTTTTTGCGATTACCACCATAGGTAACCTTTGAAACAAAACCGCGTGATCTGGGTAAACACGCAAATCGCTATTGTTTGAAGGATGCCATAGATAAATAGAGGCATTTCTCTTATCCGTATTCGATAAGGGATGGTTGATTAAAATTTGGGAAAGGTAAATAACAAAAAGAGAAAAAAAAGAAAAGATAATATTTGCGCCTTTTTTTTCTGTCTTACATACATACGAGTAGTATCATCTCCTCCTCCCTTCTTCTGACTCGATACTCTTAAGTTGATTATGCGTTGCAGTATTTGTAGATGTGCAATATCTGCAATTATTTTCCATGGAAATCATACCTCGGGGTCTTTTTCTATGATGCCAGGTAACCTACGGTATTTTCGGTTACTTCATTGATGATGGCACGTTCCACACATTATTGGCGTTTGCGGGAGCTAAGCCCACAGCTGAGAGTCTCCCGCTCAGGTGCACTCGCAAAATGTAATTTTTTCTACCGATTAAGTTGCATCGTACTTCGTAAAAAAAAAATAATATATATATGGCCTAAGACCTAGAACCCCCAACAATTTAAAGCTGAATCCGAACGGTTTTGAGAAGCTTATCAATTGATACTCTCCAGCTGTCCACTTCACGTGGAAGCAATTGTAAGACATGGTTGTTCAATCAAACAACTCAAAAAGATACTCTTGAATGTTTATTAGACGTTCGGAAGAGGTGGGGATTGGAACAAAACTTTAGGTGTTAATAGGCCCCAGTGAGACTTTAACCTAATAAGAGGTCCTTTAAGAGGTCCAACGTAATGCATCACTGCGCCCAACTGACTAGTCTTGAAAATCCTTAATTAGATAAGTTCGAACATTTTTATTGAAGTGGCTTACATAAGGTATCTGCAATGCTGACTGTGGGCCACACAGTTGACCCAATAACGCGAATTCATCTGCCTCCTTCTGAAGGCTTAATACTTCTGAGCCTTTCCACTACCTTTAGCCGCCAAAAATCGTATCTTGCAGCAATACTGCAATTTTTCGTCAAAAGTGCTAGTTCGAGATAAACATAACATTTTTAAATAATGTTTGTTTAACGGGCTGTAGGTCTTAATTTAAAAATACTCTTTTTTTGTATTTTAAATTATATATTTTGTCCAATATTTCGACTTTCTTCGAAAGTCATCTTCAGGGAACAACTTATTGTACAACATAAATAATTACATTTCACAAAAAATTTTTTGGTATGACGAACACAAAACATAAAGTTATGATGCCGGCTGAGTTATAACTGGATAACATTTTTAGATTAGGTAGGTACTTTATGAATTCATCTCTCTTTGCATCGAGTTCAACGATCCTTGTAAAAGTAATAGTCACCTTTATAATAGAATAACGCCTTCGTACCCCTTATTTTTATTTTTGTCCCAATATATATCTTGCTTAATGTATTTCTTGCCAATGAAGTGTTCACTTCAAGCAACTTAAATCTCCTAGGACAACACATACGACAGTTGCAGCACATGAATAATTCAGGCATTCATCCTTCAGACGGACCCGCTCCGCATCACAGCTCACCCAAGAAAAAGTAATCAGTCTCCAACGCTATGTTTCCCATTTGTTATTTTATCACTTTTCGAACCGTCTTTATCAAGGAAAATGTTTAAATGTGTACCTGCATCCCTGCGTCGTTTTCGCTAAATATCGACTCCCACATTAACGTTAATTAAATTAACACACGCTTCGGGAATATTTATACTAAAATCTCTTCTAGGCGGAAGTACCCACTATCAACCAGCATGCACCGCGTCCACGTGTCTTATGGCGCATGTCCGCTACAATACAAGTCTTAAAAAACATTATCCTGGACTCTGAATGGCTATATCAAATATATATAGTACTATTATTATGGATGAGAGAACTTTCTATTGCCTCATTGTTATTATGAGCGGCCCCATCGACATAGACGTTTTGCGGAATCATCTTGCTTTGATGGATTCAAGTGAAGTGATTGTGGTTGACAATTATATCATGAGCATCCTTGCTCTGAAGAAACCGGAACCTATTTTTATCTCGACAATAAACCGAAACAGCGTAAATTGATTATCATCCAAGTACAGTTAAAGGGGTTTCCTGCCTCTTTTTTTATGTGATGCAATTAATTTCATTCTAGGACTATTCTCGTATTACCCCTTAAGGCTGGAGTGCCTCTGCTCGTTTTTATAACCAACCATGGCAATTCCTGCATTTGTCATTATCCCCTTGTTGGGTTGCTGAAGAACCGTAATCCTAACTGTATGCAAAAAACCCAACAACAATGCATACCCTTTGTAGATTCAAATCGTCGGACCATAAAATACCAGATGCCTCACCATCCGCCTAATACGAATTGCACCCCAGGCAAGATGTGCGTTTGTCTATACAGATCCTGTATCGGTACCATATTTTGATGGCAGCCTCACGCTTATCGATGGAGGTTTTGCAAATCTAGGAGGGCGGTCTTTTCGAGCTTTTCATAGTAAAAGCTCTTTGGTGGAAATCACAGTGACTTACAAAATTCAGTGTCATGCTCAGTTTGGCGCCAGATTCCATTGATGATACGGTCCAGGACTGTGTAACGTCGTCAAGTCAACTTTAGTTTGATAAAAACCTCTCGCGTGTAGTGTCCTGCTCGATTGAGAGTCCTTCATTCACGTATATGTGATATCATCTCCGTTGTATCTAAGTGCTAATATCTGTATTTTTGGTGGACTCAAGCTATAATTAGATTAAAGGCTTTAACTTACCGGGCATTATTATACTTAGTTTTGGGTCATATTTCTTTGTTTTCACCTCGCACAACGTAGAAGATAAAAGTGCTAGTGTAAAGTTTTCGTGCTTGTGTGGATAAAAAAAAAGTTAGCAGGAAACCTAAAGCGGATTCTCCTGGGAACAAAAGACTGCTGATTTTGAAAGCGTGCACCAAGTGTAAGAATCCAATTTTCTGATAACGTTCTAGGGAACTTTTATCCATAGCACAAACAAGTTTGGATCCTCCTCTTTTGCCTGCCAATAAACCTAGTTGGGGTTGAATTTTGGAGCGATTTCTGTTTGAATTATTTCCTCTCGATGGTATGTTCGATAAACCCCTTATTTTTGTTTCATTTCAATGTTTACTATTATAAATTATATATCGCCAAATATGGAAGAGATATTGTCGAATACCGAAGTTACAATCCGTACTCAATCGTTAATAACAAAAATGTCACTCTCATTATTCCATCTCGATACATTAAGTTTATGGCTTACTCGTAAAACAAGAATATTTTTAATTGACATATCCACGGATGGCTTACGGGTTTTGACTGTCATCGAACTATGCAGTTGAGTTATTGAAAGTTTAAAAAAAATGCGGTTCGACAAAGGAAGATAATTTGGTTAAGTGATGATGTATGCTGATGTCTCATACATAACAGGCGCTTTGCTGATTACCAATCGCTTCCTATTATAATGTTAATCACTGGGTATTTCCATAAGCCGAATAGTTAAGACTCTAAAAAATCAAAGGATTTTGGGAATGAAGCTCTGATTCGATATCTAGCGATCTGAAACGGCTAGCAAACACTTTTTTACCAAAGTTATATTACGAGTACCATAGAACACATTGAGACTTTAACTATGCTTCTTTAAATGATGGGGTCTTTAATAATGCCCGCTCGTGTAGAAGTTTAACCCTATCTGGTATCCACACTTACTTTAACTGCTTTTGCCTATGAAATTTTATCTTCGTTCCCCCCTACATATTTATGGAAGTCTTGCCTGTTTCCAGAAAACTCCGTATGCATATACGCTTGATTGAGTAAATCACACAAAAAAGTGTCAAAAAGTATGTCTTTGCTTTGTGACAGCCCCTATAGCTATAATCTGCGAGAAAAAGGAATCACAAGTGATTTAGTATCTATATTTCATAATTGACTTGGAATGTCTTTTATATTTCCGTGATCTGAATATTATGAGTGATGAATGTTTTTTCCATAAATACGCTAAAAGAAATCTTTTATGTGTTCCTGTAGCTTTGATTTGCAAAATATAGAAATAATATAAATTTATACAGAGTACTTATGTACTTTATTTAACGGGCTCCCGACCTGTGGAGTCTCTGTCTGCAGATTTCCACCTGCCGTTATACCGGGAAAGCTACTTCCAGTTCTCCAGACCAAACACTGTGGCACCCGCGATGGCTTGGTCGTTAAAACTTAGATTAGGTCTTCCTTGTCGTCTCGAACCTAAGGGCTGGCGGCTGGGAGTCGAAGATCCATTTCGCTGGAGCATTATTGTCCATTCGCTCGGTTTGACCGAGCTAATGTATTCGACGCGTTTAAGCTTTTTGGACTACATCCGCATTTTGGTACAGCTCATAGAATTCGAGGTTGTATCTTCCCCTCCATTCGCCATCCTCGCACACAAGACAAAATATCTGACGGAGTATTTTCCTTTTAAGGACCTTAACATTAGCTCTCCTTTCCTGGTTAGCGCCCAACACTCGCCGCCATAAAGCAGAACTGGCGGTATCAGTGTTTTGTAGAGCTTACACTTGGTCTTCCTAGTTAGGAGTTTTGCACCCATTTGATTTGTCAAACTGAAGTACGTGTAGCAACGGTTTCCCAGGGTAATTCTTCGTGGGATCTCTATGGGGTGTCATTTGTGGAGTTGATGTTTACTATCTCGAAGTTGCTGCTATCAACAGTGACGTTTTGTCCTAGCCGGATGTTTGTTTGTTTGTTGAAAGTATGTACTTCGTTTTTCCTTTTGTCCTCGTTGACTTCAAGGCCATTCAATTTTGCGTGTTCTTCAGTCGGCATTAATGCCTTTAACTCGTCCGCGTAGCCCAGTAGTTGGACGGATCTGTTGAACAAAGTACCTTACGTGTTGACATTTGCCCTGCGCTTTATCTGCTCCAGAACAAGATTGAAAGTCACATGACAGCGCATCTCCCCGCCGGAATGAGGTTCAGGTTTGGAATAGTTCCGAAGTTTCGATACTGCAGCTTACACCGCGTGTTTTCCAGCGTCAGGCGACACAGCCGAATCAGTTTTGCTTGTATTCCGATGCCAGTTGAGCTCCTGACGATGAATGCTATTACAGGGTGGCGCCCCAATTGTGCTATAGAAGACAAGAAATTCAAATAACTTTTTTTTAATCAATGTATTTTTTTTAATTAATAGAAAATTCAATTTTATTTTGTATAACTAATTGTTTTTGAAGATGATAGACCGTCAATGACCTCCATGCTCATCCGCGCATATGCGACACCTGATCAGAAAATTATTCATTGCGGCCTGAAGGGTTGAAGTCGGAATCGCTTCAATTATTGTTTTAATGGGCTGCTTCAATTCAGTCAAATTCCTTGGTTTCGGTTTGTACACCTCTTGTTTGACATAACCCCATACGAAAAAGTCTGGTCAGCCAGGTCAATCAGTAGAGTTTCCGGATATTAATTTTTTTGGGAATTATTGTTGGAGCTCCGTCATAACCGGTCTGGCTGTGTGTGCAGTTGCTCCATCTTGCTGAAACCAAATGCTGTTGAAACTAGAGCTGTGTCAATCGTGATTGATTCGATCTTTTTGACCCGATCACAATAAAGTATTGGTGATTGCAATCACAATGCCCGAAGTCAATCGTTCATCGAGTCAATACTTTTGTTCTGTTCTGACTAATTCATTTCTTTATTACTGATTTCTTATCTACTGAACCAATAAATGTGTTAATATATCAAAATATTTTTATTTATTTCGGCTTATTTCGTTTTACCAACACATATTTGTTCTACAAAAATATCGCTTCTGTGCAATAACCTCCATTTCCTAATTATTCAAAGGCGTTTTGGTATTTTTGAGTGTATTCACTCTTACAATCCATTCGAATGTATCTGTCTCTATCGAAACTAAATTGAACGAATGATGATTGGGATTTTTGATTGTATTGAAATTGAATGGAGCAATACAATACTCCCATGTCCCATCTGTCATTGATTGATTGAATGATTGATTGAAATGACCGAATCATTTTTTCAACCAATACTTGAACGATTCGATCATTAAATTGAAAAAATTAAAAAAACGATTGACACAACTCTAGTTGAAACGGATACTTCTTCGACGCAGTTCTGGGTAAAAAAAATGTCTTAAATTTTTTTTAAATCCACTTACTGACACGTCCACAACTAAATAAAAAAAATTTGTTGAAAAACCAAAGTTTGAGCTAGGGAGCGTTTTTTTTACAAAAGCTTCGTTTTTTTCGATAAAATTCTTTAAATGTTAACGAAATATGTAGGGCGTTCTACACTACTCAACCATACTTAGACTTTTGTCACCCCCACTTATGAGGGATAGGAATAGGGTATCCAACAGTTCGCCCAAGCGGTCTGTAGCCCGTCCCTATGTTTTTTTTATTAGGCAGATTACAATTCTTCGAAGTTTCAATACGTTCCTATTAGTGTGTTGCAGATCAGCTTCAGACGTTTACACAGTACGTTGAATTGGATTTTGTAAGCAACATTTAGCAGGGATATGCCTCGATATCTCTTGCAAGACATAGGATCGCCTGTCCTGTAGACAGATGTATGCAACACAATAGCAACAACAATCTTTGTCATTTAAAAACAAAATTTTGGAATTAAAGTTTCGAACTTTATCATAGAAAAATAATGAAATCTTGTTCTTCTCCTTCTTTCTTATCGGCGAAGTTATGATTAGAATTGAAAGGAACCATAAATCTCCCACTTAACCCCTACTGGGCAGGCCTCCGGCCTTCGGATAATTTTTTATTGAGGTCAATCATATACTGGTGTTACTGAATTTGTGGGAATCGAGAAATGATTATACATATACCAAAAAACCATTGTTAATGACACTTTCGAAAGAGTTCGAAACCCGCCCATTAAAACCAAGCTCTCTATACGGCTCTCGGTAAAGCGTGATGATAGTGCGATGAGTTGTGTGTGCTTAAACAATCCGACGAATGCATCTAGATTTTGAAGCGACTTCATCTTAATATCTCAAAAGTAAGAGATTTCGAAATACTCCAAATGTATCTTCCGAAATCGATTAAGTTCGCGCGAAATCTCGGATGTCGATTCAGTGCGAACATTGCATTGCATAAAATACGGTGGGCGAGGAGTCTCAGGTTCCAATCATTCCGCGGCCTTGAGCTTTTTTCCACTGCCCCATCTCTTGATAATCTTGTGACAAACATCCAAGCGTATCAATAATCCGGAAATGCGAAAATATTCATACCGATTGTCTCTGAACGTAGATCTACTTTGGGCTGGTTGGGGCATATTAAAATCAGTGTAGATTTTTATTTTGGTGTATATTTTTTTGTATAGATTTGTGTAGTTAGTCAGATGAAAGAACATCAAGACTGTGTATAGATTTCTATTATTACTGTTTGTTTCACTGCTTTTCAGTGCCAAATGATTTGCATCTTATACAGTACAGGTGCACTTAAGGATAAAATAAAGGAACAGTGTTTGATTCGAAAAAGTAAGCTGACATAGAAGTTGCGTGCGCGGGCTAAAATATGAGGAGAAAAAAGTGAAATCCCTTTAACTAACTCTAACAAATATGGAAATATGGCCCAAACTTGACAAGAACAACGCTTATTGAAATTTGTTGGGTAATATTGAATTTTTATAATTTGTGTGTGATATGGAGTTTTAGAAGTTAAGCATAGTCCTTTGGGCCTTATTTCTATCTTGTTTATTCAATTGTTTTTAGTGATGGAAACTGTCGATGAATTCGACTAAAGATAGCTATTAACTGAATGATTTCAATTAACGATTAGTTTTATTCATTCATTATTGTATTCCTCGAAATTCTTGCAAGTGTTGTAGGTGGTAGTACATGATTGACACACGCCTTCGTTTCCACATCACCCAACATTTGAGGTAGGAGCTCCAATGCTCCAATAAAACTTCAACCGGAAAAACTGAAATTTCCAAGCGACAACGATCTTAAAAACAAATATGCGAGAAAAAACTCTGATCCAATACAACTGAAGCTCATTCATTTCAACGCAAAAACATTGCTAAAGTCCGATAGTTCAAACTTTGAGGGAGCGAAAAAATCCTTCATTCAAATGGTCTAACTTGTCAAGGTAAGGCATGCTACATACCCACACAAAAATCAAAGTGACTATCGAATGAAAAAAAAATTGTTAAATGCTCAATCATTCAGACTTACTATTTAAAGCAAAAACTAGTGAGTGAAATCGTTCAGACTTTCTATCGAAAAGTAGAATGAATGAACTATTAGCTGCGATTGAATAAGTTGATAGTTTTTGTTTGATAGTTCCGATCACTTGTTGTTTTTGAACCTGCAAAAAAAAAACAACATATCTATAAGGCATTATTTAACGAAGTCATATTGGTCATTCGCTTTTTTTTATGTTTCTCTGAAAACCATTTTGAAATGAATTTTTTTTATGACTACCAAATTTATTGTGTTAAATCGCTACCCACGTTTCGCAAAATTATCTAACTTTAATAAACCGAATCCATCTCCAAGCTCTCACTTCTTTATTCTTTCTGAGGGAAAGCAAGTTTATTTCCCTCCATAGAAACGTATTAATATTTTATTAACATTGATGGGAAAACAAAATATAATAAAATACGCCATTCCAAAACGATTCTATAATTAGGTACAAACTTCTTTGAAGCCCCCCTTGTTTATTGTCTTCCTCAAGTTTTGAAGTTTCATATATTTTTTTATGTTCCGCGCCATTTATCTTGACTTCCTTTCGAATCCTGTTCGCATGAGTGGGAAATGTTTTTGTCTTGGCTTTCATATTTGGAAGCAAGTTATAACTCTTATTTTTGGGAATTCACGTTTATTAAACTGGCGGATTTTTCAACCATCATAATAGTGCGCAAATAGGCTTTATAATTGATTATTTATTTAGGAACACGTACCTATCTATCTATATTCCGCAATTCAGCAAATATAAACCCCTATTATAAGAAGGATTTTATTCATAATGAATATTGTACCTTTGGGGCTTACCAGAATTAGTATACCATAATTGAATAAAATAAATCTGTCCTCCTTTTGAATAAATATGTCCACAATGTCCCCGCAAGCAACCAATTCATTTCATAACATAAAGCACTGATTGAATATTATCGTAACAGTTACAGTTGTTTTTAGCGAAATTTCTTTTAATCGATCAAAAATAAATAAATTAATTGCTTCAATAAAAAAGGCGTTTTCCAATAAATTAATTTTAAAGTTACCGAATTTGTTAACTCTTTTGTTTTGCAGATTACGTATTGTTCCCTTGTACTGGTACTTTTCTTCTTTCTTTTTTAGAACAAGCACATCGCTTCCAAATGCATTTTTCATATCTATAGTCATCGTTTTTTATTGCTTATAGGTACTTTTGCAATGCCACATCCTGGTTGTTTATTATGGGTGTTCCCACTATTGCTTTAGCTTTGATTGCTCTTTCTGTTTGCACTGGCGGACAGTTTTTTTTGTTTGCTTTAACTTTTTGAAATTGTATTTTTAAAAGCGACAGACATCTTTTATTCTTCTTCCCTTCTAAGCAACAAGGTTATGATCTGGAGCATTCATACTGATCCTTGTGTGATCCAGAGGGTTTTAGGGCCGCCTTTCTTTCCCGATTATATTGGAACTTTGATCGATATTGCCTTTTGACAGGGTTCGAAGGACCTCTCCTTTCAACATGACTGTATACAAACTGAGTCGGTGGCACTCCATTTCATTCGAGCTAGGTTACTTGACGCTAAGGCTTTCTCTTTGAACTTCTTATACGATCAGGCTTTGTTACTCCTACTGTTGTGCGTAGCAACTTTATCGCAGCTGCCGTTTATTTGACCTAGGTTAGGTTAGGTTTAGGTGGCTGTCGACAGAATACGACACACTTAGACCAATTTAGGTCAATTGTGATACCACGTATATATTATCTACCACAACTCTGTAGATGGGACTGGCCAACGACAGGCGGTTGTTCTCAAACGGTCCCCCATCTACGTACTAACCGCGCCCAACGTCGTTTAATTGCGGTGATCTGACGAGAACCGATTAACTCGACGTGGTATGGTCGTTGGTTTTTATTTGACCTAAGTACTCATACCTCTTGTACGTTGTCCACCATTGTGAACCGTATGTTCCTTGCAGCTTAGGGGACATTTTTAGATCAAAGAGGATGGCGTAGTTTCCCCGCCACTTTATTCGGTAAACGCTTACGCGATGATTGATGTCGTTATCGCAGGTTGCTTCGCTTTTGATCATATCGGGTGGCAACAGTTCAGGGGTTGTGCATTCACATGTTGATCAAATCCCGACCATGTCCATGAAGCAAAAATCCACAGAATAAAAATTAATAGAAGTATAGCGTATGCGTATGCTCGTATAAGTTTCTCCGGATTAAGCTTGAATACAAAACTCCCTAAGTTATTTTGGAGAAAAAAATCTTACCCAATGCACAAACCAATCTTTCCTATCGTTATAATTGTTCTCAGTTCTAGCACCTAAAAGCAGGCAATGAAATACCTTCACGTTTGCATTGTATTTATTTGTAGGTGCACTGTTGATAAGAATGCCTAGCTGTGTAGAAGGGTAATGTATCAATTACAGAAAAATAAACCCCTTTAGCAAGAGATAACCTCTATCGCCGGTGGAGAGGATTTCAGGTATCACAAATGTTAAAAGGATGAGAAATAGAGAAATAGTCCCTGCACGGGCAACTGTTCAAATAAATACAAAAGCAATAAATATTAATTTTAAATCTAATATTAATCCGAAAATATTTCCTCCTAACAAATTATAAAAATAATATTCTTACAAATAAAATTCTTGCACATTCAGATAAAAAAATAATGCAAACTTTCCTCTTCTATATTCAACATTAAAGCCAGAAACTAGCTCTGATTTTCCTTCAGCAAAATCAAAGGGTACGATTACTTTCTCGCTTTTATAAGAATTGGTTTCGAATCACATTTTTCATTAGGCATTTTCTATACCCGTAAACTCAAGAAAAAAGGAATCGACATGTGGATATAGATATACACTTTGCTTCAACTGAATAAACACAAAAATTTGTTAACATTCGTTGTCCACTTTTTCGAACCATTGTGCAGTAATATATCATTGGATGATGCTAAATGTTTGCTTATAATTTTGAGAAAATAAATCAGAAAGAATAACTCAAAAAGTACCGCTATTTTTTTTCTGGCTCTCTTGCAAGGCATTCAATATGGAAAAATGCGGTTTTATTTTGCGTCAACTGAATAGACACAAGGTCATTATTTTCAGTGCTTATGAGTATTCTGTGGAGATTGACACATTAGATCAACAGTTGAAGTGGTGATTTTTTTTTTGATTAATTTCATTTCAAAGAAAAATGGTTGGATCAGAATCTTTAAATAGGGTTGAAAGAGCTAAAATCGATTTACTAAAAGAACAAGGACTAACTGGGCGTTCTATAACTGACAAAATTGGACGAAGTTTTAGTGTGGTCTATTCTTATTTAAGAAGCAAAGATTCGTACGGAAAAAAACATGAAAGGTCAAAAACGGCAACAACAGCAATTGATCGAAGAGCAATTTTAAGATGTGCTTCCAATTCCTGCGACTCTGCGGCAAAAATAAAGCAGAAAGCCGTCGTTTCAAGCGTTTCAACAGTGCGAAAGGTTATCAATAGTGCTAAACATCTGAAACGGATGAAAATTTAAAAGAAACCGCCACTTAACGAGAAAGTATGCGCTTAGAATTCTCTAGACTCCATATGAGTTGGAAAAATGAATGGCGTTACGTAGTTTTTTCGGATGAGAAGAAGTTTAATTTGGTGGGTTTATTTATTACTTCCACGATGTGAGGAAAGAAGAACGATTTTTAGCGCGGATTCATAGTCGTGAAGGTGGTGTTATGGTAGGGGGAGCAGTTAGCTACTATCTGAGCTTGAGTTCCAAACCTCAAAAATGACTGCATTAAGTTATAAAGGTATTTTGGAAAGAAATTTCCCTAAATTTTCAGGCATTTTTGGACCCATAAACTGGACTTTTCAGCAAGACAACGCCCCCATCCACACGGCGCGCATAGTAAATAATTGGATAGAGGAGCAGAATGTCGAATTGCTTCAATGGACGCCGTACTCACCGGACCTGAACCTTATAGTACGAAAAGTTTATGAGTCTGGCCGTCAGTTTGAGGACAGACAATCCCTTATTGCAGCCATTAAATTGGCCTGGAAGGAAATTTCGCTGGACTACATAAAGAGGCTGTACGATTCTATGCCGGATCGAATTTACGAAACCATTACGAACAAAGGCGGCAGTACCCACTACTAAAATTAACTAATAAAAAAATCCCAATAACTTTTATTTCCAATTTTAATATTTGTGTCTATTCAGTTGACTATTCAATGGAACCATGGTAAAAATAGCCGTACTTTTTGAATTATTCTTTCTAATTTATTTTCTTAACATCATAAGCAAACAGTTCGCATCATCAAATGATATATTACGGTACAAGATTTTGAAAAAATGGACAACGTAGCTTAGAAAATGTTTGTGCTTATTCAGTTGAAGCGAAGTGTATGATTTGTCTTAATTACATTTATGAATGGGTACATAGAAAAAATATTTGAAATTTATTTTATACTCTTCAGCAGAGAGAGGAAATGGGTAATAAAAGTATAGTAGCATTTTATTTTATGTAGGCATTACGTATAAATATGCACAACATGCATGATGGTGTTAAATATATATGCAAATATTTCTATGACAGATGTATATGCTCGACACCGCTCTAACTCGTATGAGTGCAAAATAAAACTGATGGTATTCTTGTTTTTAATTTTTTGCACGTAATAGATATCACATTTTTAATGTTGTTACGTGATGGCATAGATTTTTTTTTTATCTGTCGCTTGAAGGATACATAACGGTAATTGACTTTGTGCTTGCGATCTTATGAACGGTTTTTGACTTGTAATAATAGCTTTCGATCTAAATGTGTCTATTGGCAGCAAATAAATCACTGTGCCAATTGTTGAGACATTGCCGTGTTTCGAAAGTATCGTTGTTTAAGTCGTTTAGTAAAAACTAAGGCTGCAATTTTCTTAACTTTGGTCCGAGTATGTAAATCATTAATCACGTAGAGAACAATATCGTTTAAGCCATTTTTGAAAAAAGTGAAGTTTAACAGAACTTTACAAACAGTTTTATGAATTTATTATGAATATTTATAATTTGTTTGTTTTACAATCTTAGTATGCAAGTTTGTTCAAAATTACAAACCAAACGTGATTGTCAAATCTTTTTGATATCTATCCGCCAGTTTTTGAGATATAGCCAATAGCCATTTTTCTAATGTGCCGTTATTCGAGTCTTTTACATAAATCTGAATATGCCATGTTCTTACATTTGCTCCAAGTATTAAAAACCCAAAAAGTCATCAAAATCATTACAACAGTTTTTAAGAAAACTTATAAAAGAAGAAAGAAAGTTGCAAAAGAAATATTTTTCATATCTGAGTAGGTAGATTGCTTTCACATATAAGTATCCACTAATATACCAAATTCCTTTGAAATTACATCGCCCGTTTTTGAGATATTGTTAGCTTCCGAAAGTATACTGTTAATCAGGTCTTGTGGAAAAAACTAAGTCTGCCATCTTCTGACACTCAACCGTTGGAGCCGTGTTGAGAAAAGTGAAATTTTCAGAAATTCAAAAAAGTTTTATATGCATAAAAAAAGTAATAAGAAAACATAGGGAAGGGCTACAGTCCGCTTGGGCGAACTGTTGGATACCCTATCATTATTCAAATCCCCCATAAAGGGCTTGCAATGAAAAAACAAAGATTTTTTAAAAAAAACCCTGCCTTAAAAGTGGGCATGTCAGAAATATTTATAAAGGGTCTTTTTTTTATTAAGGACTTGACAACTTCTTTTTTAAATAAAAGAACTACTTGAGATATCTCAAACAAACAAGTTGTTGAATTACTTTCAAAAGCAAAACATTTATGAATAGAATTCGACTTCGTTCATATGTCCACCACGGGAACGTATGCAGCGGTCAATACGTTGAACCCAGTTTTCGATTACTGGGCCGTATATTTCGACCGATACGTCCACTATTTCTCGTGCAATATTGGCTCTGAGCTGATCAAACGTCGCCGGCTTATTGGCATAGACCAATGATAAATGTAGCCCCATAAAAATAAGTCTAGAGGCGTCAAACCACATGATCTCCGCCGGCCAATAGGCGGGTCCGTCTCTAGAGATAATACGTTCACCGAACTGAGACTTCAATAACTCGATTATTTGACCCGTTGTGTGGCTTGTGGTACCGTCTTGTTGGAACTAAATATCACTGATGTCCAATTCATGCAATCACTCAAAGAAACTGGGGCGTGTCAAGGGCGGGTTTAAAAATCGTTAAATATTAGCATCACGAGTCTCTAAAAGAGTATTAATTTCAGCTTCCAACCTCAAACTTTGACTTTTCGATAAAATTGTTTTTTTTTAGATTGTGGGCGTCACTGGGCGGATTTTAAAAATGCTAACTCCCGAGCGTTTTGGGGCTATCAAATATCAAAAAATTAATATACAATTCATTCCAAAAAGTATTATACGTCGGTGTGTAAATTTTCTTCCAAATAACTTGAACCGTTTTAGAGATACATATTAGCATTTTCGAAAAGTACCGTTATTGCACTGTATTTGCAAAAACCAATTATGCCATTCCCTACGCTCACCTTAATTATTCTATATTTCAAAAATTATCAAAACCGTTAGAGCCGTTTTTGAGAAAATTGGTGTAGCGTTATTTAAAATGATGGAATACAAAAAATTACCGCGAGATATAGGCCTACAAACCTCAAATGGGAAGTTTGAAGAAAATCCGTCCACCCATTGTGGCTGGGGCCTCGCTGACAGGCGGACAGACGGATAGTCGGACATACTTACGGAAATTAGGGACACACTTTTCTGAACTTCTGTACACTCGGTATATCATATCTCATACTCAGTTTGAGTTCCAAGTTGCAGCAAGATTGCAATATCTTTCTTTCACGTTGGACATTCGATTCGCTTTGGACTCTGATAAGTTTGGTGTCATGGTACTGCTAGATTTTGCTAAGGCATTTGACTGCATTTATCACTCTATCCTTCTCTCTAAACTGAAGAGACATTTTAACTTTTCTACAACTTCGCTTAAACTATTGTGCAATTATCTGCAAAATAGAGTACAGCAAATAAAAACTGAAGTAGATATTTCAGAACCGATTACAACCAACACCGGAATACCCCAGGGCTCAGTACTGGGTCCACTATTATTCTCGTTATTTATTAATGACCTACCCGATGTCATTCGAAATTGCCAAATACATCTGTATGCTGATGATGTGGTACTTTACATTTTTCGTACAATTGGTCTGATGGAGGACTGTATAGCAAGATTAAATGAGGATCTAAATCTTATTCTCACTTGGGCTAATGCCAACGGTATGAAACTTAATCCTGCTAAGTCTGTTGCCATGTTATGCTCTAGAGATGAAAACAACCAAGTAAATTTTCCCCTAGTTGTCATTGGTAATGAAACCATTGATTATGTGAAGGATGTTAAGTACTTGGGATATAGAATACAGAGTGACCTTGGCTGCTGTGGGGCAATTTCAGCCACGATTAGACATATTTACTATGGACTCCGAACCTTGAGATCTTCCTCGAACTTATTATCAACAAATATGAAAATATACCTCGTTAAGTCATTAATTATGCCGTACTTCATTTTCAACTGTTCAGTATACCCAATTCTGGAGTGTGAATGCAAGCGCAAACTAAATGTTGCTCTAAATGATTATATTCGGTTTATATACTGTATTCCGAGGTATTCCAGTGTATCACATCTACAACATACTCTCTTTGGCATTAAGCTGGATGAGTACTTGAGGTTCAGGTTACTTCTGACGCTGCATGGTGTCATCAACAATAGATGTCCTAATTATCTTAGTGAATTCCTACATTTTGCACGCTCACAAAGGGGTTTGAAATTAATATTACCGCGTCACTCACGCAACATAGCAGAACGCTCATTTTATGTATCGGCGATTCGTTTGTGGAATTTTCTTCCTAATGAATTGCAAAGAATTTCTGCACCATCAGCCTTTAACCCTTTCGATCCGGATGGGACATAGAACAAAGGTGTTTTTATACCTTGGATGTCCCATCCTGATCGAAAGGGTTAAGAGGAAAATATTTTTGCACTTCTCTTTTTGTATATGATTCTAATATTATAACAATATATTCTCTAATAATTCCATTATTTATTTATTTTTATCAGGAAAATTATGTAAATTAAATTCTAGATACTATAAGAGATTCAAATCGTAATGTGTCATTGTAAATAAAATATTTCTCGAAATAAATGAAAATGAAAAAAAAAAAATTTTATTTACCAGTCTAAAGTGTACGAGCAAGTCTTAAAATATGTAAATCGTGAACATCTAGAATAGCTCTGGGATAGCTCAGAGTGTATGTCTTTTTCGGACTAATTCGATATCCATTCCCTTCCAATAGTTCCACTTTTAAGGTGTTTATTGTAGGGACGTTTGATTATCGCTTATGATGGAGTTATAGACGTTGAAGTTACCCAAAATAATAATTTCAGCCCCCGGATGGTAATACTGGCGCAGGGATATAAGTCCCGAAGTCTCTTTTCGGGACTTATATCACGCGTTTCTTCCATAAAAGAGTTTGAGACTTATGTCACGGGGACTTATCCAGTCAACTATGTCGGTTAATTGCAGGACAATTAAGATAACATTCGAGTATACGTCGAGTCTTGGCACTTGGCGGGAGGTCAATGTAGTATTTATCCCCAAACCAGGTAACAAACCTAGTGAACTACCTAAATCCTATCGTCCCATAAGCTTGACATCGTTTTTTCTGAAAACAATGGAAAGAATAATTGACGTTCATATCAGAGAATGCGTAACTTTTAGCCCCCTGTCAATATGCGTATCAAAAAGGCAAATCAACGGAAGGCGCCCTGTTAAAACTAACAAATTACATAAACAACGCCTACCGTTGCAAAGAAATTGCACTATGCGCTTTTCTTGACATAGAGGGTGCTTTTGATAACACCGGTTATGATTCAATATCAAATGCTTTAATTCACCGAAAGGTAGACTTTCCCACCATAAACTGGATAAAAGCGATGCTCGAAAGTCGGAAAATCACTGCTTCGTCAGGACAGACTTCAGTATCAGTTTCAGCTATAAAAGGCTGTCCACAAGGAGGAGTTTTATCACCCCTCCTGTGGTCTTTGGTCAAAGATGACCTACTTCAAAAATTAAGTAATTTAGGCTACGACATAATAGGGTACGCCGATGACTTGGTCATCATTATTAGGGGCATAGAACCAAACGTAGTTACTTTACGTATGCAAAACGCCCTTAAGATAGCTATAGACTGGTGCGTCAAGGAACATCTCTCCATAAACCCCAGTAAAGCTATCATAGTTCTTTTCACAAAAAGAAGAAATCTCAACTTAGCCCAGATTTCACTAAATGGCACGACCATTGAGTATTCCGATGACGTCAAATATCTTGGAGTAATCCTGGACAAAAGACTAAACTGGAATTCTCACATCACCAACAAAATCACTAAAGCTAACAGAGCTTTATGGGCCTGTCGGCGCACATATGGCAGAACCTGGGGAATCTCTCCAAAGATTGTCCACTGGATCTACACAGTGATGATAAGACCCATTATAACATACGCCTCCATTGTATGGTGGACAAAATCCACACAAAAGGTCGCAAAAGAGAAGCTCAAAAAGGTACAACGGCTTGCGTGCCTTGGTATCTCCGGAGCCATGCGAACCTGTCCAACGGCTGCCATAGAGGCAATAACAGGTATTACACCTCTCCATATATACATTCAAAAAGTGGCGATCCGCAGTGCAATAAGTCAAATACAGTTAAACGAGATAAGTCTTAATGATCATCCGGAACTTAAGACCCTTCTTGATGAACTGCCAGAACTCAACATGAACTGCGCGGTCACAGACCGCATCCATAAAACACTATGCTTCAATAAGCGGTTCTCCACGGAGATTCCCAAAAGAGAAGCATGGGTTAGTAATAACCCACCTAACAGCCACAACGGCATAAAGTGATATACGGATGGTTCTAAAATAGAAGCGGGGGTAGGAGCGGGAATATACGGACCAAACAAACGCTTTACGATACCCATGGGAAAAAGTCCCAGCATATTTCAAGCACAGCTCCACGCCATTCAAGAATGCGCTAGCCACATAAATTTATCTGGTATAAAAGGTGCAACCATCCATATATTCACGGATAGTCAAGCAGCTCTAAACGCCCTTAGCTCGCATACGATTGACTCCAAATCAGTCATGTACTGCTTCAACACCCTACAGGCACTCGGAACAAGTAACAAGACCAAGCTATGGTGGGTTCCGGGTCATGTCGGGGTGGAAGGTAACGAAAAGGCCGACGAACTGGCCAGAAAAGGTTCGGAAACACCCTTCATAGGTCCCGAACCCTTCTGCTGCACTCCTAGATCAGCAGCAACGGCAGCAATAAAAAGCTGGGAATACAGAAAATGTATCCATCTATGGGAAAGCATCCCAGGTTTAAGACAGACCAAACAAGCCGTTCGGCCTTTCAATAAAAATGCCAGCAAATGCCTAAACCTAAGCAGGCATGATATCAAAAACTTAGTAGGTTACCTTACTGGCCACCATGGTTTAAGATATCATCTACACAAAATGAAAATAGTAGACTCTCCTGAGTGCCGACTCTGTCTTGAAGAGGACGAGTCAGCTGAACACATTTTATGTGAATGTCCGGCCCTAAACGGAATTAGAAAGAAGATCTTTTTCATGGAACAAATGTGCCCCGAGGACATAAAGAATTCTTCTACTAGTAGAATTGTCCGCTTTACACGGAAAGTGGAAACTCTACTAGTCTAAATTTTTCTGGCCCACACGGCACAAAAGATCTTTTTAGGTCGAAGTGCCCCATATTTAATCGCCTTGGCGAGCCAGAACTTAAAAAAAAAAAAAAAAAAAAAAAAATACGTCGAGTCGGTTGATGTAGTTAGAATGGCAAATTTTTGAGAAGCTTCTCATAACAATTGATACTCTTGGATGTTTGTCAGATGTTCGCAAGAGGTGGGGCACTAGAAAAAACTCTAGATGTTACTTGGCCCCGGCGGGAATTAAACCGGGGACCTTTTGATTAGTAGTCCTATATACTAACCACTCAGCTACTGGGCCCGACATACCACGCATCTAATATTAAATTACTAAATTTGAGATTGTATACCGTTTTGTATTTGATGTAAGTATGAAGTTCTTTGTGTAGCCTTAAACCCGTTTTTTTTGTCAATTTTTGTTACGGGTCGTATATTTTCCCCATAAATGCCATCGAAGAATGAATGAACTTCGTACCTGCTTACAATATCACCGCAGCGCCTTCCAAAAACAGCCTTTGTCGTAAAAGGCGACTAAGGGAAAAACAAATAGATCATTCTATCTAGCAATGAATTGTTCACCATTTAACAGTCTGAAGACATTTTTCCGACTTACTCAAATTCAGTCGACTTAGTCTTAGTGAACCTTACATGTTCTTTTTAATTTGTTCAAATAAAGTATCCAAGCATTGCTGTAATAATATCTTAATAAATAAAAGAACAATACACCTCTCACTGACTAACTCATCTCAATAACTACGAGGCCTTAGAGCTGAACATAAAGAAAAGAATTTTGTACCTGGCCCATTCAATTTCAATTTCAATTTCAATTTATTTAATTATAAAGGTATACAATAAGACATAGTCTTTTATAGTACAGCGAGAAAAGGGTTCAGTTGAATTTATACAAATTTCAAGTTAATAATAAAAAAAAAAGAAAAAAAAATCAAATTCAGATTAATAAATGAAAAAGAGAAGAAAGAAAGAAAGAAAAGAGAAAAAGAAAAAAGGGAAAGAGAAACAGTGAAATAGTTAAATAGTGAAATGACAGAAAAGAGTTACAAAGAGGGTAAGTGAAAAAAGTTATATATTTCTATTTTAATTTTAGTGTTGCGATGCGTAGTGTCTTAAAAGTGCAGTTTTAAAGTTTTTGGCGTTTGACAGGTTTTTAATATGTGACGGTAAAGATTTCCATAACCGGATAGCATGGATGAAAAATACTCGAGAAGAATTTAGATAATTGTAGTGATGAGTATTAATATTGAAAGTTATTAGCGAGCGCGAAAATTCAAGCTTAGAGTGATTGGGTTCTAATAATTTTGTGCAAGAATACACAATTTCGAATGTTCATATTCTGCTGTAGTGTGCAGCCTAACAAAACTTTCGAATGTAAAGATATTCGATCATACCTACGTAGCTGGTGAATATATCTGACAGCATTGGGGGCGTTTGTCATAATTTCGATAAACAATATATCTCATTAGTCGTATTCATTTGAAACTTTGTATTTTTTTTTAATAGCAAAGTAATAATGCTAGTCCAGCTTTGTTTAATCCGCCCCACCACTCGATCGATCTATAGCGGAAAATGTTCAGCATTATGTATTATAGTGCGTACCAAAACAGTTGGCCATTCTACTGCGCAGGTCTCTTAAAATGTGTTTTACAATCTCTTTAATTGCAAAAACAAGCATAAAGTGACGAAAATGGGCGGAGCCATAATAAAAAAACGACGTATACCCTGCCTTGTGTTCAAGATCGCTGTCGCGATCTCACTGAGGGTGGTTTCTTCATTTTCCTTCTTTTATACTGAAATTAGGAGCGGAGGAAAAATATAGACCATTATATGTCAACTTTACTTGGAGGCAAATATATTGTTTCGTTTTTTGTCTTGTCGGTTCTTTGTAGGAGTATGATGTGATCACGGTCGGATAGATTAAGCAAAACATTGCACATGAATTGATTGTGTGACTGTGTCTGTATGAAGGTGTACGGTTTTAGATTTAAACCCTATTTGCTCATTATGCTTTCGTTGATCATTATTAATTGTGTCGTGCATATTGATCATGTAGGTACTGATATTGGCACGCAAAGTAAAGTAAATTGCAGTGTCACACCAAATTTTTTTTGTTTATATTGTTGAATTTGGGCGAGGTAGGTAAATTTAATAAAAAATTTACAATTTGGGAATTTTTTGGAAACGTAAACGATTTTATGCCCAATAACAATAGGCACGATTTTCTGTCACAAAAAAGAGGATGGGGTATTAAACGGTTCGTT
Organism: Portevinia maculata; assembly: GCA_949715645.1. Taxonomy (NCBI): domain Eukaryota; kingdom Metazoa; phylum Arthropoda; class Insecta; order Diptera; family Syrphidae; genus Portevinia; species Portevinia maculata. The sequence continues at coordinate 7,093,285 of OX454526.1, read as the reverse complement.
AAAGACAAAATGGTGAACGTTCTTGATTCTTCAATAATTTTTTTTAAGAAATGCAGTTTTTAAAACTTTTTGAACTACCCACCACTTTTAAATTTGTAACCTTGATTAAAAGTGTAAATTATAGCGAGATAAAATTGACGATGAATTGCAAATATAAAACAGATTTACAGCGAGCAGCAAAACAAAACACCAGTATACCAAATGAGTGGTTCGGTTTGGTTTGAATTAAGAAGTAAAAACACACACGTTTTAGTACTAAGATAAAAACATTTATTGATTTTGCTACCTATATATGAAATAGTTAATATTAATGTATATTAAATTGAATTCGAAGAACTGTCAGTTTCATAATCGGTTGAAGAATCATCTCCTGGATTGATAATTATTGCATCCGACATTGTGTCCCACATCTGCTCGTGTGAAAAGTATTCCTCCTCTGTCCTTATAATTTTTTCACAAACTTTGCGCCAATCTTCAACTGTTATTTTTGAAAATTCTTCTTCAGCTAGTTTCTGAACATCCGATAATCTAAACGTTGTATTTCGGCTTCCGACTCTTCCCTTGACTGTTGCCCAGATCTTTTCAATAGGGTTGAGATCTGGATGATAGGGTGGCAATCGTAGTACTTCGTGTCCCGCGCCGTGAATCATATCGTCAATCTTATGATTGGGGTGGTGATTAGTCCGATGTCGCTTTATAAGGTCATAAAGTTCGACTTTGAGCATTTTTGAAGAATGCGGTATATTGTTGACGGAAAGCCATTCTAACATCTCCGATTTAACGGAAGCAGAAGTGATTTGCTTGTGTTCCCATTTGTTGTGATATGATGCGTTGTCCATTACAATAACCGATGGTTCCTCTAGGTTATTTAAAACTTGATCCTTCATCCATTTGGAGAAATTTTCAAAATTCATCTCATCGTGATAATCTCCTGTTTTCGACCCAGATTTAAATAAAAGCAAGGCATTATTCACGAAGCCCTTCGCTCCACCTGCATGCGCCATTATCAGCCTTTGGCCTTTTGAAATTGGCGCCTTTAAACCTTGACTGGTGCCGTCAGTCCATGCCCTTGGCCTTGTGTGAGAGCTGTGAATATAGCTCTCGTCCAAATAAATAATCTCATATCCTTCTGACCTGTACTCCCGCACCTTCCTCAGATATTTCACTCGTAAAAGTTTGATTTCATTTCTTTCGCAAAGAAATTTACGGTTGTTCTCCGTTTTCCTATAAGAAAATCCATTTCTTTTTAAAATCCTATGTAGCGACATATTGCTTAGGTTCAGCTCCAAATCTTCCTGCACCCGTTGTCTTAACATTTTTAATGTTATAATCATTTTTTCTTCAATGTGGAAGTTGTATATAATTCGCCGAACAGCTGTGATACCAAATTCGTCCAATCCAGTTTTCCATTTTGTATTTGGTACTCTTTTAGTTGGAGATTCAATAGCGCCTTTCTTCTCATATTCTTTAATTATCCTTCTTATTGTTCGGGCCGAAATTCCCGTAAACTCCTCTGTCTGTGAATTTGCGTATGTGATGGGATTATCTATACATAAATTCCTAGCTTCTTCAATTTTTTTGTAATATATCCTAACAACGATCTTACGTCCTAGACTTCCTATTGGTTTTCCTTTTCTTGAAAGATCCATGACAATTTATTTTATTTTAATAAACTTATGTCCTAGCAATGATTTTGTTTTCGTGAAAGTGTATTCCAAATAGGAAATCCATAATATATATGCGTTATCTTAAAATAAAAAACTCTAAAAACCAAGCAACAAATTTATTCCTTGCCCCTACAGGTAACCAAATGCAAACACTAATCATGTCGTAAAACTTTTACACTTAAGTCAAACAGGTAAAATCAAACATCATAAAATTAATGCTAACCAAGCACACCACCCATACAGGTACCTAGCGCTAAACCACGAAATGTTCAACCATAAAAAGGGTTGGGAACCCTTTCAAATACAATCGGACTTCTAGGTAGAAATGTATAAAAGTCGACCTCATAATAAAAAATTAAGTTTATTTAGATATTCAACAGCATTTTAGTTCTAAGCACTGTAAAGTTGGGTTACGCATTGTAAATTACAGGCAAAAACGCTTAGTGATTAAATCTCTTTCGCGTCATTTTTGTTCTCTTAAATCCTCTCTCTGCGCAATCGACCGTTGGCCAACTGTTTTGGTACGGACTATACTTGAAAAGCATATAGCTCACAAGCCGTCTAACATATCGCAATGAAATTTCACATGGATATAGAGAAAATAAAGTGATTTTACTGGTATTTAACGATATTTCGATTCTATACTGGATGAACGTTTTATTTGTATCCGACTTCAATTTTTGTTTCTCCAAAATGAGATGTCGTAAATGATTTTATTCTCCTGTGTTATATTTCCAACTGGGATTTTATTTTTCGCTTATGCATTTATGTTCATTGTGTTGTACCTGTAATTGTTTTTTATTTGCAATTACAACGGGGTAAGAAACCGGTAGGTATGGGGCGAAAAGGCTTTACTGCAAAAATTCTCGCTGGGCGGTTATTTCTAGGAGTGTTTCGTAAAAACCTGCAATGGACCATTGAACGTCAGTAGCGAAGCACTGGTCACATATTAATATATATTATCACCGAAACCTCTACAAAACTCCTATTGTTTTATTTAAGGACAATTTAAGATTAAAGATACATTTAAGGACACTTTTTAAGACGACACAAAGATTCTTTTAGAAAAGTACCCGTTCTGACGAAATGCTGGCATTCTCAATCCCTGCCATCGAATTGCATGTTTACTTTTTTGTTTACAAAACGGCTGTGTTAAATTCCTCGTAAATATTTTGCCATTATCGTTTATAATGCAGGTTTTATGTTTTAAAAATTCAAATGAATTTCTTCATTTTGTTGCGGCTTAGTGTATTTCTTTCCAAGTGAATCTGCTTTCCCACTCTAATTAGAAATTAAAAGTTCAATGAGCGTAATGTACATATAGACAGAAAATGTGAAGTTAACAAGGGTGTTATGAGTTTTAAGATACAAAATATTAAAAAAACAAATTATTTGTATGAATCATAAAAACATAAGGAAGCTCCAAAGGCATTTAATATTTCATTTGAAATAAGATTCCAGAGAAATAACTAAAAATTGTTTGCAACGAAATTTATTTGAGATTTCTCGTTGTGTTTCTGAAGAAATATAAACACAGTTATAGCTTATTATGCTCTTTGTCGAAATAGCTTCTCAATTTTATGCTTTATTTTATTAAGACAAATAGTTCTGCTATCAAACCATAAAATTTAATAGATTTGGTGGTTGAAAAGGCTGCGAGAATAATCGCACAAGTCCAAAAATTAACAAATCCAACGGGTCCCTGATTGCTACGACTCTGCGCCCAGTCGTCATCCTCTCCACAGACCACCCGACCATGATAACAATATACCACAAAATACGACCAGCGACCGGATGAAAATTATGCAGACCAAATTTTACATTCGTCATCATAATTCACATCGGCTTCTAGCAGAAAATCCCATTAGTAGACCATCAAAATTTCCCATCCGCGAAGTTTTTCTTCTCCTGGTTTGGGAGTACCGCGATCACTAGCTGCGATTCACCTCCAGAGAAATCCTCGTATATACCCGGCTCAATTTTCAAGGGGAGTCGCAAGGCACCCCAGTGTAACCAAATAGGACTGCTAATTCCAATGAAGTGAGCTAGCTATATTCAGCTTTAAGTTGGTTAAATTCAACCAAGAAGGTTGGCTAATTTCAACCAATTGAGATTGTTAAATTCAACTAAATATGTTTGATAAATTAAAGCTTTTTATAGTTAGTTGATTTCAACCAAGAAGGTTGGCTAATATCAACAGAGTAAGTTGGTTAAATGCAACCAAGTAGGTTGGTTAATTTTAAATAAGTGAGTTGGTTAAATGCAACCAAGTAGGTTATCTAATTTTAAAGTAAGTTAACAGCAGAGTAGAGTACAGTTGGTTAAATGCAACCAAGGTTGGTTAATTTTACCCAAATGAGTTGGCTAATAACAGTAAGTTGGTTGAATTCTACCAAGTGGGTTGGCTAATAACAACAGTGCAAGTTAATTAAAGCAACCAAGTAGGTTGACTAATTTTAACCAAGTGAGTTGGCTAATACCAACAGAGTTGGTTCAATTTTACCAACTGTGTCGGCTAGTTGCAACAAAGAAAGTTAGTTTAATACTACAGAGTTAGTTTGTTATTCACAACGGAGCACATTTTGGAGGAGAATTTTGGTTCCTCTAAAGGCGCAGAGGTTAGTGTGTTGGACTAATAATTTCAAGGCCACTGCCCCACCTCTTGTGAACGTCTGACAAACATTCAAGAGTATCACTTATCATGACTAGCTTCTCAAATTTCCATTGGGATTCGGCTTTAAATTGTAGGTCCCTTCAACTCCGCACAAGCAAATGATTGGTGAAGCAACGATTTAGGCCCTATATGGGCCTTTAATGGCTAATATTTTTTTTGTAGTTATATGAATTAATTGCGGGTTTTTATGTTGTAGCTTTTTCCTTTAATCATTTTTCTTAAATCAAATAACTTCCTATTCATCAGGAACTTTATTAATTGAAGATGTAACGAAACTCTTATCCGTCTCTTAAAATATAATCTGTGTAAAATAAAAATATCAAACTATGAATGAATAAATGACTTTTAGTGAGCCAAACCTCTGTGCGAGCAATGACGTCATAATGGCAAAAGTTGAAAAGAACAGGTCGTCCTCCATTTATACAATCATTTGTTAAACTGGACATAATGGACATGCCGTACATAACTTTTGTTAAACTCTGCCTCCACTTTAATATTCTCGACAAATTGTTCATATTCCCAAAGTTTGTTAGTTAGAGAAACTTTTATTAGTATTAAGTTTACAAATCACTGGAACTAAACGCGAAGCGTGAACAAACATGAATAGAAGTTTTCTCAATCGGAATTAATTTGACAGTTATAGTTAATGTTGCAATTGCAGTGACTCCATTCAAAGCAAATATGTGAAACTTACTTATGCTCGTGAATCGTTAAGCAATGGAAGGAAAATTTGATCGTTCCCAATAGTATCAAAGTAAGTTTTGGAAGAGTTTGCAGATTTTCAAGTGAACAAGATTCATTACTTTCCTACGATTACACGAAATTGTTAAAATCCGTGTACGTACGGCACTGACTTCACGAAAAGTTCCCGCTTGTTTGTCGTATGTTCGGTACATGTGAGTATAGTGAAGTGCGATAAACATGCCGAGTACATGACATGCAAAATCTGTACCAATATGTGCCGGGTGCACGGCATACGGCGAACTCTGCATGTGCCACAAGCGCATGGATATAATAAAGCATGTCCATGCGGCTTTGCGCGACGACATGGGAAAATGTCGCATGTGTCCTTCGCACTACATTTAATACATTGTTTTTTCAGTACTGTAAAGAATAGTGGATTTTTGTTGTTGTTAAGAAATAAATTTAAATTAAAATGTCGAAAAGAAAATGCTCTACTGTTGCTATTTTGGCCGCGGATCGGTTGGGACAAGAGAATGCCGATCGTGAAGAGTGTGAACGCCTCATTTACACGAAGGATTAGGTGCGGCGTCATCGGTCGTCCTTCGACTCCCGTCTTATGGATATGCCGTCCGATGCAATGACACCGGAACTTCGGCTGAAGCGCAACTCCGAAGTCGACTTTCCTCGTGTTCAGGACTGGCCCTGGCCAGACTCTGAGCCTGGAAAGGAATGCAGTCTAATCTTCACGGATGGCTCCAAAACCGATCAAGGAAATGTTGCTGGTGTCTTCATGGAGAGCGACAACATTAGACTTTTCTTCTCTTTAGGCAAACATTCGTCAGTCTTCCAATTAGAGACTTATGCTATCCTAATGGCCATGGACTATGTTGCTAGGAACAGGTGGAGGAGGCGAAGTATCTGCGTCTGTAGCGACAGTCAGGCTGCGCTTAAGGCCTTGCTCAACCTCTTACCCATCTCCAAGATAGTTCGTGAATGCAAGATCTCTCTAAATTCAGTCGAAAGGTTGAATTAACTTAGACTTGTCTGGGTCCCGGGTCATAACGGGATCACGGGAAATGAGATATCCGATAAGCTTGCTAGACAGGGCTAAGAGGAGGACTTCTCCACTCTAGGTGCAGACAGACTAAGCAAATTCTCCCCGACGTCTGTAGGAAATCTGCGGGATTCTTGTTGTCTCTCAACAGAAAAGACTGCAGTCAGACTACCGGCGTTCTTACGGGCCACTACGCTTTTGCTAGGCCTAAGCGATACCACCAACAGCGAAGCCTGCGGAGAAAGCGACAACACTGCGGAACATTACCTCTGTGCCTGTCCTGCTGTAACCTATCATTATCATTGAAGTGCAAATTCTCACATTAAAAGTGGTGTGTCTTCCTGGTAGTACAATGGACCAGTATTGAGTCTGAGTGCTCTGGTGTAGAAAGTTTCGCACCCCGACAAAAAAAAAATGCGCACCGTGAACTTGACGAAGTGTTCTATAAGTTTGGCGAACAGAGCGCGAATTTTGGAAATAAATTTCAACGATTAGTAAACGTTGTTCTGGTGTACCTAAGTCTTTCCATGGTGATGTGCTGATGACCTACTGAAAAAAAGTCAAACACGCTTTATTAGGATGACAGCTAGTTTGACAGTTATCTCTATCAGAAGTTTTATACCTCTATATAAAATACCCTATAGTAGCATTAGACACATTCGATTCAGTTCAAGGAGAAAAATATCTTTCTGGTGAGTTAGAGTTTCCTTTATAAGGACATCGAGTTTGTGTCGTTATTTATTGTATAATACTCATACGAAAGAAGTTAAGTTGCCTTACAGAAAACACCTAATGAATACATAATTAGATATTTTGTATTTTTGTTTTCCTCTGACAAAATAGGTAGGTACCTTTTCCCATTACATTTTGATCTTACTCCGGGACTCTGCCAACCGTCGCAACTTTTGAGGTACATATGTATTGGCACTTGACAGGTATAGGAGGGTAATTTTGTTTATCAAGCGATTTTGTGTATAAAATCGCTTAGGTACCCCCTCTTCTACTTTTGTAATTCATTTCAACTTACCGAAGTGCGTAGCAGTCAATTTGACTGTCGATAAATCTCTTAAAGAATTTAAGAGAATGAAAGCAAATTATTAGCAGCAAGTTCTAAGTACAACCTCTGCTCCAAGCCAATGTCAGCTTCCTTGGAAACTTCACTAATACCCTGGACGTTTAGTAATGTGAAATATACTGATATAGGTTTCATGAATCTTCGCTCAATAAAACCACCCTTACTAATGGAAAATTGTTATTATAAGCCATAATTTCTGATGATGGAAAATGATGAATAAAGATCAGCAAAATCCGCCTTTAACTATTTCCTGCATAACTCCGGGATAGCTTCATAAATATGTATATCCGCGCGCTTTTCATTGGCAGTTACAATAAAATAAAAATCAATACTGCTTACACATACAGATAAAGGCATTTAATAATTGAGTGATTTCAATCTTTTCCCCAATTCGGCGGAAAATATTTCACAAAATAACCGGGTGTCTGCTGAATTTGATGGGATGAGAGCATCCATGAATCGTCTAATAAGCTGTCATAATTAAACGAAATATCTTTCATTAGTTATTAGATTAGTGTCATCCCCAAGATCACAAAGAATTTCAAAGGATTCTAAGAGTATTCCGGACCGAAATACAAATTACAATCTTACTCCACTTTCATTTCTTTGATTAGCAACTTAAATATTAAATCACATTACAAAATCAAAGCTAAATTGTGCTCTGTATCCAAATTAGCATTAAATTGTTGACATAAATTATTTGAACAGCTGAGAGCTTCGGATATTAATTATCTACTGTTTGGCATGGTTGTGTTGGTGTTAATGGAGTTGGGGGTGAGGTCATATGCTAATGGAGTTTTATTGCAGTCAAATCAATTAGAAAATTATGAACAACATCAATCAAGGACATAAATTAATAGCCACGTTGTTCGTTAAATTAGTCAAAGGATCATTTCCTGAAGTCACTAATATGCAAATTGAAAAGAGTCAGGTATGGATTTGTGCAGGCCTAATGGCTTTCTATTTCTTTCATCTATATGAAAGCATGTCAAACAAAATCTAATAATTGCAGCGCGGTCTAAATCATTGAACCAATAAGCTCAAATCTCCGGATGGTGGTTGATTATATGCTTTAGACCAGATATTAGATGGGATTTTGAAAAATTCGTGCTTTAAGAGGAGGAAACTGGGCAGACACATGTTTTTTTCATATGGAATTCTTTTCGGACAACCTAACATTAAAAAATCAGTTCTGCTGCAGCTTTTACGCTACACGCATCGCAACTTACCGCCTGTGATTTATTCCTTTGCCCAATTGCTTTCTTTCAAAATTTCCAAACGCGCGAGATCGCCCAATATCGAGGACAACGTTTTGTCCTCTGATAAAAAACTAAAATCCCTATCGCTACCTATAATGGCAGCAAAAAAGAAGGATCCCAAGTCCAATAATTATTGGAGCCCTTTACAGTGCTTGCCGGATAGTGATAATGACAGTGATTGTATGGACGAATATGTGTTATCAAACAATAACGCGAAAGTAGTTTTTCCCCCCCATTAAAGCCTTGCAAAAACAGTGTGAATATGTGCATACACTAATGAAGAATATGAATATCTCCGATTATTCTATTAAAAAAATATACATTGGTATTAAAATTATGTGTGAAAAAATGGGCACCTACCAATCTGTTTTAACCAAACTAAAAAATGAAAATTGCCAATTTTTTACCCACGATATGAAAAGTGCTAAAGCGTTCAAAGTTGTTTTGTATGGTCTAGATGCTGATTGATACCAGCGTAGTAAAAACTGAAGTCATACGACTTGGCCTGAACTGCCAAGAAGTTAAATTGGTAACAAAGCAGTATGAAAAGTATTCTGACTCTTTCTACATAATTTCATTACAAAAAGGCACAGCCAAATTAAGTGATCTGAAAAAAAATATTCGTTCAATCTTCCACACACAAATAAAATGGAGCTTTCAAAGAAAACAAAGAAATAAAGTGTCACAGTGTCGAAATTGCCAAATGTTCGGACACGGTGAGAGAAATTGTCACATAAAAACTTATTGCTCGATCTGTGCTGGTCCTCATAAAAGACTAATTAATGCATCAACTCCAACTTGCAAAAATGTGCAAACTGCAATGGAAACCACAAATCTACTGACAGCGCATGCGTCATCAGAAATAAATAAATGGAAATGAGGGAGAAAATCTCAGTCAAAACAAATCGCTCTTCTCCAAGAAATGACGTGTACCCACCAAACAATAACAATGCAAATGTGTCACTCCATTCAATGAATGATTTCCTGGCTTTACCTAAACGCTTCGTTTCACCAGCTGCTAGGCGCATGGAAGCCGATACCAACACTATTGCTCACCCAAAAGGAGCGTGGGAATGTTTTACTTCCACCAGCAACAACACCAACAACAATGCAGTACCAAATTCTTATGCCGAGCTGTTCTCCATGGAAGAGTTAAATTCGCTGGTAATGGAAATGGTAACAAAATTAGGGTCCTGTAAATCTAAGTTAGAACAATTTAATGCTATCGCACAGTTAGCAACTAAATTTTTGTATTCTAATGAAGTAACATAGCAGAAAGATATATAAACATTATAACATGGAATGCTCGAGGTATTCGAAATAAACATGTTGAATTCATAAACTATTTAAATAGCAATAAAATAGATATTGCCTTAGTCACAGAAAGATGGCTTAATTCTCAAATTCAAATTTCTACTTCAGATTTTAAATGCTACCGAGTTGATAGAACCGAGAGAAGAGGTGGAGGTGTCGCTATTCTTATTCGGAGGTCAATTCAACATACGCTTCCGCCCTGTGTGCAGACACGATATGTTGAAAATGTGAGCATTGAATTCAAATTACAAAATCAAAAGACAATAAAGATATTCTGCGTTTATTTTCCTGGTCGTGTTAGATCAGATGATAAGGCGTTATGTTTGAAAAATGATTTAAGGAAGCTCTTTAGTTTAAATAGTGAATTTCTTATTGGAGGTGACCTAAACTGCAGACATAGGGATTGGGGTTGTCGTAGAGCGAATGCCTGGGGTAATGTGCTATCAAGTCTTTCTGTAATGTTGCCTATATCTGTACTGTTTCCGCCTAGTCCTACGTACGTCTCTGTGAATTCTCGTGGATGTCCGTCGGTGCTTGATTTATTTATTACAAATGCACCTAATTATGTATCTCAACCAATATCTGTTAACGAACTCAGCTCTGACCATAATCCAGTATTTTGTATGATTCGTTGGTCAGGTGAAAAACAAGTGCAATATACATTATACTTTAAAAATACAAATTGGAAACGTTTTCGCTCGGAAGTTAAAAGAAAACTACAAGGTGGCGCAAAAATAACCTTCCGATGTTTTTTGGCTGTAATTTAAAAAAAATAAAAAACTTTGATTCTTCTTGTGGATTATTTTTATTTGGTCTTTTAATTTTTTTTACATTAAGTCGAGAATATGAATTCATGTAAATGGCCGCCGCCACAGTTGATTGTCATTTGAGCCCTTTTTATGGCATTTTCCATCACTTTGGCCAAAACTTCCGGCGATAGGTCCTCACATTGTTGACGGATATTGTCTTTAAGAGCTGCAAGAGTCTGAGGCTTGTTGACATAAGCCCGCGACTTCAAAAAGCCCCACAAAAGAAGTCTGGAGCGGTCAAATCAGGCGATCTTGCTGGCCAGTGCAAATCGCCAAAACGGGAGATTAGGCGCCCGGGAAATGCATCCTTCAGCATATCGGTTGTGGCACGTGCAGTGTGTGCCGTTGCACCGTCCTGTTGGAACCACATGTTTTCCAATCCCAATTCATCAAGTTGCGGCAAAAAGAACTCGTTGATCATTGCTCTGTAGCGCTCACCATTCACAGTAACCGTTTGGCCCGCGACGTCTTCGAAGAAAAAAGATCCGATGACTCCTCCAGCGAAAACAGCACACCATACAGTGACTTTGAGCGGGTGTAATGGCTCTTCGTGGGTTACACGCGGATTTTCAGTGCCACAGAAGCGTAAATCTTGCTTATTTACTTACCCGCTAAGATGGAAATGGGCCTCATCACTCATGATTATTTTTGATGAAAAATCATCTTCCTCTTGGTGGTGATTAAGGATGGCTTGATCGTATGTTAGACGCGATTGGCGGTCAGCAGCTAACAGCTGATGCACCGTCTGGACTTTGTACGGAAACATCTTCAAATCTTGTACCAAAATTCGCTGTAAAGACCGTCGACTGATACCCATTTGCGTGGCACGTCGTCTGGTCGATGTCGACGGCGCTTCCATGACAGCTTCGGCTACAGCAGCAATATTCTCTGCAGAACGGCTACTCCGGGGTCTGCCACGCCTGGCAGCATCTCGTGTTGTGCCAGTCTCTTCGAGGCGAGCGGCTAAACGTCGCAGTGTTTCACCAGTAGGCTTTGGACGGGTAGGAAATCTGCGACGAAATTCACGTTGTGCCAAAGTCACCGACCGATTATTGCTCAAATAAATAGTCACCAATATTCCGCGTTCTGGAGCAGTGTAGCGTAACATTGTTTATTAACGTGTATTTCGCATGTGTTTACTACACAAATGTCAAAACAGAACTGACATTAGGGGCCAATCGCAAAATTTATAGCATTTTCTGATAGGAGGATTACTTTTGCGCCACCTTGTATTAAACATGCACACAAACCTGGAGAATATTACCAACGAGCATGATGTTGATGATACTATTCAACAATTTTCACAGCACATTTTGAGTTCAGCTGATGCAAGTGTACCAAAAGTAGTTAAAAAACATTATTGCATGAAAATACCAGCTCATGTTCTTAAAATTATTAGATTGAGAAACATGCACAGACGAAATTGGCAAAGATATCGAGAACCTGTTTCTCGAAACCATGTTGCATATCTCAACAAATTAATTGCCAAACTTATTCAAAGTCAGCGAAACCAAGTGTGGAATAATAAACTTAATAACTTAGACAAAGCTTCCAAACCATTTTGGAACATAATGAAGCTAGTTAAGAATAAAAACAAACAAATTCCTTGCCTTAAAACGGCTACAAACACATACATTGCAGATGTTGACAAAGCAAATGTGGTTCATAAGGCATCACAACACTTGGGAGATTCAAATACGGACTTAATTGTTAACAACTCTGTGCAGGCCCTTAATATATCAAATTCGGAATTACCACCACTGTTGAACTTATATCTGAAACGGATATGAATTTTTTTATAAACGAATTGAATGTTAAAAAGACAGGTGGACCTGATAATATTAGAAATATTTATCTTAAAAAACTACCAAAAATAGGGGTAAAGTTTTTTGCCTTTGTTATAAACGCTTGCCTTAAAATGCAATATTTTCCATATCCCTGGAAAATAGCCAACGTTATGCCTATTCCAAAAGCAGGAAAACCTTTTGATAGTCCGGACAGCTACCGACCAATAAGCTTACTAAGTAGTCTTAGCAAAATATACGAAAGGGTCTTGAAGGAAACAATTGAGAAAATAGTTTATGAGGGCAAATTATTACCTGAGGTGCAGTTCGGTTTTAGGCGTTTTCATAGCACTACCCATCAGGTACTACGCATATGCAATATCGTTAAAAGAAACCGAGAAATAGGAAAATCAACGGGTATGATCCTAATTGACATAGAAAAGGCATTCGACTCTGTGTGGCACAATGGCCTGGTATATCAAAGTTTTTTTTGTCCAATCGCTGTTTTAAAGTCTGTGTTAATAAAAGTACTTCTTCTTTAATTAGTTTTAATGCTGGTGTACCTCAAGGCTCAGTACTGGGCCCGATATTATACAACTTATACACCTCAGATATCCCAAGTTTACCGAACTGTGAAGCAGCAATATTTGCTGATGATACTGCTATAATTTCGTCACATGAATGTGGTATAAATGTTCAATCAAACCTAGAAAACGCAACGAAAATATTAGAACAGTACTATACAAAATGGAAAATCAAATTCAACGCGGGAAAAATGCAAGCCGTATTTTTCACTCGAAAAAGGAAACCTTGTTTTCTTCCCGCTAATCAACTGTTAGTGAATGGTCAGCAAATTTCGTGGGAGCACTCCATAAAATATCTAGGTATTCATTTAGACGCAAAGTTGACGTTTAAGGAACACACATCACAAACTCTGAAGAAAATTAATATTGCTATCAAAATACTATACCCATTTATTAACCGAAAGTCCCTATTACTAAGGGAAAATAAAATAATAATATGCAAAGTTATTTTTCAAGCAATTCTTTTGTACGGATGTCAAGTTTGGGGTGATTCTGCGGATTGCCATATAAAAAAGCTGCAAATATCCCAGAATAAAGTGTTAAAAATTATGATGAATTTGCCCTGGCATCATTCTACATCGGATCTACATATTCGCAGCAATATTGAATTGATCTCTGATAGAATACGAAAACTCACTAACACATTTAGAATGCGATGTGATTACTCGGATAATCGATTAATAAATCAACTACATGCTTCTTCTTAGTACCTCGGATTTCTCTCTAATCACTTTGGGTAATTACATAATTTATTTATTTGTTGATTTACTATTATTTGTATAACATCAGTTTTTTCTTTATATACTTATTATAACTAATTTAAGTGATCATATAAATAGACTGAACATGATTTCCTTGTTAAATAACTTCATTGCTGGTTCTTTTTTTAACTTGTGAATTATTTTATGTGATAAGCATTTTTTTTTTGTATCAAATTGGGGGTTTTGCCCGTTATTTCCTCCAGAATAAAAATGTTTCTTGTATAAGCATAAATTTTAAGAAAATATCAGATAATATTTCAGTAACAAAACAACAACAACAACTTCCCATAAATTTTTTTGAATCGTGTAATATATATCATATATATAATATATAATAGATTCTTTATTTCATGAAATATATGTATAATAGTTTGTGTTTGAGAACACGAGTATGGCAGAAATAGCCGTCTGCCGATAATATAATATTTCAGTAGAAAGATACGTAGTAATATCATATCTCTGAAGTGTAAACTGTGCGGTAGTAAGCCTTATATATTAAAACGAAATATTAAAACGAAATAAAAAAAAATGCGGGTGGCAACAGGTGGAGTAGTAGTGTATTCGCTTACTGAATGGAAGGTCGTGCGTTCGAATCCCGGCCAAGTCCATTACTTTATATCGAATACATGAAATCGTAGAAATCTGATCGTGAAATCTCCCTAAGCATCTTAGACACCACCCGTGGAGAAAAACCCTACAACTGCACCCAAACACTTCTTTCCTATCTCTCTATTCTTTCTAATAGTAAGTAGCACCCAAAAGCATGCAATGAAATGCGATAGTGCTGTTTGCTGTTAAACACAAATGCTTACGCTGTGTTACGCACTATAAGGGTACTGTAACAACAGAAAAAAAATCCCTTTAGCGTAAGCAAATTATAAAAAAAAAAAAAAAAAAAAAAAAATTTGTCTTCTTCTTATTCCTTAAGGTGAGGCTATGATCAGGATTAAAGGGATCACTCCCACTTAACCGCGCGTCCCTAGTGGTCCGCCTGTGGGGTTCGCCGTTTCGACCTCAGAAATAGCGGCAGGCCTGGCGATTTTGAATCACTTCGTCGGTGAGGTCAATCTAATGCTGGTGTTGCTGCTTATATTGGAACCTTGACTGGTATTGCCTTTTTGACAGGGTTCAAAGGATCTCTCCTTTGAACATGACAACCGGTCTCGCTCCATGTTTTTTGAGGCAGGTTCTTTGGCGTGGAGGCTTCCTCGGACACGTATGTTTGCTTAGTTTTGTTCGTCCCCGCCGCCAAACAAATTTCTATCTGGAGGAGTTGCTTGGCGATTGCTTCTCCTAGGATCACTTTGCAATCCTTAACCTGAAGCTTCTTGAAACTTTATTTGACGAACATGGTAGTAAGAACGTTAAGACCATATGCCTTGCACACGTCCAAGATATCTCCACCCGGAAAGTTCCGGGTGCCGTATCCCAGTCCTTCATGGCAGTCTTCGTTTGACTTCCCGACATGTCCCTTCAAATCCGACAACAACAGTTCTTCTTTTGGGATGTTATTGATGAGGTTGTGAAAATCTATCCAGAATGCATCTTTTTCTCTCTGCTTGCATTCAATTTGGGGTGCATATGTACTTACATTATTCCACACCTCACGTGGCATCGCTGGTTGGAGAGACGTCAAACGATCACTGAACTTTGGAATGGTGAAGATGCTTCCAAGTAGCTCTGCCGCTAGGATGATACCGATTCCGTTCCTACGTTGTTCCATCCCGTAGTATAACATCTTGAATGCTTGTGTCCTAACGCCTTCTAACCATCATCACTTCAAGCTCGAGGCTACGACCACTTACACTTCCAACGTTCCAACTCGAGACCCTTATGTTTACCCTAAGCTTTGCCAATTATTTGCTGACCCTAGGAAACCGAATAGCACTGACCAGAGCATTTCTGCCCGTCCTAGGATTAATACCATGATAAGAATTGCCTGCGGGATAGTGTGCTTTCTATAAGCATGCAAACTTGCGCATTAATTTGCCTAGCTGTGATTTTCCTCGTAGTCGCCTTTACGACAAGCGCTGTTTATCTGTGTGCGCTGTATACATATACACGGGGCAGCGTTTGCAATAACTTGTAATGACACGCCCGATATCTAAAGAAAACCTTTTATTGAAAAAAATCATTATAAATGAAACTTATGTTCTTCACAAAGTATGTAGGATAAAGTCGTTTTTAACTATTCCTCCATATAAAGTTTTCTGTCATCCCCACTTTCTAGGAGGTTTTTTTTACATTAACAGTAACAACATACTTAGATCTTCGCCATGCCAACTTTTTGGGGGAGAGGAATATGATATTCAAGAGTTTGCCCAGGCGGACTTAAGCCTTTCCTTATGTTTATAACCTATTTTAAGGGTATATTAATTTTGACGCAAAGTTTGTAACATACCTTAATGTTGCCCGTAGACCCCTAAAAGTTACTATATTTATGATCAGCATCGATAGTAATGTCGATCCAGCCATGTGCGTGTGCGTCCGTCCGTCCCTCTTTCGGCAAGAATTAGGACTTTAACCATATACTCTCTAGGGGCCCGAAATAAATAAAAATAAATAATTTTTGAAATCCGCCCACAAGCACGCCCACAAACTAAAAAAAAAATTTATCGAAAAAATCGAATTTTTAGCTAGAAAGCTGAAATTTTTTTGTTTGATCTTTGACTCCTAGAACTGATCGGGAGATAAAATTTCTGAAATCCGCCCACTGACACGCCCACAATTAAATAAAACAATTTTATTGAAAAGTCAAAGTGTGAGCTAGGAAATGAAATTTGTAATATAGACTCTCTAGATGTAGATGCCCTTTATACTTATGTTTAAATATTTTTTTAATCCGCCTGCTGACACGCCCACAATTAAATAAAACAATTTTATTAAAACCCCAAAGTTTGAGCTAGGGAGCGTTTTATTTTTAACGAAAGTTTCGTTTTTTTCGATTAAATTCTTAAAATGTTATATAACAATAACAAAGTATGTAGAGCGTTCTTAACAATTCAACCATACTTAGACTTTTTTCACACCCACGTATGAGGATTCCTATCCCTCAATAGGGTGTCCAACAGTTCGCCCAAGCAGACTGTAGCCCGTCTCTATATTTTTTCATTTTGTTGTGGTAATTGGGGCTTATTTTAATAAATGGAATTTTTCCTTTTTTCATTTTAATTAAGTCCGATTATTCGGGGCCTGTTTCATGACTTTGCTTGGTAGCCTTATTCCATTAAATCATTTCTTGCCACGACATAATCTAGGTTTACCTTTTTTTAGAATTTGATTTCTTAGGATTAAAATCAGGATATTTTCGGCGAACCCCACAGGCGGATCAGTAGGGATGCAGTAAAGTGGGAGGATTATGATCCCTGATCATAACCTCTTCGTAAAGGAAGAAGAAGAATATCAGGATATTTTAATAAAATGTTTAAGGTAAGCCTATATTTTGAGGTGTTGATGTTATTTCAAATAATCCATCAGGTGTAGGTAGTCGATTTATAAATAATCAGGGTCAAATATGACTGGGAGAAAAACTTGTTTAACAGCGAGCTGTTTGTGGCTTGTCCCAGAATAAGCTCCAATTTTTTCTTTCTTCCAAACAAAGTGAATGTCCCCAACGGTCGATCCTTTGCGTTTTTTAATTACTTGTCTCAATGTATTTCTTTTTCAAAATTTCACATTTACGGTGACGTCGCGATGTGCAGCTTTACTACAGTTTTGAAATAACAAGTATGGTGGACCCTACAGAAAAACTTAACGGTGATTTGTCCTCGGTACATAAATGGGCAACCCACAATTATATAACCCTAAATATCACCCCTTGTTAGATTTTGTTTAGTTTTTAAACGACAACTACTCGTACAATCCATTCCAAAATTTTGCTTAGATAATAACAACACTCCATTAAAATTTGTCTCTTAAGCTGCAAATTCAGGAATTAACTTGTAATGACGACATCAACACAGCACTTCGTGGCCTCCTAACTCTGTAAGTACAAGCTTTTTTACGTACGTAAAAGGCATTCTCTGTCGTATCGACAAAGAAATATTGAAAGCGGAAATTGAGATAACCTAGGCACCAGAAACTTTGAAAGTCCATTGTTTCCAATTGCAATTATGTACTTGTTTCGTTTAGCATTAAGAAAAACAGCAATGAATGGTGGTTTCATTGAATTTAGCTTCAAAATGTAATTTTCACAGCCCTAGTTCATTTGACATAAACCTACTGACAACATTATAAAGAGTCTCTCATTAAGGACTTGACAACTTCTTTTTTAAATAAAATGCAAACTCCTTCAGATATCTCAAAAAAAAAAATGGATTGGGTTGAATTACTATCAAAACATTTATGAATGGAATTCGACTTCGTTCAAATGTCCACCACGGTAACGTATGCAGCGTTCGATATGTTGAACGCAATTTTCGATACGGCAGCTATTTCTCGTTCAATATTGTATCTGAGCTCCTCTAACATCGCCGGCTTGTTGGCATACACCAATGATTTAATTTAGCCCCATAAAAAAAGTCTAGACGCATTAAATCACACGATCTCGGTGGCCAATAGACGGGTCCGTTTCTCGAGATAGCACGTTCACCGAACTGAGACTTCAATAGTTCGATTGTTGCACCCGCTGTGTTGCTTGTGTCACCGTTTTGTTGGAACCACATATCATTTATGTCCAATTCATGCAATTGCTCAAAGAAATAACTTTGCAACATGTCTCTGTAGCGAATACGATTTGCCGACACGTGACGGTAATTTTCATCGACGAAGAAAAACGGCCCAATGACGCCACCGTCATGAAAACCGCACCAAACAGTGACTTTTTTCGGATGAAGTGCTGTTTCATGAAGCACATGAGGGTTCTAACCTGTCCAGTAACGAATATTTTGCTTATCGACGAACCCGTTTCACCAAAAATGCGCTTCATCGCTAAAGACGATTTAGCGATGAAATTCTTTATTTTCTTCCATCATGTCCAGAGCCAATTCAAGAATGTACGTCGCTTCATATGATCAAGTGGCTTTAGTTCTTGAGTCAGCTTGATCTTGTATGGGTGTTGGCCAATTCGCCGTTATGTGGCCTGTGGGTCCAATTCTTGAGAACGCCGCGAAATTGACTGATTTTTCTGGTTTGCGACGTACGCCTCTTACGTACTTACTTAGGTGGCGCTACAGTCCGGAGTGGACCTGGGTCTCAACCTCTCCTCGTTAGCACAATCTTTGGCTAACTGCCTCCAGTTGCCCACTACAAGTTGGTTGAGATCCCCTTCTACTTGCGCGCGCCACCTAAGGCGAGGTCTTTTTCTACTGCGTTGTCCCTCCGGGTTTGAATCGAATACTCTTCGGCCGGAGCGTTGGTGTCTATTCGCTCTACATATCCTAGCCATCTTAGTCGACTGTTTCGCACTTTTTTGACCAGGTCGATTCCGCTGTACAGCTCGTAGAGTTCGCTGTTAAATCTCCTCCTCCAAAGACCGTCAACGCAAACGGAACCGAAAATCACTCGAAGAATTTTGCCTTCGAAACGACCAAGGAGATCTTCATCCGCTTTTGCTAATGTCCACGCTTCTGCGCCGTAGAGCAGGACTGGGATGATGAGGGTCTTATATAGAGTCTCCTTAGTTTTTTCTTGACAAGGCCTTACTAATCAATTGCCGTCTTAGGCCAAAGAAACAGCGGTTGGCAAGTGTAATTCTTCGTTTGATTTCCGCTGTGGTATCATTATCAGAATTAATAGGGGAGCCGAGGTAAACAAAGTCCCTAACTACCTCAAAATTATAGCTGTCTATCGTGACGTTCTGTCCGATTCGTCGATATTGTGTGTCCCTTCTTGTTGACAGCACGGACGCCTCTACGGCAGCAATATTCTTCACACTTCGGGCAAAATGTAGTCTCCCTGGCACGGCAACATCAAACAACGAATATTCTGACTCAACTTTTTTCACTAAACTTTGAATTGCTTGCCTTCCGGTGGACGTCCGAAAATTGGCGTTAACGCTCTTAAAGTTGCGACCACCGACTCGGAATTTTGGTAGTAAATATTAGTTATTTGTAGACGTTGTTCCTGCATTTACTTCACCATGATAAAAATGTTGATTTTACTGAATATTTTGTCACTAAAAGATTGAAGTTGTCAAGTCGCTAATAAAAGACCCTTTATATATGAAATAAATAAATAGTTCACAGCTGAATTTGGAAATGCTCACGTTGGAAAGAGAAGTGTTACACAAATACAACATAGAATCAAATATAAATGAATTTTTTTTTGTCGAACATAAATATATTTCAAACACAACAAAAAATATTTCAAAAAAGTTGACACTATTACTATTTATCTCAATTCAAAAACTTCCGTCCAGCAACTAAAAAGTTTATACAGCTAGATACACTTAAAAGTGAAAAAAAATCACGACAATGTGAATGCTTGTGTGAGTCAAAACTCGCAATAGAATGCTTTTTATGTCCCACAATAAAAGTTAAATCCAATAATCCGACGAATGGCTCGGAATGACAACTTTAACGAAACGAAATTTAGTTTTTTATTTTGATTACATAAGCTGGTTGGGGTGTAGTTAAATGCGTAGAATATCATCAGAAGATTTTCTTATGGATACGAGTAGTTGTTACGGCCTCTGTGATGACGTTCCATTTCGGTAAACTAAACTCCCCATAAGTATATTTCAATAGAAAACATTCCATACAATGCGCATTGTAAAAGACAAGACACCCATCATAAGGAAACCATTTAGAAAAATGCTATAAAAACCGCACTTCAATTTGCAAAGGATAATAACAATTAACCATTTCGCAATGCATTTCCATGCAAACGTCTTAAGATTGACACTCTCCTTTATAGTACCTATCTATAAAAAATAGCTCTGCTACAGTAGTGATAGATATTTTTGGACAATATTGATTTATAAATGGAAAAGAAGATATTAAAAAAAAATAAAGGAAACGCTTAGGCGAACTTTTGGGTTACTATACTTATAGCGAAAAGGTGTCCAGAGTTCTAAACCCTGCTTATGGACTTACGAGTATGTCTTGAAAGTGACATAAGCCCATAATTGGGTTATGACGTTTTCGCAGAGCTAAATAAAGATATACGTTAAAATATGGCCTTATGTTTTTTTAAACTATTACTCTTGTAATTGTAAATTTTATTATACACCCCTATTACGGTTGGCAAATCGAACGTTCGACTCGGGTCGAACTCCCAGGCGAATTACTGCTTTTTTGGTATTACGATTAGCGAACGTTTTTATTCGAGTAAAGAATCAGTGCTACCAGAGAAAATTTAAATGTCACCTGTGAGGTGTCAACAAAAGAAATTGAAATTATAAAAAAAAAATATCGAATTTCATCTGTGAAGCGTCAACAAGACAAACTGTTTTGATATTTTGTGAAATAGACTGACATTTTTACTGATTTCGAATAAAAAAAAAATATAAGTAGCACGGAACTCTTCTTCACATATATTTGTATTTGTATTTATTTGTATTTCTTTTTGAACTTATTAATACACGACACTACAAGATTTATAATCTTAAAATTAAGTATCTAGTAATAATACAAAACATTTTAGCGAAAAGGAAACTTATATGAAAGTTATTAAAAGTACATTTACAAACTAATTGATATTATTTTTTTTTTTTTTTTTTTTTTTTTTATATATATAAAGATTGTATTCTTAAATATTTCTTTGATAAAATTAGGTTGATAGGTGTTGAAATATCCTCCTCTCGAACATGGGTAGTGAAGTAATTGTCTGCAATTCGACAGGAATTTGTCTCCGACAAAGAAAGAAATGTGGAAATGAGCAGACTGCGGCGAGGAATCCGAGACAGC
The DNA here is from genome assembly GCA_949715645.1 of Portevinia maculata. Taxonomy (NCBI): domain Eukaryota; kingdom Metazoa; phylum Arthropoda; class Insecta; order Diptera; family Syrphidae; genus Portevinia; species Portevinia maculata. The sequence goes on along the minus strand of OX454526.1, from coordinate 7,071,773 downwards.
TCAAATCCTTTAGAGCTTCCAGATAATGTGTAAGTCCAGAATTCTTCTTCTTCTCTTTGGCTTGCAATAACAGAAGTTTTTTTTTCAATTTATAGAATTTGCTGGTGTATTTCGCTTTGTCTAACAGAGCTGTTTGCATCGACTTGCTTGTAATGAGGAGTTCCCTTTGATTTGCAGTTTGATCTTGGAAAAATTTAAGTTAAGCGTCCTCAAGCAGAGGAGTCTGTGGGGGCGTATTTTGCTGCTCTTCATCATTTTTGACATTTTCGGTCAATTGAGGCACCTATATGTCTTCATTTTCTCCGAAAGTATGACTAGGTGGATCGATCGCGTCTTGAAGATTGAGTAGCGCATCTACAGCTTTTTCAAGACACGGAAACTGATGAACTAGGCCCACCACCGGTAGCAGTCACTTCTTTCTTGTTGGAAGCTATTTTGTTCTTTAGTTTGAGCTTGTAATCCAAACAAACCTTAAGCATTTCCAAATTAATAGAAAACTTAAACATAGGGACGGGCTACAGTCCGCTTGGACGAACTGTTGGATATCCTATTCTTATTTCTATCTCTCATAAGTGGGCGTGATAAAAGTCTAAGTATGGTTGAATTTGTTAAGAACGCTCTATATATTTTGTTATATAACATTTAAAGGATTTTATCAAAAAAACGAAGCTTTTGTAAAAAAAACCCTCCCTAGCTCAGACTTTGGTTTTTCAATAAAATTGTTTTATTTAATTGTGGGCGTGTCAGTGGGCCGATTTTGAAAAGTTTATCTCCTGAGCAGTTTGAGAAGTCATAGATCATATATACAAAATTTCACCTTTCTATCTCAAAATTCAATTTTTTCGAAAAAAAATGTTTTCTTCAGTTTGTGGGTGTGTCTGTGGGCGGATTTTAAAAATTCGTAAACTTGATTATTTCGGGACCCTAGATTGTATATAGTTAATTTCAGCTCTCTAGGCCCAGTTTAAAGGCCTAATTTTTGCCGACAGACGGACGGACGGTCATGGCTAGATCGACATTACTATCGATGCTGATCATAAATATAGTAACTTTTAGGGTTCTACGGGTAATATTAAGGTATGTTACAAACTATGCGTCAAAATTAATATACCCTTAGAATAGGGTATAAAAACAAATTTATAAAATTACCTTGTGTTATTTCTTTCCTTCGCGTACAGGAGGACCCAATGCCTTATTTCCACGGCAAATATCTCCCAGTATTCTTTTTGGCTTTTTTTTGATGAGCCAAATTGTTCCAAGCCATTTGACATGCCTGGATTTGCCTCCATCAACTCGAGTATTGGTTTTTTTTTTAAAGCTGAAGACTAATAACACATTTATTTTGTTGCTTCTATATATATTTGTTTGTATTAATTTACCTTTTTCTTGCCTCACTCGTGTCTATCGCTACCGCAGTCAGAAAGAAATTTCTTTCGACTGATTTCGACATAAGAAATGAAGTTCTGGTCATAGAGTGAAGTCAAAATTCGCCTAGATTTTGACGTTTAAGGCGAATGAAATTTTGGCGAATCGCTAACAGTACCTAATAAGAATCAGTCACATTCGCCTACTTTTTCGTTCGATTCGCTAACCGTAATAGGGGGGATAAAATAGGGGGATAAATTTTATTTTCAATCACAAGAATTGCAGTACAAAAATAATTGCCCACAAAAAAATAGAAAACTTGCTGTATAACTGGTTTGAAAATCTTAACCGCTAGGTAAGCAGTTTTAAGCATAAGATGCTCTTTACTTACAGATTTTGTATCAAGAATATAATACCTGCTTTCCGTATGCCTTTACAAAACTCAAAACTACAAATCAAATTACTGAAATTTCCCATTATGAACAGAGGACACAACGTTGTCGTTTTAGAAACCAATCTTAAGAAGGAAGAGCTCGCAAAGTTATTGAAGTGATAACTTCTTTAGCCGCGTTGGGCACTTTTTGATAGGGGAAAATCTTATGGGTTCGCGTCAGACGATATGCTCATGACTATTTTAAAACTTATTTATGCGATTGCAAGGCAACGGCTGGACGGATTTTAACGGTTGATGGCTCATTGTTTAGGGTAAGACAGCGGGATTTATTGAAAAAATGTTTCATTGTTGTCGCGCCACGCCTACAAACACAATGGCGGCGGGAACTTGGACATGAAATTGAATGGTGATTGCTCGAATACGACTGGACCGATTTCGATGATTAAAGTCTCGTTTTAAAGGTAAACGCGAAATTCATTTGAAAATTCGCTCCCCCATAATTTAAATGTGCGTGGCTAAAGGATAAAATACATAATTTAATCGAAATCCTTAAATTCACGCCTTTAAAGTGAGTGGTCAATCATTGAAATCGGTGCAGCCGTTTGCCCACAATCATTTATTGCATTTTGGTGGTCAAACTAAATAAGTCGAAGTACCAGGCCGAAGTGGTGCCGTGACATAACCCCAAGCGTCATAAGCCCAAATCTCGAAATTTGGCCTTATGTCGCTTTTTGAAAGTGACATAAGGCCAAATTCTAGCATTTGGTATTATGTCACTTTCACAAAGCGTCTTAAGGCCAAATCCGGAAAGGGACATAAAGCCAAATTTTCAAAACCGTACCTCGTTCCTACTCGAAATGAAACAGTGACCCCAAGCAGGGGGGTTGCAGGGGGGCAGCATGCCCCACCATAGGCATTACACTGTTTATGGAATCTACTTGCGATTTCGTAACTAATCCCATAAACAGGGCAATGCATATGGGGGGCATGCTGCCCCCCTGCAACCCCCTGCTTGGGGTCACTGTTTGATTTGGAGAAGGTGCGAGGCAAATTGTTGGAAACAGCACCAAGCGAAAGTGTCACAAAGCCAAATTGGCCTTTTGACGCTTTTTCAAGGTGTCATAATACCGAATGCTAAAATTTGGCCTTATGTCACTTTCGCAATGCGACATAAGACCAAATTTCGAGATTTGGGCTTATGACGCTTGGGGTTATGTCACGGCACCGGCCGAAGTACCAGGCGCTCAGAATCAGAAAATTAAAGTGGGTATCCGCAGAAATTTGAATTTTTGAAGTGAAAACGCACACGCAGCGACCGTGTGCTGTACGCGTAGACGATTTTTGGATGGGTGAAATCTCATGTGTTTTTGTCATGATCTTGTACAGCCCTTAATTCAATAGATGTGAAAACCAGATTGATGTTGATAATTTTAATTCAAACATTATGAAATTTCAAATTTTGATGCTAAAAATTCTAAGTTTTCACTTCTATCGGCAGTCCCTATAACTGCCAATTTTTTTCTTCTAATTACCCTTTGGTCATTCTTTATCAATGTTTAAAAGATAAAAAAAAAATGTTTTTGTTCCTGACCACATCAACAGGTACCACAGTGTTTTGAAATATGGCCCTATGTCGCAAACAAATATGGCACTATGACACTTTTGCAAAGTGAATTTTTAATCTCGAATGCAGAAAAATCTTCGAAAAAATCTCGAAAATAGAAAGTTAGTTCGAGATTTTTGTTTTTTTTTTTTCTAGTTTGAATGAAATGGTATGACAAACCTTGAGGCGTCATTGTTGAGGGAGACATGGGCGTATAATGGAAAAAAAAATGTTTCTTTAGAACACGGATGTTGCTCACTTCCAGTACAAAATGCCTACACATTATAAAAGAAAAACATAAATAAAACACAAACTCTGACGCTGACTACTTGAGCAGAGCCGTGAAGTGAAGATCTGCGTTGACATTCCAAAACAATCTACAGCAGGTGTTATGCCCATACGCCAATTTGCTTTACTCGCTAAACGCCAGATCCTGTCCCTACCCAACCATTACAAGTGCACACATGAAAATTATACGACAACTGCAATAGCCAAGCAAAAGCAGCAGCGATGTAGTGTGATGGTGCACGATGGCTTCCCAACGCTGTGTCTTTTTTTCATTATTTTTTGGCACTGACACCGGCACTGACATTGTTAGCTTTAATTTGTCGACACTGCGTGTTTTTTTTTTTGTTTTTCCTCGAACTGTACTGGGCGCGTGAGTAATAGCTGTTAGTCGGTAAAGCGAGGTAGATTACGGGCAAAAAATGAAACACGTGCGTTCGCGACTAGAGCCAATCCGCAACCTGCCCTTAACGAGACAACGAAGTTGCGTGAGCGTGCTTAACCAAGCAGAGAAAAGTGTGAAGATCTTTTTACTCGCGGAGCATGCCACCCAAACACTGTTGCATTCGAAAAAGTAACCTGATGTAGGCGCCTGCCAGACAACCAGCACACCTCTTCAAATATTTGTGAATTCGTGAACAATTTGGAATTAAAGTTGTCATAGTGAAACAAGAAGAGGAACAACGAATGACGTTAGCCTTTTACGAAGGATTTTCGGAAATCTTACCCTGACCTGATTGCCAAGATTACTTTAATTTATTTTAGTAACAAAGCTTGATGGAATAAAAAGTTCTTAGATCCGAGGAAGCCTTCTCGTCAAAAATGCTTCTTGAAGAAAATTGAGCGGGACCGCCTCAGTTGGTACTCTTATGTTCAAAGGAGGGATCCTAACAACCCCGTCAGAAGGGCAATATCCATCAGTGTTTCCATACAATCGCAAAAGAGAGGCAGGCCCAAAAACATCACACTGGATCACACAAATGCAGCAAAACCATCATTTGATTGGTCTTAGTAGCGAAGTGATTCGAAATCGGGAGCCTGCCGCTATTTTTTGAGGTTAAACCGGCGAACCTCACAGGCTGTAGAGATGCATTGAAGTGGGAGGGTTATGATGACTTTATTCCGTCGTTGAAAAAGTAAAAGAAGAATAGAATTTATAAAAGAGATGCAGTTGCATGCGTTGAAGGCATTAGCTGCTTTCCAAACTCTGTCATCGACATTTGGCTTCCAACTCAGGTTCCTGTCGCGGATAATTCGTTAATATTTCGCACTCTCCGCCACATTCAGGGGAATTTTTTTCAAACACTGGTGATTTGAATTCTGGTATGCTTCTCTTGTTAGTAAACAGTACCAGTTCAGTCTTTGGGGATTGATCCCAAAACCGCATTGTTTTGCCCACACACTAAATGTTCGTAGGCAGTTTTCTAACAGTTCGCTCAGAGTTAATAGAGATTTTTCCCGTCGCAAGCAATATTACGTCATCTGCGTATGCAATTGCTTCGACCTCTCTGTTTTTGGACTCCAAGAGTATTCATTAACGACAAGTCCCAGAGTAAAGCGGAGATTACTTCACCTTGTCGTGTGCTTCTGGACACAACGACTCTTAGGTCAATATCGCCTAGTGTTGCATTGATATTCCTTCCATTGAGCAGGCCCATAATCAGCTTAGTGAGAGACTGCAATGATCTTTTCAACGCAACGTTTTCACATTGTTGAATGTTCCTTTAATGTCTAAAAACGCTGCAAGTGTGTACTTCTTGTCCTTAAGAGACTTTTCTATTTTGCTTACGACGTCGTGTAGCGCGTTTCCAATCCTTTGCCTTTGATGTAAGCGTGTTCGCCGGCGGAGATCGCGCTAAGATCGAGTCGGCTAAGAATATAGATGTTCATTAGCTTTTCAAACCTTTTCAGGATGAACAATGTTAGGCTTATCGATCTGAAATCCTTGGCAGTGACCTGACTAGGATTCCCTGCATTAGGAATGAACACCACCTCACTTCATGCCAGGCTGTTGGAATGTAGCCGCATTCCAAGCGGTGTATAAAAAGCCGTTTGAGGACCGGTATGATGCACGGTCTTTGTCTTCTGGAACAAAATTGGGAAAATTCCATTTCTTCCAGATGATTTGGAGGGAGATAAGTTAAGCTTTTCTCGGTTATAACTCTTTCTATAACTGTTGATAGAGTTATTGGAGTGTTATGTGCCTCTATATTACTACTGTGACTTAGAGTGCACCACGGAAAGCGTGTCTGCAATAAAAGCTCGATTGTCTATTCGCAGGACTATGTCCAGTTCCCGTGGCTGTCCTTGAGAAAACCTTTAACAGAGGGTCGTTTGCACAGAATTTTCCTAAGCCTCGCAGATTTCGTGGTGCTTCCTATATTACTGCAGAATATATGCAAAGCCGTGCGTTTAGCATTGCATATAGAGCTCTTGAATTTCCTTTGACAGGACTTGTATAGGTTCAGTCCTTTGGGAAAGTTTTTACTTGGACGCAAATAGAGCTTTAGTTTTCTTCCAAGTTTCAAATAAGTCTTTTGTCCACCATGGTGGAGACTTTTCATTTTTTATTATCCGTATAGGACAGGCTTTTGTATGATAACACACTTGCGGTAAAGCTGCCAAGCTTTCCGTCAATTCATATCAGCATAACTTACGTCAAATTTATTTTAATGGTTGAATCAGATGTCTACCGCGTGAAGTGGGGCATGGAGTTACAGCGCTGTTTCACGGTTCTTCACAATCGATCTTCCAATTCCTTTTCCATAATGTTGTTCGCGAAGTATGTAGACAAAGTCGTTCGTAACAATTCCATCATAAAACATTTTTTAGCCAGCCTAATTTTTGAAACGCCTTACTCAAAAAATTCCTTAAAAAAATTAAGAAAGAGTTATAAAAATACATATTTACAATATCTTTCTGAAAAAAATGCCAACGTTCTTTGCAACGTCCACTTTTTCGGGGGCGGTTTAACAAAAATATTTGTCTCTGATTAATTGATTGAGAAAACAAAATAACAATTGTGACAACGTCCACTTTAACAACTCGCCCAAAATACGTTTTCTGTCATGTCCCCTTTTTGGGACATTTTTACCAAATTTGATAAAGACCACGCCCACTTTGGGGACTGAGGCCTTCTAATGTCTTAAATCTACTTTGTTGTTTTAAGGGTACCATGAGTTCGCCAAGTAGTTTTTACGACTCTAATGAAGATAAGGACTTTTTGCCAGCCAAAATAAAACTCATACACATAGAAAAACATAGGGAAGGGCTACAGTCCGCTTGGGCGAACTGTTGGATACCCTATTCTTATTCCTATCCCTCATAAGTGGGCGTTACAAAAGTCTAAGTATGGTTGAATTGTTAAGAACGCTCTACATATTTTGTTATATAACATTTAAAGGATTTTATCAAAAAAAACGCTCCCTAGCTCAAACTTAGGTGTTTCAATAAAATTGTTTTATTTAATTGTGGGCGTGTCAGTAGGCGGATTTAAAAAAAAATAACACATGAGAATAAAGGGCCCCTAGAGAGTATATATTATAAATTTCAGTTCCCTAGCTCAAACTTTGAATTTTCAAAACAAAAAAAAAACAAAAAAAATTGTGGGCGTGTCAGTGGGCGGATTTTAAAAATATTTACACATGAGCATAAAGGGCCCATAGAGAGTATATATTATAAATTTCAGCTCCCTAGCTGAAACTTTGGATTTTCAAAAATTAATATACCCTTAGAATAGGGTAAAAAAAAATTATTTTATTTATTTGTGGGCGTGTCAGTGGGCGGATTTTGAAATTTTTTTATCCCGAGCAGTTTTAGGAGTCATAGATCATATATAAAAAATTTCAGCTTTATAGCTCAAAATTCGATTTTTTCCAAAATTTGGTTTTTTTGAGTTTGTGGGCGTGTCTGTGGGCGGATTTCAAAAATTCGTAAACTTGATTATTTCGGGACCCTAGAGAGTATATGGTTAAAATTTCAGCTCTCTAGGTCCAGTTTAAAGGCCTAATTTTTGGCTACAGACGGACGGACGGACGGACGGACGGCCATGGTTAGATCGACATTACTATCGATGCTGATCATAAATATAGTAACTTTTAGGGGTCTACGGACAATATTAAGGTATGTTACAAACTATGCGTCAAAATTAATATACCCTTAGAATAGGGTATAAAAATGTAGGAAGTTCTATGCTCATATTTCGTAGTTAGTTAGATATTTTTTTGTAGAGCACTTTGTTTCAGTAGGTTTAACTCTTCCTCCAAAGGGGCTTAAAATGCGACAAAAAAAAAACCTCTGCAAGTGATTTGGCACCACTTTAGAACTAATTGACATGTTGCCTCATTTATATTTTTTATTTTCAGAAATAAAATTGCACAGCCAGGAATCTTATGTAATCGGCACAAATATTACAAAAGAAACAATAAAATTATGGATATAGGGACGCAGGTATACGTTGGAACACATTCCGACGTTACACCATACCATTATTGACATTTTCCATAACGTTTTTTGATAAAAATCGGAATAAATCAATTTGGTAGCATTTTTATTATCCGGACCAAAAACAATCGGCCTGCTTTGTGAAGAACATCCTGCCGTTTAACACTATACCAAACCAAGTAAACAATCATAGTTGAGACTTTTGATGCCTTTCAAAATTTAGTCATATAAATAGTTCTTAAAAAAGTCGTACAAAAAGTTCGTTTCGGTATCGGCCGGGCTATTTACAGTAAGATGATCCAATCACGAGTGCCAAAAAATTAAGTGTGCCATTTTACTGCGTACATATCACCATACTGTCACTTTTTAGTACTTAACTTATGCAATCTGAAAACGAAATGGTGTTATGCTACGACCGCACTGTTTTCCATTTGCTTCACTTCACATCGAAAATGTTCTTCTTCGTTAGAAATAACAAGACTCCACCAAGGAAAGGATACACGTTCATTCTCAAATCGTACAACATACGAGTACATCAATGCATTTGATTATGCTCTGGGATACGAGTATGTGCTTTTATATTCTCAATTCAAATGCACACGAGCTCAAACGGCACGTACGTACTGAGGCAGGATACTACTTACCAGTGTGCTACTAAAATATATTTGAAATGCAAGTTCCTGTTCGATGACGTATTTTAAGCCAAGGATATGCACTTATACTCATTATACATTCAACGGGTGATTTGTTTTGAAAGGAAAAGTGGAATTCGATGAGCCAATCTGCTTCATGTTATCACTAGGATAAGCCACCATTTTACGATGTCCTGTTATTCTGATAAAAATTCGAAGAAAAATCTTTTGTGATTTCTTTGCAAGTGAGTTAACTTAAAAGTTTCGTTCTTAAGGTTAAATTTATTAGAAACTCAAAACTAAGGAATCTGCGGTATAATTGCTAAACTTTGCAATAAAATTTGTATTGTGCGGCACGTACGATATGGGGGTTGCCAAGTATAATGTTCGCTTAGTTTGTATTTATTCTTAGAAATGCGATTCGATTTTCAATTAGTTGGTGAGGACTGGAGGCACAATTTTGGTTCATCGCAAACGGGTAGGAAACTTTTAATTCCCCATCCCAATTCTGCTGCTGGGTCCAGTTTTTGAAGTTGAAACGCAGCCCTATTTGTTTAGCTGTAATTGATTAATCGCAAGGGGAGGATAATGACGAGTTGTGAATTTTTTCAATATTTACCAACTGCGCAGTTGGAGTTGGCCGGTGGGTTGGTAGGGGTCCAGTGTTACCGAAGCAATTAATATATGTGTGGCTCAGTAAATTCCAAAATGTGTTATAAAAGCAATTAAGTGGCATAACTTACTTCTGCCTATTAAAATTTCAATGTCAGGACTTGATTTTGGTTGGCTTGGCTGTCACTTGATTTTCACTGGGTCGAGTTTCGTTTGGTTGAATGGCTTCATCAGTTCTCGGTGGGGTTGGTTGATTAACAATGGACGGCTGCCTCAATCTCGAAAAATATACACTTTAAATTCCACAAAAGTCAGACCAAATCATACCTAAATGTCCTGCGAATATTATCAAGACTGGTTCTACAGAAACAAATTAAAAAAAAATGTGTTGAATTTAAGGAGCCCTTGGGCCATTAAGGCAAAAATAACAAACAAGGCTATCATATGTATTTGCATACAATTGATCCTAAAGTTACTGCCTTATTAGGGATGCGGTTCCGCACATGAAGTTACTCCACAAAAATTTAAATCAATTGTTTCTTCTGAGTCAAATGAAATATTAGATTGTTGGTCGTCCTCTACGTCCCCGTGCAAACGAAAATCAATAAGAAATTAAAACATCACAATCAAATCACAAACTACACTGAAAAGTTACTTACCAGACGAGTGACCTGGAACTGATAACGAGATGCCAACGAGTTTGAAAACACAGTAGTGTCATGTGCGGCGCGGCGTCCAATAAATTAATATATAAAACACCTGCTCATTGCGGACTGGCTAGTAATTTGCGTTACTTTTGAGTTACTCCATATATAATATTGAAATTAGGATATTATAAAAATATTACTCTTTGTAGGCCTTTTGGCGTGAGCAGGCATGCTAATTCATCCAAGATTTTTTTTTTAAAAAGCAGCATTATTTTGTTTGGTAGGTGGGCTAGGTTAGGCCTACTTCCATCAGTGTTAGAGGAAATGAGCGGTATCCTCGTTCACTTCCTCTCCCCCGCAACCTCTGCAGAGGTCATCTGTGCTGAGTTTTGATTTCTTTGCATGATACCCCAGCATATTGTGTCCTGTGATAACACCCACGAGATAGGACAAAGATTTTTTGGTCATTTGAAGAATTCTCTCGGTCTTTTGCTTGTTATATAATGGCCACATTTTCCTGGTTATAACACAGGAGTCTATGGCACTCCATCTTTCGTTTACTGTCACCAGTGTTTTATCTCCAATAGCCTGTTTAAGGTAACGGGGTAGGGTTTTTACTGTAGTATCAGACTGACTTAATTTAAGGGATGACCCTTTTAACGCTCGTTCATCGGCTTTTTCTTTTCCTGCGACACAACTGTGTCCGGAGACCCAACAGAGTCTAACAATGTGCTGCGCGCCAAGAACTTGCGACAGCAACTTATTCGTTTTTATTGCCGCTTGGCTGTGAATGAAGAAGGTAACGACAGAAAAGCCGAGGATCTAGCAAAAATCTTCGAAAAAGCCCTTGAAAAATCATGTCTTCTAAAAACGGGGGAAAAAAAAGAAAATCGACTCTGTACAACATTACAAAAGAAACTAGAAAACTTTTCAATGTTACAAAGCGTAAAAGAATGGACAGGGACTGGGAAATGTATAAGTCCAATCAAAGAAAATTCAAAACAGAGCGCAACGAGCAAAGCGATCTTCGTGGAAATCCTTCTGTGGTGAGGTATAGAACACTGCGGAATCAGCTAGGCTCAGAAAATTACTTGCTAGGGAATCAGTACTGAACAGAATCCTGCAACAAAACGCTTAAGCTCCTCATTGGCGCTCATTTCCCGGGGATGCAGCAATGATAATGTGCATGATTAAAAACAATGCATCTACTCAGAGTTAGGTGGTGAAATAATTAAGGTGTTAGTAGAGGAACACCTCAAGGTGGAGTTCTATCACCCCTTATGGTTACTCATTTTCAACAAGATTCTAATTGAACTAAGATTTAGCGGAGTCAAGGTAGTAGCATACGCAGACGACTTGGCACTGCTAGCGACATGGAAATTCACATCCACTCTAAGCGAACAAATACAGAACGGCTTAACTGCCTGAACCAGAAACCGTGTACTTGCGGTTAACCCACAGAAGACAAAACTGGTTCTCCTCACCAATAAAAGGATTATACTTCAATTTAATCGGCCAACAATTCAGGGGACTCCAGTATAAAAACATCGGAATACGCTAAGTATCTTGGCGTGATTCTAGATAGGAAATTAGACTCGACCTCTATATAAAAGAAATCGAAAAGAAGGCAATGATTGCCCTATATGCTTGCAACAGAATTTTCAGCAAAGCCTGGGGTACTAGTCCCAAAATTATCATGTGGCTATATACGGCAGTAGTTAGACCTATACTAACATAGGGTAATTAAGTCTGGTGGCAGGGGTTGTGCAAGGTCGCTAAACCTAAGACTATGGCCAGGATTCAAAGAATTTCCTGTATTGCTACTAATAGGGCAATGAGAAATGCCCCCCACAGCGCGGGGTTGGAGGCGATTCTAAATCTAAGACCCCCTCACCTTTTGTAACAGAAAACAGTGCTCTGCGGCTCAGCCAAACAAAACTGGAAACCCAGTATAACGCAGATTCTACACAAATTCACGGGTTGCAATGTATGCACAGACTTCGTTACTCCCCATCAAGATTTTGTAAGACCATTCGCTGTCTCTTTTCCATGTAGGGAAGAATGGCATGAGGGTCCATTGCCAGTCCATGAATCAACGATACCAATCTACACTGATGGCTCCAATATGGATATTGGCGTCGACGCGGGTTTTTATTCCGCAGTACTCTTAAGCGATCAGCCGCCCCGACTACAGCCGCGTCTTCCAAGCTGAGGTTCCGCCGGTGACAGGTTGGAATGACAGCTATACCACAGGCTTATATTACTTTCTTCTTGTTTACTATTGACTCGTACAGTAGGCTGTCCCGACAAATTTTTTTTCGGAGTATCTTAACGAAAGACCCCGCAAAAGTTGCGTTTTGAATAGCATATAACGAAACAAAAAAACAAAAAAAAAAAGGAGGGTACTTTTGGGCCTCTACCGCTCGCTGAAATCTTAAAAAAAACTATTGTTTCCTTATTTTTATTGATCTTTTTTTTTTAAAGATTATCTTAACGAAAGACCCCGCAAAAGCTGCGTATTAACTAGCATATAACGGGACAAAAAAACAGAAAAAAAATGGAAGGTACTTTTGGGCCTCTACCGACCGCTGAAATTATTAAGAAAAACAATTTTGTTCTTATTTTTTACATTTTTAATTTTTTTTAAGTATTAATTTTGTGCATTGAAGATGTAAACTTTACCGTTTTATCAAAGATATCTATTGATCGCTGATATTTATAAAAATATAGATATTCCATCAACAATTTCTGCAGGTACCTACTTGAGTAGTATTTTATCATTCTAGTTTCTTAAAAAAACCGTTAAAAAGTTTTTTTTTAATTCCTTACCTTCCCTTTATCTTTATAAGAACAACTGTTTTATTTTTAGAGTCGCATCGTATTATTTTTATGTTAAGTAGCCTGTTTTTTTTTTCAAATATTAAAATCATAAAATCAAAGTATGCTTTGAAGACGTCGAAAAGAAAAAATGTGGCTTTGTATTTGTTTTGTCTCGTGTATTGTTGTTATAACTCTCTAAACAAAAAGTGTTTAATTTTGTTTCGTGTTAAGTTGTGTTGTTTCTCTGAAAAATATTTAAAAGGTAGAATCACAATGAGTTCTGGACCTCGTCGACAAGAAACAATGTGTCCCTTTTTCGGCCCCTTTAGTGAACTAAACCAAAATAAGTTACCAACAGTAAAAGATGTAGTCAAATATGTACTTTTCATACAAAGTGATCTGACTTTTTTTTTGACTTTGAAATTCATTTTTTTATTCATTGATAAATATCTACTTACATACTAGACAAAAATGATTAAACCTAACTTAAAATTAACAGGATACTTATTCTTATTTATTGGTCCTTATGCGAACGCTCTAAACTTAACTATATCTTAGAATTATTGCATTTCGGCTTACGAACTATTTTACGAACTAATCTTACATATATATTCCTCGAGAAAATTTACTAAAACTCGGTTTCATTATTGAGATTTTATATAAAACAAATTACAAACTACCTATTCTACTTACTTAAACTATTTAACGTATTCTAACTATAATTAGGATTCTGAGCACTCGTTGCCTTGCGCAACAAGTGGTCAAAATCCCAATTGCTTTCCGAGCGCCTGGCAGTCGTCAACGTGCACACGCGCCGCCGTGAGCCGACTGAAGCCTTACAGCGTCAGTCAACTCCCAGAAGCACCACCACACGTTGGCGAGCCCGGCCTCTCCCAAAAACGCCCCTAGCTGACTTAATCTAACTTATAAGCTAAGAGGAAGTTACCTAGAGTAACGTACCGTCCTGGGAGGGCATGTTGACCCCTCCCCCCTCAACAAGCCACCAAAATTCGGCGAATTGCTTTTCCGTGTCGAATCTATCCCTCTCCGATATTGCGGTACTAAAATGGAGGAGCTCATGAGCATTGGCGAAGTCCCCGTCATGGAGGAGCCGCTTATCTCTCGCGCTGCGGTAGCGATGGTATAAGACCGGAATACCATCCCTCGTCTGTACCAGCCCTTTTGCATCAATATGGATAAATGCCTCTGGCGGGATAAAGCCAGACCGGAGTGTACTCTCAATGTACATTTCATTGGGGTAGTAAGCCCCAAATATCAGACTATTGTCGCTGGCCATCGCCCTTGCAACGTGCCTTCTAGTGACCTTAATGAGGAAATTGTCAATCCTATTCAACTGAGCCCCATCGTATAGGACCTTGTTGGGATAGTATTTTATATAGTTGGATTCAGGCGTTCGGAACAATCGGAGACAGGTCCTAAGACATTGTCTCTCCAAAACCCGAATCTTTTCCATATAACTAGGCGCTATATTAAACCACAATGGACAGCCATAAGCGATGATCGGCCTTATAAGGGCCACGTAGCAAATGACCTTCACTCTGGAGTCAAGTTGACTGCTATGAAACAGTCTCCTTGTCAGAGCATAAGCCCTCTTGGCCCCAGCAAGACAAGCAACTATAAGTCTATCGAAATATAGATACTGGTCAAGCCAGATACCTAGATATCTAACTACGCTTCTCACCGCCAATGGCTGCCCATCCTGTCCAATAATGGCCAATTTCTTCCATTTTTTTCTGGTATCCCTAGATTCCCCAGCCAATGGAGTTCTGAACAAGATTGTTTCCGTCTTCTGAAAGTTGATTTTCAACTGGTTGTCCGGGATTATGTTATTGTCCTCGACCCACTTTAACAGGGCTCTATTGACAACCTTTTCAAAGACCTTGCTAATATTCGGAAGTAAGCTAATTGACCGGAGATTGGCAGGGTTCGCCCTATCTTTACATTTTTTCGGGATAGGGTGTACCACAGCTACCTTCCAATGCGCCGGATAATGTGCATTATTCAGCGCATTGTTAAACAGCGTGGTGAAAATATCTACAGCCTCCAAAGGCAGGTGTCTCAATACGACGTTTGGGACACCATCCATCCCCGCCGACTTTTTATTCTTTAGTGACTCGAAGATGCACAGAAGATCATTCTTCGACACGAACAAGTGCGATGCATCTCGGCCATTGGCGACAACTGCATTAGCATGGTTTTCATCAGTGAACACGGTGAAACCGTTATTCTCAGATCGCCAATTCTCAAGTTCGGTGCGCAGATAGAAATGGCTCACCAGAGCCCTATTCTCAATGTCGTGGTTACGGCGAACAGGATTGTTCACCGTATACGCGGCCTCGAAACAAGCGCCCAGCAAATCCACTTTCTCCTGTGGGTCCTCGACCACGAAAAAATCGTCGTTTGAAGCGACCTTTCTGGACTTATTCCAGCAGTCAGTACTGTCTGTCTGTTCTCTGCTGTCTGGGAGATTCGAACACAAGGAATATCATTGTGATCTTTCCTCCTGAACAACTTATTTATCTGTGGGAACATATTCGGACTACAGGTTTTAATAGCCCGAATTTTATTGCCCCAATACAGACTTACAGATTTTCTGTAATTTTCTTTTATCAGCTGTTTCAGGATTCGGATCTCTGACTTCAGCATCCTTACCTCCGGGTCGTCGCGATCAGTAAATTGCCTGTACAGCCATTTAAGCCTCGAGAGCAGTCTACTTTTCTGTCGGTATAGTGCGTCGATTGTAGGGTTTCTGTACTTTTCTGTCTGGTCGTCGTTGGAACGTCCTACCCGAGGAATAGTTCGTTCCATAGTTCGTTTGATGGCGTCGTTCATTTGCAATAAATGCCGATCAATGTCGTCATTTGTCATGTTACTGTTTGTCGGTGGGTCGATCCCACTCGAACGTAAATCTCGCTTTAAAAATCTGGAGAAGCGCGACCATTGTGCCCTCCGATAATCGAATGAACACACTGCTTCGTACTCCTCCAGCAGCGTTTGCTCGTTCGGGATCCGTATTGCGGCGGCGAGTCCGAAGTGGTCACTATCGTACTCAAACGCACGCAAACAGTTCCGCGTGTTTTGATCTATGTTCGTCAGTTGAAGTCTTGCGTCCGTTAAGGCCAAGTCCAGGAAAGCACCGCTTCTTGGGAAAGAAGGGATATCCGTCGCGTACAACTCGAGGTTGTACTCAATCATATTGAGGCGCCACCAGTCGTGAAACTGGTTGCCCCTGGGATTTGCAGTAACATTTCCCCATGCCGCATGTTTGGCATTAATATCTCCGGCCAAGAAGTAATAATTCTCCTCCGAGTTCAGCTGCAGACCACGAAAAAGTGTCTCGAGCTCTGTCATAAATTGGTTTGGTGGAGGTGCAGCAGGTGCGTAAAGCGACACCACATACATTCTCCTCCGGCTATGGAGAGGAATGCATATGATGCATGCCTCCAACAACTGGAACCAACGCACGTCCCCGCTATATATAACCCTATGGCGCAGGCCTTTTCGAATTAAGATTCCAACCCCACCTCCTTGAGTGGAGTGAGGACGGTCTCTTCTTATTACATGATAGTCTTTGTATCCCAATTTGTGCTTCTGATTTAGCTTAGTTTCGCTAACCAAAAGCACATCCGGGTTTTCGGTTTTCAACAAATTGGCAAGTGACGTTCTTTTCTCGATCCTGACTAGTGAATTAACATTCACAGCAAGGATCTTTAAGTTTCCCTCATCCAGCGCAGCCATTAGATCTATGGCACACCAGACCCCACAAACAGCTCCGAATAGATAAAGTCAATTCGGGCCGCTTGTTCATTTAATTGTTTCTGGAACTTGTCGATCTTTCCGTGCAGAGACAGAAGGATCGATTTTAAGTCCAGATCCACCTCTGGTGCCTTTTGGGCTACCTTTGGTTGGCTTGATGTCATGTGGGCTTGACCCGGTCCAGCTGCCATTTGGGCAAAGGACACGTTGGGTGCCACAAAATTTGCGAACGAGCGACTCCTCTGACGCCTATCATCTTCAGACTGCTGTTTGCGGGCCTGGACTCGTTTTTTCAACTCCTGGTACTTTGGACAACCCCTGAAGTTGGCGGGATGCCCAGAGTTCCTGCAGAGCACACAGGAGAGTACACTCCGATCTTCGACTCTCTCCTTACCTAGAGAGCATTCACCATGTATGTGGTCCTTATCGCAACAAAGTGATCTGAAAACAAAATACAATGGCAGAAATCCATCTAATTCCGAAGTTTTTGTAATTGTTAGTAACGAAATCGAAAAGATATGGAAGAATGCGTCGATTCCAATTGTATGTCATAGTCGAATACTACAATTAATAAAATACTACTTTGATGAATACATGACACTTAAAAGATACCCACATTCGAAAAAAAAACAAGCTATCACAACAGATTGCAAGGTTTTACTGCATTTTCAAACACAAAATTGTTTGACATTGCATCGTGTAAGTGTGATTCCTTCAATGACTGTCATTGTGTAAAGGATAAAAAAGTGCCTTTAAGTGAAAAATCATTTTTAGTGGACCAGAGAAATGGCAGAAAAATGGTGATCGGTGGTATTGACAAGGTTGAAACTCAAAAAATTCAAAAGCGACTAGATAGAAAGCGTAGTGCATTAGGCAGTCAAAGAGCTGAACCTACTACTGTATCAATTTTTTCCGAAACAGTAGATTCAAACGAAACATTGGAGCATGTCAATACAGTTCATCCAATCGAAGTAGTGCAGTCACAGCTCTTCTTATCAGAGCCTTCAACGTCAACATCATCAGGTAAGCGGAATTTGCTTACTCTACCATCCGTAGCAAGAGTTTGTGATCGATATGGGCTTTCCGTACGATCTGCTGCAGCAGTTGCTTCAGCAGTACTCCAGGATGTTGGAATAATTGAAAGCGCTAACAAGACTCTAGTTATTGATAAAAATAAAATACATCGAGCTTTGAAAAAATCAAGAGAAAGCCTATCAAACCAATGCGATAATGTCGTTATTCGCAGTATTTATTTTGATGGGCGAAAGGATAAAACTCTTACTTCCAAAGAGAAAAATGGACGATACTATCGGAAAGAGGTTCTTGAAGAGCATATTTCCATTCTTGCAGAACCAGAATCTATATTCTTAGGCCATATAACGCCTAAATCTGGTACAGGAAGGGAAATAAGTAATTCGATGCTTAATTTTTTCGAAAACAAGGGATTTGATTTGAAAAAAATTCTTTGCATTGGTTGTGACGGCACTGCAACCAATACTGGCTGGAAAGGAGGGATAATTCGCTACTTGGAAATGGAATTAGGTCGACCATTACAGTGGGCAATATGCTTACTTCATGCGAATGAATTGCCACTACGACATCTCTTCACGAAATTAGATGGATCTACTTCGGGCCCTCGTGAATTTTCTGGCCCTATCGGTAAGTCACTAACCGATTGCGAACTTACTGATGTTACTCAATTTACACCTGTGACCGGAAATGTACCTGAAATCGAGCAAAAAATTGTTGATCAATTGAGTACAGAACAAAAATATCTTTTCGAAATGTGTCAAGCTATAAAAACAGGTCATTGTTCTCCTGGACTAGCAAATCGACATCCTGGGAAAATGGCACATTCAAGATGGGTCACAACTGCAAATAGATTACTTAGACTTTACATTAGTTTAAGTAGCCCATCTGAAAATCTTAAAATTCTTGTGGAGTATATAATGAAAGTGTATGCACCAGTCTGGTTTTCGATAAAAAACAACCCGTTATTGATAGATGGCCCGCGACATGTTTTTCAGCTTATCTCTTTTTCAAGATGGTTGCCAGACAACTTAAAGTCAATCGTTGATCCTGTCATTGAGAGAAACGCTTTTTTCGCACATCCTGAAAACGTTTTAGTGGCAATGCTCTTCGACGAAAGGGTCTATGTCAGAGAGCTTGCCTTAAAACGAATTATAAAAGCGAGGCAAACCCATACATCAAACCGAATATTTAAGCCGCCAAATATTAAATTTAACGCTACGGAACCACATGGACATAATTTTTTGGAATGAATGTCAAATTACTCCACCACCTTGCCTAGCTGAATTCACTGATGATGAACTTTCATTGCTGGTGCAAAGAAAAGAACTGAAGATACTGGAATTTCCTTGTCACACACAAAGTGTCGAAAGATGCATAAAATCTGTGACCGAAGCAAGCCAATGTGATATTGGAGGAAAGTCGAGGGAAGGACTTATAACAAATAAAATAGAATCACGAAGCGAAATGCCTTCTTTTAATTTCAAGGGTCAATTTTCAATGTAAATATTTTTTTTAAAATTTTTGCAATGTAAATATATTTTTTTTGTTAAGTCCTCTCATAAACTTTTTTTTATTTGTTTCAAGGACACTTAAATATGTTTTACTTAACCTTAACTTTAATTTAATAAATCAAAACGATAAATTAGAATAATAAAATAAAAAATAAAAAAGGGGAAAAAATATAGGTTTTTACTTTCTTTTAAGACCCTTAAGCCTCGGTAGGGCCCCAAAAGTCATGTCCAAATCAAAAAGTAAGTACATATTCAGAATCTACTCGTTAATACGCAACTTTTGATACCCCTTTCGATAAAAAATTCATGAAATTTTTTTTCTTCATACAACGACGGGACATCCTATCGTACAGTGCTTGGACACCTAGTCTCCTTTATACCCGATATTGGTTGCTCAAATTGTTGAGCTAAAGTCATTATTCTTTTAACCAGCTTTACATCAGATGAAATAAAATACTTAATATGAGAACAAAACATAGGGACGGGCTACAGTCCGCTTGGGCGAACTGTTGGATACCCTATTCTTATTCCTATCCCTCATAAGTGGGCGTGACAAAAGTCTAAGTATGGTTGAATTGATAAGAACGCTCTACATATTTTGTTATATAACATTTAAAGGATTTTATCAAAAAAAAAACGCTCCCTAGCTCAAACTTGGGTGTTTCAATAAAATTGTTTTATTTAATTGTGGGCGTGTCAGTAGGCGGATTTAAAAAAAAATTAACACATGAGAATAAAGGGCTACTAGAGAGTATATATTATAAATTTCAGCTCTCTAGCTCAAACTTTGAATTTTGAAAAAAAAAAAAATTAGTTGTGGGCGTGTCAGTGGGCGGATTTTGAAAATATTTACACATGAGCATAAAGGGCCCATAGAGAGTATATACTATAAATTTCAGCTCCCTAGCTGAAACTTTGGATTTTCAAAAATTAATATACCCTTAGAATAGGGTAAAAAAAAATTATTTTATTTATTTGTGGGCGTGTCAGTGGGCGGATTTTGAAAATTGTTTATCCCGAGCAGTTTTAGGAGTCATAGATCATATATAAAAAATTTCAGCTTTCTAACTCAAAATTCGATTTTTTCCAAAATTTGGTTTTTTTTGAGTTTGTGGGCGTGTCTGTGGGCGGATTTCAAAAATTCGTAAACTTGATTATTTCGGGACCCTAGAGAGTATATGGTTAAAATTTCAGCTCTCTAGGTCCAGTTTAAAGGCCTAATTTTTGGCTACAGACGGACGGACGGACGGACGGACGGACATGGCTAGATCGACATTACTATCGATGCTGATCATAAATATAGTAACTTTTAGGGGTCTACGGGCAATATTAAGGTATGTTACAAACTATGCGTCAAAATTAATATACCCTTAGAATAGGGTATAAAAAAACACA
This sequence comes from Portevinia maculata, assembly GCA_949715645.1. NCBI lineage: Eukaryota > Metazoa > Arthropoda > Insecta > Diptera > Syrphidae > Portevinia > Portevinia maculata. Next base: position 7,051,257 of record OX454526.1, on the reverse strand, counting down.
ACTTAAATTGTGAAACGACAGCACTGTTGCTTTTTTGTGGATGTAAAATCGAATACAACTCAAATATCATTTTGGAAGCAACGGCAAAACAATATAATCGTGTGAAACAGCACATCCTGTAACGGCAGAAGCATTCTTTCACAATATCCTAACGTGCCGCTAACAAGAGCAAAGAAATTGCGTGTCTAATGAGGTTACCTTTATTGCATGATGAAAGTGCAAAAACCCAAAAGAAAACATAGGGACGGCCTACAGTCCGCTTGGGCGAATTGTTGGATACCCTATTCTTATTCCTATCCCTCATAAGTGGGCGTGACAAAAGTCTAAGTATGGTTGAATTGTTAAGAACGCTCTACATATTTTGTTATATAACATTTAAAGGATTTTATCGAAAAAAAACGCTCTCTAGATCAAACTTGGGTGTTTCAATAAAATTGTTTTATTTAATCGTGGTCAGTAGGTGGATTTAAAAAAAAATTAACACATGAGCATAAAGGGCCCCTAGAGAGTATATATTATAAATTTCAGCTCCCTAGCTCAAATTTTGGTTTTTCAATAAAATTGTTTTATTTATTTGTGGGCGTGTCAGTGGGCGGATTTTGAAAATTTTATATGCCGAGCAGTTTTAGGAGCCATAGATCATATATAAAAAATTTCAGCTTTCTAGCTCAAAATTTGATTTTTTCCAAAATGTTGGTTCTTTGAGTTTGTGGGCGTGTCTGTGGGCGGATTTCAAGAATTTGTAAACTTGATTATTTCGGGACCCTAGAGAGTATATGGTTAAAATTTCAGCTCTCTAGGCCCAGTTTAAAGGCCTAATTTTTGGCGACGAACGGACGGACGGACGGACATGGCTAGATCGACATTACTATCGATGCTGATCATAAATATAGTAACTTTTTGGGGTCTACGGGCAATATTAAGGTATGTTACAAACTATGCGTCAAAATTAATATACCCTTAGAACAAATGATTTTTTCTTACGCTAAATCAACTAAAATGAAATACGACGCACTCAAGAGGAAAAAGGGATAATTAAGGCAGCAGCAAAATTGAATGGCTGTGGTAACTTTTTGATTCATTCTTGTTTTAGATGTATTACTAAGAAAGTTGCGTACCTTATAGGATTAACATTTTTGCTATATATGTCTGTGGGTGTGTGTGTGAGTGTGACAACGTTATTTATTTAATGAGCATTCAAGGATCTCTTTAGATATGAAGAATAAATGTTGATAGGTACCTAATATTGTTTGGCCAAACGTTTTTTTAAAAACTTGATTATTGCAATATTGAACAAAGCTATGAACTTAGCTTTGTTCAATATTGCTTTCTGCAATGATTAAGGCTTGGCAAGTTGGGTGGTCGATTTTTAATTATTTATTGTTATTGCTGGTGCAATTATATAATTAATGGCTACACTGCCTACTTCCTACTCGCAAAGATCCTGCTTAGCTTTTAAGTGTCTATATGTCGATATGACTGGGAACTATTTTAAGAGTTTTATTAAGTATATAATATAAGCGTACTAATAGCGCCACTTGAATTCTAATAGTTTCGCACTTTGTGCGTAATGTGTATGGGCTCTGGGGTTTTTTTGCCTCATCGACAATATCAAAAAAAACTAATGGCTTTTTAAGGAGAAAGTTGTTGATTGTATTCCTTATTTCCCATATAAACTTGTCTTAAGCCCGAAGCAAATGCTTTTAATTTTGCATTTAAATAGAGAATACACACATGTACAGGACTGTAGCAGCCATATTTAATACGAGCACTTAATTAACTTTCTTTAACTTACTATTTACATACATTGTTTCAATTATTATTGTTTTTTCAATTATTATTGTTATTCAATTATTATTGTTCTTCCTTCCAGTGGCATTTATATTGTTTGCCATTAGAAGGCATATTTTTATTTTAAGCACTTTTTAAAACTTAAAAGCACATCTCCCATGTAAACTTTAAAAATGGTATCAAAAACGCGCAACTGTAAGTATTCGCATACACAGAATTGAACGAATGGAGAAATAAAGAATTAATGTTGAGTTTTAAGATTCACACTGCACCGTTGCAATTCTGGGTATAAAAGGGCAGCGTGAATTTTAAATTATTGCAGTCTGTTAATAAAGCTCGTGAACATACAAGCAAAAAGTTGGAGTGACCTATTTTTATTTTAACATACTGTTGGATTGTGTAGACAAGCTGAAGAAGCAATTGGTCGCCGGCTCTGTTCCTCTTCGTTATTCCGCCACATAATTCGCGGCAATTAAAACTTTCCCCCGGTCTGCAGTAGACAGGCTGAATAAATCGTTGGTCGCCTGGCTCTGGACGCCGTCGTCAAGCGGTCATCAAATGGAAACACTTTGCCAACTAAAACCGCTCACCAGTAGGCAGGCTCTGAAAATCTTCGACTACGGGAGTTACGTCACATTTGCGCCGCTCTAGGTGAAACCACTTTCACCCATCATCATCCATAAGCAGGACACCACGCTTCACCACGACTTTTTACTTTGTTTTTATTTCTAAATATTTGCTGCATTTTTTATCGTCTCTGATCTAATCCGGATCGGAGTGATTTGATAATAAAACAACTCGGATCACTAAAAAGAATTACCACTAAAAGTTAGTAACATTGCTGCTGTAGTTTGATGTCCTTCGCCTTAGCTGATATTAGTTCGATGACATTGTGTTTAGGTTGTTTTTATATTATGTACCTACATCTCAGCAATTGCGCCAACCTCTACGATAGATACAGATATTGTCTATAAGCTTAATGTACATAGGTATGGAATTTATTAACCTTTCTTATGAAAATCATAATAATAAATTTAAACAAAATAAGTAAATAGTTTCAGTTAAAAGCTTTAAAGCTTGAGTGGTCCTCGCTACGTTGGAAGGCAAGTTAACATCTTATCTGTTCAAGAAACGAAATGGCGAAATACAGGAAATCGGGCGGGTTTCTTGGACGGTAGAACAAAAGCTATTAAGATGTTTTACTACGGGATAATGTTCGTCAAATAAAGCCTGCACCTGGTCACTTACAGCAGTGGCGGAAATGAAACCCAGATTGAATACCTTTTGGTATTCTGAGGCAATCGCCCAGCAACAACGCCTTTTCCTGACAGACATTTTTAACAAACAAAAGTTGAGGTTGCAGAGTTCACAGTGAAATTATTCCCCAATTTTGGGGAGTTATTTCATTTTTCAGTTGGGCGGTTATTTCATTGGGGGGCTATTTCCCGGAGCCATTAAGAAGTTTTCGGGATTCAAGATATTTCATGAGCTGACGGTTTATCAGCGTTTCCATAACCATGGAAAGAAGGGAAGTTATTGCAATTGGTCGGTAGGAGGAGGGAGATGAAGATTCGCCTTTTTTGGGGACAGGCTGGACAAATGCTGTTTTCCATCTTCTCGGGAAGAGCTTTGAAGAAAACTATAGATAGAAAAGTGATTCAAAATCGTGAGGCCTGCCGCTATTTTCTGAGGTCAAGCCGCGAACAACACAGGCGGAACAGCTGGGATGCAGTTAAGTGGGAGGATTAAGATCCCTTTAATTCTTATTATAGCCTCCCCGCCATTATAGGAAGAAGAAGACTTATTTTCGAAGTGGACTGTTTTCAAAGAGTGGGCGACAACGCGCCTGAATGCGACATGTTGAAAAGATGTGGCATAAGGTTGCACATGTTAGTATGCGGATCTGTCGTTGAAAACTGCCTTTGATCAAAGGTCATTCATTTCAGTCCGATAAGTGATCGCCTGGCTGTAATCCCCATCTAAGACACATTTTACAACGTCAGTCTTATATAGGGTAGGCTTATTAGGCTTACCAATATTACACACGTGTAACTCTTCTAATGATCATTTGTTTTAATTTTTTTTTTAATTTAATTTTATGGAAATTAAGGCACTATGTACATTAGTATATAAAAAAATTATTTACAACAAATGATTATTCCATAAGTTATACGTGTCCCACCCTATACATACAGACGCGCCTAGTGACGAAGAAAAAAATCCATCAACGAAACGACAGCCGAATATATAACCCAATTTGTATCGTATAACACTGATTAGATAGAATAACTTTCTACTTAATTAGGGTACTGCCTCCGGTTTGCAATTAAGCAAGGTTAACATTCTTTGCTACATCTTAATTTGTTACGTGACGCCATATTTATATACAAATTATAAAAGTTCCACGCATTAACGCCAAGCCCCTTTAATATCAATTCCATCTCTTTACACACACCCCATTCGAAATCCATATGCAAATTGATTTGAGTGTTGATCCATTCAAACCAAATTGGAGTGCGTGTATTTATTTCGAGAGCTTTCCATCAAATTGTATTATTTTGATTGATTGGACCAGATCCCAAAACAGAGGAAATCAATGCAGCTCCCATTCGTAAATCACAATTTAAAGGTTGTCTAGGGCCAACAGACAAATGCATAAAGCCAAAATAAATTTAAAATGCAATCGACAAAGTTCCCTGCAAATTCATAAATCACCAACAATTTTTTCCACTTTCACCCCACAACAGACCACCCAGTGCGAATCCTCCCTCTGATTCTCTGTGGCAAGTCTGGGTACCTACTCATATTCTTGTGTAATATTTCTGCAGAAAATCAAATGAATATTCGAGATTTATTTGAGTGCAAAATTCTACGGCATTGGTTTAACCGCAATGCACATGGGCTTGGAATGGGAAAGCAAAAATGATCCGGAGCTGGTCATATATTTCTGCAGGGCAACTGTAGGTCATATCCGCAATACTTTTTATACGAATGAGTTTCTACATGAAAATGACTTCAGTTATCTACAATAATTAATTTGGCTCTCATATTGCATGAGAATGCACTTTGAGGGTATTTTCATGTTGAAGATTTCCTCTGCTCCTGCGGTCGTATTGGAATGCAAACTTTGGTCTTTTAGGGAATCCTCAGATCGCATGTGTTATTTTTTAAGCACGCGGAAAAACAAGGTTGATTAATTAGTGCTGGTGTACCTATGCATTAGAGCATGGAATGCTTGACCAAATTTAATGCCAAAAGCCTGAAACGGAGTTCAAAAACCAAAATGCAACCCTACAAACTATACCTTCGTTCTTTTTGAGTTATACGGTGCCTGCGCACTCCATTAACTTTTGGATGGGATTGTGATAAACTGACAACACAATTCATTAAATTTGATTGATTTTATTTATAAATAACGTTTTTAATACAAAACTAAAAAAAGGGCAATGATTTCACAGCCATAGTTAAAAAAGGGGGCGATATTAGGAGCCTTGTAAAAATAAAAAAAGAAATCATTTCACAAAGGTCGTAGTTAATCTGCAAATTATTTTTTATTCTGAAAGCAGACATAATAAACAAAACGTATATCTATAAAAAAAAAAATTGAATTTCAAAAATGTATAGCTACTACCAGTATATTTTTACAGTTGCTTTGGCTATATATTGTAAATGGATAAAGTGCATGCTAGAAGACAGGAAAATAATAAAATCATTAGGTAGCACCCAACTCAGAGTAATTGATACGAATGGCGGGGTCCTATCCCCCCTACTGTGGTCCATCATGGTTATGAGCTACTGGTTATACTCAGCTACGATGGTTTCTGAGTTCAAGGGTATGCCGACGACGACATTGCTATCCTTATCATAGGCAAAATTGAAAAACACTATCGGATCGCCTCTAAAGAGCTCTATCGTTGCTAAATGGTGGAAAAATTTGACTTAGTGGTTAGCCCCAGAAAAAGCATCAGCAAAAGAAGAATTTGAGAGCAACTAAAAAATCGAACAAACAAAAGTGTCTGCGAAAAACAAATGAAACAATCTAGACAAGGAGAAAGGCGAAGCATTTATTGCAAATATGCAAGTTGTCTCCAACACAAATTTATCAAAGAAGTTGAGGTTGCAGAGTAAAGAGCACAAGATATGCGGTACAACCTTGTTTGGATAGAGCCAAATCATTGTTAGAGGCAGAAAGGAAAGAATCAACACGGCAAAGAAACATGGTGGTGGACATGGCTTGGTCAAAGTGTTCCACTAATAATGGAGATAAAAAAGCTGATGTCCTACAGCATGAAGATTTTCTTCTTTCTTATCTCTCTATTCTTTCTAAAGCGAGTGGCACCGAAAAGCATGCAATGAAATATGCCATTGCTATTTGCTACTTGCTGTTCACAAATGCTTGCACAATAAAAAAAAAAAATTAGATTGTTAAGCGGGTATTAGATAGCCGAATGTGGTAATTAATACGGCTATCTGAAGACCGGTAGGAGCAGGAGTATACGGACCAAATAAACGCTTTACGATACCCATGGGAAAAAGTCTCAGCGTGTTTGAAGCACAGCTCACGTCATTCGAAATGCGCCAGCAACATTTATTCTACGAGTATATTATTATATCTGCCATAAAAGGCGCTATCATCCATATATTAACGGATAGTCAAGCAGCTATAAACGGCCATTGCTCGCACAATATTGACTCCAAATCAGTCATGTACTGCTTCAATACCCTTCAAACACTCGGAGTAAGAAACAAGACCAAATTATGATGGGTTCCGTGTCATGTCGGGTTAGAAGCTAACGAAAAACAAATTGACGCTTAATTCCGGCAAAAGTCAGGCAATCGTTATAGCCCGATCACGTATGGATACCCTAACCATACCCCAAATTATAATTGATGGCTCACCCTTAATTTACGTTTCCAGCGTCAAAAATCTGGGAGTAACATTTAATCAAACTCTTAGTTTTTTTTTTTTTTTTTTTTTTTGTAAAATTTACGGCTCGCTGCGAGCTCTTTATCAAGCGGGAAACTGTCTGGCCCTCAATATTAAAGCCATGTTAGTGAAGTCACTTCTGTTACCTATTCTTGTTTACGCCCATCCAGTTTTCTGTGATTTAGACAGCCACAGTTTCCATAAGCTTAAGGTCGCCTTAAATAGTTCAGTGCGATTCGTCTACAAATTAAGTAGTAACACATTTCCAGCCGTGTGAAAGAATTTCTGGGAATGGACCTGGAACGTTATATGGATCACAGAACATTGAATTTCCTGTTAAATCTGAAAGACAGCCAGGCACCAGATTATCTGTTCCAAAGATTACAATTTGCTTCTTCAGCTAGAAGCAGAATTCTAATTTTGCCGACCTATAAATATAATACTCGTACAACGAAAAAACAATTTTTTATGTACGCCATTCGACTACGCTTCCGGTTAACATTAGGAGATCATCAGGCTTCAGCGACTTCCAGAGAAAATTGAAAGAATATTTTTGCACATAATTCCAAACTTGTTTTAGGGTTTTTAGTGTTTTTGTTTTCATTTCACTTCATTCTTTTATTTTCTTTTTTTAATTTTGTTCTAAATCCTTGTTTTAATTTGAAATTATGTACTTTCGAAATTAACCTTTTATAACTGTTACACAATTAATGGATTTTGTATCTACGTGTTAACACAATAGTAAATAAATAAACAAACAAACAAACAAAAGGCCGACGAACTGGGCAGAAAAGGTTCACAAACGCCTTTCATAGGTCCCGAACTCTTGTGCTGCACTCCTAGATCAGCAGAAATGGCAGAAATACAAATCTGGGAACATAGAAAATGTATCTATTATTGGGAAAGCATCCCAGGTATAAGACAGGAGAAACGAGCCATTCGGCCCTTCAATAATATTGCCAGCGAATGCCTAAATCTAAACAGGCATGATATCAAAAACTTACCTTACTGGTCACCATGGTTTAAGATATCACCTAAACAAAATGAAAAAAGGAGACTCTCCTGAGTGCCGACTCTGTCTTGAAGAGGACGAGTCAGCTGAACACATTTTATTTGAATGTCCAGCCCTTAATGGAATTAGAAAAAAGATCTTTTCCAGGGATCCCATTTACACGGAAAGTAGAAATTCTACTAGTTTAAACTTTTTCTGGCCCATATGATACAAAAGATCTTTTAGGTCGAAGTGCCCCGCTTTTAAATCGCTTTATCGAGCCAGAAGTTAAAAAAAAAAAATCTGAAGACCGAAGTCGGGGGCAGTGGCTCACTGGTTAGTATTTCAGACTACTAATCGAAAGGTCCCCGGTTCAATTCCCGTCGGGGCCAAGTAGCACCTAGAGTTTTTGTTCGACTGCCCCACCCAATCCAAAGTATAAGGATCATGATGAAAAATGTGATTCCTTAAAGGATTTGCATATGGTGTTCGTTGATTTTGAAAAGGCATTTGATAGACAATCAAAGGATCTATTATGGATGGTCGCTAAGAAAGAAGAAATCGTTAGCGATGATCAAACGTCCCTGCAACGACCACTTAATGTATGGGTGGAAGTTTTGGAGCGTAATGGATATCGTATTAGTCCGAAATAAAAACATAGGGATGGGCTACAGTCCGCTTGGGCGAACTGTTGGATACCCTTTTCTTATTCCTATCCCTCATAAGTGGGTGTGACAAAAGTCTTAGTATGGTTGAAATGATAAGAATGCTCTACATATTTAGTTATATTACATTTAAAGGATTTTATCAAAAAAAAAAACAAAGCTTTTGTAAAAAAACGCTCCCTAGCTCAAACTTTGGGTTTTCAATAAAATTGTTTTATTTAATTGTAAGCGTGTCAGTAAGCGGATTTTTAAAAAATTAACACACGAGCATAAAGGGCCCCCTAGAGAGTATATATTATAAATTTCAGCTCCCTAGCTCAAACTTTCGATTTGCAAAAAAAGTTGATTTTAAATTGTGGGCGTGTCAGTGGGCGAATTTTGGAATATTTACACATGAGCTTAAAGGGCTCCTAGAGAGTATATATTATAAATTTCAGCTCCCTAGCTCAAATTTTTGTTTTTCAATAAAATTGTTTTATTTATTTGTGGGCGTGTCAGTGGGCGGATTTTGAAAATTTTATATCCCGAGCAGTTTTAGGAGTCATAGATCATATATACAAAATTTAAGCTTTCTAGCTTAAAATTACATTTTTTCCAAAATTTTGTTTTTTGAGTTTGTGGGCGTGTCTCTCGGCGGATTTCAAAAATTCGTAAACTTGATTATTTCGGGACCCTAGAGAGTATATGGTTAAAATTTCAGCTCTCTAGGCCCAGTTTAAAGGCCTAATTTTTGCCGACAGAAGGACGGATGGGCGGACGGACGGACAGACATGGCTCGATCGACATTACTATCGATGCTGATCATAATTATAGTAACTTTTAGGGGTCTACGGGCAATATTAAGGTTTGTTACAAACTATGCGTCAAAATTAATATACCATTAGAATAGGGTATAAACAGAATAGCTTGTGCTGGCCGCTCTCTGATCCACTCCGACCTATTCCAGACATTTATATGAACGGAAGAGTGATCCGCAAGTGTGAAAAGTTAAAATATTTGGGATCTATGATCAATAGCGAACCAACCTGTTATGACGACATTTATCATAGCTTAAGCGTAAGGTGGATGACATAAAGGGAAAACACAGCCATTTTCTGTAATCGAAAAATGTTTATTATTTGTTATTTATTATCTCTTATTACGTTATTATACCCTATTCTAAGGGTATATTAATTTTGACGCATAGTTTGTAAGTTGTAACATACCTTAATATTGCCCGTAGATCCCTAAAAGTTACTATATTTATGATCAGCATCGATAGTAATGTCGATCTAGCCATGTCCGACCGTCCGTCCGTCTGTCGGCAAAAATTAGGCCTTTAAACTGGACCTAGAGAGCTGAAATTTTAACCATATACTCTCTAGGGTCCCGAAATAATCAAGTTTACGAATTTTTGAAATCCGCCCACAGGCCCACAATCTCAAAAAAACAAAAATCGAATTTTGAGCTAGAAAGCTGAAATTTTTTATATATGATCTATGACTCCTAAAACTGCTCGGGATAAAAAAAATTCAAAATCCGCCCACTGACATGCCCACAAATAAATAAAATATTTTTTTATACCCTATTCTAAGGGTATATTAATTTTTGAAAATCCAAAGTTTGAGCTAGGGAGCTGAAATTTATAATATATACTCTCTATGGGCCCTTTATGCTCATGTGTAAATATTTTCAAAATCCGCCTACTGACACGCCCACAATTAATTTTTTTTTTTTTTGAAAATTCAAAGTTTGAGCTAGGGAGCTGAAATTTATAATATATACTCTCTAGGGGCCCTTTATTCTCATGTGTTAATTTTTTTAAATCCGCCTACTGACACGACCACTATTAAATAAAACAATTTTATTGAAACACCCAAGTTTGAGCTAGGGAGCGTTTTTTTTTTATAAAATCCTTTAAATGTTATATAACAAAATATGTAGAGCGTTCTTAACAATTCAACCATACTTAGACTTTTGTCACGCCCACTTATGAGGGATAGGAGTAAGAATAGGGTATCCAACAGTTCGCCCAAGCGGACTGTAGCCCGTCCCTATGTTTTTATTCTTGTTTTTTGTACTTAAAAAAATACATTCGTAATCTTAAGCTAAGCTTGTTGATGAAATGAAATAAAATAAAATGTCCCTAGGCCGAAAGGCAGGCTCTACACCGCAGTTGTTCGCCTGCGCTCACATACGGTTCACATTGTGTAACAGCGTACAAAAAGTAAGAGGACGAACTAATGGAGGCTGAGATGAAGATGCTTTGCATGGCCTCAGAAGTAATAAATATTGATCGAATAAGCAGTTCCAAGGTCCGCCCATAATTGTCTGGAGGTGCTTCACTGGATAAGCTGGCTCCATCGTAGGTTTGCTTTTTTTTAGCTCATCGGCATGGATCAGGTACTAAGCAAATGACATTGGAGCCTCGACTAGCTATTTCGTCAGCTTCACAATTTCCTATAACCTGGTCCCAGCAAAGGCAATTGTTGCAGTGTGAAGCTTTCTCGTTAAGAGATAGAACTTATTATGGCGAATGTAAGGGCTTTGATACCACCGTCAACCAGCGTCTTGGTGAATCGCTCTGACTTCGGCTTGAAAGATGCTGCAATAGTTTGGGAGATTAAATAAGAGGTGGATGTCCAAGTCTTCTGAGAAGAATACGGCACGACTAGTTGTTGGGTCTTGGGATGGTTATCCGTGAGAATTGACATCGAGTAATTTGTTTAGGACATCGCGTTGCGTCAATAACCAGTAATTGAGTGTTTGAAGCCTAGAGTGCAGATTATTTCAGTAGGCAGTCGATCCGTGCAGTGCGGAGGATTTGAGGATAGCGGTGCATCTTAAGTGTGTTGGCATGGCCAGTGGTTTGCTCTCTCCATTGGCGAGAGTCTCTCAGTCGTAGTGCTGAGTTTGTTGCCATTTGTTTATCTATGATGTCGATGGAAAGGAGGTGCAGCATGATTTAAAGTGCCGCTGTGGTCAATGCCCCAGTGATACTGATTCATGCTCGTTGAAATTTTTCCATCGTTTTCTAATCCAGCGTATTCACCCAGACCATATAAGAGAATCAGTTTTACTACCGACGTACAGCCAAATACATTATATGCGGTTGTAGGCCCCATGATGAGCCTTCCGCCTTTTGCAGGTGTATAGGGCAACCTGGTACTTTCGTTAATGTTTTCTTTGCAGTTAAGCTTTCGGCCCAACTTAAGTCGTATATAGCTGCACTGTTGGGGAGTTTAAGAGTGGGTCCTCTTAAAGGGGGACCAACTCAGTCTTCGTCGGATTGACACTAAGACCGCAGGTTTTTTTTTTTTTTGTTATTTTATAATTTAAAAAGTTTTATACCAGGGGTATATGTGTTGCCACCACTCACGAATGAGTGTGAACTTATTTCCAATTCAAATGTTCCTTCAGATTTGAAGAATAACAAAAGATTTATATTTTATAATTTGCACGTGCAAAAGGGATTTAAAGCTTAATTATAATTCACATAATTACACAGCACGGGATTACGGAAAAGAGGAAGACGGAAGGGCGAGAGACCGATGCAAGTTCGTTTTGAATGTGTGTGAATCATAATATGTAGGAAAAACAGAGCGTGATAGAGCATTGCACATTCGTGTTGTACGGCTAAGGAACGATTCCTTGTATTTCACTTTACGTCCGAAAGTATTCTTAGGAGTGAACTGATGCGCATTTCTGGCATGGAGGGTATTGCGGTTAAATGTTCTAGGGGTGGAATGCAATTAGAGCACTTTTAGTGAAAATACCGATAAAACAACGATAGGCAGGAGAGATTTCGACGATGGCCCAAAGAGTCAAGCGATTTCGTGATAACTCGATTGCCAATATTTTATCGCGCGTTTTTGTATTCTGTCCAGCAGCTTCAAATATGTGATAGGAGCACTAGTCCAGATATGAGCGTTGAACTCAAGTTTGGGGCGGATAAACGCCATATAAGTTGTAGCCATATCAGAAGGGGTGAAACATTGTTTGCATAGCCTAAGAAAGCCTAGACATTTCGCAGCGTTCTTAGCGACATCGAATATATGGTCATTCCAACGAAGGTTATCATTAACACCGAGAATGGAAAGTCTTTTGGTTTCGGCGATGCAAGTGCCATTCATAGATTATGGCAGACTGTTAAGGTTTCGCTTTGATGACAAAAGACAGCTTTGTTTTTCAGAAGCATTCAATTTCACCCTATTGGTTGTACCCCGTTGAGCTATGCTGTCAAGACCGGAATTTAATGTGCTTAACAAACGCTGCCGTTCTAGTTGCACACCCGAAGAAGAGGGGCATAAACCAGGAAATATTTTGAAATATATGAAAAGCTGAGGGTATTGTCATCAGCGAAGGAATGGATTGGATTAGAAGTTACAGACAGGAGATCATTTATAAACAGTTAAAGCTTACTAGCACAATAAGAGTAAATTGGAGGGCATCGGGTAGTGTCTGTGGGTGCTTGCCTCATATGGAGATAGCAGCATCGTCCGCGTATACTACTACTCTGCAGCCGGTGTTCGCTATTTCCACAGGCGTTATACTCCATATAACTGTTCATTGACCGCCGTCAATCAACTAAAGAAACATACATACTCTAAAATTTGCACTTTTGAGACGGTTGTCACTCAATGTTAATCATGTAACGGACATGGAATAAAAACATATAAATTTAGACCGCACGTGCTCTATTCTGACCCTACTCCACCATCTCAATATATTGTCTTACAGCCTGTGAACATATAAAATGCCCGACATAGTCTACACCAAACGCCTCAGCGTCAAGGATCCAATCGAATTTAAAGTCATAACTAGTCTACATCACGTCCACAGCCTTTGATTACAATGAACAGTGGCAGATTAACTTGTTTTGAACTTTACGAGTATATAACTTGCTACAAACTGCAAAAATCTACTTACGAAATCCAAGCAAACACTAAGAACATCTATACCTAGCTACTCTTGTGTTTATTAACAATTGTGAAAAGAAACTTCAATTTTAAATGGAAAATTTGTACATTTTGTATATATTATCGTTTTAACTTTGCGACTGCTATATGTACACCCATAAGTTCCGTTGATGGAATACGAAATTTGTCATTCAACAAAAGTTCCTATTACTGTTGCTTGCCGCCCCATCCACTTCATCAACCGCAGACTACAGCGGGTGGCAATGATATTTTTTTGGAATTTTATCACATATATATTTTTTTTTGTCAGGGGACGAACAGCTTCGTTGAAGACATTAAAAAAGATTGGGGAGTATTGGTGTAGACACCAAAATCTCCACAGCTCTCCCTCAAAGGGAGTTGAAACTCATTTCCATATCAGACTTATTTTTATCGCTCAATTACACAGACATTTTTTGAACTTACAAAATTAATCTTTCCAGGATACCATGACTTGTAATAGGAACTAAACTGAACGTCCTATTCTACTGACAGGCATTTCAAGGAGACGCACAAGCCAACAAAAAAATAACCAAACAACATGCCTGTGGGAGGTAGAACTGCCGGTAAATTCGGTTATTCGGATAACAGTTATTATAGCGGTAAGTAAAGTAATCCAATTATTTATTTATCACTGTGTACTAGACTGTATGAGTGATTTATCAACGCAACTCGTCTGCAATAGGTCCTGTTGTACATCATTTAAGAACATTCGCATGTTGTTGACGTATGTATTTATAAAGTGTAGTGTCCCTTTCTTTCTCGGATAGACAATTGTAAGTACCATGTCAAGTGCGTTTTATGCTAGGCTCATATCAAAACGATCAGTTACGTTCACAACAGATGATGATGACGGTCTTAACAACTTCAAATTGTCTAGGAGTTGCGAGTGATGGTGGATGTTTGCAACTCACTTAGCTGTTTCATTGAGTACATGTTGTCAGGATGTGTGCGATAGACGTACTCACATAAGTTAAAAATGAGCTGTATTTGTATACCCATTAAAAAGCTGAGCTATTCATATTATATGTGTGCCTGTATAATAAAAATACACTGTCAATCACTTGATTGGTGCCCTTCTTTTGCAAATGTGTTGAAAATTATTTACCGCGAAAAATATTCCTAAAACAAATCTACCAAAATAAAGAGATACCCACACAAGTCAGAGAATCGATAGTAATGGCACAAATTTAATTTTTGAACTATGCACTTGATCACTTTTTTAGTTTATACCCCTTTTAGCGCATTGAGGGTAAAATGTTAATTGTAACGGAAGCATTGGGTCGTATGAATAAAACGTAGCAATTGCTTTTACTCAGACTAAATGTCAAAATCGAATTGCTAAGCTTCGTATGAATAAAATCTGATTTGAGTTAAGTCCAACTTTTGACATCTTCGAAAAGCGGCGCCACCCACCTTTTACTCAGATTGGTATAAATAAAACGTGGAAATCAAAGCAATTGCTACCAAAATTCCGAGTCTGCTATTTTGTTGAGTCAGAGCATTTGCTAAACATTTTGAGCGCGCCTTTTTTTACAAAAACATTCTAGCCTTGTGAGTTGCAGTGTTTTTTGAAGTAAAACTTCTTTACGCACGCTTGACTTGGGGAGTAAGCTGGTGAATGCGACATGGAAGTGTAGATCAATGTAGACTTCCGGCGCAACGAAAGTTTAGACCAATGTAGACTTCTGGCGCAACGAAAGTGTAGACCAATGTAGACTTACGGTGTAACGGAACTGTAGACAAACGTAGACTTCCGGCAATACCGAAGTGTAGACAAAGGTACACTCTTTTGTTACAACCCATACAATTTAGTCTTCGAAAGGTTCGTGGAATGGGTAAACACCCTTGAATCTCCAATACTAAGCTCATCATCTATCCAAACCGATCCAAAAGAGAAAGCTATATCTAAAACAGTTGCCAACAAATGGAATTTACCGGAAGTACGTAAAGTCATTGTGTCCATGAATCGCAGTTCATTAGTTGGAAATATAGAGCGTCACCGTCATCGTCAGATTTTCAGGTCGGATGGCAAAAAACCAAAGTTTGAGTTGGGGAGCTGAAATTTATAATATAGACTCTCCGGGGACCCTTGATGCTCTTGTGTAAATATTTTCAAATTTCGCCCACCGACACGCCCACAATTTAAATTAGATGGAGCGAAAGAAATTTTACTTCAGTTGTGTGGTCTTAAGCACACTCATTTTTTTTTATAAATACAGAGGTAGTTAAAATAATTTTTGCTTGTGAAAGAAACAAAAATTTGATGCGATAAGTTGGCAAATTATACCCGTTTTACCTACTATTGTTAAAGTTCGTGAAAAAACGGTATAAGCTAAGAAGAATTGGTAACGATAACAACTTTAAGCAACTCTTTCGGTTCACGCGTCGAAATGTGGATTACTTGGCTAATACTTTTTTAGAAGAAAATCTGGAGACACGGTGTGGTGCTCTTTCAAATATCCAGAAAATAAAGTCTTTCCTGAGCTATATAGGAGATCCGGGATTCCAGGTAATCATTTCAAAAACCTCTCCATGATTTATAGTTTAACTAGTGAAAAATTAATATATTTAGGTTGATGTCGGAGAGGATCTCGGCATTCACCAATCAACAGTTTCTTTGACTAATGGTATGTGTGTCAAAAAATAGTCAAACAAGCCGATGGTTGGATACAATTTCCGACAAATGAAGAAGAAATAAAAGGGTTTACCACGAAATCGCGAAAGCAATAATTTAGAAAACAAAAATCTCGAAAGTAAAAATCTCAAAACAAAAACCTCGAATTGAAAAAAACTCCAACAAAAATCTCGAAATACAAAAATGAATATATTCATTCGAGATTATTTACTACTCTTTAACATAAACGATTGGCTAAATAAAAACAATTAAAATGAAAGTAAATGAAATCATTACAAACAAAGGAAATATTAAAATCGAAATCGATGGATTTATTTACCGGTGCCGTGAAATAAAGAAGATGGAAATAATGTCGATCGACTTTATTTCCATAAGAAATCGGAAGTAATGTTGAAATTCATCAATTTCTATTCTCAACTTAATTTCCAATAATGATGTGGTACAAAAGAGTTATAATATCGAATAAGATTTCGGTGATCGCCTTTATTCTACTTGATATTTCGCAACTCATCCCATAAACAGTGCAATGCCTATGTAGTAGAGTAGGTGCGAGGTTTCCAGGGGTGCAAATCTGAAAACAGTTAGGAATCTTTATCTGATTGTGTAAATAAATTAAAAGCGAAACAAGGTCTTTGGAAATTCGGCGTTATTTCGCTTTATTTCAAGGCACCTTATTTACTTTATTTTCCATTTGTACCATTTTTATACCCTATTCTAGGGGTATATTAATTTTGACGCATAGTTTGTAACATACCTTAATATTGCCCGTAGACCCCTAAAAGTTACTATATTTATGATCAGCATCGATAGTAATGTCGATCTAGCCATGTCCGTCCGTCCGTCCGTCCGTTCGTCGGCAAAAATTAGGCCTTTAAACTGGACCTAGAGAGCTGAAATTTTAACCATATACTCTCTAGGGTCCCGAAATAATCAAGTTTAAGAATTTTTGAAATCCGCCCACAGACACGCCCACAAACTCAAAAAAACTAAATTTTGGAAAAAATCGAATTTTGAGCTAGAGAGCTGAAATTTTTTATATATGATCTATGGCCCATAAAACTGATTGGGACATAAAATTTTCAAAATCCGCCCACTGACACGCCCACAATTAAATAAAACAAATTTTGGGAAAAATTGAATTTTGAACTAGAAAGCTGAAATTTTTTATATATGATCTTTGGCCCATAAAACTGCTTGGGACATAAAATTTTCAAAATCCGCCCACTGACACGCCCACAATTAAATAAAATATTTTTTTTAAAAAACCAAAATTTGAGCTAGGGAGCTGAAATTTTTAATATATTCTCTCTAGGGGCCCTTTATGCTCATGTGTAAATATTTTCAAAATCCGCCCACTGACACGCCCACAATTTTATTTTTTTTATTTTTGAAAGTCCAAAGTTTGAGCTAGGGAGCTGAAATTTATAGTATATACTCTCTAGGTGCCCTTTATGCTCATACTTAAATTTTTTTTAAATCCGCCTACTGACACGCCCACAATTAAATAAAACAATTTTATTGAAAAACCAAAGTTTGAGCTAGGGAGCTTTTTTATTTACAAAAGCTTAGTTTTTTCGATAAAATCCTTTAAATTTTTGTCACGCCCACTTATGAGATATAGGAATAAGAATAGGGTATCCAACAGTTCGCCCAAGCGGACTGTAGCCCGCCCCTATGTTTATACTGTTTTTTTTGTTGTTTATTTACCGAAAAAAATAAATTGCTGAATAAACGAAATATGTAATGCGTTTTCTTTAAGTTCAAACTCTTTAAATAGGTAAGAAAAAAATCTCGAATTTACTTTTTTTTTGTCCATTCGAGATTTTTTGCATTCTAGATTAAAAATTTGTTTTTTCGAGATTTTTGGCATTCGAGATTTTTGTCATTCGAGATTTCGTCATGATCCCGAAATAAAACGACATCAAGCGATTTGGCAAACAAATTTCATGTTTCCAGCTGCAATTGGAGCTATAGATTGCACTCATATTACAATAAAAAAAAACTTTTATACATGGCGATGAATATGAATTTTGAGAGAAACTGCAAGGGAAGGACATGTGCAGTGATGTATTGCTTTTTTCGAATTTTCGAACTTACTTTAGCAAAGTTAGTTTTCATTCATAGTCGTCGCTATTTGCCGGATTTTCGAATTTTTGAACTTCCGCTGTATATGGAAATTGATAGAATAAAGCCCGCATAAATTGTATTGTTTGGAATTGAAATGTACGTTATAAGTACGAATATACTTCAATTCGTTGTGAATTTCATCACGTTTATGCATAAAAATAAAATGAAAAGATGGTCGATGGTCAATCAACGGCCTTAACCACACACCCAAACACACCGAACTACCAAAAACGACAGTTCGCCCTCAGGCAAGAGCAATCAAATCTTAAGCTTATAAAAGGTCCTGGAAATAACTTGGAAGAGTATTGGAAAATGTATTAAATAGTAGCCTGAATAGTATTAAATCAAGCTTGAAAGGCCTTAAAAAGGTTTACACAAGTGCCTACACATTTTTCAATTAATCAATAAATATTGTTAAGCAATCTATATTTGAGTTTTAAAATTGAAATTTAAAATTTTTCATTCATTTGAAAGTTGTTAACAATACAGGTGGGACCCATTTGCAAAAATCGGTTTATACAAAAACTGGTATTTTTCATTCGATTATGCAAGCAATATGATGGCGGCGATTTGTGGTATACGTATGTAGATAGTCAACAGTCAAACAATGGCCTTAACCACACTCAAACACACCGAACTACCAAGGACGACAGTTCGCCCGCATGGCAAGAGCAACCAAATCTGAAGCTTCCAAAAGGTATTGAAAAATACTCAAAAAAATTGGATGAGTATTGAAAAATGTATTAAATAGGCGCCTGAAAAGTAGTAAATCAAGTTTTAAAGGCCTTCACATTAGTCAAATCTCCACTCTTTTAAATAAAAAAAAGTATTCAAAAGTATTCCGGTGGGTTACAATTTGCTCTACGTTAGGTTAGGTTAGGTTAAGGTGGTAGCAGTGGCGAGGCGCCCATATAACTCGATTCACGCCGGGTTACCTTTTAAAATTCTACCTTTCAACAATGTTTCAATCCAACAAGCAACATGCATCTTAATGTGTGTATATTAACATAAGATTTGTATGTTTCCTACACCTTCACTTGCAAGCAACAAATTCTACCAACCCACCACCTGCTATTCACTTGCTCTCATATCCTTCTACTGCTCTACGCACACAAATACTCACACCATTGCATCCCTATTCTCCAACATCACATACTCCTCTCCATACCCCATAAGAAACACATACGCAAAGCGATAGCAAAACAAAGCATAGTAACCCGGAAATTTTCGCGTTATGAAATATGTGGCTGGTTAGAACAAATTGGCTTTCTTTCTTTGTTTTCCCCTTATCGTTCACCGCGTTTTACTCCTCTCAGTTTGATACACGCTTTCTTATGCAAAAATATAACCCGCTTTTCAGC
Source organism: Portevinia maculata (assembly GCA_949715645.1). Classification (NCBI taxonomy): domain Eukaryota; kingdom Metazoa; phylum Arthropoda; class Insecta; order Diptera; family Syrphidae; genus Portevinia; species Portevinia maculata. The sequence goes on along the minus strand of OX454526.1, from coordinate 7,031,820 downwards.
GACTTATTTGGCGAGTTTTGTATGTAGCTGAGGTGAGTTCTGTTTGAAAAATTCAGTTGTGAAGCAGACTGCGATGTATAACTTAAAGTAACATTGAGTGGAATTATTGTTGTGCAATATATAATTATTTAAAGTGATCGAAAACAGTGAAAAGTGTGAGAAGTGTGAAAAGTTTAAATTGTTTTGTTTTCAGTTAGATTCAGCAAAGGAGAAAATGGCATTGTTAACAGTAAATTGTTGTTTAGTAGATTTGCTTTTGGAAGAAGAAAATTATTTTTGTAAGTTGAGTTTTCTTAAAAAAAAAAGTTGTAGAGATAGGACGCTCTACTCCTTCTATGAAAATAGATTATAAGCGCAAGGATGGTTTTGTTTCGCATTTCAACGCATCCATATATCAAAAATATACTTGGTTGACTGGTAGTTGTAAGCTCAATAAAATGTTTTGTTTTCCTTGCCTCTTTTTTTCTAATTCTCCTAGTTTTTGGAGTCGCACGGGCTACGCTGACATAAACAATTTAATTAATTCGGCAAATAAACATGTCAAGACGGAAAAACACATTCGTAGCTGTTTATCTTTGCACGAATTCGGTACTGATCGTATTGAAACCTCGTTAGGTAGTTCCTTTGTAGCTCACAACAAAAAAGTTGATAGAAACCGTAAACTAATGGAACGTTTTATAGATACGGTAGTTCTTTTAGGCAAACAGGAACAAGCATTTCGGGGTCATAATGAAAAGCCAGATTCTAATAATCGTGGCAATTATGTCGAAACACTTTTATACTTATCTAAGTATGACCAGTTAATGGACTCTCATTTGGAACAGTGTTCAAGTGCACGTAATTCGGTTTTTTCGGGTCTATCAATGACAAACGAGTTAATACAAAGTATAGCCGCAGTGATCAAATGCGAAATTAAAGTAGAAATAAGTGAAACGCGATTTGTGTCCATCATGATTGATGAAACACCAGACATGAGCCATAGGGAGCAACTTAGTGCCGTTTTGCGTTACTTATCAGAGGAAGGAGTAGAGGAAAGGTTTCTTGGGTTTTTTGACGTGAGTGAGAGTCGAAATGCCGATGAGCTCTCAAAACACTTTTTCAATATACTTGATGTATATGGTTGCAAGGAGAAATTAGTTGGGCAATCTTACGATGGGGCCGTGGTTATGTCAGGGGAAGTAGGTGGTGTTAAAAAAAAGTCCTGGATGCTTGTCCAATGGCTTATTTTATTCCTTGCTACGCACATGTTTTAAATTTGGTGTTATCTCAATCACTGGAAAATATACCTGAATTGAAAGTTTTTTGTGGCAATATAAACACAATAGTACGCTTCTTTAATAAATCAACTAAACGTTCAATTATTTTAAAACAAATAGCAAACAGACGCATGCCGGGAGTATCAGAAACTCGCTGGCATTACCATTCCTAAATAGTTAACGTTATTTTTAACTGTAGATTAGATATTATTGAAATTTTTAAGCCAATATTAGACCATCCAAAAGAATGGGACACTGACGCACTTTCAATGGCCGAGAGTTTATTGCTTAAGTTAGAAGGGAAAGATTTTTGCTTTTTACTGCACGCAGTTTCCGAAATATTTGCTAAAACCGAAATAAACAAACAGATGTTGAAGTTGCTAAGCGAGAAATCGAGTGTTTTAAGTCTTGGCTTTCTACTGAGTTTCTAAAGAAATTTGATTTAATTTTTGAAAGTATAAATGATTGTGCTGAACCTGCACGGAAACGCCGATTACTTGATTTTGATTTAAAGACTCACTATAAGCGCCTTTTTGTAGAAACAAAGGACAATATTATATCTCAAATTAAGACACGATATAAATCTTTCACGGATTTAATTTTTTTGAATTTACTCAATAAATCAAAATACAGTCGTTTTGCTCAGTCAAGCCCAGATGATAAAATATCTTCGGTGATTAACTTTTTCCCTGGAATTTTCGATTTTGCAGGTTTAAAAAATGAGCTGAAAGTTCTCTATACTACGTCTTCACTTCAACCACTTGACGTTTTATCCCACTATAAACATTTAAGAAGTGAAATATTGTGTGAAACATTTCCCCAAATCTTAAAATTAAGTGGACTATTTTTAACACTACGAGTACCAATGACTGTTGCTTCCGTGGAGAGATCTTTTTCCACTCTGAAAAGAGTTCATACATATTTGAGAAATTCTCAAGGAGAAGACAGGCTTTCTGATTTAGCACTTTTATCCATAGAAAAGCGACTCCTTTTAAAAATAAAAAGTACCCCTAACTTTTATGAAAGAGTTCTTGCAGAATACGTGAAAAAAGGTAGAAGAATAGACTTAGAGTACAAATAAAAATAAATATTTAACAAAACTTTTCACATTTTTTTCCAAATTCTACTGTTTTTGATTTTAAAAAATATTAATCATTAATATTTTCTCTTTTTAACTTTGTACAAAAACTATTTTTAAAATATTTTTATATATTAAAATATTTTTATATATTATAGATATAAAATTTATACATTTTTGTAAATATTATGCGTGAAGATTTTTAATTTAAATTTTTATTTATGTATTTATTTATTTAACAAACCGTGATTTATGAAGTTCCTTTTTTTTATTACTTACTATAAATTTTCTTTAAGGTACAGCATTTGCATCTGCCAAAACGGTTTCTTTCGAAGCCACTTTTATTATACTTTAGGTTCATTGTAAATTTAAGCTTAAATGACTTGAAGTATAAAAAATTGACTTGAATTGCTTTACTTCTATGCGATTTGCAGTACACAATATAATTTCAGAAAGCGTTTGCAGGTGCATATTTTTTCCGACTTACCATTTAACATTTTCCACGCCACGCCACTGGGTGGTAGTCAGTTATAGCCAACACACTTAGACCAATTTGAGGTCCATTGTGATACCACGCTGATCTAGGGAGTTTCTCCCTCTACCCGCTAAGCCATTTGGAGCTCACTTAGCCACTAAGATCATTACGCAAGAAGGCTCCTAGATAGAGATTTCTTTTATGGGAGAGTGTAGGACATGTACAAAGAAGGTGAAGTCCAGTCACCTCCTCCTCCCCGTCCATGCAGCTTCTACAGAAGTCGTTCGAATAGACGCCAACCCTTGACGCATGGTTGCCTATTAGAGAGTATTCTGTAACGACGCCTACAGTAGAGCTAATGTACAGGCGGTTTGGTGAGATTAAACACAGAGAGCGTTTCAGGTCCAGCTTTGGCCAGATATGCCTAGCCGCTTGACATGTACTACTACTTGTCCAATATAGGTTTGTTCTCTCGATTTCGAATAGCTTAAACATAAGTTTACATGTAGCGATAGGTATACCTAGAGAACCTTTATCAGGTAAAAGAGGTAATACGGTTCATTTTTTAGCGAAGTCATCTGCCCTACAGTTTCGTGGAATGTCTCTATGCCCCGGCACGCAACGTAGGTGAATTTTAAACTGCTCTGCCATCTCCTCAAGAGATGAACGGCAGTTTTGGGCTACGATGGAGGTTGAAGAGACTGAGAAAACACCTCCACCTACCCCATCACTAGTTTTTGATCCATAGTTGTAGAAGTGGATCGAGTTATCTTCCGAAAATGTATAATCCTCCTAGAATCATCTGGTGGGGATAGTGATTTGGAAGTTCTTTCCCAACTGTAATTGGGGTATGGTGTAGTGTGTGTTCCTTGGTAGAAACCCAAATGAGTCCAGTATGATGGAGTGGCCAATATTCTTATTGATTCCATCCTTCTCAAACCACTCAAATGTGGCCGCATCGATATTCAGACCACGAGACATGCGAAATCTCCTTATATTTGCAGTAACATAACTCGAACCCCGTTTTTCTTGTCTTTATAATTCAGAAGTTTGAGTTTTACTCATGCTTATCAGAAGCCGCAATGCCTCCACTTATAAAATTATGTGTTTGAAGGTCGCTGTAATGTGAAATTTTTTAAATACTTCCTGAGATAGACGCGTCAGCTTCCTTCTTCTCGCAAAGAGAGCAACATCAGTTTTAAGGAAATTTGCGGAAAATCAATTCTAATACCTACACCAATAGTCGATCACGTACAGCGCCGTCTGCGCTTTTGCACAGATGTTTGCTAGTCTCGATCCGATATACAGAATAACGACATCTTCAGCAAAGACCTGCACATAATAGATACTAATTTTTTTTACTAAAAATACAAAACAGAACCATATGTCCTACTTATTTGAATGTAGTTATTTCTTTAATTGGTAATGTTCTCTTATTTTTCCTATTACTCATTAAACAGTTTCTGTCAGAATCAGATTGAAGTAGGCTGAATCAACTTGTACTATTTGACTGTCTCTAATCAATTGAACAAAATTATTACAGGTATAATAATCACCTCATGTCATATAGCTACCTAAATAACTTAAAACTTTTGACTTTCTACCCATAGTCATTCCTCTAATATTTGTTAAGCAATATCGATTAGTTGATAAACTTTTCGAATCTTTTTAATTTTCCTATGCAACATGACAACCATCAAAATTATGGTGTGAATTCTTACCTATTTATCAATTTTACCTGTAAATAACAACATACCTAAATGCCACTTGACTGGTCCCCTTTTATAAGAAAGACACCTTGTCAAACCTATTTCACTTAGAAGACAATCTAAATTACCGCCGACATTATTTCAATGGAGCTTACAGAATTTACACGTGAAATTGATTGCGATATGATGACATACCGACATTTTATTTGCATCCATTTCCTTGCTTCATGGTTAAATGAATTCAATTAAATAAAAAGACAATTCCGAAAGCTACAATGAAAGATGAATTTAATTGCAGTAGACCCTGTTTCCGTGCTCCCTATTCCTTCTTATTTATGTCGCTATCCTGTATTTTTGATATAGATAAACACTTATCAGATATTTATAAAGTACAACTTAGTGCAGAGATTGAGTCTTGCTCCCCCTTCATTTATAGAAACGCACCATTTTTGTCCTATATGATTGTGCGCCCACAGTTTCAGATGCTTTTTGAGCAAATTATTGATTCCAACTATTTTCTCTAAGATATGATAACGCAGCGAGCGATTTTTCTAATTCAATGAATGACTCCATTAAAAAAGATGTTCATGTCACATCATTTAGAAATGTGCATACGTCCTGCCCCTGATATACTAAAGAACTATACAACGACTTGTCAAAGGCTTTGGAACAGCTTTCCCATGAATTAATCGATTTAAAATCAGTGCAGGGACTTATCAAGTCAAATTTGAAGGTTTGCTATCAGAATCTTTTGATAGGAGGCATGCAACAGATCATCAGCCAAGTATGCGTGGAAGAAAGCATGCCCGATGACTACGAGAAGGGCATATGCCGCATATAATATCCTATCCAACGTATTGTGTGAATGTCTAAAGCCGTTCTGCAACACACTAATCGGCACGTATCAGTGTGGCTTCCGGACCGGCAGATCAACAACAGACTGAATCTTCACACTAAGGCAATTCCTGAAAAATACCAATGATTTTCAAGTCGAGACGCACCATCTTTTCATCGACTTTGAAGCCGCATATGAAAGCATTCATTGCCAGGAGCTCTACTTTTCGATGGCCGAATTCGGGATACCGGCAAAACTGATCCAGTTGTGTCGCATGACGCTGGAAAGCACGCGGTTCAATGTGCAATATGGAAACAGTTCTTTTGAAATATTCCAAACGTATACCGGATTCCGGCAAGGAGATGAACCGTCATGTGACTTCTTCAATCCTGTTCTGGAACAGATAGTGCGGAAGGGAGGTGTCAATACGGAAGGTACTTTGTAACATAACGCCCAGACGCTCGGTTCCACTGACCGACCCCCAGACGACCTCACCAGCAGCCCCTGACCGACCGCACTGTGGATCCACCCACAACTCCCACACGGAGTTCAACCAACTACACGACCGATGTCATCTGCCGATACCAGAATCGCCCCTGAATGGCCCCGCTGAACAAATCCAGTGGGCCCCTGAACCACACCACTGTGCGCCCAGACATCATCATGTTCACCGACCACCCGACCCTGATCACCGCATACCAGCAAATACGACCAGAGACTAGATTGAGGAAATGCAGGCCAGAATTTAACTTAATCAACAAATTGCTGCAGGAAAACACACTAGTAGAACATCGAAATTTGCAGTTGAGGTGATTTTCTTGTTCCTGATTTTGGGAATATCATGATCATAAGTTGCTGATCATCGTCATGTGACGAAATATCCGGTGTAATCTCGTAGAGTCTAAACCAGGTATTACGGCTGTCCGATTCACCTCTTAGGAGGGTAGACATTACGACTTTAGGGCCGATCCACCGAAACCCAAAACTTGGTTTTTTCTTTGGACGTTCTAACCTCGGCCATAGGGGAAAAAGACCATCACAACTTTTTTTTTCTTCAACAGATCCGTCCAATTACTGGGATACGCGTACGATATCGATCAACATCATCGGCCGATCTCTGCGTGCCGTGTTAGAGGCTTTTATGGCGATTGAAGAACAGGCAAAACTGGTTGGCTTGAAGTCAACGAGGACAAACAAATAAACATCTGCCCATCGACTAGGACAAAACGTTACAGTTGACCGTTGATACTTCGGTTTAGCGAAACAAATGTGTTCAAAACTCCTAACTGGGAAGACGAAGTACAGCGTCTTCAAAACACTGATACTGCCAATTCTGATTACGGCTCTGCTAATGAATAGGATCTTCGACTCCCAGCCCAGTTGGAATTAAATTTTGAAATATAATATGTTGGAGCCCGAAGTAATCCAATATAAAGCATTCTTAAATCGCCTAATTGACATGCCCACTATTTTAAGACAACATTTTATCGAGAGAACTATGGAAACGAAGGTCGTGTTCTCGCAAAGTTTGTAAATAGAGTTTTTGTTGTCTGTACGAAGTTGTTTGCCACACCCACTTTTGGGGGCGTTTTTGACAAAACTTTAGTTTCCCAATATGTTCCTTAAAAAACATAATCAACAGTAGTACAAAATTATAATATTTTATTGATTTCCCTATGAAATAAAACAAAACATTTATTAAAGAATAGGTACGCAATGTCCTTCTCGACTTATAGCCACACCTACTTTGGGGGCTAGGAATTTGGATTGGGTATCCAGCAAAGCTGTAGCCTTTCAAGGTGTTAAATTGTAGATTTTAAAGAAGCCGTTAAGGCCTTGCAATACACAATTCTATCTCAAATGGCTTTAACGGATTATATACTTCCAGGGAGAAATCCTCTTTTTGGTGTATAGGTTTGAGAAACAAGGTGCTATTCGTTTCTCTCCTTTAATGGCTGGCATATGTTGTTGTTCCCCATGGGGATCGAACCTGCACCGCACAGGTCACAAGCTAACAGACTACCCTCTACACCATAGCCATCACACGCCGATGACATATTCATCATTGTTAAGTGCAAAGACTCCGGCGAACTCACATCACAAATGCAAAACGCCCTTAAGACAACCCTAGACGTGTGCATCAGGGAAAATCTTTAAATAAATCCCAGTAAGGCCTTCATTGTTCCTTTAACTAAAAGAATTTAGACCTAGGTCAAATCTCACTAAATGACAAGGTCGTAGAGTACTCCAAGGAAGTCAATTGTCTTGGGGTAACCCTAGACAAAGGACTGAGCTGGAACTCTCATATTGACAACAAAACTACGAAAACTTCTAGAGGTTTATGGCCGGTCGCCGCACGTAAGGTAGAACCCTAAAATCTCTCCAAGGATCGCATACTGGATCAACACAGTGATGATAAGACCCACAAACACATAAACCTCTATAGTATGGTGGACAAAATCCACACAAAAAACCGCAAAAGAGAAGCTCAGAAAGGTACGACGGCTTGCGTGCATAGGTATCTGCGGGGCCATGCGAACCTGCTCAACAGCTGCCATAGAGGCAATAACCTCTCCACATGAGAAAAGATTTAACGACCACCCGGAACGTATGACCCTTCTTGAGGAACTCCCGGAACTTGATATGAACAGCGCGGTCACAGACCGCCTTCACATTCTCTGGGAATGATCCTAGATAATAATAACTGGAACTCGCACATCACGGAGCGTGGCACTAGAGCCATGTGTGCCAGTAAGCAGAATTTAGGGCCTTAGCTCAATTCTTCATTCGGAAGACTAGATGCGCAATTAAGCTGCACCTTGAATATAAGCATAAATCACATGACCTTGTGGGTCACTTGAAAATGTGTAAAGGATTTCCCGATCTAGTGGATTGTAATTCAATTTAAATAAAGGAGGAGGAGGAGCACGTCTCTTTTATATTTCAAGGTAAGCATGAAGTTAAGTCTCTTTTGGTTTGGTGGTGCGATACCCAGTATACACACAGGTACAGGTCCAACACCATAGTATCTTACATCGATCAGTCATGCGGTGATGTACGTATATACATACGTATGTACATCCTTGCTTTGGAGACGGTATTTCTTTTCTCGATATTCTCTTCCCCTCTAAGTACACTTATTTTATGAATTATATTTGAGTTTGAGTCTTGCTCTGAGTAAGCCTTGGCAGGTCCCACACCTTAGAGCTAAGCATCCAGTCCAGTTTCTTTGACGAATCTAATCTGAAAATGAGCTGTAGATAAATGGTTTGTATGTCCTTGTCTATTATTTGGTGCTTTGCCAAACATCTTATCCTGTTGTGGGTCAATGCCCCACAGGATTCCAGTATGGGGCTGGAGTTTCAGCGGTCCCACTACAGAATCTGCAGAGTCCGTCCTCTGATATACCCATTTGCTGCAGGTGCGCCTTGAGTGTTCAGTGACCCATAAGGAGGCCTGTTAGGATTCGTAGGTCATTTTTGATAAACCGATGCCAGCTTTGAATCTGTTTAGGTTGTAATTTTTCAGAAGTTTCTTTGCTTGTCTCAGACCTTGGAGGTAAAGAAAGGTTCTGGCCTTTGTTTCTTTCCCAGTTTACTGAACTCTTTGTGTAGAGTGTGTTTTTCCTATCCCACAGAAAGATTCAGGTCCTATCAAGGGTTCCGCTTCCCCTTTTCTATACTGCCAACATGGCCATGTACCCAGCACATGGCTACTCTGTTGTTCCATAGAAGTTTTGACTTATTCAAATGCCTTTATTCCTGCTTCGCTGTCAGATATTATTGCATATAGCAATTTCTGTAATTTTTCTCGATTGACACTCCTGCAGCAGTTCCTTCATCGCTCATGCCTGACTCTTTTGTTAGGGAATACAGTTTTGGGAAATTATTTGAGGAAGAAATATTGGACTGTTCTAAATGGGCCAATGGGGTTGCGGCACTGGACACGCGAAGTCTGGTCTGATACAGCAACGAATCGAAAATGGAATCTGGAGTTGAATCTGGTGTCTTTTGATCCATCACCAAAGCTTCGATGACTATGGGAATGTGTCCCACGGTATTCGAGGCAGAAGTCCATGCCATTAAGATCTGCTCTTTCATTAATTCAAAAAGGGAATTGAAGGCGCCAGAATATTATCTTTTCAGATAGAGAAGCAGCACTACTGGCTTTTTCATGCGAAAAAATGGGCCCTATGCCTACTAAGTAAAGAACTGATAAAAGGGCAAGGGTATATATATAAACCTTACAAAAGGCTTATATTGGTGGGAAGTATAAGCACTTACTTTTTGTTAAGTAGCCTTTTTATACCCTATTCTAAGGGTATATTAATTTTGACGCATACATAGTTTGTAACATACTTTAATATTGCCCGTAGACCCCTAAAAGTTACTATATTTATGATCAGCATCGATAATAATGTCGATCTAGCCATGTCCGTCCGTCCGTCCGTCTGTCGGCAAAAATTAGGCCTTTAAACTGGGCCTAGAGAGCTGAAATTTCAACCATATACTCTCTAGGGTCCCGAAAAAATAAAGTTTACGAATTTTTGAAATCCGCCCACAGACACGCCCACAAACTCAATTCAAGAAAGAGTTCGTAAAGCTACAGCAGCACTCTTCCAATGCAAAAAAGCCATTGGTAATAAATGGGGGCTCCAACCCCGCATTACCTACTGGCTATACATCTCAGTTATAGGACCGATACTTATGTACGGGGTGGTTGTTTGGTGGACTGCCCTAGACAAAGCAATAAATTGCGATAAGCTTGGCAAAGTCCAACGAACAGCTTGTCTCTGCATGAGTGGTGCACTGCGCACTACCCCCTCTGCTGCAATGGACATTCTGTTTCACCTGACACCCCTGGACATCTTTAGCAAGCATGTAGCTGCTAGTGCGGCTATCCGCCTCAAAACAACGTTCCAATGGTCCGAGAATGAAATCGGCCACGCATCTATTCTGAAAAAATTTAGAATCCTCCCTAGTAACATAGACTACACCACCCCTCAGACCCTTTTTGACAAAAACTTCAAGGTCAAGATCCCTCCCAGAACATGCTGGGAAGGGCCACCCGTCGAAAATAAATCGATCCATTGTTTTACTGATGGATCCAAAACCGACGAGGGGGTAGGAGGTGGTGTGTTCTCTTACAGGCTGAATCTCAGCCTCTGCTTTCGACTCCCTGATCACTGCAGTGTGTTCCAGGCAGAAATCTTGGCTATTAAAGAAGCCCTGTCGTGGCTGAAGAATAATGTGTTATCCGTCACGGATATCTGGATCTTCTCAGATAGTCAAGCTGCATTAAAATCCCTGGATTCTGGGTCCACAAACTCTATCGTAGTCCGTGACTGTCGATCATCTCTAGTAGAGATGGCGAAGCATTTCAACATCCACCTATGCTGGGTGCCAGGACATACAGACATTCCAGGGAACTGTAGGGCGGATGAACTCGCCAAAAAAGGAACCACACTACATCTTCTACCTGATAAAGATTCATTAGGCATCCCAATCGCTACATGCAAACTCATGTTTATGAGACAGACCATTGAGAATTGTAACCTTAGGTGGACAAGTGGTAACACTTGTCTAGCGACAAAGCAGATTTGGCCAAAGCTGGATCTGAAACGCTCTAAGTGTTTGGTATCTCTAAATAGATCTCACATTGGTGCTATAACTGGTGTGATCACCGGACACTGTCTCATAGGCAGACATGCAAAAAGGCTTGGCGTCCACACAAATGACTTCTGCAGAAGCTGTATGGATGAGGAAGAGGAGGAGACAATTCTCCACCTTCTCTGCACGTGCACTGCCCTCTCTCAAAGACGTAAACTCCACTTAGGATCCTTCTTCTACAATGATCTTAACGATCTCATTGACACTGACATAAAAAGTCTATCAAGCTTCATCAAAAGCTCCAACTGGTTCAACGAGTAGGAGGTTGATACATCCGTGTGGTATCACAATGGGCCTGTCATTGGCCTAAGTGTGTCGGCCTCTGCCGACTGCCACTACAACCTCACCTAACCCAACCTAAGACTCCTAAAACTGCTCGGTAGATAAAATTCATAAAATCCGCCCACTGACACGCCCACAATTAAATAAAGCAATTTTACTGAAAAGTCAATGTTTGAGCTAGGGAGCTGAAATTTATAATATATACTTTCTATATGCCCTTTATGCTCATGTGTAAATATTTTTAAAATTTGTCTACTGACACGCCCACAATTTAAAAAAAAAACCTTTTTTTGAAAATCCAAAGTTTGAGCTAGGGAGCTGAAATTTATAATATATACTCTCTAGGGGCGCTTAATGTTAATGCGTACATTTTTTTTTTCAATCCGCCTACTGACACGCCCACAATTAAATAAAAAAAACTTTATTAAAAAACACTAGTTTGAGCTAGCGAGCTTTTTTTCTTACAAAAGCTCGTTCCGGGGGTACACTGAAAGTAAATAACTCGATGTTATGAACTAAATTCTACATTATATCACACCGAAAACAGTATCTAATGAAAAATTACGTAGTTTACCGATTGATTGAGCTGGAGCTGTGATGGTAGTTATAGATACAATCGTTCTTATCTACAATTTATTCCAAATATCAAAGTGAAATTTGTTGCCACATCATTTTGCATCATTTGTCCAAAGGGATTAATAGTCTGGCATTTGTTATTGAGTGTTGAAAGGGAGACGTTTGAATGATGTTGAGAATTTCATTCTACCCGTAGTTCGGATGAAGCATCATTGACGTTACACTTTATTGAGTGGAAAGCATTATCATAACCACACACAGTTGTCTGTTACTCTATGGTATGCAGGAATATTTTCATAATCAAAAGTAATGCTTTTCTTAGGGAAGGATAAATGAATGGGTCCCAGATGGCTCATTGCGGCGAACGATAGTACTGCCAGTAGCTGACTCAAGGGCATTTGATTTGTATTTGTTATATGAATATTTATGTTTAGCAGTTCGACTTTGATATTTCCATTTACGTTCACTTTATTGACCTCAAGCTATAAATTCGGAAGAGTAGACAAATGTTTCAGTAGTCATCCGATTTATCCGAAGGGTTGACGATGTCTGTCAACATGCGGCTTGAGGGGTAAATCACAATATCAAACGGGATAAGTAAATTTATTATTCAAGTTAAATTCATAAAAGCACGAACCGATGGAAGCGAATAACTGTCAACGAGTTGATCCCGCAACCAAGGGAACCAATCCTTATCAATTAAGGTCTCCAAGCAAAGCATATAACAATGGACGCAAGCGTATGTTTTTTTGTGCAAACTTACCAACAAACTTTTTATTTGCTGTGCTCGTATCCCAAAAATACGAAATATATTCCCACATTATTTTTACCTTAGTAAATAGGGGATCATAACCTTGGGGACACTGTCGCTCGTAAGTTAATGATTTATTTTGAGAGAAACTTTTTGACTCTTTTTTGCCCGGAACGTTCACCTTCAGTAGCACCCCTTAAATGTAACATGGTCAATTTCAAGCTGGAAAACTTCCATTTAAAAACCGTACAGGAGTGATACTGAAAATGAAAAGGATATCAATTCTTTACTATCTTTCGTGTTTGCTTAAAATGCCCCAGAGTGAGATAAATAAGCTTTTATCGCCACTTGAGCTCTTTTCAGAATCACTTCTTTTTCGCAACACATAATAGCATACTATATGTATTTGCCTATGTAAATATCACATTTGAGAGTGATAATTTTATCCAACGCGGGTGGCAAAAAGTTTATTCAAACTGTCTCCTACTTAAAACAATGTAAAAAAAACTTAGTTTTTAAGCAAAAGAAAACGACGACTAAAAAGTTATCCCTCAGGGGTAAATCTTATGAGGCAAAATTCCCTCACACCGACTCAATTTGCAAAATCTTATCAAATAAAATAAGTCCATGCGGAGTAGTCTGAATTTGTATATATGTACATAAAATTATTATATAGGTGCTGGGGTGGAATCACCTAAAGTGATATTTGATTGACGCTTTTTTTATCATCGTTTTTGACTGTCAACTATTCTGAGCTCCGTATAAAGCGGTCGCGAAAAAATATTTGATAGCGTAACGGACACAATGGTTGGCACCCCTAAGAAAATTTTGAATTCAAATGCGTGTAAATTTCGCATTGATAGAACTAAGAATATGGTAAATATACCAAATAAAATTTGGAACATTTTTTATTTAGAAATATTTTTTTAATTTGTATTTTATTATTAAAAAAGGGATAAAAATGGGATATTAAAAAAGCATACCAAAAACCACAATTATTGGCACCCGACCACAATTGTCGGCACCCCAAATTATACAATTATTGGCACCCTTGAATTTAAAGAAAACCATATTTCCTTTTTTTGATTTTTATTAATAAACCAGCTGGCTGGTTAATTTATTTATAATAAGAAAAAAACATAAAAAGGAACATACATATACCGCTTCTTCTAGTTTATAAAGGACAAAAACAAATAAATTTTAAGTTAACAATAAATAAGTGTGATTTAGAAATAAATAAAAAAAATGTTCACTCAATCGGAACTGCAGAGTAGAACGCGGTATTTTGTAGATTTTGGAAGCTGCCTTTTTAGAAATTTGTCCATTTTTTATGGCCACTAGAGCTTCTTGAACATCCTTTTCTTGATAAGTCTTTCTTGTTTTCGGCATTTTTTCAATCTTTAAAAAGTAACGATTTAATTCTATAATTATTGGCAGTCCTAAAAGTATATTTATTGGCAGTGCCAATAGTTGTAGTTCCATAGAACCAATTATCGGCACCATGGTGTCAATAATTCAACACCTACTTTTTTCGGAACCAACTATTGGCATCCATTTTTTTTTTAATAATCAATTAATTTAACAAAAAAAAGTTAAAAACGAATAATTTACTATATTCTCATATCAAAAAACATACATTTTTAATAAAACAAATATATATTAATAACTAAATAGGGCTTACCAAATCTAAGGTCCTTAACAGGAACACACAAAATTTTGTTAATTTTTGACTTTTTTAAAACGTGTTAATACTTTCACTACCACTCACTGACTGAATACGCATTCGTCAAAACAAAGATGCACAATTGTGCGGAATAAGCTACAATTTAAGAAAATAAATAAATTGGCTTGCTTAGATAAATAATTTTTTGAAAAATGGCTTACGAATGAAGTGGTGCCAATAGTTGGTGCAAAAAAAGGGGGTGCCAATAATTGTATCCGTTACGCTAACTGGCAGCACTTCTACGTAGCCAAATTAAACAGCTGTTATTTTGAAATCCTGCAAATTGCTAACTGAAAACAGTTAGTTTGCTATATTTTAACCGTGAAATTCATGCGTTTTTGATTATATTACAATATTTAATAGCCTTAATTAGCCTAATTAGCCTAACCAACGACCATACCACGTCGAATTAATCGGTTCTCGTCAGATCACCGTAATTAAACGACGTTGGGCGCGGTTAGTACGTAGATGGGGGACCGTTTGAGAACAACCGCGTGTCGTTGGCCAGTCCCATCTACAGAGTTGAGGTAGATAATATACGTGGTATCACAATGGACCTAAATTGGTCTAAGTGTGTCGGCTTCTGCCGACAGCCACATAAACCTAACCTAACCTAATAGCCTTTCGTAAATATTACTAGCAACACGATTCGAATTTGGAGTCAATGGAAGGATGTCAATATGTTGACCGCAAACCGGAGAATGCACAGGCGGGCCAGTAGGAATACAGTAAAGTGGGAATGTTATGATTCCTTTAGTCCTAGCCGTTCAAGAAAAGAAGACGATCATAGAGTATATTAACTTTGACTCATAGTTTGTGGGTTGACAGGAGTGGAGATCGCCGGTGTTGTAAAAGTTAGATCAAACGACAATCAATTTAATCATTATTCTTTTCCCATCGCGGTCTTGCCGTTTATATGCGTAGTGACGTAGCCTACCAACTATAGCCTCGATGTGGTCAATGCTCCAATCCGAAATTGAATTTCATTTGGCTCAAATTTCATGTCCGTAGGCATTTAATTCACTACTGTTTTATTTACAGAAGCCCCAATTTGGACAGACATTCAACTTATAATGAGTTTGATGTCCTGTCTGATTTCATCACAAGAATTGTGACCTCGTACTGAAATCGTCCTTGCGGGTGATTTCATTATGCACAATTCATATTGGCTTCGACATTCTAGACAGACAACCGAAGGTAGGTATGTTGAAATTTTTGCTGAGGTAAACAATCTGACTCAGCTTGTAAATGAGGCAGCACGAATACAGGACAAAGGCAGTCAAACCGACCAACACACTGGACTTGTTTCTCACCTCTCGCTCTGAAAAATACGATACAAATGTATTACCGCTTCTATGTTCTTCAGACCATTGCGTCATATCAGCGAATTTCTGGTACTCCGGCCACATAGCTAAAGAACAAACTCCTAAAAGAACCGTATGGCAATGGCTGTGCGCGACAGCGACATGGATGCTGCTGCTGATATGATAACTAATATAATTTTACTGGGTATGAAATGCTTTATCCCTAACCGGATAAAAAGTATAAAACCCAAGCTAACCGGCTGGTGTGACTCGAGAATCAAAGAAGCTATCAGGTTAAAAGGGTTAGGCTTTCGGTCTAATAAGGCCAACCCATCTGAGGAAAGCCGGAAAAAGTTTAAACGAGCCAGAAGTGACTCGTGTCAATCGTGTCAAATTCTCCTACAACCAAAAGCTGAAATTTCTACAAAATCCCTCGGGTAGTACAAACGTTTAGTGGTTTGTAAAAAACATCAATCATTCGGCCTCGTCATCTATCCTCACTTACACTCATTTACAATGACATTCCAGCTGTAACCTCTGTAAATAAAGCCAATCTGCATGCAGCTCACTTTGCAGCTAGCTCAACGCTCCCAGATTGTACTTTATCTCCACCTGTACTCGAGCGCGTAGAATACTCCATGGAACTAATCTACTTTCGCACTCGTACTACTTCGAAATCTTGACACACACAAATCAACTGGTCAAGATGGTATTTCCCTTATCGTTCTGAAGAGGTGTGTTTTTCTAACTGTCCTATTCTTCAGGGATCTTTCCGAGAAGATGGAAAACAACATTTGTCCAGCCTGTACCAAAAAAAAAGCGAATCTTCTTCTTTCACCTCCTACCGACCAATTGCACTTACGTCCCTTCTTTCTAAAGTCATGGAAACGCTGATCAACCGTCACCTAATGAAATATCTTGAATCCCGAGAACTTCTCAATGACCGGCAGTAAGGTTTTCGCAGCAACAGATCCGCTGATGATTTTGGAATCGATGATACCTTTCTTCAATGGATTAAAAATTACTTTTCTGAACGGTGCAATTCAAGTTGTTTTGGACGGTTTCAAGTCTGCAATTCACCAAATAAATGCGGGTGTTCCACAAGGCTCTGTGTTGACTCCGAATCTCTTTCTCACTTTTATAAATGATCTCCTGTCTGTTACCTCTAATTCAATCCATTCGTTAGTTGATGACAGTGCCCTCAGCTTCTCATATTCGTTTCTTGAGTCACGCCGCTCTTTTTCGGGTGTGGAACTGGAACGTCAACATTTATGTTAAGCTCATTAAATTCCGATCTCGACAACTTAACTCAGTGGGGTGTAACTAATAGAGTGGAATTTAATGCTTCCCAAACGCAATGCTGTCTTCTGTCAATAAAGCAATGGCATTGTCCATGAATGGCACTTGCATCGCTAAAACCGAACGGGTTTTCACTCTCGGTATGGAATGACCACATATTCGATGTCGCCATGAACGCTGCGAAATGCCTAGGCTTAAGAAATATTTCACCCCTGCTGATCTGGTTACAATTTATGAGTCGTTTATCCGCCCGAAACTCGAGTACAACGCTCATACCTGGCCTTGTGCACCAATAACTTATTTGGAGCTACTCAAGTAGGATCCAAAACCGTGTCATAAAACTCATTGGAGACCGAGACATAGCGAGATCGATTGACTCTCTAAGTCATAGTCGTAATGTCTCCCTTCTTTCGTTATTTTGTAGTTATTTCCACCATAGGTGCTCAATCGAAATAGCCAGTTGCATTCCAACCCTTGAACATTGCAACCACAATACCCGCCATGCAAGCCTGTGTTCGGACGTACAGTCAATTTCAGAGATTCTTTCCTCAGCCGTACAATACGAATGTGGAATACTCTCCCACGCTCTATTTTTCCTTCACATTATAACCTGCAAACATTTGAAAGCAACGTACATCTTCATCTCTACTAGCTATTACATGATAAGGATACTAAAAAAAAGAGGCAGGCCTAAAAATTCCTGGATCACACAAATGCACCACCAGTTGATTGGCCTCATTGATACGCAACCAGGAGGCCTCCTCAACCTAGACCTATATATGTAGGAATTTGAAGCAATCAATCAGCCAGCATTATCAGGATATTAATATTGTTGAGAATGCTTTGGGGCTCTTGTCCCGAAGAGTTTATGAGGGCGGGAGACAATTCGACGATTCTGCGTTCATGATTGAAGCCATTAAAAAAGTTTGTTCTACGATTTCGCTTAGGGATATTACAAAATATTATAAGTCTTTGCCTTGAACTTAACCAAATGTATGAAGTTATTTTGAACAAAGGAGGGAGTACAAAATACTAAATTAGCATTAAATACATACTATATACTTACATTAACAAGCAACAAAGCTGTGCACTTTTTTTTTAATTTAAGGCTTCTGAACCTATTCAGTTGAGCCAAAAGAAATCAGCTTTTTTTGTTTTGTTTTTGAAAAAAATAAGTACCTAATGAGTATATATACGTGTGTTAGATACCGCATACTTTTGTGTTTCATTAATAATTAAATTATTCTTGCAAACAAATTTATTTCATTAAAATCGGTAAGTTGGTTGACGAGATATTCCCATATTACTTTTTAGAAGTGTTGAACCTATTCAGTTGAGCGAGAAAGTATATCTCATACTTATTGCCTTTCTGACTAAAACCACACCCCACTGCCTTACACAACGAGTGGTCAAAATTCCAATTGCTTTTCGAGCGCCTGGCAGTCGTTTACGTGGGCACACGCCACCTTGATCCGACTGAAGCCTTACAGCGTAAGTCACTACCCAGAAGCACCACACCAAGTTGGCGAACCGTCCTGGGAGTGCATGTTGATGTTTCAATAAACTACAGAAATTCGGCGAATTGTTTTTCCATATCAAATTGATCCCTCTTCGCTATTGCTTACTAAAACTTTTGGATGTAACATATTAAGTCTAAAAACCACAGTTACTCATATTATCATTTGGAATAAAGCCTTCACTCACTTGCATCGACTGCAAGACAAAACACGACTGCGTCAGATGAAAATTTTCATCGATTTTTAAGTGGAATTCGGAAGCCACATATAAATATAAAATATAACTCCTGTTGCCTGTAGGTTACGAATAAATCCGTTCCTTATTTGGACCACCTATCTTATATAAAATATTTCTTAAAAATTTTCTCATACGACTTTTTTTTCCACATCAACTTTCTCACGCCGACTTTTTATATATAAATTGATATAAAAGATACAATATTCAATTTTAGAGAATTTTGTTAGAATACCAAAAAAACAATGTTTCAAAATGGACAAAAACTCCGAACTTCATGCAACGCTCACTTTTGGGGATAAGAGTATCGATGGATAGGGTATCCATCAGTTCGCCCAGCGGACTGTATCCTTTCAATGTGTTTCTTTCTTTGCATTTCCATCTCTGTCCGATCTTCAGAATGATGATGTAAACATTGCACTTTACCACCACATAAAATAGGAATAACTTTACACACACATTGTGCGTATAACACAAATATAGTGTAAACAAATTTGGTTTGACAATTTGATAATCACCTTCTATGAAGCAAGAAATATGATTACCATCTAAGGTGATAGTTGATAGCTATTAAGGTTAAATCAATATACACGCACATTCTGCGTATATGACAAATATAAAGTGAAAACAAAATTCCTTTGTATAGCTGTTCACTGTCAACTTAAAACAAATATGTATTTCAAATTTCTTATTCTTCTTTCAACTTATAAAAAAAAACTTTCGAAATAAATCAAATTTTCTAGAACAACAAAGCGAAAATCAAACATATCTATGTATGTATGTGAATGCATATTTATTGATGGATGTTGTTAATTATTGGGTGCCAGCGGAAAGTGGAGTTTCTGGATATTAATGTGTTTGGGAAGTTTCGTTGGAGCTCCGCCGTAACCGGTCTGGCTATGTGTGCAGTTGCTCCATCTTGCTGGAATCAAATGCTGTTGAAACGGACACTTCTTCGGCGCAGTTCTGGGTAAAAAAAACTCCTTCAACATCTTTAAATAACGGTCCCCATTGAGAGTTACTGTTAAACCGTTTTCTTCAAAGAAGTATTACGAAGTAGTACAAATCATAAAAAAAACAACCTTTAACTTTTTGACAACCGGTACACTTTATTTGAAATGAAATGGCTTAGCCTATTGACATTATAACTACGACTCAACTCTAAAATTAATTCTCCTTGTCTTTTATACCGTAAGTTGCCTTGCTTGCTTTGGTGGTATTTGCTTGGTCAGCGGCTTGCGGTCGTTGCTTGGAACTCCGTCTGCAGTTGATCCTTTCCTGGAATTCGGTTGCAATGCGGGTAGTATTGCACGTGCCGGATGAATGTGTCTGGAAGATATGTTACCATGCACTGGATGGTTGATTTGGAGCGTGGGAGCGAGTCATCTGAATAAGTGTCGCGTTAACACCTCCCCCTTTAAGACCGAGTGTCCTCACTTGGTTCCATGAAGAGTATAGGGATTTTCTTCTCGTTGTGGCCTGCTGGAGTAACTTCTGTTTGGTCCTTTGATTTTGGTAATTCTTCTTTTGATGTTTTCTCAGGTTTGTTAGTGACTACTTCAGCTAGGAGTCTTATCTGTTTTTTTCGGGTGATGAGTATTTTAATTGTCAGGATTGTAAGCGCTAATACAGTGATGCATATCAGGCTGGAGTTGGTGACGAGTTGTTTGTGTTCGTTATCCTGTAACTGGTTTGTTTGTTGGGTGTTCTCCAGGTGTAATTCTTTCATCATCTCAAGAGTTAGGAACTCCTCATAGGTTTTTTCTGATTGTCCTGGTTGTACTATTGCCGGTAGTGCCTTGGATGTTGAAATTACGCTTGAGCTATAGTTTTGGCCAGCGACGTGGACTGAAGCATTGTGATATTGCACTATGAATGTGCCGGTGAGATTGACTGGGTCATCATTGATAAGAATAGATCCGTTGAATTGGTTTAGGAGAAGTGTTCCAGGGAATATTTCTTCGACGTTAGCTACATGTTGATTGTTGGTGACGAGACAACTTGACGGTTTGCTATTTAACAAGTTAGGTATACAATATTCTTTTCTTAAATCTATAATATCGGATCTTTTACATACAGTAAGTCCATTATAATTGTTACAGTTTCCTTTTATACCATAAATAGTATTTTTACATTTCAATATATTTTCAAATGATAGCTTTATAATATTGGTGCCAGTTTTTACGGCTTTTATGTGCAAGTTATCGCATATTTCGGATTCTGTTGTGGGTAAACTTATAATATATAGGATTGTAGAAATGTTTGAAGCAATCTTGACATCGGCAAAGACAAGTGCTTCTTCTAAGTTGATATATGGTAAATTATCTTTTTCGAAAATTTCTTCTATTACTTTAAGTTCCGAATTTGATAATATAAAGGAATTTACGATTTTTGCTTTTGCCCATAGTAAGGCATATTCTATATTTGTTACTTCTTCTCTTATAATGTCTGGTTTGTATTTAATATTCATTAAGTATTTATTTTCTATATGTTCGTTTGTGCGAATAAGTTTCATTATGGTATTTGTAACATTAGTGAGTTCGTTAATTTTTTTAATAGAGGATTTGTTAATTACTACCTGTCTATTATTATTCTCGAGAATGTTATGCATTTTCGATTTCAGGATTTGGAAGTCATCATAGTCCGGAGTTCCGGCTATCCATTTCCAGGCAGTTCCCACAAAATTTAGTGATCTACGGTTTCTTGATTTAGGTTTTAGGTAATTTAGTTGGTTGAGGATTTGGTTTGTTTGATGATGAAGGAAGATGGAGTTAGGATCAGGATTGCTAACGTTACTTTGAAGTTTGGATTATGTTATCTTCTAGCAATTTTTGGATTTGGTTTTCAACTTCGTTTTTGAGGGATGCAGGGTATGGGTAAAACTTGGAATAGACTGGGCAATCTGTTTTGGTGCGTATTTGGGCAACTACTTTTGTAGTGTATGTCAGTTTCTCGTTAGGTTCCAGAAATAGGGAATGGTGGTTTCTTATTATCGTTTTTATGGCAGATTTTTGTGAACACGTCAAGTGGTCTAGTTTTGCGGTTATTGAGTTTACGGATTGAGACTTCATTTGTTTTACCTTAATTCTTACTTTATTGAGGATAGTCATAAAGCTAAGTTTTGTGTGAATAACGGCAGATAATTGCTTAAGACTGTCGTTTCCTAAAATACCATGGAAAGATTTGAGATTTGGAAGAATAAAAAATTTTAAATTTATCTCTTTTTGTCCAAAGAGGTTTAAAAGTGTGTGGTGGGTGATTTGAACGTCACCTGCTATTGATGTGGCAAAAAAAGGTTCGTCATTTAACAGTGGTTTTTCGACTAATTGAGGCTGAATATAGTTTTTGCTTGATCCTGTGTCGATTAGGAAATTCAGGATCTTTCCACTCTTTGATTTGCACTGAAAGTATGGCAATGACGAGTCTGTTAGCCTAAAAAATGTAGGTCGCTGTATTCCTGTTGCGGGAGTTCCTGGTCGTCTCCTATGTCTTCTTGAGGGAATGATTCGGCTTGGTGTCGCATATACTCCAT
This sequence comes from Portevinia maculata, assembly GCA_949715645.1. Lineage (NCBI taxonomy): Eukaryota > Metazoa > Arthropoda > Insecta > Diptera > Syrphidae > Portevinia > Portevinia maculata. The sequence continues at coordinate 7,009,579 of OX454526.1, read as the reverse complement.
GAGGTCGGGGTCATGCGCTGCTTCTGGGACGTCCGTTTGCTGGTAAAATGCAAAGACATCGTTTGGTGAGATGTATCCGGTTGGTTGTGGATTGTAGTGTGGTGCTTCTTCCTTTACCGGTGTGGGATTCATTGCGTTAATATGGAAATTTCTTTGGAACTTTGGTGGAATTTGAGCTTGAGCGGATGGGTTATGGGGACGTTTTCCAGCATACTTAAATGGAGGTGATCTGTTTTGGTAGTTTACTGCTTCTGATCTAATTGTAGAGCACTCCATAGGTTCGGGCCTGGGAAGTGGTTTTGGTGCAAGTGGTCTGGGTGGTGGGAAATTCTGGTTGGGATAGGTGTTATCTCTGGCTGGCTGATACTGTGGATTCTGCTGAGAGAAGTATCTGGGTGGATATCTAAGATTTTGCTGTACTTGGGGAAGATAAGCTATACCGGGGTAAAAGGTTTGTCTATGAGAGATATTCCTGTGTGGTAGAGGTGGTGGCATGGTTTGCCTCCTTGAATGGTATTGTCTGCTACTTGCGTAGTTCGATCGGAACTGTTGGTTTTCCAACTTACAGCACAGGTTAAGAGCCTGGGGTAAATCGGTTGGTTCTTTTATTCCCAATAACATTGGTAAGTCTCCGTTAAGGCCTCGGACAAATGTGTCCAGAGCCTTGTCTCTGTATGTGCGTGTGAGCAATGTCAGAGATTCTGGGCTTAAATCCATGCTAGAGATTTTATTTAAGATGAGCGAAAGGTGATTATATACTGATTGGTAGAATTCTTGAACCGTGGAATTCTTTTGAGCGAGAGACGTCATCTGGTACTCTAATGTACCAATATCTCTTTGGTCTGCATAGTGCAGCGACAAGCATCTGGAAATTGCTTTCCAGTCTAGAGGTGTGTTGTAGGATTCTAATGCCATATCGGCATCGCCTACAACTTTGTTGCGGATGACATTGAGGATACCGTAGTATCGGGGTGTACCTCTAATTGGTTCATATATTCTGAGAATTCTTTCGATACTCTTTCGCCAAGAGCTAAATTCTCCGGGTTTTCCCGAGAATTCTCGAAGACATCTTACGACGTCTGGAATTTTATCCAGTTCGCTAAGATCATCTAAGAGATCAGGGTTTATTGCCTGGTCTTGTGCACCTTGAAGGTCTGAATCGGGATTTATTATGGAGTTAATCATTCTACGACCTTCGTTATTGAAGAGCTCGGTTACTACGTTCGTTATCATGTGGATGAGATCGGCGGAAGGGATTATAGGGCGGGGTTGACCTTGAGGTTGGCCTTGAGGACCGTTGGCCTCTGCCATGTTAAGGACTGGAGGTCGAATGAGGTTGTTTGGGTTTGCCATTTTGTTTAGAAATTAGTTCACTTGTGGATACTGCTTGGTTTATTTTATTTTATTATGTGATGTTTGAGGAACTTTGTTTTGTATTCTTTCAAAAGGTATTTTACTTAAATATATTTTTTTTTTTTTTTTTTTTTTTTTTAGCTAACTTACAAAGGATAAGTACCTTTTAATAGTTATTCTTCCTTTAAGAAAATAATATTTTTGATTGACTTAAAAAGATGTTTATTTGCCTTTAATAACTATTTTTTCTTTAAGAAAATAATATTTTTGATTGACTTAAAAAGATATTTGTTTGTTTTTAATAATTATCTTTATATTTATAAATATTTATTTTAATATTACTCTTATACATACGTTAAGTACATTAAGTACATTATACTGTGAATCGGCTGGCAGCAACAGAGCTGTCTCCTTTTCCTCTGCGTTGGCAGCTACTAAGGGGCCTTGACAATTTCTTCACAGGGAGCGAGCGTTGGTTCCGGTTGCCGTTTTAAAGTCACAAAAGAAGGATTTTACGTTTTTTTTTTTTTTTTTTTTTTAAAGTAATTAACACTGCTTGAGGGCTTTTTTATTACTTTTAATTCGCTTGGAAATACTTTTGCACTGCTTGAGGGCTTATTTTTTCTTTCACTGCTTGGGGGCTTTTTATTATATATTTTTAATACTTTTGCACTGCTTGAGGGCTTATTACTATATATTTTTAATTCGCTTAGAAATACTTTTGCACTGCTTGAGGGCTTATTCACTTAGAAATACTTTTGCCCTGCTTGAGGGCTTATTATTATATATTTTTAATTCACTTAGAAATACTTTTGCACTGCTTGAGGGCTTATTCACTTAGAAATACTTTTGCACTGCTTGAGGGCTTATTATTATATATTTTTAAATTATTTTAATTATTCGGAATTGGACTTTTCCGACTGCTCGGGCGCCAGTTAATGATTTACTTGTTGCAAATCATAAAAAAAACAACCTTTAACTTTTTGACAACCGGTACACTTTATTTGAAATGAAATGGCTTAGCCTATTGACATTATAACTACGACTCAACTCTAAAATTAATTCTCCTTGTCTTTTATACCGTAAGTTGCCTTGCTGGCTTTGGTGGTATTTGCTTGGTCAGCGGCTTGCGGTCGTTGCTTGGAACTCTGTCTGCAGTTGATCCTTTCCTGGAATTCGGTTGCAATGCGGGTAGTATTGCACGTGCCGGATGAATGTGTCTGGAAGATATGTTACCATGCACTGGATGGTTGATTTGGAGCGTGGGAGCGAGTCATCTGAATAAGTGTCGCGTTAACATATATAAGGCAATTTTGCTTATTTACATTGCCGCTTAGATCACAATGGGTCTCATCAGACATGAAAAAGCAATTTATCAAGCTGTTGTCCTCTTCGGTAATTTCAATCATTTTTTGCCAAAGTTCCAGGTGAATAGGCAAATCCAGAGGGTTTAACTTGCTTCCAATTTGGACTTTGTACGGAAACAAGTTTAAGTCATCATGAATTATCCGCTGTAATAACCGTCTGCTACCTCCAATTTGCGCCGATAAGTTTCGAGTCGAAACGGTTGGATTTGCTTGAATTGACGATGCTACAGCCGCGATTGTGTCTTGAACCCGAAAATAGGGATCTCCATTTTACGGTCTTCGTGCGATGCTTCCAGATTCGGCAAAACATGTTTACCAGCCTCATAATGGTCTATCTACACGGGGGAGTACCGCGAAACTCCCGCCTAAATTCCATTTGAACGGAAATGAAGTACCAAGCATAGTACCGCTTCACTATGTAAATCCTGTTATCGGTATCCCAAGCATTCATTTTAATAAATCTAAATAGTAACCTGATAAAAAAAACTGATTACTCAAACAGAAACGTAGCACGACTCGTGCACCACCCTGTATTACTTTTAGGCCTCGTGCCCACTAAGACTGACCGTCTGTTTTCTCGGTGCGTCTAAAGCGACGGATATGCCAGTGGCAGTACAATTTATATGAAAATGTTCACATTTAGACGGATTCGAAAAAAAGAATGGGTCAGGGTATATAAACAATCGAGATGATTTTCGGGTCCATATAGGTCTTTGTCAAGTTCGATGACCAGCGGTTTGAAAAATGATGAGAATTTTCTCTTTATTTTGGTATTTGGATTACCTTTATCTTTAAGAAGCATGCCTTTAAGTCTTAACTCCCATGAGGCCACAGCTACTACTTCGCCATCACCTGGAAATTTGCAAATAAAGAGAACTTTGCAGTACAGTTCTTTCTATTTACTGCATTGAACTTTTTCGACTATTTACATGGATCCATTTTCCTGAAAATTAAATCGAAAAACTATTGATTTTAAATACAAAACCTACTTTTCTTTAATGATTTCGTTGATTCTCCGGCCTATTACTGATAATTATTTCGTTTGTTTAACCTCCACTTCTATTTGTTTACATTCGAGAACTGTCATCTGTCAAAACGGAAAAAGCCCTATTGGTGATAGAGTTTGTTGAAGCCGATCTTTATCATAATGTTTTTCTCTCTCTCTCTCTTCTCTTCTCTCTTTTAGGCATTATCTGAAATAAATAACCGGAATTATAAATGATAAAGTGGTTGTCACTGTAGTTAGTGCAGTTGTTGGCAATAGCAACAACTGTAGTCGCATGAGTTATTGGCACCCCTGCCAATAAAAACCAGTGTTTTATTTGCATACAATGTTATTGGCACCACTTACTTAGTGTATTGCAAATTACGAGTAAATTCAATAATTCGTATTAAATTAATGTCATGCAAACTGAAAACTAAAAATGTTACTTTCATCTTGAAAATTTAAAGAAAAAGCTATACTTACCGATTAGAAAGTCCTTAAATTCATATGGTTTCACCCAAAAAAACTTTAATAATACGAGTACGTGTATATTCTTAACTTTGTAAATGTCGACTGAAAAGGAAATTTGGAAAAAAAAACATCATCAAAGTTATGATATTTTTATAAAAGAAAATCCTTGCCGAAGGAGATAACGTTGGATGCCAATGGCAACCACTGTATCCCTTACTCTATGAACCAAACTAAAAATACCAAATTTATCAACCAGTAGTCGGATTTCATTTACCCGAAATAGTACGCGAAATGTTTTTATATGTCTTTATTATTAAGCCTTCAAAATTATTCTTCACAAATGAATTTGTATTATATTACCAATTTATCCATGGGTGACAGATAACCCAGTACACTCGAATTAGTTAAGGCTCATTCATCTGGCTCAATGAAGGGTCGAAACCGATTGAAATTCAAATCGCCACTCAAGTCTCACCACACTATTAGCGTTAGGATTCACCAAGAGATTACTTGAAATTCATATCATTGTTTTCATTTACTACACATCAAATTAAGTGGTTGGGTTTTGTATCTGCCAACGTTTTTCAACGAACTTGAGCTTAGTGCTGGCAGCCAGATATAAAACCATAAATCAAATGTGAATGCGAACTCGCTATATTAATGGTTTGTTAAATTATATTTAAATTTTGCAAAGAGATGCAACATCATTTTCTTTCAGTTATTGGTTTAAATGAAAGGAACTGGAATTGACAATATATTTATACAAGGTCACCTTGTTTTGTGTATTTTCATCCATTATGAGTCCGTGTTTCTATGCAATCTTTTTTATAGAGTGCCATCTGCTGATTCTCATCGTGCAAGCATATCCTAGATTCAGTCGGAATATTGCCAAAACTTCTTCGAAAATCTATGTAAACAAAGGCAAGAATTAAGAATTGGATTTAAAAACCCACTCTCAGGAACGGAAATACCGTTTCGTATCCTGGGGGATCAAACAAAGGATTTCTTAGGAAAACATATATAATATACAACTCCTGGTTGCGATAGAACTTATATTCAAAAAGAATGTAAGCTCATCGGCAACAGAAATGGACACGTTTAAATAGAAAGGAACACATCCAAGAAATACTGCATGATGATATGAATGAAACAAAAACAGACAATGGTTAGGGAAAGTTCCACTTTACGCCTATACTTCGCGTTTATTTGCAGTGTTAAAAGAAGAACAAATATTGTCTATAAAATCATTGTCAGGGAAGAAAATCCTAGCAAACTTTAAAGTTACAGTAAATCATATTATACATTATTACTGCAGGTTTCTTTACATTTTGAACTCAAATTATATTTTAAAAGAATTGGCTGTAGTTACTTCGAGTAATCGTTTTTTGTAAAAAAAGAAATGTGGAAATCACCGAAATCCGAGTGTGGGGCTTACACCCCTACTAAAACCACCTTTGCATCCAACCTCTGTTCGCCATGGCACTGCGCGATTAGACATTTCATCACGAGGGGATTTTCAACGAAAGTTTGCCTGTCTGCACATTTACGTACCCTCAAGTTCTGTCGGTTTGTGCATGATGTAAGAGTATGTACCTGCCTTTGTACAGACGCTGTGCCACTTTTGCGAAAGTGGCGGGTTTTGTGTGGTTTCTTGTGTGAGGTTGTATACAGTTGTATCCAGGGCTGTGTTTTTTTTTTGCTTTTGAAAGTTGTTTCTGGCTGGAATTTCTCCTCCAGTAATTCATTTTTCGATGAAAAAAGTCATGCTCTCGGTCATGGCCTCTTTTTTTACGAAAATGGAAAAAATGTCTTGTTAAGTCTGTGCAACTTTAACGCACTAAGAACACCTCGATAAAACGAGCAAATAAAGGGTCTTTCATTAAGGACTTGACTATAAAATGCGAACTACTTCAGATTGTGATATATAAAAAAAATTTTTTGGCTTGAATTAATATCAAAACATTTATGAATGCAATTCGACTTCGTTCATACACTGGCGATCACAAGGATGAGGCCATACATTTTGCAATCGATTTTCAGTCTTAATACCTGTTGGAAATTTTATGCCCAGAAACTTTTACTACCTGTGAAAAGGTACATATTTTCCAAACCGTAAGTCATAAAATTAAAGAGTAAATAAGAAACGACAGCTGGAATTTCCCAAGATCAAACAATGAACTACTTGAAAAGCGTATAAAAAGATGCGCCACTAGAATAAGGCCATTGCGAATATTTCGTTGCAGAAGTTCATATCAGCGATTTGTAGGCCTACCTCTCTTTCGCATTTGTATGGAAACGTTGATTGATATTGCGTTTTTGACATGGTTGGTAGGATCTTTTCTTTGAGCATGACAGTACCTACTGACCCTGTCGTGTGCCATTTTTTTCGAGATTGGCTCGTTGATATGAAGGATTTCACGGATCTTGGAACTTCTTCTTCATTCACTTTGTTACTCCTGCTGTTATGCGAAGCATTTTCATTTCAGCTGCCGTTAATTTGACCTCTTACTTTTTGTACTCTATCCAACATTATGAACCGTATGTAAGTGCCGGGCAACAACCGTGGCGCAGAGCATTTCTTTCAGCTTAGGGGCATTTTTCGATCATAGAAGATGTCTGAGTTTTCCCGCCACTTCATCCACCCTACGCATACGCGATGCTTCATGTCATCATCACAGCTTGCTTTACTATTGATCATAGATCCCCGATATTTGAACTCTTCGAACTTCGGAATCACTCTTCCAATCATATAAATGTCTGGAACAGGTCGAAGTAGATCAGAGAACGGCCAGCACAAGTGTTCTGATTTTTTCGGACTAATAGGATACCCATTCCCATTCAAAGCTTTCACCCAAACATCAAGTGCTCGTTGCAGGAACGTTTGATTCTCGCTAATGATGGCTCCATCGTCAGCAAAGGAAAACTAATGCACTTAGGAGGCCGTCACTTATCCTTCAAGCAAATAATCAAGGAGTGTAAAAAAAATCAATGGACCTTAGAGGACTGGCGTACACCGGCTGTGACTGCGAACTCCTCGGTGACGCCAACGGAGCATCTTACTCTTGTCTTTACTCCCTCACACATGTCCATGATTATCTGTACGTAGGTTTCTGGAACTCCTTGTTGTCTTAGCACCACCCATAACACATCTTGGTTGTCCATCAAGGCCTTTACAAAATCAACCAACACCATATGGAAATCCTTTAAGGATTTACGATCTTATTAAATCATGATCCATATGTTTTGTATTGCATAGAGTAGTTGATTTACCTGCGACAAACAGATAGCTGTATTATTTTACGCATTCGGCTATCTTAAACCCGCTCAACGATCTTCATGGTGTGTGACATCAGCTTGATTGAATGGTAATTAACACAGTTTCGCGTATCGCCTTTTCCTTTGTAAAAATTAAGAAGAAAACTTTCCCTCCACTGGTTAGGCATTGGATCGTATCAGTTTGGAGATGCGAATCATGAGCCATTTGGACATGATGTCTTCTATCATTTTCGAGAACTCCTAGGGTATCCCGTCCTTTTGATTTTTTTGAGTCCTTGACCGCCTTCTTAACTTCTTCGACAGTAATGTCACATACTTCTTCATTCAATTGTTCATTTAGAAATCCTTCGCAATACTGCTGCCGTCTGTGTAGTATTTTTTCGTCATCCACAAGAAGCAGCTTTTGAGCATTGTTGACTCGCTTTGGTGAACGAATTTCCTGAGCATTTCTCTTTCGCTGAGCGGCTGTTTTAATCAAGCTGGTTTGTAGGAGTTCGTCGATAGCCTGTTTCTATCGAGAGCCTGACAAGAAATTTCTTCTAAAGTCATCTGCCCGATTCGAGGCGAGCTTTTTTTATCCCCAATGTTAGTGGAGCACTTTGACCAAGCTTTGAATATCACTTTCCTGTTACGAGGGCGGGTCAATGTTGTTTATGTTGTCAATGTTGGCGTTGTTTAATCGCAATATGGAGGAGTTTTTGCGCCGTTTTGTAACCATGGACGAAACATGGATCCATCACAACACACCAGAGACCAAACAACAGTCAAAACAGTGGGTTTCTAAGGGTGAATCGGCGCCAAAGAAGGCCAAGGTGGGTTTGTCAGCCAATAAAGTTATGGCGACTGTTTTTTGGGATGCACGCGGGATAATCCACATTGACTACCTTCAAAAGGGAAGAACAATCAATGGGGAATATTATGCCAACTTATTGGACCGATTCAATGACGATTTGAAAAAAACCGACCTCATTTGGCCAAGAAAAAAGTTCTTTCCACCAAGACAATGCAAGGGTGCACACATGTGCAGTTGCCATGGCAAAAAACCATGAATTGGGCTATGAATTGCTCCCTCATCCACCCTATTCTCCAGATTTGGCTCCGAGCGACTACTTCTTGTTCCCAAACCTGAAGAAATGGCTTGGTGGAAAAAGATTTGACTTCAATGATGAAGTCATCTCGCAAACAAAGGCCTATTTTGAGGACCTCGACAAATCATTTTTTTTGGAAGGGATAACAAAATTGGAGAAGCGTTGGACAAAGTGTATAGAGCTCAAGGGAGACTACGTTAAAAATAAAAAAAAAAATTTATCAAAAAATCTGTGTTTTATTCCAAAAGTCACGGACTTATTGACCCGCCCTCGTACTTATCACTGATTTAGCTTCATCTGTGCACCATCATGTTTCTTTGCCGTATTGATAGTGTTCTTTCGAAGCCACTTGCGATTTTTGGTTCTATCCAAGCAAGGTGGTTGTAAGGAATTCCACATATCTTGTGCTCTGCACATGATGTGATGCAGATGATTTTGCATATTTGTCCTTATTGTATCATTTGATTTTGGCAGACACTTTTGTTTGCTTAGTTTTGTTCGTCCACGCCGCCATAAAAATATCTGTCAGGAGGAGGCGGTGTTGTTTAGTGACGCATTAAACATCTTAAAAAGAAGTGTGCATGCAAATCCATGGGTTGACACGACTGGAGATCACCAGTCTCGTAAAAGGACGATGAAACTATAATCAATAACAGGAGCACGCAAGTATCGAAATCGAAAAAAGAGGCAGGCCTTAAAACTCCTAAAAGCACAAATGCAATAACAGAAGAATTCGATTGGCCTCAATAAAAAAAGGGACCCGAAAGCGAAATCCCTACCAAGATTTATGTATTTTTTTATTGAGCTCAATCCGGCGAAGCCCACAAGCGGACCCGTAGTGAAGTGGGCGGGTTATTGAACCTTTGATTCTGACCATAACTTCGCCGTTAAGAAATAAGAGGACCTCTAGCTCACCAAGATGAGGACAAAAATTACTTGCTCAAATATTCGGCAATAAAACAACCAATATCCATTCAGGGAGTATTTCTTCTCAAAATAACTGCCTACCCTGAATCATTGAAAATACTTTTTTATGAGAACTATTAAATATGTCAGTGTACCCCTAAATGTCATTCTCCCATTCACACTTCACAGGGGTGACAAAGTGATTGACCTTTTCTTTTCTTTATTGAAGCAATTTTCCATTTTTGTTGGAATATAATAAATGAAACTTTGCCGACATTATTTTCTAAGCAAATGGAAAATTTCTTCATCTTGATCTCAACCCACGAGTTTAAATTCCCTAAAAGGAATAGTGCCCACTAATGTTATTACTTTGAAAACATAGAGTGTTTTTGACAACTCAATTCGTTTCAACACTCAATTAAAATTATCCGAGTCACTTCCATCCTAAATGTTACACTAATATGCCCCCACTCAGAGGAAGGTAACGTGGGTTGGGTACCAACCAACGATAGGAAAAGTCATTTGCAATATTATTTAGATGGAAATTTAACTAATGATGGTTTTACGGGTGGGTTGTAATATTCACTCTGGAATGCCACCTAACTGCCGGCATCATAGCAACATAACCAAATGAAAACATTTATAAAATGTCAATAATTCCAGCTATCCAAAGGTAATGAAGTTGTAAAATCTCCACTTTCTGTATTTACCAACAAAAATCTCTCTCCTAGTTGGGATGCTTCACGTTGCCTCCTCTTACGAAGGAAATAGGCCCGGATGCTGAAAAGTTATCCTGTCATAGTGCCTAATTGAAAACTTAATTAATCCGGGATTTCAGCACACTTAACTGTAGTAGGATAATGTTTTCATAATTTTCCTGATGAGGTGAAGTAAGTGAGTTGCTTTTTGTAAGAGGTCACATTTAAATTGTCAATGAATTTGCTTAAAAAAACTAAAAAAAATGCAATCATCAATCCCGCAAAGGAGATTGTGATATTAAATACAATCAGGATGAAAACATGCTTCCTAGGATAATCGTGTGTAAGTAAATTAGCTTAGCTTTATAGTGAGTATACTGTGATGAAAGCATCCGTGAGTGTGTATGGGAATAGAATGGAACCATAAAAAACAAACGCCGCCCCGCATATTATACAAGTCGATATGGTCATCAAACTTTTCATCGTTTTATGTCAAACCGGCAATATGCGGTGGATGTCGCAATAAAAAGGATGCTATCTCGTTTTTCTATTAGGATTTTCTTATAATAATGGGGAGGAGGTAAATGAGGTTAATAATGCCTCGAGAGATTATAATACAATCTCACTACATAAGTTATCGACAGTGAGAAATCGCTATGTAATTAGAGACGACACATTAAATTCAAATGATAAAGAAGCCAATAATGTATATTTTCAAACAAGTTCCTTGAAAATATCCGGCATCATATATCTGGGAGGACATTTTTAAGTGATTCCCCGAAAATGCAATCATTTTAAAAGAATTTGAAAACATTTCAAACATGTTTTGTCGATCTAGATAACACTTCGCACGTGTCATTGAAGATGCTGAAATGAGGGATACTGTGACGAAGTAGATAATGAGAATTGATTATATTTTATTGGAAAAAAGGCAACGTTGAAGATGTTTTTGAAGTAAAGAAGCAATAAGGAATAATTGGTTCTGATTTTGTTGAGAGTCAGCAGCAATAATGCTAGTTCTTAGGTTATTCTGAGAACATAAATACGAATATGCATCTAATATCCAACGATTGCATCAAGAAGGTATCTCTAAAGATCAGTCTATCGAGGTATAGAGTGGCCTTATAGCAATTCGTTTATTGTTACGCTCGTGTCCCCTCATAAGAAAAAAAAGTGCACGGCTAGATCGTGTACGAAACTCTCCCGATTTCATTAGAATAGTTTTGGCATAGCATTATACAAAGATATGTATATATAGATATACATATTAGGGTCCTTAACCTATCTTCTCAAACCATTTTTGTTTGCGAACTGCAAATTTTGAGAAACTTCTCACAACAATTTAAATTCTTGGAAGTTTGTCAGACTTTTGCAGGAGGTGGTATAGTGGAAAAATGTATGACATTCCTGGGTGGGATTTTAGCCTCCATCCCCAGTTTAAGAGACATCAAACAATCGCTGGACTTTGAAATGGTCAATACGACATAAATAGTTCTGCCGCTAAGGAAAATCTCAATACGGCAATCATAACTGCCTTCCACCAAGCTTGCCCAGAAAAAGGAAAAAACTGGCAACCGACCTACCCCTGGTGGAACAAAAAACTACCCACACTTAGAACAGAGACGAGAAAGCTCTTCAACCGGGCTAAACGCAATGGTGAATGGGAAATATTTAGAAATACACTCACCATGTATAACCAAAAAATTAGAAGGGCCAAGAGAGAACCGTGGAGAAACTTCTGTAATACTATCAATGACACCAGAGGTTGTGCCCGCATTCATAAAGAACTCTCTAAGCAGCACACTAATCCTATTGGTTCTATGACAACACCTGATGGCACAAATGCTGAAAACGAGCTGGAGACGTTCCAGCTCTTATCCGGAATACAGAGAAGGATATATAAACCGCTCAGAGAAGACTGGAACAGGTCAAAGAAAATCTTTTATGAAGGTAAAATTGGTTGGGCAATCAACTCTTTTCAACCCTTCAAAGCCCCTGGAGAAGATGGAATATTTCCAGCTTTACTACAAAAGGGCACCCCGCAACTGCTACCTGTACTTATCAACCTATTCAGGGCTAGCTACGCATGGAGATATATACCAACAAAATGGAAAGAGGTTATTGTCAAATATATACCCAAGGTAGGACGCAGACCGTCTGAACTACCAAAGTCATGTAGACCAATAAGCCTCACCTCCTTTTTCTTCAAAACTATGGAAAAAATCCTTGATAGACATATCAGAGACGGGCACTTCAAACGAACCCCCTTCACAGGTACCAATATGCCTACCAACCCGGAAAATCAACCACACACGCCTTGCAAAATCTCACCACGAGAACTGAGAAATCCCTCAGAGACAAAGAGGTAGCGGTTAATTGTTTCCTCGATATAGAAGGAGCATTTGATAATACAAAATTCTTCCAGATATATAGAGGTATCCAAAACATGGGAGCTGACGACACTACATGTAAATGGATAAAATGTGTGCTAGAGGAAAAAACAATAAAAACCTCATTAGGCAAACTCAGTCTGATAGCTACGAAAGGATGCCCCCAGGGAGGAGTAGTCTCACCCCTGCTATGGTCCATCGTAAATGAACTACTGATCATTCTCAGTAATGATGGTTTCTATGTCCAAGGATATACAAATGACATAGCACAAATGACATGGTGCACTAAAGTTGAACTTAAAGTCAATCTAAAAAAAGCACCATAGTTGAATTCACCAAGAGAAGAAGGCCAGGAAGACACAGAAATGCTACGCTCTTCAGTGAAAAAATAAATTCTAATATAAAAACAAAATAATAACAAGTTGTGATAAAATTTGAAAAATTAAAGAATAAAAAAGAAAAATATTAAACCTCTCTTTTATTTAAACTTTACGAAACAATAAAGTTCTCAACGGAAGTTAAATATCTAAGAATCACAATAGACGAAAAACGTACATGGAACTCTCCCCTTACCAAAACTATTGATAAGGCCAGGACCTCATTATGAACCAGCGAAAGTATACTTGGTAAAAATTGGGTACTTAAACCCAAAATGACACCGTAGATGTTCATGGCAATTACAAGACCTATCATCATGTATGCAGCCGCCGTCCGTTTGTTGGTACAAAGCAACGCAGAGGTCAGCACAGGCTAAGCTTAATAAAATACAGCTACTAGCCTGTGTCTGTCTAACTGGTGCAATGAAAATGGCACCAACAACTGCACTTGAAATTATTCCAATTATCCCTCCACTTCACCTAAAACTCATGATAGAAGCGATGGTAAATGCCTATACGCTCATCACAGAAGACGAATGAAATTTCAAGCTAGTCCACTTTGCAATCCTACGGGAACTCAGAGAACTTATAAGACAAATGTCTACCAAGATATAACTTCCAACACAACTTCAAGGTTACATTCTCAGATCATTTGAGCTGGGAACAGAATAAACCTACATTTGCCAAAGATTCACATGTATGGTACACAGGCGGCTCGAACACAAATGAAGGAGTTGGAGCAGGAGTATACGGTCCCCGCACTAAGGCATGCCTATACGCTAGTATGGACACAAGCAGCACCGTATTTCAGGCGGAAATCCACGTGATAGAGTTCTGTATTCGAGAGAATCAAAACATATTCAAAACAAACAAAAACATTTACATTCTCTCCGATTGCAGAGCAGCCATACTCGCAATCAACGCCCTTGAAATAACATGAAAACTGGTGTCTCTAACTCCCACAAATACTGAGCACCACAAACAAAGTTCACTTAATCTGGGTGCCTGGATACGAAGGCAATGAAAAAGCAAAGGAACCAGCCAGAACATTATCCTCATCCCAATTTATGATGCCAAGACCATTCTGCGGGCTACCAATAAATATTATAAAAAGTTGTGTCAAAACCTGGGTTGAGGAAAAGAACCTTCATTTCTGGAGGGAAACCGAAGGAAACAGGCAAGCTCTTTACGCCAAATAGTTCCCACAAAAAAACGAAACAACTGCTACAATAAAGTAGAAATCAGATTCGACTAGTCACAGGCTTCCTCACAAGGCATTGCCGTTCAAAAAACACCTGATGACTATGGGTATAGCACAAGACAATACCTGCAGATTGTGCAACGAGGACGTAGAAACAGCAAAACATATAGTATGTGAATGCAACTGTTTGATCAAAACACGTCAATGTTTCCTAGGTAAATTCTACCTTGGAGCAGCAGACATAGCTGCAAGCTCTCCCAAAAAATTCTTTCTAACAAACTGCGGCATCATGGACGAGCAGTAAATGTAGGATATCACAATAGGCCCTCCACCTCCCCCCACAATCTAATCTAATCTAATCTAATGATAATACGGATTGTATTCGTAACCTGTTCCTTCCCATAGTAGAACATCTTCTTAGCTTTAGCCCTTACGTCAAAGTAACGCGCCCGATTTCCGGAAGTTCGCCGTTTCCTTTCTTGAACACACAAGATGTCCACTCGCCTTCTAACCATCATCTCTTCAAGCTCGTAGCAACGCCCGCTCATACATCCAACTTTGCCCTTAGGTTTCGCCTAAGATAATGAACTATGTACCGCGGACGTCCAGTATAACGAATTATATAATGCACAGTCATTCGTTATAGCGAAAAATTCGTTATATTGATCGTCTTTTTTTTTACTAAATACAGTAGAATATAAAAAACAAGTGATTTTTACAGTGAAATTCATGTACATATTTATTTATAATAAAATTAAAATTGATTCATAAGTTTTTAGTAAACAAAACAATTATGATTTGGAAAAGAAGTCTTAAATATTAGTTTACCTTTGGTTCCTCCAAGCGTTTTTGGACCGCCTCCTCTAGCATTTTCCATAATAAAAGTATTTTTGAGTAGTTGATATTGTTTTGATCTGACCACTGTATGCATATATTGAAGCAATTAATTGCTTCTAAATGTTTAATTTTTTCATCAGTGCTCAGCTCAGGAAGGTTACTTCCACTTAAAATTATATTACCTTCCTGTTCGTCTTCTTCTTCCCAGGCAATGCAGTTCCATTGAACAAGATCATCAGCAGTTAATGAAAAGCAAAATCGATTTTAAAACCTTACTTTTATTTACAAATCTTCAAAGTTGCTCCCTAAAATATTACTCCAGCACTTTTTTAATTGTATCTGCTGATATTTTCTGTCAAGCCCGGGCAATTAAAGAGATCGCGTCATATACATACATACGTCGAGTTGTTTTCGCAGTGGTGCACTGTTTTCGCCTGCATGAACATACGTTTTATCAGACAACATTTTCCAATAAAGTCCAATTTCATCAGCGTTGATTATCGCTTTCCTCAAACAACTGATTCTCGCTTATTACAGCTGCTAATTGATTTTGAACGGCTCAACCAGCTCCACTTGTGAAGACAATTTCTCACCTGATTGCTTAAGAAGTCGGATTCCAAATATTTTTTTAAACTTTGATAGCCAACCGTCAGTGGCACTAAATGATCCTTCACAAAATTTCTTATGAAATTCTTGAGCTTTTAATTTTAGAATTATCGATCTCATTGGAATGTTGTTATTACTCTTCTTGAGAAACCACTTAATAAGTGCTCGTTCCATTTTTGGGAATTCACCGTTCCTCGTAGAAAGTCTCGAATTGAAACCATTTTTTAGAAATATCCAATGTCTTTACAATTTTAATTTTTCATTTTTCTTAATGGTACAAATCAAAGACTTTGGTGATCTATATTTTAAAGAAATCTCCCTTAATGACACTCGTGTATAGTGTTCAGTTTTTCGCATAAGGAAAAACGATTACGCTTAGCGGATATTTTACTTTATTTTTTAAGAAAAGGCAAACACAACAGATCACTAGAAATACTGTGCGAAATGAAAGGCGTAAAAATAAAACGTAAAAAATCCAACAATATTAACTGTTTATTTTCCTTTAAAATAAGATTTTTATATATGTTAGCCTAACTGATCATTACTTGGAATTAACAAAAACAGAAATAGATACACTCAACAGATGTTATTAGCAGAAGTAAGGATACATACAAAATATGACCATATCCGCCAAAAGTAAACTTGCTCCTACAGGAATCTGCAAGGCATTCGTTATATTGAGCGTACAATTTTTAAACCATTCGTTATATAAAACCATTAACGGGCAAAACAATTTGATTCGTTATATTGGAAATTCGTTATATCGAGCATTCGTTATACTGGACGTCCACATCAATTAATATTGCGGTTGAAATTCACATCCAGAAAATACTATGGGACATTGGTCTATTACACCGTCGTCGCCTCCACGCACTCTCCAAATGTATTCACCAAATTAAATTTGACAAATGTATTGACAAAAACATCTTCTATTATTTGCACGATACCAAATCACTGAACAAAACATAACCTATTATTTTGACGCACTTACCTGAGCGTCAATTATCGGATCCATTGAATATCCCCATGAAAATTCACTTAGGTGCCAACCGGTATACCTACTTCAATCCAATTCCAATTTCAATTAAATTAAATACAATTTGTCTTTAACATTCAATTTTATTATAAATCGTTTACTTTTCTTTTTTATATCTCCTCGACAGGGCGCTCCTACAAGAGCATCAATGATGAGATAATTTGGGTGAGCATCGGCATGGGCATCACCATTGCCGTCCTCATAACGATCGCACTCTGTTACATCATCTACGAGAAATGCCAAAAGAAGCGAGAATACTACATCAACGCATAACAACCACCAACGAGAGCCAGCTTTAAGGAGTTCGTATCTTCTGTCGGATACAAATTGACAGTGTTTATTCTATTTGGTAGAATTTGATTTTTGTTTCTCTGATTTCAAACGGAAGGATGAAGCACGTTTTGCGGATTTAATTGTGCAAGCACAGTAGGACCCATTGACTTGAAATTGTCTGTTAATGATGAGAGCTGAGCCATGACACAGAAACAGGACAAATATTCCGGGACCAACAAAGAAACCAAAAACAAAAGAAATGAAAAAATTTTAAATCAATGTTAGATGTAGAATGTAAAATGAACTTATATGATATATATTATACATTTTAATGTTTACCACTCTATACTTATTTTTTTTTACATTGTGTGTAAGTTGTTAATTTAATTGAATCAATATCCTTATGTCTCTTCTTGTTTTTTTTTTTTGATTATAAAATTCCCTTTACATCCGCTGTTCCCATCTTTTATTAAATGATTCCCTCGTGAACCGTACGTTTCGTTTTATACAAATTTTAGAGAAAAGCGAAAGAGTATGCATGTATTGTATATGTATACGATGTTACAACAACAGAACACAACATCTCAGAAAACAAGTGGGGGTCTTGTACATTTCCGACAAGTGGAAAATGTACCAATCTGGAAATGTAGTCTACCTCTACCATCACCTTCCGCGCTACTTTGTTGCAAATCTTGTGGTTCTCATGTATGATTGCAAAGAGAGATTGTGTTCGTTTCGAAATAGATCCAGCAGGAGTAGGGCAACATTAAAATAATTATTCTTACTCCAATACAGTGTTGAGAGTTTAGTGATGCTATGTGAAAATATTGAATTATCGGTGCAGCGGATGAATTCCAAAATGCCACAAGAGTAATAGTAAATTAGATAAATTGATACTTTTGAGGAAGTTTCCGTACTACTTTAAGAGCCATTTCTCAAGGACTCTAAATAAGATGATGATTTATTGCAGATATTTTATTGTAGAGCAAAAGTTGGACAAATAAATGTTCTTCTTAGCTTTTGTACACTTACTTGCACATTTAAGAGTAAGTGGAGTTTGTGTCCTTTCTTGGCGGAAAAGGAAGGACGCAAATTAGTCTTTTTCATTGTAGAGTAAAGTTTTTTTTTTATATAAACTTTATTGAAAAATCCTTGCAAATCGTAAATCACCCAGCTAAACACAAAATTAATTAAACATCATATACACACACACACACACTACAGAAAAAGTTAGGTTATTCATTTAACACTTCGAATTCGTACAAACTGGTCGAACAGGCTCGTTCCTTTGGGACAACCACTGAAGGCTCTGTAACAATCGACACCATTTGAACCCATTATGAAAGAATCCTTATAGAATTCCTGCATTGAACGCTCCGGCCTAACGAAACAAAAAAAAATAAGCAATAATTTACACATTCACTTGGAGGACTAACGTACCTAAACAAACGCTGATATATCTTATCAAAAACTCCCCCGACGTAGTGGACTTGTGCATTTTCACAAATTGCCCTCTGCAGGCATTGTCGACCGTTCATGCCCTTCTCGTTCATGTAGTTCTCAATCATGGCGTAGAGGAATGTCGCCGACAAGTCAGTGGGTTCTCGGGACACATCTGCAAAAGATCGAGATGCGCCGGGCGCTGCCTGAAAATGCGAATTGTTCCACCAGTATTGTACACGTGTTGGGAGAGTATGTTGCCACTGCATGTTCCATGCGGTGGATAGTCCTCTCCATTGTCGTTTTTCTTGCAAGTCCACGGGCATACCATAGCTAACAATGTACTGTGAAATGTTTGTTTTTTTTTCAATCATCAAACATTCATATGGGTGCTGGAGTACCTACCTTACAAACACCCGCTGTTGCATAAATAAGAAACCGTTTCTGTCGACTCTTCGCCCAGTTTGTGATGTTGTGTGGCTGCTGATGCTGGTGGGTGGTATACATACATACGCAGTAAAGGTAAAGTATAGCGACGACGAAGCATAGTTTTCTATAAAAGATTTCAGTTAATTGAGTTGGTTGGAAAATGTGTTACACTCCTCTTACAGAATGTACATGTTGATGAGGCTAGAACTTTTATTGCACTGTGACTTATATTCCAAAAGCAATTTAACGCCGCTTTAATCGTGTATGTCTGACATAAAAATTAGAAACGCAAACGGACATTCTAATTGAATTAGAGTTTATTGAGGCGTTTCATGTTTATCTGGCAGATGGTCGCACTGATGTTGTTTACAAATCAGATAATGTGGATGCGTAGAAGAATCTGGGATGGACAGTTCGTGACTGAAACGTTTTGATCATTAATCACTTCAAATATCGAATAATTTTTTCCATTTATTTGCTCATGCGTTATTAAATTCATTTTCTTCGCAACACAGCGGGCGCCGACCAATAGTTCTGATGAGGATGAACCGCTTCTTCTCTTTATTTAATTTATTTTCAGCAGTAGCAGTTCAAAACAACACATGGACTGTTAATAGTTTCCAAACTTATTTTATACACAGCTCCCTTGGTACATATATTCGCCTATTATCGCGAATTTGTCAACGGCACAAATTTCCGGTTCCTCCAATTAAGCAATCTTGGTAGATGCAGAGTGATACGCGTCTGCTTTAAATTAATCGCCTTGTGTCTAAAGATTTTTGTAATTAGGATATAGGCGCAGTGGCTTAATGGTTGCTGCATTGGGCTACTGATCGAAGGGGTTCGAGGTTGAAAGCCCACCAAGGGACACCTAAAATTAGTTTTACTTCAACATCTCTTGCTAAAGTCTAGCAAATAATTACACATATATACACTCCGCTTCAACTGAATAAGCACAAACATTTTCTAAGCTACGTTGCCCATTTTTTCAAAACCTTGTGCCGTAATATATCATTTGATGATTCAAACTGTTTGCGTATGATGTTGACAAAATAAATCGGAAAGAATAATTCAAAAAGTACCGCTATTTTTTCCCTGGTTCCCTTGCAAAGCATTCAATATGGAAAAATGCAGTTTTATTTTGTGTCAACTTAATAGACACAAGGTCATTATTTACACTGCTTATGAGTATTCTGTGGAGATTGACACATTAGATCAACAGTTGAAGTGCTTTAAGTGAATTTTATTTGATTAATTGTATTTCAAAGAAAAACAGGTAGATCAAAATCTCTAAATAGTGTTGAAAGAGCTCAAATCGATTTACTAAAAGACCAAGGACTAACCGGGCGTTCTATCGCTGACAAAATTCGACGAAGTTCTAGTGTGGTTTATTCTTATTTAAGAAGCAAAGATTCGCACGGAAAAAACATGAAAGGAGGTCAAAAAACGGCAACAACAGCGGTTGATCGAAGAGCAATTTTAAGATGTACTTCCAATTCATGCGACTCTGCGGCAAAAAAAAAAGCAGAAAGCCGGTGTTACTGCAAGCGTATCAACACTGCGAAGGGTTATCAATAGTGCCAAACATCTAAAACGGTTAAAAATTCAAAAGAAACCACCACTTAACGAGAAACGGAAGTGTATGCGCTTAGAGTTCTCTAGACTCCATATGAGTTTTAAAAATGAACGGCGTCACATAGATTTTTCGGATGAGAAGAAGTTTCATTTTGATGGCCCTGAGGGGTTTAATTATTACTTCCACGATGTGAGGAAAGAAGAACGATTTTTAGCGCGGCATCATAGTCGAGAAGGTAGTATTATGGTATGGGGAGCAGTTAGCTACTATGGCACTGTTGCGATTGAGTTAAAAACCTCAAAAATTACTGCATTAAGTTATAAAGGAAATTTGAAAAGAAATTTTCCTAAATTTTCAGGCATTTTTGGACCCATAAACTGAACTTTTGAGTAGGGAAACGCCCCCATCCACACGGCCCCCATAGTAAAAAATTGGATAGAGGAGCAAAATGTGGAATTGCTTCAATAGCCGCCGTACTTACCGGACCTGAACCTTATAGAAAACGTTTGGGGATGGTTAGTACGAAAAGTTTATGAGTCTGGCCGTCAGTTTGAGGACAGAGAATCCCTTATTGCAGCCATTAAATTGGCCTGGAGGGAAATTTCGCTGCACTACATAAAGAGCCTGTACGATTCCATGCCGGATCGAATTTACGAATCTATTAAGAATAATGGCGGCAGTACCCACTACTAAAATTAACCAATAAAAACTAATTTAAGAAATATTTGTGTCTATTCAGTTGACGCAAAATAAAACTGCATTTTTCCAAATTGAATGCTTTGCAAGGGAACCAGGAAAAATATAGCGGTACTTTTTGAAATATTCTTTCCGATTTATTTTGTCAACATCATACACAAACATTTTGCATGATCAAATGATATATTATGGCACAAGGTTTTGAAAAAATGGACAACGTAGCTTAGAAAATGTTTGTGCTTATTCAGTTGAAGCAAAGTGTACATACATAGTATGCCTTATCGGGCCATACAGGGCCTAAACTTAGCGTCTCCAACCACTTTCATGTAAAGTGGTGGAGACCTAGAGTTTTACGCCGAATCCGAACTGCAAATTTGAGAAGCTTTCTAATGACAATTTGATACTCTTGGATGTTTGTCAGACGTTCGCAAGAGGCAAACCATTAAGAGTATAAACTCTCACAAAAAGCTCAAATGTTCCTTTCGGAATCGGCGTTAAACTGTACATCCCTTCGATTCGAATTTTTTGATCCTGTGTATTTTTGTGAGTCGACGTTTGCCCCTCGAAATGTGTGCACGTTCATGATGTTGGATGCGTGTTGCTGATTCAACCACTGTCACAACGCAAAATTGGTTAAATCAATAAATTTCCTGCACTTTACAGGAATATAGTCCTACACAGCTGAAACTGAAATGAGAGTCCTTGCCAAAAAGGCAATATCAATCATCGTTTCCATACAAACGCGGAAGGGAGGCATACATTAAAAAAATCTTGGATTACACAAATGCAGCAACACCAGCATTTGATTGACCTGCGGGAAGAAGTGATTCATATGGAGGCCTGCCGTTATTTTCTGAGGTTGAACTGGCGAACAGCACAGGCAGACCAGTAGGGAAGCAGTTAAGGGGGAAGGTTATGATCCCTTTAATCCTGATCATACCCTCACGGCCATTAAAGAAAAAACTATAAGGCTCTCTTCTTTCTATTTTATTTATTCAACTCGGTAAAAAGTTACTACATAAATGACGTTTACTCAATGCCAGATTTCGACATGGAAAAATGTAATGGCGTAAAATGTAGCTTATCCAACAATTTGCCTGTGCGAAGTGGAATGGACCTACAGTTTTAAGCCGAACGGCAAATTTGACAATTAATACTCTTGAATGTTTGTCAGACGTTAAACTAGGCTAATTAAAAATTATCTTCGATCTACAATGGATCAAGAGCGACTGGTTAATCTAGCCGTGCTTTCAATAGAAAGGAAAATTTCCAAAGAAATCGATTTCACAGAAGTTATTGAGGAGTTCAGTAAATTGAAGGCACGAAAACACATAAACATAAACACGCTACGAAAAATAAAAAAACTATCTTTGATTTAGTATTTTATTTTTCTCACCCATATCCATTTCATATTGTAGGTATGTATGTTTATTAAGCCTATATAATTTAATTCGAATTTAAATGTCACTTGCCAGATTTTAACGAAATAAACATAAACACAAATGTGAACTGAATAAAAAGCTTGAAAAACTACCTTTTTTTTAAACGGGGGGGCCTCATTTAGCTTTGCCGCCCGGGCCTCTGACGGGCTTAGTCTGCCACTGCTTTATATTAGTAATCCAAAACACTAACCTCTGCGCCATTTCGCCCGATTTCGACATGAGGCAGTTCTAGTTAATTTCTTCAACCAAATATAATTTAATTATTTATTTAATTAATTTTAATTTAACGAGTAAATTTGTTTAAAAAAAAGAAATCAGAATAGTGTGTCAATATCAACCAACAACCCCAGGCTCCCTTCTCATGATATGGGCGCTGCGCAACGGTAACGGTTCACGAATTTATTATTATTATTTGAGTCGAGGTATAACGAATTTTTGAGCACAAAATCGACGCACTTGAAACCACTACAACTGTTAACACCGTTATAGGCACAAAACTGACGTGCTTCTAACCAGTCACATTAGTTGCTAATTGGATAGAATTTAGTTCAAAGCGTAGGCTTTTCTGGTTCTTAGTTTTTATTTAGATGTGTACAGCAATTTTTCTTTCTTTATCTGTAGGTATGATAAAAATGCAGAGAGGTAAATTAAGAGATTCAACTCGATTTATTTTGCTGTGTAATTATTTGGATGCGTATTTATTCCTTTGAAGATTTTTATTCACCGGAGTCTTAACGAATGCTAATAGGAGTCAACCACCCTCGAAAAGATAAATAAAAATGTATGTACACAACAAATATACATATAGGTGCTTATTTTGGTTGTGAGTAGCATTTTACCAGAATAGCTACATGTTGATACAATAATATGTTATTAAAAAATGGATTTTGTTGGAGAGATGAACTGCCTAACATTCAAATTTGTAGGCATTGAGCCCTTCGTTTAAGAAAATACCGCTGCCGGAAATAGCATTTGTACATTTAATTTTGTACATTAATTCAAAGAGTTTTTCCTTTAAATATAAAGGGTCTTTCATTAGCGAATTGACAACTTCAAAGTTTCAATTAAACCGATTACCGAACAGTCAATATATTCAGTAAAATCAACATTTTCATCATGGTGAAATACACGAAGGAACAACGTTTATAAATAATTGAAATTTGCTACCGAATGTCCGCGTCGGTGGTCGCAACTTTAAGAGCGTTAACGAAAATTTTTGGCCATAATTCTCGTCCCACTAGACAAGCAATTCATAGTCTAGTGAAAAAAATCGAGTCAGAATATTAGCTGCTTGATGTTGCCGTGCCAGTGAGACTACGTTTTGCCCGAAGTGTGGAGAATATTGCTGCCGTAGAGGCGTCCGTCCGAAACCAGTCAAATCAGTCAATTTCACGGCGTTCTCAAGAATTGGACATCTCCCAGACCACATTATTGCGAATTAAGCATGAGGATACGATCAAGCTGACTCAAAAACTAAAGTCACTTGATCCAATGAAGCGACGTACATTCCTGAATTTTTGGTTAAACAGCTCCGTCAATAAGCAAAATATGCGTTACTGGACAGGTGAGAACCCTCATGTGCTTCATGAAACAGCATTTCATCAGCAAAAAGTCACTGTTTGGTGCGGTTTTGATGCCGGTGGCGTCATTGGGCCGTTTTTTTTCGTCGGCGAAAATGACCGTCACGTTATGGTAAATGGTATTTCCTACAGAGACATGTTGGAACGTTATTTCTTTGAGAAATTACATGAATTGGACATCAGTGATACCTAGTTCCAACATGCTGCAGTGCCACAAGCCACATAGCGGGTGCGAAAATCAGTGATTATTGAAGTCTCAGTTCGGTAAACGTGTTATCTAGAGAAACTGACCCGTCTTTTGGCCGCCGAGATCGTGTGATTTAATACCTCTTTGCTTTTTTTATTATATTTATTGAACAAGAAATAGCGGCCGTATCGGTCAAAATGTGCAGCCGAGTCATCGAAAAATGGGTTAAACGTATCGACTGCTCCATACGTTCCCGTGGTGGACATATGAACGAAGTTGAATTCCATTCACAAATGTTTCGATAGTACCTAATTCAAGCCGATAAATTTTTCAATTTTTCAGATATCTCAAGTAGTTTACATAAATTAAAGAAAAAGTTGTCAAGTCCTTAATGAAAGACCCGTGTTTTAAAACAAAAATGTTTGTATAGTCTGTAATTTTAAGCAAAATACGAGTAGCAAACTTATAAATGAATTACATTTTTGAAATTGACAAGTCTTCTTTTGTTTTGCCAACGAGGTTATGATCTCGATCAGACGGATCATCTAACTCAAAATAGGGCGCTTTCTGTATATCTTGCACAGGGCACTTGTTTGTCTGGAGCCGGCCTTGCTCCCCAGTATCGAATAACTTCGTCACTGAGGCTGATAAAATGCTTTCTTTCCTGTGTCGATTTCGACACGTGCATCCTCCTGTTATAAATTTATTGGTCGATCGTCCTTCAGATCGTCCACGACGCATCTGGATTCCAGTCGTATAGACCCACGTATTTAGATTTATGTCTGTCGCTAGGCTGAACCAAATTTTGCATTGCATCCTCTTCTTTTAGTTTTCTTAAACGACGGGGTTATGATCTTGACTAAAAGGATCATTATCAACTTCCCTGCATCCCATGGTTTGAATGTAAGTTTCGCCATGGGGCAACAACCGAAAATGCGTGTCCATTACATAAATGTGTTACGAACAATATTGTCCCAGGCCAAAAATCAGTGTGAATGCTGCAGATTACACGAGAATTAAATAGTGTTAGCATGAAACAACTTCACACATCTGATGGTGCGAATGGGAAGGGTTACTTAAGCGAGCTCTGACGCTCTCTTGTGTTTTCTTCTTCGATCCGACTCATATGTGCCAAAAAGTATCGCTTAATTAAATATTAGGTAAGGTATGTAGATAGACATCACGGAAGGATATGTGGAAGGATTCCTTGTATACAGAGCACACACATCATGACAGAATATTGTTGATGCGAGTGGCTTTCTCATCGTGTAATCATCCATCGTTACTCACCTGTAATAAGGGCCATTGAAGATTCAGTTGAATAAATCATAATGGACATTGTATATGCATTAGGCCCCAGTTAGAGCAATACGCAAAATGTCGAACAGTAAACACACATTGAAACGAATACATCACAGGAACGAGTTGTATCATTTGTGTGAATTGACTGAAAAGTTGAACAGAAAAAGTTTTCCATACGGAAAATAATGAATTTGTTTTCAAGCCAATTGTATCGCGAATTCCTCATTTTAAAATAAAGATTGGGTCGATCTATTCATTTTAACTGGACCAAAATATCAAATCAAAATTCATTTTACGTATGACTTTGATTGGGGCCTTACAGTTTCTTTCTTTCTGTATTTAACGACGAGGTCTGGACTAAAGATCAAATAACTATCCCACTTCAGTGCATCAGATTCGAATTACTTCGTCCCTGAATCCGATCAATTGTTGGGGCTAGATGACGTAAAATGAAAGCGATCGAACGACTTTGTTTTACAAATAGCTATTTCTATCAGATCTATAGAGATAGTAAGAGACCGCTTTCGTCGAAACGACGTGTTTTTGCATTTGTGTGATGCAGGAGTTCTTGGACCTGCCTCTCTTATCGCTTTAGCAGTTATATCAGAACGTTGATTGATATTGCCTTTTTGACGGGGCTTGCACCATCTCTCATTTGAACATGCCAGTGCCAACTGAGCAGCACAGTATAAATTAAATATGTTCTGGATGATTCGAGAAGCAGAACCAAGTCTTACTGTGCCAAATTGTTCATAATTACATACGTATATGCCCATGACTCTTTCCAAATTAATGTTAATACAAAATTAAATACACAGGGTGTTTCCGACTGTTCCGAGATACACCGAGGATTTAAGAAAAATTTTACATTGGCGTACCCTGACCCATGTTAATACAAACAGCTCCGTTAGTATAGTTCCTGAAGAAACTTTATCGAGGACTTAATTTTTAGAACAAATATGTAATGTTCTTTGTAGTTGCTTTAAATAAAATCAAAATCTTATTTGAGTCTTGATATATACAATTTTTAAGATTGTTCCGTTTTTCTTTTCCATGCAAATGTTTTACTTTCAGGTGACTTTCCTCCAAACAATGTGTAATAAACCTTATCCTTTTTTCGTTTAACGTACTTTGCCGCAGCTTTTGATTTTTATTTAATGTATTTATTTTATTTTATCTCTTTTGTTCTGATCAAATCAAATTGTATTGTAGGAACGCTTTTTCTCATTGCACTTACAATAAGTTAAATCCTTGCAGTTGTTTTCCAATTACAGGCAAAGCGCGATTAACGCAAATGCTCGAATTCCACACACGGTAAAATATTTGCACTACCGCTCGTTATAAGATCCTATATTGAGGGCGCTGTGGCGCAGAGTTTAAGGACTACTAATATAAAGGTCTCAGTCCCAAATCCCGCCGGGGCCAAGTAACATCTTAAAGCTTTTTCCACTCCCCCACCGTTTACGAATGTCTGAAAAACATTCAAGAATATCAATTGCCATGAGAAGCTTCTCAAATTTGACGTTCGGATTCGGCTTTGAATTTTAGGTCCTTTCCACTTTGCACAAGCAAATGGTTAACGCCTAATATTTATTCATGTTTAAGATTCCATCCAACGAACTGTGTGAACGCCTCAAGCCGTTGTGCAACACAGTAATCGGGACGTATTAGTGTGCCCTCCGGCCCAGCAGATCGAAAAAAAGAACACTGTGGCAAATCTTGGAAAAGACCAACGAATTTCAAGTGAAGTCTCACCATCTTTTCATTGACTTTAAAGCCGCATATGATAGCATTTATGGTCAGGAGCTGTATATTTTGTATTCAGCATTTAAAGGATTTTATCAAGAGCTGTTCGTAAGAATGAAGAAGTGCATGACATTACTGTCGCAGAGGTAGGTAATGACCGCCTTCATGGACTCAACAAAACGAACAGCAGTTCGGCCGAACTAGATACCCTCGGAGTTCTGGAAAAAGACGGGAGACATCGGGTTCAATGGCTCACGATTCTCATCTCCAAGCTGATGAGAGGCGATTCAATACCCAACCAGTGAAGAGACGGAAAATGCAATACGCGAGGGTGTGACAATTAACGTTCAATAAAGCTGATGTCACACACCATGAAGGTCGTTGAGCGGGTATTCGATAGCCGAATGCAGAAAACAACACGGCTATCTGAAGACCATGATGCAATCCAAAGTGTAAGGACCGTGATGAAAAACCATCGTGATTCCTTAAAGGATTTGCATATGGTTGATTTTAACCTTCCAACCACACAGTGGGGTATCAGATACCCCACATAGATTTCAAAAGAGTGCAGATCCCGTTAAAAAATGTTCCTAAGGATGCCATATCTATGTATATTTAAATTTAAACTCTCTGCAGTAGCAGGCGAGGGTGTTCAGTTCTTAGATTTTTTTAACGTGTTTAGCCGTGCATCGAAGTTTTAGCGTGGGTATCATATAACCCAGTGTGCAGTGCGTGTTATTTGGAATTTGTGAATACATTATTTTAGTGAAATGTTTTCTATTTTAGTTATTTTGGACTAAAAATTAATAAAACAAGTGTGGGATTTGTTCAGCCATAAAGGAAGTTACTG
This sequence comes from Portevinia maculata, assembly GCA_949715645.1. Taxonomy (NCBI): domain Eukaryota; kingdom Metazoa; phylum Arthropoda; class Insecta; order Diptera; family Syrphidae; genus Portevinia; species Portevinia maculata. The sequence goes on along the minus strand of OX454526.1, from coordinate 6,981,467 downwards.
TAGCTAGATGACAATATTAATTATAGTTTTGCAGCAAAATGGCTTTTCTTCGAGACGAATCCATTGAAAGGCCTTTCCTTGATGCTGAAGGGATGAAGCCAAAAATGAACCAGCTTCGAATCTTGAAAATCAACATTAAAAAATGTGTAACTTCTGTAATCGAAAAAAAAAAAACTGAAAACGTGACATGCCGACTTCCCATGTGCGAGGATCATCACTGATCACTCACTGCAATGCATAGAATGCAGCGAAAAAAATTTGAGTTTTTGTGTTTTAAAAAGCAAACATTTATCCCACTGTAAAAACAATACATTGGAGTACATATTGAAGAAAGAGTACCTATTACAAAACGTAATGCGACAGTTTTTAAAACTATTATTTTAAACTTTTTTATGAATTTGACTGATTTAGTTGACTTTAGTTATTAATTGAATTTTGTTTTGATGAAATAAAAATATGAATTAAAAAAATAATATACATATATATTATATATAGGTTATGACAGCAGCTCACCTAAACAGGGATCGACTGTTCTAAAACAACTAAAGATAACGATGTATTATCTTTCAAACACATGGAAGCAGTAAAACACCCGATGCACCAACAAAAGATAACGATGCCTTCCAAGAAAGATGATGGACATGGATATTATCTTATCTTATATTTCAAACACATGGAAGCAGTAAAACAACAGATGCACCAACAAAAGAGGATACGAACACCGAACAGAAAACCGCGGCTTATTGTATAAATAGTAGTGTTTCGAATATGTAAGGTAGATTTTTAAGAAGACAATCAATAAAGAAAGAGCTCTTGCTCTCCAATTTTGAAACGAATTTATTTATCATCAATTTATATATATAAAATAACATATTTTTTTAATACTTTTGGGGTGGGGTATGTGATACCACAGTGTGAGGAGCGCGTTAGAAAAAATATGTGTGAGGACGGAAGGTTAAAACATAGGGACGGGCTACAGTCCGCTTGGGCGAACTGTTGGATACCCTATTCTTATTCCTATCCCTCATAAGTGGGCGTGACAAAAGTCTAAGTATGGTTGAATTGTTAAGAACGCTCTACATATTTTGTTATATAACATTTAAAGGATTTTATCAAAAAAAAAAAACGCTCCCTAGCTCAAACTTGGGTGTTTCAATAAAATTGTTTTATTTAATCGTGGGCGTGTCAGTAGACGGATTTAAAAAAATTAACACATGAGAATAAAGGGCCCCTAGACAGTATATATTATAAATTTCAGCTCCCTAGCTCAAACTTTGTATTTAAAAAAAAAAAAAAATTGTGGGCGTGTCAGTGGGCGGATTTTGAAAATATTTACACATGAGCATAAAGGGCCCATAGAGAGTATATACTATAAATTTCAGCTCCTTAGCTGAAACTTTGGATTTTCAAAAATTAATATACCCTTAGAATAGGGTATAAAAAAAATTATTTTATTTATTTGTGGGCGTGTCAGTGGGCGGATTTTGAAACTTTTTTATCCCGAGCAGTTATAGTAGTCATAGATCATATATAAAAAATTTCAGCTTTCTAGCTCAAAATTCGATTTTTTCCAAAATTTGGTTTTTTTGAGTTTATGGGCGTGTCTGTGGGCGGATTTCAAAAATTCGTAAACTTGATTATTTCGGGACCCTAGAGAGTATATGGTTAAAATTTCAGCTCTCTAGGTCCAGTTTAAAGGCCTAATTTTTGACGACAGACGGACGGACGGACGGACATGGCTAGATCGACATTACTATCGATGCTGATCATAAATATAGTAACTTTTAGGGGTCTACGGGCAATATTAAGGTATGTTACAAACTATGCGTCAAAATTAATATACCCTTACAATAGGGTATAAAAAGGCTTTTGATAGACAACCATGGGATCTGTTATGTGTGGCGCTTACACAACAAGCAGTTCCAGAAAACTATTTTGACTTTTAAGCTTATTTTTTATTGGTATAATTAAATGTCAACTTACATAAAAGACAAAAATGATTAAATCTAACTTAAAAACATAGGGACGGGCTACAGTCCGCTTGGGCGAACTGTTGGATACCCTATTCTTATTCCTATCCCTCATAAGTGGGCGTGACAAAAGTCTAAGTATGGTTAAATTGTTAAGAACGCTCTACATATTTTGTTATATAACATTTAAAGGATTTTATCAAAAAAAACGCTCCCTAGCTCAAACTTGGGTGTTTCAATAAAATTGTTTTATTTAATTGTGGGCGTGTCAGTAGGCGGATTTAAAAAAAAAATGAACACATGAGCATAAAGGGCCCCTAGAGAGTATATATTATAAATTTCAGCTCCCTAGCTCAAACTTTGGATTTTCAAAAAAATTGTTTTATTTATTTGTGGGCGTGTCAGTGGGCGGATTTTGAAAATATTTATACATGAGCTTAAAGGGCCCATAGAGAGTATATATTATAAATTTCAGCTCCCTAGCTCAAACTTCGGATTTTCAAAAAAATTGTTTTATTTATTTGTGGGCGTGTCAGTGGGCGGATTTTGAAAATTTTATATCCCGAGTAGTTTTAGGAGTCATAGATCATATATAAAAAATTTCAGCTTCCTAGCTCAAAATTCGATTTTTTCCAAAATTTTGTTTTTTTGAGTTTGTGGGCGTGTCTGTGGGCGGATTTCAAAAATTCGTAAACTTGATTATTTCGGGACCCTAGAGAGTATATGGTTAAAATGTCAGCTCTCTAGGTCCAGTTTAAAGGCCTAATTTTTGCCGACGGACGGACGGACGGACATGGCTAGATCGACATTACTATCGATGCTGATCATAAGTATAGTAACTTTTAGGGGTCTACGGGCAATATTAAGGTATGTTACAAACTATGCGTCAAAATTAATATACCCCTAGAATAGGGTATAATGAACAGGGTACTTATTCCAAATTAATCATCTCTTGATCCGCAATAACGAAATTCAACCGAAAATGATTTATCGCCATCCGACTTCTTGGTAAACTGGCAGCAATCAAAATGCATTTGATCCATTCTTATTAAGTTTAGGTTTATGTTTCTGGTTTTTTGCTTGAAAAATATAAAACGATTTTCTCCGAAAGAAACCATTAAATTGTATGTTCCTGTATCAAATGGAAACCATTTAACTTCGACAATGAGTACGGTCTGTATAACCCTACTCATGTCACGAGTCCATTGAGTATTTTAATATTTGTTTTATATCTCCAGAATTTTCTGTTTATTTGAAACTTATCAGATGTATATTTGTGGTACTTTAATTAAAAGTTTGTTCATGACTTAAGAAATATATAACACTCCTGTGGAAATGGTGAAATGTGTGGTTGAGCCTACAGGCATGAATACATACGAGAACAAACATCAAACGACTTTATATTCTTTATTTCTTGATGTAACAAGCAATTTGTCAAGCACATTGAAAGCTTATTTTACGAAGTAAAACCATTTGGGGCAGGCAAAACTTGGTCCGATTATAGAGTGCTCCAATTAACAGATTCGACTGCTTTTGAGTGGTTTTGTCAATGCGGGGTAATGTCATACGCCTCTTAATCAAACTTTTTGACTTAGCCTACGCTATCGCCAGAGAGCCATTAGACAAAGTCCTTTGCTGCCTTAAAATAATATTTCTTTGGCAATTGTGGCGTTTAAGTTCAACAGTATTGATGTGTCTAAATTTAAAGATTTTCCCCCATCAAATTGGCAGTGTCCCTACTCTTTCAACCGTATCCACACTTATTGATTCACTTGAACATAAGCTTCAGCTAAATCTTTATTAATGTCTTGAATAAATTCAAATAGAAGTGGTAATGGATTTCCAGCACTACTGCAAAATGGTAAGCCACTGATTGATCAAAGAAATTAGTGGAAATGTTTGCAAAGTATTTCCAATCAATTTTAAGTTCTTCGAATACAACACCATTCTAGCAACTGCAGGTGATTGTTTTACGCATTGAATTGTGTATTGAAATCGAAAAAGTTAGACATGTCTTAATTAAAATGAACTCAACATGAACACGTTGCTTTAAAGGTAGGTATGTAGCTGCTGGAAATTTCATATTATGTAGATTCAATTCGTATTCAATAAATCAATAACATCAGAAAAGTTCTTGGAGATATGAAACTATGCGAGTTATGTTGGTAGGGGAAAAATGTGCACTACTTAAGAGTAGGATATAATAAATTATTCAGTTAATTGTATCAACATCGGATATGTTTGTTTAATAAATAGGGTGTAGGCCCTCTTACAACACTATGGACCAGAACGAGTCCATCGCAATCCCTGGGTAACCAATTCCTAACATCAAGTGGAAGACACCTTCCTGCAGTCCAATTCTTCTAAAATTTCCAAAAAGTTTTTTCCTCGAAATTATCTATGATTCAATAGCAGATGCGGTATACCCAACGCGGTATACCCAACGCAGTCTCACTCGGTTCCGACTGGACAATGTCTTTAGCATTGTGCTCTTAACTATCTCAGATACTCAGAATAGGATGCTAGCAGAATCCTCTGCTTTGAGTGCAGCCTGAATATTGATGCAGATTGCCGTATATCTTCAGGCATATCCTATATGCATAAGCTCTGTCGCTCTAGGTTAGGTTAGGTTAAGAGGGTCGTATGCACATTTGCGCAAGTATCCCCCAGAGGCCAAACAAAAAGGCCCATTGTGAGTACCCGATATTTAAGTACATGGTAGCACACGTAGCTAACAAAACTGTTATGGATCTGTTATTTAATCCATTGATATCCGTTACAGACGGGTGTATTCACTAACTGATTGGCAGGTCGTGCGTTCGAATCCCGGCCAGGGGCATGATTTTTAATTGAATTCACATAAATAGAGATCTCCCTAAGCAATTTAGGCGCCACCCGTGGAGAAAAAATACTACAAAAGCACCAAAACTTCTTTCCTATCCTCCTATTCTTTCGAATAGTAAGGAGCACCTCAAATCATGCAATACAATATTTCATTGCTAGGTGCTGCTTACTGTTCAACAAAAAATGCGTTCGCTGTGTTCCAACACTATAAGGGTACTATACTTATACAGAAAAAACAAAGCCCCTTTAGCGTAAGTAAATTATAAAAAGAAAAAGAAAAAAGAGGAGTCCCTGGTAGGTCTCCCAAGCAATCAAAAAACCGTGCACCCATGCAGGAGAGACGTCCTTCTCTATTTCTTCCTCATCTCTGCAGCTTCCGCAGAAGTCATTAGTGGGGATCCCTAGCCTTCTGGCCAAGTTCCCGATTATGCAGTGTCCGGTAAGTACCCCGACGAGCACACGGGTTTTATTTCAGCCAAAGGGCAATAGGGATTTGGTTTTCTTTTTTCCAATTACGGCCGCAGACTACGGATTATGACACAACTTGTAGTGTTGTCCCATGTTTGCTTAGCTAGTCTTGTTGTGATACCGTCAATGAGGCTCTCAGCTATGGTAATGGCAGGTAGAACCTGCACTTCAGCCTCGAGTGGGTTCATATCCGCGCCGTATCTGGCCAGCATATCAGCCATCTCGTTCCCTGCCACACCAAAGTGCCTAGGGACCCAACGGAGTAGTACTGAGTGGTAGCTGATTGCTCTGAGTGAGAGGAGGCACTCTTTGACGCATTTCGCATTTATGAATTCTAAAACGCAGTACTTCTGTATTACTGCTTAATCAAGCGTTCAAAAATGCAAACGGATTACTATGATGCATGCATACTTTTCTAAAGCGCATTGTGAATGCATCAACTGCGCAAACAAAAGCAAACAGAGCATCATGAATGATTATGATGCAAATGACATTTGATATTTCAGTTTGAACCGCCAAATAAAATGGATTCATTGCCGGAGTCGTAAGTAAAATAATATATTTTGTAAAAATTTGCCAATTTTACTTTGATTTGCAGTAATAAAAACTGTACGAATGAGTCCATTAAATTTTTGTTTAATTGAAGAAAGCAAAGACATTCTGCGAGTAAACTGCTTCCTTCTAAAATAAAGAATATGCTTAAACGTGTTGGCATTGTACGAACCAATATTGTTTATTAAGCTGTTAAAAAGTATGGTTGTTACTAATTGTTCATTGACATTATTGGTGTTTGAAACATTTTACGATAGTTCGCATCAAAGTCGTTCCAATGCAAAGCAGCGCAAAAGCATTCATAACCTGGCATTAGAAAAGCAGTGTGCATTCACAATGCGCATTTTTTTTTTGACGTTTTGGAAGTCAGCCCCCTTTTCGACTGGTGTATGTATATTTAAAAGTCCAACGTTAACTTTTAAACACTGTATAACCACATCAGTATCCCATTTCATGAGTAAGCAACGGAAAATCTTGAGTTGAGTTTTTATTCATATCACATCCTCAACATATACAAATTGATCAAAAATACTGTCTCCCTTCGGACATCCAATGTAAGTTTTGTAGCAATCCGCACCATTTACTCCAACATTATACGAATCCTTATAATAGCCAACCATTTCAATCTCTGGACTAATCAAAACCTATTAATAACAAAAATAAACTGATTAATAATCAAGTTAACTTACGTCAATAGCCGCTGGTATATCCTATCCAGAACACCTCCCACATAGTTCACTTGTGCATTTTCACAAATTGCCCTCTGCAGGCATTCCCTACCATTCATGCCCTTATTGTTCATATAGTTTTCGATCATCGCGTACAAGAACATCGCCGTTAAGTCTATAGGTTCTTTGGGAGGCGCAGTCGGCGTTACTGCTCCATCTAATGAGCGTCCACCAGATGGAAAATAGGTACTGTTCCACCAGTGTTGTACCGCTTGGGGGAGAATGTGTTGCCACTGGAAACTCACTGCACTTGATAATGATCTCCATGATGTTGCGTCTTTCAAATCGACAGGTAGTGCCAAAGATATAACAAACTGCAAATAATTCCACTTTAGGTACTTCACATCCAATCGCCATGAAAGCATACACACCTTTTGTACACCTTGCCTTTGAAAAATCAAGAATCGTTTCTGTCGACTCGTCGTCCAATTTATTATGTTGTGCGACTCCTGTTCGCTGGTAGTATTTACCCAAGGAAGATGGACTATCACTAAGGCTATACATAATCGCATGTAAAATTGTGAGCTAATAAAGGTCGTGTGTCCTTTAATAAAAAGGCTGCTGCTTAAAGAATGTATGTACATTGTGTTTTGACTGTAGCCGGCAGTAACAATGCTACTGACACCACATTAGGTTGACAATCGGTTTTAATGGTAACTATCCAGTCAAATAAACGTTCTAATTAAATTAGAACTTCGTGCAAAGTGTTTCCATACATTTGACTGGCTCTGCGGTATGCACGAGGGCTTATCTGTTTATTTCGTATAATAGTACAATGGGCTGTCAAGATTAAGCTTAATTTTGTGTAAATAAAATTGAGTGACAAGTGAAAAGAAGACCAAGTGGGAGTATGTCATAGTGGTACTGCCACCAGTCTAAAAATAGACGTATTCTTTCGCATGTCACTAGACAATAGACATAGGTGTTAATTCGGAAACGCATCAATGCACAGTTGATGCTCAATCCTACAACCCTACAACTGAACCCAAAAACTTCTTTCCTATCTTTCTATTCTTTCGAATAGTAAGTTGCACCGAAAAGCATGCAATGAAATACGATATTGCCAGGTGCTGCTTGCTGTTAAACACAAATGCTTACGCTGTGTTCTTAGCACTGTACTGTAACAACAGAAAAACCCAGCCATGCCACACGTTCGTATACGCCAACATCTTGCATTTTCAAGTGATGCAAATTGTTGGCAGTTCACATGTAAAGAAAGGTAGGTGTTCATACAAGGGAACTTTATTCAGATTGAGTACAATTCATTTTTTTGTTTTTCGTATTTGACCAATGAAGAGAGACGATTGAATATGAAATTACTCAACCAAAATTAAAGACCCATACATAATTCTGCCATGATGTGTGATTAGAAAACCTCCCGTGATTGAGGATCGGGTTACGCCTCCTATTTTTTAGAATTTTTTAATTTTTTTCCCCGCAAATCACAAATCGATGAAGAAGTTTCGTACGAACACCATTTTCCTAGCAAGATGATGCGTATAAACATTGTCGTACAAACAGATAAACACCTCAACTCTGACTTTGACTTTCTCAGGAGCGAGAACTTCAGCGTTTGAAGTTGAGTCAAACATTGATTAATGCAACTTCGAGGCATAAACCAAAAAATATTGTAAACAAAAGAGAATAGCACTCGTTACCTTATGCAAGAAGTGTGGTCAAAATCCCAATTCCTTTCCGAGCGCCTGGTAGTCGTCAACGTGCACACTCGCTGCCGTGAGCTGACTGAAGCCTTACAGCGTCAATCACCTCCCAGAAACCCCCTAGCCTAGTCTAACTTATAAACTAAGAGGATGTTACCTAGACTAACGCACCGTCTTGGGAGGACATGTTGACCCCTCCCCCCTCAACAAGCCACCGAAATTCGGCAAATTGCTTTTCGTATCGAATGTCCACATTGTTGCCAAAGAGTCCAGACGAGGGATGGTATCCCATCGAGATAAGCGGCTCATCCGCGGTATTCACGTCGCCCATGCTCATGAGCTCCTCCGTTGTAGTTGTAGTACCGTAATAGCGGAGTTATCCCTCTCCAATTGCCTCCGGTGGGATAAAGCCAGATCGGAGCGTAGTCTCTATGTACATTTCATCGGGATAGTAAGCCCCAAAGATCAGGCTATTGTCGCTGGCCATCGCCCTTGCAATGTGCCTTCGAGTCACCTTAATATGGAAATTGTCAATCCTATTCAAGTGAGCCCCATCCTATAGGACCCTGTTGGGATAGTATTTCATATAGTTAGATTTAGGCGTTCGAACCAACTGGAGACAGGTCCTAAGACATATAACTATATTAAAGCGCAATGGACAACCATAAGCGATGATCGGCCTTATAAGAGCCGCGTAGCCTGGAATCAAGTTGACTGCTAGGAAACAGTCTCCTTGTCATAGCATAAGCCTTCATGACCCCAGCAATACAAGCAACTATATGTCTATGCAATGGCTGCCCATTTTGTCCAATAATAGCCAATGTCTTCCAGTTTTTTCTGGTATCCCTAGAGGCCCCTGCCAATGGGGATTTGAACAAGATTGTTTCCGTCTTGTGAAAATTTATTTTCAACTTCCAATCGTCGCTATATCCCTTAATTTGATCGAAGTCACGCTGCAAAAGAATGTTTATGTCCTCGATTTTAGGACCTGATCTGTATGCCACCAAATCGTCGGCATACGCTATAGCATGTCTGGGTGAACCCATCAGATCAATCGTGTAAATGTTAAACAGGATCGGAGAATTCACCGCCCCCTGCAGTAAACCGTTTTTAATTTCAAAGACTCTGCTCGAAGTCACGTTGCCACATTTGACAACGAACTGCTTTCCGATAAGCATATTATAAATTGCATATAGAAAAAATTTGTGCATCCCCCGCCTGGTCAACTTGTAGAAAAATCCCTCTAACCATACAGTGCCGAAAGCCTTCTCAAAACCAATTAAATAAGCACCCGTCCATTGGTTCTTGCATTTATTCCACAGAATGGCGGAAACCGATTTCGACGCGGCATGAATAGTGTCATGCCCCGCCCTAAAACCAAACTGGTTGTCCGGAATTACGTGATTGTCCTCGACCTACTTCAACAGGGCTCTATTGACAACTTTTTCAAAGGCCTTTCTAATATTCGGAAGCAAACTAATCGACCGGAGACTGACCGGGGTCGTCCTATATTTACCCTTTTTCAGGATTGGGTATACCACAGCTACTTTCCAATGCGCCGGATAATGTGCAATATTCAGCGCATTGTTAAATAGCGTGTTAAAAATATATACATACTCCAGATACGACCTTTGGGACACCATCCATTCCCGCCGACTTTTTACTCTTTAGTGACTCGAAGATGCGCAGAAGATCATCCTTCGACACGAACAAGTGCGTAGCATCTCGGCCATTGGCGACAACTGCATTAGCTATTAGCATGGTTTTCAAAATTCGAAACACAAAGAATATCATTGTGATCCTTCCTCTTAAACAACTTATTTATCTGTAATTGGAATCATACGCCTACTCAACTATGGACGCCATTGTTGCCACTCTTTTTCGAAACAGATGATTTTTGGTGCAACTAAAATGTGTTTTTACGCATATGCGACAAATGATCAGCACATTATTCGTTGCGGTCTGAAGGGTTGAAGTCGGGAAGATCGCCTCAATTTTTGTTTTAATGGACGGCTTCAATTCAGTCAAATTCCTTGGTTTCGTTGTGTACTCCGTTTGCTTGACATAACCCCATAAAAAAAGTTTGGTGCAGTCAGGTCAGGTGACCTTGAGGGCCAGCGGAAAGTGGAGTTTCTGCTATTTTGTTTGGGAATTTTCGTTGGAGCTCCGCCATATGTGTGCAGTTGCTCCATCTTGCTCGAATCAAATTCTGTTGAACTGGGTACTTCTTCTGAGCAGTTCTGGGTAAAAAAAACCCTTCAACATCTTTAAATAACGGTCTCCATTCCATTGACAGTTTTTTTTTTGTTTTTTTTTTGTTTTGAATAAAGGAAATCCAAATCCCAGGGCACTCAGACTCGGTAACGGGCCATTGTACTCCATTGACAGTTACTGTTACACCGTTTTCTTCAAAGAAGTATGGCCCCATTTTGCAGTTTGATGAAACTGCGCACCATACAGTGACTCGTTCTGGGTGCACTACCGCCTCATGGAGTATTTCTGGATTAGATTCACTCCATATACGGCAATTTTGCTTATTTACATTGCCGGCGAATAGGCAAATCCAGTGGATTTAACTTGCTCGCAATTTGAACTTTGACGGAAACTAGTTTAAGTCATCATGAGTTATCCGTTATAAGTTTCAAGCCGAAATGGTTGGATTTGCCTGATTTGACGATGCTAGAGCCGTGATTTTGTCTTGAAACCCATCATAGGGATGGCGATGGTACGGTCTTCGTGCGATGCTTCCAGATTCGGCAAATATGACCCGCCTCGTAGTGGTCCATATACTCGGCGGAGTGCCGCCAAACTCCCGCCCAATTTCCCTTTGGAGAGAAATGAAGGTGTCACAGACAGCGCACTCCTATAATACTGAATCTTCAACACCACAATGAAACAAAACTTATTTAAATTAAACTTCGCAATATACCACCAGATGGCTGACAGATACGGATGGGTACCGATACTCGAGATAAGCGAATAACATTTTTGACAGAGGAAAGGCAGGAGAACAACTAATTGACTATCAACAGAGTTTGTACCTTAAAAAATATTAAATAAAGTATTGCTCATCGTAATTTCCTTACCTACTATCGTTCTTTATAATTCACCCAACAAAGATTTTTGCCACGCCCACTTTTTAGTGGAAGGAATAGAAATAGGGTTTCAAACACTTCGCCAAGCGGACTGTAGCCTTTCTTATGTTTGTATTTGTATCTTTGTGTAAATTAGTGTTTTGAAATATTTAATTTATTAAACTTTTGCATTTATTTTTACGTTTATTAATTTGTTGACATTGACAACGGACATGTATTCGCAAGAAGGCTAATGAAGCCTTCGCAGAACCAAGAAACCGCTACTCTCAACACTACAACATACATTTGGTTTTCTTTAAAGCGTCGGTAACTTTAAACACACCCAACCAATTTTTGCAACAACGGTGATACATAATATTTTATTTTACAAATTAATGTGTACTTGAATTCAACCGAATTATTTTATCTCCTTATATTCCGGTAAATCGAAATTAGATAAGAATTGAATATGTAAGTAGGTATCTAAGTGTTAAATTTGTTGTATAAATAAATTCCAAATATCGAAAACTGCTTACTGATGCGCCAAGTATCTCTATGTCCTTCCAATCGACAAGAGCTGACGCCATAAAAATCCATGAAAGTAGATACATTATTCGTTGCCTCTGGCTTTCTGCAATATCTACATACATAATTCTTCTCAAATCTGAAATTCTGGACGAGCATGTAATTTCCTCAGAACACAGGATGTAGATATTGTTTTCTTCTGATGAAAAACTAAATCTGAATCTATGCAGAATTTAGCTATAACAACTCAACTTCAACAGATTTTGTTTCACTTTTTATTTTTATTTTACTTTAGATATCATGCGCCTCTGTTTTAGGTGCCCTAGTAAAGCTGTTCCACTAATGGGAAATAGCTAGAAGTATGTTGCCCTTGAAATAAACTGGACAATGATCTCTATATGATTATCTGTATCTCGAATCAATTAGTAGTGCAAGTATTGATTTAAACAATCCACATGTTACTAGTCGCAGAATGCGTTTAAATCCGCTCTACTCTCGACTTTTTGTTCAATGCGTGATTGTGACTTGTAAGCCATCTGGACCGCTAGTACTCAGGCAGCAAGGAAGCAGTACACAATCAGTGTGTTTCTTTATTAATTCTCCGAATATTCTGAATGAACCATTTATGTTTCTTTATTCAATGGAATATTCCGGATAATCCATTTCGTTGTTTCTTTATTCATTCTGGAATAGTTGGAATGCATTCCTTTTATTCCTAGAGAAAGGTGGAAATAAATCTCGTTTGACAGATAGCTACATTTGGACAATACAGAATTATGAATTATGAAATACTAGCACATACACTTTCAGATGACTTTCAACATATTTTTTTCGGGTTCATACATTGACATTATTAGATTTCCCAAATTAATCACACAATCATTCAAAAGCACTCCAAAAATGTTCCCAAATTATTTAAATATTTTATATTTTGCACGAAAAGCAAAGACCTTATATCCTTTCACCACCAAACTTTCATTTTAATTCGAATCATTGGATTATAAATGCGTACATGCGTACTTTATTATAAACCAATGAATCGGTAAGCCTCTTATGGGAAAAATGTGGCCCTGAATAGAATAACTCCTACCACTTAGGTTTTTGATGTTTTTGTGATAAATAGGGAATTGTTTGGTATACTACATTACACATATATCAAACGAATGAGTTTTACATAATGTGGTCGTTGTCAACAGAATCCAACCACATACTGATATCTGCGGCCTATTATCCTTATTCTTACTTGGCTCAATATATCATAATATAGATTGAGGGCCTTGCGGATATTGATTAATGGTTAATGCCCCAGAGCTTTGCTACTTCTTAATCTCAAGAAAGCGTTTGAAACAGCAAAGCACATCGAGCCCTTGACCCTTGGGACTTAAGCACATTAAATCATTTCCTGTTTTTAGTTTATCTCATTATCCTATTCGCATAATATATTTTTGTTCAGCATAATGTAATTTCAAATAGGAAATTAAACCCAATACAATATTATGTATGAGCCTCCCAACTCGGCGAATTCCTTTGGGCTTCAGTAGAAACCTACTGCTAGGTGGCCTGAAATAACGCCAAACGAAATAAATTCAATTCAATAAAACCAAACCTTCAAAAATTTTCCCCGTTTTTTGGGAACTTATAAATGTAACGGATCTGTCATTAAGGCCTTGACAACTTCTTTTTCAAACAAAAACTACTTGAGATATTTTAAAAAAAATATGTATTGGCTTGAATTAGCTACTATCGAAACATTTATGCATGAAATTCGACTTTGTTCATATGTACACCACGGGACGGTCGATACGTTGAACCCAATTATCGATGACTCGCCGACACATTTTGACCGATACGGCCGCTATATCTCGTTCAATATTGGCTATGAACTCCTCTAACGTGGCCGGCTTGTTGGCATAGACTAATGATTAAATGTAGCCCTATAAAAAATGGTCTAGAGGCGTTAAATCACACGATCTCGGGGGCCAATAGACGGGTCCGTTTCTCGAGAAACGCGTTCATCGAACTGAAACTTCAATAACTCGATTGTTGCACACGCTGTGTGGCTTGTGGCACCGTCTTGTTGGAACCACATATCACTGATGTCAAATGCATGCAATTGCTCAAAGAAATAACGTTCCAACATGTCTCTTTAGCTAATACCATTTACCGTAACATGACAGACATTTTCATCGACGAAAAAAAACGGTCAATAACGCCACCGGCGTGAAAACGGCACCAAACAGTGAATTTTTGCGGATGAAGTGTTGTTTCATGAAGTAACGCATATTTTGCTTGTTGACAAAATCGTTTAACCAAAAATGCGATTCATCGATGAAGATGGTTTTGCGATGAAATTCATAATTTTCTCCCATCATGTCCAGAGGCCAATGCAAGAACGTTCGTAGCTTCATATGATCAAGTGGCTTTACTTCTTGAGTCAGCTTGATCTTGTAAGGCTGAAGGCCAAGATTCTTATGCAAAATTCGCCATAATGTGGTCTGGGAGAGCCCCAATTCTTGAGAACGCCGTGAAATTGACTGATTTTTCTGGTTTGCGACGGACGCCTCTACGGCAGCAATATTCTTCACACCTCGGGCAAAACGTAGTCGCACTGGCACGAATATTCCGAGTCAAATTTTTTCACTAGACTATGAATTGCTTGTCTACTGGGACGGGAATTACGGCCGAAAATTGGCGTTAATGCTCTTAAAGTTGCGACCACTAACTCCGAATTTCGGTAGTACATTTTATTATTTGTAAACGTTGTTCCTTAGTGTACTTCACCATGATGAAATTTAATGTTGATTTTTCCGAATATTTTGCCATTGACAGTTTGGTAATCGAATTAAGGGTGCGTTCACACTGAAAGTTTGAAGTTGTCAAGTCGCTGATGAAAGACCCTTTATAATGAAGTGAGAAATTCCAAGAAATCTGCAGTAGCAGATTTTTATTTTTGAAATTTTGTACCCACTCTTAGCTCTTAAAATAAACAATTGGAAGAAAAATATTTGCTCCAAGTCAGAAGGAGCAAGAAATTGTATTAAAAACATTAACACATGAGCATAAAGGGCCGCTAGAGAGTATATATTATAAATTTCAACTCCCTAGCTCAAACTTTGGATTTTCAAAAAAAGTTGTTTTTTTTTTAATTGTGGGCGTGTCAATAGGTTGATTTTGAAAATTTGTACACATGAGCATAAAGGGCCCCCTATGGAGTATATATTATAAATTTCAGCTCCCTAGCTCAAATTTTGGTTTTTCCAAAAAATTGTTTTATTTAATTGTGGGCCGATTTTGAAAATTTTATCTCCCGAGCAGTTTTAGGAGTTATAGATCATATATAAAAAAATTTCAGCTTTCTAGCTCAAAATTCGATTTTTTCGAAAAATTTGTTTTTTTGAGTTTGTGGCCGTGTCTGTGGGCGGATTTCAAAAATTCTTAAACTTGATTATTTCGTGACCCTAGAGAGTACATGGTATAAATTTCAGCTCTCTAGGTCCAGTTTAAAGGCCTAATTTTTGTTGACGGACATGCCTAGATCGACATTACTATTGATGCTGATCATAAATATAGTAACTTTTAGGGGTCTACGGGCAATATTAAGGTATGTTACAAACTATCCGTCAAAATTAATATACCCTTAGAATAGGGTATAAAAATATTATTCATTATGGGTAAATAAAATAACATCACAACATCATCAACACAACAACATAACGTCAGTTTTTTTAAATAGAAATCAGATGACATAAATAAATGCATGATAGTGATCTAGACTAATGTAGGTGTTGAAGGTGCGTCGAGTAGAAATTGGTTTCGTACGGCTGCAAAGGCACAGGACATTTGTGTGTACAAATGTATACATATTTTTGATAGCTACGCGTAGTAGGTACTCAGCGCTATAGAGGTATTCGTTCGGATGGAATTTTTCTTCTATTTGCGAGGTTTCGTTTCGATTCATTTATTGGACTAATTCTCCGATCAAATGCAATGCATATTTCCGCAGTGCGACATGACGTGTTATACAAAACAATTTTTGATAGATACACTGCAAATTTCTTTCGAAGCTCTTCGACAGAAAATGCGGCGGATTATTTTAAGTTAAATTGATGTGTTGAAAATTGAAAGATAAGGAAGAAAACAACGACAAGTGGTAAATACGAGCCGCACTTTCCCTAACATTAAAATTTTATTAAATTTACAACAAAGTTGTTCACACTGTTAGGGATTTGAAGCGTTGAATCTACTAGTCTAAGAGCCCGAAGTAATTTTTCAGTCTGAGAGGTAACCGAAAGATATTTGCATTACTGAGTAGAGAGTGTATCAAAAATACTAGTCTGGCAGCAAATCGTGGCAGCGGAAGCGTGTGGCAGCGCGTTGAATATGCGTCATTTTCCACAATAGTAATAATAAATGTAACCACGTGATTATAGCCCTAAGCGACAGAGTAGATCAGCCTAAATATGAAAATATTGGTAAAAGACGTTTTGCACGCAGCGAAGTGCTTGCCAGACGCGACCAAAGTCCAGGATCAAAGGATCAAACCCATTTTTTAATATTTGACGTAACCACCCAAATTTGTTTTCTAAGTCTATTAAAGACTCTGCTGAACACAGATATGTAAGTCCAAGACGTTTTACACGCAGCGAAGTCCTTGCCTATGTCTATTTATGCTGTTTCGAAACGGATATCTGAAGCGCAATCTGAGTGCTTATAATAGTTGTAAAATCTTATTTAGTTTACTACGGATAGCTGTCCCAAAAAAACAGGATATTTCAGGATAATTCAAAAACGAAAAAAGACCAACTTTTTTTGTTTCATTTAGGAAATTGAAATAAGGCCGATTTGGCGTTATTTCATTTACAACTATTTGCACAAATACACAAAAGTCACCATCGGATAGTAAAGGTGATGAACAAATAACGTCAAACGAACTAACACTAATTTGGCTTCATGCCAAAAAGCTTATGGAAATAAGGCCACATTTTCGGTCATCAGTTTTTTTTACACTCACAAAGAGCTCGAAGAAATCCAAGAGAAAAATTGCAATTTGTCAGGAAAAGGAAAAGACTTAATAAAACTTTTAATTTTCGTTTTTATTTTCTTAACTCAAATTGTGAATTAATATTTAAAATATTTAAAAATATCTGAAAGATACAAAAATTACTTTTTAATATGTCGTGTAAAATAAAGTATCAATATAACAAATCAAAGTAAACAGATGTATTTCAAATAAGTTTTTACGATGGCTAGGTTAGGTTGAGGTAGTTGTCAGCTAATTCCAACACAAATTATTTATTCGATAGATCGCTGAAATTTTTATAATTATATTTATATCTTTTATTATCAAGTAAAAAACAATCTTTAAAAATGAATCTTCTCTCGCAAATTCTTCTATACTTGAAAGTTCAATTTTTCAATTCCAATTATTTATTTATTTTGTTGGTTTGTACATGAGGAAAAGTATCTTTTAAAGTACTTAGACCGTTAAGATTGATTTACATTAAATTCAAATGTCTTAAAGCTAAATTACATTTTTTTTAAACAGATAAGAGAAAGCTATAAAGGAAAGGAATGATAAAAGATAGTGCGAGGTATTAGATGCGAGAATTAGTCGATGAGAAATAAAGAAGAACAGCACTTTTAAAAGATTTGGAATTAGCGATGGTTTTTATTCGGGTAGGCAAAGAGTTCCATAGCCTGACAGCGTGAATGAAGAAAAGACGTGAGGAGTTGAGGTGCGTGTATCGAAGGGGGGTAATATTCATAGTTCTAGGAGATTGAGAAAAAGTGAATCAAATGCAAAGTTAACAATTTTGAGATTAATGTAAATTCTTTGTTTCACGAGCTGCAAAAGACTATTTAAATTCTTATTCTTTTTCTTTGAAAAAGGCAAAGTATCTGTGTACAATTTGATTGGTTGCTGTTGGGTAGAAGGGCTTCCTCGCCAAAACGATACATACGTTTATGAATGGTTCAACCTGCCGAAAACTGGTTTTGGAAAAAACTTTTTTGAATAAGGCGAACAACGCAACGTTTAACGGCAAAAAAATTAACTTTCAAAGTTTTCGGCGTTTTTGAAGGTTTTACGACGTTGCGTGAATACCTTCATTGTCTCTTTTCCTTTGATAAAATACGAAAAACATGAAGGGGAATTAGAGTTAAGTAGAGTATCTTCTTCACGTGGAAACACCCCATGGTTACTTACGTGTGAGCAGAGCTTAAGAACTTGTTTGTTTGTCGGTATTCGGGGCAAGTATAATCACTTTTTTTCACTTTACTTATGCAAAGCATTGATAACATTTAAGTATTATAGTGAGGGGCTAGCAAGGCTGTGTACTTCATAGTTTGGCACTAAAAAGGTTGAGAAACGACGGACTTTCGTTCAATCTACTACCCCCCAGATCAATGATAACTGAAGACAAAAAAATCGGCTTGCACCTCAAAAGGATGTTGGTAAACACGGACAAACCAAGTAAAACACTTCTTTATACTTTTTTTTATAAAAAATGAAATCCGAATCCCAGAACTGTCAGACTCGGTAACGGTCCATTGTGATACCAGGCAGAATTCCTCTTTTTGGTGTAGAGGTCGAAGAAAACAAGGTGTCATTCGTTTCTCTTCATTAATGGGTGGCGTATGTTGTTGTTTACCATGGTGATTGAACCAAAACCGCAGTGATCACAAACCTACGCACTCCATAAACAATTCAACAATTTGCGACAAAAAAGCAGTGCGAACATTTCCTGTTTAGTCTTCAGAGAAGGTCACGCAACCGGCAACTATCATACCAACTCCGATATGATCATCGAGCTTGATAAGGACGATACATTTTTGTAGCCAATTTCGAAGGGGAAATTTTCTTAAGTGGAACCGTCGTAACCCAATTGAACAACGAAACCATTTGATTGGAAAATTAAACGTTTTCCAGCCTAATGACTTCAAGGCTACATGGACTTTCCTGGGGACCATCACTTATAATCGCAGAGTCGATATAGGCTATATAAAAAACCTCAGCCCAAGCAACATTAAACAATTGAAGGTCCTTACTCAAACCATTAGGTTCTCTGGCGTTAAATTTAAGTTGAGTATCCCTTCCGTGAATATACCTCCCAGGATGAGCCACTTGGATGGACCCCAGCCACAACCATGGGATACTTACTCTCCTAGCCCCAACGTCACCGTTAATCTACTGGACGTAGATTTTTGAAGTTAACACAAGGTCACCAAGGCTGGGCGTGACAGCCAATCGCATGGGATTGGCTTCGTCATCATAATTACATCTAAACCTGTTGGACACGGTGCGTACAAAATCATGTTGCCTCCGGATACGTGTGCAGTGGAATATTTGACGAATCAGTAATCCGCATCGTGGGTGAATTCTAATTTAGAGCTGGACGTGTAGACATTTAGCACCAATAAAATTTAATTGAATTGCGATAACGTTTTTTGTTACTTGAGTAGAACAGTGGGCGTAACCTCGGGTGCCACTGACATTTGTCTAAGAATCCCCCTCAAGGATATCCTTAACTTTTACTTCATTGCTCTCTCCGTCGCAATTTGGAAATGTCAAACACAAATAATTGTATCCGATTCGAACATGAAATAAATTTATTACCCCGCAACCATAAACACTCATTCGATTACAGTGGATGAATAGTAAAAAGGAGAATGGAATTGGAAAGTAAAAATTAGAAAAGAATACGGGAATAATAAAATCGACTTTATTTATGCATTCACACAAAGTGCTCAGAGGTTGTACGAAAGTGACAGTTCAGTGGATATTCATGTATAGTTTTGGCGGTCTGCAAAAGCCTCCCTCTACATCTGAGAAAGCCTCCCTCTATAAATGTAAGATCAAACTGTTCGTAAGCTGTCATAGAGGAGCAATTTTCAGAAAACAAATCAAAAAAACCGGATTTATCGTATAAAATAGCATATTTATTTGTTAAATTCTAATTATTTCGTAAAGAAAAATTAATATAAAGTGCAGTGAAGTAGAAATCGGTTCAAACCAATGCCTAAATATCTCATAATTTATTTGTATATGCTTGACTAGCAGACACAACCGCGGATGTGTTAAAATACCCCATCTATATTAATATCCCCAAAAGTGAGCGTGGACAACAACCTAGTTCTTTGACTATTTTTCATTTTGTAACAATAGCCGTGTTTTTTTGTACGCGGATATAGGGATAATTTGAAATTTGCATGTAAAATACAACAGCAACTTATCCTACGCTAACTTTAGCGGGGATAGCTATCGCTACATCCCGCCGAATATTTTATTCGTGATTTTATTATTATTATTTTTCAAACCTCATTTTAAGGGTAATTGAATTTAGCAAATCTGTTAATGTGAAATTGTTTTTCATAATTATACCCTATTCTAAGGGTATATTAATTTTGACGCATAGTTTGTAACATACCTTAATATTGCCCGTAGACCCCTAAAAGTTACTATATTTATGATCAGCATCGATAGTAATGTCGATCTAGCCATGTCCGTCCGTCCGTCCGTCTGTAGCCAAAAATTAGGCCTTTAAACTGGACCTAGAGAGCTGAAATTTTAACCATATACTCTCTAGGGTCCCGAAATAATCAAGTTTACGAATTTTTGAAATCCGCCCACAGACACGCCCACAAAATCAAAAAAACCAAATTTTGGAAAAAATCGAATTTTGAGCTAGAAAGCTGAAATTTTTTATATATGATCTATGACTCCTAAAACTGGTCGGGATAAAAAAAATTCAAAATTCGCCAACTGACACGCCCACAAATAAATAAAATAATTTTTTTATACCCTATTCTAAGGGTAGGTACTCGTATATTAATTTTTGAAAATCCAAAGTTTCAGCTAGGGAGCTGAAATTTATAGTGTATACTCTCTATGGGCCCTTTACGCTCATGTGTAAATATTTTCAAAATCCGCCCACTGACACGCCCACAATTAATTTTTTTTTTTTTGAAAGTTCAAAGTTTGAGCTAGGGAGCTGAAATTTATAATGTATACTCTCTAGAGGCCCTTTATTCTCATGTGTTAATTTTTTTTAAATCCGCCTACTGACACGCCCACAATTAAATAAAACAATTTTATTGAAACACCCAAGTTTGAGCTAGGGAGCGTTTTTTTTTTTTGATAAAATCCTTTAAATGTTATATAACAAAATATGTAGAGCGTTCTTAACAATTCAACCATACTTAGACTTTTGTCACGCCCACTTATGAGGGATAGGAATAAGAATAGGGTATCCAACAGTTCGCCCAAGCGGACTGTAGCCCGTCCCTCTGTTTTTAGAATGTGTTTGGCATCAATTTCAATTGGCGGAAGTAACTTTAGCGGGGATAGCTATCGCTACATCTCGCCGAATATTTTATTCGTGATTTTATTATTATTATTTTTCAAACCTCATTATAAGGGTAATTGAATTTAGCAAATCTGTTAATATGAAATTGTTTTTCATAATTTTAGAATGTGTTTGGCATCAATTTTAATTGGCGGAAGTAAATATTTTTCAATTTCAGGATTTTCAATATAAATTTCTTAACTACAACTTACAGCTGTGTCACGGTGCATGTCATAGGTGCATGTGTGTTGCCAAGTTTTTTTTGATGAATTCTTAGGCGATCTTGCCGCCACAAAGAGAGATTAGGCGACCAGGAAATGCAGCGTTCAGAATTTCGGTTGTGGCTCCTGCAGTATGCGCCGTTGCTCCATCCTGCGTTCTCCAGTCCCAATTCATCCAACTGAGGAAAGTTTAAGTCGTTGAGCGTGGCTCTGTAGCACTCTCCATCCACAGTAGTCATTTGGCCGGCGATTTTCGAAAAAATAAGGCGCAATGACGGCTTCAGCGTAAACAGCACACCATGCATTAAGTTTGAATGGGTGAAATGGCTCCTCGTGGGATATACGCGAATTTTGATATATGATGATTTTCGATAAAATGTTGTCTCCCTCGTGATCGAGATTCAGATTGGCTTGAGCGTAGGTTACACGTGCCTGGTGGTCAATAGCTAACAGCTGATGCACTGTCTGCACTTTGTAAGGGAACATCTTCAAGTTCTTCACCATAATTCTGTGTAAAGACCGCCGGCCGATTGATGTCCAATTGCGTGGCACGTCGTCTAGTCGATACTCCGGGGTCGCATGGCCGATATTTCGTGCTTGAGAGCTTTCGGAATCGTCACCTAACATCTCAACTATCTCACTGACTTCGAACCGTCAGAAGGACAGCTGACAATGCTCAAACAAGAGCAAGAAGACCTGCCCGTGTACAGAGACTCATTGTAAAGCCTAAGCGACGTAGACGTCGTGTTCACCAGGATGGAGAGGCCGAAGGGGTAGAGCCCTTTTCACTGATGGGTCCAGGTTTTGTCTGCGCTCGTCAGATGAACAAAGTAGAAGGTGGAGACGACCAGAGGATAGATAATCTTCGGCAGCAGTTGGCCAGCGGGACAATATCTGGTGAGGTGTGGACAGGAATTTTCATGCGGGGAAACCGAACTTTCCATCGTGAAAAGATCGTGCACTCTACCTGTTACGTCATCAAGATACTTCAACAATATGTGGTTCCAATTGCACGGTTTATTAGGAAAAACTTCTTGCTATTGCAAGACAATGCTAGTCCAAGCGTCGCAAGTGTGTTACCGAGTACTTGCAAGAAGTGGAAGTCGTCGTAATGGCTTGCTTGCGACCTGACACTGAAAGGTCTTAGATCTGCTCTTATGGAAGTACGGGGCAATTTGGCCGACATACATATAATAAATTTTATCCAAGGTTTGCCCCGGCGAATCACTGTTTTCTTCGATGCTCGGGGAGTCAATACCGACTACTCAAGGTACGCTTGTTGAATAAAATTAAAATTAAAAATGTGTATATAATTAATTTCAACTCATTGTTTGTACAAAACAAATAAATATTAGGCATTAACGGACCATACAGGGGCTTAAGACCTAGCTATTATCTTGTGCGAAGTGGAAGGGACCTACAATTTTTTACCGAATCGGAACGGCAATTTTGAGAAGCTTCTCATGACAATTGATACTCTTGGATGTTTGAGACGTTCGCAAGAGGTAGGGTACAGGAAAAAAGCTTTTATGTGTAACTTGGTCCAGTGGAATTTGAACCTGAAACTTTTAGATTAGTAGTCCAACACACTAACCTCTGGGCCACTGCGCCAACACATTCAAAACATGATTTAAAATTGATCGCAGGCTCCTAAAAGTTAATAAATTTGTGATCAGCATCGAAAGTTATGTCTAGCTAGCTATACCCGTCCGTCCGTCCGTTGTCAATTTTGAGGCCCATTTAATTCGAGCCCGAAAGCTGAAATTCGGAATATATACTCAATGCTCAAACCCGCTCACTGAAGTTTTAATGAAGAAATCAATGCAAATGAAAGTCGTTCCTAACAATTGCTTCATACAAAGATTTTTGCCACTCCCTTTTTAGGGGCGTCATAGTTTTTCTATGAAATCCTTAAAAACATACAAAAAACAATTATTTATAGAAATATATGTAAACAATATCCTTATTAACACTTGGCCCTGCATAAAATGCTGCCAAGCCCCCTTTTTTGGAAGGATAAGAATAGGGAATCCATCAGATCGCCCAAGCGGACAGGAACTGTGTACAATTTTGAAGCACTTATTTTGTCTCGCCTTTAGAATTTCTTATGGGAACATTAGCAAAGCGCATGTTGGCTATTTTGTGGGATCCTCGAAATGGAAGCATGATTGTTCAGCGGCTTCAATTGCAAAAGAAACTTCGTAACTTGTCTTCCTTTGTTCTCTTCTACAACAAATTAGCCAGAGTTTATTCGTCAATTATTTAATAGGGCAGAGGCATTTCTTTCAAACAGAAGTTAATCAACAATTTGTTGGGCGAAGTACCCTTCAACGTACGCTACTAAGCCAGCCAAGGTACTGAAATGAAAGGAATTCTCAGTGCACCCGAACAGTAATCTTTTCTGCGCCCAAACGGTGTTTACTACAACGAGTGAGTGCTGGCTAACTAGATAACCATTGTGCTCTCTGACACAAGATTCTACATAATTATTTGCACTCTGTTGCAAAACAAAGTATGTTAAGGTATACCGTGTCGACAAACAGTATGCCTTAATTAGTTTTTATTTATTTTGTTTGTGCTGGTTGGCTCTAGAGAGCTACACAATAATGGATCAAGTCATCTACGTTTATATAATTATATACTCGTACAAAACAAAATACGCTCTCAACAGGTTTCCTGACGGCGCGCGTCCTTTGTAACGAGATCCAAAGCTTTTTTTGATTTGCATATCAAATGAGGGAAAAAATAGTTTCAAGAGGACACGGAAGGTGTTGGAGTCGCCTTTGAATTTGTTTCCATTTATATTTAATTTAACTACTTTTTACGTGGTACACTCATCTAGTGACGAGTTTGTGTTTTTTTTTAGCATAGCAGCTAACAATGTGAGAACACTGTTACAATACCCAACTGACATCTTTATATATGTAAAGTGTATTACTTTTGTACATGTGTAGGTACACCTATTTGGACAATTTAATGCGTTTATTATTGACGAGCCCGATGATGGCAGCCATTAGAATGGGACTTCACACATACAATATAAATAAATACAAATCAGTAAAGTTGATGGTGCTGATGCCGCATTAATTTGGGAAGCAAGTTGTAAAGTTTGTTAACTTGGTTTCAGAAAGTGCACTTGAAACACCAGTTCTGAATTGTGGCTGTGCAGTGTTTCTTTCTGATAAAACTTTGGAGTATATGCAAGCGTCATATGTTTTAGGAAAGTAAAAGGAAAGTAAGTAGGAACAACTTTGACTGCGAGCATGCATTTTTCAATAAGAACAAGGATACAAAATTACTGTGTAATAATAATTTCTTTTCAGTGTTATTAATTAATAAAAGATAAGCTAAGACAAGCTTTTCCGAAACAGTTATCGGATATCCTTAGTTGTTACTTATCAGACAGACTCTTTCGTGTAAAACACGGAAATGATTACTCTGATTTCAAAGAAATCGCGGCAGGAGTGCCCCAAGGAAGCGTTCTTGGCCCGATTGTTTTTCTAATATACACTAGTGATATTCCGCAAGAAGAAGGCACAACAGTAGCCACGTTTGCAGACAATACAGCTATATTAGCGGTCAGTAATACCGTTGAATCAGCAACTAATAAACTACAACGTTCTATTGACAAAATTTGTGTTTGGACAAAGACTTGGCATTGCTCTCAACGAGGCCAAATCAACGCACGCGAAAAAATGTAGACAACTTACCCATTTTCATTGATTCGGTACGAATTCCGTACGCAAACGAGGCAAAATATTTGGGAATGACACTCGATGCGAAATTAAAATGAAAACCGCACGTCAAGAAGAAACGCGAAGAGCTCGCCATTCGATGCAAACAAATGCTTGGTAGATTTTCCCAACTCAGCATGCAGAACAAGCTGCTTTTATACAAGCAAGTACTAAAACCGGTTTGGACATACGGTATACAATTTTGGGGTTGTACCAAATCCAGTAATATCAACATTCTACAAACTTTTCAAAACAAAGTGCTAAGAAAAAAAGTAAATGCACATTGGTTTATCAGAAACACTGATATCCACAGAGACCTAAGTATGGCTACCGTCGAAGATGAAATAAAGCATTTTGCCCGCCAGCAACAGACACGCCTTCACGGTCATTTCAATAATACCATGCTACAAATTCCAGACGATACTAACCTAGTGCGCCGATTTCACCTTTGCGGATAAACCACACAACAAAGTGGTACACGGACGGCTCGAGGCCCGAGGAGGGAACTGGTGCAGGAGTGTTTCGGCCAGGAACTAAGCACTACGAATCCATGGGCAAATGTACCAGCATCTTCCAGGCAGAAATATGTGCCATAGACAGGTGCGTTCGAATCAACCTCGAGAAAAACTACAGGAATTGCAACATAGCAATAATGTCTGACAGCCAAGCAGCCATAAAGGCTCTTGACGCCTACGTTATCAAGTCAAAACTCGTGTGGGAATGCCTACAAGGACTGAATAGACTAGGCAAGAATAACAGAATTTTTATCTGCTGGGTACCTGGCCATGTTGGCATTACAGGCAATGAGGCAGCGGACTCCGTGGCAAGAAAAGGGGCAGAGGAACCCTTCATAGGACCTGAACCATTCTGCGGGATAGGAGAACACACTATACGCGAAGAGTTCAGGAGACTGGAGGGAGAAACAAGGGCAAAAGCCTTTCTCAACCTCCAAGGTCTGAGGCAAGCAAAGAAACTCTTAGGAAATTACAACCAAAAGAGATTCAAAGCTTGTATCGGCCTTAACAAAAACAGCCTAAGAATCCTAACAGGCCTCCTCACGGGCACTGCAGACTTAAGGAGCACCTGAGGAAAATGGGCAAATCGGAGGACGGGCTCTGCAGATTCTGCAGTGAAACCGCCGAAACTTCAGACCACATACTGAAATCCTGTTGGGCACTGGCCCACAAAAGGATGAAATATTTGGGCAGGCACCAAATAACAGAGAAGGACATACAAACCATGGACCCACAGCTCATTCTCAGATTCATCAAAGAAACTGGACTGGACGCTGTGCTCTAGGGAGTGTGACCTGCCAAGGATAAACCAGAGCAATACCTCGACATGCTTCACAAAGAAGTATCTAGAGAGGCTCTGAAAGAGGGCACGAACCTCTCCGAGGCATAAGCAAGGGGACACAATAGACCAATAGGTCGCAGTGTAATATACCCTAACAAAATATTATTATTAGTGCGCCGATTACAAAGGATAAAACCATTTGTATAAGTGCAATAAGATGTAACCGCGTGCTTATGGCGGTATTAGCAGGTGCCCCACTGGCAAGCTGCCTGCCAAACGCGTATTTTACAGTTTCAATAAAACTACTAGATAGGAATAACCTAGTTGTAGTATGAAGGTTTCGAAGGGAGGTGGTTTTTGTTTTCTTAGCTTAAATGAGAAAGAATTGCATATTAGATTTTCCACTTACCCCTATTATTCGTCCGAGCCTAATTCTGGTTCCAAGTCTCGTGCTTTTAACACTTGCTGAGAGTAACATTACTCAGCTTGCTGAGAGTAACGTTAATATTACTATGGCTTGGGAGTAATATTAAAACTCTATAAAAAAAAATAATAATTAATTTTTGTATGTTTCTTGGGATATTGAATTCAGAATTTGAATTTTGCTCTGCTATCACGCATTGCAGTCTGTCACTTCCGTCCAAAGCGCGTTAAGCCGCGTAAGGTACACTATAATTAGGCTGGTAAATACTTTTGCCGACAGTGCGACTATTACAAAAACGCCTTACCGTTAAGATGCCGTATTTAAAAACTATAACCCGCCTGCTTGGGATCTCTTTTGGATTTGGAGTAGGTGTGAAGTTTCTTGGAAGGCATGCGAAAACGCATTTTTGGCGACTCCAACTGTGTTAAAGGATTTCAAGAAAATTTGCATATACCCAACCTCGCATCTACTCCAAATCCAACAGTGATCCCAAGCAGGCGGGTTTCAGGGGCCCCCCAATACATATTAGGGGGGTTTCAGGGGCAGCATGTCCCATACATATTGTACTGTTTATGGGATCTACTTGTGATTTCACAACTCTACGTTTTTTTAGAACTGCATTGCGAAGCATCGCCCAAGTACATTGGGCGTTGTTCATTGGGAGTTTCGGGTAACATTCTGGACATATTGGAATTCTTGGCCTTTTGGGCATTTTTTTTTTGTAATTAAATTGGACGATGTCTAAAATTTTTGTATTGAAAACCAATAAATAAAAAAATAAAAAGAAAATCTCGCTTTTGATGTTTGAGACAATACTTTTGATTTTTGAGTATTTGTTTGATGTATATCTATCAACAAAGCAGGATCACACGACTTAAAGTAGTGTACACAATGAGAACGAACATGTTGCGAAATGCTGGACAGAGTTTGTATCGAATCGCAAGAAAATATGGGCATCTGCATTTCGGATGTACGATCAACCGCATGCTCCAGACCTACGGGTCTTTTAGCTCAAATTTCTTTCCAAATTAATCTAGATTTAAGCAATATTGTACAAATATTTTTCAGGGTTTCTGATTTTTCGGATGTAAAAATCGACAGACCACAGCGCCCCCTATATGACATTGAACTCTAACTTTGTACCTTATTAAGTTAGGAAATTTGCACATATATATTTCAAAGGATTCTGCATTTTGGATGTAAAATTCGACGGGCTGTAGCGCCCCCTGCATGGCTTTTAATTGTGATTTCTTTCTCAATTGAGCTAGAACTTTGAAGCTTCGCTCGCACGCAGATAAATTAGTGATTTAAAATCAACCAACTTTCGGTTAATGACAAATAAGTAATCCTGTTAAAATAGCTCCTACAGAGTTTGTCTATTAAAAATAACTGAGTAAATTTATTTAAGCAAAATCGGTTAAAAATAACCGATTTATGAACTTCCCCTCTTACATTTTCTCGGTTGTAAAAAGCCAACTAATTCTGTAGAATATAACCAACTTACTTTATAGTTATTATCCGATCCAGTTGGTAGAATTCAACCAACTTACTCTGTTATTTTTAGCTAGCTCACTTGTTCAAAATTAGCCAATGGGAGTTTTCTTTACAAAAACTTTGTATAAGTTCCTTTAAATGTTGTACAACAAAATATGGAGAGTGTTCATAACAATTCATCTATGCTCAGACTTTTGCCACGCCCACTTTATGAAGGATAAGTACAGGGAAAGGGTATCCAACAGTTCGCCAAGCATACTGTAGCCCTTCCCTATGTTTACGTTATGATTCATAAAAAAGCAGTGTCTTAATTCGTGATAGAATGTGATTAACTCGATAAGAAACAACAGTATGTGTTTGTCGAAATTAACCGAGTTGACTGTTAACATCAGCAGATACAAAGTTTCTGTGTTCAAAATAACCGATTCATATTTCGATGTTAATAGAAATTTCGTATGGAAAAATTGATTTCAATGTTAATCAACTCGAGAACAATGCGAATTTCCTTTTTTTTAACAAAATGTTGTTTGTTTTGGGAGAAGTACAAAAGAATAAAGCGGTTAGAATTTGAGGTTGAGCCCCCGTTCGTCTGTGGAAACCACGCCTCCATGTCCTCTTTCCGTGGACTGCCGCGGCTTGAGGTTCGTACTGCAACAGTCATCCAAAGCCGCACTCCACCCACGATGCGCGTGACATGTAGAGGTTCGTAGGCCTCGGTCACTTTCCTCAAGAACCAAAATTCGACTGTGCAACCGTCCCATCCCGACATCCTCTCCATGGATTCAAATGACGTTTTTTTAGGGTTCGACTCAAGCAGTCACCCTACTCGGTATTACCCGCAAAAGAATAGGGGGTAGTTTTAGGGTTCGACTGAAGTAGTCACCTCAAAGCACTCTCCATTCCTTGGATTAGAAAGCAAAAGTGGTTCGTACGGAAACAGTCACCCCATGTAGCTCTCCCTCCGCTGCGCAGTGAATCAGTCTGGAGTTTATACTGATAACAGTCACCCCACTCGGATAACACATGGTCTCTGAAATCGGGTTGTGCGCTACCTCACTCCTTAAGATATGCAGTAGCCACACACCGCTCGCCCACCATTGATTTTAAACAACAGGCTGGGGGTCGACTGAGAACAGTCCTCCCAACTTGTACCCCTGCCAAAGGAAGAGGACTGCGTGAGGTAAGACTGCAACAGTTACTTCATTCAGCACTCCATAGTTAGGGCTAGATAAGATACCTGAGGTTGGACTGTAGCAGTCACCCTCGGTATGTTATCTTCCCGCCGAGCAGAAGAATGGGAACAGAACTGGAGTTCGACTGAAAGCCTCAATCCACTCTGGTCCTCTCCAGGGGTATTGGAACCGTGTGTGCACTATTTGTACTTTGCACTCTTCAACTTGCCTCTTAGGAGTTATATCCACATAATCACCACCTCACAGAAGGCAAACAGTTTTCCAGCAAGCCGAGCGAACGCCGCTTTCTCAATTAAGCTACTACTTTGAAATTTTGTACCTACACCTTTTTTTAAGAGCTTATTTTTTCAATCTGACAAAGCGAATTTCGAAAATTCACGTAATTTAGCTTTTACGTTCATCTATATATATAAAAATCAATCGATATTTGAGTTTGTTGCCGGTGTTTGGCCAAACGCGTTAACCGATTCCAATGAAATTTTTTTCCATGAAAGGTGACGTCTGCACAAAGGATTTTTTCTATGTACGATGTCAGTATCTGCATCGGTGTGTGAATTATGGGCATTTGAGTGAGTACACATGCATATATGTGCGTATGCGTGTAAATTCCGATGCAGATGCAGAGACCGCACATATAAAAAAACATCGTACAGACGTCACCTATTTTGTTATCCGAATGCACATATGAAAGAGGGAGACCACACGAACGTTTCAAGCCTATTGTGGTGTTTGTGCGCACTTTCATTCTTGAGATGTCGTTTGTTCAAAGTTGTATTCAAATAACTCTTATCGATTTTTTTTTGCATTTTTTTTTGTGAATCGGACATCGGAAAGTTGCTTTTCCCACATTGATAACAATCGGTGTGAAAGTGAATGAAAAGCGATTCTATCGAAGTTTTTTACTTTCGCTTTTTTGTTTGATTCGCACAAGTAAGCTGACATAGGTGCCTGCCAGACAACAAGCACCTACCCTAAGCGGAACAACGAAGGTGTGTGAGCGGCCTAAGCCATCCGGAGAAAAACGTGCAGTCCCTTTCACCGGTTGAGCTCAAATCAGGCAATCTTCGGTATTGGCCTGAGAGTGTTTCTGTGAAGTTTGGCCAAAATCGGTCTTCTTTTTTTAGGCGCAGCAACATACGCCAACATATATGTATAGACAATAATAAGGAAGTCTACTCGAACATAATGGCCAATAGAATTCTCGGGCACGGGCAAAGCCGGGCGGGTGCAGCTAGTCAATATATAAAATACAATTGCTTGAAATTATATTCAAAACACGTTTTTTTGTTAAAGAGAACGCACAGTTCAAACTTTATTTATTTTAAACCTAAAGTAAAGTAAAACTCTTTCTCCATCACGGTCTCACCGTTTATATACGTACTGACGTAACCTAAATATGGTCAATGTTCCAATCCGGAATTTAATTTCATTTGGCTCAAATTTCATGTCCGTAGGCTGTTTTATTTGCAGAAGCCCCAATTTAGACAGACATTCAATTTATAATGAGTTTGATGTGCTGTCGCATTCCATCACAAGAATTGTGACCCTTCATCCTCGTACTAAAATCGCCATTGCGGGTGATTTCAATATACACAAATAACATTGGCTTCGACATTCTGGGCAGACACACCCGAAGGAAGGTGTATTGAGATTTTTGTTGAGGTAAACAATCTGACTCAGCTTGTAAATCAGCCGACACAGGACATCAGCAGCCAAACCGCCAACACACTGTATTTTTTTCTTACCTCTCATCCGGAAAAATACGGTATAAACATATTACCGCCTCTAGGTTCGTCACACCATTGTGTCATATCAGCGAAATTGTTGTACACTGGCCACATCATCAAAGAACAAACTCATAAAAGAATCGAATGGAACTACGACAAAACCAAAGGAAAAACTTAATGGTTCTTTAGGAGTTTTAACTGGTCGCTGCTCTTCATAGACAGTGACGTGGATGCTGCTGCTCATATGATAACTAACATAACATAATTTTACTGGGTATGAAATTCTTTATCCATAACCGGATAAAAAGTATCAAACTCGAGCAGAGAGGCTATCAGGTTAAAAGAGGTAAGCTATGAAAAAAACCGAAAAAAGTTTAAACGAGCCGGATATGACTGCAATGCCCACATTAATTGTGTCAAATTCTCCTACGACTAAAAGTGGAGGCAAAACCTACTACAAAGTCCCACGGGTAGTAACAACTTTTGGTCGTTTGTTAAAAACATTAAGAATTATTCATCGTCATCTATCCCGACACCCATTAACAATGATATACTAACTGTAAGATCTTTAGATAAAGCTAGTATGGTTGCTGCTCACTTTGCAGACAGCTCAGCGCTCCCAGATTGTGCTTTATCTCCCCGTGTACCCCAGGGCGTTGAATGTTCCATGGGACCAATTCACTTTCGCACTCGTACAGCGGCTTGAGTACTTCGAGATCGTGACACACACAAATCCGCTGGTCCAGATGGTATTTCCCCTATCGTTCTGAAGGTGTACTTCTGCGTTGGCAAAACCACTGTGAAAGCTTTTCTGTGTCCACCTCTTAAGGCCTCTTTTAAAGAGGATCGAAAACAGAATTTGTCCAGCCTGTCTCGAAAAAAGGCAAATCTTCTTCTCCCTCCTCCTACCGAGCAATTGCATTAACGTCCCTTCTTTCCCAGGTCGTGGAAACGCTGATAAACCGTCAGCTTATGAAATATCTTGAATCCCGAAAACTTCTTAATGACCGGCAGTATGGTTTTCGCAGCAACAGGTCCACTGATGATTTGATGATATATCTAACCGAAAAGTGGAACCAATCTCTTCACCAAAGCGGGGAGTGTAAAATCGTTGCGCTTGATATTTCAAAGGCAGTTGACAGAGTTTGGCAACAAGCTCTCTTGTCGAAAATGCGAGCATTTGGAATCGACGATACCTTTCTTCAATAGATTAGAAATTGCCTTTCGGACCGGTCAATTCAAGTTGTTTTAGACGGTTTCACGTCTGCAACTCACCAATTAAATGCCGGTGTTCCACAAGGCTTTGTTTTGTCTCCAATTCTCTTTCTCATTTTTATAAATGATCTCCTGTCTGTTACCTCTAATCCAATCCACTCCTTCGTTGATGACAGTGCCCTCAGTTTCTCATTTGCGTTTCGAACGGCTTTCCATTTTCGGTATGTGTGTTAAGAACACCTTTCGTTCGGATGACCAAATATTCGATGTCGCCAAAAACGCTGCGAAATGTCTAGGCTTCGTTAAGCGATACAAGCAAAATGTCACCCCCTCTGATCTGGCTACTGTTCATCCGCCCAAAACTTGAGTACAATGCTCATAGGTCTGTCGCACTAATAACTTATTTGGAGCTACTTGACAGGATCCAAAAACGCGCAATAAAACTGATTGGCGACCGAGACATCGCGAGATCGATTTACTCTCTCAACCATCGTCGTTTTGTCTCGTGTCTATCGTTATTTTATCGTAATTTCCACCATAATTACTCAAAAGAAATAACCGGTTGCATTCCACCCCTTGAACATTTCAACCGCAATACCCGCCATACAAGGAATGCTCATCACCTTTAAGCTTGTATTAGTTCGTACAGTAAAGTTCAAACAATCTTTCCTCAGCCGTACAACACGAATATGGAATATTCTTCCACGCACTGTTTTTCCTTCACATTATAACCTACAACTATTTAAAACCAACGTGCATCGGCATCTTTCCTTTTCTTATCACCCTTAATTCCTTAACGCCCGCGCTGTGTAGCTATTACAATATAATGATCCTAATAAATCCATTTAGGTAGATGATTTCTTCAGTTTTGCAAAATAAATTTTAAAAATGCAAAAAATTAGCATTTTTTATTAACTTCAGTCTTGCAAACTCAATCTTGAATTGAACCTTTTAAGTGTTTTCAATATAAAGCCCGGGCAGGGACACAGTACCATGCGCTATTAATAATATTAAAGAAACAGCTCTTTGTCGTCACGCGGGTAGGTCTATGACCAGCTACTAGAGTTTAATTGCATTATTATTCCCATGATATCTAAAGTTACTTACCTTAATTAAGCTTTAACCTCACAGTTCAACACCATAAACCATACCTCATCTTATTGGCTGAGCATTAGGAATTAATTTGGAAAATATTCCCACGTAGCCGGGTTTTTTTCAATTAAATTTATCATTCCAACAGGTACTTCAACCCAAAAGCACTCAATTCTTTATTACCTTACATCAAGCGGTCCTTGATTGATTTCTGTCCTCTCCCGTTTTCCAGAATTAGCTATTGCAAGTAGGTACGAGAATGACAATGCCTAGCAAGAGGAATAGAGAAGAAATCCTTTTAACGGCTTCTGTTGACATTCGGTTGCGACGGTAATATATTTAATAGATATCACCAGACCAATGAACCATTATGCCATGCAAACAACATTTTCACCTCTGTTTCACACCCAAGAAGTTGTATTCGATTTCATTTTTATGCTTCAGCCTCCTCCTGTACCACAACACCATGAAACGATACAGAATAACATTGTACAATTCCAATTATGATTAAAATTCATTATACCAGGACTCACAATAAATCTTCTATTTCACCCTCAGCCAATATGGTTAGTATTCATTTCGGTCCTTTATTGTATGAATTTTTCTCTGGAATCTTGTCCAAAAATTCACAGCGACGACGATGGCGACTATATATGACATGCTATTCTCTTGAGGATTGCAGTAGCTGGACCCTATATTGTGTGCTGCCTCTCAATGTGGTGATATTGATTTTGAGCCCTTGGTTAACCACATATATATAATGTACATTCTACATAGGTACCAGGAATTTTCATGTTTAAAGTTCTATTGGACGTATTTTGCTAGACGACTCTTCTATTGAATACTGGGCAGTTAATGTGCAAACCCTGACCTACAGTGTAATAAACGAATATAAGTCAGCCAGGGACCATAAAACCTCTCTTAAATAAACTGAACTATGAGATAATTAAAGGCACTTGATTAACTTATCGGACAATGGCTCTCTTCCACTTTATAGGACACACGTGATAATTGCAGACGACTGCACTCTGATTACCTCTTTAAGTTGTGAATATATCTTTCTGCTCCTTATTTAATATTAACATCCATTATATTATGGAGTGGGCTGTGTTGTGGCGCCAGATTTCATTGCATTAATTAACTGGTTGAATGTTGACGCCAATGGTGACTCTTATAATTTATGTTTACCAGATAAAATGCGATGAATAATTAATTAGTCCAAAGGGAAGAGAATGGATACGTTATCTCAATGAACTTTAGGCAAGAACATGAACTTTATCCATAACAGGAAATGGCCTTAGCATTTTTATTCGTGAAAGTTGTTTCGCATTATGGGTAACACAAATACGCCTTATGTTTGTGATGATAGGAGGTGGGGGGTTACAAAACACAGTGCTGCAATATGTGAAGTTCTTTGGCTCTGGTTATATGAACTCGGTATACACTCGCGATCGCAAGGATGAGACCATACATTTTGGAATCGATTTTCAGTCTATATACCTGTTGGAAACGTTATACCCGGAAACTTGTACTACCTGTCAACAGGTACATATTTTCCGAACAGTATGCCATAAAATGAAAGGGTAAGTAAGAAACGACCGCTGGATTTTCCCAATATCAAACAATGAACTACTTGAAAAGCGTATAAAAAGATGCGCCACTAGGATGAGGCCACATGCAAATTCTTCGAAAGAAAAGAAAACATGAATAAAATGTTTACATTTGATGGTTTTAAAACATTTATTTATTATGTTTTTCTACATTAATAATGAGTATGCCCGCCGTTTTTCGATATGACCTCTATAAGACGGCTTGGAATAGAATCATACAATTTTGTTTAAATAATTAAGAGAAATTTGGGCTCAGGCATCATGAATAGCTTCGATTAAAGTGTCGTTGTCTTCAAATTGTCTGCCGCCTTCATGCACTTTACGAGATAACCATGCCCAAACATTTTTGATAATGTTTAAGTTCGGTGAATAGGGCCATGGCAAAAGTTTCACGTCTTCTGATTGAATCCAACTTCTAACGACCAGGGCCGGCTCCAGCCAAACAAGCGCCCTGTGCAACATTTACAGAAATTGCCCTATTTTGAGTTAGATTCTTCTTGAAGTTGCAATATTGCAAGTGATGTGAGTTAATGTACAAAAAACACAGGTGTGATGGATGTTGCTATTTTTGGGGCTTATTTGAACAAGTTTTTTGTTTTAAATACAAATGCGCAAGGTAAAATTAATTTTTCTTACTCCTAGTAATGCGCCCCGGAGTTTGGCGCCCTGTGCATTTGCACATCTTGCACATATGGTTGGACCAGCCCTGCTAACGACCCTGGAAGTGTGGATAGGGGCATTGTCTTGATGGAATATCCTATCCAATACAGTGGTCCGAAAATGTTTTTCACTTTTGGAAATGACCGTTCCAGCAAACATTTGTAGTTGTTACCGTTCATTGTTGTGGACAAAAACTCCAACTCGATTGTGCCATATTGGGTAACAGCTCCCCGCACCATTACACCTGATGTACGGCTGTGATGTCTTGCCAAAACACGCTCCTCCTTTCTTAGACCATGGAAATAAAAGTTGTAACCTTCGGGGTGGTCAAGGTTAAACTTTTTTTCATCCGAAGACAACGCGTTTCCATTCACTGCTCCAAGCGACATGTTCTCTTGCAAAATTCACTCGATGCTCCTTGTGTACTTACCTCAAAACAGGCTCCTTTTTAAGTTTTCTTCTCTGTATAGTACCACTTTTTCATAGTATCCTTCGTACCGTTGCTATGCTAGCTGATACTCCGTTGTTAGATCTTAGTTTAATCACTAGTAGAGTAGAATTTTAGGCAAGCCGTAGAATAACCCACTTTTCTCGCAATGTTGTTGCTTCTGCTGTACATTCTTTTTGATTTTTCCCATAGTGTTGTGGATCCGTAAGATAACTGTTTACAACGGTCTTACTTATATTTAGCCTCCTAGCGATGTTATGGCCGTAGAGTCTTAACTCCTTGAAAGCATCTATTTTTCCTCTTTCTGTCCCTATCAAAATCTTTCCGGAACCCTTTTTTTAACTAAACAAAAACAGTTCATTTCAACGCTTTTTAAATATTTTTAACAAAACTTTGGAAAAAATCGCAACGAAATATTCGCAATGGCCTCATCCTAGTGCGCTTCTTATTTACCCTTTAATTCTATGACTTACTGTTGGTGAAATATGTACCTGTTCACAGGTAGTAAAAGTTTCTGGGTATAAAATTTCCAACAGGTATAAAGACTGAAAATCGATTGCAAAATCTATGGCCTCATCCTTGTGATCGCCAGTGTATAGTGATTAATCGCGATAAAAATAAACTTTAGCTGCGAGGAGAGCGACGAATAAAGAGTGAGTTATATTCGAAGCTTGAAGGGAAGTCGTAATATCCGAGTATAAGATTGAAAGCTGCATACATGGATTAATTCTTAGTTGGTTTTCGGTCTCCAGTCGTATGTTTTCAATATTTACTCATAGGCACAATTGAAGAAACGCAACACAAAATACGTATAATAACAGTACCTGAGTGGCCCGCCTAGCGGGTAGAATTGTTTAAGACTATGGACACCTCTTCGACTCATAGACCTGCCGGCGCGTTTTTCGGGGTCATTTTGCATTGGGGACTAATTTCATTCCGCCGTAGTAAGTCGTAAGTCGGCATTATGTCTTCTTCAAACGGCCATTAAGTTTATTTAGACTTTCAGATTGAACATTATATCACTTTGCAAGCAAGACATGATGTCCATGGATATTCTTCCGGTTTGGAAGCTACCCAAACGCCAAATCGGCATGATTTCAATTTCTCAATTGAAACAAAGTCAAATTCAAAAATGTTGTCTTATTTCATTTTTAAAACAGCAATAACGCCAAATTTTGGCGATTTGGTCTTATTTCGTTCGGCATTATTTTGCGACACGTTTAATCACCGGCCAACCTTCACATGCAGTCAGGGTAAAAATTGCTACTTCTTTTTAAATAATTTTATTTTCGTTCCTTACACTCTACAAGCAACGAAAATAATCGACGACCTTAAAAGAGCTTCGAATAAATCTTCATGGGAATTCAAAATGTGTTTTTTCATTTGAATTCCTTAATGCATTGCTTAAAGGGTTTCGTGTAGTTATCGTTGTAAAAATCACGTTTAACAACTCTCCAGTGTGAGTCTAATCCCTGCGTGTTTGTCCCATTGTCAGCCACAAAAATGGATTATTGAATTATTATTGGAATCGCTTTGTTTCACCTTTTTTGCACGTAGCCATGCTGTTACAAGCGTTTAATGGCCTTCCGATAATCCGTGTGAATAATGCCACCCGGCTTCGCGTGCTTCTTGAACAAAGGGATCAAAGCCCAATGGTAACGAACCAAATAAAAACGATAATTAGATTTAACCGTAAATACGTATCTCCACATTGCGCACATTTCCAGGGCACACATCCCACCGCTGGTCGAAAGAGCCATCCTCATTTATTCCTAGTACCCAGTACAGTATCAGTCGGCTGCTCGTCTTTTGTTATATTTCCGAAGCCCAAAGTTACTCTCGTCTATTTGGACGACTTTCCCTGGTCCACAGAATTGCCCCTCTCCGGAAATGCTTACACAAAATGTTTAATTACTGTTTCTTCAGAGTAATTAACCCAATGGGATATACCTAGTCCGCGTGTATAAGGACGTATCCCCACGTTACACCATTGCCTCGTTGCGAAGCAAAACATAACAACAGGACTGTGCTGTGCATCCTGTGTCTGCAAACAAAATAATCAAAAAAACATCGCAATTTTTATTTTTGCCACGACTTGTGCCATTTCCGAACACAGTGTGTGTGCACATTGCAGTAAAACATCCAAGCCTCATCGAGCAAGAGCAAGGTGGTCCTGCTTAAAAGACTAAAAAATTGTATTTCTTTGTCCAATAATATTTACTAATAAAAACACAAAAATAATTGTTTAATTTGTTGTTTTGTGTTTTACAGGGTGGCGCACGAATCGTGCTACAAAAACAAAATAACTTTTTTCTGCGTGAGTAATCTTGTTATTTTTAATGTGTAAACATTTTTGCTCTCGTTGATGTGTAAATATATTTTTTCTCGGTAGGGGCTAGTTGGAAATATCTAGCGTCACCATCATCGTCAGATTTCGTCAACGTCAGATTTTCATTACCACGTGGGTCAATCGCTGCTCGACAGATCACCGCAATTAAACGACGTTTAGCGCGGTTAGTACGTAGATTGATGACCGTTTGAGAACAACCGCGTGTCGTTGTTTTTTTTTTATTAATTATGTATGTTCAATTTTAGAGATTATTATGTCCTTACAAACACCGGAAAGTTGTGTGGAAGTAGATTTGTTTTGAATAATTGAGGTTGTATAGCTTGTAGTTTGTTGTACATCAGTTGAAGGTAAGAGGAAAAATATCGATTTGTACTTCGGTAACCGATGGCCGATTTAAGAATGTCACTTAAACGACAATCGATGCTATATTTTCCCGGTACATAGACACACTTGAGTCGACCGTGTACGTATTTTACACATCAACTATACTGTGAGTGCAGCGTGGCTCACACCTTTTTAATGTGTACACATTTTTGCTTTCGTTGATGTATAAATATATTTTTTCTCGGTAGGGGCTATATGGAAATATCTAGCGTCACCATCAGATTTTGTCATCGTCAGATTTTGTCATCGTCAGATTTCGTCATCGTCAGATTTTTTCGTTAATTTTCATTACCACGTGAGTTAATCGCTGCTCGACAGATCACCGCAATTAAACGACGTTTGGCGCGGTTAGTACGTAGATGGTGAACCGTTTGAGAACAACCGCGTGTCGATGTTTTTTTTTAATGTGTATTTTTTATTTTATATATTTCGTTATTATACATATTTTCCAGTTTTAATTATGTTCAATTTTAGAGATTATT
This sequence comes from Portevinia maculata, assembly GCA_949715645.1. NCBI lineage: Eukaryota > Metazoa > Arthropoda > Insecta > Diptera > Syrphidae > Portevinia > Portevinia maculata. The sequence goes on along the minus strand of OX454526.1, from coordinate 6,941,971 downwards.
ATGTAATTACGAAACACCGGAAAGTTGTGTGAAAGTAGATTTGTTTTGAATAATATTGAGGTTGTATAGCTTGAAGTTTGTTGTACATCAGTTGGAGGTAAGAGGAAAAATATCGATTATACTTCGGTAACCGATGGCCGATTTAAGAATGTCACTTTTAGTTGTAATAAGGTTATTTACCAAGTGGTCCTTGGATCGAAGAAAGGATATTTTTCTAAAATGCCGTTAGAATCCACACGGTATATCTGTGTTCAATGCTATTTGACTAAGAGGTCCTTGCAACAACAAAAAAGGTCCTTAAAAGTCGAAGAAAGGATATTTTTCCAAAATGCCGTTAGAATCCACGCGGTATATCTGTGTTCAATGTTATTTGACTAAGAGGTCCTTGCAACAACAAAAATGGTCCTTAAAAGTCGAAGAAAGGATATTTTTCCAAAATGCCGTTAGAATCCACACGGTATATCTGTGTTCAATGTTATTTGACTAAGAGGTCCTTGCAACAACAAAAAAGGTCCTTAAAAGTCGAAGAAAGGATATTTTTCCAAAATGCCGTTAGAACCCACACGGTATATCTGTGTTCAATGTTATTTGACTAAGAGGTCCTTGCAACAACAAAAAAGGTCCTTAAAAGTCGAAGAAAGGATATTTTTCCAAAATGCCGTTAGAATCCACACGGTATATCTGTGTTCAATGTTATTTGACTAAGATGTCCTTGCAACAACAAAAAGGGTCCTTAAAAGTCGAAGAAAGTTTATTTTTCCAAAATGCCGTTAGAATCCACACGGTATATCAATGCTATTTGACTAAGAGGTCCTTGCAACAACAAAAAAGGTCCTTAAAAGTCGAAGAAAGCATATTTTTCCAAAATGCCGTTGGAATCCACACGGCATATCTGTGTTCAATTTTATTTGACTAAGAGGTTCTTGCAACAACAAAAAAGGTCCTTAAAAGTCGAAGAAAGGATATTTTTCCAAAATGCCGTTAGAATTCACCCGGTATATCTGTGTTCAATGTTATTTGACTAAGAGGTCCTTGCAACAACAAAAAAGGTCCTTAAAAGTCAAAGAAAGGATATTTTTCCAAAATGCCATTAGAATCCACACGGTATATCTCTGCTCAATGTTATTTGACTAAGAGGTCCTTGCAACAACAAAAAAGGTCCTTAAAAGTCGAAGAAAGGATATTTTTCCAAAATGCCGTTAGAATCCACCCGGTATATCTGTGTTCAATGTTATTTGACTAAGAGGTCCTTGCAACAACAAAAAAGGTCCTTAAAAGTTGAAGAAAGGATATTTTTCCAAAATGCCATTAGAATCCACACGGTATATCTCTGCTCAATGTTATTTGACTAAGAGGTCCTTGCAACAACAAAAAAGGTCCTTAATAGTCGAAAACAGGATATTTTTCCAAAATGTCATTAGAATCCGCACGGTATATCTGCGTTCAATGTTATTTGATTAAGAGGTCCTTGCAGCAACAAAAAAGGTCCTTAAAAGTCGGAGAAAGGTTACACAACCTGCAACTAATAGCTACTAACCACCAAATCGATTGCATTTTTAGCGCAGCTAATTTAACTACGTTAGTTACTTAGTTGTGGCGTTAGCTAGATAACAAATTACGTAGCTAACGCGCAACTGTACCTACATGTTTACACATCAACTATACCGTGAGTGCAGCGTGGCTCACATCTTTTTTTTTTTTATTCGGTAGGTTTCTATTAAGATTTATTAAAATGAATGCTTGGGATACCGAAAAGAGGATTTGAATAGTGCAGCGGTACCATGCTTTGCAGTCCTTCATTTCCGTCCAAAGGGTATTTTAGGGGGAGTTTGGCGGCACTCCGCGAGTAGATGGACCATTATGAGACTGGTAAATATGTTTGCCGAATCTGGAAGCATCCCACAAAGACCGTACTGTCGAGATCTCTATGTTAGGGTTCAAGACACAATCGCGGCTGTCCCATCGTCAGGCAAATCCAAGCGCTTCGACTCGAAACTTATCGGCGCAAATTGGAGTTAGCAGACGGTCATTGCAACGGATAATTCATGATGACTTAAACTTGTTTCCGTACAAAGTCCAAATTGACAGCAAGTTAAACCCTCTGGATTTGTCTATTCGCCTGGAATTTTGCCATAAAATGATTGAAATGACCGAAGAAGATAAATTGCTTGCTTATGTCTGATGAGACCCATTTTGACGGCGAAAATAAGCAAATTTGCTGTATAATAGAGCGATTCATATCCAGAAATACTCCATGAGACGGTACTGCACCCAGAACGAGTCAATGTGTGGTGCGCAGTTTGATCAAGGTGCATTGTGGGGCCACACTTCTTTGAAGAAAACGGTGTAACAGTAACTGTCAATGGGGACCGTTATTTAAAGATGTTGAAGGAGTTTACATATTTGCCGTGAACTGCGCCGAAGAAGTACCCATTTCAACAGCATTTGGTTCCAGCAAGATGGAGCAACTGCACACATAGCCAGACCGGTTATTGCGGAGCTCCAAAGAAAACTGTTAAACAAAATAATATAGAGAAACTCCACATTCCGTTGGCCCCAAGGTCCCTTGACCTGAATGTTAAGCATGAGGTGTACAAAACGAAACCAAGGAATTTCACTGAATTGAGGCCTACCATTAAAACAATACTTGAGGCGATCACGACTTCAACCCTTCCTGATAAGGATAAGATAAGGTGTCGCATATGCGTGGATGAGCATGGATGTCCTTTACGGTCATCATATCATCTTCAAAAACAATTAGTTAGGTATATAAAATAAAATTGAATTTTCTATACAATCAAAAAAAGTAAATGTTATGTTATGTTAGTCCTGGACCACACGGAATACCCGGAGCAGTATACTTAAACATTTCGTTGATCAATACTTTTAATAAGTCTCTTCAGGAGGATGTATTCGTGGATGAATGGAGTCTCCATTCATAAATCAGGATCTAAGAATAATTCAGAGAATTATAAGTGTATTTGTATACTCTCGGCAATTCTCAAGTTGTTTGAAAGCTTGGTGAATAAAAGACTTCATTTTATTACGAATGAATTCCTATCTGAAGCTCAACGTGGCTTTGTCTCCGCTCCGGGAGGTCTACTGTTACCAATCTGACTTATTTCACATCGTATATGACTATCGGCATTGAAAATAAATTCCAAGTTCATGCAATTTACAGTGACTTAAGTAATGCCTTCGATTCTGTGAACCATCAAACATTACTTAAAAAGCTTCAAATATTCGGTTTCCATTCCCATTTGCTTGATTGACTATCATCGTATCTAATCTGTTCATACTTTTCATTGATGATATTCTAACAGTGCTGAACCATTGCGAATGTCTGTTATATGCAGATGATCTCAACCTGTTTTCAAAGATTAAAAGTTTAGAAAATTGTCATCTGATTCAATCTGATCAAAACGCTTTGGCAACAAATGGATTTAGACTTAATTATAGTAAGTGTAACGCGATTTCTTTTTACAAAAAATCGGTCAGCCCATAACATTGAATCAATTTTTTTTGCCGGGTCTCAACTATCAAGGACTTTGGTATATTATATTTGGCCATTTTGATTATTTAATCCAAAGGGCATCTCGTTGGTAGGTTTCATTATTTCATTGCAAGGATTTTAGAGACCCGTACGTCCTATTATCTTTATTTACGTCTTGTGTTAGATCGTTTCTGGATTATGCAGATGTGATATGGTGCCCTGCATTTAGGATGCACTCAAACCAGATTGAAAAGGTTCAACGATGCCAATTGCTTTTGATAAAATCGCTAAAATCTAGAACTATTCACAGTGAAATGTTTGGTAGAGAATTTACTATGCTATCATATAGTGTTGATCGCTTCTTGAATTGGTTCCAATATACGTTCCGACTAGATCAATGAGAGTTAAAATTTTCTTATTTCAAAGAGCTCCGGAAACTAGATATGGCTGTAATGAGCCCTTATCAAGGTCGGTTAGGTATCTCAATGAAGTTTCGTTAAATATTGATATTTTATGTCTGAGGTTAGGCCAGGTTAAAAAGGGGTTTTCAGTTCGCATACAGCATTAGGCACCAGAAAGGCCCATCGCCATCCCGAGGGAACCGATTGAATCCAAAACTTCAAAAGGAGAAAAACCCAAACACTTTCCCTAACAAGACATCCAATCTTCCTGCAAAATTTTACCAGCTTCCTGTGGCTTGTACCGCTCAACTCCCCTAAGTCCTCGATACTCTCCTAGAAACCTCGTACTATTCCGTGCTATGCCCTCGCACTCACACAGTATGTGCGTTATGTCTTCCTCGTCCTGCCGGTCCCCACAGAACCTGCATGGATTCACATCAACAAGTCTAAGCCGCTTTCATGATTCCTTACGAGATAGCATCCCTATATAATCCCAACTACTATTCTAGGCTGTTCCGCTTCTCAATTTGAAAATTTCCCTAGATATTTCCTTGTCCAAATGCGGCCAAAGCGCTTTAGATACTGTTGCATGTTTGCTCAAACTGTGGCATTAAGCATCAATTAGTCAACTTGCAGCGCCATCTCTATTCGAGAGCCATATCACCAAGATAATCTATATTTGGCAGCATTTGAAAAGCAGTCTCAATAGCTATGGACTAACTAGTATATCTGTTGGTCTCGAAACTTCTGAACTGAACGAATCTGGAAATTTCGAGAGGTGTCAATAGGTGTCGCAGGAGCACCCAAGACAATCTAGTTTTGAACCGCGATAAAGAAGTGCGATAGATGACAGTAGTGAAAAGTATAGAGAAAAAGTGGAAGTATAGAATAAGAGAAAAGCGATTGTTTATTTAAAGTGATTAATTGTGAAACTAAATTGTTGGATTAAATAAGTAAATTATTAGAATAATAATCAAGAAGTAAAAGACATTGAAAGAGAACTAATAAAGATTAATTAAATAGAATTACGTTTTATCTTTTCGAATCCTAGCCGGGATGTAACAATACCCTAAGCACCTCTAAATTTTGCCATCTATGGTCAGCCATTTTTAAAATGTTCCCATTAATCATTCGCTTGATAACGCCACGGGGTGGTTTCTCGCCACCTCATCGGCTTGCTGATTTCCCCCTATACTGCTGTGTCCCGGTAGCCGGTACCCAACACAGTCTTACTCGGTACTTTTACTGCTGTGAACAGGTACCTACATATTTTTCCAACAGTAAGTCATAAAATTAAAGGGTAAATAAGAAACAACCGCTGGAATTTCCCAAGATCAAACAATGAAGTACTTGAAAAGCGTACCTATAAAAAGATGCGCACTAGGATGAGGCCATACGCAAAATCTTCGAAAGAAAGGAAAAAAATAACAAAATGTTTACATTTGTAATGGAGGT